>OY283149.1:93137223-95637223 GCA_958299815.1 Sarcophaga carnaria
TATTTACAACACAGCGAGCATACAATGTAGGCCCTACATGAGTATTGTGCTCCTCTGAGTGAGCACTGAGTAAGGGTGCGGGAGCATTTGTTAGCAAGAATATAAGCACAAGAGGGCAAGTGTTAGTAACCGAGTTACTGTATGTTTTTTAATAAAAACAAATGCATGAGACGAGAATTTGTGCGAGCCTCTGCGTTTAATCATGAAGTGCATAAACCGCAATATTTGTGTGTGTGTGTTTATTATTCTTTATCATCTTCGTCGTCCGTTTTGTTTTCATTGTTTTTGTTTTTGTGTTTGATTTGAAGACGAGTTGAGTTGTTGACAATTCAGGGATGCCAAAAATATTTTTTTATTTTTAATTTCGTTACAATTGAGTTCAACTGACGTTATTTATAGTTTCGTTTCCAGGGGAGTTTTATTCTTTTTTAATTCTCTTTTTTTGTAAGGGAAGTTAAAAATACAATAAAAAAGAATACATAATGAAAGGAAAATGAATTAAAATTCAATGACAAAGATAGATAATGTAGTGAGTGGACAATAAATTGTCAGGCCGGTATAATATCTTAAAAAAATATCTGAATTAAAAAAAAAATTCTTAGAAATTGTGGAATTGTGGAAAAATTTATTGACATTAAAAGACACAAAAAGAAGAAAATCCTACATTCCATGAAATCTGTACAAAGCAATAAATCGATAAACGTGTATTTTTTTTATTAGATTTTGTTCACTTATTGTCAACATTTATGCTACATAAAAAATAGGTTCTATCATTCTTGTTATTATTGGCTTAGTACTGTGACCATATGATCTATTGTACACTCCTCCAACTTTATAGGAGGATGTATCCTTCAAGTCTTGATACATTTTGGGAAGCTGCTAGGTGCCTACCATGATCATTCCCAGCCTAGCACTTGGTATCCACTCAGGTGTAAAACAATGTGTTTCCATGTGTAATGCTCTTCGTCACAGAATCTACATGTTGGCCTAGAAATAACCCCCATTCTGAATAAAAGAACCCTGAGTATACAGTGCCTTGTCAAAAAATGGAACCCAAACTCAAGTTATTTCTGGATCACCTGATGCATGACTCAGATCAGTTCGTATTGTCTCACGATACCTGTTGATTGCCTAGAACCCACTTGGTTTGAGAAAAGTCTTTGCCTCTCTTTATCCTCCCTTTCGTTGATCATACTTTTCCAAAAATCCGCCGTCAATTCACAAAAGGATTCTATCACAATTAGCAGCGTGGAAGCTCCCCTCCTCGCAAACTCGTCTGCTTGCTCATTGCTGAGGTTTTCCAGCAGATTTTAACCTTATTTTTCTTAGCTAACCGCTTTAGCTTCCCCAGACGGTTCCATATTCTTTCGAGATACAGAAGTATCGAAGTTTCCAAAGCGAAGTTTCGCATTCGCTGTGGAAACTCATCCTTAAGACTCTATTCGAAGCTACGTGGAGAACGTGCTGTAAGATAATCGCTTATGCAGATACCGTGGCAGTAGTAACAAAAGGCAGAAATCGGATGGTGCACTAATATAGTTGTAGTAATCTAGTAGTTAGTGTGTTGGCTTATTGGACGAGAGCACATTGTTCAAACACCAGCTCATACATCTCGAACAGAACAAAATTTGAAAAAAATATTTCTTCCAACATGAAAAGTTTCACAAAATTTGTCGTTCGGGTTTGACATCAAACTGTAGGTCTGCTACTTAAGGGTAAAATAACACATACACTGAGCGCCAAAAGTAAGTAAACACCACTGAAATAATTCATTTTCTTAGGATAGCGAGAAAAGTAAATGAGAATAGTCGAATAAATTTCCAAAAATAAAAACGTTTATTTATTACAGTACGGGCTCGATTTGCGCAACCGATAGGAAATCGGGGTTGTTGCAATTTTCGAAATGTTGCAATAACCGACCACTAAATACAGTGCAATTTTTAAATAATTTTTTTAACAAAAACAAGCAATTTAATTAACATAAAATAATTAATTCGTTTATTAAATAAAAAAAGTTATAATAAAAGGTTTAAATTAATATATTACTAATAAAAATAAAAAATAATGATATTTAATATAATAAATTTGGTATTCACTAGTTTAAACAAAAAATTTGGAGATTTTTGTCTGAACTTTGGATTTTTTAAACTTTTTATTAATTGCAGACTCCTTTATATCCTGAAGTGCAACAATTTTTTTAATTGAAATATCATTTGTTGTTGCGCAATCTATGCAAACGTTAAGTGCTTTAATGACATCATCAGTTTTTATTTTTGGTATTTCTTGTACCTCAACATGAACTGAATTTTCGTCATCAGAAAGGAATATTTCTTCGTACTCATCTTCCACTCTATCATTGATCCACATATTCACTTCTTCATTTCTTAAATAAAATCAAAGAAACAGAGACAAAACAAAAAAATAACTGTAAATAAACAGTCAAAATTTTTTGTGAGGCCAGTGTCGTCGTGAACGGATTTTTTAGATTCCTATGATTTGTCAAACAATTTTAAATTACTCTTCTGATTGAAAAACTATGAAAATAAAAAGAAAATGAAACAGAATAACTGCCAAATAATATAACATTTGCAAAATAAAAAATAAAGTTGCACTTACCGCGACTGTTTTTTGAAAAAAGTTGCTGTTATAAAGACTGTAATGTTAAAAATTAGGCTGTTGCGCAAATCGGTCAGTTGCAATAATAGGTAGTTGCGCAAATCGAGCCCGCACTGTACTTATAATATGTTAAAACAAAAACAACAATTCATGATAGAGAAACTTTTTTTATACTAAAGAACAAAACTCTTTTATACTTAAGAACAAAAGTGTTGACCCACTTTTGGCGCTCACTGTATATACATATGTACATGGAAGGTGTGAGATTTTAGGTTGTAATCCAGACTTAAGGGTTGTTATGACCAATACGGTAGGTATCCTAGCACACACAATATTTGATTTGCTAATCTTGTGGTAACTCTATTTTAAATTAAAAAACAAACAAATAAAAATATTCGTCAGACAGATGAATAAAATGCATGAGAGCACACACAACAGAGTTTTTTCTTCATTCACTTAAAAAAAATTCTCTTAAAACATTAAAACATACATGCACACGCGCAAAACAATGAGCAACAATAACAGAATCTAAGAAAACCAGAGGTTTATGTTGTTTTTGCTTTTCAATGCTTTTGTACGTATAGAAAAGAAAGAAAAATGCAAGAAATTCAACAAAAAATTCAAGAAAAAGAGAGAGAAACAATAAAAAAAATTTCTTTGTACTTTGTAAAAGGATAAAAACAACAACAAAGAAAAAAATAAGTAACATTATGAATAAGAATAAAAACTCTCTTTATGTTAAGTAATGCAGAGAAAGAAATATTATTTCAGAGCGTTGTGTGTAGTGTGTTTAAGTTTGGTGGTTAGTAGTAAAGGAATTGCATACGCAAAGACAAGACTCATGCTCTCTCTCTGCTATTTATTTGTGATGTTGTTCTAATGAAAACTGTTAGCCTGGTAATTTTTGACTGTGGCAGAGGAGTAGTATTTCGATAAAGACCCACAAGAGAGAATGAGAGAAACACAATAAGAGCTTATCCAAGTACATCACATGTTGAAGAGTTTCTGCTTTAACTGTGTTTGTTGTTGTTGTTGTTCAACAAGTTAATGACATTTATTTATTGTATCGTATTACACAACAAGAATTTTGCTTTCTCCGTTTACTTTTTAAGGAGGCTCTTTTACTCAATTAAAGCAACAACAAACACCAAACCTGATATTTTTTCATTTCTCCTGTTGATTTCATTTGAAACAAAACCCGCCTGTATTTCGAAAACCAATGTGGGGAGAGAGAAAAAAAATTTCCTTTTCTTGTTAACCTCAAAACCAAAAACAAAAACGAAAAAAAGTTGCACAATCTCAGAACTTTTGCTGATTTTACGGTTTCCCACCACACGACTCCACCACTACAGTGTTTTACAGAAACATTTCAAAAGTGTTTGTTTGTTTGCTTGCCGAGACAGTCATTATGAACTCCACACAGAGTATTCTCTGTCTATTATGTCTCTTCTTCTTTTCGTTTGTATTGCATTGCATTGCATTGTATTTGTACTTGAGTGAGCTTGCGCAACTTCTATGTTGTTATTGGCTTTGTTTTTTTTTTGGACTTCTTCTATTTTTTGTTGTTGTTGTCATTGTTATTACTAGTATGCTATGTAATGCTATAACAGTGCAAAGTGCAGTGTACGTTTAACACTCAATTTTTTGTTACTTTTTATTGCTTTTGTTATTGTTTTGAATTTACGGTTAGTGCAAAAGGAAGAAGAAGACTATGATAATCGTTTCATTGTTGTTGTTGTTGTTTTTCAATGTGTTTACAATCGTTTACAAATCGTCATCCATTAAAAGGTAGTCAATTAAAGCCGTGAATCATGTGGGGAATCGTAAACTAATCACGAAGTAGCAATTGTCGGTCAGTTAAGCAAATTCTACAGAGTATGTCAAAAGGAGGTTTATATTTGAGGGATCGATTTTACTAAAACACGTCAATGGATGCAATGGCCATAAGGATGTGTTTACTGAACATTACACGAATATGCCATCCCGGCACTAAACTGACCCGCGGCACAATGCTTTCAAACATAGAGAGGAAGGCAATATGTACCCACTGATGATTAGACCCAATCTGAAATCAAGCCGCCGATCAAAAACCTTTTGAGATATTCCTCGATAACCATAATGCAGACCCGGCTTATATGATGTATAAGTTGGAACAACATACAGTTGAGTTCAAAATAATAGGAACGCCCTTCATTTAAAAGCAAAGTTTAAAATTAAGAAAAATAAAAATGAAAATATAAAATTTTCTTGACTTAAAATTTATTTCTAATTAATTTTCTAATTTTTTAACACTTAATTATTTAATTAAAACTACAAAAACAAAAAAATTTTTGTGTAAATAAAGCAAACAACCTAATAATTTTTAAACAAAAGGCACAAAAGTTTGATATTACAGTACGGGCTCGATTTGCGCAACCGATAGGAAATCGGGGTTGTTGCAATTTTCGAAATGTTGCAATAACCGACCACTAAATACAGTGCAATTTTTAAATAATTTTTTTAACAAAAACAAGCAATTTAATTAACATAAAATAATTAATTCGTTTATTAAATAAAAAAAGTTATAATAAAAGGTTTAAATTAATATATTACTAATAAAAATAAAAAATAATGATATTTAATATAATAAATTTGGTATTCACTAGTTTAAACAAAAAATTTGGAGATTTTTGTCTGAACTTTGGATTTTTTAAACTTTTTATTAATTGCAGACTCCTTTATATCCTGAAGTGCAACAATTTTTTTAATTGAAATATCATTTGTTGTTGCGCAATCTATGCAAACGTTAAGTGCTTTAATGACATCATCAGTTTTTATTTTTGGTATTTCTTGTACCTCAACATGAACTGAATTTTCGTCATCAGAAAGGAATATTTCTTCGTACTCATCTTCCACTCTATCATTGATCCACATATTCACTTCTTCATTTCTTAAATAAAATCAAAGAAACAGAGACAAAACAAAAAAATAACTGTAAATAAACAGTCAAAATTTTTTGTGAGGCCAGTGTCGTCGTGAACGGATTTTTTAGATTCCTATGATTTGTCAAACAATTTTAAATTACTCTTCTGATTGAAAAACTATGAAAATAAAAAGAAAATGAAACAGAATAACTGCCAAATAATATAACATTTGCAAAATAAAAAATAAAGTTGCACTTACCGCGACTGTTTTTTGAAAAAAGTTGCTGTTATAAAGACTGTAATGTTAAAAATTAGGCTGTTGCGCAAATCGGTCAGTTGCAATAATAGGTAGTTGCGCAAATCGAGCCCGCACTGTATATTAAAATAGTAAAGTTAATTTAGTATTTGGTTGAATAACCTTTGTTTTCAATGAATTCAGCACATCTACGATGCATTGAGTCAATAAGATCTTGGCATCTCTTTAAAGGAATTTGATGCCACGCATCGCGCACTATGATCCATAGTTCTTCTGCATTTGAAGGTTTTTTCTCTGTAACATACCTTTTAACATCTCCCTATAGATGTTCCATGGGATTAAGTTCAGGAGACTGAACTGGCCATGCCATAACCTTTACCCCATTAACCCGAAACCACTCATTTGCCAATCTACTGGTGTGTTTCGGGTCATTATCTTGTTGGAATATCTATTTTAGAGGCGTGGAGTATGGTAAAATCGCATCTCTCAAAATGCCAACATAGACGTTCCTATCCAATATGTCTCTAATTGGATGTATTGGGCCTAAGCCATTATATGAAAAGCTTCCCCATATTATTAGTTTTGCACCACCATGTTTAACTGTCTTTTGTGTATACTGAGCTTTATATTTGGTGTTGGGCGGACATCTAACATACTGTCTAGACCCAATGCCTCCAAATAAAACAATTTCGCCTTCGTCGGTCCACAGTATGTTTCTCCATTTTTCTTTCGGCCAATTGATATGTTCTTGGGCAAACTTTAAGCGTGCTGATACCTGTTTTTTTTTTTTTTTGTCAGAAATGGCACCATTCGTGGACTTCTTTCAAATAAATTGTTGTCCATCAGACGCCTACGAATAGTAGGGCCACCAACGGCAAGATTCAGATCCTTTTGAATTTTTTTTTTTTTGCATACGCCGAAGGATTCATTTTACTGTATCGCACAATTCTGCGGTCGTCGACAGTTGATGTTTTGCACTTGCGCCCACGCGTTTCGAGCTTTCTTTATATTTTAATGTATTTGCGATCATTTGATTGGAGCAATTTAAGGTTTCCTCAATTTCTTTAGAAGTTTTGCCTTTTTTTTCGAAGATTTTTAATTAGTTTTCTCTTTTCTTCAGTACAGTGCTCTCCTCGTCCCACTATTACAAAAATTTATGTGAATCACTGTAGAAGAAGTTTTAACTACATTTTTCCGTACTTACTGTTCACTTTTTTCTTTAAATTATATGCTGTTATATTTTTATTTTTAAAAGAACACTCACACTCCTATTTTTTTGATCAACTGAATTCAAAGGCAAACACAGAAATGAATCAATTTCATCGTAAATATTAAAGTTATTACGACATTCTTTTTTCTATTTTATTTCTTACATATCGTTGTAACTACCATTAAAATATATCATGTTTTGCAAATTGGTAGAATAAAAATTTTAACTTTGAAAATATTACATGGTAGCACTCCTATTATTTTGAACACAGCTGTACGTCATTATGATCCGCAAGATATGACCGCGGTTCCGACAAATTCAAATTATACACCACACTTTTTCCTACAGCAGAAATATTTTAGGCAGTGAGTACATTGCGATAAAACATAGGCTATAACGACCATAATCGTACAATTATGCTCAAAAAGTGGCCAGATTGAATCACCACTTTTATAGTCAATTCTTGAACCAACTGGCAAGGTACTTCAGATGCAATATGTTTAATCTTGCCATATCGAGCGGTTTTGAAACTTTAAAATGGATAGCACGATTTCTTTTGAAGTTCACAAACCAAACAACATCACGAGTGTTCTACTCTTTTACGGCTTTCTTAGTGAAGAGCTGAAACAGGAATAAATGTTCAAAATTCCTAACAATGATAATCTTACTGAAAGCAAGAACTAGAGAAGCGTCACCCAACGAAAAAAATAAAAAATAACGTCAACGTCGCAACGGGAACTCAACAAGCAACCGTAAATGAGTAGTCCTCGCACTCAGTCGAGATTGTCTCACATTACTCTTGCTGTTTATTAATATGTTCATTTGCAACATCATGGTTCAAGTGGCTTAAACAGCAAGACGCTGATATACTCGGATGGCACATTACCCACTTACGGGCAAAACTGAAGTATGCAGACAATGAGACTAATACGAATATTTTCACTGTCCAGCAACAACAAATTTAAAACGTGCATTGTTCTGCTATCTAGGATCTATAACATGATCTACCGAAGACTTAAAAGGGGAAATTTGATAACCAAAGTATACCATAAAGTATACCCCTCTTTAAAACTATGAGGATCTGTAGAACTCCCAATAAATTTTCGAGAAACACCAAACTAAAGAAATTCAATAGCAGATGTGTAACGCATGTGACCCCCGGAACACAGCTGGTTGCGCCCATGGTTTTCATTCACCGCTGCGTTCGTTCGATTTTTAAGATTTTCTAGCCAAACACTATCTTAACGTTCAGCTGCGAACGCAAAGACTCCAAATGAAACCGAAAAATGTTCGCGGATGTGGAGATGGTTGGTCCATGCTTTGCGAAGGTCACAATCCAACATAATCAGATATCCGACTGAGTGGAACCCTCAAGGTACATAGTCGCTAATGGGAAGCAAGGGCTATAAGGAGCCGTGGGAGCCTGGGAAGCTGAAGGATATGTGCAAAATGACGCTAAGCAAGCACTGCTGCAGCTTCGTTAAAGCTTCGTTAAGGTATAAGTGGACCTCTTCTAAGTTTTTGATACTTTGCGAGGTTGCAGACAAGATGATTCCTTATCATGAGAGCTCTTCATAAAAAGAGTGTTGTACGGAAACGCACCGCATACCGGATGCCATTGACATCATTGGGCGTGGCAAACCAGCTGTTACTGCTACCTTTAGCGCTATTGAAAGGGAGTCTATTAAGACCGGTCAGTGAATTTGTTTATCTTGGCTCCACCGTTAAGAACAAAATTAATGTCATTCTTTAGATCAAGCATGAGATTACTTTTGTTACTGTGTGTTAATATGGTCTCAATGGACAATTGAGCAGCAGAGATGTCTGTCATGTCACGAAACTAATATTCTACAATCGCTCATCCTCTCCATGCATTTCTATGGCGCTGAGGCAGCCATATTATTATTCGAGGGAAAAGTGCAACGTAAGATGTACCGGCCAGTGTGTGTTGGCGATGATTTCCGAATCCGATCCAACTGTATGCTG
Source organism: Sarcophaga carnaria (assembly GCA_958299815.1). Taxonomy (NCBI): domain Eukaryota; kingdom Metazoa; phylum Arthropoda; class Insecta; order Diptera; family Sarcophagidae; genus Sarcophaga; species Sarcophaga carnaria. The sequence continues at coordinate 93,146,195 of OY283149.1, forward strand.
TATGAGCTCCTCAAGAACATGCATTTTGTGTACTAACATACAACGGTTGATGTGGTCGGTCAGACGATGTTCCGACAATACGGGTATTTGATGCGGGGATTGGCGAAAGTCGATGTAGAAGACGACTTTGCTTGTGTTGGAACGATTAAATCAAGGAGGCGCTGTCATCTATTGGTGTGACCAACTGGCGAAGGCGTATGAGAAATAGAGACGAACGAAGTAATATTTTAAGGCTTCCGAAAGCCGACGAACGGACTGTTAAGGCCAATTGAGTATCTCCATCAGCTTTTCGAATAAATAAGGTAAGCTCAACTTTATTCGATTATTCTTTAGAAACAGATTGTAACAGAACAGGTCTGGTCAACTGTCAGAGCCGCTGCATACGTGTACATTAAGCTTCGATATACTTTTAGTATGTATGGAAGGCCAATCATTCCAAACAGCGAACGCATGGGTGCAGCGCGGTACACTGTTTTGTTGAAGGCTGTCTGCATATGGAACAATCAACTTCTTTATACTTCTTATGGCTACCATTAGAATTAAAAATTTAAAAAAATTTTAAAAACCAGCCCAAAAGCAACCTTATCATCATCTGTCCTAAACTCTCTGTGTTCATTATTGGCCAAGCCATTCAAAGAACTCTAATTTACTCAACAAAAATATTTGATAGAAAAACGATAAAACAAAAACGAACGACAAAGAGACAAGAAACATACAAAATTTATTCCGGACACAGTCAAATTATCATTTTTCCAAAGAAGTCGAAAAAAATATTATTTTTGGTCAAATGGCCTGACGTGGCTGGCTGACAGACAGTGTGGTTGGAGTGGAGTTGTTGATTGAATAAAATTAATGGAAACCCTTGTCAAGTCAAATGGTAGCCAATAAAAGCAAAACGAAAGAAAAAAAATGACAATAAAAAATGATAAGAACGTAAGGATAGGATAGCTGGTACAGCCAAACAGCCGAAGCAGAAAAAATCCAACAACAAGTGGTGCAGGTTCGTTGTTTGCTTACCATACAATACTACCGAGAATAAATGGATTTTCTAACACAAAAATAAGCAGCGGTTTTCCGGCTTATAACGAATACCATGGACCTGTTCGGAAGCAATCTCAAATACAATTCCATGCAGTTGTTTAACATTTGGGGGCTCAATGTTTATTGCTATACGTTCCTTAAGAATTAAATCCTACGCTGTAGGGTATACAAGTGGATTGCCTCAAACGGCTTTCAAATATGATTAAAACAACAAAAACAGACGGTTTAATAATGGACCTGTTGCATGTTAAAACCAGCGTAAAAATACGGGGCTAAAAATAAAACTGATTTGATTCAACGATTTTTTTCTTGTCTCGTTTTTTGAATGACGTGAGTGGTGTTTCATAAAAAATTTTTTTAGTTTTTTTCACTTATTTTGTCCCTTTTTTTGTAGAATTTTATTTAAAAACAGAAAACACGTGTCCCTAAATATATTGTACATGAGCAAACAAACGTAAATACCCCCTATTATCATAGCCACCACATTCTATTGTCTTGATAAAAGAAAAATTCTGGACCAAAACGGCACAACAACAATAGAAAGCGGCACAGTGGTATTGCGCGGTAAAATGTTTTTGAAATGTTGTTTTTTAGTTAAGTTGCGCAACTGTACAGGCAACTGCTGCAAAACAAGATTTTTAGTTAAACTGAACAGAAGTCACTGTAGTCTAGTAGGAAGTGTTTTGCTTATTAGACGTATGGCCATGGTTCAAAAGCCAGGTCAAACATCTCCAACAGAACGAAATTTGAAAAATTATTTCATCGGCGACTTCCTCTGAGATTAAATAAAATTGCCATGAAAAGTTTCTCAAAAGTATGTCGTCCGGAGTCGATTTTAAACTGTAGATCCCGCCAATCATGTATAAAATTAACACACACAAGTGGTGTGAGAAGCTAGGTTGTAATCCTGACTGAAGGGTCGTAATGACCAATTATGTATGTATGTATGAACAGAGGCTAGCGTGACTTTATATAACAGGCGCAATGACAACCTGTTAGTGTGTCTGAAAGCTCTGGTTTTAAGTCCGCTGCATATGCCAATGAAGACTAAAGCTTTCGAGACTATCACTAGATTGATGGGAGACAAATCTAACACGAAATTTATTTGCGGATTTCGTGGCGAAATTGGGAAATTATTGGCTGACAGCTCCTGAAGAGAACCAGTAGACTCTGCGGTTTTGGAAAGTGCTTCGCAACAAGATTTAGTAACAAAAATGAATGAAGTAATCTGGAAGCTGCATACTCTCTTAAAAGAAGGACTATTTTGTGGTACATAGATGGGTTAAGAATGGATCTTGGAACAGGAATAGGAGTTTTAGATACCAGAATAAATTTTTCCGAAACCCATGAGAACACTCTCGGATATCTTTTAAGCGAAAGTCTATGCAATCGAAAGATGTGCTCAATTCAACTGGGATAGAAGATACACAAGACAAGACATAGCAATACTATCTGACAGCCAGTCTAACATTTGAGCACTTGGCTGTTATAAAGTAAAATCGAAGGTATCTAGTATGGGAATGTCTGTAGAAGAGTTGGTTAGGTAGACAAAACAGGAAGCCTTCTGTTGGGTGACAAATCGTGTAGGAATTCTCGGCACTAAGCAAGCAAACGAGCTTGCGTCAAAAGGAAATTCAATGCCAGAACTTTTCTATGGAGTGGCGACGGATGTTTGGAAAGTTCTGGTCAACGAAAAGGAAGATACGAGATTTAACGACTCTTCTCAAACCAAGCAGGTTTGAGACAGATGGCTCAGACCATTTAGGAACAGCCTGAGGTTAATAGACGTTGTCTTTTGGCAGGACACGTGTGGACTCTGAACACTTATGCAGAATATAGGTTGTTTTGAGCCCAGCAAGTAGGTTCTGTGACGATAAGAATGAATTATAGGAATAAATTCTTGGAACCTGTGAGGCATTATTGCATCCCAGAAGGAAACATCCCTGGGTGCATATCATATGCAGGGTGGGGAACTGAATATGTTGACACCGCCCAGCGTACTGAAGTTTGTTAGGACAATAGATTTGGAACAGGGCTACCCTATAAACCTAACGGAATACCGACTAAACTAGGGCGACTTTTATATTTGTATAGAGGCGGTCATATGTATGTATAAATGACATTCTATTTAAGATTAAGGCAAGATTCAAGCGCTATGATATAAAATCTGCATGGAAATTCTAGCTTTTGGTGTCTCTTTTATTTTACTTTACATTTGAAAGCGTAAAATGGACAACCCTTTACCACAAAATAGTGTAAAATTTTAGGTTAAATTTGTAATTCAATCTTCCCATGGACTGAATAAATAAAAATTCGTTGTTTATTGAGACAAACAGATCACGGTGCACTGAGCAAATAAGCTCCCCTTGATACTGAACACAACAAACACGCAAATATCTTTCACTCTCTTTTGCTCTGCTTCTCGCTTAGGCTCTATGTTTCATTTTGTTGTCTAAGTGAGAGAGGACATACAAAAATACAACAACTCACACAAATAACAGGAGTTCAGGTCTTTTTAAAAGCAACATTAAGAAGGAAATATTTTTTATAGAGGGAGAAAGAGAGAGAGAGAGAGAGAGAGATAGAAATGGAATGATGAGTCCCACAAAAGAAAAAATAAAAATAAACAAAAATAACAAACAACGTTGTTTTTAACGCCTACATCCATACGTACGTAGAGACGAAAAAAATAATGGAAAATACAAACGAAAATACAAAAACAATTGATGAAACAAGGATGAATAAGTATGATGAAGAGTGTGTGTGAGAGTAGTAGTGAGTGCATGAATATTTATATGCCAACAAAGAGAGTTGTTGTGTAGTTGTGTTAAACACAAAACAGCTGTGTTGTATAGTGTATGTTTAAAGAAGGGCATTGAGTTGTGTGCGTTATTTAAAGCGTTATAAAGTACGTGTGTTGGCATGTAAACATTTTAGTTTAGTAAGACACGTAGAGGGGTTGTTTTTCTTGTTTTTTTTTTTTCTTAAAAACAAAACAACAACAATAATAAAATAGAAAAGAATTTGTAATATTATCCTGTACATATGTACATTGAAACAAAATTGTGTGTCAGTATGGTTGTGTGGCAAAATGTTTAACCAGAGCTTTTCTTCACTGTCCAGAGTTGTTCCTTTTTTTTCTCGAATATTTTTGTTGTTGTTGATTGTTATTGTTTTGATAACTTTCTTTCTCTCTCTGTCTCCCTCTCTACTGGGTATGTAGAAGCAAGAACTCAAGTTGTGGACACAAATTGTTTTGTTTTTGTTATAACAATACCATGATAATGGGATAACAGAATTTTTAAAAAGGGTTGCTGTGCTTAAAAAAAGGGAAACTATACTAAAACGAAAATGTGGCGGAGAAAAAATGAAAACAATTTATTCTCTCAATCTAAACATTATTTATTAAAAACTCAATAAAAAAAATATGGGGTTAACGCAATTCCCCTCTGGTAAAAGAAAATATATTTTTTTTTTAACATTTTAAGACCGTATGACAAGCAAAATATTTCTTACATCTCCAGTATACGATGATATCCATAAAGAATTTTGGGAAAAACTATTTCATTTTTCTAAAGGCAAATACTATGTATGTTATAGTATGAAATATGTGTCGTTTGTATGGATAAATTCCCTCATGTCATCAAAAATGTATATGAAAATATTTACTGTGATAAAATCATTCAATATTGCCACTTGACAGTGGGACGTAGGCAGTGGTGTTGTCGAGCCGGAACGCTTCTTTTTTGGACAGGAACGCGTTCCGGAACTAAAGATGATTTCTGATAACGAAAATTGGCTGACGTTTTGAAAAAAAAAAAAATTAAAAAGAATTGCTGATTTTTTTTCTTCTAATTTTTGACGAATTTTTATAAACAAGGGTTTGAACCGAACCCGAACCGGAACAAATACCGAAACGAATCGGCTTGTTTTTCCGAACCGTGAACCGGAGTCCGCAACGCGTTCCGGTAAAAAAAAAATTAGCACAACACCACTGGACGTAGGTAATGTAAAGTGTGGTGTTTATGACTTGGTCATTACAATCCTTCAGACACAAACTACAACTTGGTTTATCTCACCATCCGCGATGTGTGTGTTAATTTTATCCATGAGAGGACATATAGTATCGTATCGATTCCGAACGAAAGATTTGAGAAGATTTCCATGGCAATTTTATTTACTCTCAGAGTTTTTTTGCCAGAAATCTGCTGAGAGGAAGTCGCTTGAGAAATATTTTTTCAAATTTCGTTTTGTTTGAAATGTCTGAGATGGGGTTTAAACTACGGGCTTTTGTCTAATAAGCCAACACACTACGTATTAGACTACGGGACTTTGAATGATAGTTATCTAAGGGGGTTATTTTAATTTATTATTTTTTTTTCAAGGTGACAGGACTTTATTTGGAATTCGAAACTCCTGTCAAGTAAGCTAACACACTAACCCTTAAATACCTGCGACAACATCTGTAGCATTTACGACGATAATGATATTTTTCGGTTTGATGTCTGTGATGTGCCTTAATATACGGGAAGTATGATGAGCTTAGAAAACTTAGCGTCTTCCTAGTAAATGCATAGTAATGCAGGAAAATTGTTGGTCACTACAACACTTCAGTCAGGCTTACGACCTAGCTTTTCACACCACTAAGGTTGTACGTGTTAGTTTTATACATGAGTGGCGGGACCTACAGTTTATAGCCGGCACGGAACGAAATATTTTTGAGAAACTTTTTATTCAAATTTTTTATTTACTCTCAGAGTAAGGAATAGGAGTCGTCGAAGAAATATTTTTTTAAGTTTGTTTTGTTAGAGATATCTGACTTGGGATTTGAACCGAGGCCTCACGTCTAGGAAGCTAACACACTACCTACTAGACTATGGCGACTTGCTGCCTACAACAATAGAATTTTTGTGTTTACCAAAACAAATATTTTTACTTGACTAACTTGTTAGATTTTCGTCCTTGTCCTTGTCGAGCTGCGACCAATTGTGGTAAACGATAGAACAAGTTGTGAAATTATTCTATTTACTAAACTTTTAGCAAGAAAGTGTGTCATAATCTGTGTCTGTTTTCAAACATCGGGATAAAAAACTCTGAGTACCCCTGTGGAGGCGGGTAAGTCGCAATGCTCGAGCAGCACCACTTTTCAGAAGAAGGAGCGAATACTGTATGAGCAGAGTTTGCCACCATTAGTACTGGGCAATATTTCTTCCCCTCTGCTGCTGGAAAAGCCTGATTGATGAAAGTAAAACATGCTAACGAAAAGCAGAACATTTTTTCCAATTCATTCATTTAAATTTCAAAAACGAAGAGTTCCCCATTTTTTCTAAATGCCGCCAATGTATAGCAAAAGATAAGTTCACAGCCAAGTAATGAAAATTATTTTTTTTTTGCATTTATTTCTGCATTTGCCCCACTGTACTACCTGAATTAACCTGTCAGGCCATAGGAAAAAGAAACACTTTGCTCTGTACATACTATCAGGATGTTTACAATGTGTTGCACTAACTGCTTCGCATATATAGAATAATAACAGACTACACATGAGAGAGAAAGAGGGAGAGAGAGAGAGACAAGGGCAAATGAAATAAAATATTTTCTCTATTCAACTGTAAAAAATTTGTTTCACTTGTTTTTCTACGGAATGTGATATGATAATGGAGATTATTTACAATATACAGAGAGTGAGAGAGAGAGAGAGAGAGAGAGAGAGTGATAAAGTGAGAGCGCTTCTTTTGAAACGATTTACAATAAGATTTTTTCTCAGAATGAATGAATGCGTATAAATAAATTATGAAATGAATGAATTAAAAAAGAAAATCCAGAAAAAAAATGTTTAAAACTCATATGCAAGATCCTCTATCAATGGATTTCAGAAAATAATACAAAAAAAGAACGAATAAAAAAATAAAAGCAATAAAACCAATGAAACTATAAACATATGCTGGTAGTTGAAGCATTTCATAAAATCTGTGTGTACAACAACAAGAAATTTGTACGAGAACAACAAGAAACAAAACGTCAGGCACCGTGTTTATTCCCTGTTTTAGATTGTTTTTGATAAAAATGAAACCCCTCTTTAGAAAGAGTAAAAAAAACAATAAAAACATGAAAAAATAAAGAAAAAAAGATGTTTACAGAAGAGCTTATTTCCGGTACATATATATACATATGTATTGTATGTGTTTATTATTTATAACGCGATCTGATGCTTTGCATGTATTTGTTATCGTAATAAAAATCAATGGGACACTGTGGTGTTGACAGCTGCGATAGTATTTGTCATACTTTGGTAGTGAAATTTAAATCTCTTGCATCCAGAGATGGATAGTTGACAAATGTTGTAAAAGGTTTGTTTAATTTTATGCAAATTTTAAAAATTACTGTTTATCCATACGAATTACACTTCATAAACGCTGAGTGTGGTAAGACTATCAGCAGTTAAATATCTTTCAGACGTTACAGGTCTGTGCATCAACGTAATATACAGGCATTGCGAAAATATCGTTTCTCTTAGAGAATATGTCGACTCCATGGCATTCTCAGCAATTTGGCCCAAACAAGTGTTTTGAGAGGAATGATCGCCATTTAAATAACTTCCCAAAGAGGAACAAGTTGATTCATAGAATGTTTCCAAATAATCATTAGCGTTCATTTCTCAACCAACGCTAGAATAGCATCGACCCGCTGCGTTACTCAATTCTATTTTTTTTTTTTTTTGTGTTAAATGCCTTCGTTGGAGGGCAGCTAAGTTACGATATTTTCATCAGACCTAAATAAATTAATTTTTGTTTCGTCAGACCCCTAGTACGTTCTTGAAGTCGCCGAAATCTAGTAGGTAGTGTGTTGTCTTATTGATCAGACAAGGATTACAACCTAGTTTCTCTCACCATCCAGTGGTGGGACCTCTAGTTTAAAATCGACTTCGACCGACAATTTTCTAAGGAGGTTGTTGAAAAAATATTTTTTTCAAGATGACAGGACTTTATTTTGAGTTCGTATCTCCCCTTTAGTAAGCCAATCCACTAACCATTAAAAATCGGCAGCAATATTTGCAGCGTTTACGAGGATAATGATATTTTTCGGTTTGATATCTGTGATGTACTTTAATTCTAAGCGTCTTCCTAGTCAAAGCATTTTGATGCAAGACAGTTGTTGTTGTCTATGCCAATATAATTTGTGTGTTTACCCAGCGCGTAGTGCCTGTTGAAATCTGCCAAAGTTTTGAAGATATTTTTACTTGATTGACTTGCAGCTTGATTGACCCCAGCTCAGGCATCTTGAACAAAACGAATTATGATAAAAGATTTCGCGATTTCCTCTCAGCAGTTTTTTTTTGACAAAAACTCTGTGAGTAAATAAAATTGCCATGAAAAGTTTCTCAGGAATCGGTGTAGGTTCACACAGTCGCTTATAAACTTGAGAATAAATTTGACTGTGGAATTTTGGCACAAGGGCTTGATCTTAAGATAAATCTTCACTTCCCTGACTACTACAGTATGCTCTAGGCTGTGGTAATGACGGTAAATCACGCTGGTCAATTGATCCTGATTAAGGGATCTTCACCTGCTAGCGTTTCTATCATTTCTGACAGGCCAAACGGCAATTAAATCCCTTTCGGTCTTCATCTTCACATCTAAATTGGTTTTGCATCTGCCAGTTTTCGATCAATCCCACGCACATCACGAGTACTTAAATAAGTGATTAATTTGTTGAAGAAGGCATACTTCTAACGAATATCAATCTGAATATGAAACTTTTTAACTCACATAGCCTAAGTGGGATAGGAAGCATACCAATCAACTATTTGAACTGGACTGTGGGAACACCTCAGTTACTCTATATATTCCCACGAATCATAATGCGTAGTGGTTAGACATACCGAGAGACTTCGCTTAACTGCAAATGATTTCTGCAGCGGATATAAATGGGTTTCTCAATCCAATTGGTTTCTTAATTTAACGGACATTCTAAGGGAGTGTTTTAAGGCCTGATGCTAATTGTCGAGACCGGTTAATTGAGACTTATCAGTTAGCTCTCAGACATTGGTTCATGGGGTACCACAACGGGCAGCTAGGAGTACTCAAGTGAGCTTTCACAGCAACTAAGTTCCTCATTTGAAGATTTATTTTCCCAAGTTGAGGTTACGGCTCCCTATTAAGGGATGGGAGGACCAATCTTTTCACAACGGATGCCAGGAGTTACTTTTCTTCAAAACATTAAAGCAAAACATGAAATCCTATTATATTTGAAAGAATTTTAAAATTGGTTCAAACAAAAGTACCAAAAATTTTATGACATGTTACCGAGAAAAAGAAATACTTGCTATTGTTTCCTACAACACTGTGTGTACGTGTTTTCCTATTAAACACCTGCGTCCTTTTTTTCAAACGAACCGTTCTTTAGAATTTCTTAGATAATCACGAACACAATTCTTGTTTCTCCCTTGTTCTTTAAAATATTGTAAATCACTTACACTACGTGTTAGTCCACTCGTGTGATAGTTTGTACATCCCAGCACCGACAAAGAGAATAATTACAATACAAAACTTACCTAAAAAGAGAGAAGAGAGAGAGAGAGAGGGAATTAATTAATTACGAGCAATAAAATAAAATAAAAAAATACACAAAAATAATTCAAAATAATCAAAATGAGCCAACCATTACATTTAAGATATAAAATCGGCCATTAAGAGTAATTACAGGGAGAGGTAGAGAGAGAAAGAGTGAGACTTAAAAGACTATATGAACGAACATGAGCACCCCACAGATGCATGTCTTTTTATTGAATTCATTGATGTTAGTTAGTGTTAGAGAGGGGTAGTGTAACAGCAGAGAATAAACAAAATAATTATGATTACGATGAGGATGGGCACAAGTATTTGGAGAGCGAAATGAGATTAAAAATAATAAAACCATTGATGCTCAACTAACAACAACAACTACAACAGAGCACTTTTTAAAGGAAGAAGGCAAAGAGCATCATAAAACTATGCAGGGTGTTCAGAAATTAAAAAATTGTTGTAAACTGGGGAGTAGATTTATTTTATAAAACGGTTGAATGAGGAATAAACATGAATTGTTATAACGAGTTACCCATTTAGTGGTTTCAGAACCACTTACCAAATATTCTTCACATGAAATGTCATTTATTTAGCGAAATGAGTTGCAATGTTTAACAACCAAAGAATGCCTAAAAATAGTGGAAAGTTATTACAAATGTGGTGATTCAAACGTGGCCACTTTACGAGCATTATGTTCGTTGAAGTCGTCGTGGTTTAGTAGGTAGTGTGTTGGCTTATTACACGTGAGGGCACGGTTCAAACCCGGTTTAAAACGAAATATGAAAAAATATTTCTTCGGCAACTTCCGCTCAGCAGATTTCTGGCAAAAACTCTGAGAGTAAATAAAATTGCTATGAAAAGTTTCTCAAAAATATGCCGTGCAGGTCCCTCCGCTCATGTATAAAATTAACACACACAACGTAAGTGGTGTGAGACGCTAGGTCGCAATCCTGACTGAAGGGTTGTAATGTCCAATTATGTACGTATGTATGTTCGTTTAATCGACCTACTTGTGCAAGGGATTGGCAAGTTTAGAAAGAAATTTGAAGGGACTGAAAACGTTGTAGACCTCGCCAGGCCTGCTGAAAATTTCGTTTCTGCTGGATGAAAGTGTGTGGTGGGTAATCCGAATTTGATGATTTTGCGAGCTTTCCAAGCCGAATTGGGCCTGTCTTAGGTCTCATAATGGTGTATTTCATAGTTACATTTGTACATTTGATGTCCAACTCACGCAACAATTAAAGCCAGCTGAGCCGGGTGCTAGAGCAACCGGCTTTTAATGTTGACTTTTCCAACAAACATTCCCCCAACATTGAAGCTTATTTCTCACTCGATGGTTACGTTGAAAAATAAAATTGTCGCTTATGGGACTTGGAAAACCAAGAAGTGATTGTGTATTCGGAAAAATATCTGCTTGGAATGCATTATAACGCAGGTGTGTTATTGGCCCTCTGCAAGAATCATTATCGTCAATTTAGAGTGCTGAACGTATCCTTATTTCGTGCCAATGCCTTCACATTAACATAACTCTTGCCACTGCTGTCTACTTCGGCGTTGATCTGTCATCCCCATGTCTGAATCGCCTTGTTCTGCTTCCGTGTTGGTTCCCATTTTAGTGGTGTCGTTAGTTTGCCAGGCCGATCCAATGTCATTTTCTTTTGCTATTTCAGTAGATAGGATTAGTTAGCCTACACTTTTCTAGCGCATGCTATTTGTGATGGATGATATCGGTTTACGAGTGTAAATCACATTTGACGACTGGCAACGTTTCGAGTCTTGCAATATATACACACAGTTAATAAATAAAGTATACATACGGTTAACAAATTTCAGAAATTTTTTAACCAATCCGTTTTCGTTGAAAATCTTTATAGTTTCCTCGATTTTAAGACGGTCTTTTGCATTGGTTAAAAAATTTCTGAAACTGAACTGAATTGTGGCCCTGCATAGGCCCACACAAGTATACATCCGATTAACAAATTTCACAAATTTCTGAACCAATGCAAAATACCGTCTTAAAATCGAAGAAAGATGTCAGACAAATATAAAGATTTTCAACGAAAACGGATTCGTTAGAAAATTTCTGAAATTTGTTAACACGTTGATATAAATGACGTCTATAGACGTCATGTATGAGTGCACGTAAATGCAAACGACGTCTATAACCGTCGAAAAAATTTAGAGTTATAAAACAAAAATTTAGTTGTAATTCAGTTTGATTTAGATTTCTACCAATTCACTCAATAATATTCTAAAAGGAAAATATTTCACTTCAATTTCTTCATTTATTTTTAGATTCATGATTTTGTTGCCATAAGAATGCATGTAGATTTTAACGACGTGTATAGCCGTCAATACATTTTTCATTATGTTTAGCGTCTCTTTCAGTCTGACTTAATTTGAATTAATGTAAGTGTTTGTTTTTGGTTTTATTGGGAATTATAACTGTAAATTTTTTATCAATGATATGTTCAGTTTTTACATACTTTGCTTTAAATAATATTCAAAAAGCATATTCGCCTGAAAAGAACATTTCGCTTAATGAATCTACGTTATTATTTAAAGGCCGACTCAATTTTCGGCAATATATAAAAGGAAAAAAAAGCCAAATATGGAATTAAATTATATGAATTGACCACCAGTGATGGCGACGTTTTAAATTTGGAAATATACCAAGGAAAACAAGAATTAGCAAACACGTCATCGAAAACAAACAGCCTTGTTTTACGATTAATGGAACCCTATTTAAATGAAGGACATAACTTATATATGGATAATTTTTACAATAGTGTTGAACTATCTAAGCAGCTGTTGCTTTTTAAAACTCATTCAACAGGAACTATTCGTGCTAATAGGAAAGGTAACCCCAAAGTTGTTACGTCAAAAAAATTAAAAAAAGGTGAGCATATTTGGCGCAGACAGGGTCAGATTTATGTGTATAAATGGAGAGATAAGCATGAAGTAGTCTCTATAACTACACATCATCACCCAACTATGATTGCTACTACAAATAAACATAAAAAAATCAAAATGAAGCCAAATCACATAGCGGATTACAATTCAAATATGTCAGGAATAGATAGATGCGATCAGATGATCTCATATTATTCTTCACCAAGAAAGAGCATTCGTTGGTACAAAAAAGTAATTTTCCATGTATTAGATCTATGTGTTTGGAATTCATATTACCTGTATAAAAAATTCCACAAAAATGTAAAGTTCCTTGAGTTTCGGGAGTCTGTTATTAGATCGCTAGTAAGGTTACCCAAAGATATTTCTAATGGCAACCAACTAATATCTAAAGTGACATATGGCTGACCACAAAATATATCTAACACATCTTTTGTAAGTTAACGTGAACAACTTTATATTGAGAAGATTCCTACACCGGAAAACTGTAAAAGAGATTCTTCATATCGCCGCTGCAGAAATTGCACAAAACATCAATTTCGAAAAGAAACAAAATATAGATGTAAAACGTGTCCTGAAAAGCCAGCTCTATGTCCCGAATGCTTTGAGTCGTACCACTTATTTTGTTGTTAGTACATACATATGTGAATAATATTAGATTTTTTACTTTATTTAAGCTTTATAAAATGAATTTTTTTTATTTTTGTTATAAATTTTGTGTAAAAACGAATTTAAGTTAATAAAAGTTAATATAAATCATGATTTTCTAAATTATTTTCAAAAAATATCTTTCGGTATCCGGACGTCTAACGCCGTCATTTGCACATCAATATAACTAATATTATGAAAAGCAAATGACGGCTATAGACGTCCACCTTTACTTTAAAAAATTTTATAGAAAAAACTATAATTTGAATCTATAAGTATTAAATCTCCATCAAACTCGCCAAGACTTAAATAACTAACCAAAAAAAAAAACGAAGTGTGTTTCTGAGTGCCTTCGTCAATTTCGTGGTGAGCGTCAACGTGTTAACCATATGTATACTTTTGTGGCTGAGTGCATGTCGAGTCTGTCGAGTCGGATATGATCTACCATTCGTAGATAAAAAGATAGCAGAATTTTTGGGTATCCTTTATTTCGATCGTACCAATTGTAAATGTATGTTGGGAGGTTTTGATGCGTAAGGCTTAATTAATTTTCAAACCTGCAGATAATGCCATCATTACACTTCGTAACAATGCTGCTGGATTCATATGGCCGTATGTTAATCAAAATTTTTTGGTCTGCAATTGGCTAGTGTGCTGGCTTATTAGGCGAGAGCCCCTGGTTCAAATCCCAGCTCCTCGAATATAATGAAATAAAAAAAATTATTTTTTCGGAGACTTCTACCACGTAAGGATAAAATTAATACACACAACATGGCAGGGTTGTAACCTTGATTACCGGCTTGTAATAACCAATTAAGTAAGAAAGCAATTGAAGATTATGCACTGGACTATATGTGGTTGCGGTGCTAGGAACCACACTCTAGGCTGATTTTCACGTCAATTGCTCACCAAGATCATGCGATTTGACGCCATTAAACTTTTTGTGGGTTACGTTAAATACCGTGCCTACGCGGTTAATTTCCTAAGTTTGAATCATTTGAAAATCAGCAAGTTATCATTGAGATAACACCCGAAATGTTGTTTCAAAAGATTGACTCCTGGAACGAATCCAGAACGCGGGCATTTAAATGATACTGTTTTCCCTACAGAATAGCAAGATCGAAGCATTACAGGCAAATAAAAGTTTCATCGAAATCATACTTTCTACGCATGATTTACTTTTGAAATTTTAAAAATGGTCAAGGCTTTGTAATAAACTGCCCTGTTTCGTAATATTCCAAACAAAACAATAATAAAAAGAGAAACAGAAACAACAGAAACAATAAAAACAAGAATACTCTTGAAGAAGACCGCTTTTCCCGGAGATAAAAATCAAAAACCTGTTTTCGGTAGTCTTCTCCTTTTTCTTTAAACTAGGCAACACTAATCCAACAAAAAAAAAAAGAAGAAGTAAGGGAAAGCGGAATAAGAAAAGATAGAGAAGAACCTCAACAATAATTCCCTCAATTATAAATAATTAATGATGGCGGAGTATTAAAGAAAAGAGCATAAAAAGAGAAGTAGTACCGCTACGATTACACAACTAATGATGAGAATATAACACATTAAGGCAATGGGGATAACGACGAAATTAAACATGCACACGCACACGCACACAGTAGTATTCGTTTCAATGAAATCCTTAGAAAACAACAGAAAAACATTTGAAATTACGCGCGCATCAATTTAATTCGTAGACCGACCCGGTAATTTGTTTAATTATTTAGAAAAGCAGGAGGAGGAAATGAAATGGAAAGCAAGGAAAGAAAGAAAATATTGAAATTGAATTCCTTAAACAATTTTTTTCCATTACAGGGATTTTTCTCTTTTTGAAAGTAATTAAAAGGAGGAAAAAGCACAAACAAAAATAAAGAACGAACCTTTAGAGGAAATTGATTTTTCTCGGGCGAGTAATTAAATAGAAATCAAATTGAAATTTACAATTAATTTATAGAGGGGTTAACTAACAGTAGTCGTATCCCTGTAGAAGAAAAATCATCGAAATACACGTGAAGCCCTAGCACAGGTCAATGATGTTTTGAATTTCATGTTTCTTTAATTGAAAGGATAACACCGGGATTAGTGCTATTGAATAAGGTCTTTATGGCGCAGGCAGAGTGACAACAACATCTGGAACCATGCAGGCTTCATTCGTTCTTCAAATAATGTTGACTGTCCTGGTCTTTGATGTCAAGAACAACCTTCAGTTGACAAAGGAAATGCCAGTTTTAGCAACGTAAACCGCTGATTTACGTTTTTTTCATCTCCTTTGCTTTCCATTTCCTTACTGTTTTCCCTCTTAGTTTCGCCACTTGCAGTGCACTGCTCTTGCTGCACACTAACCACAGTATTTGTTCTTGTTTCTTTTTTGCTATGATGTTATAATTTTTTCCTGATATAAGTACTTAACGCTTCAATTTTTTATTTTGCAGAACCATTTGTCAGTTGACGTTTGAGTTTCACGCCAAATTGTATCACCATCAAGCAAATTCGTCACTTTTGAGTCTACCTGGATGCATACTTTGTGGTGTAATGCTCTCACAGAACTCACTTGATCCCTCGTATAATAGTTCATATACCTTAGAAGGTTCTTCAGGCTACTATACGCTTCACCATCATATGTAACGAATCTTGCAAAATATAGTCAAGGAAGGGAGTCAATTTTTAAAGGGAGTTGACCATATCTTTGGAAGCGGATAGTGTTGCAGCAGAAATTATTCTCACACATAAGGCCGAAAAGAAAATGATCGAGTTGTTCCAATCAAAGAACGACAATATGGAAGCCTTGAAAGAAGATGACTTCTGCGAAAGTGATAACAAAGATAAGAGAAAATAGTTCCCATGGTCGGTAGACCATCCAACTAATTCTAGATATTGTGGAGGGTCAAGTGTAACCTCAGCCAGTTATTGACGAAACATAGAGGTTACAGAAGTTTTATACAACGCCTCGGGCTCGACATCTAACACTAATTTCTTTAAAGTCCAAATAAAAAGGAAACTGCGGAATAAATGATGTTAAAACGCCCAAGATATGGCGATCCGTGATTGGCAAGACCCTAATGGTACACAATTTAATGAAGGTGATGATAATGCCTGAGAAGAAGTGGGGTGCAGTGGAGAAGATTATTGAATCAGTCAACGAAGCAGATAAGTTGCTAAGTAAAAATAAATAATATTCAAATGATATGGGCCCCTACGCGGAACCATATATGATAAAATGAGTTTGCTAGGACTGTCTTGTTTCACCGTCTGCAACTCGAACTTCAGTGTGGTACTATAGAAGCTTGGAAAATTTGAAGAGTAGCTAAGAATAACAGTCAGATAGATAGGCAATTATGAACCTATTTTGGACTACTTTCGGGTTCGAATAGGTGTCGTAGATGTTTCAAATTTGAAACAGAAAATAATTTTTTCTTTATATTTAATAATGAGCTCAGTCACCTAGCCTAGTAGGTAGTGTACTATCTTGCGAGGCGAGAGCCTGTGGTTCAAACATCTCGAAGAAAACGAAACATACATACATAATTGGTCCTTACAACCCTTTAGCCAGGATTACGATCTAGCTTCTCACACCACTTATGTTGTGTGTGTTAATTTTATCATGAGTGGTGGGGCCTACAGTTTAAAGTCGACTTCGAACGACAGATTTCTTGAGAAACTTTTCATGCAATTTTATTTACTCTCAGAGGTTTTGCCAGAAATCTGTTGAAAGAAAGTCGCCGAAGAAATGTTTTTTCATATTTCGTTTAGTTGGAGTTGCCTGACCTGGGGTTTGAACCGAGGCCTCTCGTCTAATAAGCCAACACACCTACTACCTACTAGACCACTGCGACTTCAAGAAAACGAAATTTCTTGTGCAATTTCCTGGTAAAGACTTTGAGATTAAATTAAGTTTCTATGAAAAATCCACTTTAAGCTGTAGGTCACGCCACTCATGGATAAAATTAACATACACAACTTGGGTGGTGTGAGAAGCTATTTTGTAATCGCGATTAAAGAGTTGTAATGTCCAATCAAGTTCAGAAAGTAAGGAGCTCTGTCTGGTTAGTTCAATGGTTAGGACTCTAATTGAGGTATCACTACAGATCTGAGAGTTTGAGTGTGTCGAACTAAATGGTCTGTCACTCTTACCTGACCTAACTCATCTAACAATCATTTCTTGTAGTGCAACAAAACTGATACCAGACCATTACTTCATACTACCGCCTTTAGATATCAGATTGTAGACGCTATGCTAACGACGGTACTCTTTTGCGATGGGTTTCACCAAACCATCTGCTTCGTTTAATTGGCGTATCACTACAGATCGGAGAGTTTGAGTATTTCAAAATGGATGGTCCTATCACTCTTAACTTACCTAACTCATCTAACAATCATTCCTTCTAGTGCAAGAAACCTATCATCAAGCCTGTTATTTCATATTGACACCCTTAGAAGCCCAATACTCCTTATAATGGGTTTTACATCATCGTCTGGTTTGTCGCTTGTAATAACTGCTATCTGGACACTAGCTTACTTGCCCAGTAGACCAACTTTTAAACTTTGAATTCCTTTTTTGTTGTAGCCGGGATTTTATTTGTAATGACTGTACCTACAGACGTTATTGGCCTTTACAATCCTTAACTCAGGCTTACGAACTTCCTTCTTATACCACCCACGTTGTGTACCGTTAATTTTATTCATCTAAACCGTCCCGAATATGAGAAGCAAACAATGTCCAGAAGGCCGGCCATTTTAAAACAGTGTTTCCCAATTTTATAACTAAAAAAACAAGGAGGCGTCAAGGTTACTCCTGCAAGAGATGCTGAGTAAATACGCATTTCCCTTGAAAACGAACACTCTAAATGGATTATGAGTGTAACATCTCATCTTACACTCTCGCATTCTGTGTAGAGAACATACGAAACCTGTTGTTTCATTTTAAGGTCATCTGTAGAAATATTTCTAAAATCTTTTTCTTTTAAAAAAAAACAAAAAAAAAACAAAAGAATTAAATCGTGTGGAACGAAATTAATCTTTTTTGTTTTTTGCTTTTGTGTTTTCTTCTTAAACAAGACCACAGACAGTTTCCCTAATTGTCCTCTATTGATCTTAGACAATGGAAATCGAATGAAGAAAAAAAATTTTTTTTTTCTTCTCATTTTCAATTTCTTTCATATTAAATTTCAATTGTTCTCATGTTCTTTTTCTACTTTCTTTTAATTTCTTTTATCTTTTTTCTTACGGTATCTGGTGTATTGTCATGTTAATGTCTTAACGTGTGTTGAGTTTAAAGATTTCATTAAAAATTTTAGAAAAAAAATTTAAATTTCCAGAATACATGGAAAGAAGATACACTTTGATGTGGCCTGCGACAATTTCTTTTTGAATTTTCTTTGTCCCACAAATCACACGCGGTTTCTTTTATTTTTATACCAAAAATTTAATTTTTTTCCGGGTGATTTCCTAGTCTTTTAGTCTACGATTCAGTGGTTTCAAAATCGCTAGGCTGGCTAGGCTGTCAGCAATCAAACATCTTCCACCTGAAAGTGCTAAATCTTCACCATTTCCGAACATGATAAATATCCAAAGCACATGCAAAAGTCGTTTGAACAAATGTGGAGATTCAAAGGTGGGTACCTTTACAGTATTACAACGTGATGAAGGTCGTCATAATTGCAAGAAATCGCCAACATTATACACAAAATTTAATAAACTGGAGGCTTTATTACAAATATAAGCAGACTTGTGCGTGATAGTCGTGTATGCACTGACGAAAGTATTGCTTTTGTGGCGAATAACTTGAATTTGCCGCATTCCCGGGCGTTCTAAGCAAATGGGTGTATTTTGTATTCGAATTTTCAATTCGGTCCATATAAAGTTCAATGTGAGTGACAACTAAAAGCGATCGATAGTCCTCAACCGAAGGCCCGAAGTCGCCGTAGTCTAGTAGGTAGTGTGTTGGCTTATTAGACGCGAGATCACGGTTCAATGAAACGAAATACGGATAATATTTCCTCGGTGACTTCCTCTCAGTAGATTTCTGGCAAAAACTCTGAGAGCGAATTGCTATGAAATGTTTCTCAAAAACCTATCATTCGGACTTTAAACTGTAGGTTCCGCCATTCATGTACACAATTAACACACACAACGTAAGCGGTGTGAGAAGCTAGGTCGTAATCCTAGACTGAAGGGTTGTAATGACCAATTATGTATGAATGTGATAGCCATCAAGACCGTAGACATACTGATTAGGAACTACAGCAATAGGCCTTCAATGACTTAAAAAAGAAGAAAAATATCTCTTGAGATGAAAAGTTTATTCCTCACTAGGTGGTTACAAGTCAACAAACAAAATAGTTGCCAATGGCCCTGGGTTAACCTAGAAGCGATTGTCAAAAAACCATCAGGAAAATAGATTATATGGTGCACACTATATCGGGTATTTCATTATGGGGTTCTCATCTCTAAATGTAAATAAAACAAATTGTGTGTTTATGATCACAATTTAGTTTGAAGGACCTATTGATATTGTATAATGTTACATCGTTCAAATGTCCGCCACGGCTTCACTTGTTGAAGTG
Organism: Sarcophaga carnaria; assembly: GCA_958299815.1. Taxonomy (NCBI): domain Eukaryota; kingdom Metazoa; phylum Arthropoda; class Insecta; order Diptera; family Sarcophagidae; genus Sarcophaga; species Sarcophaga carnaria. The sequence continues at coordinate 93,165,921 of OY283149.1, forward strand.
CATCATGACTCTGGCGTATAAATCAGACTGAAGGCTTGCTGGTTTGAGAAGACAGCCGTGGTGTATGGTTTATTCGCATATATGTACCTGTGACTTATCACAATCTCACAAAGAAATATCTAACTGGGTCAAATCGCACGAACTCCGTGGCCAGTTCACATTAATCCCACGTGGGATAAACATGCCCTCAAATCGTTCGTGGTGAATATACAATGTGGAACGTGCTGTGTGGTATGTAGCACCGTCCTGTTGAAACCATTTGTCGTTGGCGTCTAAATCATTGAAAACAGGAAAAAAGAAATTGCTACTCATCGAGCTATAGTGGTCACCGTTGACGTTGTTCTATAGGAAATATGGTTCGATTGCATAGGCCAGCCTTCCAAATTCGACAATTTTTTTTTTATTCGTGTACCCAAATGAGCCGTATCGATGAAGATGATTTTTCAATGAAAATTAGCGTCACTTGACATCAGCTTCAGAACTCACTCAGCAAATACACGTGTCGTTGACTATAGTCGTTTACTTCTAGTTCTTGCGTTAGTTGTATTTTTTGCGGGTGCAAGCCTGATTGACGATAGAAGTTAAAGTCTGCAAAATGCTGAGTTCTTATAAGCGACTGTCTCAGATTCTACTAAAGGTCGCGACGGACTATCCTACAAATCAGATGGATTTGTGCCCTAAGAAAATCGGAACGAAATGTGTGTTTTAGTGCCACACTAAATCTAACTAGTCCAAATCGGATAGTCAGTCACGGCCTTAAGGCTTTCACGGACAGCGGTGATGTTTACGGCAGATCTTGCATTTATTTTTTCGACGCACGGGCGGTGGTCGATCGTTTACGGGACCAGTATACTCGAATTTATCTGCCACATTGCAAATACGGTACGGATTATGGCGAACGCAAAATGGATGAAGTGCACGGTACATTGCCCGAACAGAACACACATTTTAATAAAAAATTATTATTTGAGAGTGCTGCTGAATGCTCTTTGTGAAACAACTAATTTGACAGATGCAGCTGCAACAAGGGGGGCCAATATCTACTGTCAAAGTTGAGAAATCCCTGTTGAAAAACCCATATAGTAGTATATGATTAATTGTATTCGATTTTAATGCTATTTTATGACTTGAATTTTTCTTTCAAATATGGAAGGTTCTTGGAAAATATTACCGCAGCCAGGCAAAGTGAAATCTTTTTGTCTTTTTCTCAGACACCTGAATAAATACTAACATTAAACGAAATCAGATGTATTCCGGACCATCAAACAACTATTAAACAACTCACTGGCACAAGTATAAAGAAGATAATGGTTCGGCTCTTCTCATAGAGGTTCGAACGAGTTTGAGATCAAGTCCTGTTATATAAAATGAAACTAAACTGTCGAATTCAAATAATATTATGAAGCTGTTCCCCTTTAGTCAGGATTACAACCTACTTTCTGACACCACTTAGATTGAGCGTGTTAACTTGCTACATGAGTGGCGGAACTTACAGTTTAATGTCGACTCCGTATGACAATTTTTTTTTTTTGAGAAACTTTTCGAGGCAATTTTTATTTACTCTCAGAGTTTTTGCTAGAAATCTGCCGAATAAATATTTTTTCATATTTCGTTTTGATGTCTGACCTGGGGATTGTACCGAGGCCTCACGTCAAATAAGCGAACACACTACCTACTAGACCACGACTATGCTATAACTAACTGTTCTATTGATGACTTAAATCATAATTGAAATTATGATCCTAATATACCAGCGCAAATCTTCTAAAACTGTTCGAAATTTCTCAAGTGATCTTTGACAACAATTTGGAGGCCTGCTGCTGCAGCATTCATTTTTAAGTTATGCAACGGTTGCAAGACCACACTATTACCTCTTTTTTAATAAAAAAAAATATATAAAAGAATAACACACTTTAAATTTTAATATTAATTTCTAAGAAAATACTCACACACATGCACAGATTTTTGTTAAAACTTCAAAAACAACGAAAAAAAAAAATAAAAATTCTTATAAAAGGCCCCCCTTCAATAAAACTTGTAATAACGGATAAAAGCACTTCAATTAATGGCCCCATTAACTCTTTAAAATGCTTGCCACAAATGCAACTAAAATAGAGAATCATCTGTGCAGTGGAGTTTTAAATAAAAAAAAAAAATTTATTCATCGAAAAAAAAATTAAAATTTTTTAAATTGAAAAACAGAAACACAGACAGAATGAGCAACAGACAGACAGACACCAGCAAAAAAAAAATAACTAATTCTAATATTTTGTAGATGTGTTATGGCCATAAATGTATAATTGCTTGTAATGGCTTAAACAACAGATGGAATGAAAACAGTAATGAATGGAAAGATGAATTCATTATTCACAATTCAATATTAATTGATTACCAGCCAAGCACCACCACACCACTTCAATCAACTTACGAGAGCAAACTACGAGCAGAGAATTGATAGAGGAAGGAAGGAGATTTGGTTGCATGCAACTGCAAATGACGCATTAAGTGGTAAAGAAGACAGAACAGAACAACTTCATGGCTGACAAATGCAATCAAAATTTGTTTTTGAAATCTGGCACAAAACAATATAAAAATTATTACGAAATACTAGCCTCGCTATTCAATGGAAAGAAGGGAAGAGATGTACATTTCACAATCCAATCCTATTCGATTACACAAGCAGCAGAGCGAGCAATGAATTGCAGATTTTTTTTTGTACATTCTTAGAAGGAAAGTTATTAAAGAAGAAGACATACAGAAATAATTTGAAATTTTTTAAATCTATTTTCTTAAGAATGGCAATGGTTCTGGACTACTTTTTTAAGTGATATTTTCATTATTATTCCTTTAGTTTCATTCATGTTTAGTTTAATATTTTTTTCATTTTCTTCATTGCTTTGATTCAGTCTCATCAATCAAAATTTTTCCTGTCAAGCGGGCAGGTGATTTATGTTCTATTGTAACATATTCTAAAATGATAGGGTTGCCATCTGATCTTGTCTAGAAATAACGCTCTCTATGAAAATGTATTGCTTTCTTACAAAGTGGTAAGGAAACAAGCTCATTTACTCCCTCCCAAATGCTGAGGCTGCCAGATGTTCATATTAAGTTCGTTGATAATGAAAGAGCCATTTCATTATTAGGGGGGAGAGAGGTATGGGTTTGTGTTTCTGAATAGATTATTTCGATTCTGGTATGCTTGTTTTTGTAGTCAAACGCCACAACTTAAATTCTTTTCTCCTATCCTCTCCTTAGTTTTATCTGAAAATGCGGTTAAAATAATCCATAAATGATAGAGAAACTGGAAACCAAACATAGCTTCTTGATATTATTGGGTACTTATCGGATTCTTCTTCTTCTTTGAAGTCGCCGTAGTCTAGTAGATAGTGTGTTGGCTTATTAGACATAAGGTCACGATTCAAATCCCAGGTCAGACGAAAATATGAAAAAATATTTCTTCGGCGACTTTCTCTCACCAGAGAAATGGAAAGTTCTCCCAAAAATCTGTCGTTCGGAGTCGACTTTACACTGTAGGTACCGCCACTCATGTATAAAATTACTACACGCAACATAAGTGATGTGAGAAACTAGGTCGTAATCCTGACTGAAAGGTTGTAAACAAATTATGTATGTATGAGTCCCCAAAAACCTAAATCATGTTGACATAACATTCAACCTGATTAAAAATTTGCCGGGTATGGCTTAGTAAAACGGTGAGCCTTTGCAATGTTACGCTTTGCCACATGACTGGTCATGCAGCCTAATTCCTGATAGACTACCTCAACTTCTTATGATGTTCGTCGTTAATATTATCCTCTCTGGGTGGTAAGGGGTCAAACGGATTCCAAAATGAATTATTTGCAGCATTTTACGAACTTAATTGGTCACTATAATCTTTTACTCAGGATTTCAATTCAGTTTCTCTCACATTACCCATGTTGCGTGTGTTAATTTTACCCAAGAGTGGCGACAATTTAACCTTGACTCAGGAACAACAGATTTTTGTGAAACTTTTCTTGGCGATTTAATTTACTCTCGAAGTCGCCGTAGTCTAGTAGGTAGTGCGTTGGCTTATTGGCATCTAGACAAAATACAAAAAGTATTTCTTCGGCGACTTGCTCTCAGCAGATTTCCGGCAAGAACTCTGAAAGTAAATAAAATTGCAATGGAAAGTTCTCAAAAAAATCTGTTGTTCGGAGTCGACTTTAAACTGTAGGTCCCGCCACTCATGTATAAAATTAATACACGCAACATACATACGTGGTATGAGAAGCTAGGTCCATAATCCTGACTGAAGGGTTGTAATGACCAATTATGTTTGTATGTTCATATTCTCACCACTCAATCATATATTGCTGGACGACCCTCATACGAAAAGATATATGGAGCTACCTATCGGATTGTCCAACACCTGTTTCGCCTTATCTTGGATGCAACAGCAATTGCCAGTGCACAAAGTTGTGTCTTTTGTGCACTGCCTAGCTGTAGATTCGGTCATTGGAAATTATACCATAAAAAGGGCCCTCAATACACGTCCACCCGATATTGTGGAATAGGAAGACCACCACCGCAATATCTACAGTAGTAGATTGTACTACCTCCTGAGCTTTTTAGTGATCACAGGACATATTTTACTATGAAAAAAAAATATAAAAAATGTGAATTCTATAGCGCAAAACTTTCTATCATGAGATACAATTTGTTGTTTACACCATAGAAAGACAGAAACATAGATTTTTTTTTAAAAAGAGGCTTAAATTATACTCCGGTTTTATGAAAAAGTGAAACCCATTTAGTTTTTTTGTTGTCACTTTTTCTTCCTCTGACCTGAGGAAAATTACAAAAATTGTCTCGTAAATGTCAACCATACTGGAAAAAAGGAAATTTCTCTGTTTTTACTTTTAATTCGTTCTCCTATTCATTTGGCATTTAATTTCAATTGAGACACACACTCGAGCATTCTATACGTCTATCCAAAAAATTGTGTTTTTTTTTCACTTAAAAGAGTAGGATTTGCCGAAAGACTTATTTTTTGCGTTTTTCTCTCTTCTCTTCTCTTCTCTTATTTTTTCTTTCATTTGAAATTTTCATTTCCATGATATTTTCAAAAGTAATGACAATATGTCATGCCCGGACCAGCTTAAGGCTGTATGTGAATGAAGTATGTTATAAGAAACCAATGAAGATGGAAAAAGAAAAAAAAATCATTCAACATAAGCTAAAAATAACCAACAACATCACAGGGAAAATCATATGATGAAGGAAAAAGTGTTGAAAACTTTATGGCGATGCTGCGGTGACGACGACGACGATGATGATGATGATGATCGTGATGACGTTGTATCTGTCGATCATTGGAAAATTAAAACATGAAATAAAAAATTAAATCGTATAACGAAGGCAAATAATCGCAGGAAAGAAAAAATTTTTAAATTTTTTATGGGTTAGATAAAGAGGTTATTTGCTTAGGGCTAAACAACAACACACCACACCAAACCACATGCATATCATACATGCATGCATAGGATAAGCGAAATGTTCACACATGTCCTATGCTAGCTCTGGTAGATATGACACTTCTACTCTGCGGAAAAAGATAATGTGACCAGCTAGCTATTAAAAATTGAAATTATGAGGTCTTCGCAGTTGTTTAGCGGTTACATGTAGCCTTGTTAGCAATGTCCAATGGGCAATAGTTTTTGAATCTTTCTGATCTTTAAGAAGTGTTTAGGTCCTATAAAGGTTTTTAAAGGCTCTCTCTCTAGACAAAGATTTCTAATGAAGAGAAAATTCCGAGCAAAACATTTTTTATAGCATGCCATTCCGTCACGCCACAGGTGCTTCAAATATACATTTTTCATCCATTAGGTTTGAATAGATCACTTTGCTATCTAGTCTAGTAAGTTTTAATGCCTAAATTAAAAACGGTTAGTCCCATTGATTTTTCGGGTAAATATTTCTAATGAAAAGAAAATTCCGTTCTTTAATAATATTTTTTTTGTAGCATGCGACTTATTTTAAGAAGTTTCACAAGATCTCATTACAGATACCTTAAATACAAATTTTCCAACGATCAGATTTGAGTAGGTCGCTCGCACATTCCTTGTATTACCAATACAGTTTAGTAAGTTCTACTGCCTAATATCAGATACGGTTAGTTCCACGGGTTTTTCGGGTAAAGATTTCTAATGAAAAGTAAATTCTTTCTAATAATCAGATTTTCTTATAGCATGCGATTTATTTCACGAATTTTCACACAGTTACGTTACAGGTGCTTCAAAAATTAATATTGCAGCGATCAGGTTTGAATATGTCGCTTTACTGGCTAAAAATCCTTCCTCGTCCTACAGCGCAGTTTAGTTCAATGTCCGAAACGGTTCTTCGTTTAAAGATTTCTAATGAAGAGCAAATTCCGTCCTATAAAGAATTTTTTATAGCACGATATGTTTTTTTCAGGTGCTTCAAAAATTAATCTATCAGAGACTTGAAGAGCTAGCTCGTCTAATATCAGAAACAATTAGTCTTCTTTCGGGTAAAGATTCTCAATGAAGGCAAAATTCTAATGAAGAGAAAATTCCATCCATTTTTGTAGCATGCGATTTATTTCAAGTGCTCAAAAATAAACCTTCCAGGGATGAGACTTGAAATGGTGATTTAATGGCAGAAATGCTTAGTTCGACTGAATTTTCGGTTAAATATTCCTTATGAAAGGAAAATACCATCCCATAATCGAAAGTTTTTTATAGCATGCTATTAATTTCACAGTTATCACTGGGTCACATTATAGATGCTTCAAAAATAAATCTTTCTAGAATCAGATCTGAATACCTCATATCTTTGTTATATTTTAGACCATGAATAGCTTTACAGGACACAGTGGACCTATCAAATCCATTTCATTTTGTCCATCTGAACGAATCTACAAATTTTCTAATGAACATTAGAAAATGAACCACATGTTTGTGGTGGAATTGTTTCAATTAAGTGTGAGTGTTCTGTGTGTGTGTTCTGTGATGAAAAATCTTGCGGTCAATGTCCGTGAGTGATATCGTAGTATCTACCTTAGCTAGCCTATAAGGGACTAGGCTGCATGACCAGTTATCTAGGAAAGCGTAACGTTAGATGATTCACGACCAAGTTGGTTAGATAATTACATGGAGAACATTATTGTGCTGCCTAGAAATTATTTCCAAATTCGAATCGATTGTTAACACTTAGATCTGCAAATAATAGATCCAAAAGACCCTCAACAGAGCTGCCAGTGGTTGACTTAATGTCATTGAAAAAGCAAAATACTGACGACGGCATCAATAGTGGTTGCTGCGTGGTCTAGACCGTTTAGACGATTACTTATACTCAATGTGGGGCCTAGTCTTATTCCTTAATATATAACCTAGTGTACTACTAACATGAATAACATAGCATGGATAACATCATTAATGTAAAGCAATGGGTTTCTCAATAAGTTTTGACAGATGGATTCGGCTTAATTTAACGCTAAACTAGAGAATAGGCTGTACAGGTGCCATTAAGATTCCAACAAAACTTCCCAAAAATGCAATAAAAATCTGGTCTTAATAAGTCACTGAGTGTTGTTTGTGAGTTTTTCCGAAAGGCTTGCCATCACAGCACCGATGAATGCATCACCAATAAAACAGAAAATTGGTGGAAAAGCAAAGTGAAGTGAAGAGATAGAAAGTGGAACGAAAAGGGTAAAATAAATCAAACAAACATTAAAAGACTTTTCTTTATTTTCTTTTAGTTTTTGTTTTTGGTTTTTGCTTTTTCTCCTGCACGACATTTCTATGTTGAAATTAAAAATTATGAACGAATTTTTTAGTTTTTCTTCAAAGTTTTTTTGAATTGTTTTCTTTCTTTCTCATCAGACATCAGCGAAATGAAGTGTTTAAATGGATGTATAGTGTGTACATATTTGGCTGAATGGATTGCATGATTTGGATGAATGAATGAAAATGTTTTTGTTTTTAATAGAGCAGACTATATACATACACATTAGAGAGAGAGAGAGAGAGAGAAAACAGAAAACAACACACACCATCAAATAAACATTAAAAGTTAGCCAGTCAATCGTTAAGACGACGATTAGAGTCATTTATATTGGGTGTATAAATAAAAATAACGCAACTGCATCACATTACTTGCTTACCGAAGTTTATATACAATATGGCTCCTCAGATTTCAGAATGAGAAAGAACATTTGTACGTTTCTGAAATGGTGAAAATATGAAGAAGAAAATGGGCTAACAAAAGCTTATGAATATTGACCCCCATAGGTTCTAAGTGTGTCTCAAATTGGAGAATGAAGTGTAATTAAGCTCTTGTTATGACTGAAATAAATGTATAGAAGGTCTTGCAAAGGAATAAGTAGCGCCTATTCTGCGTTTAGTCAAGGCCCTAAAGCACTTCACCAATAAATGTTGAAGACACTGGATGGCATATTAAACATTCTACTACGACACTAAACAGAATTCTGTTGTGATTATCCGTATGGATAAACGATTCTTAACGTGACAACGACAATACTGTATTGGCTATTTATATAGAAGAAGCATACACCAAACTAATACGTGGTCTACTTAACAATAATATGATTTTCCAGATATAGCTACGTGAGATCAGGAAGAGTGTAATTCATAAAGTCTAAGACTGTCTTGCACTGTCTTGTATTGAAACTATTAACGACTTTTTTAAGAATTATTTGTCTAACTTAGCTAGAGAATTAGAGAAGGTAAACTCGGAAAATTTAAAGCCTTTCGGGCCACTGAACAAATACTTACAAGAGGTTGCAAAAATATCATGCAATGGGTGATTTTTTAAGAGCTACAGGAAATTTTTTCAAAAAAAAAAAAAAAAACACATAAAATTCAGAAAAATGCATGAAATCTTTATTTGAGTCGATAGTACGGTCCATATAATTTAATGTTTGAAGATTATTTCATGCAAATGTTGACCGCGACTGCGCCTCAAATGGTCCATCCGCTTAGTCGATTTTTATCATACTCTTTCCAACATTTCGGCCGGTATCTCACGAATAAATGCTTCAATGTTGTCTTCCAATGCGTCAATTGAAGCGGGCTTGTCTGTATAGACATGAGCTTTAACATAGCCCCACAAAAAATAGTCTAAAGGTGTTAAATCGCACGATCTAGGCGGCCAATTGACCGGCCCCGAATGTGAAATAAAATGTTCACCGAACTCGCCTCTCAATAAGTCTATTGTTACGCGTGCTGTGTGGCATGTGGCACCGTCTTGTTGAAACCACATGTCATGCAAGTCAAGCTCTTGCATTTTTGGCAAAAAAAAGTTGGATATCATCTCATGGTAGCGCTCACCATTCACAGTTACGTTACAATTCGCAGCATCTTTGAAGAAGTACGGTCCGATGATGCCACCAGCCCATAAACCGCACCAAACTGTGACTTTTTCTGGATGCATTGGTAGCTTTTGCAATGCTTCTGGCTGATCTTCACTCCAAAACCGACATTTCTGCGTATTTACGTATCCATTGAGCCAAAATTGAGCTTCGTCGCTGAACACAATTTTTCGATAGGGAAGTGGATTTTCGGCCAACTTTCCAAGAGCCCATTCACCAAAAATTCTGCGTTGCGGTAGGTCGTTCGGCTTCAATTCTTGCACCAGCTGTATTTTGAAAGTCTTCACACCTAAATCCTTCAGCAAAACGTGCGTGAGCTGTTTAAACCGGTGTTGCCAAAAAGATAATAGCTAAAAAATCACCCGTTATAATCATATCGAACAACAATACACTGTAAGTCGACCTAGACATTTACTTATTTCGTCATTACAACCCTTTTGGTAACGATTTCAACCTAGGTTCTCTCACCATCTATATTATGTGTACTAACTTTTTTCCATGAGTGATGGGACCTGTAGTTTAAAGATGACTCCGGGCAACAAATTTTTAGAAACTTTTCATCGTAGTTTCATTTACTCTCAGAGTTTTTGCCAGAAGACTACTGACAGCATGACACATAAGAAATATCGTCTAATAAGCCAACACACTAGCTACTAGACTACGCTGATTTCAGACTACCATATGAGTTCAATAAGTGTAAATAAGAGTTTTCTGATCAAGGTTGTAGGATATCCTTGTAGAGACATTTGAATCGCATAGGTGTGATGGAAAGTCGACGTTATGTTAAGGTGTACGTCGATAAAGCATTGAGTTTGGTACCCATTCAGATGGTGGTCTCCTATCTTCAACCTATTTACCCACGAATTACGAAGATTGTTGCTGAACCTTCAAATTATTGGCAATGTAAACAAAAGTTTGTAAACAAAACGCTTTATTCTAAAGGACGTGATTTAGCCACCAACTGAATTGAAGCTGAGACACCAATCAACCGAATTAATCCAATGACGAAAACTTAAGCGGTCAAGCTACTGCAGCATATTCGGCAGCACAAGAAAGTTTTTTTGATTATGATTTCTATTTCAAACGGTGGAAATCATCACAAAAGATTTACAATGTTGGTTTCATAAGTCATACCCTTTCACATGACAGATTTGGACCCAATAAATTAATAGGATTTTGCAAAAATCTAAAAGAGGTTCGGAACAATTGAGAAAGAATGCTTAATGTACTGTGAAGAAGCTTCGCGACCAGCAGTCAAGAACAAAGTTAGCATAGATATATAGAGGCCACCAAAGAGTCTTTGAAGATGATCCAAACGGCTGCAGTGTGATAAGATGACAAAGATATTGGCAAGATAGTGGGAAGGAATGATGAACTTACAACATTCATACATAATTGATCATTACAACCCGTTAGTCAGGATTAAAACTTAGCTTGTTGCCTTGTTGCTAGCCCTTGTTGTGATTGTTAATTTTATCTGTGAGTGGCGGGAGCTACACTTTAATGTCGACTCCGAACCACAAATTTGATGGTTTTAATGTGATTTCAAACATTTCCAAGTGGTTGAGAAGAATCTCACTCACTGTTCTACAAATACACACACAACAAATCTCCTAAATGTTCGACCTGCTCTGATACAGCCGAGCATACGAAGCACATTAGGTTTGAAGCTAACAAACTACAGCTGCAAGCAGTTATAAAAGAAGAAATCGGGTCCCATAATAGCGTGGCGATAATGCTTAAAATAGCAAAAAACTGCGAGAAAGTAGGCAGTTACGTGAAAATAATGACAATGTGAGAACAACTATAAAAAGGAATACAGACTAGGCACTGTACGTTGAGGTTAGTGATGAATTAGAAGTTGATTTTAGTTATTAAGAATCTTTCATACCCACTGATATCTGGGATCCATTAAAGGCACCCTTCGCCTCCTTCACAAAAAACGGTAACAGTGGTTCAGAATTTACGCTGAAAATTCCACATTTTCAAATTATACACCCAACAGTTAACTTCATAGTACAGCTACAGGAGAGTGAATTAAACCAAAACTAAAGCAAAAACCAAAACAAAGAGGAAGGGAAGGAAAAGACCTACCGCATGTGAAATAAAAGTTTCCACCTCCCAAGAAAAAAAATTGTAAAAAAACCTATGAATTCATTTAAAATTGGGAAGCAAACTAAACGTAGTCTGCATTCACTCGTAAACAGCTTAAAAGCGATGCGTTTCAATTTAGTTTTCCTTCCCTATGCTCATGTATTTTATGCCCAGAGCATGAATTTTCTATGAATGAATCAAAAAACAAAAAACAATATTAAGAAACAAACAAACAATCAAACAAACAACATTAAGAAATAAAAAACAGTTTTTTCCATATTTTTTGATAGAAAAAAAAAGCAGCCTGAATATGTGCGATCATGGGTTAACGCCTTCCAATATATCACCAGGTTTGTAACAAAAAAAAAAAAAAAAATAAAAAAAAGAAACCCGAGTTAAACTTTGTCTATTTATTGCTGTTGCTTTTGTTGCAATTGTTGCCCGTTATTGTTATTTTTATGACAACCACCAACTACTCCTTGCTTTGTTGCAAGTATTTCTGCAATTCTTTGCTGGTGGTGGCTTAAAATGAATCAAAGAAAACAACAAAACAAAAAAAAAAAGCAAAAGAAGCTCAAGACAGATAAGGAAGTAAGTCAGATTAATGGTTAGTTGTGGTGACCTCTGGTTACGTATTAAATTATTTAATTTTGTTTACTTTCGTAATTCGAATATGAAAGAAAAGAAAAAAAGAAATTTCAAGTCATCTTAAAGTGGCCAAAAGAATAAAAGAGAATAGAATAGAATGTCTACAAAGAAAACATTGATGTTTGTGTGTATAGACATCTGAATTTGAAAAAGACTATCATAATTTAGAAATAAAAAAAAAAATACAAAGCAATCGCTGTCTTCTTAACCACCAATCTGTGTTTGAGCTCTCGCTGGTTCGCTCAAACTTATCATGAAGATTCATGTATTCAACAGCCTCTGCTCTGATCGACTTCTTCGATGATGTTGGCGGCTTCCTGTGGCAGCACCACGGGCCGCTATATGTGCCTAAGTGTGCTTTGGCAATCAAGGCCGCCATTTCGACCTCGCCTGACTTAACATAGTTCCACGTACATATATTCCATTTGGTCCGTTTTAGTTTTGACGGTGATGATATACACTGAGCGCCATAAGTGAGTCAACAATTTTGTTCTTAAGTATAAAACAGTTCTGTTCTTAAGTATAAAAAAAGTTCCTTTATCATGCATTGTTGTTTTTGTTTTAACATTTTAGAAGTAATAAATAAACGTTTTTATTTTTGGAAATTTATCCGGCTACTCTCATTTACTTTTCTCGCTATCCTAAGAAAATGAATTATTTCAGTGGTGTTTACTCAATTTTGGCGCTAAGTGTATATTAAAGCCAGTTTGCTTCTTGAAAATTACCCGCATCGAAGTGCCTTAATTAGGAGTCGGACATCCGCACTGAAAGTTGAGTGTGTACCCATTCTTCTTCATCCTCACTCAACGAGCTTAGGCATCATACAAGTGTTCAATCATACAGTGCCCAGTATGTACGTCTGTAAGGACTCTGACTGAATTTTTGCAAGGATCTCAGATTTCTTCATTCCATTATGTATGGGGCCTACTGATCTATAAAATTTGAAAGCAAAATCCCAAATTCATCAGCAATAAATAACAGTTCGACGAGGTGTCGTGTAAAGGATTAGAAATATAAACAGTTGAAGTCGCTGTAGTCCAATAGATAGTTGAACGTGAGGCCACGGTTCAAACCCCAGGTCAGACCTCTCCAACAAAACGAAAATATGAAGAAAATATTTCTTAGGCACGATTTCTGGCAACAACTCTGAGAGTTTTGCTATTTATGTGCTGATTATTGGCACACTGAAGTCGTGATGTGCGCTCGAGTTTTTCATTTCCAATGCTGTTGCTGTAATCATTTTCTGTATGTGAAGTTAAAACATATTTAAGTATGAAGTTTCAAACATGGGATAATTTTTAAGCAGTTCCAATCTTTAAATTTAAGAAGAACAAAGAATGTGGGATACCAACGCCCTTTTTATTCGTTTTAAGGACCTGTTGATGAGATGTTGATGGTGCGCATCCAAAATGTTAAACTTTCCACGACTGTGGCTCATAAATCAGGCTGAATTTGACCGATGACATGGGTTCTGTTGGTTTTCAAGCAGCGCTGTGGTGTGTGACTGGAGAAAACCCCACAAGAAAAAGTCTAACGGAGTCAAATCGCACGATTTCGGTTATAAGTTCACATCACCAAAACGTGAGATGACAATGCCACTAAATCGCTCGTAAAGAATACCCAATATGGCATGATTTGTGTAGCACGAAACACCATTCTGTTGCAACCACATGTCGTTGATCTCCCGATCATCCAATTCAGGCTAAAATAAATTGTTAATCGGCGTTTAGTGCCGATCAACGTCGTTCTCAATAACAGCCCAAAATCCACACCAAACCGTGACTTTTTCGGGATGCATTGGATAATCTTGGATCTCATGGGGATTGGTATCGTTCCAAATTCGACAATTTTGTTTGTTCCCATACCCGTTCAATCAGAAATGGGTCTCATCGTTGAAAATGATTTTTCAATGACAGCGCCAATTCAGTCAAAAAAATGGTCGTTATCGCTGTCAAAGGTCAGAAGTTCTTACAGGAAGACCATATGGGAGAACTTGCACAGCGCTACGAAACTCATTCATCCTGTGACTGAAGGACATAATGACCAATTATGTATGTGTATATATTTGGAGAATGTAGCATCAACAAGATGATGTTTGTGGACTGTTAAGGTTCGAAAATTCCTGTTGGACCTTTTAAAACACTAACTACGATTGACTACCAAAAATTCTAATCAGCCTCTCGAATTTAAAAATTTAAATTTTCCAAATGAAAACGTTTAATCAGTTGATTTTTATTTCTATTCGAAATTTTGTATGCGTATGTCGTACGAAAGACTCAGCACTTTGCAGTCAATCCATGCCATAAGAACAATGACTCACTAGAAATATGACATTAAAATTAATGCCGTTCAATTAAGCCTCACAAACAAAAAAAGAGTGTATGTGTATGTACAAATATAAGGAGAGAGCCATAGTATCTCTTTTTTTTCACCATTCAGAGATCAAAGTTAAATTCATTTCTAAACAAATACAAGTTTTTTAAGGAAACAAATTTTGAAAACAAATAAACCGAAAACGAAATGAATATTTCACTGATTTTGATTGACATTTCCTTATGTGATAAAACAAAAGGGAAAAAAGAAGAAAAACTAAGAAAAAAAAAACTGAAACTTTCATATACAAGTGCCTCTCTTACATATACACACATACATATGCTTTTGATTGATACAAATGCATACGATATTTAGTTGTGTTTACTCTCTCCCCCTATAATATTTACCACATAGTGAGTGAAGAAAAAAAAGTCATGAATAAAACTTTTGTTTTCTTTTTTTCTCCTTCTCTCTCTCTCTCTCTCTCGCTGTGTTTGTTATTGTTTTTCTTTTCTTTTTATTAAAATGTCATGTTCATATGCACTTAATATCATCGAACCACTAATAAATAAAAAAAGGAGAAAAATAAAAAAAAAACACCACACACATTCAAGTAACGATCTTAATACACCCGCATTTCAAAGCCGATCATCATCAATGTCAGAAACTCGCGTATGATGTGTCTCATACATGTCTATCACCGCCAGCAACGACAACAGCAACGACGACAACACAACATTGGCAATCATGCATGCATGGGCTTGCATATTTGCAAACATATGCATATGTAAACAATAAACACATACAGATGTATTTGTTTATGAGTACGTGTACTGTGCATTGTCATACTTCAATTGGGGCCCCATGTGAAATCAAACCCAATGGTTTTTTTTTTTAGTTTGTTGTTTTTTTTTGCATTTTATTGTATGTACTTCAGGCTTTGTGTGAGGTCTGATTTTTATTCCCTGCGCCATTGTAGGGAACTGGGCAGATATGTTGTATTAATGCTAACGCTTGCAACACCTTGATACATTGCATAACTTAGAATACATTCGGGTGAATAAAATGTAATGAACATATAGTAGTTTGAAGAGAATTCCATGAAACCTTTAAAGTTTCCGGCTATTGATCGTTAGGAGAAACAAATCTGCAAATTTTTAGGAGCACAGCTGATTTCTAAGGCCGTGATGTGAAGAGAGAAAACTGCTTCATACCTGACCTATTCAGGTTTGATGCGAAAAAAAGACGAACAAGTTTTCACGGTGTTGTGTTACCATATTATACATGAGCCCATGGTTCAAACCCTGGCTCAAGCATCTCGAACGAAATGAAATATTTCTTTCGACGATTCTCTGTAGTCTTCTCGCAAGAAAACTCTAAGAGTAATTTTTAAATCACCATGAAAAGTCTCACAAAA
Source organism: Sarcophaga carnaria (assembly GCA_958299815.1). NCBI lineage: Eukaryota > Metazoa > Arthropoda > Insecta > Diptera > Sarcophagidae > Sarcophaga > Sarcophaga carnaria. The sequence continues at coordinate 93,181,787 of OY283149.1, forward strand.
ATCTGTTGTTCCTGAGTCAAGGTTAAATTGTCGCCACTCTTGGGTAAAATTAACACCCGCAACATGGGTAATGTGAAAAACTGGTTTGAAATCCTGAGTAAAAGATTATAGTGACCAATTAAGTTCGTAAAATGCTGCAAGTAATTCATTCGGGAAGACGCCTGACCCCTTATCACCCAGCTAGGATAACATTAACGACGAACAGCATAAGAAGTTGGGGTACTGTCAACGCGTGTCAAAGGAAAGGCCTTAGTATGTAAGCTATTTGCCACTACACTTAATATAACAATTCAATACATTTTAGCAGAGAGAGTTGTATCTAGGCTACGTTTGATGGGAATTCCATCATTCTAGGATCTGCTACAGCAGATCAATAAACTGCTAAGTCAGGGATGGGGAAAATTATCTTCAGCGTTAAGGGCCATTTCTGAAAATAGATACGTAAAGGAACAAAATTCTTGGATTTCGGACGGTACTAATTCACTGTTTGGTTTGAATTTTGAAGTGACGACTTCTTCGCTTCACATATTTATTTGAGAAAGATGTTGGCTAAGCCTTCACTACCAACGTCGAACGCTATAAGTCAATGGTTACCAACATCTTTTGGCCTGAATGGGATGGTGTGGGCATTAACAGCTTATGGTTACGTGCAATATGCTAATGCTACTTTGGATATTTTGAACCAACGATTTGTGGGCATGGTCACCTCACGAGAAGGTGATGTGAACTGGTCACTGAGATCGTATGATTTATACGTAGGAGCATACGAATACCCTACAAACCTTAGCGATCCTCAAAGATAACATAACCCAGGCCATCGATTAAATTCAGCCTGATTTATGCCCCAGAGTAATGGAAAATTTAACATATCGAATGCACTTTACTCTGAGAAGCCATGGTGGACATCATATTAATCTTCAAACGTATAAAAAATTTCGATGATATCTTACACACACACTTAGTTTTATTTAAATTTAAAGATTGGAAGCACTTAACGAAAGACCCTATTATTACTATAAAAAAAAACTAACAAATAATTTTGACCTTCACTGTACAACAATATTGATTGTATAGGGAAAGGCTTAGTATCATAGTGACGCATCATGTTGTTCGCAAATAAAAACAAACAAAGCATCGGTCAGTTAACCATAACATCCATCTCCTAAAAAAAACAATAACAATTTGCAAATGCATGAGTGTGCGTGTGTTTGTTTATTCATAGTCTTTGTTGTTTCTTCCTGCGTTTTTGTCAATTCGTTTAAATGATTTGCCTTTGATTGCTTTCCAATGCATGTACAAATGCATGTAGTGTGTATGCTTGAAAACGAGTGCTGAGTTGCTTATAAATGGGAATAAATGAGTGGAATTATTGAAAGAGAGAGAGATATTTTTCCCCATCAACTTCTCATGTGTAAAGTTGTGTTCTTTTTTGCGGCATTACGTTTGGTCATCACCATCAGCATGGCCACGGCTGGCAGGTAAACTCTTACAAGGAATTTACCCTCTTGTATGCAATGCGTACATGGGAGTGTGTGTGTATGTGTAAGTGTAAGTGTAAGTAAATGATGGTTTTTAGCAAATATTTTTGCTCTTCAAAAATCAATCGTGTATGTTGCTTGCAATGCAATGTTGTTGGTGGAGGTCAATTTGACAGTTGAGTGCATTCCGAACGCTTGACAGTCGACAATTGCTGTTGATAATTGTCATTTCAATTCATTTTTCACAAAGAGAGTGAGTGAGCGAGACTGTGCGTGTTTGTCTATGCGTTTTACTAACATTTTATGGCATTTCGTTTGTATTGGATACCCACTGCCGCTATTTATTAAAGGAGAAGAGCAGGAAATTTAAAGTGTGTGTGCGTGTGTCATTAATTGTTAAAATTGATGCTGGTTTAAATGCTGATGACGGCTGTGGTGTTTGTTTAATGCATTTATAGAGTAGACTTTGCCTTCTTTTAAATGATTTTTTAATTAAAGATTGAACTTAGAAATTGAAACCAAAAGAAAAAAATCTCGTATTTGGCTTTAATTATTAAAAGAACGACAGAGGAGGGAGTAAAGATTTTTTCTCCGCGTCTATTTATTATTGTGAGAAAAGAATTGAAATTAGAGATGGAAAGAAAGCGATTTCCTGGAAAGATTACAGCCATTAAGTGACATTAATTTTAATAAAAATGTAGTGGGATATAACAATCTGTTGTAGTTTCTTAAACAGTGTGGTGTAGTTTAATTCGTGCAGCTGCAAAATAAAATTTTTTAACGTTTTAAAAACTTCATATTCATTTAGTGGAATGAATTTTTAACGAAATTTATAATATTGTTGAGGTGCAGCTCACAACTGTGCCATTTTCTATGTGCGACACTGTATATTGCAGGGAAATACACTTTAAGAATCTTAAGCGGCTACTGGCGATGAAAAGATCCTGAAAGAATTTGTGACTATCGGGTGTAGTGATTAAATGCTACCGTGATATGATTTATCTATGAGATTCAAGACATTCATTCCGTATAAAGAGGACTGGAAAAAATGGTGCAGCGCAAATTTTTACTGATGGTTCCAAATTAAACTGGAAGGAAGGCGGAATTTTTTCGGAATCGATTAGAATAGCGGAGTCTTTCAGACAGATGTATAGGCAATACAGGCTGTAAAGAAAATTAGTAAGGACGCGATTATTCCCAGGCGATCATGGACAAAATTAAAATACACGACACGGGTGTTGTGAGAAGCTAGGTTGTAATCCTGACTAAAGCTGACCAGATGGTCGGCTTCGGACACGAACAGAATGGCACAGAAACAATGCCTACAACTGGATAGTAGACACTCGATAAGTCTTCTTAAAAGGTCTTCAGGTTGTCGCAGACATTACAAGGCGTTTCATTATGGCACGTATGTGAAGTGCATTGGGCTTGGACACTTTGCAAATCATTTCTGCAGAACATGCAGACTGAGGATGAAGAGGCAATTGTCCTTCACCTATTGAGTACACGTCCTACACTATGTTGGAAGAGAAATAAAGCACTTTGGTGCCTATTATATAGATGATCTGGAGGAAGTGTAACGCATTGACATTGGCAGCCTGAGTCACTTCATCAGAAATGTTTTCGAGACTAGAAGACAGTGGAGAACTGTGATATTATCATAATCGGCACTATGTGGCCTAAGTGTTTCCCTCCAACTTCTTTTTGAGTGGACAGCCATCTCCCTACCTGTCTACCTAACTTCGTTATTAGAAATATTACTCTTGCCCTAGAAGATCTGTTAATCAATTGATTGAACATCGTTGAAACACTGCAATAATATTCACACAATACATTTAAATTCATTTTAAATACCTTCCCCTGCATTATTTTCTTAAAGAAGAAAGAAAGAATAAAAAGAAAAACGCCCGCTACTCACGTTTAAACACACGTTCGAATTAAAATTCCTACTGCAAAGCCACTGCAGTGATGTTGTGTGCTTGCAAATTGTAAACAAAAACAATAAACACAACAGAACATGACACGTTACACTTGTACACTTACACGTGATGCAAAATATAAAGGAGAGAGAAAAAACAGATAAAAAAGACAAAAACAATTAAATTACACCAGTCTTTACAAAAACAAAAATAAAATAAAAATCAAAGAGAAATAAATTCAAATATAATACCCGTTATTTTCGATTTGTTGTTGTTGGTGTTGATGTTCTAGCATTAACACTTTTAAGCATGAAATATCAAAAATGATTTTTAATCGAATTATTTATAAAATATTGCAAACATACACACACACATGAAAATGTTATCATTCTATTTTATTGTTGGATAATTAAATTATAAATTTATTTACACAACACAATTAATAAAACTTATATGAATTAAACTCATTTAATTTGCATTTGCATTTAATTAGAGTCGTTACGTATTAATATATGTATGTGTGCATGTATGAGTGACTTACTTTAGTTACGTGAATTTAACGGTCATGAGAGCGAGAAGAAGAGAGTGCAAGAGTACTTTATACACAAACACATACAGGAGAGGTATGTCCAACAAAATGCAGGCAAATGCTTTAATAGTGACAGCCAGTGTTGGTAAATGAACTTTTCAAAACAAGAACAGAATTTCTTTTTCTTGATAATTTTTCGGGCATCAAAGACAAAAAAAATTTTAAAAAATTTATTAAAAAAATAGACAAATAAAATTTATAACAAAAAAAAAAAGAAAAATTTGTTAAAGCTGTATTCAAAAACGATTAATTTCTTAATAAGACTTTTCCAAGTCTATTGTAGGTTTAGAGTTGATCTACTGATACTTTAAAAATCGACAGTTATGGAACATTTTAATTGTCTAAAATTTTTAAATATTGTTAATAAAGGGTGGGGCATCTATCGGTTTAAATTTGAACCATCCATTATTTCGAATCTGGCAATATTTATGTCATTTCATTGTCTCAAAATTCAGTATATTATCTCCACGGAACGTAATAAATCGATTTACGCAATAATGGGATTTATTATTCCAAAGAGAAAATGCACAATGAGGTCGAATTTACCAAAAAAAAAAAATCATCTTTTCAGATGATAATACGGGTACGGTAATAAGCGAAATTGCCTTATTTGGGGCTCAGAAAACCTACATGTGCTCTCACAGAAGCCAATGCACCCATTACGAGTGACTGCTTGTTGCGGCTTGTAGAGTGGAGCCATCATTGGACCATATTTCTTTGAAAATGAAGACGGCACAACCATTACGGTCAATGGAGACACCTATCGCACCCTGATAACCAAATTTTTTGCACCCGCTCTTCATTGTATGCATATGAACGATGTTTGGTTTCAACAGGACGGTGCAACTTGGCACACTTCTCGTGCTACAATCGATTTATTGCGTCAAACTTTTGATGGCCATTTAATTAGCCGAAATGGTAATGTCAATTAGCCGTTAAGAAGCTGCGATTTGACAGCGTTGGACTATTTTCTGTGGGTCGGCGTTGAAGAAAAGTGTTGTACCCACAAACCAGACAATTGACAATAACAAGTGATAGTGATTTATACTGTCAACAATTAATGCGATTGAAGCGAGTATTTTTATTAAAACGTAGAGAATTGTCAACAAAAAAGAGATGTTGTGTTCAATCATCACAACTCCCAGACAAGACACATGATTGATGACTCGATAAAAACTGGTAGAGCTTAGCAAAGAAGTTGAAGAAGATGTGTTCACCACATACCTCGGACCTTGCACCTTCAAATTATTATTTATTTCGATCTCTGGGATATCACAATGGGCCTAAATGCTGGCTTAAGTGGGACTCTTCCTTCGAGGGGATTGGTCTGCTAACCTATCCTAAATTTAAGGTCCATAGAAGCCTGCAAAACTCAATTGGTTCAGTTCTTCACTAATGGAATAATGTCTTTACCTAACACATATTGGCTTTGAGACGATCCCTGTATTAAAAAGAAGAACGTTTCTATTCTCTGGCTATTTCTGCATAACGTGTTTGCATTGTAATTACTCAGCAAAAGTTTAGTTGGCCTCGAACCTATTTGGCTTAGGATGAGTCTTCGCCGGTATTCATCTTCTCTTTTGCCGGGTACACCATTCCAAACTTTTTTTTCCACTTCACAGAAAAGTTCCGAGTTTATTAGCAGCATGGATGTTCTCCATCTCTGCTCATGGTGCAAATTCTCATACGACCTGGTATTCGGCAGAGTGTCACCCTATTTCGACTGCCAAAGCGATTCAGATTGCCTAGATAGTTTCATAGTATTCTGCCAGTTCTTTGTACTTTATTTCTAATTTATATTGAACACATCCGGTCGAGGAAATAAGCTCCCGCTTATAATATTTTCTTCTGGGGACGGATACTTCCTCTCTCATATTCAATTACCGATCTTTGGTCTACTCCGTATATCACAGAATGGTCTCTTTTGTCTTTAAAGAATAAGGGCGTCTGGTTGCAAGACATTTTCCAAAGCTTACACTCTCGCTTATAATATTCTACGCTGAGACTGAACATCCTCGATGCTTTTTACTAACGGACTTTGACCTCTCTCTTAACCTCTTAAAGGAGTACGTAGCTTGAAAATTGCTTCATTCACTCTTATTACACTGTCTGGTTGCGAAGAATTTCCGAAAATTATGGAATTTGTGGGTTTAAGCAGTTCCGTTGGTAGTTGTTGGACTAACCTGCCCCCTAAGGAATTTCATGTAAGAGTTGTCCCGCATTATCCAAATGATAGCCTTCATAGCTCTGGTCCTCACTGCCATATGCAACGGGTTGAAAGCCAACAGAGTTTCTGACTGTTTTTTTATCCAATCAACGTGGCAGATTTTTTTTTTGATTTTAATTTTTCCAAAGGAGAATGATCTTATCTTTGTGACAATGTCTATAGTTTTACGGTTAAATTGCGTTTATTAATGAAGAATAAAGTTTGATTATTAAAAAACGTATAAGCATGTCTAATTCCTGGTTTTGAATAAGAATTACTTCTCCCCATCGTATAAGAGTGGAGTTTGGTTTTTTTACAAAGGAAATCATAAATTATTTTTGAAAATTGATGTTGAAAGGCAAATTTGAAATTTTGTTTCTCACACAACAAACAAATTGTTTTTGTTTTCAAAACTTTATTAAACTTAACCTCCTACACGCCGTAGAGACGATGTCTTGTATGAATTTTAATTTATTTTTAATAACACTTTGATGCGATTTTCGAAAAGCCAACTTAAGTTAGAGTTTTACAAGTTCTTAAATTCAATACATACAGATACATATAAAATACATGCATAAATAATGGGTGATTTTTTAAGAGCTATAGGAAAATTTTTCAAAAAAAAACACATAAAATTCAGAAAAATGCATGAAATCTTTATTTGAATCGATAGTACGGTCCACATAATTTAATGTTTGAAGATTATTTCATGCAAATGTTGACCGCGACTGCGCCTCAAATGGTCCATCCGCTTAGTCCAATTTTGGCAAACTCTTTCCAACATTTCGGCCGGTATCTCATGAATAAAAGCTTCAATGTTGTCTTCCAATGCGTCAATGAAGCGGGCTTGTATGTATAGACATGAGCTTTAACATAGCCCCACAAAAAATAGTCTAAAGGCATTATATCGCACGATCTAGGCGGCCAATTGACCGGTCCCGAACGTGAAATAAAATGTTCACCGAACTCGCCTCTCAATAAGTCCATTGTTACGCGTGCTGTGTGGCATGTGGCACCGTCTTGTTGAAACCACATGTAATGCTGTAAGCTGTTGCATTTTGGACAAAAAAAAGTTGGATATCATCTCACGGTAGCGCTCACCATTCACAGTTACGTTATGATTCGCAGCATCTTTGAAGAAGTACGGTCCAATGATGTCACCAGCCCTTAAACCGCACCAAACTGTGACTTTTTCTGGATGCATTGGTAGCTTTTGCAATATTTCTGGCTAATCTTCACTCCAAAATCGACAATTCTGCTTATTTACGTATCCATTGAGTCAAAAATGAGCTTCGCCGCTGAACGCAATTTTTCGATAAAGAAGTGGATCTTCGGCCAACTTTCCAAGAGCCCATTCACCAAAAATTCTGCGTTGCGGTAGGTCGTTCGGCTTCAATTCTTGCACCAGCTGTATTTTGAAAGGCTTCACACCTAAATCCTTCCGCAAAATTTTCCACGTTGTTGAGTAACAGAGGCCCAATTGCTGCGAACGGCGACGATTCGATAATTGATGGTCATCACTAACATTGGCCGATACAACTGCGATATTTTCTTCAGTTCGCACTCTACGTAAACGTGTTGGTGGTTTAATGTCTAACAATGTAAATTTGGTGCGAAATTTAGTCACAATAGCCCGAGTAGCCGCTTCAGTGGCTGGAAGAAGCCCGCGATGAACATTCTTAACAGAGCACGCATTTTGATAATAAAATTCAATGATTTGCAAGCGTTGTTGGTTTGTAAAACGATTCATGGTTAAATTATAGACCAAACTGAAGATGTTTGACAGTGAAACAAAACACGAAACGTGCGTTTAAACCAGTGTTGCCAAAAAGATAATAGCTAAAAAATCACCCGTTATATGTGCATTCAGATGTATATGTAAACACATACATATGTACATGCATACATACATATTAAGTACATGGATCATTAATTTCTTAATTTTGAAAAAGATTTTGTATTTCAATAATTTGCCTAACACGACAGTTCTGTGTTATTGGCAGAAGAATACAGTGGGTAAAAAGTTGGTTTCTATTGACACGATTTATTTACAACCATTCTGCAGTCTGGACTCCGCCCGTCTTTACGGCATCATGGTTGTTCGACAATGAGGTTCTTCGCCTAATTGGCCGATCATCACAATCGTTTTCTGCCAAGGTGGTAATGAATCGATGTATTAATGACTCTCGCCCTTCAACATCTTTCAGTTCAATTTCCACACGCTTTTGGACGAAATATCATGCTTGGAAACTTTTTCAAATTCTTGCTAAAGTGGCTTCTGTTAATGACAAGGTTAGGTTAGGTTAGCGGGCAGCTTGACGTTCACAGACAAGTTCAATTGTGTTACCCAGTGTAAGGTAAGCCTCCTTGTCATGATCAGTTAGCGATCTCCGAAAGAAACCGGCTAGCTCCCTTAGAGGCACGTTCGCCACCATGACTAGATGTTCAAACGCGTTTTGCCACCCAAAAACTGATGAAGTTTTTCGAAAGTCTTATAACAAATCTTCATTACATTACAACTTCTACCAAGTTCACCAACACATACCACCTGCTCCACATTGAAAACTAGTGAGCACGCATATCTTGGGGTACACTGTGGCGAGTACTATTTTTTGTTAAACAGCGGTAGCCTTACTTCCACAACTTCTCTCGAATAACGATTTATAGGTAGAAAATGTCTTATTTTTGAAGAAGAAAAGAAACCTTTTTGGCTATTCAAGAAGAAAATTTTCAACGTCAGTGAAGTACATTCATTAGTTTGAAGATAATTTCATCGTTGGAGTGAAATCACTGTCCGCTTCGACATATCTTCAAGTTTGAACACAAACCAAAATAATCCTTTGAAACTTAACAGGAAAAATAGAGCTGATAAGGAAGCAATTCACCGTCAGTTTTTTAAAATTTTGACTGAAAACAACTGAGATATGTTGCCCTTTGATAGAAACGTAGCAGCGACAGTTTAGTGCACACAGCAACAATTCGATTCATCGTACTCAGTATCTGGTGGAATTAAACTCAGACTTAATTAGATTTTAATGACCACGTCAACCATCTCCCCTGGAACAGAAAATTTAAGAAGAGTTCGGATTTCTACATAATCTAACGATACAGTCTTCATCATAGACATATTGAAGATGGCATGCGTTGTTGTAACTGGTGTTTTAACTATTTTAAAGCCATCCTTTAAATTATCGGAGACTTCTAGCATTTTTCAAGCGGAAGTCTCACTATGTGGCATTTACCCCGAAAAGCTGGCCAAAAAGGCAAAAATGAATTTAAAGAAATTTAAGAAACTGAGTAGGCAATTCGATAGACAACAAAATTCCGCATTATATAGTGAATTTTCACGACTTTAAGTTGAGATTTGTAGATTTGAGACGATGTCAAAGTCAGGAAAGTTAAGAAAATTAAATGCGTTTTTGGGGTTTTTTGAAATTTTAATAGGTTTATATGATATTTTTTGTGGCTAAACAAATAGAGGTTTTATATTGATTTTTTTTTTATTTGAAAGGTATGAACAACTGCTACTTTAAGTTTTTTTATATATATATCTCACATATTAATGTTAAAATTATTCGTTCAAAATTTAAAAATAATAAAAATTTAAATTTTTTTCCCTCCCTAAAAAAAAAGATAAGGATTTTAAAGGTGAAAGTAGTTTTTAGTAGTTTAATGTTATACAACACAAAAAAATATGAACTCTCTATATGCCGGAACAAAAAAAAAAAGTTTGCGCAAATTTGCGCAATTATTTTTGGCGATTTTTTGAAAATTTTACTTTTTTTTGAAAAATTTAAAATTTTACTTTTTTTTGAAAAATTTAAAATTTTAGACGCAGTGTAATAAAGCCATAGGCAATAAAGCCATATGGCGTACGAATTATGCGAGGAAATTCAGTAGAAGCGATACCAATCGAGATGTCCTGAATAGGTTACTTTTAAGCAGTGACCCTTTTATAAGCTGCAGTACACAAAAATTGCGAAGGAATTCAGATATTGTTAAATTACTCTCTCCTGACATTGATGATGAAAATGATAACGATTTTAACGATTGTAGTTAGTTTCACTTTTTAAGTATTTTTAAGTTAAGTATTAAATAATGTAAAATAAATATTATGAATAAATATTAATTATCATAGAAGTTTAAAAACTTCATTACATATGTATATCGACTATTATAACAATATGAGATGTATGTTAGATTTTCTTAATGGGCCGTATGTGGTACCTAGAGGCACTTATGATGCGATCATAATAAAATGTGATCATAAATGATTCATATTCATATTAAATTCATGTTCATGGCGAATTTCATCGAGGTAATAACATTTTTAAGCCAATTATAATTGCTAAACATATATTCTTAAGGGGCCCTATTTTGGACCAAGGGTCAATTATTGACCGACCATAACAAAATTTGGTAATATGATTTAGATTTACAAAATACACGTTCATACCGAATTTCATCGCGATACCGATGTTTTTAAGCCATTTCTAAGCGCAGACGTGAATTTCTAAAGGGGACTTTATATGGGGACCAGGGTCAAATGTGATCCGATTTTCACCAAACTTTACACCATGATTTCTTGGTACACAGAACTGATCCATGCTTGTTACATAATTACCATAATTATGTGTAAATAAGTGCAATTTCGAGGGGAATTTGTATGGGGGCTAGGCGAAATCACGACCCGTTTTGAACCAAAATCAGTTGGGTTCATCCTTGGGCCTAATTATCACTAACACTATTAAAAAATTCAAGCCATTAACTCATAAAACACTTCTATTAATTTTGGCTAGGTTTTCAGGCAAAATGCCACATAGTGAGTCTGTGTGATTTTGCAAGGAAGTAAAATGTTGTACGACCCGGGTGCTTGCGGTTGGATTACAATTTTCTTTGATTGTCTAGCTGCTATCAGGCCGCTAGTATCGCCAAGTTTCAATCCAATTTTGGTTTTTTGATGTAAGGAGGAGATTAAGCTTCTCAGAATAGAAAATACCATTTCCTTAAAATGGTTCCTTGGTACAGCGACTTACACGTGTGCGAATAGGAGAGCTGATAAACTTGCTAGAAGGGTTTTGATGGATCCGCATTCTTCCTACTTGAATTTTGCTGTTTTGTAACTATCATCAAGGGGAAGATCCATCTCCTCTTGTATTATATCATTTATTTCTTTTATTATTTATTTCTTGGTATAAAAAAGGCAAGACTTTGAAATATGCAAAAATCACTCGCCACTCTATTTGACAATCAAATACAGTATGCGCGGATCCTGGAATTATTGGCATGCAAATTCTGAAGCGGATTTACCTTTTAACCTGAACTGCAGAATACATACATAATTGGTCATTACAATCCTTCAGTCAGGATTATGGACCTAGTTTCTCACGTCACTTATGTTGAGTGTGTTAATTTTATACATGAGTGGCAGGACCTACAGTTTAAAGTCGACTCAGAACGACAGATTTTTTAAAGTTTTTTGTTTTTATTTTTATTTTTTTCAAATTTTCGTTTTGAAGTCTGAACTGGGGTTTGAATCGTGGCCTTAGGTCTAATAAGCTAAAACACTACTTACTAGACTACGGCGACTTCAAGTGCAGAATAGGGACACTTAAATTTCTTAGTGCCTATCTAAATAAAGCGGCCGGACGATTTTGGTTACTTGAAGTACCCTTATACATTGGCTTGGGATAGTTACCCGCGATTACTACTTTATAGACAGTTCGGTGGTTATATTAGTAGAATTTCGCTTTCTGTTGTTCTACTTCAAGTGCCTTTTAGGCTCTGAATGAAAAGTGTTTAGGACACTGAACTTATAAAGAATCTGCGCTACTCTATTGTGGACGACATATGTGCGAGTGGAAGGGAGTGTGTGAAGTGGAAGGCCAGTCATTCAATTGCTCTGTGAATGTCCAGATCTAATTTGTAGACGATAATGTTTTTTGGGGTACTTTATCGTTCACTCTCGCTCACTCTCCCCTTTGCATGAGTAACTCATTAAATGTGGTCTTGATTTGGTTTTCAAACGGGATTCATTCTAACTATCAAAGACACAAACCAAGTGTAAGATAGAAGCCCAGTTGTGACCTCTATACACTCAAAACTTCTGCCAGTATTCCAAATATAGAAATAATTGTCGCAATTTAATTTTTTGCCTTCCATCCCACTGTGCTTAATAGTCTCAGCCATTCATGATGCCGCCAGCCATCGTCACTTCATTGATTAAAATTTCATTACGTTAATGATGAATAAATTGATAGATTTTGTAGTAGTTTGTAGTTTGTCGTAGAAAACTTGAAAGCATTAACGGCTATGGAGTAGGCTACCCAGTATGCCAGAACTCTTGTATCAAATTCAAAACACTTCCTTGCCATAGGTGGCATGAATTCTGATGACAACGACATGTAAACAAACACGTTCGGGCTTTAGAGGTAAAACAAAGCTTCACACACATCACATTGTACGATGTGAGGTAGAGAGTCGTTTGGCAGAGGAGACTTGCCCATATTTTTCAGTCAGTCGAACAGTCAAAAATTTATATGAACAACAACAACAATAACAATAATAATTACAACGAATGTGTACAAAGACGGCTTGGCTTGAGAACAGAGAAGAGAGAGAAAACTGTCTGTCAGAAACAAAAACGCAATCGAATCGTATCAGTTACGCTTCATGCCATTTTTTGAAGTCTATACGAGTAAAACAATAACAACAAAAGCAACAACAACGACAACAAGAACAAAATAAAGCATAATTCAATTAAATGCCGCAACATGGCATGGCGCCTTAATGGCGTTTGAATGATAAATAATACAAAAACAACAACAACAACGAAATAGAAAATAAGTTGAAGTTAGAATTTGGTATGTTTGTACGTATGTACGTACTTATGTATGTCGTATGTTTACAAATATAGCACAGAGTCTGGATTTCGTCTTCCATAGGGAAACTTTTGCCCGTGGAAGTGAACAGCGTTATCAACGACGTCATGACTTTATTACTAACATTGGAGCCATAGGTGCAGGAGAGCAGAAAAATTACAAATTGAAATACACAAGTATTTCCATGACAAAAAGCTTTACAAGAATCTTAAGGATATACAGTGGGTGCTCTGTTAAAGGAAAGCAAAAAAATTTTTAAAAAAGTTTTCTTTTAAAATGTATTGTTGAATTAAATGTTTTTATTTGCTCTGAACGACCCGCCATCAGCACAAAAAGGGTGGCATGAACTAAAAAGAATTCCAATTCCAAGAATATAATTAATTCAAGAAAACATACTACGCAGCTGGTGTTATAACTTTGATTACTAGTTCTTGAAAAAGTGGCACAGCGGAGAGCGGATGGACTTTTCGTTTGTGTGCAATTCTCAATCTGCTTCAGCAGATTTCAGTTTCTTCAAAGGCAATGCCTTTGAGCGTGAGCGGTTCTGGCTATAACTAAGGTCATGCATAAGTGTTCGACTGCGGCTTTTTAGGCCATAATAGAATTGTTCCCCCTGTACATCCATATAAACAACAATGCCATGAGGAGTGCTTTGAGTAAGTAATTCACGTCAGACGTATAACTCCAGTTCTTTGGGCACAATAATGTTCTAAGGAGTATTTAGGATCGACCACAAGATCGGTCAAAGAGCACATGTTCTTTGAATATGTTTTCGACCGGAAGTTCAAAATATGATTCGTGTAAATTGGGTCAGGAAGAAATCCGATTTGTTGCTATCAGAGATGTTTTAGAATACGAATATCTTTTAGCCTAATACGATGAAAAACAGGAACATATAGGGTAGGCCATCTATGGGTTTAAATTTGAACCAGTGGTTATTCCGAATCTGACAATACTTATGTCATTCTATTCTGCCTCAAAATTCAGTATATTATCCACGCTGAACGTAATGAATCGATTTACGCTTGAGCAACGATGGGATTTATTGGGCCAATCATCTTTTCGGATGAAGCTCATTTTCATCTTGATGGGTACGTCAATAAGCAAAATTGCATTATTTAGGGCTCAGAAAACCCACACGTGGTCTTACAGAAGACAATGCACACATTACGAGTGACTGTTTGGTGCGGCATGTAGAGCGGAGGCATCATTGGCAAATATTTCTTTGAAAATGAGGACGGCACAACCATTATGGTCAATGGAGACACCTATCGCACCCTGATAACCAATTTTTTTGTACCCGCACTTCATGGTATTGATCAGTGACCAATGTTTGGCTTCAACAGGATGGTGCAACTTGGCACACATCTCTGCCACAATCGATTTATTGCGTCAAACGTTTGATGGCCGTCTAATTAGCCGAAATGGTGATGGCAATTGGCCGCCAAGAAGCTGCGATTTGACACCGTTGAACTATTTTCTGTGGGGCGCTGTTAAAGAAAAGTGTTATGCCGACCAACCAGAGACAATTGAGCATTTGAAGGCCAACATTCCTGGTGCCATTGCCGAGATACGACCCCATACACTCGAAACACAATTGATTGCGAGGGAACAAAGGATTGCGCTGAGGTGAATACGTCATTCGTCATTCCCTTTTTGGGTACCCTATTCAGTATGATAGCAAGTATGAGAGCAGTTGAATTGAGAGTGAATTTGCCTGCAGTTCTGTAAACGATGCGTACCATTAAACGGTGCATCATCAAGCGGATGCCAACATTGTATTCAATATTGTCTAGTTTTTCAGACAGCTATTATCCAGCAGGAGTAGGAATAATATTGAAAAAAAATGCTAGCCTGTTTAGGGACCCTGGTATATGAAAACTGACAGATTTTAGAATTAAGAAGTTGTATGCTAATATAAAAGTACTTACGGATGGTCAATTTATCTTCTAAGTTTTTAGCAGTTGAACATTTATGTTCAGGACATTACTAAAGTGTCACAACGTGAAGTGCTATTCATGAATAAATTATTTTGCAAAGGATTTTGTCATGAGGGACATGAGGAATAGGAGAAAATCAATGAAAAAGAATTGAAGTGCGAGAACTTTCATTGGACGCTCTTTATATTTCGGCTTTAACAGGAATCTCCAGAAAGAGAAGATAAGAAAATAATTTTGTTCCAAAAGTGGACAGCTAAAGCTGAATTTCGAAGCCATTAATAGGTCCTTATGTGTACAATAAACAGCTGTAAAGTTTGGTTATATCCCACTCTAGCACCTGCAGATTCTATGTGAGAAAGAGATGTAGATGGTGCGATTGCTCACTAGTTGTGAAAGTAAAGGCTACTACACGTTGGGTGAGTAGGTCTTAAGGAAACGTCCACTGAAGAATCTGGTATGATTCCTGGACGTAATTAGCCTACGATGCCCATCTTGGTTCCGACCGCATCTTTTTATATGACACTATATGCGAATGGAAGAATCCTTATAGAGTAGGCAGTCAATTGTTATAACTTCTGTCTGGGTCGAGTTTTATGTGTTATCCCCAGTGCATCTGTTGTATAGATCCAACAATGTATAAATGCAGATACGTGAGTGTCGTATTCCTTCTATAGTTCTAGACTTAATTCATAGGATCATCAAATGATCCTTAATTCATGGACACTTTAAAAAGTGTTGTTCATCGTACATCGTGTATTCAAATATGGAAAAAATCTGAACACCTCCATACTTTCTGATGCCTACTCTGGATGAGTCCATTTTCGAATTAGAATTTCTCACCACTTTTATACAGACACCCTACAAAAGAAAATCTTTAGACCGCCAAAAAAAGAAGAAGGAAACGTTTTTCAAGACACTTTATTTTCTTCAATTCAGTTTCCCTTTCAGTTTAAGAATTTCGCTTAACTCTGCCATTCTAATGTCATTGAAGAATTTGTTCCATAAAAATTTACGACCGCCAGCGCTATTAAAACTGAATCTCATTATCGATTGACAATTTCCATCTCGACACCAAAAAAAATAATGCCACTTATGCCGATACTTTACTTTAATAGAGGACGGAATGATTTTCAATAAAAAATTTTATGGAAAAGGGAAGAAGAAATCAATAAAATAAGAACAAGAACAAGACAATCATAAAAAAATGAAAAAAAAAAAATATAAAAGAAATGGTCATTAAGCTGAGTACTAAAGTTTGAAGTCAATGGCTGAGATGGACAGAGTTTGGCGCGTTGTGTCGCAGAAGAAGAGCAAAAAATTTTTGCCGCATTATGATGAAGGTTGCATTAACACTTATGTGGAAGTAATATGTCCTAAAAGATGACATCACGCTTGCCACGAACACAGTGGATGTAGAAATGTCTCCCCATGTGCACAAGACATTGGCTAGATGACCAGCTCGCATTCGTCGTACATGAGTATGGAAAAAATAACGTTTAATAATGACTCCAATAATGACACTGAGCGTGTTTCTTTGAATAGTTTGAATAGCACTATCTTGTCCCTATACAAAGCTTCCTGTGCGGAGTTTATGGAGTCATTGTTAATTTTTAGAAAATTCGGTCGTAAGTTCAGTTGTCGCACATTGACTGGCCTGTTCGATTCGCCACTGTTCTGTATTGTACTGCCATCTAGTTGAAAGACAGTTCCCGCGGTCATAATGTTAACACATAGGGCTTGCTCAGCCGCCTGGCTATTTGAAAATTTATTTTTTGGAAAAGGATGTACGAAAGACGAGGCATAACAATGTTATCTGACAGTCTAGGGTTAAATCGAAAGTAACATGGGGCTATTTGGAAAAGCTGAATCAGTTAGGTAGGGAATATAAGGTTACCTTCCCAAGTCATGTGGGAATTCTCGATAATGAGATAAAAGCAGATAAGCTTGCGAGAGGAGGGAACCTTTCAGGCCTTATTTTGGGACCAGAAACCTTCTTTGGAGTTGGGACGGTTGTTAAGAAAGGTATGCTCAAAGAAAGGGAAGATAAAGAGAGTCAAAGACTTTTCTCAAATCAATTGCATTGGAGGCAAACAATGCTTTTGTGAAAGAATTACAATAAGAGAAGATCTGATGTATTGCATCAGACTATCAGGAATAAGTTGATAATGATGATCAGTCTTTTGCTAAGGCGGAGGAGGTTGGAGGTTGTTTCCTACCCAACATAAAGATTCTGTGGCGATGAGTATGAATCATCGGTCCACGTCCTTTGAACCTGTTGGGCATTAATGCATTGCAGAAGGCACCACGACAATAATAATAAAAAAGTCTTAGAAATTTACTATACGCCAGGGTTGTCCAGCAAGTACAGAAATTGCCACCTACGAGTCTCACGAATTTATTCTAAAGCCCATAAAAAGTTCTTTTAAAAACTCTCACTCTAAAACGTTTTCATTTAAACTCGTATGTTGGTCAGACCTGGGTGTTGCCATATCACAAGCGAAAATACATACATTTAAGTGGTCTAGAATATTAAAATTGACCCCATTCTGTAGTGAGCTGAGTGTGTGTCTGTTTCTGTTTCATTTTTAAATTTGAAATTGACAGAGACCCTTCCAACGCTATGAAAGATGAGTGTGAGTGCTCATTATAATAATAACAACGATGATGATTATGATGATGATAAAGATGATTATGATGATAATGATGGCACTATACTCATAAGTGCATGATATCATGAAAATTTCATGCAAATCCTACACGTAAAGAAAAAAAGAAGGTGAGTTTCGATGAAAGCGTATGGGCGTTGAGGTTCTAGGATCCAACTTACGTTTATCGAAAGCAAGGGTGGTAGTTTGCACGTATAATCACTTAATCTATACTTGTACGGGCCTTTATATGGGCCTTTGCCCTTTTGCACTGTAAAGCAGTGCCTTTTTTGGGAGATGTAAACCATATCCAGAATATTTTTGGAGAGTATCTACAAGACGTCATATTGCATCGTGTTAATATATTTCAACAATATTGTCGGCCACATTATAGCTTTGCTTGTCACTCTGTGCGAGTCACGGATATATTTTTTTATCGCCATTGGACGCATTTATAAGGCAAAGCAGGCATGACCAAACGTAGTTAATTAGACTGAGCACTACGGACTGGGTGCCATGTGACCCGGTCGGGAATACAGTAAAATAATCATACCTGTGGTGAAGCAAAAGAGAAATTAGCTACCGTCTTAGTAAATTTGGTTGCTGCTTTAAGTAGAACATTGCGGAAGACATCTAAAAATGCTCCAATAAGCGAAACGCAATGACATGAGATTACTTTCCACACTACCTGCCCCTTTTGCTGATCAGCCACATGAAACGGCAATTCATTTTTATCCTCAAAAAGCTTCTAAGGAACTGCTTTAGCGGTATAATGAGAGTAAATTGTAATGGTACCGTAAGAGATAATCCAAAAATCTCCTTAATGAGGAACAATTTTTGTATAAAAATAAATGACTCTCAACTAGAGACTCTATGAAGCCTCCAGAAAGCTTACGACTCTTTGATTAAAGTTCCCAACTAATTTATGCGCACGGTGCTGTTTTCAGACAACGAAACAACGTGGAACTGTCACAAATTATCTCCTTTAGCTTGTTATAATACTCTGGCTTTAATTCAGTTTCATAAATTAATTCTTCTTCCAGCTAAGTGGGTGGCTGCAGCATATTCTAGAATGAAAGGGTTGCCATGCCTGGTTACCTTAAAGCAACATTTTCGATGAAAGAGATGAAAAAGGTTGTTTTAGGTGTAAGTAACTTTTGATTATTGAGTTCCACTCTTTCTCAATAATTGGCACTGCCAACGTCACAGTCTCTGCCGTAATTTGTTAAAGTTAATGGAGGGCAGGAACTTACTGTATTTAAAGGGAGCCTGAACCCGCAAAGTTTTTAAAATTTTACAAACTTAATTAAATATTTTTCGGCTAAGAAATCAATACACTTTTCACCTCTACTGCCGTCAATACACTGGTAGACAGCCTTAGCAGTCTAGTTTTCTTTCCGGCAAGAATGCATTTATTGATGCATCTTCCGTCAGCATATTATTGACACCGACAATCAGCTCAGCTACATGAGTTTAATTTCTATTCCGCAAGTGTAGAAGGACCAATGTCCCGTAAGTTAAAACTATAGTTTGGATATTTTTACGCGATAGCTATTTTTGATCTAAATCACTCTACACCACCGCCACTGTGCGTTTATCTGATGTGCCGTTTAAATTCCTGTAGGAATGCGGTGGTGTTATCCCTGCTATTTGTGACATCAGAAGAAGAAAGATAATCACAAGCAAGAAAGCCAAGTGTTTTTTAAAAACTATACTGGAACGTATATCCCGAAAGCTAGGATATGCTATATCAAGTATGACTAGCACGTCATTGGTAGGAATAGTTTGACTTACTGGAGCATATGTCCAAATATAATTCTTTAAAAAGACAAATCCTGGTAATGACAACCAGACTAAATGCTTTTGCAGCTAATCATGCGTATTATAAAGAGTCTGAAGCAAGCGAACATTTCTTAAAATCTGTCTAATAATTCCAACTTATTCTTAATGATAATAGGGCTCAGACCATGAGTCGGATAATAATTAGCCTGGCAAAGGGCCAGAGAGAAAAGCCAAATCTGTTCAAATTACCAAGGGAAAGTTAATTTTTTAAATATTGGAATGACAACAAAAATAGGCAACAACGATCAAGCAAAAACCCATCAGTAAATAGCAACCCTCGTATAAATATTTAAAGAGCTTAAGTCATCATCATAAATGAATGATGAATTGAAAAATTATAAACAGAAGGAATTAAATTGCGTTTTTAAGAGATTATAGGTTATTATGCCACGCCCACTATTAAAGAATCATGAATGAAATAAAGTCGACTTTCTTCTAAGTTTTAGAAAAAGGAACGGGAACACAACTATGTAGGTTATCAAGCTTTCAAGGGGTTTATCTCCAATACAAAGAGGCTGTATAAATGGCAACACGGGGGAGGGGATGGTACCAATACCAAGCAGATGTAAAATAATAATGGCAACTAGCAACCAGCATTCTTTTCTACGGTTTCGAAATTTGGAACGCCTTGGCTATATTTGAAATATTCAGAAGAGTTTGAGTAATACCGAAAACATACTGCACCAAAAATTCTTCCAGTGTAATGCCCCCCCCCCACCATTGGTGGGTAATACATCACGACTGAACACTTTATATTTCCAACTCATTTACAATAATTTTGTATTCTTTAACTCTTTTATTTATTTATTGTCCTATTTTTTCAATTCTTTTTTATTTTTTGGTTTTTAATTTGGTAATGTGCTGCAGCATATAATACAACATTCTATAGCTGTGCTGTGCATAAGTAATACTCTGTGTTGCATGCCCCATTAAGTAGCATTGGTCATTAAGATAAAAACAACTACAACAACCACACATTGTATAACATACTCAACAATATTTTATGGAATTTTAATTTTTTATTGATTTTTATTGAAATTTTATAAACAGAACGGGAGAGAAGGGGAAACATTTGTTATATGTGTTGCACGGTTTGAATTGAATTGCAAGAATTTCTGTTTTATTTTTGTAATCAGAAACAGAATGAAAATATTTTACTTGAGCTTAAGTGCTGCCAAAAACTGTCAAGTTTGTGTGATATGCGAGAAATAATTTGGAGCTAAGATGTAAAGATTTTCATTCAAGACAATTAAAGATTTAAGGTCATCAAGCAACATATTCCATTTTACCTTGGGCTTTGAAGATCAGCAATCAATTATTAAATAATGACCCTCTACTCATCGATTTTCAATTGCTTTCTATGGGTAGCAGCAGCCAGCTTTATATTTTCAAAACAGGCCTTGAATTTAAAGTTTATATTTGCCTTAAAACATTTAGCAATTAAGAGCCAGCCCTCGTACAATTCTTTGAAGAGTTCAAAATCATAATTTTCTGCTTTTTTGAAGACGAAAAATAAAAAAACAACAGAAATAAGGGCATCTGTTTCAAATCCACAATGAAGAGAATAAAAAAAAATCTGGCTTGGCAGACTTTTGAAATCAGTAGCATCACCACAGCAGCAGCAACTCTAGCCACAGCTTCGGTATCAACTCCCGTACTTGTACTGAGTGGTGAGAAATGTCGGCAACATTGTTGCAAAACCCTATTGCATGTTCTGTCTTCTTTGGACTTCGAACATGTGAGTGTTTGTCAGATTGTCATATTAAAATGAGAACAGTAAAGCAAATGCTTTGAGTCTGCAGCCAACATTGTGTTTTTGTATCTGTGGGAAGGGTCTGCTATATATAGGTTTCATATTTAGCACCCACAACCTACTCTTTTATTCTTTTCTCCTTTTTTACCTTAATGCTGCAACTGCTTTTGCTTGTTATAATAGGGGTTTATGTAATCGAATATTTATTGTTACGAGTCTGTCCATCAAACTCATAAGATATTCCATTATTTTGTAACAGCAACAGCAATAACAACAATAATGACTTTGAAGTGTACTCGTAACCAAATTATGTCATTGAAACCTTTTTTTTTTGCTTCGTTTTGAAGTGCATTTATGTGAACACACATGGATTTGAGGGCCAAAATTAAACTTGACATTAAAAAGGGTCAGCGAGAAAAGCGAAATCTATTCAAATGGCAAAGAAAATGTTAATTTATTAATCTGGTTTAAGGAAAAGTTTTGAATTGACAACAAAAAGCAACAACAATCACGCAAAAATGTGATTCATAAATAACAATCAACTGACATGCGAGACTTATAGAAAGATTTTAAAGAGATTTGCGGCGTTTGAAAAAGCTTTTTTTGTTATGTGAATAATATTAAATAGGTTAGGTTTTCAAATTATTAGCATGGCCGTTATAAAAACTTGCAACAAAAACAATTGAGCCACATATTGACAATCGTAAGTGTACCATTATAGAGATTGCGGTTATGAGCTGGTAGGGTACATGCACCAGCTTATTTACAAAATATGGCTGGAGGAAAGCATGCCCAATGATTGGAACCTCAGTGTTCTCTGTCTCTCCCTGTCCTAAAACAGGAAGACTACAAGATATGCGCCTACTACAGCGGTATAAGCCTTCTTACGGGCGTGTTGTGTGAACTATTGGATCTTATCAGTGCGGCTTTAGATCTGGCAAGTCCACCACCGACCAGATCTTCACACTATGCCAAATCCTAGAAAAGACTCATGAAGAACAAGTCGACACACACCATTTTTTTGTCGACTATAAATCGGCCTTCGATAGCCCCAAAAGGATTGTGAGAAACACAAAATATATTGAGAAGAAGAAGTGACTTATCCCACGTAGAATGCTGTAATAAAATTGAATATTACGCAGAAATTATGTAACAATTGAAGCTAACCAGACCTTATAACGACACGAAAGGTAAACGAATATCGAGGTACATCCCCAATATTGAAAAGACGATTAATCTGCCTCTGTGCAGCTTTCTTGCAAAACAAATTGCCATGAACAAGTTTCTCAAAAATCTGTCCTTCGTGTAGGCCCCATCAGTTACGTATAAAATTAACACACACAACACAAGTGGTGTGAGAAGCTAGGTCGTAAGCCTGACGGAAGGGTTGTAATGAGCAATTATGAAGATTTTTAAAAAACAGATTTTTGAAGCTTTTTGACTGAAATTAATCACTCTTCAAGCATATTGGAAGCCAGTTAAGGAGGGATAATCGTACCAAATTTTCTGTTCGTATTTATTTTCAACATGTCGTAGCTGAGATTCGAGTTCAAACTCTCGTTTGATAAGACTACTAGACTACCACACTATGGTGACCGAAAGGGCTACTGAGGATGATAAAATTAGATATGGTTGTTGCAGATCAGGTATAGTCGTAGAGTTGGATTTAATTCCGAAAAAGGAGCGGGGCGTTCAGAATATTTACCATGCCTCTTGGAGGCATGTCTGAACATAAGAAGGCTTGTTGCAGAAGACATTCCAAATGAATTCTTAAAAATCAGACGCTGAAAGCCACTGAAGCATTGTTTATAGGAACGTCGAAAAGTGCAACCTTTGGAAAATTAAAAATTCCAGTGAGATTGACATCATATAGCACAGATACGTACGCTGCCATCAGACTTAGTATAGTATAGATGGCCTTAAGACATGTGGGCACTCACGTCAAGTGACGTTCTGAATTCTATATGTGTACAGCAATGTAGCAACCACTGAAACCTCTTTTCAAATTATATTTAGACGTTCCGTTTTACGCACTTTCCTAGTTTCAATAAAATACACGCATGTTGCAGTCGACAGAAATTTGATAATCAGTCGTAACGTAGCTGTCTAAGAAGTTAGCCACCATAATAGGCAGACACAACCTAAGGCTAACAACGAAATTAACACACACAACATGTGTGAAGCTAGATTGGAAAATTCTGACTAAGGAGTGGTAATGATCAATTAAATACGTAACACCGAATGTATTTATGACTTCCAGACGTTTCCTTACACATTCGATCTGGATTTAAGGGAAGAAAGTAGCCGTAGTGTAGTAGGTAATGTGATGACTTATTAGACGTAAAGCCACGGTTTAAACCCCCGTTCAGGCAACTCCAACAATACGAAATAAAAAGAGAATATTTTTTGCGGTGACTTCATCTCAGTAGATTTCTGGCAACAATTCTAAGAGTAAATAAAAATTTCCATGAATGTGTTGTTTGGAATCGACTGTAAACCGTAACTACCGCCACTCTATGACTATTAAATTAACACACGCAAACATAAGTGGTGCGAGAAGCTGGATCTTAATTGTGACTGAAGGATTGAAATGGTATAGGTGTGTACGCGTAAGTGAAGAAATAGCTGGCCGTTTTGAAACACAAAATCAAATCAAATTCAAATATACCACGGTCCCTCAATCGTGTGGTTAAGGTTTCTGGTTTTCAATTCAAGAAAGTTGAGTGAAAGCACTTAAGCCACACAGGGTCATATATCAAATAATTAATTACGTGGAGAAAGTGGACAGGTTTCCACTAAGACCTAAAATCTTTGGCGAAACTTGTTAGCATGAATATTAAGCGAATAACTTCTCATACGAATACCTCAGAAAAGCGTGTTTCTGACCAAAGGATTCATGGACTCACAAAAGATTCATATGGAATGTGTAGACTTAATGATGGAAGCCCAAACTAAGTTTTATTATGAGTATACTAAATGTAAGTATTCTTGTAGATAAAAAAAAACTTACTTAGAATCTGGGGTGTTTAAAGAAAAGTTAGAGCCAGACTTACCTGAAATAGAAGAGAAAAAGAAATGGTGTTCGTTAATATAAATCGAGAATAATTATTAATTTACATTAATTATTGTTCAATTTCTATTTCAATTTTCTAAAATAAAAATTAAAGAAATTCTGTTTTTATGTCAAAAAAAAAGTATCGAACGGAGTATCGGAAAAAAAAGGATCCCTGCCACATACTAACGTTTGACCGATAGATAATTTCCGATCAATAGCCATGATCATGTTATAATAAGCAATCCTAGTTGAACTTTAACTACAGGCTTTAGATCACTAGTTTTACACTGTTTTTTGAATACGCATTCCAGAACCATGAAGGCGGTGACTGCTTTATACGGCTGTAAAATAATAAGACAACTAACTAAACTAAACCCAGAAACGTATATTGTCTGTATGTCTGTGTCGTCAAATCTAGTGTATTCCGAGGGACAGCAATTTAGTACTTAGCTTGACAGAACAAAAATCTCCCAAATCAGGTTTAATTGATGCTCTTAACTGCAAACTTGTATAGCCCTAACAATCTTCATATGGCTTTTATCCTATCCCTAACTGACTGAAATAATTTAGCAATGAGACTAAATGCTACAAATGCATGAATTCACAGAAGTTTTTCTATTACTACTGATTGAATCTTAGATTGTCGCTTAAAATGTCCGATTACTGTAGTACAATTTAGGCTGAATTGACATCCGTCATGATCCGTCAAATTCAGTATCAAAGTATATTGAATAGTTAGTTCACTGTGCAACAAAGTGTTCAACATTCTATATTCTTGTAGTGTGTACACCACCTATATTAAATACCGCAGAAGAAAACCGGAAATTCAACGGTTACTTTCATGTGGATTCCTGTACAAGTGGATATAGAAAGTGTGGCAAAATAGTTAACGCACGTACGAATGCTGATACAATTACAAGTTCGAATAAATGGCCTGCCCCAGACTGCAGTCCCCTGTAGTATTTGGAAATAAACGCACATTCAAACAGATCTGATAAATGTCGTCCTTTATTAATCTATGAGGTCACAATTTGCTTTAAATCTACCTAGAATTAATTTTAAATACATTATACAGATTGGTCCACGTTTCTTGGTCGAAAACTACTGCAACAAAGCAAGTCCCTGTCATTGTGCGTAATTGAGGATCTACGCCTTATGAAATTACTGGAATGGAAGATAAATGCCAGAAAGGAATTACAGATTAGAACAGGCACAATGATATTACAATGTAATATTTGAGAAAATCCAAGAGAGCTTTGTATTGGAATTTGCAGTGCAAATAAATCATTCCATAATGATGATAGTTTTCAAATCTTAACTTTAAAATAATGATCATGTACTTGTAAATTACTTTATGTGTTGTTGTAATCCTCTTTATATTCATGTTATGAGTGGCCATCACTGGCCACTCGTTAACAAATTACTGCATAATTTCTTAGAGCAGAAAAACAAAAAACATATCATAGAGACACGCTCATATTATAAATCGTATCTCTGCCAGCTTTGCTATTGTACAGTGAATAAGTAGAGTTCATTTCACCAAGATTATGTACGGATACATAAATATCGTATGGATTAGTCCGTTCACTACTTAGATTTCAAGAATGCTTTAATATCCAGTAACTTTACACACATATATAATTGATCATTACAGCCCTTTAGTCAGGATTACGACCTAGTTTCTCACACCACTTACGTTGTATGCGTTAATATTTATAAAGGGTGTTTTTTTATAGAGGTATAGAAGTTGCAATAAAACAACGATGGATTATTCGATTGACATGAATTTTATTTATCCGAAAGATAATCTTGTGGCATTACATTTTAAATATGATTTCTGGCATATGACCGCCACGGCTGGCGCGGATGTAGTCCAATCTGGACGTCCAATTTTCGATGACTTTTTCCAACATTTGTGGCCGTATATCGGCAATAATACGGCGAATGTTGTCTTCCAAATGGTCAAGCGTTTGTGGCTTTACCGCATAGACCAATGACTTTACATAGCCCCACAGAAAGTAGTCTAGCGGTGTTAAATCACAAGATCTTGGAGGCCAATTCACAGGTCCAAAACGTGAAATTAGGCGGCCACCAAACGTGTCTTTCAATAAATCTATTGTGGCACGAGCTGTGTGACATGTTGCGCCGTCTTGTTGAAACCACATCTCCTGGACATCATGGTTATTCAATTCAGGAATGAAAAAGTTAGTAATCATGGCTCTATACCGATCACCATTGACTGTAACGTTCTGGCCACCATCGTTTTTGAAAAAGTACGGATCAATGATTCCACCAGCCCATAAAGCGCACCAAACAGTCAGTTTTTCTGGATGTAACGGTGTTTCCACATACACTTGAGGATTACCTTCACTCCAAATGCGGCAGTTTTGTTTGTTGACGTAGCCATTCAACCAGAAGTGCGCTTCATCGCTAAACAAAATTCGCTTATGAAAATCGGGAACAACGGTAATCTCGTTTTGGGCCCATTCGACGAATCTACGCCTTACTTGATGATCGTTTGGCTTCAATTCTTGCACGAGTTGGATTTTGTAAGCACGCAAACCAAGATCCTTCCACAAAATCTTCCATAAAGTGGATGGACACAGATCCAATTCCTGTGCTCGATGGCGGATGGACTCATCCCGGTCTTCCTCAATGCTACGCTCTACAGCAGCAATAGCTTCTTCTGTACGCACCGTACAGCGTCTCTGGGGATGCGAGTTATCAATAAGAGTAAACGTGGTGTGAAAACGTTCCATGGTTAATCGAATTAACTGCTCTGATGGACGATTTTGTCGACGATAAAATGGACGTAGTGCGCGATACGTTTCCGTTTTTATTTTCGAAATTAAATTGCACTATTTGCAAGCGTTGTTCAGGCGTGAGTCTATTCATGATGAATTGCCAAACCAAACTGAGAATAAATCACTTGACAGCTGTTAAATCGGTCGTCATCTTGAAAAGTAATGCCAACTTAAAGTTCTATACCTCTATAAAAAACACCCTATACATGAGTGGCGGGACCTAAAGTTTAAAGTCGACTCCGAACGACAGATCATTGAGAAACTTTTCTTGGTAATTTTATTTACTCTCAGAGTTTTTGCCAGAAATTTTTTATATTTCGTTTAGTTGGAGATGCCTGACCAGGGGGTTTGAACCGAGACCTCACGTCCAATAAGCCAACGCACTGCCTACTAGACCACGGCGACTTCAACCAGTTACTATTGGTAGCCTGAAATCCATTGGTTTGCAAGAAAAATCCTAGAAAAATAATTGACATTATCAAACCCCGATAGACGGCAATGTGATCTGTATTGTTCTGCAAGTCTCAGTAGATCAGTTTCTATGAAAGCAGTTGTAAGAGAAGGTTATGTTCTCTCCCCATTGCTTTTCAATGTCGACCTTTATAGCGCATCTTATAATGTTATACCTTGACGGGAAACGTAGAACCAGAGTCATACAAAGCTGGTCTGAAAATCAACATCGGAGACCTATTATAAATTTATATCAACCAACACCGTAAATCTAATAATGGAATAAAATGTGGAGGATGAAAAAATTTAAAAATTTTGCCAACTCGGAAGCATGCTTTTCACGTCTGACAGATCCAGGACAAAATACACAAAATCATTCAGACATTAGAAAGCCAGAATACCCTCACGTCACAGCTAGAATGAAAGTCATGAATCATGAATCACGAAATACAGCAAGTATATGTATGTTAACGCGGTACATACATATGTACACTCATTAAGATACTCTGGTCAGAAGATTGGGTAACACTCTGTGATAACCCGATAACGATATGGCAAGAGCTGTATAGAAGAAGAGTGAGTGAAAAACACCACTTGCCAGCAGGTATTTCTCTAACCATTTCAAAGTATTTGATTACAATCGCTTTCTAAGTTGACCTGAATTGCCGATGTGTAGTAAAAATATTACATTTTTAACATCCCCTAAAACATCAGTTATTTTAAGAATGGTCGTGCTGACAAACGTGATGGCCCTCCAGTTTAAATACTTAATGCTCGCATTGACGTAAAAGCTTTCCTTTACAAATTTTAATAGAAAACGAAGATAGGGGGTGGGGGGATGTGTTCACGTTGTAATTAAAAACGTAAAATTATTTCAATGTGAAAAAAGGATATTTTTTTGTTACGGTATACCACACAGGCTATTGTTTCCATTTTAATCCTCAACTGTCTACTGGCACAAGCATTTCTGGCATAGTGACACAGAAGGAGACAGAAAATGTAAAAACTTTTCGCAATTATTTTCGTTTTTTTAACGTGTTGTTATGTTTTGTTATTATTTTGAAATTTAATTTTTGTTTAGAGGTCTTGTTGTCAACAACAAAATTTCCAATTACACGTGTAGCTTTGAATTTAAACGTTAAGGCAGTGAAATTGCAAATAAACCGAAGACGAGAGTAAAATTATTTTTTTTTATTGTCGCACTGTCCATAAGTATTCACGTGCCATTGCATTTTAAATCGATCAAATCAAGCGATTTTCCACAGCAGAAGGGACATTCATGGAAACTGGCAATTATAATTGAAAGATTTAGAGACAGTCATGCTGTCTTTTTGCTTCTTATTTCTGAAGTGAATACTCCTAATGTCGTGTTGCATGCAACAGTGTGTGTATTGCTCGTAATAACAATGATTTCAAATGCGTCAATAGCTGTTGCGAAATTAACAAGTTCAAAGGAATTCGATTTAAATTCTGTAGTTTTTTCTTTTTTTTTTTTAATTGTTGAGAGATTATAATGTGGCCGAACTGACGTATTAAACGGATGCTATGGTAATCCCAAAAATTTAATTAAAACAAAAATAATTCCAGAAAAAGAAAAAACAATGCTAAGCAGAATAGCTTTAAGGAACCTTTGAAGAGATTGAATTAGACCTGGATACTAAATGGATCAACTGTGGTTCTACTCAGGAATCTTTTTAATCACAGCGTTATTGCACGGATTTTGAAACCATGGTGTCCCTTGGTTTCGTCTTCTTATGATATAACGCAACCGATGCGTACGCCGCAAACATTTGCTTTGAGTTTAAGTTGCAGTCTGCGCAGTTTCATTACTAGTCATGTGAGAAAAGTTCATCATCCGCATAATGTCTTTGTAGGTGTGAGAAACTAGGTCGTAATCCTGACTGAAGGATTGTAATGACCAATTATGTATGTAGGTGATTGCATTACGTGAAGGCATTATAATGTATTAGTCGACTTGGACTAGTAAGTGGTGTCTTGGCTTATTACACGTGAGGCCATAGTTCAAACCTAAGGTCAGACATCTCCAACAAAACGAAATATGAAAACAAAATATTTCTTAGGCGACTTCTGCAGACTTCTGGCAAAAACTCTGAGAGTAAAAAAATTGCCACGAAAAGTTTCTGAAAAATCTGTCGTTCGGAGTCGAATTTAAACTGTAAGTGCTGTGAAAAGCTAGGTCACAATCTTGACTGAAGGGTTGTAATAACCAAGTATGTATGTGTAGTATGTATTAGTAAATGCCCAACATTATGTGGTAAGCGAATGGACAGCCAGGACTTGCACGATTGTTCTATTGATCTCGTTGATCGAGGACAGACAGTGTGATTATATTCTTAGGTAGACAGCCGATTTTTTTTTACCTACCTTTCTAACACACCAGATATAATGCCTCTTCTAGCATGAAAATCAGCTTCCAACTCTGTTTCTGGCCTCTACAATATCTGCAACAGTTATTGACAACATAACCAAGGCCAATGACTACTTTTGCACGAATGCCCACAGTGCAATGTGTCGTAATTTTGCCAATTTATTCCCTCTGAAAAATATCGCAATAACACCCATGTTATGTGAATATTGTACAGCTCTGTTGGCAAACTCTGAAACCAATCATTATAACCAAGTGACTATCAGATAAATATCTTTCCTTGAGATGTGTTCTTATTGCCAATAATCATTACTACAGCCCGTAGGGCTATCACTTTACACGTCTGAAAGACGCTGCTGCCATCTTCTGGTAGCTTTGGCAAGTGAGCTAAACTTAACGAATACGAAAAGGTGCCTTCATATACAGCTTCATTCATTTTTTAGCCATTATACGAAGTCTTTTACGAGGTGTGTCTCCTCCATACGTAGTGGATCTTGAACTTCATTGAGAAGTTTTTCTAAAGCGTGTCTTGGTATGGTAAGCATAGGATAAAGGATTCCAATTAAATTGAAATTAAGGCCCTCATTTAGCATATCAAAGTCTAGAGTATTGAATTTGTATTTCCAAAAGGACCCTGCTCACCGTATTAGGCAAAAACAATCGATTTTTATAAGGACTTCGAAACCATGCGTCTAACGCTTATTGACTTTCGGTTCAGAGTTAAAGCAGACATATCTGAAGTAACAATTTGGATAAAGGCCGGGACGTTCTTAACTACTGTCTTGGCCCCATAATAGGAAAAAAGTTTGTTCTACTCTGACCATTGTCTGTCTATCGGTTCCTGTAACATCTCTCAATTTGCAATGCCTTAATGGCCACATTCCAAACACATACTTGTCTCTTACACACACACACACACACTCACACAAAGAAGCTGTTTGTTGCCTATAAAAAATATGTTGTAGTTGGACATTTTTAATGCTGTTCGGTGTTGTATATTGCTGCTGCTGTTGCCTGTCTGCCTGCCTGCTTCATAAATTTTTCATAAGATGTTCATTCTAACCGCTATACTGATTACTCATGCGCGCCCAGATACAATTTAACGCCACACACTCATCTCTTTCCGAGGAAATAAAACGAAAAAAAAAATAAAAACAGAAAATATTTTGCTGTGGCAGGTACAACAGCAGCAGGTATTGGGGATGTGGCATGAAAGTAAAAGATGGTGAATATGTTGCAAGTAGTAATAATTGTTATTGTTGCTGTTGTTTTTATATTAAAGCCATAACAAATTGCATTCTGTAGTGAAGATGATGATGATGATGATGTTGATGATGTATTGGTATTTGTTGCACCAACAATACATATAAAAAGAAAATAAAATAAATTGCTAAGCTATTGTGGCATGTTAACGAAAAATATCGATTTATTCTTTATTTTATGTTGCAATATGAGATGATGACTACATATGATATGATATTGATACTATTGTTGTTGTATTATTGCTGATAGTGTTTTAGATTCTTGGCTTGGTTTTTCAATAGGCAGCAAGCAACACTGCTGTTAGAATAGCTGCAATAGCAACAGCAGCAGCAGCAGCAGCCTATCTAAGATTTATGCATTTATGCCAAACTTGCAACAAATTGTGCTGCCTTCTCTAGCTGTTGTGTGTTGTCTTCCTACTTTTTATATCGTATATATCGTATGTATGTATGTTGCTGAGGTTTTATACAATAGTTTTAAGGTTATAAGCTCATGCCACTCATAGAGTCAACATTTTGCTTCTTTTTTCTCTTTTCTGGCTTGCTTGCCGTCATTGCCTTATTTAGGAAGTTGTTGCACATTAAAAAAAAAATAAATAAAAATATGGTTGTTGTAGTATTGAGTGTTGATATGTTAGCGCTTTAGGTGATGGAGATTTAAAGCTGCTCTCTCAACTACACGTAAGGGGTTGTTAAAAAAAAATGAAAAAAAAATGTAAAAATAAAAAAATTTGCATTGATGTTGCGCCTCTAAGACTTAAGGCAAATGTTGCATAATCTCTATTTTTTAAAGAAAAAAGTGATGAGTTCAGATTAAATGAAAGAAAAACAAAAACTTTTCATTTGCAACAATTCATTTTCTCTTCAACAAAAAAAATGGAATTTTTTGGCAAAAATTTCAAACTTGCCACATCGGTATGTGGCCTCTCCTCCTCATGCATTTTAAAATATGTGCATAAAACTGCGCAAAGAACAAATGCTGGCACCATCTTTAAATATATTATTCAATACGTGTGCAGTAAGCAGATACCCATACTGGCAGAAACATTTGTTTTCTGTTTTATTGTGAACAAAAAAAAATGCCAAGAAAAACGCATTTGAAACGGAAAACAATGCAAGAAAAACAAACCACCACATGCCACCAGTTTTATTTAGAAAGTAAAATGAGGCTTAAGAAGCCACACAGCCTCTGCGGCCAGAGAACTGCTACCAAAGCCAGTGGCCACCAACAACAGCACCGTCAGACAGCAGCATAAGCATTGTAAGAAAATAGAAAAAAAAAATTGTAAAATGCGTAGAGAGATCATCAGCCAAGAAGTTCAATGATCTAAACAACAGTTATATTGACCATAAATAGTAAGAAGTTAAGCGAAAATCTAGAAGAAAATAAAAAACAAAATAATGTTGCAACGACAACAGCAGCAACAACAACAACAAAGTCGGTAAGAAATTGTGAAGTCAAAGACTGAAAAGAAAAACCATGAAATTGTTTTAAAAGTTTTCAAATTTTATAGAAAACTATAAGACTCTCTTAGCTTTCTAATATTCATAACTGAACTCTGAACTAGTTAGCTTGGGTTAGTCTTAATACCAGCTAAACTCCGAGTCAAGAGATAAGACTATCGAACAAGGCCATATAATACATTCGATATTCTAAAAGAAAACAAAAAGTATGTTTGCGTTGTTCGAGAACCGGGTAGTCGTCTTGTAAACGCATCTTCTGAAAGTCTAATAAGCTTCCATGTATTACTGATTAGTTGCCATAGTCTAGTAGGTACTGTGTTGGCTTATTAGACGTAAAGCCAGGGTTCGAGCCCCAGACCAGACATCAAAACAGAATACAAAAAGTATTTCTTCGGCGACTTCCTCTTAGCAGATTTCTGGCAAAAACTCTGAGAGTGAATAAAATTGCCATAAAAAAGTTTCTCAAAAAAACTGTCGTTCGGAGTCGACTTTAAACTGTAGACTCCATCACTCTTGTATAAAATTAGCACACACAACACAAATGATGTAAGTACTTAGGCCGTATCCTGACTGAAGGGTTGTAATGACTAATTATATGCGTAATCCTGACTGGAGGGTTGTAATGACCAATTATGTATGTGTTTTGTATGTAGGTCAGCAGAAGTGATTTAGGTCACATGGGGCCCATTGTGATGCCAGATTTCATGTCGATTATCCCCTAGTCCTGGAACCATCTAGAGCTTCTAATGAAGCGCCTCAAACTGCCGATGTCAATGTTCAACAAAGCATCTCGATCATCAATGTTGTAGGTACCAAGATGTGTCTTTCTCCTTTAACATAGTGACGGGCATATTCCCAGTAGGTGAAGAACAGTATCCTCTTCCTCCTTATCTCTGCAGTTTCTACAGAAATCATTTGTAAATAGTCCCAGAACAATGCGCCTCGCCTGCATATCCATAATGCAATGCCCTGTCACGACTCCGATAACCGTACTGAGCATGCTTCTTTGGAGTTTAAGCAGCCTTGCAGTGGGCCTTCTAACCAGCCTTGGCCAGATTTTGTGTGCCGTGCTGCGGCTTCAGATACGACCCACCTGTGGTTGATGGAATCTGTGACGGCATTGTCAAGCATGAGCTTACAGGTCCCCAAAGGGACTCCAATAGTAAAAAATTTTGTCAGAGTTTCGATGGTCGTGTCGTTCCTGTCCAATTTGTCCGCTCTGCTATTACCCAGAATATCCGTGTATCCCGAAACCCAAATGATATGGACATCATATCTTTCTGCCACTCTGTTTAGGTGTCTGCGACAGCCGTAGACCGCCCTGGTGCTCATTACGTTGGAGCCCAAAACCCTAATAGCCACCTGCTATCGGAGAGCAAGGTGATGATGTTAATTTTATCTTAAATGTATTGGAACGCTACGGAAAGTACCGTTCTATAGGAATTATAAAGAGATCCTAAGCCGCTCTGTATAATCAAATGCATGTGTGTGGAAATTTAAAATGTTGCAAGCCTTAGCTCAAACTCAATATATTTCTGTCTTCATCATTGTTTACGGTGTTGTAGGCCATAAAATATTTTCAAAGAAACACAAAGTCTAGGCAATTAAAACAGCAACAAAAATTAAAAAAAAAAAATATTCCGAGATGAGAAGAAAAACAGTTTTGAATACAAAACTTCAATAATGTTAAAGATTTTGTTGTTGCACTTGTAATACGTACATATGTATGTATGTATTTGGTTTTTATTGATAAACTTTGAAATTCTATCCCACACATTGCGTCTGTAGTGGGTCTGTGTTTGCACTCTAATATACAATGATACTGCACAGTGTTACGAGTACCATTCTTAGAAATCATCAACGTCTACAGAAAGGAATTTTTGTTTTTCGTTATCGGGTGGCTGGTGGTGGCATGGCTGACTGGTTGGTTGGTTGTTTGGCTGATTGTTTATTTCGTTTATGAGCAACACATTTATGAGGCTCTCAAATGTTTGTTTTACGTTTTCACTTCATTAGCAGACACATTAATTAAAAGCAACAACTCGACATGGATCATAAAATATACAATCGATGGACGGTAATTAGGCAGCCCTTAAGCAAAAATATTGAGATTGAAAGGTGATACCAAGAATAAGATTGCAAGTCCAAGAAATCTTTCAATGGGCATGTAACTTGCATACGCTAAGATGGTAGAAACATTAGTTTTGTTGGCTTTTTTCACAAGGCATGGTTTGTTTTGCAAAGCTTTTTTAGATACTTCTTTACACGACGTGTAAAAACGTCAAACGGCAGAAGAAGGTTGACGTTTATAATCGTCATATGCTCTAAAGTTTTTAGCCGCCATAAAATATTGATTTACTGCGTCATATCACCCCCTCAGCATTACATTTTTAACAAGATCAAAGGCATTAAGTTGGTTTAGGAGCTAATGTTATCTATCTTTTAGCAGCCAACTCGACGCCTGCATCAAATCTCAGCATCATATCAGCATAACTTAAAATATATTCTGGAACAGCAAATAACTGGTTTCTAAGATAAAGGTGATCCGCATTTAAGCTGAAACCTTTATGCCTGATTTAGATATGGATTTGTTTGGTGCTTAATTGGCTTCACTTAAAATGGCGCAAGAAATTTAATTTCAACTTAGACTTGAAGACGGTATAGCCAAACTGTAATCTAGTCAATGATTAGCTGAAAAAGACAGACATATCGTTGATTATTTCAGCAATGGACCACATATGTGGACCTCTTTGAGCGACTCGTAGACTGTGAGCTAAGGAAAGGCAGCGCAGTTAGTTTTTATTGTATATGCTGTGACACACCAGGACTATCAAGAGCTTCTTGAGCTTGTGTGGGTGGCGCCATCACATGCAATCAAGTGTATAATTAGTCATTACAACCCTTCAGTCGGGATTGCGACCTAGCTTCTCACGCCTCTTATGTTGTGTTAATTTTATCCATGAGTGGCGGAACCTACAGTTTAAAGTCGATTACAAACGACAGATTTTTGAGAAACTTTTTCATGGCAATTTTATTTACTCTCGAGAGTTTTTGCCAAAAATCTGCTGAGAGGAAGGCACCGAAGGCATATTTTTACATTTTTCGCTGGAGTTTGAACCGAGGACTTAATGTCTGTCTTACTAGACTAGGGCGACTACTCTCATATTTTATGCGAGCAGACAGTAAAGCACAAATGTAAGGAAGAGTCATTGAGTTCGAGCCTTCTCGACTCCTTGATGTACTCTTTCCAATTCATTTCTGACAGTGTCGTTAGGGATCTTAACAATAGGGATCTTAGATGCGATGACACTCGTGCTCGCCATTAACACATTCTATCAGTGACCGAATCTTCGACTATCATCATCATGCCGCTCTAAGGAAAACAACGATCGTTTTCATACAGCTTGGACTAAGCAATTCGAGCAACTTAAACTAGATGATGTTCCTTTCTATTTGGGAGTATCAACAGTCACTTAGCCGGCATGATGACGGCAAAGATTTTTCTCTGGAAAACAGTGCAACGATTCATGCCCAAGTCCTAGTTATACACACTACAACTCGATTTTCAATTCAATTTAGAAAAGAAAAAAGGGTTCCTGTTTCAGTACTCGCTGCGCCAAAGTTTTCGTTCAGATTGTGTCGAGATAATATAGTTCATCAGAAGGTAAGCCGGAAGGTAAGGATCTGTAGGCTTAACTACTTAAATCTTAGCTGCCCAAGGAGCTGTTTAAAGCAACAATTGCTTGAGTTTGCCTGTCGTTCGCGAAGAAGTTCAAAGTGAAACCGATTAAGAGAATTGCGGATGTATTACCAAATGTGGGTAGACGGCTCAATACATACATACACACATACATAATCATACATACGACCTAGGTCCTCACATCATTTATGTTGTGTGTGTTAAT
This sequence comes from Sarcophaga carnaria, assembly GCA_958299815.1. Lineage (NCBI taxonomy): Eukaryota > Metazoa > Arthropoda > Insecta > Diptera > Sarcophagidae > Sarcophaga > Sarcophaga carnaria. The sequence continues at coordinate 93,218,366 of OY283149.1, forward strand.
TTTATACAAGAGCGGCGGAGTCTACAGTCGACTCACAAACGACAGATTTTTTTGAAAAACTTTTCATGACAGTATTTTATTTACTCTCGGAGTTTTTCCCAGAAATCTTCTGAGAGGAAGTCGCCGAAGAAATATTTTCTTTCATATTTCGTTTTGTTGGAGATGTTTGACCTGGGGATCGAACCGTTGCCTATCATATAATAAGCCAACACACTACCTACCAGACTAAGGCTCAATAGGATCGTAAAATCTGCAAAGTGGTAGGGAAGTGACCTGAAGTTTCATATCTTTATGTCTGTCGCCGCAATTCTAACTGTATATTTCTCCCATTATTCAGTTCAGAATAAAGGGCGGCATGCATTAAAATGCTTTTAAAGTCTACACATACAGGGGTTATTAACATATCACCTCTTCCACGGTGGCGGCGGCAACGACAAGCGATTACAAAGACCGACTGTCTGTCTCTTTAAATTAAAATGTTTAGAAATTTTAATTTCAATAATGTATAGAAAAACTGTTTGTAGTACCAGGTGTAGTTTCCTTTTTTTGTTTTAATTTCCAGACCTTTATGACAAGTTGTAATGGAAAGACGTTTTGTTTAGACAAACAGAAAAACATCTGCGGCGTGGCGTGGCGTTAAAATTTTCTTTTTCTTTTAACGCATCTGTTTATTAAGGATTTTGTTCTTTATTCCCGGTTTTCGTCTTCCTATTGTTGTTTTAGTTGTTGTTGTTAATGATTAAAGATTAAATGATGATTAAAAGGTCAATGAATTTATGTTATGTTGCCTATGAAAACATATTTTCTAAGCATTTTGTTGTTGTGATAATTTTACATGATCGCCGGGGTAAAAGAACGGCAAACATTAGTCGCCCTTCAAAATGTGTACATTTTTTAGTTGTAGAAAATGTAGATTATTTTTAATAGAAAAATATCTTTAAAACGATTATTTAGAAAAAGGAAAACAATTTACGATACCCTGCATGATGATGAACATTAAACACATTAAAAACAGAAACACTTCTGACCACAATGTACATTAGAGGCTTTGAGAGTTGAGAACGGCCATCTTGTTGCAACTAAATCTGTCAAATTAGTTGAATACATTTGTTTTGTCAAATCTCCATGGATGGATATAGCATTAAGAAACACGTGCACTATACGATCACCATAATCATCCTACCGAGAATACCAATCCGAATATGGTGCATACATTTTAATCTACTGGCTGAATAAACGATCGATCAACATCCGTACGTCGACGAAATAGAAGATCTGATGATAACATAGCTGCTGTCCGTGTCCGAAAGTGTGCGGAAGAACTGAGACAGTTAATTTCTGCCTATCACAGACCACAACTAGGCGAATTATGTATCGTAACTAGGGCCGGCACACGTACAAAATTCAATTCAATTGACACCGAAACTGAAGGTAAACAGGCATAGACAAGGTATACATTCATAGGAATCTGGAACAGATGGTTGCTGACCAAAATGTTCTTCGACAATTCATTTTAAGCGATGAGAACCATTTTTAGATGAACAAACTAAATTGACGAAAAGCGTTCAATGCATCCTGAAAAGTCCCTGTTTGATGTGAATTTTTGAGTAAGCGGCATCATAGAGACTTATTTCTTTGAGAGCGAGCACTATAGGTCAATGATCCAACATCTTTTGGCTTAAATTGGATGATCTGGACACCAACGACATGTAGTTTTAATAAAACCACTAGGTGCCATACAGCTCCATGCTATATTGGATATTCTGCACGAGCGAATAGAGGGCCACCGAAATTGATGTTTTGTTATGGGGAATGTGTGGGAATAAGCTACAAACAATAGCGGTACTCAAAGTCAAAATAACCCATGTCGCCATCAATCAAATTTAGCCTGTTTTATGGGTCAGAATTATGGATGTACTCCACCAAGGGAAGCCGTGGTGGATATTAGGACAAGCTCTTCCTGATAAAAAAAATTTTATGATATCTCACATACATACATAATTGGACATTACAACCCTTCAGTCAGGATTACGGCCCAGCTTCTCACATCACTCACGTTGTGTGCGTTAATTTTATACATGAGTGGCGGCACCTAAAGTCGACTCCAACAGATTTTGAAATACTTTTCATGGCAATTTTATTTAGTCTCAGAGTTTTTGCCAGAAATCTGCTGAGAGGAAGTCGCCGAAGAAATATTTTTTCATATTTCGTTTTGATGTCTAACCTGGGGTTTGACTACGTCTACTAAGCCAACACACTACCTACTAGACTATGGCGCCTTCAATATCTCACATACAACTTTGTTTTATTTCAATTTGAAAATAGAAAGCGTTTAAAAGAAACCCCTTTAGAATATATTCGAACAGCCAGAGGTATATTGTAAACTTCATACCAACATCCAAGCCTGTAAATGTGTTTGACAATTATTGCGACGATCTCTATGACATAAGGAATATACGAAGATATTCGCATCATAACCAGAATAAGTAGCGAACTGAAAACTTCCTTAATTGATGACTGCATATTCACAACAAAGCTTAAAAATAGAAATAATTTCTACTCCTCGTTGCCGTAGTCTGCTAGGGAGTGTGTTGGCTTATTTTTTTTTATTTGTTAAATTTATACAAGAGTGGAGGGATCTACAGTTTGAAGTCTACTCCGAACGACAGATTTTTGAGAAACTTTTCATGGGAATTTTTAATTAATTTTAGAGTTTTTGCTAGAAATCTGCTGAGAGGAAGTCGTGAAATGTGAATATTTTTTCACATTTCGTTTCGTTGGAGATGTCTGACCTGGGGTTTGAACAGACGCCTCACGTCTAATAAGCCAACACATACCTACTAGACTACGGCGACTATAACAAAATGAAATACGAAAAAATTTCCTCGGCGAATGCCTCTTAGTAGATTTCTGACAAAAACTCTGAGAGAAAATAAAAAATTGTGATGAAAAATTTCTCACAAACCTGTCATTCGGAGTCGACTTTTACAGAGTTTGCGAATCTCCTCCGATTCTATAGGAGCAGACTATACTTATAAGCTAATGCTGCATTGACGGCGTGACTATTTTTATCACGTTAAAGGACTTGTCCAAAGATTAACATGTCATAAACAGATTTGGTTTCAAACCGAATAACAATCAATCCAAACTGAATTTCGGTAACGAAGAGAGTCTAATTCGATCGGTCATAGAATGAAACAAAAATAGTCGATGTTTTAGACGCAAAAGAAACCATCGATTGCAAACGATTGAGGCAGGCAACCTACAGAGAGCAACTCCCATGTTGGATGAAACTAAAAATCGAAATTAAAACTCAACCAGGCAACCTACAAAGAGCAACTCCCATGTGGGATGAAACTAAAAGTCGAAATTAAAATTCAATTTCAATTGCACCTACAATGGAAGGAAACAAAATGTAATTTCCAGGTTTCTGGATAACAAAAAAGAAAAACCAAATTTGTAATAAAGAGACTTCCTTCCCAAAAGCATAAATAACTTCATAAAGAAATTCACTCAACTGGAAAATATGCCTACAATATCGAATAATAAATTATGAAGATGGCAGAGATAGCTGTGACAGCGAAGGACAAAAGGTAACATATTTTTTTTTTATAAATTTTTCTCATATTTTCAAAAGCAATTTGTGACTAATGAACACCCCCTCTTGGCATGAGAAATATTTTGTTTCTATGGCCCTGTGAGAGACTTTATGAAATCCTTTAAAACAACATTATATTGTGCCCCTAAAACCATTACAAAACATCCGGTGGTCATGTCTCTTGAGAACACTGTTTAACACACTGTTTCGAGTAAATGAATGGTCGTTAATAAGTTTTTCACGCCTAAAACAACACGGAATCACCAATTAATATGTGCCAATCATTTTGGGGGTGGTAAACATCATAATCAAGCATGCATGATACCGTTTCTATTTAAATAACGGGAATAAATATTTTAACATATGCTACCTGCAGCATTTGAAACCAGCGAATAAAAGTAATATTCCTACACTCCAGAAGCCTGATGGTTCATGAGATTTTCACCCTCTACTACAATGAAAACATATTCAAATCGAATACCTCTATTTCGCGATTATATTCCCTTTAACTTAATATACAGCGGGAATTTGTGGCATACTTAGGAACATTCATAGTTTTCTACAAGCCTACAAGTATATTTCGCTTGGATTGTATGCTTTTTCGGTATTTCTGTTGAAAATGTAAACGTAAGCTAAGAAACCCACAGCCATTGTTTATGTGTACAATTGATTTAATTTACAGAGAACTGGGGAATTATTGTTCGTACAAAGAATTTTCAAACTGATACAGTAATCCCTCGATTTACGTCGCCTCGATTAACGTTGTTTTGATTTACGTCGGCAAATTTTTTGTTCCCTCTAACTTCAATTTGCGTCGTCATTCGATTTACGTCGCCTTTTTTTGGAACCAACCGCGACGTAAATCGAAGGACTACTGTAACTTTTTTATGTTCCTTGTTAACAACATACTACTTTGTAGTATCAGCAATACGAAATTTGATTTTCGTCGTTTCGATTTACGTCGCCTTTTTTTTGGAACCAACTGCGACGTAAATCAAGGGATTACTGTAAACATATGATGTTTAGTAGTAATGGCCACCATTTGAAGAAAAGATCCCAGAAATTTAAATTTTTTCCCAAAGAAGACAATATTATTCATTTTCGAGCCATCCTTGAAGACAGATACATAGAACAGTGACGTGTAACCCCTAAGTTTCTGAAACCCAGGTCCATACTACCCAACATACAATATATTTATATCTCCAGATCTAGTGCGGAATACCTAAAATGTCTCTCTGAGCTTCCAAAAGAAGTTGCTAATGTTATGATCCAAAGGTGAATAATAAAACATTATCTAAGGTTTAACTGCTTCCTTCATGGTACATTAAATCGAAATTACAGTCGGTTTAAAAAGTGCTCATTTGGTAGAACTTCATAACCACCCTGAAATTGTTTAAAAGTTATGATCTTTATCCAAACCACCTCTAGCTATGCAAGTTTTATTTCTTTCGTCTCAGTATTCCAGTGCTGTTCAATGACAAAGAAGATGTTTAGTGGTCTACTCTCCTTCTTCATAGTTACAGTATTGTATTACACGCATCATTGTCCCTCCTATTGCAGACTGATCTATTGCAAAGTAAATTATTTAACTTTTGCTTTACTAAAGAGTGGTATCTGTGTGACGTCCTTATCCGTTCGAATTAACAGCCGTTTCAGCATGCGCAGTGGATCACCTACTACCCTAACAACTAGAGTTTCGTACGGTTGATTTTACATTCATATTACTAGTATAGGCAAAGGTGAAACCTTACCTAACTGCAACACAAAAGAAAAAGCAGCTATTAAGGGCAAGAGAGCTTACTCGCAGACAATGGCAATCCATAATTTTTAGCGACCAGTTTAAATTTTAGACGTCAGTAGGAGATACCCGCAATAAAGTAATAAGAAGGTTAAGTGAAGCTTATCATAGAGCTTATCCTGGGAGCATTATGATACGGGGTTGCATGTCCGCAAGGGCTAGGGCAACTATGCTTTATAGAATCAACGGTAAACGCTTCGCGGTACATAAATATTTTAGAAAATTATTTAGTCCCATCAGTACCAAATTTATTTACTTCTGACTAATACATGCTTCAGCAAGACGGAGCTCCTGCTCATACCTCTAAAACTACAAAAAATGGCTCCAGGATAATAACATCAATGCTTTAGAGTGGGCATCGTCAAGTTCAGACTTAAATCCTATCGAGTCGGTCTGGGCTATTATGAAAAGACGGCTTAGAGGTGATACCCAAACAACCATGTGTGATATTAAAAGAAAGATACAGGAAATATAGGATTCCATTACTCCTCAAGAATGCCTCGGCAGTTATCAATGCCAAAGGTGATGTTACTCAATATTGATCCAAACTTTTCAAATAGTACGAAACTATACTGGTCAATATTTTATTAAGTTTTTATTGTTTTAAAATAGTTAAATGATTGAATTAAACTTTAAATTTGTGGTTTGAATAAAGAATTATTTTTTGTTTAAAAAATGCATACATTTGTTTCAATCGGTCCCATAACATGGAAAATACGAAAAAAACCTAGCGCACGAAACTCAAGTTGTTAGGGTAGTATATTGTTATCTACAATGTCATTGCATTTGGGAGCATATTTAAGAGCAACCATTGAATAGTCATGCTTAACAAAAGGGAAGATAAAGGGAAGCATAGACTCCTCTCAAACCAATTAAGTTCATCGAAGCACATTCTTAGAACCTGGGAGGCATTAATGAATCCCAAAATGAAATACCATTTGATACCGATCAGCGTTCTGAAAAATAATAATAACCATTGAATGTTTCGCTATCTCCTTTAGTGACAATTTTCCGAGTGATCTAAATTTCTTAAGATCTCATTGCAGCTTTGCTGTCAGTAAATATAAGCATATCTGCGACTGTCTTTTAAGCCATTATTTAGGCTTGAATAATGCTATCGTAATCGAATACTTTGAAAGGCAATCTAAAATTATACTCATCTGAAATCATTTCACATCCAACTTTATAATGTGCTCTCGATTGGATGATGCTTTCTGAGCGGTTATTGATTCATACTGTTTTTTTGATTAAAAAAAAAACCAAAAACGAAAGAGGATACTAGTACCGTATAATCAAAACGATGAGCAGTTAGTTATTTCAGAACAATGACCAATATGTTAATCAGCCTAGTCTTTTTATCCAATGCCTTTCATCAAACCAATGTTTCAGAGCAATTACTTCTCCATGTAAGTTTTAAATACAGAATTACTTAACCATAATATACCCTTAACAATTCTTGCTGTAATTTCTTTAATTAAATTTCTATTCACATATTAATTTTACTTTTTTTTAAATTACAAACGACATAACAATTCTAAGTTGTTGTCTTAAGACATCCTTCTCTAAGTAATCGCTGACAAATACTTCCTGGTTTATTAGATTTCTTGGTGTTCTTTACAGAGAAACTGAAAAATTCAAAACGCAATCATAAATTTATGACAGCCATGGCAAAAACATGTTTTGTTCTTAGGCGTACGCCATCAACGTGGTCATTTAATATGTTTTAGCCAAAGTTTTGCTTCATATTTTTTTCTTTTTTTTTTATTATTTCTGGCTGCTTTGGATTTCTTTCTGCTGACCTCCAATATGTGCAATGAGTGATCAATTCCATGGTCAAAGATTTTTATCCTAAAGAACGCCAACAACATTAGAGCAGCAAAAAAAAAAAAAGAAAAACAAGAGCGGAATTAGTCAGATATCTAGAGGGACCAAGCACAGCCAGCCAGTTAGTCAGTCAGCCAGATTTAAAATTGACAATAATAATACACAGAATAATAATATACAGAATCAAATGCAATGAAAGATTCAATATTTGTTTACGGAACAACAACAGTGAGGCGATCGCTCTATAAGCTGACCACCAACTATGCAAATGAAGCAATTGCTGGCTCTCCCTCTCCTCTCGTTATATCCCATGACACAGTATTATTCTTAGGGGGCCACTTGAATGGTAAGGTGGTTATAGGACAGACGCAACATCGAACAGACGAACTGGAAAAGGTGCGAACGATCACAACGTCTGTGGTATGAGGCAATGATCATATGAAGGAAAAAAAAAAAGAAAAAACGTTATTGTTATACAACCATAACCACTAACAACAAATAAAGGGGATCACAAACACACATATTTTTGTGAGTTCCAGAGTTTCATTAATCCAAAAAGTTTTCAAAAAAAAAAATCCAAATATTGTTTTGAAGCACAATACAAAGCTTGGCACTGGTCCAGGCCTGTTGTCTGTCAATTTGTATTTCAAATTATTTTTTGTGAAAAATCATAAAATAAACACAAATATTATGGTAATGGGATACGGGGATAATGGGATGATATTGTTGATGCTGTTGTTTAGATTTGATTTTGAAGGCATCTATGCATGTGTGCCATCCTCGTATTAGAAAAAAGAAATAATTTCGTTGTGATACATGATCAATAAAAATCAAAATCATTGTGTTATCTTTTCTCAAAATACAAATGAACACAAAAAAGTATCATTTTTATTAACATGTTACAGATTCTGATTCTGCTCTTTCATTAAAAAAATACAAAAAGTCTTCTATAAATTCTTTTAAGCCTTCAAACATTCATAGTTAGTTAATACGAGGCGTTCTCAGAGTTACATGACTTGACAAACGAAATGCAACAAAAATTGTTTTTAATCATCATCTCCTGTTAATTTGTTGCAGCAGAGACTAAACGTCCAGCTTCTTAAAATCGTTTACCACAGAGTCACTTCTTCAAGCTTTAAAATGGAAGAGATTTTAAGGATTTTAAAGGATTTCTTTGAGATACTAATTGTTCACATTGTCCAATTATTATTTTATACTATGTTCAGATATGCACTTTTATTGAGTCGATATTCAGTTAATTGAGTACAATATTTTAAGTGTTCATACATGTATATATATACGCAGTTATTCAATATTCATTTGACAGCTGGTAAACAAAACAGCGGGTTGTTTCAACAACGTTGTTTTTATTTATACAAACATACATAATTTGTAATTACAACCCCTTTAGTCAGGATTACAACCAATTTGCTCACTTCACTTATGTTGTTTGTATTTATTTCATGCAAGAGTGGTGGAACCTACAGTTTGAAGTCTACTCCGAACGAGATTTTTTTTGAGAAACTTTTCATAGCCAAATTCTTTATTTACTTTGTGTTTTTGCCAAAACACTGCTGAAAGGAAGTCGCCAAAGAAATATTTGTTTTCATATTTCGTTTTGTCGAAGATGTCTGACCGAACCGAACTGACTGAACCGTAGTCTCACGCTTATAAGCCGACCCACTACCTACTAGACTACGGCGCCTTCTATAACTAATTTAATATCCACCTAAACATTTCGAAGGACTGCTATATGGTGTTAACACGTCGTGTGGTTCCTACAGAGATTGTGGCATTGCGAATTCCTTGTGTTATCCGCAGTTTAGCGTTGACTACTTTTCGGAGCTTTTCAGTTCCTTTTACTTCCATTACATTTACAATCGTCTGTGCGTCTGCTACAATCAGATGGTAGCAGTAATTAATATCACTAGAGGCTCAATGGAAGTCTAAAGATGGAAGTTTGACTCAAAGGAATACTGTGCGGATTATAGCTTGATTACGAATATTTTTAATTCCATGAATTAGGAATAGATTGTGTGAGCGACGAAGTATTATATTCACTAGATGGGAGATATACAGAGGTGTCGGCGAGTGTCCTGCCGGGCGTGATAGTTGGGCTCCTACTATGGTATATTTTTAATTCTACTATGGTATATTGTCTAATCGCGTTAAGCCAAGAACCATGTCGTTAAAGGCATTAGGTTAGCTTAGCGGGTAGCTTCTTGTTGACAGGCAAGTTCACTTGGTGGTCCATATGACCCATTGTGGTACATAATGTCATGATCCGTTAGTGGTGGTTTTGAATCACCCCGAGCACCGGATGAAGCCGACCAGTTTCGTTCGCCACCATGCCAAGATGTCGTCATATTATGTCACCAAAAAAACCAATGCCGTTCTAAAGTGCAGGGCACTGTCATAAAAGGAGTTGTACAGATTCTGTTGCCTCCACATCATCATTAAAGGGGCGAAAATAAAGCATTAAAGACTCAGGATAAGCTGCGACTTCAAAAAGAGAGAAATGGTGGATTACCATTTGCAGCAAATGACCGCAACAATGGGAGAGCAATCGTTAGAAAGAAAACAAGTGGACACGTCTTATGCCCAACAAAACTCCTTAGATGGAAAGAAAGCAATGCAAATTGAACTTTTGAATAAAGCAGTGATTGATTAATTATGACTGGGTCAGGAAATACCTGCACAAAATAAGGATCACATGATAAGGATCAACTAGTATAACAAATCTTTTTCAGCTGTTTTGACTCTGGGAAAGTTGTTCCAGGCCATGTAGCTTTTCGGTGAAATGTTAAATTTTGAAATCATATACAACGAGTGCCATCCAGCATATGTCATTTACATAAAACTGGAACTCTTAAGGTTGAAGAGGTAGGGACTTTAAATCTAACCAGCCCTCGGCAGTCACGTGGGCAGAGAGATGTTAAGCGCTATACATGTATGTATACATTATGGGTTATTATTAACCCTTCAGTCAGGATAACAACTTAGCTTCTCACACCACCCATGTTGTGTGTGTTAAGTGGCGGGAATTGCGACTGACAGATTTTTGAGAAACTTTTTAATTTTTCGGCTACAGGGGTTGGTAAATTGCGTGCTCGTGTTGGTATCGTTTATACATTCCCACCTCTGGTTCTGATGGAAATACATACATAATTGGCCATTACAACCGTTCAGTCAGGGTTACGGCCTAGCTTCTCACACCACTCATGTTGTGTGCGTTAATTATATACATGAGTGGCGGGCGGGACCTACAGTTTAAAGTCGACTCCGAACGACAGATTTTTGAGAAACTTTTCATGGCAATTTTTATTTACTCTCAGAGTTTTTGCAAGAAATCTGCTGAGAGGAAGTCGTCGAAGAAATACTTTTTGTGTTGATGTCTGGCCTGGGGCTCGAACCCTGGCTTTACATCTAATAAGCCAACACACTACCTACTAGACTACGGCGGCTGATAGAAACACCAGGTGATTATTATACCGACTACAGTTGATTTTAGGAGCTGTAGTTGTAGTGTAGAGTATTACATATTTGTTAGCAATCGAATATACTTCTGATTTTTCTTTTTTTGTTTTCATTTGAATTTCGAATTTCATTTTCTCGTATACATTTTGAATTGTTTAATGCGCTTTTCTTTGACCACAATATGTAAATAAATTATTGACAATTAATATTCTGTTACAGGTTTCGTTTCGTTTCGTTTATTAAATGATATTCTGTTGCTGGTGGCTGGAAATTGAATTGTACAACATCGGCACTGATACCGACTAACTACCGTTAGTAGTAGAGGGACAGTATAATTGATACAGAGAATCTTGGAACAGATAACGGTATTTTGTATGGTGCGGACTTAAACAAATTTCAGTTAAATTTAACCTGAAGTCGAACACCTTAAATTGCCGTCCTTATTTGATTTTGAAAAAAATCTGTATCGAAATGCCTCAATGACTTAAAATCATTGTCACTTGTCTTCACAACACCTCTCGTTGTTTTACCTCTGTTTAGTGTGCTTATACCGCCTATTATTTGACAGCTTCATTGGATCTAAGTTCGAGTTCATAAGTCAGTAGTTTTGTGTGGTTTTTTTTCTCCCAAAATTATTGTTTTTTTTCTTTTCTTTTAATTCATTGTTCTTCGGTTACATTTGTTGTCACATTTTTTGTTTGTTTGTTTGTTTTTATTTTCAATTCATTTTAATAAATTTGTTATCAAGGCGGTCGGTCGGTTGTCGGTCGTTATTAAAAAAAAGATTCATAAAAATGTTGGAAAATTAATTTCCATTCAAATATTTCTCAAAAGAACATGTTTCAGAACGGAATTGAAATTTTTTTGTATGAATTTTAGGTCACATATGAATATTTGACTGGCATTGAATGCAGCTTAGAAATGTTAGAAGTTTTATCAGATGTATGGGATGTAAAGCATCCATAAGTGTGATAATTTATGACTACAAAATAATCCGCTAGATTTTTAACGTCTAATATGGCGTTACCACAAGCAGTTGGAGTGGATGATTAGAAAGATTAGAAGCAAAGAAAATATATTTTTAACTGTAATGGATTCAAAGAAACGAATGAAATATTTTTGAGAAACAAAAAAAAAACATTTTCAATGTTCAAAATTTAAATAAAAAGTTTGAATAGAGATAATCAAACGTTAAAAAGCCTGTCATGTTTTACTGCCACATTTTACATTTAAAATGTTTTAAGTGCAGGGAGTGTATTTTTTTAACAATGTCAACATTGCGATCTCAACTAGCCTATAGGATTGATGGAAACCTACTATTGGGTGGGCCATCTATCGGTTTAAATCTAAACCATCTGTTATTTTGAATCCAGCAATACTTATGTTGTTCTATTCTTTCACAAAATACTGCGTATATTATATCCACTGAAGGTAAAGAATCGATTTACGCTTGAGCAATGTGGGGATTTATAGCACGATGATGTCGATTTTGCCAAAAAAAAATCATGATGTGAAGAACATTTTCATCTTGGTGAGTACGTTAATAAGCAAAATTGCCGTATTTGTGGTTCAGAAAACCCACAAGTGGTCTTATAGAAGCCAATGCAGCCATTGCGAGTGCGGCTTGTGGAGCGGAGCGGGCATCACTGGCGCATATTTCTTTGAAAAAGAAGACGGCGCAACCATTACAGTCGATCTCTTTGTTCTCGCTCTTCATGGTATTGACGTGAACGATGTTTGGTATCAATAGGATGGTTCAACCTGCAACAAATCTCATGCCACAATCGATTTATTGCGTCAAACGTTTGATGGCCATTTAATTAGCCGAAATGGTAATGTCAATTGGCCGTTAAGAAGCTGCGACGTGACTCCGTTGGACTATTTTCTGTGGGGCGCCGTTGAAGAAAAGTGTTTTGCCGACAAACCAGAGACCCTTGGGAGCAAGATTCTAAATGAGCATTCCAGTGGGAAAAATACCCGATCATTCTTCACGGAGACTATGGTTAGATTGACAGAGACAAATCTAACATGAAATTTATTAGGGGATTTCGAGATCTAAGGAATCGATTGGCTATATCCTTAACTGTCCCCTGGATAGAACCAGTAGACTTTTGGAAAGTGATTCGCAACGAGTTTTTGTAACAAAAATAAGTTGTGTAATCTAGAAGCATAGTCTTTTAAAAGATGAACTACTTTGTGGTATGCAGATAGGTCAAGAATGGATCTTGAAACAGGAGAGCAGGAGTTCAAGAATGGAATAACGTGAGCCCATGGAGAAACTCGCGGGTGTCTTCTAAGCAGACGTCTATGCCATCGAAAGATGAGCTCAATGAAAGGCTTAGGCTAGCTGCCACGAAAAGTTCAATCAGCTTTAATTCACGAATGGATAATAACAAACCGTGAACGAAATTTCTTAGTTGAGATCCAATGGGCAACTGACTAAAAGTTTCTGGTTGTGAACGAAAAATAATAGTGTCCTGGGGACATATAACACTTACATATGCCCAAAAGATTTCAAGAAATGTGTTTGAAATGTATCCTAATAAGGCTGCCAGAACTTAATCAAAGAAATAAGCTATACATCGCCTATGGTAAGATGTGCCTGAGAAAGGTCCGATATTTGTTACCAAAAAAAGCTTGTGTGTTAGTTTTCAGTATGCCAGTGTAAATTTTTCAAAGATGACGTGGAACTGTGTATACCACGATGCTTCTCCTTTTCAACCTAACCTAACCTATCCCATAAAGTAACTCTTTCTCACGGTTGTTTTTTGATTTGTCGTAACTACTCGGAGTTACGTATTTCTAGTGTTTAGTTTTACCAAAGAATATGGATATAAAGAATACGCATCATGTAGAAGTAAAATTTCTTATGGCGGGTCGTAACATTACGACCCGCTCTCACCAAAATATTTTTAAAAATCATTGTGATCGGAAAATTTAGAAAAATTGTACTGCACTAAGACACTAAGACACCGTATTTAACTTCGCAAGTATTCTTCCAAAAATCGAAATCATTTCTCATTGATATTAGTGAATACTACTGTGATATTTCTTTGGGCGTATCATTGAAGTCTGAAAAAAGCGACATGAACCTTCTTCTTTAAAAACTGACAAGATTTTTACGCTCTTTTTAACGAACATTCTTGATGTTCTTGTCCTATGTGTGTAAAAAGCCGAAGATGTTCTTCCCCTGAGGGACATTGGTGCCGATGTCTGTTTTTAACACCAGAAAAATAAATAAAAAGTGGTATAACAACAAAAACGCACGATGAGAACAACGCATTGTTATGCTCTTGGTTTCTGTATCATTCCCTTCTATCTTTCCCCCCGCGTCATGAAATATTTTTGAAAAATATTCCAAAATATGTTAAAATGCACATTCTTTATACTTTATTTTCTTTGGTTTTACACATGCAGACATAGCTGCCACTAACGCATTCCTCTGATTTGAAAAGAGATCTTCAAACCAGTGTTAGGGCTCTTGTAATATGCATTCTATACCTGGACAGTTGCGGTAGACATTTTGATATTTAAACTTTTAAATGGCCCACCCTATGAATTGTATGTCGGTGTCAAGTTTTGAACTCTTATCACTGATTTGTCATATTTAGAGATACGCTGACCAGCAAAATCACTTCGTAACATTTCCCTGCTTAAAATGAAATGACATCTGTATATCCATATAAAATAACAATTAATTCATTCGTTTAAATTCGTTCAATTCGAATTCCTTTCAGTGAACTTTGACCTTTAACAATATATGTCTAATATGTGTTTCCTAATTATGATTCTTAACGTTTCGTATCGTTTTTAAACTCCCACATAAAAAACCATATGCTACGATCGAATTCAGCCCCCGGACTTATGATTAAAATAAACATGATTAAAGGCAATTAACTAATCCCCTCTACACAAAGAAAAAAAACGGGCCAAAGACTTGCGACTATAATTATGGAAAAATATAAAGAAGAATAAGAGAAACTCCGACAATAAATTTTTATTTTTTAAATTCAAATTTAAAACCATAATTATTAACAATTAAAAAGGGGCACAAGTCGTCAGGGCACAACCACAGACGCACACAGTGGTGGTAGTAGTAGAGAGGTTTCATGAAACTGATGAAACTATGAAATGTAACCAGGGGGATGGATTATAAAGGGACCAGGCCATAAATTTGGGTAATTGTTTATACAAGAGATCAATAAACATGTCAATTGGCATGATTTAAACGCACGCACACAGACATATTGATTTACATAATTATACTAAATATTAAACAACAACAACAACAGAACAAAAAAGAGGGCGAAAAAGCAAGCAAATAATTATACGAAGGCAAACTTGCCAGGCAGCATAAAACATATCCATATGTATTGTATTTAAAAAGGGGTGTTGCCAGCTATTGAGAGAAAAACATACACAGGCACCAGACCAGCCGCCAAGTAAACCATCAAACTGCCTAAATTTTTATTTACGATTTAATTGTTCTTTGCCAGTTACTTACTGACTGTCAATTGGGGTGGAAAAAAAGGGAAAAAAACCGGAAGTGTTTAGAAAAGTTTTTTTTAAACGTTTTTATCGCATCATACTTAGCTTAGTTTTTGGTTAATTTGAAAATTGTTTTGTATCCGCGCAACACGGTTTTTCGCTTTATCGCACTTGGTTTGGTCTGCCAATAAAACGATTTTGTCAACATTTGACGTTTAACACTTCAAATGCGTCAAAAACAACAACATCTGTGGTTAATATTCTTTACTTTTTTGTATTAAAAGGTAGAACGTAATGTAATCTAAAAGGAAATCTAAAATTACAACCATTCTCTCTCCCTCTTTTCAACACTGAAAGTTATCCTTTGCCCTACACCACACCACTACATTAATAGGAATTACATTGCATTTGAGGTTATGTTTGTTACACTTTCAAAAAGAAAGCAATCGAATGGACCATTTTAAATAACGATTGCTTAGAAGCGCTCTGTATCTACGGATACAATTTCTACCACGTTAAGAGTACAGTTCATGAGTTATATTCGTGGGAAATACGCCTGAAACAGTTTAAGTCGTATGACAGTAGGGCCATTACAATATTTTGTTAATACAGGGCTAATGTGAAAATAACCGATAAGGCTATAAGAAGTTCACGTTTGCAATATATTTAAAGTTCTGAAAGGAGGGATCTTCAAAGCGGCTGTATTTTTCAAGATATGCGGTTTAGGGCCATTATTACAATTTGCCATTAACAAAAGGGAAGATTTTAACGCGTAGATAAATTGTTTTTCATTATTATGAGTACCCAATAAGTAAAGGTAGTATCATCCTACCTCTAACTGTTAAAAGTTAAGCTTATGTTTGAACTTGCCATATTATATATTATTTTCAATATAAACAGAACAACAAAAAACAGTAGCCCGTCGTTGCCACTGCGTTTAAAAATAACTTGTTCAACTGAGCAGTGTTATCGCCATTGCTCCGACATTGCCATATTTTTGAAAACGTTAACTTTATTTTATCATTAGGTTGTAATAACGAAAAAAGTTAAAGGTGATTTTAAAGTTCACTTTAGCTAAAGTTACCTTTAACTAAACCCAACTTTAACGGCATGTTGTAATAATGGCCCTTAATGTTTTTACTCCGCTTCAGTAATATTAAAGTCGCCGTAGTCCAGCAGGCTTATTAGACTAGAGCCCATGGTTCAAACCCAAACTCAGACATTTTAAACAAAGTCTTCTGACATAAACTCTGAGAATAAATAAAAATTGTCATGAAAAGTTTTTTTAGATAATCAGTCGTGAAGACTCGGCTTCAAACTGTAGTTCCAGCTTCTCATGAATAAAATTAACAACATGGTAGGTATGAGAAGCTAGGCCGTAATGACTAAATTAAGTAAGTAAGTGCAGTAATATTCAACCAATATAGTCAATGACTTTAAAGAGAAGAAACTTCTCCAGTGTTACAATAACAGGTTACATTAGGTCGCATTGAGACTAGCGCGTACATATAATGTCCAGTTGTTTTACCTACCCGGACACCGTAAAAAGCGGATAACGAAGTTGCATATGTATTGGGAAGAAAAGGACCCGTGACAGCCAATATACCAGGTTGGGAACACTATAGCGTAGCAGTTTCAGAGTACATTATTATTATTGTCATCAAGAGGTAATATAGTATTGCGATCATACGATCCATTGTACTTCCCTCTCACCCCTATAATGTCTCCTTCAAGACTGTTGCCCTGACAAATTTCGAATGCTGCTCGGCATCAATAACAATTCACCGCCTGGGTTTTAAGAACGTGTGAATAGTGGGATCGAAACAATCCTAATGCTGAATAAATGTACCCTTTGTGTACAGTGACTTGTCAAGAGACCCATGATAAACCTCAGGTTATTCTGGGATAGTCTGATGCAAGATTTAGATCTCCGCTTATTGTAATTTTCCAACAAAATGTTCCTTAAACCCAGTTGGTTTGAGAATAGTGTTTAAATCTCTTAATCTTCGCTTTCGTTTAGCATACATTTCCAATCATCTGCCATCATTCCACAGAAAGGCTCTGACCTCAGTAACGGCGAGGAAGCTCCCCTCCGTGCAAGCTCGCCTACATGCTCATTGATGAGAATTCAAACACGAACTGGGACCCAACTGCAGATAATTTTAATTTGCCTACCTATCCAATTCAGCTTTTTCAGAGACTTTCGATTTAATGTCATAAGAGCCCAGTAATCGGATGACGGCCTGACTATCGGATAGTATTGCTATGTCCTGCCTTTTGTATCTCCTATTCAAGTTGAATTGAGCATATCTTTCGATGGTATAGGCTTCTTCTTGGAAGATACCCTCGAGCTTTCCCGTGGACAGAAAAATGTCAAAGTTCATCATCGGCAGATCTCGGCAAGACATTCGGAGTCGACTTTAAACTATAAGTCCTACTGCTTATGTATAAAATTAACACACACAACATGAGTGATGTGAGAAACTAGGTCGTAATCCTGCCCAAAAGGTTGCAATGACCAATAAAGTACACAGTACAAGATTAATACAGTAGAATTTGTAAGTCGCAGTGTTCAGTAACTGAGAATAATAATAAAAATCAGTGAAATTCGAAATATAAATGTATTCAACTACGATCAACTTGTAAGACATTTGCCCCCAACTTCATTACCAATGGTAACCTGAATGTCCCCACGAAACTACTAAGCTGAACTGCTCTGATTCTATTCCCCTCTAAATGGCCATGTACTGGACTTAATGTAGTTGAAAATGGTCTTTATTATTATGGTAGCAATAAAATTCATGAGGATATTATGCCGGCCCTATTTGGAGAGTAGAGGCACAGGTACTTTAAAGGTAATAATCAGAGCTATATAGCATTACTGCTGTGTGAGATTGCTAGATTGCTAGGTTTTATAGGGAATATAGAGACGAAAATAAAGAGGGGAATATAGACAGCTCTTGTGATATTATTCTCGCTGGAAGACGAACTAAAAATTTTTTTTTTCGAATAGGCATCTACATACATACATATTTGGTCATTACAACCCTTTAGTCAGGATTACGACCTAGTTTCTCACACCACTTATGTTGTGTGCGTTAATATTTATACATGAGTGGTGGGACCTACAGATTTTGAGAAACTTTTCATGGCAATTTTATTTACTCTCAGAGTTTTTGCCAGAAATCTGCTGAGAGGAAGTCGCCTAAGAAATATTTTGTCATATTTCGTTTAATTAGAGATCCCTGACCTGGGTTTTGACCCGAGGCCTCAAATCTAATAAGCCAACACACTACCTACTAGACCACGGCGAATAGCCATCTACTATTTCCAATTTGAAAAGAGAGCGTAATTTGAGTTTCATAAAAAAATGCTTCTACGGTGGAGAATTTAATTATGACGCTATTCTGTTCTTCCTGGAAAACGTCGTATATATAAATGTCTGCTGTCTCAGATTTGAGGCCGGCAAATTGGTTCTACAGTTGGACTCCAATTAGGATCTCGTGGCGTCATAATGTACTTGAGGTTCTATATGAAATAGTTTAATGGTCATTTCTACCTACTTTTCTATGTGTCAAAGGATTTTCAAAGAGCTAAATCTGTTGTAGGGTAGCATAAGGTCCATTACAAGCGACTACATGTCAGCATTTGATTAGATTTTCATCCCATTTTTGTTTACTTTGACAATAGAGGATTACGTTGATCATAAAGTTATAAATATAAATTTGATTTAGAAGTACTGTTTGAAGTCAACCTTTTAAAAATGAAATATAGGAGATAACACTCAGAAGTGGTGGTGAAAAATGCTGTCATAAAAATTCTTATACAGTACAGGACAGAAGAAATAATAATTTACGACAAAATTTCAAAATAGTTTGTTGTAAAGTAATCATAACCTTTCAACTTTTAAACACAACCCTCGTTTATTTTTTTTGTGAAATGTTTCCCTTATTTCCCTTCTTTTATTGTCAACATTTGATTTTGTTTTTCTTCAATATCCTTGTAAAAGTGTGCTTTCAATTATTATTATCCTTCCTTTGTTTTCATTGACGTTGCACTTATCTTCCCATTTGATTTGATTTCATGTGTTTACACACATTTTAACTTTTGCTTCCTGAAATGAAGGGAATAAAAAGTAAGCAAGTCCCATATCCTGCTGCTGCTGTTGTTTATTGCGCAATTCGAAATGCTTTTAATTGAAAAGAAAAACTATTTTTTTATTTGTTAATGTTGCCCGTACGTTTTTGCAACCCCCGTTACTGGTTTAGTTTTAATGCAACATTATAAAAAAAAATTGAGTTCGTATACTATTCTTGTACGTAATGCGGTTAAATGAAGTATTTTATGCGGTTAAATTGAAACGAACTCATTTAATTGATATCAGAGGTATGAAATTCAATTGCAATCAATTTTTTATGATATTATTTTTTAAGGAATGATTGTTGTGGTAAAAATAATTTGTTTACATTGTTAGAAATGAAAAAAAAAATATTTTTCCAATTTTATTTATATGTACATGCTAATACGTTTCATTAAATTCTTCAGTCCACGATAGGTGTGATGTGTGTGAAGATAAATTCGAATTTAACTAGCAAATACAAAAACCAAAAATTTTAACAGAGCTAATGTTAAAGTTAACATTAGTCGTAATCCTGGCTAAAGGATTATAATGACTAATTAAGTAAGTAAAAAAATTGAGGAAATCTCGAGAGTTAAAAGGAGAACGTATCGATCTGCTTAATGTTAGCATCTGCGCGTGACCACCCACACCCTGCAAACAAGCCGTAATTACTTTGCGTATATATTGGACCAATCTCGAAAAACATTCTATATATTATAGTGAACTCCATCCCCGGCATCCGTTACATATGGTCTTCACTGACTTGGTTAAGGCAATCAGATCGAGTTTATATGATTGACTTGCAGATCTAGATTCACAATCTGTTCACTTGGCCAAAATATTTCGAACATGCAAGCTAAATTGAATCTAATACTATATTAAAATCACCAAAACAAAGATTACTCGTATTAATACGGTCTTCTTGTCGAAATTCATATTCAACGAAATTTCACCTGACAATGTTTAGTATTTTTATGGATCCTCATAACATAACAAAGTGGTGATTTCCACTAAAAGAGATGTAAAAAAACTAGACGAACTTGTTTGCAACTCGACTAGAGCACGAGCTAAAATCATGGAAGTCATTCAAGGAATAATATCTTCAAAGCTGTAACATATAAAGAGAGGCAAGAACTCTTCTCAGTAGATAAGACACGTTCTGTATTTTTGAGGCAATCAAAACTTATATTGGAAAATTACAATAAGAGGAGATCTAAGTCATGCCTGAGAACTTGGAGGGGCGTAGGAGTTAGTAATTGGAGGCGCATGTTATATACGACGGTCCAGTGCTTGCTAGTAAGCATCAAGTAGTCTAAGATTTTTGGGGCTCACCATACTTCCATACATTAAGAAACAACGCAGACATCTAACTGGACTTAGCGAACAAATTAAGATCGCTTTAGCAGTTTTAATTTAAGCCGAAATAATATTCATCAGCTGACAACATGAGGTAAGATGAGTTTAATGCCAGCAAAATGCCTAATTATATCTCTCAAGTGACGAGGGATCCACATATAAACCAACCATCCATGCCAATAGGTATTGTTACATCGTATAACATTTAAATGATAAACAAAAACAAAAACAATGATAAACAAGTAGACAAAAATATACCAACAACAACATCAGTAAAAGGGAATAAACAAGTAAACAAGAATACAACAACAAACAATGTATACAAAATACACAAACAACAATGAAAAAACGATGTTTGCATTTAAGGAGATCACGACGCACGAACATTCGACTTCAAAAACATTCATCAGACTATTTACGTTGGCATATAAAAGGCAAGACAAAGCAAGCAACGGGTCAGTAAAAATGCAGTCAATCTTTTGTGAAGACTCGTTGCGTGTGAAGAGAATAATCGTGGTTTGAAGATCTCCGTTATAAAGATCACCCGAACGATTGTTTGTGTTTACGCAAAAGAGTGTAAAGAAGAATAACAAACAAAGCAATTGTTGTTGTTTACATCAAGTTGTGAACAGTGGCACACAGAATTGTGCGGCTAATAAAGAATTTTAATTAAAACTAAATACAAATTTATTTTTATTTTATTCGCAATCGATGAACTCATATTTTAAACGTTTTTAAAAGGATAAAAACGTAACAGTATTGAGAAACGAGTTATTGAAATTGACTTCTTTTTATCCCTTACATTACTTCATATAATATACACAGCTATGTTTCAAACAAGAATTGGCAGAAAATCCCGCCTAGGCCTGTAGCTTTAATATTTTAAATTTTAATGATAACGGCCAGTTACATAAAAGAAGACCAGTTAAAAACTATTTAGAAAATAGTGGCTGGAAAGCTTTGCCTGTCGCGGTTTATATTTTTTTATTGTTACAATATTTATGAAATACGTTTCAGTTTAATACCGGGTATAGGATGAGTTAGGATTGATTCCTTCTTTGCCTTAAGGAGGGGCCGTTCTTGTAGGACGGAAAATACATATATTGGTCCGAAAGGGATAAAAGCCACAGCTCACGTTGGTCGATACTTAAAATTAATTCTTTTTGTAGAAATATTTATCATTAAACAACAACATTTTAACCAAAAAATCCCACACTTTTTCGGTTATACAATCAATAAATTTTTGTAAAAACAATATCACGAGATTTTTTTCTAATGCTTACCCAACAGATTTGTTTAATTCACATGATGTTCAATCACAGTTTAAGAAAAATAGGTCTTTAGGGGTTTCAAATTCATCAAAAATATTGTATTACTCACCTGAAACGAAAGAAACAAATGAAAAAAATTTAAACGAAAATATTAAATTGAGTCAAATTATTACTTAAGAAAATAAGAAAAAGAATTGGAAAAAAGATTTTTCCTCAAAACTGAAAAAATTTTTTTTAGATTATTGTGTGCATTTCAAAAAGATTTCATAATGAAATTATGGTTAACTGCGGTTGGTTACCGGCTATAGTCAAACAACAAGTGATAATTTGGTTACCAAAAAACAAAAAAAAACTAAATTATTGCAGTTCATACAAAACCAGATAATGTACCCTACGGCCATTCACATGTAAAACATTTTTAAGAAAGAGAAAAAACGAATTCAGGAATTATTTCACTCTTTATACGCGCAACTGCATCATTCAATACAAATTCCAGAAATAATAATAAACTATTGCGCTGCCCTATCCACATCCCATGTAATTTGTTAAAAACCCAAAAAAAAAGAAGAAAACGAAACGAAATGTAAAGTTTTATATTCACTCACTCACGTCAAAATATCCGCGGGGTTTTCAATACAAAATCAAAAAGAAAAATAAGAAGAAAAAATGTTTTTTTAAATAATTTGTTGACTGACATTTGGCTAAAGAAATCAGAAATAAAATTTCATTGTTTTTTCTCCAAAAATTTGTGAAACACTTTGTTTAAACACTTTTTCGTGAATAATTTCTTACAAAAACGCAAATTGGATTCCCACAAAAATTTGATATCAACCTGCAACATATAAATGTTGAATACGGCAAACAGGAAAGAAGTTCCGAAATTAGTGGACTTATAGAATAGATTTACAAAGTAATAGCATGAGAGGAGTATGAAAAGGACATCACACTGAGTTACCTGTGGTGTATGTGTGAGAATAAATTCGAATTTGAAAATCCAAGACGCAATCCATAAATTTTGGCAGCGCCACATTTGGCTTTAACAGAGCAAAAGTTCCTCTTAACAGAACAAAATTTGCCCTTAGCAGAGCACTGTTAGCTATTTAACAGTATCCATCTGAACAAGCCCACTTGTTTAGATGTTAATTTTGGGAAATACTCTAGGTCTATGAGTACAATACTATATGCAAAGGAAGTTTCCAAGGCCTCTTAATATAATCAGCAACATGGTCACATATAAAGTGATATGGTATTGAGAATATTGGCTCTGAAAATATAAATTTTTTGCATAAAAATTTCCTGAAAATCAGTGGCCATTTTGGAACATATAAGGAATAGTACACAATACAGACTATATGCAAATGGTAGCCCAGATGGACCGTGGTAGTGGGATAGCTGGAATAATTTTGAGAGTTGAGAAAATTTGCCTCCTCCATCCCCACCAATCATCCTTTACATTTCAACACTTTTGTTCACAAATAATAATGATCATAATGAGAATTATATTTTATGTCCATAGTCTAAAATAATTGCAAAGCAGAAGAATAATCGACTATTGCCACTATTAAGCAGGTAACAGTGCTCTGTTAATAGCAAAGTTTACCCTGTTAGAGGCAAGAAGTGGAGCTGCTAAAAGTGTGGGTTTGCGTCTTTGGTTTTTAAATTCAAATCTATCTTCACTCGATAATAATCGATGTTTCTCCAACTATAATATCCCTAAGCTATATGTCCGGGGATGTTATTGTTCATAAGCTGAACCAGTCACAGACAAATGCAAACTTAAACTTTGGAATACTAAGACTGAACTTATTGTAACGGATTTTCCAACAGAAATTTCAGAACTTTGACAATTGGTAACAACCATTTTGTTTAAGCTACATACACATAGCCACAGAAGTATACATGCGGATAACAAATTTCAGAAATTTTTTTAACTAATCCGTTTTCGTTGAAAATCTTTGTAATTGTCTGACAACTTTCCTCGAGTTTAAGACGGTCTTGATTAAAAAATTTCTGAAATTTGTTAACTTTTGTGGGCCTGCACAGGAACATCAGGCCTGCACAGGTACATCAGACCTGCACAGATACATCAGGCCCACAAAAGTTAACAAATTTCAGAAATTTTTTAACCAATCCGTTTTTTTTTTGAAAATATTTATAATTGTCTGACATCTTTCATAGATTTTAGGACGGTTTTTTGCTTTGGTTCAGAAATTTGTGAAATTTGTAAATCGGATGCATACTTTAGTGGGAAACCAGAAGCGTTTAATGCATCACGTAAAGACATTGTTTGGTATGGATTTTTGGGTTGGCGACATCAATCGGTCCTTATTTCTTTGACAGCGAGCACTATACGTCGATGATTACCAACTTCTTTTGGCTTGAAATGGAATGTCTGGACACTAACGACATATAGTTTCAGCAAGACCACTAGGTGACATACAGCTAATGCTATATTTTAGTTATTCTGCACGAGCGATTTGACCACCAACGAGATCATGCGAATTGCAGCGTCGTCGGTACTATTTCTTTGAGAGTGAGCACTATAAGGTCGAATGAAATGACCGGACTCCAACAACATGTGGTTTAAACAAAACGGCGTACCGTATCATACAGCTCATGCTAAATTGGATATTCTGCACGATCAATTTGAGGCATGGTCATCTCACGAGAATATCGGATTTGAGCGATTGAAGAAT
Organism: Sarcophaga carnaria; assembly: GCA_958299815.1. NCBI lineage: Eukaryota > Metazoa > Arthropoda > Insecta > Diptera > Sarcophagidae > Sarcophaga > Sarcophaga carnaria. Next base: position 93,242,994 of record OY283149.1, read on the forward strand.
TTTTCTTGTTAGGTTTTCTTAAGTTTCAAATGTATGTGAATAAGTTACAAAATACAGCGTTCCTTGAAGCCAAAAAAATCCATGTCATTGCTCAAATTCAAGTTCTTGACCGGGCACTTATTTCTTCTTATTCTGCTTTCTTCTGGTTTTTGTAAAAGATTACTGGACGTGGTTATAAACTTTATCTTTTTGAAGAGTTCACAACAAGTCCAAGCAAATGTAGGACCATACGAAATAAATTCTCAAGCACTTAATCTTCCTAGAGCAGATTAAATTTGTCTCTAGTATCAACGGTCATATCTACCCCAACGGTGGTACCTGCAGAAAATTCAACTGTAAGTTACGTTCGATAAAACTACATCATGTTAACGCCTTGGAAATTTCTAGACCCACTACCTGGATCCAATAAAAATGTTGTATTAAGCGATTCCATTTTTCGTAGAGTATATCATGAAGTGGAAATCATAGCGTCCTAGATCGATACATTTTAGGCATGTGGCAGATGGGGAATTAGTTTTGTTTCCATAAGACTGGAAAGTGCGAAATGGTAGTTTGTTGAACATAAACGTTAACATCGACGTTACTTTAGAAACACTCCAGCCTGAAGCAAAATGCATGATATGAGGCTCACAGAAGTTTAGCAAATACAAGAACGATCGTCACAGAGCTCTACTTCAGGACGAAAGATGATATACCATCATGGCAAGAGGACCTGTATTGATTTGCAATCATTTTTATTTTCAACTTCAAATATTTCGATCATAGGGAATGAGATTTAAATGTGACTCGATCAACAGATCACGAATGATGATGACTGCACATTAAAAGCACGCTGGAAAATCAGCGAAAGTTTGGTAAACGAATTCACATCAATAGATGATATCTACCGTCAAGCTGACAAGAATTGGAGAGCCAAATAACCTATATCTGTACATCGCAAGAAATGTGCATTACCAAAGAAAGTGGATAACAGTCTCCTCATCCTCAGTGGATCTGCACCGACGGCAGAAGTTAAATGGGAGCTACACCCTTTTCGCGTGTCTTCCCATATCACAATGACCTGTAAGCATCGCCACAGTGATTGAGATAATGTTATGACCAAGTCCGAGTAACTGGTTGGTGCGCCTTCTATCCATCAAGTGCCAAGTGAGTCTAGCGGTGGAGCTGGACTCCTCATTGACCCAGAATAGGCTGGCGTCCCGAAATATTTCCGGGCGATGGCCAACTTGACCGAGGTAATTGGTATACCCAAGTCGGTTGAAGAGGATTCCGGAAGGAGTGGCGAGATCGTCGGCCTTGCAGTTTCCCGAAATGGTACCATGACATGTGACCCACAAAAGTGAGACACTGATGCGTTCAGAAAGAAAGTCGAGACAGCTGGGAAATTCCCTAACGATCCCGGAGTTATTCACAATGACGAATGATGATTACATGGTTTGTTTCAGCCATATGAGACCTTTACCCCTGAGACATCAATTGGATTCAATTTTATTTACACACTCTATGCAATTAATAGCGATTAATTTAATAAAGTAATCGATGCAAAACATAATAAACAACCAAAAAATAAAACAAAAAACAAAAAAAAAATTAATGCCGGTCTTGTAATAACAATTTATGTTTCATATTTAAACAACAACTTGCTGGCATTCCTTAAAAAAAAGAACTTTCCCTACACTTCCCCTTTTTCTTGGATACGAGTCTTTTGGTGGAAATCAAAAATGATTAACAAAAACTAACTGTTCATTCCGTTGTCATGACAGGTTGCACTCAAAATGTCAACTTATAAGAAATTATTGTTCACAAATCACAAAGCAAACGGTCAACAGCAACAGCAGCAGCGGCAACAGTAAAATAATCATTATGGCAGCAACCATTGACGTTGCCGTCTTTCATTATGACTGGAGTCCACCAGAGCAATTCATAAATTTGCCTTCAAGCTAAAGTTTGTAAGTAAATTTTAAGGTTTTTTTTTCCATGCAAATTCATACGATTTTTGTTTTATTTTTCATTTTACCGCCAAAAGCTCAAGTCAATCTGGTGGTCTACATATACATATAAGCTATATTGTAACGGGCTGACTGTGTGTTGCTCTTTCTACCAATAACTGGTTAATGACCGTCTTTAGCCAACAATCAAAGGAAAATTTAATTTCAATTCGGTGAAATGTAGTCGAAATGTTTTAATTTATTGCCAACAAAAGCAGGTTAAAATTTGGAAGAAAAATATTTTTTTTTTGGTGGGGGTACCTTTCATAAAAAGTATCAACAAAATTACAATTGGGTACTTTTCTTTCTTCCTGGGTACTAAAATTTTTACATTTTGTTCTGTAATAGTTTAAAAGATGACAAACGAGATACTTGACCTAATGTTTTTTAATAAAAAACCACGAAAGTTATGGAACAGGAAATGCTGCTGTCGAAGATTCCATGAGCCTGATACATTTGGGAAAAGATTTCTCCAAAAGAGAAAAAAAAGTATCAAATCTCAAATCAAAATTCTACCCCACAAACTCTCAACATATGTCACAACTGGGTAAATATGCTAACAAGCTTTCTATTTAAATTCTCGGGAAGTCGGGAGAAAGGCTAAGCCGAAGAGCACACGGAAAAGTACTTCGATGAAGTATGTAAGACGTGCAGAGATGTGGGAATGAATATAAAATGAATATAATAGCGGTACTCGTAGTGGCATATAAAGCATTGGTGATTTAAAGGCAGTCACAAGAAAAGCCTGGATTTTTATATTAAATAAGAATAGGTCCACTCCATAGGCTTTTGTGGGCCCCGTAGTACTAAAAACCTATTTCAACCATCTCGATGACATGACATAGCTGAAAGTCATAGAGACATTGAAGCAATCACTAAATATAGAGAACAATGTGTTTGGATTTGATTTGATGTTTGAAGTCGCCGTAGTCTAGCACCCTCTCAGCAGATTTCTGGCAAAAACTCTGTGAATAAATAAAATTGCCATGAAAAGTTCCTCAAAAAAAATCTGTCGTTCGGGGTCGACTTTAAACTGTATGTGTCCTGCCACTCATGTGTAAAAATTAACACCCAAAACAAAAGTGGTTTGTAAAGCTAGATCGTAATCCTGACTGAAGGGTTGTAAAGATGATGTATGAATGTAAGTATTGGTTTAGGAACAGGAACTGTGGAACTCACTCCACTTTACAGGCTTTTGTGGGTCCCTTCGTACTACAAACCTTATTTCAATCATGTCGATAACATTGTTGCTGAAATTTATAGAGACAGCAGAGGAATTATTCTGTGGTTTTTTTGTTGGGGATACATATTCAAAAGGCTACGGGTAGTCGGCGTAGTCTAATACGTGGTGTGTTGGCTTATTAGAAAAGAGCCATGGTTCAAATTCCAGCTTACACATCTCGAACAAAACAAAATATGGCAGAAACTTTGAGAGTGAAATAAATTTGCCATGAAAAGCTTCTCAAATCTTTTATTTTAAGTCTACGTTATGCTGTAGGTTCCCTCATGGATAAAATAAGAACACTCAATTTAGATAGTGTGAGATGCGAGGTTGTTGTCCTAACTAAAGGATTGTAATGAGCAATAAAGTAATCGCAGGTTGTGGTCTATTAGAAGCCATGCTAATACTATGTTCAGACATGCACTTTTATTGAGTCAATATTCGGTTTATTGATTACAATATTTTAAGTGTATAGACATAACAATATACGCAGTTCAGCTGCTTATTCAATATTCATTTGACAACTGGTAAACAAAAGAGCTGGTTGTTTCAACAACACAGTTTTTGTTTTGTTCGTTGTTTTTTTTTTTTTTTGTGCTGTATTTCAAGTTTTAATCAATATTATAACAATTTACGAATTTATTGAGCAATAATTAATTGACATTTTATATGAAATATTGAGATCAATAATGCCGTTTATTGAGATCTATTGAATATAAGTGCATGGCTTCATTTGCAAATATTGGCTCAATTTCAAGACAACAAAACATATGTTTATGAAACCAAAATCCATTTTCAGCTCCATGCATGATTGGTCCTTCAATTAAGCATTAGTCTAAGTCTTGTAGTTTTGAATACAAGGGGACTGTTCAAAAAGATTTCTTGCTACTATGGTGGCAAAAATATTCAAAATTAAAACTAAAAAGAAAAAATCTTTGGAATTTAAGGCATTATTCCTTTTCATTCCTCGACTGTATTTTTTTCCGTTTTTCATTACTTTGCTCGATTGTTTGTTTATTTAAGAAAAACATTTTTTAATTGTAAAAAAATATTTATTTTCACGAATATTCGACAAAAACAAGTTCAATGAATTACATTCGCTATACAAAATCAATAAAAAAAAAAAACATGAAATTCCACGAAATATTATTGATTGCTGTGGCCAAATAAAAAATTTCAATTCTATTGCGTTTAAATAAATAAATGAAAATTGCCAATAAAAACATTCCTTTGATATGGGGGAGGGGGAGGAGGAGGATACATTTTCCAAATTGATGTGTCAGAAATTAAATCAACCATAAAAACTTCCATAAAAATGAAAATTTTTGGGTGGAAATCATGGGTCATGAAGATTCAAATGGAATTTATTTTTGGAAAATTCTATTGATTTTATGGGCGATGATGGAGGACTGATTTTGATAAATTTTTTCTTTATTTTGTAGGTGATTTTAAAATTAAAAACTTGGTATAAACAAATTAAAAGTTGAATAGAACTACGCGATTTAATAAATTGCCTTCAACATCTTGCCTTTCCATCTGAAGTGTGTATTAAAATGAAATTAATTAGCATTACCACGACATTTTTATACCCCACACGTAGGTTGTTATGTGAACATTGGGGGGTTAACTGAAGAATTTAAATTATGCGGACAATACATACTTGCCCTATACATTGCCTATGAAGTCTCTATTTGGTTGGGTATACATAGGTGAACATGAGGATGAACATTCTATCTGTAGAAAACTACAAGGCTGAGACAATGTCTCTTTGAACTTTGAACTCCTTAATTTAATGCCTCTTTATTAACAGTTCCACTGCTCCTGCCATCAGTCTTCCATCAGTGATCCTTTTCAAAATGCGAACAAACTGAATCCTTTAGATTGTGTTTGAAAGAACATCATGTAATTAGAGGAGGTGAAGAATGAAATTGCAAAAAACCTCTCTTTAAGTTAAAGAGCTGCCAATCAGCGTTGCCGTTTTGGTCCAATTGGACCAAAATTGGTACTTTTTATTTAAAAATGCTATGATTGGTAGTTTGGTTGGTTTGTTCAAATTTCATTTACTTTTTGGTGGGAAAATACAATTAATATATGTATGTAAAATTTAAAATTGGGAGTATTATTTATTTTTAGGTCTAAAAAACATTTGCTACTCTTCGAGCCAAAAAATTTTCATTAATAGTTGACGAAACAACTGATGTTTCAATAAAAAATGCTTGGTTCTTGTTGCTAGATTTGTCGACAGTGCAAAAATTGTTCATGACAGATTCCTAGCATTGTTGGAACTATCTAAAACTGATGCGTTATATATTTACAATGTCATAATGAGTTTTTTGAATCGAACAACATTCCAATTAAGAATCTAATAGGGCTGGCAAAAGACGCACAAACGTTTTGACGGGCAATATTGGTGGCTTACAAATAGTGAAACAGAAATTTTTTTATAAAGTGCTCTTATGTTTGTAAAAAATTACCGAATGATATACAACAACTTCGTAGAGGAATTTATAGTTTATTTTCCCATAGCCCAAAAAGAATTACTGAATTCAATGAATTTCAAGTTTATTGTTCCGTAAAGCCTCATAAAATTTTAGGCATTTGTTCAACAAGATGGCTTTCATTTGTAGGTGTAATATCTAGAATCATCGAACAATGGGGTAGTCTAAGACTTTATTTTATTTCATGTTCATTAGAAGTTAATGGCATTCGATCAGCAGAATTAGCAAATTCAATGGGAACCAAAATTAAAACTTATTTCCTGTTCTTATCATATATTTTATCAATAATAAACGCGTTAAATAAAGAATTTCAATCAGAAGGCTCTAGACTTCCATACATTTATACGAATATTAAATCAAATTTTCTATTAATTATGAGTAATTTTTTAAATAAAAGCCAATCCCTTGACGTTAATTTTGTTGACAAAAATAACCATGTAGATATAAATAAAGTTTTTGTAGGCACAAAAGCCGAAGTATTTTTGGAAAATAATTTAGGTCAGGAAGATATAGTGGAAATTAAATCAAATATTCTACAATTTTATATAGAATATTTAAACGAAATTAAAATAAGATTGACTTTGGAAGAGAAGATGTAAAATTACTACAAATAATAACACTCAGAAATGTTCTTTCCAAAGAAAAAATAAATATATTGCCCTTGATACTGAAATTTAAGAATTATTTGATTTTGATCCAGATAAAATCGTAATGCAATGGAACTTACTTCGACTAAGTGATATATCCTTAGATCTAACACTTAGCATAAATGAATTTTCGGACAATGTAAGCACATTTAACACTATTTCTACCATGATTTTGTGTATACCTATTTCGACCAAAAGGTGTCTTTTGACACCTTTGCGTTTGGATGCAAATAATTATGGAAATAATTATTAAAATATGTCCTATTCCTATTGTTGCCAAACAACAATCGAATATAAAAATTATAACGGGAAATTCAGTGTACCGAAAATTTCTGGCATTTTCGAAAACTTGCTGAACAGAAGAATATCACAATTTCACAGAATTTCCATGGCATGGTATTTCGCGGAATTTCCAATTGCACATTATTTCCATGGCTTGGTATAATAATACGAAGAGGAAAAAATCAAAAACAAATTCTAGTTCAGTCCAAATGTATGTATGTGTAGTTTCTTTATATTTTTTATTTCTTGCTGTAAGAAAAATCGTAAAGGTGTCAAAAGACACCTCATGGTAGAAATAGGTATATCATGTACTTTTATACTGATCCAGGATGAGCTGGAGGAAAATGATAACGCTAAATAAATTTAACAGTTATTATACGAAAAGTCAAAACATTAACTGAGAAAAAATTATTAAACTTTGAAATGAATTCCAAGTTAAAATTTTAAAAGGTGTCTTTTGACACCTTTGGTAGAAATAGTGTTAAAAAGGGTTTAAATGAATTTTATTATGGTGATTTATGTAATTTTATTTTTAATTTGCTGTCTTTTCCACATAGTTCTGCAGCTGCAGAACGAAAATTTTCACAATCAAGTTTAATAAAAAGTAAGTAAAAGTAAGAAATAAGTTAGATAAAGCACAATAAACAACATAAAGATATGTAAAGAAATTACATGCAAGTCTGAACCGCATTATGTGTGGTCAGCAAAAAAAGATCTCAATGATACCTGAATATTATAAATATAATTTTTACTATATTTAGTATATTAAACATTTTTAAACAAATTATTTATGTTAATTTTATGTTAAAGATGAATTTGTTATGTTTTTAGCTTTAATTTTATACACTATGTTTATGTTCCTTTATTTTTATATTTTTTAAACACATTAAATGTGATATATATGAAATTCTTTTGTTAATTTTAGCAATAAAACGTCATAATAAATTTCATACTGAATAATCTATAATTATTTAAATTCAAATTTTGGTAGGATTGGAATAATTTTGGTAGATTTTGGAAAGAATATTGGTAGGGAAAAATTTTTCTTTTGTGCTGCTGCCAATTCACCCTGTACTGCACCCTTGAGTAGGGTTTGCAGACCATACTTCCATAAGAACATTGGAAATTTGCAAAGTTACAGACGATAGAGCACATTATTACTAGACTACCTGCTTTTTTTTGCCCTAAACGAAAGAATTGTCCTTGATTGACGTGTGGTTTCAACAATACGATGTCACATGTTCAAACCTATTGAGAACTGAGTTTGGTGAGTAATTGACCTCACTTTTTCAAACAGCCATTTGGCGGCTATGATTTGATCAATTTGTATGAGGATGCAATACATTGCTATGGAAATGCGATTTATTTCTCTTTCAGTTCGTTGAACAAGCGAACGCTATTCTATTTTATGTCCTCTGTGACGAATCATAGTGCCACAGATAAAGATGACATTATTTAATTTAGAAGTGATTTAAAACAACTTGTCACCCTCCACCCGCAGGATGTAGCTGATATAGGTTAGGTTAGGTCGGAGTGGTGGCTCTGATATCAAAAAGCTCATTTGAGCACGCATAGCGGCCGTTGTAATACCACAGGTGAACGCAGTATCTGCACTGAACAAGTTCTACCAAAACCAGGGACAGGAAGCAGTTGATCAGCGCAAGGGCTGCAGCTGATCTAACTCTAACTCGAAACTGACTTCCAAGCCACTAGACATTCGTAGTTTTCGTAGCAGTTAGAAACCCTATGCCATATCTAGGCATTCGCCTTGGTTTGCTCGAGTACAACGAGGTGTTGTCGGTTGCGGTTATTATTGTCATTATGGATGGACGTAGTAATAGTTAGAGATTGTTTAGGCGTGTTTATGTTCAGTTTTGACTAGCCGACCGCATTCGATTCTAGTAGTGGTATGGTCGTTTCACTTGTCATTAGAAAAAACGTGGCAGTATAATGGAGCAAAGACACCAAAATCCTACTACTTAATGTGTATCTAACACATGCTCAACATGCCTTCAGGTGTGGCTTTGATTCACAAAAGTATTAACGCGTCTGATAGTATTCATCAATGCTTCTCGGGTAGCCATTTATTTCTTCTAAAGGAAGCAACTGCAACTGATTTCGAATATAGTCTAGTAATCATGCAGTAATGCATGATCATAATCCGTGAAATTAAACTGTCGATTTTGATTTGCCCTCATAAAAATATGAACCAATTATATGGATCCGTATTGACCAACCTGTACTAAAAAATTGACTGCATGTGTGTATGTTAAAGCAATAAATATATGAAAATGAATTTATTTTGCCCATTAAATAAATACAAATGTTTACAAACAAAGCTGATGAGAATCATAATATATCGTGTGGCAAAACATTCAAGCCAAAATGAAAAATTTTAAATTCATTTCATACACCAGGCGTCAGCAGCAGCAGCAACAAAAAAAAATAACAACATTAGCGAAAACAACAACTAAAATATATGTCAACGACATAATTATACACACATACACATAAATATCCAAATATATACTGACGTCTAATACGTCTTACACTGGCTGCCGCCTCCTACTACATTGGGACGTCGAGCCGGTCCCATTTTATTTTGAAAGAAAAACACACCACGTTTGCTGCAACACCCGCTCATTTTGTTGTTGTACTATGGCTCTTGCCATAGTAGTTGTTGTCATTGCTGTTGCTGTTGTTGTTGTTCGAATTTGACAACTGCAAAATTATGTCACATACCAAAAATTTTGTCATTTTCTAAAAGATTCTTGTTGTTGCTGTTGTTTGTTTCTAAAACAAATTCTATTACAACATTTTACACTGACAGTATTTATTTTATAAACAACAACAATAAAAGGAACAACAACAACAACAACACGAATAGCAATAGCAGAAACAACAAAATAAACTGTCAGCAAGAAATATTTTGTATTGAATTTATTAGACGACCTCATGTGTGTGCCTCCTCTCCAATTGTATGCGAGTGTATTTAAACAGTGTTGTAAGAAATTATAGCAGAGTTAATATAAATAAAAGAAAAATTATCAATGAAAACAATAATTGTCCAGGGTGCGTTTTGGAGCGTGTAACCCCTTTCTAATCCGATTTTTCGTTTATAAATGGGCCTGATCAAGTAGATGTTATTCGAGTTAATGCTTGTAACACTGACTTAAGCTAAATTTCTTGGTGATCAAAATCCATTTTATTTTCTTACATAAACTAAGCCTAGTTAAATGGTGAATCGAAATCTGCTTAATCCAAATTTATCTTCTTCTTTATGGGGTGACTATGACATGGTGACTATCTTTGCAAAAAACTATGAATTGTAGGATTGGAGGTATATTAGTCATGATAAGGACGATCATGTGATTTGTTCGTATATCAGAGTTCAATGGATATTTTGGGCCTCTGTTCAGACTAAAATACTCTGAAATATGATTTAATATGGTGATATGTACAGTTGATAGGTTCATAATGTGGTACATACAAAATACTAAAAAAATTTAATGTGGTGCAGAAGTTCGTTTTGCAAAACGTAACGGTAACGTTCTTTATAAACTTATGATCCACCAGCACCAAAGAATTACTGTAGCGAAGACATACTTTAGTACTTACTTTAGTTGAATCATCGACTCACTGGCTTATCATTTTGGCAGTTAGGAAAATGATCCAGTTCCAGATTCGTTTGTGACTTCATGAAATATTTTGATGGCAAAGATTGTAGGTTGTCTTCTATCTGTTCAGATGGTAGGGAGTACTTTTACGAGTTTAAAAACCTTCATAAATCCCTGATGTTACTGACTAAGATGGATACCCACTATCATGGTAATTCCAGCCTTACGGTATTAATTCTATTATAGTCTAGGTGATTATTACTGAAGTTTTCATTGCTTCCTCAACTCCTATAGTAACGTTCTGGTAGAAGTCCTCACAACATGTTTCGGAACTTCTAAGCCCAAACGATTTCACTATTTCTTAGCTTTGTGAATGTGCAGTCCCTTTGCTACAATGCTACAATGCGAGAGTTTAATTGCAAGAAAGCTAACTCTATTCACATAGACACCAGAGATCAGCAATGAGTATTCAAAAAGAAGAATAGAATCGAATCACACTCATAATTTATGATACTTATACGCATTCATACTTATTTTAATATCATACTCATAGTACTCATATTCAAAGTTTGAAGAACTCATCATACTCATACTTAACAATATGTATGATGTTGTTGATTTCGACTCTCCATAACTCCACATATACTCGACTCAGAAAATAAATATGATTCGCGTACGAACACTGTAATACCAAAGAATATGGATATAAAGAATACGCATCATGTAGAAGTAAAATTTCTTATGGCGGGTCGTAATATTACGACCCGCTCTCACCAAAATATTTTTAAAAATCGTTTCTTGATGAGAGGGAGGAAGACAGAAGGAAAATGAACACAAACACAGAGCGTAACAATGTGTTGCTCTAATCGTACGTATGTACATGTGTATGTATTCTTGTGTTTTTTGATTTAGTTCTCGATCAGACTGCGACAAGAATACATGTGCTGCGGATGCTTTATCATTTTATTTCAGATTAACACTCGAAGAATATTTTGTGTTAAAAATGTTCTATGCCATTAGCTGGGCGTATTTTATTTTGTCCCATAGTATATTTTTTTAATTGCTTTGGAATGCTCGTTTTTTTCTTTTAATAAAAAATGGTTTTTTATTCCTTTTATTTTTATTTATCTAACAAATATGGCCTAATTTTTAAGCCAAAGATGGATAGCTTTATGTTCTTTTAATAAAAAATCGATGTTTTATTTTATATTTATTTATTATGTTGATGAAATGAAAATAAAAATATAGTATATTACTAACACTTTTATATGGCTGTAAATAAATAAATTCTCTCAACTTATTTTCTCTCTCTCACTCACTAATCCATAACCATAGGCATGTGTTAACCTAGAGGAAAATTGTTAGTAATAATGTCAAGTCTACTTATTAACCCAATGATATGTATATGTGATCGGAAAATATAGAAAAATTGTACTGCACTAAGACACTAAGACACCGTATTTAACTTCGCAAGTATTCTTCCAAAAATCGAAATCATTTCTCATTGATATTAGTGAATACTACTGTGATATTTCTTTGGGTGTATCATTAAAGTCTGAAAAAAGCGACATGAACCTTCTTCTTTAAAAACTGACAAGATTTGTACGCTCTTTTTAACGAACATTCTTGATGTTCGTGTCCTATGTGTGTAAAAAGCCGAAGATGTTCTTCCCCTGAGGGACATTGGTGCCGACGTCTGTTTTTAACACCAGAAAAATAAATAAAAAGTGGTATAACAACAAAAACGCACGATGAGAACAACGCATTGTTACGCTCTTGGTTTCTGTATCATTCCCTTCTATCTTTCCCCCCGCGTAATGAAATATTTTTGAAAAATATTCCAAAATATGTTAAAATGCACATTCTTTATACTTTATTTTCTTTGGTTATACTCAGTAGAAGGTTGTGTGTTTGCTTTGCTTGCTGTCTTTTTTCTGTTTTCTTTTTTTGTGAATGCAGCAACAATTAAACTGAAAATTTTTCTAAAGTTATGAATATGAATGAGCAGGCTTATGAATCAAACATATTTTGAATGATATAAGTTTGATGTCTACGTTGTACTCATACTCATTCTACTCATACTCATTGTACTCATACTTATAAATCAACGTTGTAGTGAGTATGAATGAATCAGAGTAGTTAAATTTCAATAGTTGACTCAAAATTTCATGAGTGCTTATGAGTAGCGAAAAAACGATTCATTGCTGATCTCTGATAGGCACCTATGCTAGAAACTGTCTGCATAGTAAAAAGTACCACATTCCCTATCAATTTACCTAGATGGGTCTTCTCTATAGCCTTAAACAGTCGATAGGCTACTGAACTCAAAAAGGCCTCTGGTGTTTGTACTCATAGTAAGAGGCTGTTGGTCTGCTTCAGCCCCTAGTACAACGTTTGCTTCAAAGAGCTTGGTAGTATGGCATGAAATTAAGTCGCCTTAGTCTAGTACATAGTGTGTTGTTTTATTAGGAGGACTTCACAGTTCAAATCCCAGTTCTTAAACGTCGAACAAAACGACAAATGAAAAAATATTGTTTTCGGCGACTTCCTCTCAGCAGTTTTGTGGCAAAAACTCTGAGAATAAGTAAAATTGCCATGAAAAGTTTATCAAATCTATTGTTCGGAGTCGACATTAAATTTTAGGTCCCGGCACTTACACATTGTTGTAAGTGATGCTCTTTTTATTCGAGGTCACTATGGATTTTGTTTTTCCAATTGGAAGGAAATTCCCAGAGAGAAATACGACTAGACAACTACATTAAGCCTCTCTTGTATTTAATCTTAATGCTGCGAATTCAATATTTTTTAACTCCCAAACAATCGAATGGACAGTCTCGACAATTTCTAGTACTTTTTCAACTCTTCCGACAAAGGGCTTTCCACAGCTTTGAAACGTAACACAAGTTTAAATGATTGGCTATCACGATTTTTATACACCAGACTTGTGTTTTCGACTTTATCAAAGAGAATCGCTTAAATACGCTGTGTTTTCTCTTTCCTGTCCCTGCGCACTCAGACTATACAGCATCAAAAACAAATCTTGGGACAGCAAACATTCGAGCCCATGGGAAAACTTACGGGTATTTTTCAAGCAGAAGATTATTCTATCGAAATATCTGCTCAGAACAACTTGGAAAGGAGGTACAAGAGGCAGGGCAACAATACTATCAGACACTAAGGCCGCCATTAGATTACTCGGCTTTTATGGGACTAAATCGAAGATATTATGGGACTGTCTGAAGAAGTTAAATCAGCTAGGTAAACAGAATAATTCTTTTTAAGATGGTCCGAGGTTATGTGCGCATTTTCGACAATCAGCAATTAGCCGAGCTTGTGAGGAGGGAGCTTTCACATCGTTAATGGAGCCACTATCCCTCGGTAGAGTGGTGCAGATGCTTGGAAATGATAATAACCCCCAATGCATTATCTTTGCGATGATTTCCCTTTCGATTAAAAGCTAAACTTCAAGACATTAAATATTTTTTTTTTTTTTTTTGGTTGTGCTATAATTTTCAGCACCACTAATGTTTTCATTTTCGTTGACACCAAAACTTTTTTTTAACAAATTCATAGAAATTGATTTTTTGCTGTTACTGTCGTTGTTGTTGGTGTTGGTGTCGATGTTGTTTGGATTTTCTAAGAACATTTTTGATAAGTTGCTTGTATTATTGCTTTGGTTGTATCCGTGTTTAAATATAATTTGATTCACAGGCAACTGTTGAATTGAATGTTGCGAATTGAAATAGACACCACCAGTACTAGCACCAGTACAGCCACCACAACCACCACCACCGCTCACTCTTGCCATTCATGCTTCACAAACTCAATGATTTTAAATGAACAAACAAAACCAAATGGTTGTTGGGGTTCAATGGTTTCAGTTTCGGGAGAATGATTGCGCCTGCCTTGTTGGCTGACTGGTTGGCTGGTTCTTATATGCTGGTGGTGTTAATTTAAATGTGTTTTGTTTTCCCCAAAAACAAAAACTTTTAAAACTTTGAATATTTCTACGGAATATTTCATGATTTTTTTATTTTATTAATGAACGTCACAGTTTATGGTGACACTTTTCAGTTCAGTTTCAACAATTTTGTAGGCTACGAATGGAATGGAGTGGAATGGCTGTGCGTTGAAAATTGGGTCTCATTTGAAAATTCTGTTGTCAGTAATGTTTTGTCGTTTCTGGCACATGAAATTCTTTTTAAGCCGGGTGTTAATAAATTAATTGAAATTATTTTGCGCGTTATTCTGTGTAGTATTTCATGCTGCCAGCAAATATTTTTAAATGTTGAGCACTTAACAGAGGCGTTATTTTATGAGAAAAAGGACTTTTTTTCCCATGGTGGAAAAATATTTTTGCAAAAATTTTAATGATTTTTGTGAGAAAAACTATTTGTTGCTCTCATTAGGCGAAGAAATAAATCAAAATGTACAACAAATTTGTTGTGGTAACAAAGTTAAAAAGTTCTCACGCATAGCTAAACTTTTAAATTTCATTCGCATGTGATAATCAAAAAAAAAAAAGTTTTATTCAGGCATTATTTTTGATTGTTGAGGCCTGAGCTTGCCATCGGTTCTATGCAAAACATAGAGTTTCTGTAAATTGATTCAAAATATTCTTGCCGTACAAGCATGTTAACTTGTAGAATATAAGGATACTTCTCTACTTTCTTTATTTGTACTTCGGAATCGCATACACAGAGTCGCCCCTTTTTCATTAATGACGATAGGAAATATCCAACTCTATTCGATGGATCGCCAGTTTACTATCCGTACGTGAATTGTTCTTTCTGTAGAAACCTTTTCTGCGACTTTCCTATTTACTTTCTTTCTGTATTTAGTATACATGATTAATTGGACATTACATTATGTTGTGTGTGTCTCAGAATTTTTTCCAGAAATTTGTTAAGGGGAAGTCTCCGCAGAAATATTTTTTCATAATTCGTTTCGTTGGAGAGGTTTAATCTACGGTTTGAATCGTCGGCTCATGTCTAGGAAGCCAACTTACTATCTATTAGACTACGGGCGACTTCAGTTTTCTAATTTTCCTAATTTCAACACAATACCCTGCATGAATAGGGTCCGTTCTCTCTGCACCTCTTTCGATACTGATTTTCCCTTACATATCAATAATGAGTTTCCTTTCCGAAGGGTCACCTTACAACTACTGCGCTTAGATTGCGATTTTTACGTGCGAATCTAAATAAATGTCAGAAGGCGAAGGTAATTTCTAAAACTGGGATATAAAGAAGAAGATTAGAGTAATGGATGTGTAGAGCAATGGTTGTGTAGAGCAATCGATGTGTACTGCAATTTCTAAGTTGAAGTTTCTGCAGTTTATAGGGCTAAGGTATTGCCGAGTATACGTTAAAAATTATTGGCTAATCACACGACATTCATCCTGATTAGAATATTCTGAATAACTGTTAAAATTCTTACGTAGCCTTACATGATGTGTGTTAATTTTATCCATGAGTATCGCAACCAACAGTTTAACTTCGACTCCGAACGACGGACTCATTCATACATACTCTCAGAGTTATTGATGATGTTATAACTGCCGAGAGGAAATTGACTAAAGAAATATGTTTTTTTGTTTCGTTTCGTTCGAGAAGTCTCTCGGTATAAGCCAAAACACTACTTACTAGACAACGATGACTTCTTTCATAGCTGAATAAATTGTTATGAATTCACAATAGGATACGTGGTTGCTGATATGGTAGCTAGCAGAGATCAGCAATGAATAGTTTTTTCGCTACTCATAAGTACTCATGAAATTTTGAGTATGAGTGAATCAACAGTACTGAAATTCAACTACTCTGATTCATTCGTACTCCCTGCAACATTGATTTATAAGTACAAGTTGCAATGAGTATGAGTACAATGTTGACATCAAACTCACAACATTCGAACTATGTTTGATTCATACGCCTACTCAGTCAGTTCCACAAATTTAGAAAAATACTTATAATACTCATGAACAAAAAAGAAAAAGACAGCAAGCAGAGCAAACACACAACCTTCTTGTGAGTATTGTAGTGTTCGTGCGCGAATCATACTTATTTTGTGATTCGTGTATACGATGAGTCATGGAGATTCGAAATTAATAACATCATACGTATTGTTAAGTATGAGTACCATGAGTATTTCAAACTATGAATATGAGTAGTATGAGTATGACATTAAAATAAGTATGAATGTATCAGAAATTATAAGTATGATTCGAATCTACTCATCGTTTTGAATACTCATTGCTGACCTCTGATAGCTAGCTTTTGGTTTTCAATTAAAAATCAATTGAAATTGGTCGATCGCATGCCCCAAAGTTATGTAAGACTAGATGGGAAATGAAATCCATGATCTAATTACCATTTCAATGTTTAGCGTTATCTGTCTACACGGAATATGAAGGATAGTAGACGTGCTGAATAGCTTATTTCTGGTATTTTAAGATTTGGGTTTGAATACTTCGAGGAACTGATTCTCGATCATATCACTGAGCATCTCGGTTTCTGAATGCTATAGTTCACACAACCTCTGATGTTTCTATTGCACTGCGTTACAATCGGCAGTATTGCCGGGTCATGTCGTTGGATCAAATTGGGGATTGGAGATCTCTTCATACTCCACTCCTATTAGCTATACTTAACCTAACTTGTGTTAACACTTCTGCTATGTTTAACCTTGTATTTATAACTGATCTAACTGCATCAATGTGTCGTCTATTAACCTGAAGGTGTGCCTTAGTATTGGGATCATACGAACTATAAGGTGCCACTAATGACAATTTTTTACTTAGCACCTGATATGCCTCCCAGAAAGTATAAATGCTCCAGAGGTTTCAAGAATATGTTCCGAAAATTCCTTTGCATCTTTACAGAATCTTCATGCGCGGCTCAAGATAATACTAATTCTGAATAAGTGTACTCTGAGTCTACAGTGCCCTGTCATAACACCGGTTCCCAATTCAGGTTGGCTAACCTAATATTTGACTCATATTGGTCTGAGAACAGCCTTTGCCTCTCTTTATTTTCCCTTTCGTTGAGCGTACATTTTCAAATATCAGCCCCCAATTCACAGAACGGTTCTGGCCCGATCAAGCAACCTATTGTCGAGAATTCACACATGAAATTGGACCCAGTTTAGCTAGTTGATTCAGCCAATCTTACTCGTTTTTTTTCCTTTAATTTTCACACAATAGCAGTATGTACGTAAAAGAATCGAACGCTGCCATAACGTCTTGCTGAGTATACCCAGTGAGGTCTTAAATGTGAATCCAATTCACGAGCCATAGTAGAGAGGAGAATATTTTCTACTCGAGACATTAACAATCCAGTCATCCAGTTGCCATTGTAGAAGTTAAATATACTTGAGTACCTGATTCGAATAGCAGGGTGAGAGCCTGAATTTCCTCGAGATCCTGCTATTGTGTAGCATTATGTAAGACGGTGTGTTTGGTTTTACATTCATTACATGATATGAGACAGACTAATTAAGTGAGCCTAATTGTAACAGAGAAAACCACAGAAGCTAGAAACAAAAACTAGAGAAACAAACAAGTCGAATTGGTGGAGATAATAATTGCATTTTACTTGAACTGAAGACAGCAAAAGTTATAATTTCGTTGTCAAAAATAGTGACAAATTAAGGCAATTAAGCTGAAGTTAGCATGCATAGTAGTCTCTACGAATACGAATCCACCAGTAAGCGATAACATCAGGAAATAATTTAAGGTTGTTTCCCACCTGGAATATAAAAAATAAAAAGATTTTGAATCTAAAGCCATTGAACTATGAATTCATAGACCTTTCTTTGGGAGTGGATACACAACGTATTTTTGCACTTAAAATTTAGGGTCTGTTTCTGTAAGACGAATATTTTCTTCGTCGCCAAGTAGCCATTATTCAGAACAGAATTTGATGTAATCCTTCCGTGTTTTATTGAACACTCATTATGCAATAGTTTATGAAGGGGGATTATAAAAACAAAGTCTGGCTTAGTTTATGATTCTTGCTTAAAAATAAAATTTAAGACGCTGCTACTCCTTCCTTCCATTTCATGCCACAGAGTGGTCACTTCCATATTTTATGACTTTAAAGACTTCAGAACACAAACAAAACAAACTTTTTTTTTGCTTCTTTTTAATTAGAAGAAGTAACATCAGCAACATGACCCAAAGTTCCGACACGCAGCAGGAACGATATTTGAAATTTGCATACAACAGCAACAATAACAACAACAACAATAAGAACATTAAAAAAAACACATAAAAATGCAACAAAAAAAAAGAGGAAAAAAGAACAATTTTATGATTCTTACGAAAAGTCCAAAAGGGAACGGAGTGAGTGAGTACGCGAACGAGAACTCAAACGCGCCAAATGAAATAATTGCCATAAATAATCGCAAAGAGGACAACGACGTGTATGTACTACGTACATACATACTTACGTGTGCACACTGGGCCACTAAAAATAAATCACACAAATGATGGCGTCTTGTGGCCTCAGGAATTTCTTTCGTTTTGAAGAAAAGAACCAAAAAAACTAAAACAACACCGAAGAAGAGTAGAAACTGAAAAGACCCATAAAAAGCTGAAGAAAAGGAAAAAAAAAGTCGTAAAAAATCTTTATCGTCCGAAATGAGAGAAAAAAAAGAAGAAAGAAAACGCTCAGCGTTCAAATCAAAGCGAATGATGCAACACAACTTTAAAATACGCACAGGTTTTAATGGTAATGCATGTGATTGCATTAGATACAGTTGCCTATAAGCAGGCATATACGAGGGTGCTTCTAACAATTAGGCCACAGAAAAATTGGGGAATCTAAGCGATACATTTTACCAATGGCATTCACAATAGCTTCGATGTTTATGGTTGAAACTATTAGTCTAGCCATCAATCTCAGACTTTGTTCTTTTTTTTTCTAAGGTCAACACTCAGGGAATGGCCCCTACTCATGATGGGCATTGTTTTGAGAAGGAGGAACTTTACATATGAATTTTTTTTTAAATTAAAACTGACAGGAAACATCTCTGCAAAGGAGGAGTTCCACATTCGGATAGTCATGCATGCTAAAGAGCGAATACTGTTTGTAATGTAGTGTACGATCCACTGGATAATAGACCACAACCGAATGTGTTCTGCAAGAAACACGGGTGTTACGTAAGAATACACGATTTTCGGATACAAGTTTCTTTATCTCGCTAGAACAAACTCCGTCGTAGTGGCGATAGTGAAATACAAGTCACATTGCGACGATGCTCCAATGAAACAATAGAGTTGGATACCTTACCGTCATTAATAAGCCTTGAGAAGCAGAAGAACGAATTCTGTCTTTAATGCTTTGTGCGATGCACTGGCTAATCGATCAGAAACGGATGTGATCTGCAAGGAAGTCTCTTTATTTTGCAAAGCAAAATCCGTCGTTGAAATACAAGCCACATTGCGACGATACTCCAACGAATCAATAGAGTTGGATACCCACTGTCATTTATGAACCTCGAGAAGCCTCAAATTAGAATTTGAGACACCGGCCCATATAAGAGAGTTGTATTCCATTCACGGTGGTGTAAACAGTAAGAAGATCAGATCACATAAACTGAAGTATTTCTTGCACTGTCTTAAGGAACCGAGACACTTGAATGCTTCTTTCGACACTTAAAAATGTGCTGATTCCCGTCAACCCGCTCCACCGCTAGACTTACCTGGCCCCTGATGGATAGAAGGCGTACAACCAGTTACTTGGACTTGGTCGTGGTATCATCTCGATCACAGTGGCCATGCTTACAGGTCATTGTGTTATGGGTAGGCACGCGGAAAGGATGCGGCTCCCATTTAACGACTTCTGCCGTGGGTGCAGATACGTTGAGGAAGAGGAGACTGTTATTCACTTTCTTTGTCAGTGCCCATCTCTTGCACTGATATATATAGGTTATTTAGCTCTCCAATTATTGTCAGCTTAACGGAGCTGTCATCCATTGATGTCAAGGATATAGCTTCGTTTTTCAACTTTCTGGCTGGCTTTACAGCGCGGGGTAGTCGTGCTTTTGATGTGCAGCCCTGGCGCTGACCAACTTCTTCCTTTTCATGTTTATGGTAGAACTTGGTCAGTGAAGAAGCTGCGTTCACCAGTAGCATCACAACGGGCAGCTATGCGTACTCAAGTGAGCTTTTTGATATCAGAGCTACCACTACGACCTAAAGAACATTAAGATCTTCTCCTCCTTAATATTTGCACGACCCATGACAACAAATGATCAGTATTGTATTGACTGTAGGTCGGATGTGAAAGTATCATTCATTTATTGCCACCTTTCTAAGAGTAATGCCAAAAGGTAACCATTAGAATAGGCCCTGGGGAAACCGTACGGCCTGTTGCTGATCAGGTTATTGGACTCTAGATATTCTAATTATATATACGCATACGTACATGCATGATTGGTTATTACAACCCCTCTGTCAGGATTACGACCTAGCTTCTCACATCTCTTACGTTTTGTGCGATAATTTCATACATCAGTGGCGGGACCTATAGCTTAAAGTCGATCGCGAATTACAGATTTTTGATGGCAATTTTATTTATTCTCAGACTTTTTGCCAGAAATCTGCTGAGAGGAAGTCGCCGCCGAAGAAATATTTTTTCACATTTCGTTTTGTTGGAGATGTCTGAACCGATGCCTCACCTCTAATAAGCCAACACACTACCTACTAGAGTACGACGACTACAAGACATTATAGCTTCCATAATTTTGAAAAGCATATTGCTATTGGTCGGTCGTTTTTAGGGTAATTGGGACCGCCCTTTGAGCAAGATGGAAAAATATCGGCACTATATAGGGCATTGAAAAGGTTAGCTAATGTAAAAGCGAAAGTCAATGATCACTTCAGGACCAATGATGGAATGAAATCCGCCCCAAAAGACTTGTTTATGTTGAGATAAGTACAAATCCTTTAAATTGCTCGATCACGAAATAATATACTAGGCATAGCAACTGATACCCTTTCGAGTTCGAGCAGTATTTGATTACATTCTGACACTTTAGAATTGTTTGCAAATATTTCAGTTAAAAGGTTAGCTTAGTTAACTGGGCTGGAGAATGAATGGACGGTCATTCATTATAAGGGTAGGGATCGAACTAGCATAATTCCCTGCCCTATTAAGAATGACTAAAAGCTTTTCCTTCTCTATGGAAGTAAAGTAGAGAGCTTTAGTACGAAGGTGCTGAAAGGCTTTTTGCGCTTTAGTACTGTCTAAGGAATTTTTCACAGAACGCATTCGAAATGTCAAACTTTCCATGACTCTGGTTTATAAATCAGGTTGTACTTGTTGGATATCATGAGTTATGTTGGCTTTTATATCTGCTGTGGTTTGTGGCTTATTCGCATACTCCTGCAGCTTAAAAAACCTCACAAGAAAAAGTTTAACGAAGTCAAAACGAACGATGTCGTTAGCTAGTTCACAATAAATCGTCTTTGCAATCGATACGAGCACCTATAGTGCTCCGCAGTGGCAGTGACGGCCTGGCCGACGTCCTTTTCAAAGAAATAAGGACTTTGTCAGAGCTGATTATTAGATCAGTAAATTTTGTTACTATCCTCGTAGACTTTAGGCATAAATTTCTAACTCCTGTATCCATTGAGCACTATTATGTGCCATATTGTTGAAGTTGTTCTACTTTTTAAATAAGAAAATGAGAAAATAAATTATATTCAGTGTGATTTTAAAGCTTTACTACCCTCGTATGCATAAAATAGCCTTTAGCTACTTAAGCATTTGCTCTGAAGGCATTTTAAAAGGCAACACAGTTGAAATACAATGCGAAACTGCAAATATAATGTCGGTAGAACAAGAGGCGTAAAGTACTCGTATATCATTTTCATTTTCATTTGCACTGCCATTACATTCTATTCTATTTCGATTGCGATTTCTTTTTGTTAGTCGTTTTCATTTCGTTTTTAATTTCGTTCACATTTAATTAAAAGAGCATTTGCACTTGCCCGTTGCATATTGTCGGCTATTTTTAACTGAAAATGAACTTAAAAACTTTAAAAACCAAAAAAAAAGAAGAGAAAAATGCATGGACGACTGCGATGATGATGATGATGATAATGACGAGGAATCTCTCATCTCATGGGCAGAGATAGATGTGGATGCTCGTAAATGTGTGTAACGAATCACATCGAATTGAAATGCAATGGACATGAAAGGAACATGCAATAATGAATTGAGAAATGAAATGAAAGAACGAAAGTAATTGAATTATTATTGTGAAGAATTTTCTTCTTAAAACGGGCCAATAAAACTCCAATAAATCTACAATTTTTCCAATAAATATTTACATGTGCTGCTGCTGCTGCTTCTGTTTCTGTTCAATAAAAAATAACGTATAATTCGTGCACATATTGAAACATTTCTGGCCAAATGGCGTTGATGGCAATGCAATTGAAATTGAGGGTCAATTACAAAAGAATTTTGAAGAACAATTGCAATAAAAAGGAAGAATAGTTTACATACATACATACATAATTGGCCATTACAACCCTTCAGTCAGGATTACGGCCTAGCTTCTCACACCACTCATGTTGTGTGCGTTAATTTTATACGTGAGTGGCGGGACCTACAGTTTAACGTCGACTCCGAACGACAGAATTTTGAGAAACTTTTTCATGGCAGTTTATTTTACTCTCAGAGTTTTTGCCAGAAATCTGCTGAGAGGAAGTCGCCGAAGAAATATTTTTTTTTTTCATATTTCATTTTTGATGTCTGACCTGGGATACGAACCCGGGCTTTACGAATAGTAAGCCAACACACTACCTACTACACCACGGCGACGAATAGTTTATTGCTTTTTAAAACAAAATTAACAAAAGTGTGAGGAAGATTTCCATCAAACAGACACCCGTTTAATTGTATTATTACAGCCGGTCTAAAAATTAAGTCACTAGTGCAGCAAAATTATATTCAGATGTAGCATCTTCAATTTATTTTGAAGCTGTGGTCCTAACGTAAGATGTGCCTGAAAGTAAATTCGAATTTACAGTGGGGTGCACAAATGAGTATATGTTTGTACTCTGAGCAATTTTAATTGCATAAAAATAAAAGTGTTAAAGCAATTCAACATTTGTTTTTTTCGTTTCTAATTTAGTATTTAGTACTTAACAAAATAATATAAATTTCAGAACTAAAATGATCAAATTCTAAGAAAAAACAATCAAGAGGAAAATAACTCGGATGTACTCAATTTTGTACCATTCCAAAATTTTAGAGAATACGAGTATTATTAATATATAGTCCAAAGACCCAAAGATGTAAAACCTCATTTACCCGACTTGGCATGCTCTGCATCAAATTCTCTATAATTTCTTTCGGAATATTTGTCCATTCCTGATGAATCTGCTACCAAAGCTCATCTAAATTGGTTGGGGCTGATCAGTACTGACCCAATCGTCACTTCGGGATTGACCACAAAAGTCTCAATCGGATTGAGGTCAGGACTTTGTGCTGGGCACTGCACTAATTAAAAATTTTGCTCACTAAGTCATTCTTTAACGATTTTGGAGGTGTGTTTGGGGTCATCATCCAACTGGAAAAGTACTCCTTGCACAGGATAGGCGCTCTTGTCGACAAAATCGGGAAGATGGGTCTGCAAAATTCTCAAATAATCTCCTTTTTTCATAATGTTATTGAAAAGACTGCCTATGAGTAACTAACAGTATAACGACTAAAATTCCAAGGCCTGATAAGCCATGGAGAATTGAATTTAGCTGGTACGAGCAATCTTTTCAAGGACCGTCTTGGTATTCTTTCTTATAGCCAGACGGCAATAAAAGCTTTACTTTGTCGCCCCGATGCCTACATAAACGATTTTAAATTGCCACAGATCGCTCCACAAGGCGACTTACCACTGATAACCTCCAAGCGAAGGATTGAAATTGGCTGATAGACTACTACTGTGAGCCTCTGTAAATTGGAAAATATGACAAGAATGATAAAAATTTAGGATAGTGACAGCGTAATAACTTCCTTAAACTCCCAACTTTGGAAGAAAGCAACGAATTTTGCAAATGAAGCATCAAAATTGATGTCAAATATTGATAGCCTTGCGCTGAATAAAAATGTGTCACTGTAAGACCTTCGTACAATGGGTCAATTCGACCTACGGGTACTGTACTTGTCTTAATTGACAAGACCTTCAAGTATGGGCAAGCAACTTTTAAATTGCAGGCTAGAGGAACATGTTATTCGGTTTAAAAAGAAAAGAAGAAACTATTCCGCTCGTTCATTAATTGAGGCCAACCTGAATTATCGCTACTGTCTCCGATAGTTCATGTGTTTTTCAGATGGAGATCTTTATCATCAAAGAAGCCTGTTCGCTATAATCTGAGGTCGAAGTGCATTGGCGCAACTATAATTGCGTTAACAGCCAAGCGGCAATTCTTGCCATTTGATTACGCATTATCGCTTCGCGTATGTACTCGTACTATCGGCTTTTCCATGGAAATATGACAGATGAGCAAGTTTTTCAATGTAGGATAGTAAGAAGGGTATCTGGCCTCTAGAAAATTACGGATGATTAGCTCTTGAATATTGTGCCTTACGAGATTAGAATATGATCTCTGGGGCTCTAATCCATTTATAGGTCAGAGTAAAGCGACATATTCAGTCTGGTTGCTGCATTTACTGGGCACAAGTCGATTTGAGGATATCCCTGATGGCCTGTACAACAGTTTAATGATCACTGCCGTAACCGTGCCTGTGTGGAAGAGGACGAGATAGTTGACCACTTCTTTTGAGGGTATCCATACATAACATAATTGGTCATGATTACGACCTAGCTTCTCACACCACTTATGTTGTGTCGATTCCGAACGACAGATTTTTGAGAAACTCTTCATGGCAATTTTATTTACTCTTCGAGTTTTTGCCAAAAATCTGCTGAGAGGCAGTCGCCGAAGAAATATTTTCGTTCTGATGTCTGACCTGGAATTTGAACCGTGGCCTTTCGTCTAATAAGCCGACACACTACCTACTAGACTACGGCGACCTTTGAGGACCTTTCACTCCTTAAAAATCACCGCCGTGAGACCTTTGGCGACTTGTTTCGGAATATCAAACACAGATGCATTGGCGTACTTCAATTTAACGTAAAAGGATGAAGTTTCACACGGATTTAGGCGGGTCTAACGCTGTGGTAAAGACTCAAATGTATGTTTAATAATGCTATGTAGCGCTCATTTTTGCTGCCGTATTAGCCAACCAAACGACCCAAGGGAATATAGTAGATATCACTCTATAGTTTTGGAAGAGGCTAGTGTTGTCATTCGTATTACAAATGGAAAACTAGTCCTAATGGCTAGTGAAGCCACGGAGGAACATGATAGCTATAGGCCGGAGTTACTTTAGAGTTTTGGGTATGGAACCTTGCCAAATTTTAACATGTAAGATGCAACGGAGTTACTTGAGATTCGAAGAACAACGAATAAATATGGAATACGTGATCGGATAGATCTTATGGATTGAGAAGCTACTACCCATGAAGTATTGTAACGCAGTTTAGAATTTTTTAATGGCATAAAGCCTATGGACAAAGCAGAGACAATTTAACTTTTATTTTGGGTAAGATATTAAAAACAATGAAGAAAAAAGAAAACTATTACTTTTGGTGACTGCCTCTGGCAAAAATTCTGCAGGTAAATAAACTGTAGAGTGGCGTAAAACTCAGGGCCAAAACTAACACATACAGCATGGGTGATATGAGAGGCTAGGTTGTAATCCTGACTAAAAGGGTGGTCGTTACAACACGTTAAGGAAAATTAAGAAAAGTGTAAGTCATGATACTACAACTGACCTTAGCTATTTAAGCTTTGAGCATAACACGTTTAATATAAATTTCCTCGCATATATTGCTTGACCTTTGACTATATCTGCATATTTAAAATAAATTTATCACCATTTCAGAGCTCATAAATAAATTTTACAATGAAAAGAATGAAAAAAAAGAAACCATTTAATGAAACATAAATAACAAGTCCCCGGCACCAGATGACATATTGACCCAATTCCTTAAGCAATTGCAAATGAAATGCAAAATTAAACGGAGGCATTCAAAAAGGCAAAGAAGCGGAAAAAATTCAAATCAAATAATTGACAACGTAACGAATCTGTCTGTGTATGTTTCTCTTAATTCACGTTAATTTAAATGAATTTAAGGCTTAAATATGCCCTTTATTTCGTTTATTTATCCATTCGTTCCACCATCACACCATCACACAGAAGGCAAAGACAACAACTGTATGGCCATTCACATCGCGTATGGATTGTGCAAGATTCAGCGTTAATCAGTTAAAAACCCTTCATTAAGTCCTTGGATTTGTTTTAAACCAAATGTCGAGAATTGCGGCAACAATTTTTAATAAATTTTTTAAACAAATTAAAATCACTGGGGCATCATTTTTCTTTTTGTGTCTTTGCTTTTGGTTTTGTTGTGTTGGTCGGTTATTAAAAACGCTCTGTTTTAGCTGAGATTTTTTGTCAAATTTTTTGTTTTGGTTTTAGTGTCCCAAATACGTGGAGGACATTGAAACACTTTTTAAAAGTAACACTTGTACCACCACCACCAAACACTTGCTATCGTTCATAATCACTGAATTTTTTTTTGCTTGTTTTTGTTGTTTGTTTCATGTAAATGAAGGTTGTTGTATAACTCCAACTTTTTTCCTCTTGATTACGAGGGTATGCGTGTATATATCGCCAGTTTGTTGTGGCTGTGTCTGCTACAATTTTGCCATCAAAATTTAAAATATTTGACACTTACATTGTAAATAATTTTTTGCCTTTTTTCTCATTAAATTAAAACATTTGTTTTCCTACGAGGGCAGAGTGAGAAATATGTGACGTAAATGTTATCTGAGGTAGGAGTTTAATAAGTACTTAATTACGTATGTATGTGTTCATATAGTAGTGAAGAAACAAATCGCAGAAGCCCTGTTATCGATTGGTGTGACTAACTGGCGAAGGCCTGCAAGAAGCCGGTACCCCAGGCAGAGTGTGTTACGGCAAAGCGCAATCCGTTAATCGTGTTATTAATGGCCAATTGAGTGTATCAGTATGTAGCATAAGGCTTTGAAGACGATTGTTAAGCTAATGTGAGCCAAATCTAACACGAAATTAATTTGGGAATTTCATGATCTAAGGAATCAATTGGAAGTGCCTCGCTACAAGACTTAGTAACAAAAATTATTCGAGTAATCTGGAAGTCTATTTTGGGGAGTTCAGAAGAGTCAAGAACTGTTTTTGGGACAGGAGAAGGAGTATTTAGTGCCAAAATGAATTCGACGATCCCATGGCGAAAATGCCGGACATTTTCCAAGCGGAAGTCTATGTCGACGAAACTGTGCTCAATTTTTGTGCTCTTGAATTGACAGGACTTAACAATATTATCTGATAGTCAGGCCGCCACTCGCCTCTTACGAGGTTTATTCGAAGATAATATGAGACTGTTTGAGGAAGGTCTCGCAGTCGAGCTTGCGAGGTGGGTAGCTTCCAGGCCGATGTTGAGAACGGTTTTGTGGAATGGGAACGGATGTTTTGAAAAATATGCACAATGAAAGAGAAGATATAGATAGGCAAAGACTTTTGTTAGGAAATTACAAAATAAGGAATTTTGATACATCGGCCTCTTCACAGAGCTCTATAGACTCTAGAACATTTGTTTCGAATGGAGCCTATCTCGAGTCCATAATGTAGATTATGTGAAGGTGAGAATCGATCGTCCGAACACATTCTTCGAACCTGCGGGGCATTAATGCATCCCAGACGGAGTGCTAGGCAGAGAATTGTGTCTTTGTTGACGCCGAACAACATCCTGAAGTTTGTCACGGCTATGAGCTGAGAGGGACATTATACGGAAGAGATTTGAGGAAAGTACAATAGTACAACTATTTGGAATGGGGTTGCCTCGAGCCCAACATATAGATTCTGTGACGATGAGGTCTTACTGGTCTTTTTCCGAACTGCCCACAACATCGTTTCACCCTTTCGCCATGCTGAGGTTATTAGAAGTTTTTTACGTTTCAAATTCAGCGGAGGACATGGATATAAGCTACCGTAGTCTAGTAGGTAGTGTGTTAATCTATTAGAGGCGAGTCTGTGGACGTAATTTACGAGTTCATTTACCAGAAAACAAAATATATTTGGTAAATGAATATGAACAACCTTCGTAAAACACCCAAACTCCTAAACACGGCTAATTTAAACCGACTTTAAAATGTATGCCAAAGTGACCAGCGAACCAAACCAAACAGTCAAAACAGCCAACACTTTAGACAAGAGTGATGTCGACCAGTCACTTGTTTAAACATTCGCTCATTTAATCAACTTGTTTTCGTGTTTTTTTTTTAATAAAAAAAATTCAATTTTTTCTACGTTTTTTTTTGTTTACAATTTTGAAAATGTTTATTACGTTTCTTTATGACCGTAAAATGAGTGGGTTTTTGATGCTTTTTTCCTTTTTTTTAATTTCGTTATCCACCACACATGATCAGGCGAATGGTTTTTTATTTTTGTTTTTGTTATTTCGGCACATTTCATACATGAATTCGTAATTTTTATGACATGTTCAATTAATTGAGGTTCCACTTGCCGCTCGTAGACAGCCGCTTATCAATTGCAGCAAATGTAGCCGAGTGCAGGCGTTAAAACAGTCGACCTGTAGCATTTACTGGTTAGCAGAGTAGTAGAAGAGGAAGGAATAATGTCTTCTCATCAATAAATTTACTCGCAATTTAATCGTTTTGAATATTTTTTTGCTTTTATGACCGACAGAGGTGAGTTGCAAAAGACTCATAAAATATTTGAAGCACGAATTTTTTTGGTGATGACATGCTTCATAATGTTGTCACAACATTTAATATTTTTATTAAGAGGATGTGTCCGTTTATTTTTTCCTAAAGCGTAGAAACGCTCAATGCTACAATAACGTATTTTATTGATTCAGTTCATATCAAAAGAGATTTTCGCAGAGCGTAGACAAACGACAAAATCAGAAAAAAGGGAAAGAACCCTATTTATTTAGACGATAAAGTAAGAACGCGATCTTATTTTATATAAAGTGGGCCATCTATCGGTTTAAATTTAAAACAACGGCTATTTCGAATTTGGCAATACCTATGTCATTTAATTCTATCCTAAAATTAAGATTATGTAACGGGATTTATTGGGCCAAAGAGAAACACCACTATGATATTGATCGTGCCAAAAAAATCCTTTTTTTTCGGATGAAGCTCATTTTCGTCTTGGTGGGTGCGTTATTAAGCAAAATTGCTGCATTTCGGGCTCAGAAAACCCACAAGTAGTATTATAGAAGCCAATGCACCCATTACGAGTGACTGCTTTGTGCAGGTTGTGGAGCGGAGGCATCAATGGCCTATATTACGTTCAATGAAGACACCTATCGCACCATGATAAGCGATCTTTTTTACCGCTCTTTTTGGTATTGATGTGAACGAAGTTTAGTTTCAACAGGATGGTTACGCTACAATCGATTTATTGCGTCAAACGTTTGATGGTCGTTAAATTAGCCAAAATGGTGATGTCAATTGGCCGTTAAGAAGCTGCGATTTGACACCGTTGAACTATTTTCTGTGGGCCGTCGTTAAAGAAAAGTGTTATGCCGACAAACCAGAGACAATTTAAAAAGTGCACGAAAATTGTTCTGATTGAATGAGGTACTGTGGGACCAGCTGCGGCAGCCATATGAACTGAAATAATTGTACTTCACAACAAAAAAAAAATAAATTTTGCAAAAATTTCAAACCGTTTTTGTTTTATTGCATTTACACATTTATTTAGTGTGGAGCAACTTGAACTAAATACATTCATGTCATATGAAAGAATGTCCGAGAGACTTAAATACATGTTAGAGAAAGGAGTTCAATGGATTTAGTTGTGAAAAGATTAGTTGTGATTAGATTTTACTGGGAGCTTGTTGAATATTTTTTTTTTTTTGCAAAATTTATGTATTTTTCTATGTGGCTTCAATACGGAGAGATCGTAGGCTCTTTAAAATCTCTGAAACTAACAGTCTTCCACACTTTGGTGAGAGCCGCAGTTAAAGGTCAAACTTCTTTCGCAACTTCGTGACAATAACTCTGGCAAAAGATCCGAAAATAAATAAAATTGCCATGAAAGCGTTTCTCAAGAAGCTGTCCTTCAGTAAAATCGGCAAAATTAACACACACAGCATGGGCAGTGTGAGAAGCTAGATTGTAATCCTGAATAAAGGGTTGTAATCACCAAATTAAGTGAGAATGTTTAAGGCTCTGATACGATTATAGTCTTCTATCTACAATTTAAATTTGTCGATTGCGTTCCCAAAATATTCCAATTGGCAGCCAAGCATTTGAATGTAAGATCAATGAAAACTTATTTAGAAACTATTGGGTAGGCCGTTTTGCCTTACCCGTTCGACCATAATTTACTTTGATCGCTGCAGAAAACTATCACCGCAAAACCTTTTAATCTAAACAGGAATTAAAATAAAATTAACAGTTCTTGTGGAGCAGGAGGACTCAAATGTAGTGAAGGAAAAGACTACATCTAACGATGGCCAATAGTTTGAATAAGTTTATGTTGTATCCTGTCAAGGTTTGACAATAAACTATCTCACAACTATACAAGCAATAATGTTGTACACCGAAAACATTTTTTTTTAAACAAAAAATTTTTCCTTGTGTACAGCCTTTACTAGTAAAGGTAGTGTTGTTATCGTTAATAATTTTTGTTAATCTTTCAATTTAATGAAAAATCACTTGAAATTAAAGACAACAAAACGTTTTGACCAACTTATGAGACAGACAACTGACAGTTGCAATGATTTGTGAATGTCTGGGAAATTGAAATACAAGAAAATTAAATGATTTACGGCAACGTACATACGTTTCCATGAAAAAACTAAAAGAAAAATTTCATATGAAATCAAGTTATGAAGTTGACAATTTCCTAAACCTGATGTCTGATGACAAAATGCATTGATTTGTAATCAAATATTTTGTTATTTTTTTCGATTTTTTTTTTTTGAAAAACCCACCAAAAAATATGATTTATTGCAGACTAGACTTACAGACTCGCTTACTCTCAAGTAGTACATATGTGTGCATGGCAGATTTAAGCATAGGAAATGATGATGATTATGATGATGATTTTCGCACTTGATAAGAGAGTGTGGCCCACGTTTGCAGAAAACATTGGGACTTTTCAACACCTTTTTTAAAAATTGAAGCAGCAAGTCATCTCTCTCTCTCTCTCTCTCTCTCTGTGGCTTTGTGTCAACATTGCTTAGCAAATGTAGTTCAAATATTTAATTTTTTTTTACAAATCATTTGTACAAAAACAAAAACAAAAAGGTTAATAATTTTTGTTTCACTTTTAAAATCAATTCCTCTGCGTTATTTATTTATATGTACGATTGCTGTTGTATTGCAGAGAAATCGTGTTAATCATTCTGACATTTTCGTTAAACTTTTACTTTCAAGTGGTTTTTATTAATAAAAAAAAACGACAACAAAAAAACAAAATTTAAATTCATTTCAAGAAAAAGGAAGAAAACAAAAACAAAAACAATTTCTAAAATCAGAAGAAAAGCCGCCCAAGTAGATGTTTCTTCTTTTTTTTTCGCCTGCCTGGAACCATTTTTCTGATTTTATGGACTCCAAGCCATTGAGGCCCAGCAGTGTGTGTTTCATTAACCTTTTTAAAGAAACGATATCTTTTGCTTAAAATCTATAATCAAGAAAAACGATTTTTTTTCTTGTAACAAAAATACCGAAAATTTATTTAAAAAAACCTGCCACAAAATTCCTGTTTCTTGAAATCACTTCTTTTTGTTTGTACCACCGAAAAAAACTTTCATTTTCTTTTGAAAGAAATTTAAAACGAAAAAATCTGTAGAAACAAAACGTTTAACAATCAAACCTAAAAACAAAAAAGTGCAATAAATACTTAACTTTTATTTTCATTATCACTTTATTTTACACAGGACTACAGAAATTATCGGGAATGTATATGAACGTTCCATGTGGTAGTCACCGTAATCAAATTCAAGAAATCTGTGCCTATTTGTTTACATTCACATAGCTACACTTTATTTGGAACACCCCAATAGCAACACTAAAATATACGCATGAGGCTTGTCGGCAGAGTAGACATCATTTGGCATCATACAACTAAGCCTAAGGCTCGTGAAGATAAGAATGCTGTCAGTTTGATGGAATACGATTAGCTTTTCGTCTCTAATACATACATACATAATTCAGTCTGGCTTACGACTTAACTTCTTACACCACTTTGTGTTGTGTGTGTTAATTTATATACATGAGTGATGGTACCTACCGTTTAAAGCCGACTCCGAACGATAGATTTTCATGGCAATTTTATTTTACTCTCAGAGTTTTTGCCAGAAACCTGCTGAGAAGAAATATTTTCATTCATATTCTGTTTTGTTGAAGATGTCTGACCTGGGGTTTGAACCGTGGCCTCACGTCTAATAAACCATCACTCTATATACTAGACTACGGCGACTTCAAGTTTCTAATACCCGCGATAAATATGAAATTCTAAGTAGTTTTGGATTTTTTGGAATCTGGCATACATACGTAATCATTACAAGACTTCAGTCAGAATTACGACCTAGCGAGCATCAAACCGAGCAATCTTCTGTAAAACCATATTTTTCTTAGCCAAGTTTAAACATACGCCTACTAGACTGTAGCGAATCTTAGATTAGTTGTGTTACACAACAAAATTCGCCATTGCAACCCTTCAGTCAGAGGGTTGCGACCTAGCTTCTCACGCTACTTACATTAAGTGTGTTAATTCTATTCATAAGCGGAGGGACCTACAGTTTAAAATCGACTCCGAACGACAGATTGAGAAAATTATCATGGCAATTTCATCTCAGCCAGAAATCTGTCATATTTCGTTTAGTTGGAGATGCCTGATCTGGGGTTTGACTAAGTCTACATACATACATGATTGACCATTACAACCCTTCAGTCACGATTACGGCCTAGCTTCTCATATCACTCATGTTGTGTGTGTTAATTTTATACATGAGTGGCGGATCCTACAATTTAAATTCGACTCCGAGCGACAGATTTTTTAAGGAACTTTCATTGCAATTTTATGTTATTCTCAGAGATTTTACAAGAAATCTGCTGTCTAAATGCCACACTTATTTATGGCGATGCTATTTTCAACGACATTGGTGTACAAAAACAAAAAAGAAATCTTTGTTGTCCTGTGTTCTTTTGCTCACCCAGTTTGTTTACAGGTTTTAAAACTCATTGTACCACCTTAACGTTTAGCGACATTGTTTTTTTGACCAAATTGTTGTTGTTGTTATTCACTTGTATTATTTGCAATGTTGTTTTTGGAGAAGAATCTTTACAAAGTCATTGCAAAATCGAAAAAAAAAATAATTTTTCTCTGTTGCCAAAAGAAATTTAAAGTCATTGGAGTGACCAGACACACTTAGTCGTGGTGAAATCCAAGAGTAAAAAATTGTTTATTTGAAAATTTCTTTCATTTAATCTTAAGTTTAGTTTTGAGTTCTACGCAAGGTTGTAATTTCAATCGATTTAGTTGCATTGAGCTTCAGAGTTAGTGAATGATTAATTTTACAAAGGAGACTAAGATCAAAGATTGAAGTTCCTAAGTGTTCTAAATTAACAATTTCAAGATTTTCTCTATTTGATAAATCTTCTCCGAATGTTTGAATTAAGTTAAAGGACCTCTAAGGTCTTTCTAATTCCGATATTGCACAGTTACAGGACAATTTCGCTTCTTCATGCAAATTTTCTAATCCGCCTTGCTTTATAATTTACATTCCAACGAAGATTATCAACTGCCTTCATTAGGCTTGTTGGTATGAGAAAAACTTGCAAAGTTATGACGAATCATTCTCAAGATAGGTTTGACGAATTGCTCGTTCGTGACCTTTTGCTAAGATTCTATGGGCATTGAATGTTCTTCTTTCGCCTGATATTTTTTCTATCCGGAATGATTTTTATGAAGAATAACTGTGTCGATATATTTTTCTCTTTAACTTCTAATTCTATCAAATTTTTTTGGAGATGAAAGGATTGCTTGTTGTATTCATATTTCAATGAAAATATGCCAAGACTTTAGCAAACTCAGGCGAAGAGATCCCACATCCCCACAACCGATTAATGAATTATTAATGATATGTCATCTGTAACTATAGGGGAGTCCAAAAGGTGTGCCATGCTCTAGGCATGAGAATTGAAATCCATGCACTTTCGACGCGTCGTGTTTATATCATTTTATACGTAAGATGAGTGGTGCAACGGATAATGCTCGCTTGACGCAACATGTTTGCTTCACTTTATATATAAGGCGAGTGATGCAGTGGTTAAAGTGTTCGCTCGTATCCTGCAGTGCATTAACTTATTAGACACGAACTTATGACTCAAATTCCAGCTCACACATCTCGAACAGAACGAAATATGAAGAAAATATTTTTTGGCGACTTACTCTCAACAGCCTTTTAGCAACAACTCTGGGAACAAATAAATATGCCATGAAGAGTTTCTCTAATCTGGCATTTGAAATCGATATTAAACTCTAGGTCCCGTACGTAACTCATGGATAAAATCAAAATAATAGAACTAAATGATCAGTTAGGTCAATAAGAATACATAATAAATATCGAATATCGATACTGGAAAGTGGAAGAAGAAAAAAGAAAAAACAATACGAAAACTCTACTGAAAGCGCGAAAGATAAAAATAATTGCAATAACAAATAAACAGTAAACCTTCCGAAGTTGCCAGACTTAAAATAAATGATGTATAAAGAAACTAAAGCTAACATTGCCAGTGAGTTGTAATCAAAAGCGCAAAGTATAAACGCTATTGCATTATGCATTTGAGAGAAATAAAACAAGAGAAAAGTTGACAAGTTCGGTTATTTTAAAACTGCAATTCTCGAAACCACAGGAAATACTCGTTTTTAAAAAGTAAAAGCGTAATTGGGTTTCCGGATCGTTTGAAATGCAGGTACTTGCTTTCCAATATTTCCATGATTTTATGGAATTTCGCAAAGCTTAATTGCTTGGTGAATGGAGCAATACATTATAGGGAGAATTCATACTATTTGTATGTTGGGCAGACGTCTACCAGATGTTTTTTGGTGTCTCCGTTCAAATGGAAATTCAATATCCATAAACACTACACCTTCTTTCCTACAACCTATTGCAACCTATTTTCCGAATTCCAATAAATAAACACACTAGGGTAGAGACCATTTTCAAGAGTTAACTGAATAAAAAGAAAATATGGACGCAAATTATTTCTTCATTTTGCAATGAAAGTAAATGAAAACTGACTACGGGAATACTTCTGTGAGGTATAATAGTCTAGTCTGAAGTCACCGTAGTCTAGTAGATAGTGTGAAGGCTTATTACACGTAAGGTCACGGTTCAAACCCCAGTGCAAACATCTCTAATAAAACGAAATATGAAAAAATATTTCTCCGGCGACCTCTTCACAGCAGATTCCTGGCAAAAACTGTGAACGAAATATGAAAAAATATTCCTTCTCAGCGAATTCCTGGCAAAAACTGTGAAAGTAAATCAAAAGTACCATGAAAAGTTTCTCAAAAATCTGGTGTTCGGAATCGACTTTAAACTGTAGGTTGTGTCACTCGTGGATAAAATTAACACACACAACATGGATGGTGTGAGAAGCTAGGCTGTAATCCTTGTAATGACCAATTATGTATGGATACAAATTAACTGTGCAACAGAATTTATTTACAACGAGTCTCTTTATGATATGAAACCGAAATATTTCGAAAAAAAATTTTCTCTAATTTTCCTTTCCAAACAAGTCCATGATATTCATTCGCGGTCTATAAATAATTGCGACATGGATGGGGGTTAATTAATTAAGAAAAATTTGTTTAATCTCTAAACTTTTTGTCGTAATTCAATCGGAAATTAATACCAATTAACTCTACAATTGTTTACAGAAAAAAAAACGAAACAAATACGTCGTGCATAAATGCATTAGAGTCTAGAGAAGTTGGTCTACAACTTGTTAGCATTAAAAGCCAAAGAAGAAAAAAGAAGTCTAAACACCACAATTAAAGAGAGGAAAACAAACAAGCCGACGTAATTAATTGGTTAAGAATCGTATACAAAAATATTATTTTCATCGAAATGCAATAGTTTTTCTTGTAAAATTAACACTTGCCTGTTGTAAGCAGTTGTTGTAGCAGATGTAAATTTTGTTGTACCTCTTGTTGTTGCTGTTGATGTAGCAGTTGCAAATGATGGTAATGATATAGTTGTTGTTGCTGTTGTTGCTGCTGCTGTTGCTGTTGGCGTATTAAAACAACATTGGCATTTTGTTTTAACAAAATACAACATAATGATGACAACATCC
This sequence comes from Sarcophaga carnaria, assembly GCA_958299815.1. NCBI lineage: Eukaryota > Metazoa > Arthropoda > Insecta > Diptera > Sarcophagidae > Sarcophaga > Sarcophaga carnaria. The sequence continues at coordinate 93,279,709 of OY283149.1, forward strand.
TCTACAGACTATGAAAACAAAAATGTTTTATTAAGACAGACTGAAGAAGGAAGAAATCTTATTGGGTTGGTGAAGAAGTCATTTCATGCTTGAAATTTGTTGATTTTTAAAGAGTACGGTTAAGATTATTAACATTGAGGCGGACATGTACAATGCTAAAGCTCTATAATAATCAAATAATTGTTGCATTAGGTGTGATGTGATGATGAAATTTGCTCAGTAAGCCAAGTAAACCCAAGTGGGTTTAATCCAATTCACCTTTAACTGGTTCTGTCCATAAAAAGTGGATCCTCAGAAATCTTTCGTCTGAGACTCTACACTTCTTACTCTGGAGGTTATGAGGTATTCTCAAACTCAATGGGTATGTACTAGGGATGCCAATCGGGAAATCCCGAATCACAAAATCCCGGGAATTTTCGGGATTGTGAATTCATATATATAACTTAGGTTAGGTTAGGTTAGAGGACGTGTACTTGTCAAATTAAGACAAGTACAGTAGCTGGAGGTCGAATTGACCCATTGTACAACGTCCTAGTTTCTCAGCCCACTTATGTTGCTTGTGTTAATTTTATACTTGAGTGGCGGGACCTGCGGTTTAAAATCGACTTTGGATGACAGATTTTTTTGAGAAACTATTTCGCGGCATTTTTTTAATTTACACTCAGAGTTTTTGCCAGACATTTGCTGAGAGGAAGTCACCGGAAAAAATATTTTTTCATATTTCAGTTTGTTGGAGATGTCGGACCTGCGCTTTGAACCGTGGCTTCAAGTCTAATAAGCCAACACATACACTACCTACTAGACTACGGCGCACAGTGGGGTTTTTGATACCAAAAATGGGAATTAATTGCAAAATTAAATTTAGGAAAACCGAATAAATTTTTGTTGTCGATAAAAGTACACAACATTCCACATCACTTGTGCAAAAATTTTGTTTTTGAGAACTACCGTTATGTCACAATATAATTTTAAAGTTTGAATTATTTGTAGTTTTCCTCGCGTGAAATATAAATTTCAACTTTTGGTTTTTATGTGCAATTTGTGTTATTATTTTTAATTTATTTTCACGCATAAGCCTATAAATTAGGGGATTTCGGAAAATATGTCGATAAATAGTTGTGAATAAAGCCAAATTAAGAAAAAAATGTTTTGTTTTCTAAAAATATAAACGCTTTTGAAGATATTTATGAAAAATTTGTCTGCACTTTTTTGCACATTTTGATATAAAATTTAAATATATTGTGGCACCTACATATAAAAAATTAAAAAAAAAGAAATAAAAAAAAATTAAAAAACCTTAAAGAGTGTCATTTCTTATGGAGAAAAGCGCTTGAAAGTCAATCATAAGTTAGTCTTATCCATGATTGATGGAAAAATATGTAATACACTCACAGAAACTACTACTACACAAAAATGCTTTTTATATGGTGCTACTTCCAAAGAATTAAATAGTATTGACAAAATCTGGAGTTCGGTTTGCCGATTCTGCATGGATGGATTACATTTTTTGAATGCCTGCTCCATTTGGCGTATAAGCTTCCACGTATTCAAGAGGAGTTCAAGAATAAAACTGGTCTTATTATTGACCATCCGAAACCCTGCTTTGGAAATTCGAGTGACGGCATCACAGCTCGGCGCTTCTTAAGACAACTTAAGACAACTGCGTTTAAGAGGAGTTCAAAAATAAAACTGGTCTTATTATTGACCATCCGAAACCCTGCTTTGGAAATTCGAGTGACGGCATCACAGCTCGGCGCTTCTTAAGACAACTTAAGACAACTGCGTTTAATTATGGTTACCGTTTTTAGTGGATTTCAAATAAACACTAATGCCTTTCGAGATTTTGCTCTTGATACCGCAAGGTATTTTGAACAACTGTATCCTTGGTATTATATGTCCCCAACTATCCATAAATGTTTAATACATGGACCAGAAATAATAAACCATACTTTACTACCAATTTGACAGCTGACGGAAGAAGCACAAGAAGCTCGAAACAAAGATTTCAAAAATTTTAGGGAGCATTTTTCGCGAAAATGTCCTGGAGAAAAATCAAGTGAAGACATATTTAAAAGACTATTAGATACTTCAGAACCAGTAATATGAAATATGAGAAAATTGAAAGAGAAAAAACCCATAATTTTTCTATGGAAGCAATTCAATTGATAAGATTTTAATCAAATGTCGATGGTGCAGAAGATGCCAATAATAATGATACCTATACTAATTATAGTGATAATGATGATAATAATAATTGATGATGATGATTATAAAGAATCGGATAAGGAATAGAAATGTGAGAATAAATATTATTCTTTTTATTTTTTTGGAAATATTGCAGTTTTTTTTAAATAAACTAATGGGAATTAAAATTTGTACTAAATAATATTAAAAAATTTATTAGTTTTACTTCTTAAAGTGAATTTAACTGAAAAAATTTAAATTAGAAACAGGGAAAGTTACCTTGAATTAATTCCCACTTTTGGTATCAAAAACCCCACTGTGCGGCGATTTTTGTTTTTTTGTTTTCATTTGTTTCCTACGAAATTTACCAATGATAGGCTATTCGGGAAATAAAATGAATGTGGGTGGTATCATCACAAGAAACATCATAAAATAGAATTCACACGTCGTCGTCGTGAGTAATAGCTGATGAGAAATGAAACCGATGTTACGAGATAAGAACTTATTCAACCAATGAGTTGGGGTCACACAATTCTTGCAGTGCTCGCTCATCAAACCAAAACTGAAATAACAATTCAAGGATTTCTGCTAAGGCAACTGCCACGCCCCCAAAAAATAGGAATTTAATAAACCCTAGTTTGAATTCTAGCATCATTTGAAAAGTGAAACGAAATCAACGTAAAAATTCCTCTTCATTCACCAACCCAATACGTAGGAAAGCCACTACACTACACTACTACAGGCGAAAACTATTTAAATGACAGTTAACACCGAAACCGTTAAAAGAAACAACAAAAACAACAACTTATTCACAGACACTATTATAGAGACGTCGTCAATATGTCTTCTTTAAACGTGCAACTTCCTTTGTGGAAGAAATCGAAAATCGAGTTGAAAAAATGATTTTTTTTTTGTCAAAAGAATTCATTAAAAAATAATTTTTCTTTTTCTTTTAACACTTAATTTTTTTTAATTTTATTTTTATTTTTTTTAATATTTTAGGAAAATAAATTATTTTGGTTTTTTTTTCATTCTTTTTTGTGTTTGCTTTGTTGTGTTTCACGTTATTTATTTATTTATTTATTTAAGCATTTTCGGTCGGTTTTGTTCCTTTTCAAATGGCATCGTTTCGTTTTCGACTAGACGTTGAAAAAAGAGTTTTAAACTGCGTCACGTTCGATTTGTTACTATTGTGACGTGCAACTTGTTGAAATTATTTTTGCTTAATTTGCATGGCAAGTTTTTTTTCTTCCTCTGTCTTTTTTTTGGCAACACTTTGTTTTTTTGTACGTTTTTTATGCTAAAATCTTGCAACAGAAATTGTTTTAGAAACAACAACACAAATGAACACACGGACGACACTTAATATAATGTGCAACACACATATTGCAGCAGAAGTCAATTCAATTGTAAAGTTGTCGTTCTTCTTCTATTTTCATTTTTTTTTTATTTATTTTCCACTCAACTTATGCTTCATTCGCTTTTCTGTATACGAAACATTAATGGTCGGAAATTCGACCCTTTAGTACCCTATGCTCCATTTCTGTACACAATTAGGAAAATTATTGTTTTGAAAAATATTTAATTCCTTTCTTCCTTCATATTTAGGTGCATACGACTGTCGCGAAGCGCTTCCAACTTTTTATACGTTTCTTTTTTTTCGTTAACTTGCGTTCATCCACAAAGTTTGATCATATGAGAGAGTTTGATTGCTCTACTACAGCAGGTTCTAGAATAACAGGGTTGCCATCAGTAGTGACTTAGAAAAAAGAACGCTTGCTGTACTGTGTTGTTATATCGGTGGAGGCGGTGAGGAACAAGTCAACATGGGTTCTACTCTTCCCAAAGTAGTGGTACTGCCTGAACTTCGTATGATGTTTGTTGTTATTGTGGCCTCTCTAGAGGTTCAGAAGGTGCAAAATGTACTGGGCCCAAATCATCAGGTACTAAACTAAAGTGTAATTCTTATTGAAACAAATTAAACATACTAAATAGGGTTGTAAAGGTCGTCCGATCAGGAGGAAGCTCTATTGCATAAGGAATATGTCGTCACAGAAGAATGCTCAAGATTAAAAAAGTCTTGTTCCACTGAAGAACATTATACTCTATAAGGAAAGATTGAGCCATTACGCTTGAAGAAGTGCAAACACAATGCCAGCAAACGTGTAAAATGAAAGTTAAATAATTTACTATAGTCTAATTGAGGAGGATCTGTTAGATTTAAACCCTTTACAAAACGCAGTACGAATCAGAGCTATGAGAGACTATGATTAGTATAATGACAAGGAAGTCAAGATTTATCGGAGGCAACGTAAACTTCCTCACAGCTCCCTTACAGCTTCCCTGATCATAACCAAAAACTCTATCGGTTGCAACGAGACTGAGTAATAAGAGTGATTTGCAGGCTAAACACTCTATTGAGGGAGCAACCATTATGTTGTATACGGATTGCTTAAAGGCAGATAATAGAACGGAAAATCCCCTGGAAAAAATTGCGGGTACTTTCCAAGCGGAAGAAGTGATCAATTCGACTTGTATAGAAAGTACAAAGGTGGAAACATAACAATACTTTCTAACAATCAGAACATTATCTAAGCACTCGTCTCGTTCGATGTTAATTTGAAATTAATATGAGACTGTCAAGGGAAACGGAATCAGTTAGGCAAGTGAAATAGAGTCACTATTTGCCGCATCACAAGTCACGTACGAAACAATGGCAAGGAGTAGGCAAATAAGCTTCAGAGGAGGGAAGCTTTTAAGCCGCTTATACGAGCAGAATCTTACTGTGAAGTGGGTAAAGATGAAAACGAAGATGGAGAGCGGTGGAGAGACAAGCTATACTTTTGTTAGTAGTTAATTAGTGACAAAAGATTTGAGATATACATCAGACTGCGCAGAAGCATCTTGAGGATAGTAATCGACATGAGCACTAGGGGTTCAAACGAGCGTTTGTTGGGAATAGGGAACGCCTCAAATTCAATATGAAGAATAAGAAGGTTTCAATACATCTGGGAAGAAACACGTGCGTAGAGGTACTAGGCGGGAAGTTATACTAAATAGCACCCAAATAGCATCTTATTGAAGCTACATTTGTCAAATTGGTTGTCATTTATCTATGGGCGGATATAGCATTCAATAGCAGTGCAAAAAAGTAATTTTTTTTTTTATCAAAATAGGTGTTCTGTCTGTTCTTAATTTTTATTAAAAAAATCATCTTCTGCGATGAGGTCCATTTCTGTCTGAAAGGGGAACGAGAATAACCAAAATTGTCGAGTTTGGGATGATAACAATTCACAAGAGATCCAAGGACATCCATTCCATCACGATTTTGGGCTATCGGTCTATATTTCTCTGAGAACGACCAGTGTCGTCACTGTCAACGGCGGTCGATGCTTACCAACTTATTTGACTTGAACTGGATGATCTGAATATCAACAACGCAGCCGCGCAGCTCATGTTATAATCGACATTCTGCACGAGCGATTTGAGAGCATGGTCATCTCATGTAGAGGTAATTTAAACTTGCCACCGAAATCGCACAATTTGATCCGATGCAATTGGTTCTCATGGAAAATTGTATAAAAAATTACCAGAATTTCTAATACAACGCTTACCGGGACTCTGATATACTCTGAGGGTCATTATCTTCATGGTATTGATTAAACCGATAACCACACCTAGGCCCTTCGGTATAGCTTACATTTATGAATTGAAACAACAGCCAATGTTCCAAAGCTTATAGCAAAGTGTAACTGCTACTGTGTAGGGTATCAAAAGACGATAATGGCCTGTATTATCCGAAAATGTTTGTGTGCTAGTATGTGTGTGTCATTTTGGCTGCTGCAGCTGCTGCTAATGCTTAAAAAAAAGAAGAAAAATAAGACTGGCGTTGTATTGCTGTCTTGCTACCTTGTAAAGTGTGCTTCTTTTCAGTCAGTCAGTCAGTTCTTATTGCAACACACACGTACAATATTTTTCAAAGACGACTCGACTCGTGTGACTTCTGCCGCATACATGAAGTGTGTGTGTGTGTGTGAGTGTATGTGTAATTAATTTTTGACTGCTTAATTTTTTTTTCTGTTGTTCTTGCAACAAGTTAAACTGAATAAGTATGTGACATTTTTCATGTTGCATGACAAACAAAACAGAAAAAATAGAAAAAAATGTTTTCAACAAAAATTTCAAAATAATTTTTATTTAGAAAATTCACAATAAAAACAACTACAGCAGCAGTGTGTGCAGCAAAAATTCTAGTTGTAATGAACTCAATTTCTAATTACGAACAGCAGCAGCAGCATCATTAATTTCTGTTTAAGGAGCAGTTTGTTTCACTTTTTGTTTCTCTTTTTGTTTTCTGTTATTCGTGGCTTGTTTTTTGCCAAACGAATGATTAATTATTGGCTTCTGTGTTCGAGAAGATAGTTTAGTTTCGAAGTTTTAAAACAAAATTTTTGTTGTTCTTTTTTTTATTGGAATAAAATATAGTTTAACGAAAAGCCAAAAGGAAAAAACCTGGGTATGAAGATCTGTAGTTACGAATGAAATTGTTAGTGAAAGGATATCAATTTCAGTTGTTTGCGGTAAAATGACCCACTCCCTCAATGTAACATTGAAAAAGTTGGTGGGAAAAGAAATCTCTTACAATCAAATTTAAAATTTGTCCTCAATTAGGAATTTATGGGGGGGCGAAACGGATTACTCTGCCCTGGAGAAGAAAATAAATGGATTTTAGGCAAAACAGAGTTAATAAATGGCAATTGATTTGACAGACGTACATAGCTATAACAAAATGGCCGTTATCAAACGTCAAAATTTGGAAGTCCCAATATGAAAACGTGTGAAGTTTAATCTTTGCCGATACTTGGGCGCTTACTACATGGATGAACTGGAGGAACTGTCAAGGATTGACATTGGCAGCTTAAATCGCTTCATCAGGAGCTTCGAGTGGTTTCGAGACTAGGGGATAGCGGATATCTGTGGTAACACAATGGGCCCAATGCGGCCTAAGTGTGTCCATCCAAATTTCCTTGGATGGGCAGCCACATCTACCTACCTACCTACCTAATTTTTGCCGAAAAATAATTGTGTTAACAAATTTATAGCACAGTGTTGTCAATTGAATAGTTTTATTGAAGGATTAAAGGATTTATTTATATGTAAAGAACTAACAATTGAGAAAGGTACACCATTTCGCCTATTTGATATTTGCAATTGTTGAATCCACAGATAAGAATGTGTGTGAAGATAAATTCGAATTTGAAAATCCAAGTCGAAATCCATAAATTTTAGATGAGCCACATTTGGCATTAACAGAGCAAAATATCTTCTTAACAGAACAAAATTTGCTCTTAACAGAGCACTGTTAGCTATTTAACAGTATCAATCTGAACAAACCCACTTGCTTAGAAGCTAATTTTATGACAAATGCTTGGACTATGAGTACCACGTCGTACTCAAAGGAAGGTTCCAAGACTTCTTAATATAGTCCACTTGCTTAGGAGCTGATTATGGGAAATACTCTAGGTCTATGAGTACCATACTATATGCAAAGGAAGGTTTCAAGGCCTCTTAATATAATCAGCAACATAGTCACATATAAATTGGTATGGTATTGAGAAAAATGGCTTTCAAAATATCAATTTTTTGATTGAAACTTTTCTAGAAGATCAGTGGCCATTTTGGAATATATAAGAAATAGTACACCATACAGACTATATTCAAATGGTAGTCCAGAAAGTCCTCTTTCCAACCGTGGTAGTGGTGACCCCCACCGACCATCCTTTACATTTCAACACTTTTGTTCACAAATAATAATGATCATAATGAGATTTATATTTTATGTCCATAGTCTGAAATAATTGCAAAGCAGAAGAATAATCGACTATTGCCACTATTAAGCAGGTAACAGTGCTCTGTTAATAGGAAAGTTTACCTTGTTAGAGGCAAGAAGTTGCGCTGCTAAAAGTGTGGGTTTGCGTCTTTGGTTTTTAAATTCGAATTTATCTTCACACACATCAGATAATATTTGGTCAATTCACACAAGCCATTGTATCGTTGTATTCATTGTATTGTTGATAATTTTCATGTAAAAATCCGATATACTTATACACATTTTTTTCAGATGTTTTTAATAAGTTGTGTTAGTTTCGTGCTATCAAATTGTTTGAATGCCAAAAATTATGAAGAAGAATACGACATACACAATACAGAATAGCATTGAGCGTTCACAAACAACCAAGTGTATTCAATACAACATACACGATACAAAGTCGTGTGAATTGACCAATTGGTTTTCACAAAATAAAATCTTATAGTGTTTTCACACCAAGTGGTTTTAACGCAAAAGTTGGTTTTAACGGTAAAACCAAAAATAAAACCTGATTTTACCATACAAGATTATTGTGTTAAAACCAAAATAAAACCTTTTTTGAATTGGTTTTAAGTTGGTTTTATGAAATACAACCTTGTTTTGATGTACTAAATGTACTAAATCAGAGCTACCAGCTCTGAAAACCTGAAAACAGCTGATAAAAACAAAAACAAATGTAAATAAATAAATAAATGTAAATAATCATTTATTTTGTATTAAAAAGGAAAAATTTGGAATATTTTTAATTTCTTCAATGAAAATTTTAAAAATTTGTAAATATTTAATTATTAATCGAAATGTGTGTTGTTTCTGGTCACAATGAATATAGTTTCTTGTGCGAAAGGTAAGTCGGAAGCTAAATATATCAAGATGAAATAAGGCATATTGCTCATAAAATTTTTTTCTCGCAGTCATAAATGTCATGAATTTAAAACCAATTTTAATAAAACTTGCAGTGTGAACGCAAAATCAGCTGTTTATGGTTTTAATGCTAAAATCAGGTTTTAAATTTTGGTGTGAAAACACTATTAACAATATAAAAAAAAAATAGTTGTAACACTGTGTTTGGTTACAACAGTATCAATAATATAAGCATTTCTTTTAAAAAAAATTTAAGTATTTAAAAATGTTTACTTTATAATTACCAACAAAATAGGAAGATTAAATGTGATACGTACCTGAAAAGATAAAGAAAAAGAAATAATTTTATTTGCTTATTCATTAGAAAATTATAAATTATTTAAGTAATTAAAAAATTCTTTAAAGTTTGTCATCAAATTCCTTAAAAAAATATATTTATTTCGTTAAATATTTGAGTAGCCTGAAGGTATGTTTATTTAAATTCTTATTATAATTATAGTGGGTAAAGAGGTATCTATAGTACTGCCCTCATACTTTTAAGTCTGATGCATGACTCAGATCTCATTCTGTAGTAATTTTTCAATTAAAATTTTAATTACACCACTTTGTTTAAGAAAAGTCTGCCTCACTTTATCGTTAATTTCGTTGAGCATAGCTTTCCGAACATTTGATACCCACTCCTCAGAAAGGTTCTGGTCCCTTCTCCCAAATTCGAGAGTTTGATCGAATTCCCACATACATAACTTGATAACCAGCAGAGAGTAACCTCATTCTGTTTACTTAGCTAAGCCTCTTCAGATATAATTGGTCTTTACAAACTCCTCAGTCAGGATTACGACTTAGCTGCTCACACCACTTATGTTGAGTGTGTTTTATTTTTATACATGTATGGCGGATCTTCAGTTTCAATTTGGCACCGAACGACAGATTTTTGAGAAACTTTTCATTGCAATTTTATTTACTCTCAGAATTTTTGCCAGAAATCTGCAGCAGAAGAAATATTTTTTTAATATTTCGCTATATAGGAGGCGTTTGACATGGGGGGTTTGAAACATGTCTAATAAGCCAACATATTACCTTCTAGACTACAGCGACTACTTCAATCAATTTAAGCTCTTAAAATTAAAGTACACGAATGTCTGCCTAACTGTCAAATAGTATTGTTGTGTCCTATCATATGTACTGTCTACCCGTGTTGAATTGAGCACATCTTTCGATGGCATATACTTGGAGTATCCTGTGAATTTCTTCATGGGTTCGGAATATTTCATTCTGGGATAAAGAAAAAACTCCTGCTATTGTCCAAAGATAGGATCTTGACCCATCTGTGTACCAAAAAATAGTGCAGCTTCCAGATTACTCCACTAAATTTTCTTACTCATAGTCTCACATCATTTTATATGAATTGAATGGCAACAACCAGTTGTGTTGTATTGTATCAGAACCAAAAAATAAATTGAGAAGAGCAAAGAGTAGTCCCACATGAAAAACATGAACATTTTTTGATTTCCTTATTGTTAAACGTTTCAATCGCTAATGGCTGATTTAAATTGAAAATTCAATTCAATTTCGATTTTTCAAACAAAAAAAAAAACAAAAAATAAAAAAATTTCTCTAAAAAACGAAACTTTCCTACAACTACCACGGCTGCTGTGGCTGTTGATGTTGTTTTTATTGTTGCTGTTGCAGTAGCTGTCACCTTAAATTGCTCCACTTTAAAGATGCAACCTCCTGACATCAACTCAATGTTTAATATTGTTGCAACACTGTTCGTGTTGCTGCTACTACAGCCAGCTACTGTGTGTAGCTGTTTATTTAGTACACACGAGTCTCTTACAGCCAAGTTTACTTGTGTTTGTCTCATCATGAACAAAAAGGAACGTAGAAAACATTAAGTGCCACATAATGTTGCACTATTAAATTTATTTACAACATAAAATAAATTTTAGTTGGCCCCCTCTCTACCACTTTTATCGTTTTCAGGCAATTTGTTACCATTTTCGAAAGCCTTAAAGTTTAACCGAGAAATGCTTGCTTGCTTGTGTCCTAATGCCTGATACCTGCCGCATGCCGCCTGCCGCCTGATGTTGCATATGAAATTTTAAGTGAAAAATTGCATGTTTATGCTGTTGCTATTAATAATATTGGTGGTGGTGGTGTTGGTGGTGGCGATGCTGGTGGTGTTGGTATGGGTGTTAGTGATGGCATTGATGGCGTTGTTGCAAAGAAAATTTACTCGTGTTTTATGTCTTGTTCAAATGTTGTTGCTTTTCTTTTTCTTTTCTTTTTTGTTTTTGTGTTTTCTTCAAAAATTATTTAAAAATGCTTCAAGTTAACCCACTAAACGGTGGTGGTAGTGAGATGTGTCAGTTGTTATGACACATTTTTTTGACATTTAGGCTGCTGCCGTTTGTGGCAATTTCGCAACATTATTGACATTTGCACAGAGATTACTGTGTGTTGAATTCTTTATGAAAACCAATAGAAATTTGAAATAGAAATTTTCCAAGAAAGTGTATGGATGGGCGTAAGTGCTAATGTTTAGAATATTGCATCGAATAAAAAAAATTTTTAATATACTCCCCCACACTCAATAAGTTAAATGGTGGGTGGTGAAATTAAGGTCCACCTGTTATATGTTTTCCTTAATTGCGTTTTAGTTAAGTTTAACGCTTGAAAGAGCGCAGTACACAATCAAGAGTGTAACGAAAGTATATGTGTGAAGATAAAATAGAATTTAAAAACCAAAGACGCAAACCCACACTTTTATAGTAGCGTCACTTTTCGCCTTTAACAGGGCAAAATGTGCTATTAACAGTGCACTGTTAACTATTTAACAGTAGCAATAAGTAGGTTAGTCATCTACTTTGCAATTATTGCAGACTATGGACATAAAATATAATTCTCATTATGTTCATTACTATTTGTGAATAAAATTGTTGAAATAAGGCCAAGGATAAGAGGACCTATAGAGCGGGAATAGAAGCGGCCTTCAGGAGATCAGCTCTCAGGGTGATTTCTGCCTTCCGCACGGTGTCTACTGATGCAGCATTGGTGATTGCGGGGGTGATGCCCTTGAGGCTAGTAGTGGATGTAGAGAGGAGGAAACATGACACAAGGAGGGGAATGGATCTTTCCAATCATGTTCAGTTAGTGGATGACGCTATGCATAGATGGCAGCATGGCTGGTCCAATTCAACCAAGGGAAGATGGCCCCATAGACTCATACCGAGCATAGGAGAGTGGACCAAAAGGGGACACGGTCAGGTGAACTTCTACCTGACACAGTTACTAACCGGCCATGGATGTTATAGGGCATATCTCTATAAGTATGGTCATGACGTAGACGAGGCATGCCCAGAATGCCACAATGAAAGGGATACGGCGGAGCATGTTTTCTTTACTTGCCTGCGAGATGTTGTTCAACGAAATTGCCTGGAGAGGACCAAACGCCTCCAAAAGTATTTTATGTATTTAAATGGCAATCGGTATCAAAAAAATACTAATGCAAGTGGTAGTAAAATTTAATGTTTCAAAACGATGACTAATTTGCTACCCAGTAATCTGAATAACAAATTCCATTTGCAACATTATTTTATATGCCAAAATATGTTGTAATACAGTAACAACAATAGCAATAGCAATTACAATTTTTAAAAATTGTACTTCACCCCCTATGTTGCCCTGCGTTTGCTTGTCTTTGCATATAAAATCGAGTAAATTTTAGATTGGCTTCAAAATTTAGATTGAAATTTAATACAACAACAACAACAAGCACTCTTTAAACTATTAAACAATTAAGACTCTCTTAAATATTTCGTTAAACAAACTTCATTAAAGTCGAAACAGACAAACAAACAAACAGGCGATGACCGGTAATGAGAGGCACTCAAAGGTAGACAAGCGATTAAAGACAAGCTACAAGCCAAGTTTAATATTGTAAGACAACAGGGGGCCTGTCATGATCAGACAATAACAGCAACGAGTATTTTGTATCAAATTGACGAACGAATAGACTTGGTGTGGAAGGCTCATGTAACACACGCTCACACACACACACACACATAAAAGTGACCTGATTTGAGTAACTTGAAATCAAAGGTGGAAGTTGTTGAAACATTGAACGTTTTATAGAATGGCTATATGCGACAGCTATAGTAGTAGGTCTGGGTAAATATTTGCAACGTTGAAGAGGTGCAATACAAAATATTTGCCCTTATTTTCAACGAATCGCTGTAAGACAATTCACTCAGATAAAGTATATTTTGCTCTACGTTCTGAATGTTATTAAATCCGATGACCTTTTTATTGATAACATTTTCGTGGATAAGGAAGAAAAAAAATTCAATAGCAAGTTAGGTTATTTAATAGGGCTTTAGAGAAATTTGCAGCATAAGTTCTTATATTTATCTTTGAAATGTCAAGCATAATTGCTTTAGAATTACTCGACAGACCAATTAAACAATAATTGAAGAACTACAGTCCGAGGACATTTAATAACTCCGAGTTTAAAATCTCTCTTTCAGCTCTGATATATCAAAAAAAAGTTTTTGGACGACCCCTTTTTTCAGCAGCCTTATGATAAAAAACCCTGAGGCACATCTCTGAAACCCCTTTTAAATCTGTTGTTCGGCATTGACGTTAAATTGTTGGTCCTGTCATTCATGGATAAAACTAATACACTCAAGATGGGTGTTGTGAGAAGCAGGTTCGTAATCGCGAGGAGAGAGTTATAGAGGGTTATGGATAATAAATGTTTGCCCACCAACGATTATGCATTATCACGAGTCTCAATATTGATTTGGAGGAGGCATTCTTATTAAAATTTCAAAATGTTGTATCAAGTTTATCCTTTAGGATAAATTTTCGATTTCCCATTATTGTATCTTATGTAATATAGAGAGGACAGTGTATTTCAAAAGCCAGAACAGATCTTATGACTGCTGTAAACATCCAGTTGTTATGTTAAGGCAGGCAAAGGGCGCCTTTTTCGACTACAAATCTTTTGATGAAGTGTCTGAATTACACATAAAAACCGTGAATATACGAGTAGAATGCCATTAGGCGTGAATTGTCTACAGAACAAGGTTTTGCCTTTTCATGGAAAGATTTGCGAGGTCCGCTTAGACAATTGTCCTGTGCTTTAGGATATTGAGAGGAGCACATACAACTCTAGCATAGTCGTTTAAATAATTTTAATTCCCAGAATAGCTATCATTCTATACTATACTTAATAGTTGATCCAGTGGTGGTAACTAGCAATGAAAACGGGTGATACAGAGTTTTATTCAATAATAATGTAGATGTGGGCTTGAAGAACCGTATAGTAGTCGGACAGTTAGGAATTTGGAAATACTCTGAAAATTTTGATATGCTTCCGCGATCGTACATACATAATTGGTCCTTACAATCTTTCAGTCAAGATTACGACCTCGCTTCTCATACCAACGAAAGATTTTTGAGAAACTTTGAATAGCAATTTTATTTACTCTCAGAGTTTTTGACAGAAAACTGCAGAGAGAAAGTCCCTGAAGAAATTTTTTTTATTTCGAATTCTTGAATATGTCTGTGACCTGAGGTTTGAACTGTGGCTTCACATCCAATAAGGCAACACACTACCTACTAGACTACGGCGACTACCCTAATACGAAATTCAACTAATTTAAACTACTTCTACAACACGACAGGTTACCGTGATGAGAAATCTATCATTTAAAAGCCAGTGATTACCCCATTTAAGCCACTTGGCAGTCCACAGGAAATATTAGAATTTCCCCATGCATCGTTCATTGAATTTGTGGCTACTTGGGAGTACAAACTAATTACTTGACCATTTAAGGACCTCAGTTGAAATGAACTTCCATGTCGACCCCTATCGTCTATGAACGAACAACTTCCCTTATCCAGTAGTTTTTTCATTCCTCTCCATCTTCGTCTTGTCCTGCTGCCCATAATTTTTGAAAATTGCATTGACATTAAATTCGACAGCATTTAGGCTGTTTAACAGACTGTTATTGGCGTTTATTTTCTTGGCCGTAGTCGTCGCCTTTGCCGTATTACACTGATAGATATTTCAGCTTTGTTATGTGTTTGGTTTGTTGGCTGTTTGGTTGGCTGGCTGGTTGGCTGGCTGGTTGGTTGTTTGGCTAAGTAGTTGGCTAAAGAAACTTGTGTTTGTTTAGGCCATATTTAAATTAAAGTTTTCAACAAAAACGCCTTTTGGCCTAAACAAGTAAACATCAACAGATCAACAAATTATACCACGATGCCACAAGAGACTAAGAGAGAGAGAGAGAGAGAGAGAGAAGCAGAGAGAAAGATCTGTTTGGTATGTTGGCTGCTGTTACTGTAGTTTTTGGCAATTAATTGTATTCAATTTAAAGTGTGTATAGATGGCTATGTGTGTGTATGTGAGTGTCTGTGTGTGTAAGTGTTGACTTGGCCTGTATCTTATTTAAAGCCTAGTCGTCGTCGCTCACTCGCTCAGGCAGTGGCTGGCGAAATGTCAATTGTGATATATTTCGGCAGATACAATATTTAACATGTCAAATGAAATAACAAACGAACACAACACAAAATTTCAAATAGAAATTCCAAGACGATTATCTCAAGCCCAGTTAAATAAATGTCTAAACGCAACCCATAACTTTAGTAGCAGCAGCAGCAGTGTGGAGCAGTAGCAGTAGAGCACCAACCAACTCACCAGTTTGAATTGCAGTATCTGCGATCATTCTGTTTGTCTGTTTGTTTGTTTGTCAGTTTTATTTGTTTGTTGTTGTTATTGCAATTGGATTAATTTAATTTGTGGGCTTTCCTGTGTTAAATATGTTGCTACAATTTGATCTTTTCATTCGATTGCCCAGAAAACAAATTGTTTTTTACCAGGAATTGAATTTTTTCTCACAATTACGAGTGCGAATAAAATTTTTTTTTGCGCTCTTCATTTCTTTTTTCCTTTTTTTTTCAATTCAATTTTAATTTCGTTTAGAGAAACTGTTCAATGGACGTAATTTGACAAACAAACACAGTGAAACGAGTGTCTGGCCTTTGTATCGATGGGGACAATAAATTAAGACTGAATTCTTGAATTTTTGATTTTTTTTTAGTTGACAGATTTAGTGTGGCATTCAGTCGAAGTAGGCCTGGTTTTTATATTAACTTTCTAAACTAAGAATAGAATCTCAGAAAAAAAGTGTGTTAAAAATATAAAAAGCTATTGATTTAGTCTCTTATTCCATTTGTCCAAACAGACAATTGGGAGAAACTGTTGTAATCCGGATTCTATTACAGGCAAGAGTACTTACAACTGAGATTTACCAAAGAATTCTAGCTGAGATGTAGTAACATAATAAATAAAGAGCGTCCTCAAGGTATTTGGTAAGCAACTCTAGGACTGATGGCTAATAACTTAAGGCATTGTTTCCTATACTGATATTGCCCAGAGTTAGCTTAACTACTCTAGCGCGAATAACGTCAGGCAATTTTCTTAAGGCATAACTAATCCAAATGGACTGGTTCCTATTCTGTTACTATTCAGTATTTATTGCAGTGTTGTAAAATTGAAATTTAGAAATTGTACTGCTGAACGGTAACTGAAAGAGTACTTTTTTACATCAAATGATACTCTTGTACAAAAAATATTTATTTATACTTAATACACTATACGGAATGGAGTATAAAAACTAATGATTTATACATGTTTCTCATATACAAAACAAAAACAGCTGATTCCGAACGTAACAGAATGTAAAAGCCCCGTTTAGTCAACTGTCGAGGGAACATAACGAAATATACGTTTATTTTACCATATGAAGAGCAAATTAAATGCTTACCGAAAGTACATTATGGGTCGGCGAGCGTTCTCAATGCTTTTCGTATTCTAAAAACGAAGGTACGTTGCGTGGACGTTGGGGTAACCGGGGCTAAAGACAAGTTCTACCTTTAGCATGACGTTGAACATGTTGCTAACCCATTAATAGTTGAAAAGCGCAAACCATAAAATATGTACATGCACTGTGGTATTTTTGAATTGGAAAAGTACTGAAAAAAGTACTAGAGTACTGAATTTTTCAACACACTGATTTATTGTGTTTAGTTTTGCATTCATACGGAACGTACATATAATCGATATAGCACAGCCTATAAATATTTTTGTTTACTGTGTTCTTAAGACCTTGACGAGCATCGCATATACGGCGGAAAAGTTTGCGTTCTAGATTACAACTCCTCCAACTTTAATTCTTACTTAATTGTTTATTAAAAACTTTTTAGTCTGCTTTACAATCTAGCTTCTCACACCGCCCATGTTGTGGGCTTTAATGTGATCCAAGACCGGCACACCCTACAGTTTACATCGAATTCGAAAGACGGATTTGAATCGCCGAAAGAAATATTTGTTTTTCTTTATATTTCGCATTTGTTCGAGATGTTTAATTTGGAGTTCAAACCTCGGTATCACGTCTATAAAACCAATAATCTGACACATGACTGTTGACTTTGAGCACAGCTGTGGTTTGTCCGCATATACTTGGGACTTTAGAAAAGCCTACAAGGAAAAATCTAATTGGGTCAAATGGCATGATCTCGGTGGCCTAAGATGACGTGAGCTGTGAGGTACGTAGCGCCTTCCTGTTGAAATCACATGAAATTGGTATCCAGATCATGCAATACAGTCCAAAAAAAGTTTGTATTCATGACCCACAGTGCTCCCCGTAAACAGTTATAGTTTGGCTAACGTCGTTCTCAGAGAAATATGGACCGGCGTCATCCGTCGGTCTAATAAGCACACCAAACAATGCCTTTTTCGGGATACATTGAATGCTCTTGGATTTGAAATGGTTTGATGTTGTTCCAAATTTGATAATTTTGTTTGTTCACGTACGCATTTATCCAGAAATGGACCTAATCGCTGAAGATGAATACTTGGGTCAGTTGTCAAAACGCAAGTGTTGTTGAATACATATTCGTGATGTGGAAAAACAGATTGAATAAATGACAATAAATTTTACAGATGTGACATCAACAAAATTGGCTATTACCACCTGTTCAGGGTTCAAAAGTTCGTTTTGGAAAACCTCATAGAAAAAAAAAATTATGTTCTGCTTTGAGTATTTGTTCTCCGTGGCAAGTTCTAGAATGATAGGGTTTTTGCTATGAACCAATTGGATTTAGAAAATAGAATTACATTAAAATTTGTTTCCAATCAAATTCTCCATCAGATTTTGTGATTTTCAATTGTGACATGCCAGGTATGCCCTGGTGGTTAGTAGGTAGTATCCTAGTCTGTTAGTATGAAGGTTGATGGTTCGAAGTCCGTTACACTACACCGAGGAACTAGATTCTTAGCAAAATTTAGTCAATAATCGATAATTTTCCTGGTAGGAAGTATAAATGAAACCAAAATTATATTTAATAAGGCTGAGATCAGTCTTAAAGTACCCATAAATAATGCTGCAAAATATTTAATTGGTGTGAACAGGCCACCGACTAATTAATCTCGTAAAGAAATTGTGTTGTAGGGTATCAAAGGGGTCATTTATTACTTCCTTTATTTGTTATTTCTGCTATTCTACGCAATTTAATCAACAGCTTCTTTATTTTCCATTTTGTCTGCCAAGTTTCCAATGCTTTTAACTCAAATGTTAATCATTATCTCTCCACATGTATTTCGATTAAAAACCAAAAACAAAACCTCATAAATCAATTGATATATGTACGTTCATATAGTCACTGGTGGAAAAAAAAACAACATCAACAGCAAATAAAAGCAAAATTTACAAATTTGCAATCTTATCGAAATTGATAATGAGTTTTTAGGTTAAATACAACGAGTACATGCTACACAACGAGTACGAGTACATGTTATACTCGTACTAAATGGCTTGTTCACTGCCACCATCAATTTTGGTGGCTGAAATACGGTAAGAAAATTTAAAAAAAATTAAAAAAATATAAGCAGAGTTGGGGCAATAAATCAATAAATTTGAGGTTGCAACCTGTGTTCAAATGCCTTGCAACATGAACTGCAGCATGCGGGGAAATCAAAAAAGAACAAGAAAAATTCAAACGAATGACAAAAAACTGAAAACCTGAGGAGCAGACAGACACATGGATCAAGTATTTTTTGAAAATTAATTTTTGGTCGGAAGGAACTTTTTTTTTAGTTTTTTTTGTAACGGAAATTTAATTTCAAATTATATTTGCAGCTTAGTAACTCTAAAATTGTTAAACCGATATTATAGGTTGAGTTTGGTGCAAGATGTGGGTTGAGAGTCACAATTCTAGCCTACCCATATGAATATAAATTATAGCATGATTTTGATACACACGTAGAAGGTCTCTTGTATCCACAGACACTGGACTTTATCAACTAAAGTTCTGTAGAAAACGGTGGAAGGACGTTTAAGGCAGTAAAACAATACCAATACGCAGTGGCCTAAATCCAACACGTAAACTGATGTATTAAACTGATGACAAATAGTTCACCAACAAAAGTTTATCTCCTACGGAATCTTCTTTGATAACCATAAAGCTGATAATACATCATGGCTTCAAAGTATTCATAGGTTTGTTTGTCTCATAAGGTTTCTAAAGTCATGTCTAGAAAGTTCCTACTCGAAGATCTCTTTGTAACTTTCGTCAATGCAATAGAATGACAGGTCTCAGTAGGCAATTGAGTAGCAGAGATCTCTCTCGTACGACAAAACTAATACCCTACAAGACGCTCATCCTACACGTGCTTCTTTATGTCGCAGAGGCATGAACCCTATTAAGCACTGATACAGCAGCCTTGAGAGTATTCGAGAGAAAAGTCCTACGTGAGATCTTCGGTCCAGTACGAGTTGGCGATGATTTCCGCATCCGATTCAGCAGTGAGCTGTATGAGCTCCACAACGACATAGACGCTGTGCAGGGTATTAATATCCAGCGGCTGCGGTGGCTCGGCCATGTCGTTCGAATGAAGGAGGATGCTCCGGCGAGACGGGTATTTGATGCGAGGAACTGCGTAAGTCGGCGCAGAAAACGTCCTTGTATGCGTTGGAAGGACCAAATCGAGGAAGCCCTGTCATCAATTGGTGTGCGTAGGCGCGCAAAAAGCAGAGGCACCTGGAAGGATGTGTTGTGGCAGGCCGAAATCCCTTAATCAGGTTGTTAATGGCCAATTAAGTAAGTAAGTAAGTAATAGAATGACAGGGGAATAGAGCATTAGTCTCATTTAAGTGAAATTTATTACATTATTATTTATCTCTTCAACTTCTACCTGTAGATAGCTGCTGTGAATATTGGTCACGGTAAAATATTTATTCTAATCACAAAAATGGTGTTACTGTTGAGTACATATGTAAATTCAAGGCTTTTGTTCTCCGCAATAATGGGGAAAAAGGAACTCACGATTCCATTTGTATTTGTATTGCAAACGCTGATAGCCATTGTGCATTTGTGATTGGTTACTAATATAGGCGTATATTTATACCTCGGCCGTCGAAAATCCTCTGCCGAATCCTCCATGTGGGTGTCACCAATGAGACTGCTGTGAAAAGACAGCGGTCTGCGGAAGGTGACACATCCCGTGCGAAGAACCTCTCACCGCACAAACATAATGTACAGCGACATACTGAAAGACAGTATTAAGATGGTGATCGATCGTTCAGGCCAGGACGGTGGCATCACACTTTCAAACTGGAGGCTAGTTGAAGAAGCCCTGGCAGATGTCTTCCTAGAGGTAATGGAGGAACATTCCAGGCCAGTACCAGTTTACTAAATGTGTGGCTCTCACCAAGGACACCTTAAGCTGGTGCCGACAAGCGAGCAATGGATCTCTTCTCCATCGCTATCTCAAGGATGGGAGAAATCTGGCCGGGCGCCAAATTAGAGGTGGTATCAAAGTCCGATGTCCCTAGGCGGCCGCGAAAGCGCTGCTGGATAGCACTAAATGCAATGGAGCCAGAAAAGTTATTAAGGATGCTTAAGAATGCAATCCGAAAGTATGCAATCCGAAGGTACAATCCGAAGGTACCAAGTCACAATTGAAAAATTGTCAAATTGGAGGAGCGCCATGGATCTCGTTGTGCGACTATTATAGTGAAACAAGAATTCCTGGAGCACATTGCGAATCCCAATAGTATTTTGGCCTTCGGATTTGGACATATCATCCTTAAGGTCTACAAAAAAGACAACCGTCCCATACATAGAGTTCGATGACAGTGCCTTTTTTAGGCAGCATTTCGGATTAAGTGAACGTGTGTTCGATTGAAGGCTGCATGAATCACAAATTGTTTTTAGAGAGGAAGTTTGAAATTACGTTCACTGACCGCGAGGAATGTATACCAGACGAGTCTGGAATTGATCCCAGAGTCCTAATGGTTTATGCTTTAACTGCAGAAGCGGAGCTCTTTGGATCTATTGAAAGGATTCTGAATTCCCAAGTGCCTTTCAAGCAGAGATTCAGACAGTTACAGTTCATGATGGGATAAACCTATAGAGCAGTATTAAAGGTGCGCACAGAATGATATCTTCGAATAGTCAAACTGCACTGAGAGCATTGGCTTCGTGTGAAGTGAAATCCCTGCTGATGAGATCGTGGAGTATTTTGATCATCATTGTGCTCTGCTAGATTGTGGGGTCATATTGATGGATTGGCTAAGTATGAACCACAACAGACTTTATTGGCCCACTGTCCTGTTGTGAGATTAACTGAACAGATAAGTTAACAGGCCAAGAGTAGACCATTATTAAGCCTCTGTCACAGACGCATTTTGGGAGGAAGATCATGAACTGAGGAGCGGTTTTTTCTTGTGAAGGAGGAGGGCTTTTTACAAATTACAAAAGATGAATTTTGATGGAAAAGTCTCATTTTGATACGCCACCACCTAAGGCATCATTCCAGTAGCTTACATCAATTTCATGGGCGAAGTAAAGGCTATGTCTGGAGGGCAATAAATGGCATGAGCTACTTAGGTGTAACCCAATGTTGAAACCACATATCGTCAGGCCAAAAGAAGTTGGTAAACATCGACCTATAAAGTTCGCTGTTGACATTGACAGCCTAATCATAGGATTTCTTAAGTAATATGATTCGATGTTTAAAAACTCTTTCGGGACGCATTGAACACTGTTAGATTCCATTTGACGTCCCAACGTATGTCTGGAGGTCATTAAAACTACAGGACACATTTTGCGCTAATGTTTCTGTCTGACGCTTGTTTTCCACCCTTTAACAATTGGATAAAAGGGAAATTTTATTTAAACTTAACGGAGATTTCCGGGAACGGAAAAATCAGAGAAATTTCTATTTCAGCATGAACTTCTCTTTGGTATTTGAGAGGAAGGGATATCTATTCTAGATTGTGCTCCAAGGCACCATCTCCCACATTCATACGAGTAGTGAGTTTCTTCTTTAGCATTTAATGGAGTTCAAAAACAAACCCATGAATATGTCCACCCTTTACATATTCAAAGTGACAAACATACAACAGAGTACTACACAGTGACAGAGCACAGTAGCTGCTAATGCTTCAACAGCAATAATAGCTTCACTCAACCGGTGAATGAATAAATAAATATTGAAAACGGTGATGAAGCAGAATGAAGAGAATAAAGACGATGGATGGATGGGGTGATAAGGAAAGGAAGAGTAGCAAATACGACAGCTGTAACTAATATTGCCACAACGATTTGTTTTATTGTGAAAATCGGTGTCAGCAAGACACAAACAACCAACAAGCAATTGTAACAAACAAATAGTACTACTAACCAACAACAATAACAACAACTACTACTACCAACTACGACATACAATTGCTACTTGCCACATATTCGTGCAATAATAATCAGCAACAGTTGGTAGGCAAGCAAGCCATAACAAAATGAATGATGACACATTTACATACATATTGTCAGTGGAAGCGACAAACTTGCAAGAATCAAAAGAAGAAAAAGAAAAGACAAGAAACGAAAAACCCAATTGGAGGAAAAACTTTTAAGGTGAAAATTTTTTAAAGCGTTTCGGTTCGGTACGGTACGGTTCGCTTTGGTTTGGTTTTATTGATCATAAGCCGCCTTTGCCTGGCTTGCGTTTATAAATCGTACTTTGCGCAGCATTTCGAAGCATTTAGTAGAGAAGACGACCGTTTAACAATCGTCTAAATTTATGGCTTTACATGTATATGACAGTGATAATTGCATGAATAAATGTTTTTCTCTTTTTGTTTTTGCCATTGTTTTTCACTAATTTCTTCTTCACCTTTTTTTGTTTTTATTTTGCTTTGGGTTTCTATTACTCTCGTCTAATGTATGTTTTTAATGCTCATTTTCTCAATTTGTCTGACAAATTTTTGTGTTGTTTTTTGCTTTAAAACTGCAGCCAAAAGAAAAATTATTCAGAAAAAAATTATTTTTAAAGGATTTCGCATTTATTTATGGTATTCTCTTTACAATCGGTTTTGAATTTCTAATTTCTTTTCTTCATTCCATCGCAAATTTAGCGCAGAGGTGGTTCCAGCGCCATTAATCATTGAAAATTTTCAATAATTTATGTCCACTAAAACTGTTTAAAATATTGTACGCTCTACATGATGGTCATGGCAAAGACAAGTTTTTCTTCTTCTTCATCTTGAAAGAAAACTATCTGCGTTTTATTTAAAATGCAACTAGAGAAGATAGAATATCTACAGAAAATCAATTCAATTTAGAAAATCGTTCAGAAGCTATTAAGTTTTAATACCGGAACATATGAAAGGCTTAGTTACGCTATCATAATTTAAGAAAACTGATTCAAGAATACGTTGTCTAATATTTTTCAACCAAATTTTACTTGGCGATGCTACGCCTCTACACTATTCTTGACTAAACCAAGCGTACGCTAACGATTTTTTATAAGAATTGGGAATATATAATATACGTACGTAATTACATTACATTACATTACAACCCTTCAGTCAGGATTACGACCTAGTTTCTCACACCACTTATGTTGTGTATGTTAATTTTATACATGAGTGATGGGACCTACAGTTTAAAGTCGACTCCGAACGACAGATTTTTGAGAAACTTTTCATGGCAATTTTATTTACTCTCAGAGTTTTTGCCAGAAATCTGCTGAGAGGAAGTCGCCGAAGAAATACTTTTTGTATTTTATTTTGATGTTTGGCCTGGGGCTCGAACCTTGGCTTTTCGTCTAATAAGCCAACACACTACCTACTAGACCACGGCGACTTAAATAATATAACATATCGATAACTTTTCTACAATAAGCTAATAAAGCCAATAATTTCTCTACAGAAAACTTGTGAATTCCTTTTAAAAAAAAAATTACGAAATTTCAATACAAAACTTTACATATCAATAACTTTTCTATAGAAAATTTTACATATCGATACTTTTCTATAGAAAACTTTACATATCGATAACTTTTCTATAGAAAACTTTACATATCGATAACTTTTCTATAGAAAACTTTACATATCGATAACTTTTCTATAGAAAACTTTACATATCGATAACTTTTATATAGAAAACTTTACATATCGATACTATTCTATAGAAAACTTTACATATCGATACTATTCTATAGAAAACTTTACATATCGATAACTTTTCTATAGAAAACTTCAGATATCGATAACTTTTCTATAGAAAACTTCAGATATCGATAACTTTTCTATAGAAAACTTCAGATATCGATAACTTTTCTATAGAAAACTTCAGATATCGACAACTTTTCTATAGAAAACTTCAGATATCGATAACTTTTCTATAGAAAACTTCAGATATCGATAACTTTTCTATAGAAAACTTCAGATATCGATAACTTTTCTATAGAAAACTTCAGATATCGATAACTTTTCTATAGAAAACTTCAGATATCGACAACTTTTCTATAGAAAACTTCAGATATCGACAACTTTTCTATAGAAAACTTCAGATATCGACAACTTTTCTATAGAAAACTTCAGATATCGACAACTTTTCTATAGAAAACTTCAGATGTCGACAACTTTTCTATAGAAAACTTCAGATATCGAACACTTTTCTATAGAAAACTTTACATAACGAGCACTTTTCTATAGAAAACTTCAGATATCAACAACTTTTCTATAGAAAACTTTTAATATCGATAACTTTTCTATAGAAAACTTCATATATCGATAACTTTTCTATAGAAAACTTTTAATATCGATAACTCTTCTATAGAAAACTTTTAATATTGATAACTTTTCCATAGAAAACTTTTAATATCGGTAACTTTTCTATAGAGAACTTTACATATCGAAAGCTTTTCTATAGAAAACTTTACATATCGATAACTTTTCTATAGAAAACTTTACATATCGAAAGCTTTTCTATAGAAAACTTTACATATCGAAAGCTTTTCTATAGAAAACTTTACATATCGAAAGCTTTTCTATAGAAAACTTTACATATCGATAACTTTTTTATAGAAAACTTTACATACAACTTTATAACTTTTTTTTAAATATTTTCCTATAGCAAATTTTAAACACCGATAACTTTTCTATAGGAAACTTTTTATATCGATAACGTTTCTTTAGAAAATTTCTAACATCGATAACTTTTCTATAGAAAATTTCTAACATCGATAACTTTTCTATAGAAAACTTCTAACATCGATAACTGTTCTATAGAAATGATAATGATAACTTATTACAAAGACAATTTATGTAAGGAAAGCACTGACAATTTTCTACTTAAAAAATTGTATTTACCGAAAATATTCACAAAAAAATTTACCGATTTAGGAATTACTATCTATCCAAACCTAATGATCGAATTAAAGTTCTCTCCTGATAAAGGATATAAAAAATACGATTCCATGTTCGAAGACTTATACAATCAAGTGAAGCTTTCTATTACCTGTTGCAATGTCTGGCAAAAACTAATGAAATTTTTTTTGTGTATGTCTTCTTTCAAGATACCAGAGTTGTGGTTTGAACTCAAAACCATTATTTAGTAAGCCAACACAATACCATATAGATTACAGCGAAGACGTTCTACCTAAGTTACAGGGTTTAGCCTCTTTTGATTCTTCTGTATGTTCACAAACTTTTGTGGGATTTATTTCTCATTTACGTTTACAGCTTGAGAAATTAGACGAAACAAAAATGCCCAATGGAATGAATACTAAAAATTCCATTTAAATAGAAATTAAAAATAAATTTTCCCAAAACAAAAACCATTTTTATTGCCATCAAAACGTTGTTTCTTTAAAACACACAAATATTCCTCCCCACCAAAGGTTCACATGCAAAATGAAATATTTTGAAAATTTTTTTATGTTCACTTGAGACACCGATAACTGTCAGGAGAATAAAAGGTGATCACTCGCGCGCGTATTGGTGGTGTACGAAACAATTTTAAGCCCTTTAGGCAACGAGACACATTTTTTATGGCCGGTACGGTATGGCAAGGCAAAAACATGTGAATTCGTGTCCAGCACAAAAAGCTCCATTAGCCACCATTAACTAAAAAGGTTAATTAAAACAAAACTTTTATAATGTTTTACGTCGTTAGTTGGTTGGTTTGGTTGGTCTTGATGTCCGCCATAGTAATAAAATAAAAAATAAAAAAACACGACCAAAAAAATGGTTTGTGAACTACACTAGGTTCACACTAAACACATGTAGCCTATAATCTGTATACAAACACAGGCATTAAAATGGAAAATTTTCTTCAAATTTACTCAAATGTTTCACAGCGTATAGGAGTACGAGTACGAGTACGAATATGTTGCAACAGCAACAATAGCAGCAGCAGCAGTAATCCTTAAGATACAATAAATTGTGCAACATTGTTGGTTTGCTTTAGTGGTTGTTTGTTGGTTGGAACAATTTAAATAACTTTTCGAAAATGGCCAAAAGCTTTTAAAGAAACATACGACCGAGTCAAGTCAAGTCACTCAGCCAGTCAGTCAAATCCAAAGTAATCCAAACGTTATTTCCAAAACTAATAAAAGTTCCTTTTGGCATTGTTTTCTGTCTTTGTTTTTTTTTCCATGCCACAACACACTCAATGACTTCCTTTTTTGGCTTACTACTGATGATGTTGGACACTTTGAGGGGTTGTTCGTTCGCTAGTACGTTCATATGTGAGTGGCTGCTAAATGGCTAATGTTTGATTCGATTCGGTTTCGTTTTGTTTTGTTTTCTGGTTATTTGGTGGTATGGGAAAATTATGCAAATTTCGGTTTTTTGTTGTTTTTTTTTTTCTTCTTTTTTAAATAAAAACAAAATGTAGACAAAAGTAACGCACGTTCAAATAATTAACACTAGACTTTTAAAGAAAATTAAACAAAAAAAATCGAAACTAAAAAAATTTACAGCATTTAACGCTTGTTGATGAGGCTACCCACCCTATGTCCAGCATACTCTGAAATATAAACCTCCAATGAAGAGACAAAGTGAAGTAGACGTAAGGCCACGTTTCGAACTCCAGGTCAGACATCTCGAACACAACGAAATATGAAGAAATATTTTTTCGGCGGCGACTTTCTCTCAGCACAATTCTAACAAAACTCTGAGAGTACAACACAACATAAGTAGTGTGAGAAGTTAGGTCGTAACCTTGACTGAACAGTTGTAATGGTCAATTACGTATGCATGTATGTGCATGATGATGAACAATAACAAACCAACACGGTTAATCTCATAATAATTTTGAGACTGAAAACAGTTTACGACATATCTGAACCTTTTCAATTTAAGTTTGTCTATCCCGGTAAACTAGTAAATAGTGTGTTGGTACATATTAGTATGAGGGTCATGGTTCGATTCATACCACAGACTCTGATTTGTTATACTACACTAATGGATTCCAATTCAGCAAAAGTGCATGAAATTAACGGATAAACTGTTCGTGGCATTTAAATTGGAGTTTCTTCGAAAATGTTTGAAGATTAAGTGAGGATTAAGTCACCGTAGTCTATCTAGTAGATAGCGTGTAGGCTTAGACGTAAGGCCACGGTTCAAACCCTAGGTCAAACATCGAAAGGAACATAAATGCTGAAAATATTTCTTCAGCCACTTTCTCTCAGAAGATTTGTGGCAAAAGCTCTGAGAGTAAATAAAATTGTCTGAAACAAGATCCATTAAAGCGCTTCATAAGGTTGAAATACAACACACCAACTGTTAGACTATGGCGACAGGGCATAGCAACACTATCTAACATAAAAGTACTCGGCTTTTATGCGGTCAAATCGAAAATAGCATGGGATTGTCTGGAAAAACTGAATCGGCTTGGTACGCAACAAAAAAGTTACCTTCTGCTGGGTCATATGGGAATTCTCGAATAGGAACAAGTAGACGAACTTGTTAGGTATGAAGCTTTCACGCCGTTGATGGGCCCCGAATACTTCTATGAAACGGGGGTGAATATTTGGAAAGGTATGTGCAATGAAAGAGAAGACAAAGAGAGGAAAAACTCTTCTGAAACGAAGTGAATTTTTGGGCATTCAAAACTATTGTTGGGAAATTACAACAAGAGGAGATTTGACTCATGCAGCAGACTCTCCAGAAAAAAATCTGAAATTGGTAGCCGGTCTTTTGACAGGGCACTGCATACATGGAGTACCTCTTATTTAGAATGGTGGATCAATCATCGGGAAAGATTCTTGGAATCTGTGAGGCATTCATGCATTGCTGTTGTAATCGAACAGCATCCTAAAGTTTGTGAGGGCAACAAACTTGGACAAACGACATTAAGTTAGGAACAGGCAAGTTTCAGAACCAACAAATCTACTCTGCTGACTCCGTATCTTCGTCGAACCATTTGTTGAATGTCTATCACCACTTCACATGTCTTTTTTGTTAAAATGGAAAATTGAAAATTACTCCATGATCATTTCACTTATCAAGTGGGCTTAAGAGAATGTCTGCTATTGTAGATGACTTAACAGGGAGAAAAAAAATCGCCTTAGAAAGGATTTTTAAAAAATGCCCTTCAATCGAAACGATCTTAATAACGCTGATGCTATTTTACTTTTTCAGATGTAACAAAAGCAACAAATGTGGCGGAATACTGCCAAAACCAATTTTTAATCAAGAAAAATAAAAGCAAATTACGGTTTGCATGACCCGAAATAAACACCGTATATTTAGACTTTTTGTGTTAAAATTTAATTTTTTTTGTAGAGAAATTTCTTATTTGATTGCTTCTCATGTTATTACACCCCCAATGTTTTTATATGGTTTTTGTTTCTTTTTTTTTGAATTCAATTAACGTTCATCATACGTAATGTTGGTCGAATCTGATAATTCAACTCAAAATCGATGTTGTTTGTAAAAGCACAATCAACAAATCGAACGTTGAAGAAAACCATAAATAAACAATTTGTTGCACTAACACCCAATGCATACCATACACTGCAGCAATAGCACATACATACATACATATGCATGTGCAGCATAAACTGACGACAACATATCACACCATTTATGTATGTGGCAGGCAACAACATGGGTCAATTTGATAAGCCAAGGAAAAATTCGTTAAAAAAACAAACAAACAAAGAAACGAACGAAACTTGTTTTTATGTTTTTATGACCAAATTTGACCAACATTTTCGATACCGTTTTTTGTTTTTCTTTTTATTTCTTTTCTTTTGTTTTTCCTTTCTTTGTTTCGATTAGAAAAACTTTCACTAGTTTTTGTCTGTCGGAATTGTGCCGTGCCGTGGCTCATTTTTAATGTCATCTTTAGGTTTTTCATATTGTTGTTGCTGTATTGCTGTTTTTATTGCTGCCATTTGATTAACAACAACAACAACAACATCAGCAAAACATTGCTGTTATTACTCTATCTTTACACTGTGTTGTCCCTGTTTGTATACCAATTTCTTTGCTATTTTCCTCTCACTCTCACCTTTTTTGGAACACCAGCGAAAAAGTCAAGAAACAAAAAAAAAAGAAAAACAAAAAAAATAACCGCCAAATAAAAATCAAACGAAGAAATATTGTGAGTTACAAAATACATTTTGGGCCAACAACAAATAAAATTACAAATAAAAACAAAAACATGACAAACAAACATTGTCGTTTTCGGTTTCTGAGAAATATTGAGGAACAAAAAAAAAACAACAAAAAAAAACCAGGGAGGAATATGAAAAAAAAATTGACGATTCACGAATTTCATGTTGAACATTAGGTGGCGGCGGTTAAATGCAGAAGCCTGATGGTTTCTTAATTTTTTTTCTCTCTCCTTTATTTTGCATCCATTTATCCAGCGAACAGAGAAAAAAAAAGTTAAAACTTTCCGAGAGATACACAACAACACACAGTGACATGCATGCCAACAACCATACGCTGTATGTTAACATACAGTCAAGATAAACTAATTAGAAAACTAAAGGTGATCGTTTCATAGAGGAAAAGAAGTGCTTCTTAATCGATATAGTACAGAAGCATATGAAATCCGAAGTAACCGGAACCCGTGCTACAGAGACGGACATGGCAATTTCTTTAATCCTTTAATTGCCTGTATAACATACGTAGGAATTAACAGTCAAGAAGATAGATACTTAAGTAGATACCAGAATTAAAATCTAACTCCTGACATCGCTTCTGTTGTGTGTATTAATTTTATTTATGAGTGGTGGGACCTACAGTTTAAAGTAGTCACCGAGCGACAGATTTTCTGAGAAACTTTTCATGGCAATTTTATTTACACTCTGAATTTTTGCTAGAAATCTGCTGAGAGGAAGTCACCGAAGAAATATTTCTTCATATTTCGTTTTGTTTATGGTGGCTGGGCTATGGTTTGAGACGTGGCTTCACGTCTAATACGGCAACGTACTAGACTACGGCGATTTCGGGACTGATAGACAACTTTCTAATACGAGCTGCTTTTAATATGAGATCTTTCTAGACCATATTTGGTGTGTACTTCCGTGTAGCCGTCTTCCTCTTTGTTGGTAACATGAGTCATACGCGAAAACCGAAAAAAAAAATCTGCAAGAGATAATGTTAAACTTAACAGAGCAAAGTTATTTGTTTAACTCTATTTATGCTGCAATTAAGCAGTTTGCAAGCTTCGAAGCGATCAGAATTAATGGCATAATAAACAGGTGGCAATGAACTGAGCTTACCATTGCCTTAATGCCATAGTTCTTTAACTTTCGAAAGCGAAAATGGAAGACAATATCATTAACAAAATTGCAATGAAGGGTGACTAAAGTTACCTTAGCAACTGGCGAGATATTATCATCAATATTAAAAGTAGGAGACAGAAAACACTAAGGACATTAACTCAGAGTCAGAATCCTTTCGACAATCTACTACACTTCGCCTCACATGCGACCAACATCAACGCCAAAGTGAAAATGAGAAACAGCGTCCTGAAGGCGCTATCAAGAACTACATGGGGAATGGACAAAGAAACTACCATCACCACCTACAAGGCTACTGGACGATCCCTCCTCAATTATGCTGCTCCAATCTGGACTTCATTCTTGAGTGATACACAATGGAGAGTACTACAGACGACGCAGAATAACGCCTTACGTATAGCCACAGGATGTGTAAAGACGTTAAGTATAGACCACCATCACGAAGAGTTCCAAGTATTGTCAGTGAAAAAACACAACGAGCTGACTGACGAAGCAATACCTCATAGCTTGCTACACCGAACGACAGTGACGACAGCTATGGACGAACTTAGCCACAACAGCGTTCTAAACCAGCATCCACCACCAATCTCGGATAATGGAAGGCAGCTAACCAGGGTTACTAGAACCATCCTGCCCCAGCTAAGATCAGGATGGGCGAACATCCTGAACAGATATAGGGCAAGGATTATTCCGGGGACCTTGGATCGCTGCCCCTTATGAATTCAAGGAACACATGATACGGTGTACCTCTTTGGTTGCCTCGCAAATCCAACAACCCTTCGATCTATAGACTTGTGGCTGATTCGAACACTAGAAGCGCGGACTTTTTAGGACTACCGATCTCGTAACGACGACTACCAACATACTCAACTCACAACTCATAATTTCATCTCTTATCCATACCATCTCCACCTGACTTCACATAGTCGTACAATCCAGCACATAAACCTAATTTCCTTATATCCACAGGGAGAAAATTCCGGAGACAACAGCCGAACTGTTACAACGACAACAACTCAGAGTCAGCCGGCTAATTATTATAGTTATTAAACAAAGTTATTGGGTACTGCTCAAACCACAGTATCAAATTTAATGAAGGAATGAAGCTATAATAATGCTTCATCTTGCATAAAAGCAATTTATCTACCGTATAGGCACGGGTCCATAGTGCCCTCTATACTATACTCTAAACTCAACATGCAACGAACGCCTGTAGTATGACTATTGTTGTGGTTCTATGCTCCAGTAAGAATTAAAGAATGGCTGGTTAATATTGAGAGTTAAATTCCTATTTTGGTTCCCATAAGAGACCATAGGGTTAACCATAATCAGAAATTTTATTTCATTTGCATGAAAAAGGCTCTACAAACTGATGATTTTCGCCGTGATTCTCCATGGTGCCGAATTTCGTTGGAAGTTGTTACGCAACGATACTGCAGCCCTAAGAGTAGTCGAAAGAAAAATATTACGCAAGATCTTCGGTGCAGTGCTAGTTGATAGCTTGATTTCCACATTCGATCCAATTCTGAGCAGTATGAGTTGTTTGAACTCATCAACGATATGTACGTTATTTAGAGATATGCTGGCTCGGCCATGTCGTTCTAGTGTTTAAAGCGGCGATCGGAAGTCGTTGTAGAGGACGACCTGGTCTGTTTTGGAAGTGTCGAATTGGGAAAATGCTTATCATTGAAATGTGTAACCAAATGACGAAGGCTCACGAGAAGAGTCCTCTGGAGGTGTTAAAGTAGGTCGGAATCTGACAAATAGCCAATTAAGTAACCAAATTTTTTTTTTTTTGAGAAACTTTCATTGGTAATTTTATTAACTCTCAGAGTTATTGTCAGAAATCTGCTGAGCCCCGTCACTCATGTATGCAATTAACATACACAACATAAGTGGCGTGAGAAGCTAGGTCGTAATCCTGACTGAAGGTTTGTAATATCCAATTATGTACGCATGTAACGGGCAATTTCTAATCACCTAATACCTGCTGTTTATTCCATATCTATGTATTTATGTATGCCTTTGCCTATCAAACAATATCTGTATTAGTGTCATGGCTTTTATTCTGCAACTATTTGTTTACGAATGTCGCATGGTATCCCTATAAAATATGTGCCGTTAATAAGTAAAAAAAAAAAAAACGATGCCGTTAGCACGCAGCACCTCTAAGACGCTCTATACATTTAAAAAAAATATTTAAGCAATTGCCCGATGTTATGGGCAAACAAAATTGCTTTAAGGTGTGCAGCTAATCGAAGTTTACTTTGTAGGGGTCTACGTGATCGCTCCAAGAGCTTTTTGAACTTAACACATTTGATTATAAAATTCCTTATGGCACCTAAGAATAGTTTTCCACTATCTCACTCCAGAATTAAGAGCTCATAGTGTGTAATTCCTGACACTACAGGAAGATAATTTACAATAGGCGGGGTTTACTATGAAACTTTATCGCTTATCTTTCAAATAAGAACCTGTTCGCCCGGTTACATCTGAGTTGGGTTTAAAACTGTAAGTATTTCGTACGGGTCCAAACGACACAATGAACAAATATTTTTCATGCAATGGGTGCCCTGGTAGTCTAGTGGGTAGTGTGCTAGACTATTAGCGTGAGGGTCGTGGGTTCGATTCCCACCAGAGACTCTGGTCTGTGACACTACACCGAGCAAATAATCAAGTTACTTCGCTCGTATATAATTAGGATATAATTTGTAATTGTATTGTAATTAATAAATAAATAAATAAATTTTTCATGCAAGTGTAGGGTATAAGAATGGCCAAAGTCTTCTTTACTACGCCGCATGGCTTGGCGACATTAAGGGAATAAAACTAAAAAAAAATCGAATTTTTTTGTTATAAATTTGGTCTTGTAAAGTAAAATCGCCAATAAAGAAAAAAGTAAACAAATATGTTGCAACAAGGTGTGACTGAGGGCATGTTGCATACATGCACACTCTCAATAAAAAGTCAATCAATAGCAGAACTATATTTGGAAGAAAACTTTAGTTTTTCTTTTTTTAATAAAAGAAATTGAATTAAAATATTGAGAAACATGAGCAAATTATAGAAATTTCAAAAGAGTTTTACATGAAGGGCAAATTAAACAAGGAATCAAACGCAATTTACTGGCTATTTCTTTAGGATAAGCGATTTCAGGTGATGAAAATTGTATGGGAATGCATTCAATACCTCAAAGTCGCTTTCAATAAAACGCCTATTTTTAGGTGATCGTAACTAATACAACAGACAGCTTAACTATACAGTTGCCTGTTCTTCCTTATTAAAAATAGCTATATTGCGGAAACCAAAAAACTTAAGTAGGTTTGAGAGCAATCTGAAGCACGCCATTGATAGAATTCACGAACTACAGGCTTTTCTAATAAAATTAGAAAATGTTTTAAACGAGAAATTTGATCCTAAATAATCAGCCCGTAGTCGTAGTCGCCATACACTAGTAGGTCGTGTGTTGGCTTATTAGATGTGAGATCACGGTTCAAACCCCAGGTCATACACCTCCAATATAATGAAATTCGAAAAAATATTTCATCGGCGACTTCCTGTCAGCAGATATCTGGCAAAAACCCTGAGTGTAAATAAAATTGTCATGAAAAGCTTCTCCCGCCACTGAGGTTGTAATCCTGACTGAAAGATTGTAATGATGTATGTATGTACAATGTATAAACAGTCTATTCATTATACCCGTTGTATGTATTTCTTGGGTTCCAATTACATACACCATCGTTAAAAACTAAATCAATTGTTACGACTGGAAAAACACTCTGAATTTCTAAACCGAAGCTAGTGGTTTGTAGTAGTCATTTTCCTCTTTTAAAAACTGCTATGCACTGACCATAATCAGCCTCTTCTGGCCGCCAAGATTAGTTTTTCTATAGGTCCTGGTCGAAAAAATGAATTCAAATTATTTCCAAAGTGTTAGAGTTGGTTTCCTAGAATTTGGTGTTGAAATGCCGCAACTACGAGGTTTTGCTACATGTTCCACGATACCCAAATTTCCAAGCCTGCGAGAGCAGTGCTTCATTAAGCCTGCGATCAAGTATACCAGGTCAGCATGAAAAAGGAGACGTATTCACATTAGTAGCTGTTGTGCCCAAAACACTGGTTAATCAGTCATTATGTAAGGCGAATGGCAATACTCAATGGTGATCATTGTAGAATCTGTTACATTCCGAAAGTGGAGTATTCAATCGAATACCCTCTGTGTAGTTGTACGGTTCTTCTTAGTCACCGCCATTACGTAGTTTTCTGTAGTTTAAATATATGTATATGTATATCGGGTGAGCCATCTATCGGTTTAAATTTGAACCATCAGTTATTTCGAATCTGGTCATACTTATGTAATTCTATTCTGTCACAAAATTTAATATATTATCTCCATTGAACGTAATGAATCGATTTACGCTTGAGCAATGTTGGGATTTATTGGAAATTTATTACCAAAACCACGACAATTGGTCGAAAATTTGTTTGCCAAAAAAAATCTCTTTTCGGATGATGGTCATCTTGGTGGGTCCGTTAATAAGCAAAATTGCCATAGTTGAGGCTCAGAAAATACATGTGGTCTTACAGAAGCCAATGCACCCATTACAAGTGACTGTTTGGTACGAATTGAGGTGCAACTTGCCGAACATCTCATGCTACAATCGATTTATTGCGTCTAACGTTCGATCGCCGTTTAACTAGCCGAAATGGTGATGTCAAATGCGATTTGACACCGTTCGCCTATTTTATGTGTGGGTCGCCGTTAAAGGAAAGTGTTATGCCGACAAACCAGACACAATTGGGCATTTTAAGGCCAATATTAGTGATATCATTGCAGAGAAACGACTCCTTACACTCGAAAAAATGCCCGAAAATTGGTGCGACCGAATGAGGTACTGTGAGGCCAACCTGAGCGGGTTACAGGTAGGAGATAGTGAAAAAATAAAAAAAGTCAACAGGGATTATGTGCTTGGTAGCTGCCTTTCAATACTTAACAATCAAGCTGTTGGTGCATCCTTTCAAGAGAAAATCTGTCCTTACATTCAGTGCTTTACTTTATAGGTAGAGTGTAGACTGAAATAATAGCCCTATTATTACACATTGATATGGAAGTCTTATCTTTTGCTTGTATGAGGTTCTATGATTAATGAAACCTTAAATAATATACAGAAGTTGTATCTTACTTATGGAACCGGAAAAAAAGAAATTAATCAGCAAATTCCATCAGAAAGCTAAACCCTAGTGTAGGTGGTGCATTGGCTTCTTAGGCGAGAGTCCGCGGTTGAGTCCTCAGCTTTGGCATGTCGATCGAAACGGAAGGTGAAATAAAAATTATTTTTCAGAGATTTACTCTCAGCAGACGTTTGACAAAAATTGTGGGATAAATTGACATGAAAAGTTTCTGTCGAAGTTAAATTTAATTCATGGATAAAATTAAAACACACAACATGGGTGTTGAGACAAGCTAGGTTGTAATCCTTACTAAATGATTCTTGTGAACAGTTATGTAAGTAAGGAAACAGAAATTATCTCTTTTCATTGCTCACGTCGCTTAGAGATTTTCCTGTTTGCCTATTTGTGGCATTAAGGGGAGTCCGAATTCTACTAAAAGAGCTTTCTGACTCTTGTAGGTTGTATTCAATAGGACTTTCAACCTACGAACACATATATGGTCTTGTTAATAATAAATACAGAGATGAGCTCTAGCGTTTAACGACTTGTCAGTCCATGGAGCGTACAGCTCGATTCATTACAATGACTCGTCTAGTGCACTCAAGCCTCATGAGTTTTGTTATTAACCTGTGATAATATTGATGGATTTTAAAATATTAAAGACTGTTAGTCTAGATGGCCTTCTGTATTACAAGCAAAAGGTGAACTATTTAGCGGTTTTATTTTCAAAAAAAATTTCGACCTTGTGGTGCCATCTGCAAAATCTCTGTATAAATATTACTACACAAAGATTTTAAATAACATTTCTTCCTTTTTTTAAATATTTAAAATGGATTCGATGATGCCACTTTGAAATCTTTACGAGCCACAACAATGAGCAATACAATCGCCCATATTATGTGGCATGCCAAATAGAGACTTCACTTGCTCTTCAACTTGTAATGCCACAACCATGACGATGACGATGACATTGATTAATGATAAATTAAGTGCAACACTTTTCACAATGACTGCCCAGCACTATGAAGAGAAAGCAAAAAAAAAATTGCAAGTCAACGAAAACAAATCAAAACTGCACAAAAGATGCACTTAAAGATCTGATCTGATCTGCATCATGCGTATATTGTCAGTGGAAAACTGCATGCCAATGCAATCTTAATTTAAATGGAATCACAATGCCAAGCAATATAAAAAGGGTCACTTCGCTCTCTTTCTTTTCCAGTAAACCATAAACAATTGTAAATAGAATAAAAGTCCAGGCAAAATTCCCCTTCTTTACACAATAGATGGTGTGTTGCTGTGCTGCCTCCAATACTTGTGCCATGAGGCAACAAAAATTATTTCAATTCATCAATTCAAATTCATTTCAACGATGCCACTCAACGTATTGTTGCATGATCATATGCAAAGCAAAGCAAAACAGAAATTAAAGAAAAAAAACGTCATAAAAACATGACAATATAAATGAAATCAAATGAATATTGAAAAATATCGAGTGGCCCGTAGACTAAACAAAAATACACGATCATTATCATTATCTTGATCATCATCAGTTTTTCTATCATTGCCCTGAAGCATACCATACGAGCTACGCATTTATCCCATCCCTACGCACTTTTGAATACCAAGTAAAATTCAATTCAATTCAATTCAAAACTTTACAATGAAAAACGAATTTTTTTTTTCTAAATTCAATTCAAAAGGCAAAAAAATGAAAACAGCAACGAAATGAAAGAAAAATTATTTAATTTTTGCAGCAGATGATGTGATTTTATTGACTAAAGTCGATCCCCTTTAGAAAATTAAAACCAACGAACAAAACATGAACGCCAACAACCAACCCATTATTTAACAACAGCCTGGATCTGTAAACGAGTAACAATAGATGACAAAATATTTTTCAATTTCAATGGAGTCGCTTGCCATGAAGGGCACAAAACTCTACTGTATACTGCTGAAAAACTTTAAAAGAACACTTCCCTCCCTCTCGCTTTTTCTGACTGTAAAAATTAAAAAATTTTTCATTGCAGTACTGAAAAAGCGTAAAACAACACATGCATGCAACACTTTCTTTTAAGGGATAGGAAACGATCAGAAATCTATAATTCATCTAATCGATCATATATGTTTACTGTTATCCTATCAAATTTCAAAGAAAGCAATTTAGGGTTTTCTAAAGTGTGGAAAATAAGTTAGATTAGCATCGTTTGCAAAACCCTCCCTATTTCTTACCTAATTTGTTATTAGTCAGGATTACAACCCTGCTTCTCACACCACCCACGTTGTGTGTTAATTTTATCCACGAGTGAAGAGACCTACAAGTTTAACGTCGACACCGTACGACAGTTTTTAAAAACTTTTCATGGCAATTTTTTTAACTCTCAAAAGGGTTTGAACCTCAGGTTCTGATCTAGTAAGCCAAAGCTCTATCTACTAGACTACGGCGACTTTAACGACCCACCCTATAATTCATAATATTCAAAAAGTCGAAAACAATCAATTTGACTACTCGGGGAAAGCATATTCAGCAGGTCAAAATAAAACATTGACGTGGGTAGCAGAGATCAGCAATGAATCGCTTTTTCGCTACTCATAAGTACTCATGAAATTTTGAGTATGAGTTAGTCAACAGTATTGAAATTCAACTACTCTGATTCATTCGTACTCAGTACAACATTGATTTATAAGTATAAGTTACAATGAGTATGAGTACAACGTTGCCATCAAACTCATAACATTCGAAATATGTTTGATTCATACGCCTACTCATTCAGATTCACAAATTTAGACAAATACTTATAAATGATTCGAGTGATTCAAATCATTGGTCAAAATTTACAGTCTTAGTTGTTGTTAAATTTACAAAGAAAGAAGAAAGACACATAAACAAAAAAGACAAAGACAGGAAGGAGAGCAGACACACAACCTTCATGTGAGTATTTTACTTTTCGTACGCAAATCATACGTATTTTGTGATTCGTGTATACGATGAGTCATGGAGAGTCGAAATCAATAACATCAGGCGTATTGTTAAGTACGAGTACCATGATTATTCCAAACTTTGAGTATGAGTAGTATGAGTATGACATTAAAATAAGTATGAATGCGTATAAGTAGCAGAAATTATAAGTATGATTCGAATCTACTCATCGTTTTGAATACTCATTGCTGACCTCTGGTGGGTAGGCAAAAGTGGCAATCCCTTAAAAGAACAGACAGTCGCAGCTCAGTGTGGCCTATTACAGTATCGAAATCAAATTAGCTTTTCTCTGTTTTTGAAACTATTTCCGACAGGCAAGTAAAAAAAATTAATTTATTTTAAATTAATTCGATTATAAAATAAAGACCATGAGCTTCTTTCTAATGCGACATAACGCTAGTCTCATGCCTGTTTTATTCATCCGCAGTATGATATGTACCTTCTGCAAAAGTCATTGGCTATATGGCCAAGTCCAATTTGTCTGGCATGAATAAATGTCCAGTGTATACAATGACCAGTAATGACTCCAAAAACGGCACGGATCGTGCTCCTTTAAAGTTTGAGTAATTTAAGCTGTTAACAAGAGTGTATTTCCGCATTGGTTCCTTATGTGATATTTAACTTGCAAAATTTGTGCGTTACTTCGAAGGTTGTGTGCGGAATCTTATACTAACCCGGTACTCCTAGGATGTGTATCTCCAGCGAGGTCATCATGTAACACCTATGGGCATTTAGAGTCGACTGACTATCGCTAGGAATTAGAATACCACTCTACTTTTCCAATCAGCACAAGCAGTTTGTACGTGTTATATAGTTGTACGAGTACAACATGTATTCTAAAGAGTCTTCCGAACTTTTACAGTTGCTAACGGCCATCTTGTTGAAAATCTAAATCTGTTAATTTACATACATGCATGCATTGGTCCTTACAACCCTTTAGTCAGGATTATGGAGTTAGTTTCTCACTCTATTTAGGTTGTGTGCGTTAATGTTATACATGAGTGGCGGGACCTACAGTTTAAAGTCGACTCCGAATGACAGATTTTTTGGAAACTTTTCGTGGCAATTTTATTTGCTCTCAGAGTTTTTGCCAGAAATCTGCTGAGATGAATTCACCGAAGAAATATTATTTTTCATATTTTCGTTTTGATATCTGACCTGGGGTTTAAACCGTGGCCTTACGTCTAATAAGCCAACACACTACCTACTAGACTACGGCGACTTCTTTCTGTTATTCTGTTCTGTCATTTATTCAGTCGGCTTTGCCAAATCACCATGGACTACTATAAACAGCAATGTCGGTTAGCTGAATGGGTTCTAAAGCAGTTAGGAACTGATCCTACTTTCATCGAAAAATCATCTCCAGCCCATTGTGTAAACAAACAAAATTATCAAATTTGGGGCGATACCAAATGACATGAGAGCCAAGAGCGTCTAATGCATCCCGTAAAAGTCACTATTTGTTGGGGACTTTGAGCTGGCGACATCATCAGTCCATATTTCTTTGAGAAAAAAGTTGGCCAGGCTATCACTTTCAACGACGAACATTATAGGTTGACGGTTATTAACTTCTTTTAGTCTAAATTTGATGATTTGGATATCAACAAAATGTTGTTTCGTGAGGACGACGATACATTCCACACAGAATATTCTGCACGAATGGAGGTGATGTGAACTCGTATATGCAAATTGAGAAAGAGCGGCACATATGCAACATGTTATCAAACAGCTTACAACGGTTTGAAGAAAAATCTCAATGTTTGAGTGCCACATGAATAAAATGTGAAACATTTTTTCGATAAATTTTCTATTTGTGATTCACTACTAACACATATTCGGTCATTACAACCCTTCAGTCAGGATTACGATCTAGCTTCTCACACCACTTATGTTGTGTGTGTTAATTTTTATACATGAGTGCGGGGACCTACAGTTTAAATTCTACTTCGAATGACAGATTTTTTTGAGATTATATTTCGTGGCATTTTTTTATTTACACTTAGAGTGGCGTTCGCGCCGTACCGTCAAAAAAAAGTACAATGAGTCAATTCGACCTCCGGGTACTGTACTTGTCTTAATTGACAAGTCTAACCTAGAGTTTTTGCCAGAAATTTGCTGACAGGAAGTCACCGGAAGAAATATTTTTTCATATTTCATTTTGTTGGAGATGTTTTACATTGCATTTGATCCATGGCCTTACGTCTAATGAGCCAACGCTCTACCTACTAGACTATGGCGACTTCACTACTAACACGGATCGAAATTCAAACATTTCTGAAGTGAATGACAACAGGGAATGAAAATTGAATCATAAACGCCAATAATTTGCGATAGAGATCATGAAGGAATCAAGGTGAAGAGTCGTAGACAATGTACTTGATAGAATTGGAAGCTTCTATGACCTGATCAAACAAATAATTTGGTCAACTTCAACTTGGAGTTGATCAACAGAAAAGGTAGAGTGTTATATCATATTTGATGACTCCGCTTAATAAGACGTTAATTCATACAACAACAATTATTAATGGACTTACTTTGAATAACCCAGTACTACTGGCATTACCCTTTCCCTGGATGAAATTAATTTTATTAAAAATATTTAAATTTCTATTTTAATCTTTCATGTTTAATAACCAAATATCTCTCATAAATATTTATAGAGATTACGAGTATCATATGGCAGCAAATAGCATTTCAAACAGTTTTTAAAATAAACGATCTGAACAAACAAAAAACCATAAAAAAGAAAACAAAAACAAATTATTTTTATTTTTTTGCAAACAAGTAAATTTCTGAAATCGAATTGTTCAATCAATACGGCTAATATTTGGGCGTTAGATTATATAATAACAACAACAACAAACATATTCTTATGTTCAATTTGTTGTTTTTCTGATTTTTTTTTAAAATTACGTGTTAATTGTAGGCGTAAATAATAAAAAAAAAACAAAATTTATTAGATTTAGAAACGCAGAGAACTGAATAGGCAGCCCCCTTTCCGGCTTGGCTTGGCTGCCTGTCATATTTGAAAACACATCGTATGGAATAAAATTTTATTGTGCGCGAAATAGTTATCGAAATATTTATCGATAAAAATAAAAAAAAAACTTTAGAAATTTGTTTTAAAAATAGTTTCAAACAACAAAAAATTTCAGTGATGCCAGTGCAATGTTCTCTGCGAGATATTATGCAGTCAAGGTCATTATGATATTGAAAATAATAAAAACAGGGGGTACTCCTCTTCTCTACTAAATTATAAAATAAATATTCTATTCTTTATCACGGATGTAAGTCAACCATTACCCGTAAACTTGGTAAGCCAAGTAAATGTTGTAATTTTTATCCATTTTTAACGACACTATCTGCTGGATAGTATTCTAAAGTTTTTAAAGCAAGCTTACAATCCTACAAAATTACTATCCAATAGCAAAGTAGTAAAATAGCATGCTATAAACAGATTCAACGCGCTAAATGCTGCTCAGAAACCTTTTAAAAATAGAATACATGTGTGCATATCGAAATGATAATTTTAAAGACGGCGTCGATGCGCACTTGAGCTAATTTTTATTTTTGTTGGCTTTAGTTAATATGTTAGTGCTGTCAATACAAGAGATGCATGAAATAGAGATTTTAAAAACGCGATGTCTACAATATGACTTGCGATTAAAAAGCGAAATAAATATTTTTGTGGCATCATTAATAAAGATGTAATCAACTGTTCACTTTTGATTTGTTTTACTTATTCTATGACACTGTCGCCATCGAAATATATGCCGCGCGGCAAATGACCCGTCGAATGTGTTTATAACACCATTTTGTGAAAAATCTAGAGATAAAACAAACCAATAAGTGTTCTACTAGCAAAGGGTTGACAATATTCTCTGAGTGATAGAATCAGTTCGTCGAAGGGCTTGGTAGGAGCAAGATTCTAGCTCATGACATTATCAGAGAATTTTACAGTCTCCCCTTCGAAACTTTGGTACCGGTAACCTTGTGGAACTTCTTAAAATGTTCCCTTAACACTGTTAGACTGACAAACTTAAAGTTAATGTTTAGCGTTAGTAAGTATAACACTCTGCATAGCGTTGGTAGCCACTATAGTAGGTAGTGACTATACGGATTGTTATAGACAAATCTCCCTGTCTGTTATGCAGTCAACCACTGTAGCAGTTATGTTCCGGAATTCTCTAAACATTCGTACTATACTCCTTTCATTCAATCAATAATAGGTAGTAAGTTGTCTAATTAGAAGAGAATCAATGATTCAAACCCTAGCTCAGACATCTAGAAGAAAACGAAATTTGATGACAATACTTCTTTCGGTGACTTCCTCTCAGCAGACTTCTGGCAAAAACTCTAAAGTAAATAAAACTGCCGGGAAAAGCTTATCAAATCTGTCTTTCCGAGTTCTGTCACTCATGGGTACAACATGGATTATGTGAGAAGCTAATTGTAAAGAGTTGTAGTGACCAATTAATTAAGTAAGAAATGTACACACATACATATCACTTGAAAATTGGATTCTACACGTATGAATTCCTGACGAAATGTCTTAGAAAATTTTACATTTATGGGCCTACTACGCCATAGGAGTATTATCGTTTGAAATTTAATTCTAGTGCTGCTGTTGACTACTGTTGTTCTAAAACTAAGCACCAAGAACACTGAAAAACAAAAGTTCTCAAGCAAGATAAAAGTTTTAAAGAAGTCGCCATAGTCTAGTAGGTAGTGTGTTGGTTAAAACCCCAGAGCAGACATCTGCAAACAAAACGAAACATTAAAAAAGTATTTCTTCAGCGACTCTGAGAGCAAATAAAATTGCCGTGAAGTGTCTGAAAAACCAGTCGTTCGGAATCGACTTTAAACTGTAGGTCCCGCTACTTATGGATAAAATTAACACACACTGTATAAGTGACGTGAGAATCCAGGTCGTAATCCAGACTGAAAGGTTGTAACAAGCGATTAGATTATGTGTCGTTCTCAAGCTGTATGTGCCGAGTTCTACGTGAGAAGTAATAAAAACTACTTTTATATTGTCCCCACATACATATGTATTTGCAACCCCTGTACACTTAAGGCGGATTCACTCAAGTTGTGCGAACAATACATTTGTTCGGACAAATTTTATTCAATTCGAATGGAGGGTCGTTCGTAAAAACTATTATCACTTTCACAAGAAAAGAGTTGCCAAACTATAATTGGAAAAAGTTTTGTCGGGACAAGTATTTTCTTCAGACATCATGGATGAATCTAGCTTAAGAAACTGCGATCACGGTACTGCCTTAAAACTACTACCAGAAATAGTCAACACAAAGCAGCTACAGAGAAAGAGAGGAAAACATTGAAATGCAATCAACAAACAAATAGCATGGGTTACTGTTTCTAGGCAGTGACAACTTTTCATCCCGGAACCTGCTACAGTAAACCAGTCACCAGCTCGG
The DNA here is from genome assembly GCA_958299815.1 of Sarcophaga carnaria. NCBI lineage: Eukaryota > Metazoa > Arthropoda > Insecta > Diptera > Sarcophagidae > Sarcophaga > Sarcophaga carnaria. The sequence goes on from OY283149.1 coordinate 93,324,333, forward strand.
AAATAAACCTCAGACCTAGGCAGGTGGCGAGAACAAAAATAATCGGAATCGGAATATTTTTTTCAGTGTAAATACTTGATTTTTTAATAATGACTCAATAATTGAAAAAAAACTTAGAAAAAAAGATACTAAAACAATAACAATAACAAATAACAACACCGGTAAAACCGTTTATGGACAGGTGAATCATTTAAATGATCATAAAAAGAACACGTTCAGTGAGAGAGACATTTATAGTCATGGTGGTCATTGTCAGAGACAACAGCATACATACGGGCCAACACAAAATAGGAACACAGAAAACAAACAAACGAAACAATCAAACGATATGACAGCAGCTAAGAAAAACGATTGCATTTTTCAAAAAAGTACTTTTTTTTCGTTGCAATAACAGAAAAAGAACAAATAACAGAAAAGACAAAGAAAACGAACCAAATGAGAAGAGAAAATAACACTTACAAAATTATTTCCGGAATAAAAAAAATATTATTAAACTTTGATATACAATTTGCTCATCTCACTCATTGCATAGCAATAAATAAATAAGAACTGGTACTTTAGTACAGAGAAAAGTACCAATTTCGTGTTTTATTTGCATATCACAATGAAAAATAAAATTTAAGAATGTGCGAACAGTTAAAAATCGAATCGTAAGTTAACCGTTTTGTCATTCATTTAGTGAAAGGAATGCCATTTAATGGGGATCTAGGCGATCAAACAAGTCGTACGTCATGTCGAGCTCTTGTGTAAAAGAGAGCGGATGGTATCATATAAAGCCAATACGTAATGGAAATGTACGACATTGACAGAAAATACGAATAGAATCTTGGCAGTTGTATGGCTGTGTTTGTTTTTTGAAGTTTTTCAAACACCGTTACACTTCATTAGACCAGGCAGGGATGTATTAATTTTACTCGGTTTTGGTATCTTACTAATCGTGTAAACGCAAAAAAACCGGTCGTAAGACTTCTGGCTCTCATTTTTAAAATACAAATGGAATTCCGCAGTATTTTCTCTCCGACTTAACGTACGCGGAGGTTTTGGCAATACAGGCTGCGGTTACGATTATTTGGGATGCGAATGTTCCCAATAGAAACATCACCATACTCTCCGATAGCCAGGCGGCTATCAGTGCTCTGGGTTCCAATGTGATGAACTCCAGGACGGTCTACGGCTGTCGAAAACACCTAGACTGGGTGGAGGAGAGATATAGAGTACACATTATTGTTCCGGGACACAATGATATCCCGGGCAACTGCAGAGCGGATGAACCGGCCAGACCCGGCACGACCATAGAACTCTCAGACGAATTCTTGAATATTGGAGACCCTTGAATATTGGAGCCTGCAGGCTCATGATTGACAACAAGGTCACGCACTCAGTCAACCGCAGGTGTGCGGCTTCGGATAAGGGCAGAATGGCGCACATAATCTGGCCGAGGTTGGATAGAGGGCGCACTGCAAGGCTGCTCAAACTCCAAAGAAATATGCTCAGTACGGTTATCGGACTCGCGACGGGGCATTGCATTATGGGTGTGCACGCGAGGCGTATTGGTCTGGGACACATCGCAAATGATTTCTGTAGAAGCTGCAGGAATGAGGAGGAAGAAGAGACTATTCTTCATCTACTGGGAATGTGCACGGCACTATGTCAAAGGAGAAAAAGACATCTTGGTGCCACCTACATCGATGATCTGGGTGATTTGCCGAACATTGACATCGGCAGTTTTAGTAGCTTCATTAGAAGCTCTAAGTGGTTCCAAAACTAGAGTATAATTGACATGAACTGTGGTATTACAATGGGCCCCGTGAGGCCTAAGTGCGTCCATACGATTCCTTGGGGAGACGGCCACCTTTACCTACCTACCTTACGTGCATGCAGACCTATCGAGTAAATTGGCTTTTACGCATAAAAATTACTACAAAAGTAGTGATTTAAATTGGCTACTTTTCGAATATTAAAGAGGTAATAATCGTAATCTTGATCGAAGATATTGTTGTTTTCAAGAAATTTGAAGAAACTGTATGCGTTATAGATACGGTCAGGCCTGTGAATGCATCATCACTGCTGAAGATATCACCTCTATAAGGGAAATTTTGATTTTCGAAAATGATTCCGTATAAACTGTAACCGTCAATATTGATCCTTATGATGAACGCCTTTCTTTTTGACCTACATAACGAACTGGGCGGTATGTGATTCCAACAGGACGTTGGCATTAGTAACACAACACGATCGATTTTGTCTTAGGTTTGGTTAGGTTAGGGGACGTGTACTTGTCAATTAAGACAAGTACAGTACCCGGAGGTCGAATTGACCCATTGTACAACGTCCTAGTGTCTCACACCACTTATGTTGTGTGTGTTAATTTTGTACATGAGTGGTGGGACCTACAGTTTAAAGTCGACTCCGAACGAAAGATTTTTTAGAAACTTTTTCATGGCAATTTTATTTACTCTCAGAGTTTTTGCCAGAAATCTGCTGAGAGGAAGTCGCCGAAGAAATACTTTTTGTATTTTGGCTTGATGTCTGGCCTGGGGCTGGAACACTGGCTTTACGTCTAATAAGCCAACACACTACCTACTAGACTACGGCGACTTTGATTTTGTCTTAATTAAATGAAAAGTTTCCAAAAAAAAATTTGACACCAAAATAATGTAATTTGATGTCATAAGACTTTTCTGAGGTGCTATTCCAAAGACCTGGCCTACGCGGATAGTTCCCTAACTTTAGAACATTTGAAAATCAATATTCTTCAAATTGTCGTCGAGATACCATACGAAACATTGGAAAAAGTGGTTATAAATTTACTCAAACGTATCAATTGGCGCCGTAGTCTAGTAGGTAGTGTGTTAGCTTATTTGACGTGAGACGACTATCTCTCAGTAGATTTCTGGCAAAAGCTCTAAGGGTAAATAAAAAATACCATGAAAAGTTTTTCAAATATTTGTCGTTAGGAGTCGCCAATTATAGTTAAAATAAGCACACACAGCAGAAGTGGCGTGAGAAGCTAGGTCGTAAGCCTGAATGAAGGGCTGTAATCAACAATTAACTAATCCAGAGGTGATTTAAATTGTTGGCGGGGTCAAAGTAAAGTAAAGTTTAATCGAAATCATAGCTTAATGTGTACTTTTGAAAACAGAAAATGTATAACCCGTTGCTATTTCAAAATCACATGTTTTGTCGACTATGGAGGAATAAACTGGGGTTGGTAACCGGTTCAAAGTACACTTATTCAGAATGGAGGTTGCTTCGAGCCGAACATGTAGATTTTGTGACAATAAGAATGAATCATCCGAACACGTTCTTGGAATATATACATACATAATTGGTCATTACAACCCTTCAGTCAGGATTACGACCTAGTTTCTCACACCACCTATGTTGTGTGTGTTAATTTTATACATGAGTGGCGAGTTTTTGCCAGAAATCTGCTGAGAGGAAGTCGCCGAAAAAATACTTTTTGTATTTTATTTTGATGTCTGGCCTGGGGCTCGAACCCTGGCTTTTCGTCTAATAAGCCAACACACTACCTACCTACTAGACCACGGCGACATAGGAATATTAAAGTATCCAATAAGGAAACACTTGGGTACATACCACGTGCTAGGCAGGGGAATTGTCACTGTTCATACCGAACAGCATCCTGAAGTTGTAGGCTGAGAGGAGACATTAAAGGTGTACCCTTATGAAGATCGTATGGTTGCAGTACTCAGGCACCACTTCATGACAATAATAATAAGAATATTTAATAGCGCTTACTACAGAGTATAAATGTAACAATAAGTATTTATTATAAAAAACTCACTTTATAAAAAAAGTACTTTTTATAGACCGAAACTAGCAGCAATAAAAGCAAATAAAATTTACAAAAAAGGGAGGTTTAAAAATGAGTATCGTTTATAAAAAGTATTCTTTGCAAAGAAATGACAACTATTTATAGAACTGTACTAAGCAGATTATAAAAAGTACTTTTTGTAAAATAAAAACGCACTTTATAAAAAAGTACCTTTTATAGACAGAAACTAGCAGCAATAAATACAAATAAAAAATACTATTTATAAAAAAGGCAGGTTTAAAAAAGAGTAGTGTGTATAAAAAGTATTCTTTGCAAAGAAATGACAACTATTTATAGAACTGTACTAAGCGGATTATAAAAAGTACTTTTTGTAAAATAAACACTATAGTATGTATGAATATATTTATTTTTTGTATATTTACCAAACACATCAGCAGTATCAAATTACAAGTACTTACCTAAAAAGATAGAGAACAATAGAAAACAAAACATTAAAATTATATTAAAAATAAATTGAATTTAAATTAAATACGTATGTATGTATTACAATAACTAATTAAATGGCATTAAAAAATATTCTTTCATACTATTCAAGGCCACATTGGAAATATACAAGGAGAAATTCTTTAGAAACCTATAAGGGAAAAAATACCTGTTAAACTTAAAGACTTTTATACACTTAATTCTCTTTTTACACGATAGATACGTTCCCTAAAAATTCGTGTAAAAGAAGAATTAGGTGTATAGTGCAAAAAAGTACTTTTTTTAAATTTTAAAGTATTAACTTCCATGGTTTTCAATATTCGGAACTATTTTTCAAAATATGTTTTTAAAATAAAAACAAATTAAAATAGTAATCGTTAGTATTAAAACAGTGGTACAAAAAGTGACATTAAATAAAGAAAAGCTGGGCTAAGTAAGGTGATGAAAGCTAATGAATTATATTTGAAAAGTATCATCCCAATTCGGTGTGAGAAGCTAACTCGTAGTCCTCTCTAACTATGAGTGGCGAATCTACATTCTAACATGGACTATGAGCAGCAGATTCATGAGCCTTTTTATGACATTTAGTTTACTCATTTTCTCAGAAAACTGCTGAGAAATGATACATAGAATCGATAAAAAATCCATATATATACAGACATTGGACAGTCAATAATACGCACCATCGTTTTCTACGAATTACCAATAGTACGAAAGGAAGATATTTTGCATTGGCTGTTCTAAGAATCAGATTTATTTTCTGGAATATGCACTAGATTACATTGTGAAAGGTATGTGGGCTGGTAATTAGTCCTACCAAGACAGAGTTGCTAATATTCACTGGAAGATATAAAATGCTTGCATTTACTACGTCTAGTATTTACCAAGTAACTCTCGCTATATACTCAGTACCACAGACTGCAGGGTACCTGATTGGATGAATGGATGGATCTCAGATTGATAACGGTTTTCAACTGACAGAAAATTTCATACATATTGTTACGTTTTTACCTTTTAAAATCGTTTAAAATATGAGCTCGTAGATTACAAATAAAATAAAAACAAATTTGTGTCTAGTTTCAATTAAATTCTTTATTGTTCGCCACTGTGTGCCACTGTTCACAACTTGACGTAAACAACAACAATCGTTTTTTTTTTGTTATTCCTCTTCACACTATTTTGCGTAACAACAACAATTGTTCGACAGATCTTTATAGCGGAGATCTTCAAGCCATGATTATTCTCTTCAAACATCGCGTCTTCACACAAGACTGACTAAATTTTTACTTACTCCGTTGCCTACTTTGTCTCGCCTTTTATATCACAGGGTAAACAGTCTGATGAATGCTCTTGAAGGCAAGACTGCCTTCCAAAATGTATCAATACAAAGTTTGTATGCAGTTCTACTACAGTATAACATGCATAACATATGCAAAGTAACCAAACAATGCATCAACTATAAATCTGATGCCTGATTGCTTTTTGACTGTTTTAAAAATACACATAGAATATAAGAAATAGAATACATTGTATATATTTTGTACAGCGGCATTATGAAACACGATACTTTGTTCAAACACAAGGCAACTAACATTTTGGAAGGCAGCCCAAATGACGTCGTCTTCTGGAAATCTCTGTAAACGTAAACCTGTTGTATGCATTTATTCTTACTTGATGTTGTATTTCTGTTTACATTTATTCTTGCAGTTTTTTTTTTGTTGTTTACTTGTTTATCACTTTTTTATACCGGTGTTTTGTTGATATATTTTTGTTTACTTGTTTATCATGTAAACAAGTTCATTGTTTTTGTTTTTGTAGCTTTTGTTTACAATTTAAACGATGTGAAAGCAAAACACCATTTCCATTTTCGTAGCAATATATTCAGTGTCGAATAGGGAATCAGAAGATCACAATGACTATAAATACCACCTTGCTGTGTGAATCCACTCTATAAAAGCATATACTCATGTTTTTGATAATCATTATAATCCGAAAGATTGCAAGTACTACATCTGAGATTGTTCAAGGATGGCACTAAAGAAGATTGTAACCAACAAACTAAAAATAACTGGTGGTACAGAGAATTCATATGAATTCATATGAATCCTCTGTAGAGGGGAAATAAATATCACAGAGAAACTTTACGAAAGAAAATGGAATAGTGAACCCACTTTTATAGAGATCAGAGTCTTACTCACAATGCAGATTCATTTTTGCGTTAAAAAAAAACAAGAATTCGTCTTAGGAACTTCATAGCAGTTATAACACTACTCTTTGGGTGGGTATACCTTAGAACGATTTCCTTATATGGATTCTGGCACGGATGCTTGGTATACCTCGACTTCTACAGCAACTGTAGTGACGCTGAAACAGAGGATGCTACAGAACATCTACTTTCAGACTATAGCACTTGGAAATTTATTGAGCGAACATACATATGTAACCAAAGGTGATCTCTACATTTCTAAAACTAGCTGCATAGTTGTAAGATATCATCCAGGACTTATAGATAAATGACAGACTAGATACAATGAGACCATAAATGACCCATGAATTCATGAAACTACCTTAAATTTAGAGAAATTTAAAAAAGTATCAACAAATTTAAAAAGTACCAACAACCAATTAAAAAAGTACCAATTAAAAAGTACCAATTAAAAAGTACCAATTCAAAAAGTACCAAAGAGTATTAAAAATTGAAATATTGTTTTAAATTCAAAAGAGTCTTATAAAAATACAATTTTAATAAAAAAAAAAAGTACAAAAGATTTCAAAAGGCGTACAAAATGTTCAAAAGTTGGCATTCATTTTCATAGCAAACTATCAAGTTTTTAAAAATTTCTACCACAGTTTCTGAGTTAAGCAGTTTCAAATAATGTTTCACAAATCAGATAATTGTTCATATAAAGTACTAAATATTAAGTACCAAAATAACTCATACTTTTAAACATTCATGCGATTATTAAATAAATTTTATTAAATGTTTCATTATTGTTTACTTTGCTGACACAGGCTGTCAGTAATTTCAATATTTGTTGTCAAAAATAACAATAAATATTAAATTTTATTTTTATTGTTATTGTTGTTTATAAAACATCAATTGTATGGTTATTACTGTTGTTATTATTATTGTTTTTAAACATCATTTCAATAATAATTGTCAACAATTTATTGTTAAAACCATTTGATGTTGAAGTGATGCCAGTGATGAGGTTGTCTGAGGTGTTACATTAAATCGATTACTTCTAATGAGTAACCCAATCATCAATAATTGATGGATAAATTGAATGATGAATAATTTATTGTAATAAATTGGCAATAGCCATTAAATATAAATGTTGTATTTTAAATTGGTTTGAAGGTCAGTGTTTGAAAATATTTATAAACTGATTCGTTAATGTACTTATAAAACCTATATGAATAGTACTTTGTACTACTCAAATAGTACTTTGTACTATTCAAATAGATTTTCGTGTGATGTAAGCAGATCTATAAAATATAATTTATATGATGATTAATACTCTGTGCTAAAGGTTGCTAAATTATTGTTTATTATTCTTAACAAATGTAAAAGATTCGAAGCTTTAAATTTTACTGAGTATTAATATGAATCTTTTTAAGCTTCTAGACTATAAAAATGATTTGAAAAGTACTCAGTGAATAATTTATAAATCTATCGTACAAATTCGCATACAGTAGTTTATAAATAATAGGGACATGCTATAATTTCAACATTTTCTTAAATTCTTGTTTGTATGTCTGCTATTTGCCGTACTAGCAATGTAAGTGCTTATAAAGCCATGTATGATTATAGGAGAGTTAAGGATCCACTTCATTTTCTTTTATATTTGTAAGAGGTTGAATTCTATGCAATCGTCTAGGCATATAGAGCACTCTTGAAGACAACTCAAAATGGAGTTGAATAAATTACCGAGATTAGCAATACTTAGTAAACGGGGACAAAGATAACTTGGCCATCAGTAGCGCTGAAAGCTCTCTTAGATTTAAATCAGCAACCTGGAATCTGTGGAACTGCATCTGTGGTCTATTACGATAAACTGGCTCTGAACGGGTCGTACAGATTATCTAAACAGGGAGCATATTTCAGGTGGGGAAAAAAAGCTGCACGCATTGTTTAAACTGGGCAGTTATGAACTTGGAACTTGAACAGTCAAACAGCAATCAAATCGCTGGCATCCCACCTCGTCAAATCAAAAGGCTTCAGAATGCTCTACACCACACTCGTCGACACTATGCATGCCTCTACTAGATTCGGGCCACTGTGGCGCAGAGGGAAACTAAAGAATGGGCGAACTGTCACGGAAGGAATTGGAAATGTCTGATAAGGAGACGATAGAGTGTGATATGTGTGCCCCTATAAGAATACTTTTCCAAATTGAAAAAAGCATTGTAGAATTCAACAAACCGGAAGTGGTCCAACATTCCTGGTAACCGAATTTCAAAACTGTTGTATCCGGCAGTGGACAGCAGGTAGAAAAAGGACCTATTGGCAATTACGCTGATATGCTCGGTCTGCCCCACCAGTACTACTGCACTAGCTGCCATAATGTGGAGGATACGAAATCGTTTCAACACCTTTTATGTGAGTTCATTGCACTTTAATAAAACAGACGTCATCGATTTTTGGATGACAGAATGTTTGAAGAAATGGGAATTGTGGCGAACGTGCCACTAAGGGAACTGGCTGGTTCCGTCTCGTGGGGGTTCAACCCCACCACTAACGTACCCTGACAAAGGGGCTTACCTCACATTGGACATCACAGTGGGCCATATGGGCCACTGAGTGAACTCGCCTGTGAACGGCAAGCTATCCGCTAACCTAAACTGGAAGCTGTATACTCTCTTAAAAAGTGAAATAGTTTGTGGCATACAAACAACAGATCTTGGAATTGGAGCAGGAGTTTTTGGTCCCAGAACGAAATATTCGGGGCTCATTTGAATCTCGCTGGTATCTTTCAAGCTCAACTTAACTTGAATAAGAAGTACTACAGATAGCAATCAGCAATACTATCTGATAGTCAAGCAAGCAATCAAGTTTAGGCACTTATGAGATTATGATGTTTAGAAACGAATGCTCAACGAAAAGGAAGATAAATAGAATGGGTTTGAGGCCATCAAAACTTTTGTTTAAGAAATTACTGAAAGGGGAGATCTAAGTCATGTATCAGATTATCCAAGAGTAACCTTAGGTTGGTAACCAGACTTTTGGCAAAACACTTTAGACTCAGGGTTGAATTGTTCAGAATGAGGGTTGTTTCGATCCCATTATGTAGATTCTGTAACGATGAGAATTAGTCTTCCAAAGACTTTCTTGAGTCAGTGCGGCATTAATACACCCCAGAAGATAATATGTGGGGTCATATCAGATGCTAAAAAGGAATTTGTTGAATGGGGATATCCTATAAAGTTGAAGGAGAGTAAAATAGATCTAAAAGAAATCTAAAACAGTTCTGTATCCTTTTCCTATTCCTTTGCCAGAGTCAGCCAGTGAAATCTAATAAACAAATGTCAAGATGTGAAGTAGAATCGGTCGGTAAATTAGACTTAATGCAGGACATAAAGAATAGAAAAATCGCTTATTTGGGTCACATAAGGAGTGAAGAAGCTTTTACAGGCTCTTACAAATGACTTCAATGTTAAATTGAAGTAAGGACGGGTAATATACGATGATCATACACAGTTGAGCAGAGTAAAGAACACCTTATCAGTCCCATTAGACACTGATCAAGTTCATATCTAGTCTGTGCATTATGAACGCTAAAAATATGAAATATTTAATGATGATGATGATGATAACGACCTTCATGGTACCATATGTAATTTGGTACCATTTGGTACACGTTTTGTAATGACAACATAAACAATAAAAATATATAAAAAAATCATCTACAAGGTCAGTTTAAAATTATAATAAAAGAGGAAAAACAAACCAATATTTTTTGAAATATGCTGTCAATATTCACTTACTTACATTTGATTAGAACAACGCCACCATTGCTGCTGTTGCTATGCTGATTGCCCGCCAAATGATGATGAACAGTGCCATCCAATGCGGATTTGAACATTTGAAAAGCCATATTGAATTCAAAATTTAATTGAATTTCTTTTCTTTGTTTTTTTCTTATTTATTTATTTGTTTTTTGTTTTATTATTTTTTTTAATCAATCAATACAAATGAATTTGAAAACTTTTAACGATAATTTGCAACACAATAATTGTGTGTGCTGTGTGTGTATGTTATAAGCGATAACAAAAATTGTAGAGAAGTATGCTAAACGATAACAAACGCGATGTTGGTGTTGATGATGATGATGTTGATGATGACGATGACGTCGGTGTTAACGAGGACACGGGTAATGGCAACGTATAAATAGTTTCCAATGTAAACATAATAAAATGAAAATATCGGCAGGGAAATCAAAGTAATAAATTATAAACAAACAAATAATTTTTGTTATGACTTGTGGTTAAAAAAAATAAAAACAGAACTCTGGAACATTGAGAGGTAGAAGGGAATCTCAGTATTTACTTCCAATAAATATACTTTGTTACACAATTGCCGCGCATGTACACAATGTTGTCGATATTTTTTTTTTATTTTGTAACTTTTATGGAGGCCTTGAGGAAATTGTAAATGTATTTGGCTTTTTAATAACTTTTTCTCATTTATTTTTCAATTTAATCACAAGAAAATGAACACTTTTTTCTTTAAATTATATTATTTTTTTAGTTTCGTTATGCTTTTATTGCAGCTATGTTTTGACACTCAAAGTTTTTCGGTATAATTGTTGGAACTTTTGAACACTTTGAAAACTGTAATGATTATCGAAATAAATTAAAAAAAATCTTTAAATTTCTTATTGAGTGTATAACTTAAAAACGCGGGATTTCAATGATCCAATTTGAATTTATTCCAAGTATTAGTACGATCCATCCAAAGAAATGATAACATCGACTCCGAGAGATAGATTTTTGAGAAACATTTCATGGCAATATTTATTTACGCTCAGAGTTTTTGCCAGAAGACTGTTGAGGATAAGTTGCCGAGAGATATAATTCTTTCATATTTCGTTTTGTTCGAGATGTTTGCCCCGGGGATTGAACCACGGATTCTCTTCTCATAAGCTAGCGCACTACCTGCTGGAGAACAGCGACTTCATCATGGAACATCTATTCCATCTTTAAATAAAATTTCTCAATCAAGTTTTTCGAGAAAAGTAGATAATTGAACTGCTTTAACCGGTCCTAGGTTAATAGGATTTCCATCGGTCATTGCTCAAAAAACGTTGTTGTGTTAGTAGAGAGGACTGCTTCTCAAGACCCGGCACTTATTCTCTTTCCGATGATGTTCGTTGTTCTGGTTGGTGACAGAGTTCAGGTGGTTTTCTGTAAAAATTATTTTTAAGGGGCTGTAAGGCCTTTTAATTTTTAAAATTCGAAAACCGCGGTAAAAATTTATTCGTTTTCTTCAGGATTTAAAAATTAATTGTTAACCACTACACCATGCTATATATCGAGCATTTTAAGGGGCAATACTTCGCTTCAAACGAATCGAATATGTTTTTTACAAGTCGCCAAGATCGTCTGCATTGATTTCAACAACTCATAATAAATTCTGTGTTACTTACTTAATTGGCCAACACCCGACTCTGCTGTGTTCCGGGCTACTAAAGCATAGAGGGAAACGAAAAGGCGAACGAACTGACTCGGAAGGGATGAGAGAAGTCTGAGCAGGATACAATAGAGGGAATATATGCTCCCCTACAAGAATACTTTTCCAAATTATAAAAAGCATCATGAAATGCAATAAAACGTAGTTGGTCCAACATACCTGGTTGCCGAATTTCAAAATTGCTGTGTACAGCAATGGACAACGGAAGAACCAGGGAGCTACTGGAGTTCGACAAGGGAATGGTTTGCACTTTAACAGGAACACTTTAACGGGACACTGTACTATTGGCAATTACGCTTACAAACTCTGTAGAAGCTATCATGATGTGTAAGAAACGGAATCGGTACAGACACCTTTTATGTGAGTGCCCTGCACTTCAAAGCAAACGTCATCGGTTTTTGGGTGCCACAAGGTTTGAAGATGATGGTGCCACTAAGGGAACTGCCCGGTCTCATCCAGGGTTTGGGGGCGTTCAAAACCACCACTAACGGCTCAAGACAAAGGGGCTTACCTCACACTGGGTAACACAATGGGGCATATGGACTACCGAGTGAACTTGCCTGTGAACGGCAAGCTACCCGCTAGCTAACCGAACCTAACCTACTTAATTGGTAATTACAACCTTTTAATCAGGATTACAACCTAGCTTCTCACGCCACTCATGTTGTTTGTGTTAATTATAGCTATTAGTGCCGTTGTCTAATGTGGACTCCGAATGATATATTTGAGAAAATTTTCACAGCCAGAAGACTGCTGAGAGGAATTCACCTAATACGCGATTCCTAATGCTTCGGTTTGTCGTAGTGGAACTGCAATGCAAAATTGATTTAATTTTATGGTGTACAAGGAGACATCCTGAAAAGTTCTTTCTTTCCTTAATTCCCGATGATCTGAATATTTTGGCTTTTGAATGACTTTATGCATTTTGAAACATTATTTTCTTAATAGATTTTTAAATATGTGCTCGTTCACCAATGAGATTTGTTCACTTTAGTTGAACTCCGCTTAGGAACTGATACGACTGGAATCCAGGACTTTTTAGGCGAATTCTTACGCTTCATCGCCTCTAATCAATCGATGTAGGATGAGTTTAATTTATGGCTTTAGCTCACGTGGTGCTCAACAAGTTTGTCAAGTTACATACATACATACATACACAATTGGTCATTACAACTCTTCAGTCAGGATTACGACCTAGTCTCTAACACCACCTATGTTGTGTGTGTTAACTTTATACATGAGTGGTGGGACCTACAGTTAAAAGTCGACTCCGAACGACAGATTTTAGAGAAACGTTTCATGGCAATTTTATTTACTCTCAGAGTTTTTGCCAGAAATCTGCTGAGAGGAAGTCGCCGAAGAAATACTTTTTGTATTTTATTTTGATGTCTGGCCTGGGGGGGCTCGAACCCTTTTCGTCTAATAAGCCAACACACTACCTACTAGACCACGGCGACTTCTTTCGCCGTTTGCCAAGTTACTGAAGATATAATCATTGTTTGAAACAAACTCCGAATTCCGGCGTGAATTCCGGCATTTTTAAGTTATACACCCAATATATTATCGAAGTGTTCTTTCCTTGCATCTGCTGGAATGGTTGGAATTTATTTTCTTTTAATAAAAACGATAACAATTTTCGTTTTGTGTTATTATTACTTTTTTCGAAATTCTCTTATGAATTCCTATCAGACACTTAAACCTCGTAATTATTTAAAACAAAAAAACAAAAAAACGAAAACATTTCAAGTGTCAGAGTCAGAGAGGCGGTTGTCTGTCTTTATCACTTTAAATTTAAGTGTAGCTCGCACATGATGATGATGATGATACACGATCTATTCTATTTGCTTGTCTATCCATCTGATTTTTAATAAAAAACGAAAAACATTTTTTTTGTTTGTTTTTAGAAACAAGAATAATTAAACTCATGATTTATTATTGCAAAATCCGAATATTTTTTGATTTCTTCAATCCTCCTCCTCTGCTGTGCTCTGCTCTCCTCTAATAAATATTCTGATTCCATACAGATAGTGTTCGCTAATAGTAACGTGTTAAATGTAGAGTGTGTGTCTACTAGGGTTTATACATTTAAAATTTCAATACAAATTAAGTTGTATGCTGTGACTTTTATTGTTTAGTTCCACACTGTTTGTATGTGATTAAGTCTTTATTAATGTCTGGCATTTTTAAATTAATCATCAGTCAAGTTAAGCCACTTGTATCACAGTAATGCAGTTAAGTAAAGTAATGCATTCATTCGTGTTTGTCTAGAATCAACTTTCCCTGCAATGTATTGTTTTGGTTTCAGGAAATTGGGCAACAGTGGTGTTCCATTTGATACAGGTATTGACTGCCAAAGATATATGGATTTTATAGTCTTAATGGCTGAAGGAAAATTTGAAACGATTGTCTGCGACATCATTCAACGAGACCTTAAGGTTGTAAGTCATTGTGGCATGACAGTGGGTAAGACCACAATAGAGTACCATTTACAAGAAGAAGAAAACTTTTTATATGAAAGAATATTCGACTTCTGGGTGAGAAATAAGAGATAATCGAAGTAAAATATATAAGAATAACACTGGATTGTAAACTGATACGGAGGGCTCACATAGAGAGCATCTCAGGAAAAGTCAGACATGCTATAATGATATGCAGAAGGCTTGCTAGGAAATCCTAGGTATGCAGGAATTGTGCACTGAATGTACACCGTGATGGTCAGGCCAATATTGGACTTTATAGTAATTATCTGAGCAGATAGAACGTATCTGTAAACAGTTCAAAAGGACAAAATACAGAGGCTAGCGTTTGCTACTAACGGGTGATTTTTTAGCTATTATCTTTTTGGCAACACTGGTTTAAACAGCTCACGCACGTTTCGTGTTTTGTTTCACTGTCAAACATCTTCAGTTTGGTCTATAATTTAACCATGAATCGTCTTACAAACGAACAGCGCTTGCAAATCATTGAATTTTATTATCAAAATGCGTGCTCTGTTAAGAAAGTTCATCGCGCGCTGCTTCCATTTTATGGTCAGTTTAATCGACCCACTGAAGCGGCTATTCGGGCTATTGTGACTAAATTTCGCACCAAATTTACATTGTTTGACATTAAACCACCAACACGCTTACGTAGAGTGCGAACTGAAGAAAATATCGCAGCTGTATCGGCCAGTGTTAATGATGACCATCAATTATCGATTCGTCGCCGTTCGCAGCAATTGGGCCTCTGTTACTCAACAACGTGGAAAATTTTGCTGAAGGATTTAGGTGTGAAGCCTTTCAAAATACAGCTGGTGCAAGAATTGAAGCCGAACGATATACCGTAACGCAGAATTTTTGGTGAATGGGCTCTTGGAAAGTTGGCCGAAGATCCACTTCTTTATCGAAAAATTGTGTTCAGCGACGAAGCATATTTTTGGCTCAATGGATACGTAAATAAGCAGAATTGTGGATTTTGGAGTGAAGATCAGCCAGAAGCATTGCAAAAGCTACCAATGCTTCCAGAAAAAGTCACAGTTTGGTGCGGTTTATGGGCTGGTGGCATCACTGGACCGTACTTCTTCAAAGATGCTGCGAATCGTAACGTAACTGTGAATAGTGAGCGCTACCGTGAGATGATATCCAACTTTTTCTGCCCAAAATGCAAGAGCTTGACTTGCATGACATGTGGTTTCAACAAGATGGTGCCACATGCCACATTTTATTTCACGTTCGGGACTGGTCAATTGGCCGCCTAGATCGTGCGATTTAACTCCTTTAGACTATTTTTTGTGGGGCTATGTTAAAGCTCATGTCTATACAGACAAGCTCGCTTCAATTGACGCATTGGAAGACAACATTGAAGCATTTATTCGTGAGATATCGGCCGAAATGTTGGAAAAGAGTATGCCAAAATTGGACTAAGCGGATGGACCATTTGAGGCGCAGTCGCTGTCAACATTTGCATGAAATAATCTTCAAACATTAAATTATATGGACCGTACTATCGATTTAAATAAAGATTTCATGCATTTTCCTGAATATTATGGGTTTTTTTTGAAAAATTTTCCTATAGCTCTTAAAATATCACGCATTATACCAGGGGCAATGAGAACCTGTACTACCTGTGGTAGTAAAGACCAAAGCTTTGGAGTCTATAGTTAGGTTAATAGGAGGCAAGTTTAACATGAAATCCATTAGGGAACTTCGGGACCCAAGGAATCGATTGTCTGACAGCTTCCTCCTTCACTGTCCCCCCGGACAGAACCAGTAGGTTCTATGATTTTGGACAATGTTTTCCGACAAGCCTTAATAACAAAAATTAATTAAATAATCTGGAAGCTCCATTCTCGTTTAAAAGAGGAACTATTTTGAAGTATACAGATACATAGGTCAAGGAGTTTTTGGTCCCAGAATGATATATTACAAGATCATGGGGAAACTTGCAGTTTTCTTTTAAGCACAAGTCTATGCCATTGAAAGATGTGCTCAATTCAACTTGAATAGAAGGTACAATAAGCAGGCCATAGCAATACAATCTGACAGTCAGATTGCTCTTCAAGCACTCGACTTTTATACAGTTAAATCGAAGATAGTATGGAACTGTCTGGAGCAGTTGAATCGGCTAGATAGACAGAATAAGGATTCCTTCTGGATTCCAGGCCACGTGGAAAATTCTCGGCAATGAGTAGTGAAGTTTCCATGGCTCTGTTGGGATCAATACTCTTTTGTGGAGTGAGAGCGGATGCTTGAAAAAGTATACTCAACCAAAGGAAGATAAAGACAGATAAGGACTCTTCTGAAACCAAGTGGGTTTGAGGCAATCAAAACTTTAGTTGTGGAATTACGATAAGATCTGATCGGGGTCATGCATCAGACTATCCAAGAATAACCTGAGGTTGGTATCTTGCCTTTAGACAGGGCATTGAAGACTAAGGGTAGACTTGTTCCGAATGGTGTGAGATCTCGACGGCAAAGCGATTTTACGAAGACGTTGATAATGAATTATTAGTACACATTCTTCGATACTGCGAAGCATTAACACATCCTGGAAATGAACATGTGAATGCATGTCAAGTGCAGGGAATTGTTATTTTTGACATCGAGGAGCATCCTGAAAAGTTGTGGGACAATAAGCTTGAAGGACATATTATAAGCATACTCTATAAAATTTGAGATATATTTGTCTGTCGATAAGTTAATACGAGAAAAAAACTTTAACTTCAAAGGGTCAAAATTAGTAACATTTTTGAAGAACTATGGGTTCCAAAAGTAAAACACCCGATTTTGAAAATTAAAGAGCAATATGCTAAGGATGAAAATATGATCTAATTCCAGAACTTTTTAAGTGCTCGCTCTTCCTTTTAAGGCCTACACTTTTACAAATTTTCTATACGGATGCGGTACTTGTATCTCTTTATTATGGTAGAAGAATTCATTCTTTTAAAAATCTGTGAAATACATTATGAAGGTGACATGATGTTTAAATTAGTGGCTTGAAAATTTATTTCCATTTTTTTTTTTTGAATAACAATTACATTTGAAAGGGAATTCTTGCCCCGGTTCTATATTTTAAATTCAAAAATACCGATTCGAATCGAAAAGGAAATTTGCGAATATTCTATTATTCTATTATTCACTTGATTTCTATTATTTCACTTGAAAAATGATGCAAAATTTCAACTACAAGAAATGTGAATAACGAATAATCGAATGCGGATAAGAAGAAGAATTCTGAGGTTAAAGGATTAATTAATTCAGAACCTTGTATTGAAACACCATAAAGTTCACAATGACACTTATTTCGTTCCAAAGAGTTTTGCACAAATTTTAGCACAAATTGAGTAATTGGTTACTTATTCTGGTTGATAATGTAGACACAAAGTATTACAAATATTATCTCTTAAATAAATACAATAATTTATTTATTGTTTACTTTATTAAACAATATTTTACAATTCTATTTAGTTTTAAACAAAAATTCTAAACAATAGAACCCGGCACGGCACGTCTTTGTCAGACTTCAAGGAGGCTCGAAAAGCCGATTATTTTTCCATACACAAATATAAAAACAAAAATGTTAACAGGTTATCAACAGGTTATATGTATGTTCGAAGACAATAAAATAATGTTACTCATTTTTTTTTCAGAACTTAGCACAGAATGTTATTGTATTGGTTATTATGAAGCAATCAAGCGGTTACTCATTAAAGCTAAAACGTTTAGGTGGTTGACAAAATAATTTATTTGATCAGCAAAAAAAGAAATGAAATATTCTTGTTTGTGATGAGATAACTTTGTTATCAATTACAAGAAAATAAATAACGTTGTCTTTTTGGTAAGAACATACAAGAATACACACAAATATTGGTAACAACTTCAAACATATTTGGTAACATGAAAAGGCAACATAAAAGCCAAGAGGGTGGGGTAAATGGTTACTTTTGTAAAAAATAATGAAAAATAATAATAAAGCAGTACAAAACTGTTACAAAAGACTTGTATAAATTAAAAAGTGGGTACTTAAAAGTAGAGACTATCGATAACTTTTTGACATAAGTAATCGTTTTCTGAAATTTCATAAAAACTATGGTCCTGGTAATGTATTTTTTCAAAAATTTCATTTCATTGGTAATACCTGTACACAAATTGCAAAACCGATAACCGATTACTTTTTGCCAATAACAAATAATCCCTAATAATTTCTTAGAAACTTAGTCCGAATGACTTATTTGTTTACAAAAATATATATTTTTTAATGAAATTTATTTATATAAGACACCAGCGACTACCGATTACTTTTTGTCAATAACAAAGATTTCTTTAAAAACTGCTACGAAATTGTTTCCGAATTACTTTTTTGTAATCAAACTTTCTTTAAATTATTTTGTTTTAAAGAAATGTGTTACTTTTAGCATTATGGTTACCGATTACTTTTTGCCAATAACAAAGATTTCCTAATAAATTCTTAGAAATTTAGTTTAAAATATTAACTGATAACCAAATATACTTTTCTGATACGTTTTTTTTCTTTATTTTAGTGATACCGGTTACCGATTACTTTTGTTCAATATCAAATATTTATATTCATTTCAAATAAATTTTTAGGTTAGGTTAGGTTAGAGGACGTGTACTTGTCAATTAAGACAAGTACAGTACCCGGAGGTCGAATTGACCCATTGTACAACGTCCTAGTTTCTCACACCACTTATGTTGTGTGTGTTAATTTTATACATGAGTGGCGGGACCTACAGTTTAAAGTCGACGCCGAACGACAGATTTTTGAGAAACTTTTTCATGGCAGGTTTATTTACTCTCAGAGTTTTTGCCAGAAATCTGCTGAGAGGAAGTCGCTGTAGAAATATTTTTTTTTCATATTTCATTTTGATGTCTGACCTGGGATACGAACCCGGGCTTTGCGTCTAATAAGTCAACACACTACCAGACTACGGCGGCCTCAAAAAAAAAAAAATTTTTAAATTCAAATAAAATTTTGTAAACGAAATTGTTTCAATTTGTAGCACAACGACTACCGATTACTTTTCGGTCATAAATAATATTTTTTCAAAATTTGTAAATAGTCATGTTGAAAGTATTTGTATATATTCATATATTTTTTCTGGTTTTTAGCATAACGACTACCGAATTAGAATTTGCTTGTTTTTAACATAACGACTACCGATTACTTTTTGATTTTAAGCATGTATTTTGACAAATGTTCCCAAAATAATTCTCACTTTAAAGTTTGTTTTAAATGATTTTGTATGGTCAACCTGATACTTTTTTTTATTTTGTAAGACAGATTTAAAAGGTATTTTACCCATTTCCTGCATAACTACAACCGATTAATGTCTGTTTTAAACAATTATTTGGAAAAATGAAATTATACAACTGAAATGTGATGTGATTTTTGATGTTCTCATCTTTTAAAATTGTTTGTGGTTTGCTTTAAATGATTACCGGTTACCTTTCTCTCCCAACAAGAAATGTTTTTAAAAATTTGTTAAACTGGAAGACCGTACTAATTTTCGTACATTTAAAACACAATTAACGGAATTTAAATGACTACCAATTACATTTCTGTGCAAACAACAATTTGTTATAAAATTTGTTAGAGAAGAATACCTCACTACTTTACATACACACATTTGTAAATAAATTATATTGAAATAATGCAATTTTGGTGGAATGATTACCGATTACTTTTTGTTTAAAGTATGTATTTTGCAAGAAGTCGCCGTAGTCTAGTAGGTAGTGTGTTGGCTTATTAGACGCAAAAGCCTGGGTTCGAGCTCCAGGCCAGGCATCAAAGACAGAATACAAAAAGTATTTTTTCGGCGACTTCCTCTCAGTAGATTTCTGGCAAAAACTCTGAGAGTAAATAAAAATTGCCATGAAAAGTTTCTCAATAAATAAAAATCTGTCGTTCGGAGTCGACTTTAAACTTTAGGTCCCCACCACTCATGTATAAAATTAACACACACAACATAAGTGGTGTGAGAAACTACGACGTTGTACAATGGGTCAAATCGAATTCCGGTTACTGTACCTGTCTTAATTGACAAGTAAACGTCCTCTAACCTAACCTAACCTATCCTATGTATTTTGCAAAATTTTGTAAAACAATTTGAATTTTGATACCTTTTTCGATGTGTGACATATAAAAAAGTATATTTTATTGAATTGGTTTAAATGATTATCGGTTACTTTTCGTAACTAACAAAAAATATTTGTCCAATTTGTTAGACAGGAAGATCGTACTACTTTTTATACATTTCTAAACATATTTAGTGTGGCATTCGCCTACTTTTAGCTTAACGGTTACCGATTACTTTTTGTTTAATACATATATTTTGCAAACATTTTTAAAACAATTCAGATTTTATGGCCGTTTCGATATTTTCAACATTTAAAACCTAAATTTTATTAACGTATACAAACAAAACTTTTACATTAAATTTGTTAAAGAAGACTACTTTACGTTACTTTACATACATACATACATATATTCGTAAAAAAAAACTAAAATTTTTTTGATTTCTTTTGTAAGAGAAGAAAAATTTGCAAGAGAAGAATACTGTACTACCCTATATGCATTTAAAAAAAAATGCATCTGAAAAATTGCAATTTTTATGTAATGGTTACCGGTTACTTTTTGTTTAAAGCATGCATTTTGCAAAATTATATAAAACCATTAAAATTTAGATACCTTTTTAGATGTTTTACGCATTTAAAATGTAGATCTTATTGATATGATTTAAATGACTACCGATTACTTTTTATCACTAACTGAAATGTAGTGAAATTTTAATAAATAAAATTCAAGTTTTTAGATAATTTCCATTTGCATTGAATTAGAAACATAATATTTGTATAGTTTTAAAAGGAGTAGCGATTACTTAATATTTTTTCTAGAAATTATAAACAAATTTAATGTAATAAATTTAATTTTAAATAGTTTTCCGTAATGAATATACTTTTACAAGAAGTTTTTTTGTTTTTGTATTTTTCAAAATAACAACCGATTACTCTGTTGTGCATTGAAAATTATTTATGAATACCATATTTGCTTGTGCAATTTATTTATTTATTTATATGCACATACATATGTATGTATGTATGTAATACATACTTTGTAATAAAATCATGGCATATAACTGAGTCCGTCCCAGTCCATGGGGTAAAGAAAAATAATATGGACAAGGAAAACAAAACAAAGCAAACCAAACAAAACGAACGAAACACATGTGTGCAAATTCACATTAAAAATAACAAAAACAAAAGATGGAAAAATGAACAAAATAACTGCATATGTAAGGAAAGAACACTTGTTTTATTTATAATTTCATTTGTTTTTTTGTTTCTATTTCTATTTTATTTTTTTTTTTTATTATTTTTCCACATACTCATTGAAATTCTTATTAAAACCGTGTGTTTAAATTTGTTTTAATGCAATAGAATTGATTTTTTTTATTTTTTGCACTTAAATTTCTTATTTTTTCCATTTATTTTGACACTTTTTTCCGCTCTGCGTTTACCGTTTTCTTTTTATTCTTTCTCACATTTTACCCAAAAAAACACTCACTCTCTCGTATTATTTTTAATTTCTTCGAGTACGTTAAGAATTGTTGAGCACATTAAAAACCATTTTGCCAAAGAACAACCGTAAGAAATTATTAAAAACTTAAAATGCAATTGTAATAGAAACAACAACAATGAACAATAATAATGTGTAATAACAAATACAATTTCACCTAAAATAATTTCATCCGCTTTAAACATTTGCACGAGTCGACAAGATCGATTCTACTAAAGAAAATACAAAAAAAAAACACAAAAACTCAGTGGTTTAGTGATGTCTAACGCAGCAAGCAGTAGCAGAGGCAGCGCAAAAACAAAATAACAATCACAACATAAAAGCAAAAACAAACACAAACAACCCACTCCCCCCAAAAAACAGAAAAACCTACAAACAACAAACAACACAACACAACATAAGAGGAGCTTCAATCGTAGGCTACAAAAGAGTAATAATAATACGAGTAAGCAATACGAATGAAAAATAGAGTAAATACACTACATACACACGTGCGTACATACAATAGAGAAGTGCCGTATTTAAAATGTACCTGTCTGCTTTGGTATTACTCTCATAGACTCACATGCTACGTTAAATATTTTTCAATTCCAGTAAAATTCATTGAATTAAAACAGATACAAAACCAAACAAAACAAACATTTTATTTTGTAGTGAGAGAGAGAGAGATAGAGAGGGTAAAATTGTTGCTGTTATTTTGGATTTCTGTGTGCATTCTGTTTATAGCGGCTCCATCAAATGTTTTTAGCAAAAATACTAAAAAAACAAAGAAACCAGCAACAAAACAATTCAAATACATACATATCAAAAGTAACAACAACCATTACAAATAAAAGAGCATGTACATTAAAGAGTACAGTGTAGAGAAAAAATTTTTTCATATTCACAAAGAAAATAAACAGAGACGTCTCTATACGGTTTATGATCTTAATCAAAGCTTTTTAGTATAACACGACAACAATAGTACGAGATTTGGGGGAATTAAAAAATACATGCGGAATACAGTGAATTGCAAAAATTAATGAACACCGAATTGGCGTAAGAGGATATCAAAATGGGAGTATATATTTATCCTATTTTAAAATATGATATCCTCATGTAATCTTTCATTATTTAGTAATTTCTTCAGGTTTTTTATTTCAAAATTATGTGTCGATTACTTGAAAATATGGATAAATTAACAAATACAATGGACAATTGTATAAACAGGCCTTAAACTATTTCTCAAATGAATTTAAAATTTATTTTGAGTTTTAAACCAAATGTTGTCTAACGATTTTGAAAGAATTTTTAAATTAATTTTTATTATACATATGTACAGTGAGCGTCAAATGAAAGTAAACACCTCACATTATTAAAAAAAAAACGTTTGGAATATATTCATAAAAACAGTGAAATAAAGGGTGTTTTTTATAGAGGTATAGAACTTTAAGTTGGCATTACTTTTCAAGATGGCGACCGATTTAACAGCTGTCAAGTGATTTATTCTCAGTTTGGTTTGGCAATTCATTATGAATAGACTCACGCCTGAACAACGCTTGCAAATAGTGCAATTTTATTTCGAAATCGTTATCGATTAATTGTCTTTGAACATCCCATGCCATATGATCTTTGGCAAACTGAGGGCGCTATTGTTGACGGATTGCATTTAATAGAGGTTTTTTCTTTAGCTTTCGGAGTTGTAAATGTTCACTGCTTAAAATAGCGCAACGAACTGTTGATTTGCTTGCTTTAACTCCTGCTAAATGCTTAGTTTTAGAGGTAGAATGGGCTGCATTTGAGGCAATTCGAAGAATTTTTCGCTTATCCTGTGGTGTTAGAGCTGTATAAGTACCTCCTCTGTAATTTTTATTACATGCTTCACGATTTTTTATGTAATTCATTACCACATTATGACTTTGTCCGATTTTTCTACCGATTTCGCGATAAGAATAGTTTCCAGAATGGTAAACATCAATTTTTACCATTTCCGACGAATTTAAAGAACTCTTTCTTCCCATATTGATTTAGCTAACTGCAGTCAGAAACCGTGACTTTAATTTTATTTGGTTTTTATAAAGCTTTATTACAACCGCCTACTGATTTAAGTTAAAAATGCACGTGGTTCTATTCTGTTGAACCAAAAAATAAATGAAAAATTTAATACTTGACTACAAAGAAAGTGAAAAAGTACCGTTATAATTCATTTTTATACTATTTTTTGTGTTCAAATTATCATTTACAGTATTAACTATTTTTCTGCAAAACAAATTTTTTTTATTCTATCTGTATTTGCAATTTATACAGTTTTTTTAATTTAAAATATGCTGGTTCTATCCTGATGAACCGCAGTGTATGTACATAATTGGTCATCACAACCCTTTAATCAGGATTACAACCTAGGTTTTCCGACCACTTATGTTGTGTGTGTTAATTTTATACGTGATTCGAAGGACATACAGTTTAAGTTCCACTACGAACGACAGATTTTTGAGAAGCTTTTCATGAAAATTTTATTAACTCTAAGCTCAAGAAACATTTTTTCATATTTCGTTTTGTTAGATTTGTCTGACCTGGGGTTTGAATCGTGGCCGCATATATAATAAGCCAGCACACAACCTACTACACTCAAAACTTCAAAAAGCCTTACATATCAAAAACAAACCAAAGTAAGGGTCTAAATTGTGCACAAAAATTAGTGAATGAGTCGCTGTACCCCCAAAAACATAGTGAAATAAAAACAAAGCCTTTAAAAAAGCCAATAATCAAAATTATATTCCTGAAGTAAAGGCCTTTGATATATCTTTTATTGATCAACGTACTGTTTCCAAGTATATACAACAATGGAAATCTTCGCATGTTGTTGGTCCGGATGGGGTTCCTAGCAGTATTTTAAAACACCATTTGCAATTATTGAGTACTCCATTAACCTACTTATTCAATAAATCGCTTAAATTGGCCTATTTTCCCTCCTTTTGGAAACAATCTTTTATCATTCCACTGTTTAAATCAGGATCTAAAGCTGATATTTCAAATTATAGAGGAATTGCTAAACTCAACATTATACCGAAATTGTTTGAAAAACTCCTATGTGATACACTGTCATTTCAAGCATCGTCTATTTTATCTGCTTCCCAGCAAGGATTCTGTAAGTCTCGATCAACAATCACAAATCTTCTTCAATTTACAACTCTGGTAAATGATGGATTTATTGTAGGCAAACAAACTGACGTCATTTATATCGATTTCAGTAAGGCATTTGATAAAGTAAATCATAACTTACTCGTTCATAAGCTTAATCAACTTGGTTTTAGTTCCTCTTTATTGAATTGGATTAATTCGTATTTAGTAGACAGAAAGCAGTGCGTTAAATTCAGGAATACGCAATCTAACTTTATTGATGTACTGTCAGGCGTACCACAGGGTAGTCATCTTGGGCCGCTCCTATTTACTCTTTTTATAAATGATCTCCCTTCTGTTATCAAAAATTCAAACACTTTAATGTATGCAGACGATGTTGAAATATTTTTATCATTTAATAACATTGAAGACCAAGTACTTTTACAAGAGGATATTAACTACTTAACCTCTTGGTGTAGTATTAATTTAATGGAGCTGAATGTTAAAAAATGTAAATATATGTGCTTCACTCGATCATCACCAACCAATGGATTTTACACAATAAATGGTGCCGCTCTTGAACTAGTTAATACCTTTAACGATTTAGGGATAATTTTCGATTGTAAATTGGATTTCAGAAATCATATTACATCAACTGTTAGCAAAGCTACTTGTACCCTGGGATTTATCAAACGATGGGCTAAAGAGTTTTCTGATCCTTATGTTACTAAGCAATTGTTTACCACACTGGTTCGCCCAATTCTTAAATATGGATCTGTAGTATGGGATCCTCAATAAGCTGTACACTCTGACAAAATTGGATCAGTTCAAAAACAGTTCTTATTATTTTGTCTTCGTGGTTTAGGAATGGATGGGATCGTAATGAAAGGTTACCAACTTATGAAAAACGCCTAGCACTCATTAAATTATCAACTTTAAAAAGCCGCCGTAAAATGCTAATGCTGTCTTTCTTTTGAAGCTGATTAATGGTGTTATCAACTCTCAATTTCTTCTAGAAAAACTTTCCATAAAAGTACCTGTTCGTCCAATAAGATACCATAATTTCTTCAATATAAAATATTACACAGTTAACTACGCGAACTTCGATCCATTTCGTAGAATCTGTAATGATTTTAATAATCTGTATCTTCATATAGATTTTAATAAAAGTATGGAATCCATTAAAAAGGATATAATTTTACAATTAAACACATTTAATTAATAATTTCAATGTTGTCTCTTTTTTAACTTATTTTTTGAATTGAAATCATAATAATAATAATTCTGAATTGATATATAAAATGAATTGAAATATAAAATGTAATAGACTGTAAGGATTTTCCATAGACTTAAATAAATAAATAAATAAACAATAATTGTGTTATCAAAACACTGAAGTGTGGTGAAGTTTCAATGTTGGTCTGGGTGTCCATGACAGTATTGGGAATTAGAAATTCCAATTTTATTGCATTAACGACTAGAAAGGAGGACTGCTTTCTAGGAGGTATTACGTCTAAAATTATGAAGGAGTGTTTGTATTTATATACATATAAATATCTCAAAAGTACTCGATCTTTGCCAGACCTCAACCCAATTAAACACCTGTGGGAGTACCTTGATAAAGCAGTCGAAAAAAGAAAAATCTCGAGCAAGCCTTACCTAAAGCTGGTATGGTAGAATGAATAAAATAAAATAACCACAGAAAAACTTGTGAAATCAACACCTAAAAGAAAAGAAGTTTACGTTTGTGCTACACTGTACTTTTTAGCATCAACAATTTCAATATGCATTATTTTTTGACGTTATAAAGCTTGACGTTATAAAGTTTAGAAATGAAATGGAATAGAACAGTGTGATGGTTTTTGTACTCACTGCAGTAAAACAAACAACCTTTTCATAAATGAAATAAACACCAAATTTGGTTGGTGACTTTGCTAATGCTTGTGGAAAACGGGAAACAAAATGTTAAAAGCGAATGCAACAGATGGCGTTGTATTAAAATAGTAACGCTTATTAGCACATTTCCATTTCATATTGTAATAACGGTATGCAACAAGGTACTACAGTTGGTAACCCTGTACGAATAGTCGTCAAAATTCAAGTTTCTGCAAAACAATTTTTATATTTTTGTTAAAATTAAAAAGAAATCGGTAAAAAAAACTGTTACAAATCGGTAAAAATATTTTTAAAAATTGCGTTTAATAAGTGGGCAATTGAAATATGCCGGGAAAAACTCGTCTCAGCTTGCGTAAAAAAATTGTTTATTGCAGTCAATGCTTTTGCATTGAAAGAAGAGCATGACAGCATTGTGTGTGATAATTGCAAGAACAACTATCGTGTATCACGTACTGGCTTACGCAAAAAACAATTTTTAAATTTGGTAAACAATGAGGAAAAAGAATATTCCTGTCATAAATATAAAGAAAGCGGCGGTGGTGACGTAAAAAAAAATTATGTGAAATAAGAAAACAATTAACTAAGCTCGATCAGATATATGTATGCATATGTTAATGACTATTTAAGCCGGGAAATACTAAAAGCTTTTGAATATGCGAAGTCATTAACCCTGGACGGTTACTCTCCATTTCTATACACTAAGGTTACGATGAACAATTTAACCCTGAATGGTTACTGTACGACGAATCGAGGAAGCTCATTTACTCTTTATCATATAATTCTTTTATGTTTGGCCAAATTCCGCTCTTTTTTTCAACAATTTTAGTTGATAACGAAAGCCTGCAGTGAGTAAACGTATGCTGGCCACCAATTTCTTTAACCCTGGTTGATCATTTTTGTACAGTAAGATTACTCTTCGTTAAATCGACGACAAATTAAAAAAAAAAATTATTTACGTCTGCTCACTGCAAGCTTTCGTTATAAACTAACGTTGTTGAAAAATTAACGTTGTTGAAAAAGAGAGTGATATTTGGTTAAAAATAAAACAGTTATATGATAAAGAGTAAATGATCTTCTTCGATTCGACGAACAGTAACTGTCCAGAGTTAAGGAAAGTTGGATATACCTCTCTATATACCTACAATGGGAAAATTTACGTCAAGCGAAGTGTAATATCACGTCCAAAATTTATCAAAAATGAGGCAGATGATGATTTATTATTTGCCGCTACTAATCAAAATAGGCGCAAGATCATTTCGAGCAGCAGATGTGAGGGAAGAAACTGAAGATGATGATGATGATGGAAATGCTTCGTTTATGTCGCCAGCTCAATAAAATTGCATTTATTTATATTCATCTTTTATTATTAAAGTTTTCTTTTTTTTTCTTTTATATAATTTTGAAAATGTAACTTCTTTTCTAAACTATTATCATTCAGTAAATGGCCCTCTGTTTGATATTATATCTGTAAACATGCGAAGCATTTTTTAAATCGAAATATTTAACAAATTTAAACTAATAATTTCTAAATTTCCAAAACCACTTGGCATCACTGCGGTTTAAGAAACTTGGTTTTCATCAAATACAACGCAAATTTACAAAATATTTTGCAATAATACTATACATTGCTGTAGAAAAGATGGATATGGTGGAACGTCGATTTACATAAGCAAAAGCATTGAATATAAAATAGAAAGCTGCGAAAACAAAGACTTTATTGAAGCTAC
The DNA here is from genome assembly GCA_958299815.1 of Sarcophaga carnaria. Lineage (NCBI taxonomy): Eukaryota > Metazoa > Arthropoda > Insecta > Diptera > Sarcophagidae > Sarcophaga > Sarcophaga carnaria. The sequence goes on from OY283149.1 coordinate 93,353,104, forward strand.
AACAATTTCGTTAGAGAGCTTAAAATCGATGGAAAATCTTTAAAATTTACATCACTTTATTGATCCCAAAAATGCAGTTTAAATTCTTTTTTGAGCCTTATGGAAAATTTATTAACGACATGGTAACTACCCTGAAACGGTTGTTTATGATTCAGATACATTTTTTTGCAAAATTCGTCTGAATCTGATTTATTTGATACGCTTTCAAGCTTCAGTTACAAAAATTGTTATAATATGATAACGCATCCAGAAACTGGTACATGTATTTAGAATGTTTATAGCAACACCACAGATGATATTTTATATATGTATACTGTCGCTTGCAATTTAACTGAGCATTATATATTATCCCTTAAATTAGATACAATCCTCAATACTCATGATTATATCGAAACAATAAAGAAAACTTGTGACTATGAACTAGTGAGAAATAGCTTTAATAACGTTCTACCATTATATCCAGAGACTGGAAACCAGTGTTGCAAAATTTAAATTTTGAAATGGTACTGAAGCATAACTGAAAGAATGCTTTTTTCGTACCAAATGCTAGTTTTGTAGAAAATTATTTATTTATATTTAATATACAGTGGTGGCCACGAATTTAAGACAGGACATATGACTGACTTAGTTGCGATAATATTTACAATCCTGTAATATCAAAATTGATATTCTTTATACTTCTATGTACTCTGTAATATTAAGAAAAAGTACCATTATTTTATTTTGTTTCTTTTTACATTTTGTTGCTTTTTGATCATATTATTGTAAAAACGTTTATTTGAAATTGGCCACGAATTTAAGACATTTCAGAAATATCTGGTTTTTAAGTGATTTTTTGGTGTTTTTTGAAGCTAAACGTTGAGCAACGAATGTTTTATTTTATTTTATGTTGGAATACATAGAAATATTTAATTATAAATGGTCAGAGGTACTTGGTATACCGATGCCGAGCGAAAACTGATCCAACAACTAAAATTTGATGGAAACATAATAATGGATATATCCAAGCTGCTTAAATGTTTTAAATGCAAGATTTACAACGCGCTGGAACCATCAAGCAACATGGTAAATGTCAAACAGCAACCTAGAGCCCGAAAAACTACACCCTAAAGTAGCTGTTATAATCCCTTCACGACCTCAAGTAAAATAAAAAATAAAATTGCATTGGATTTTGGTATTGATATTTCGTCTAGGGCAATAAGAAGATGTCTAAATGAGAAAAACTTGCGTGGGTGTCTTGCACAACGTAAACCACTTGTGTCAAAAAATATCAAATCGCGACTAGCATTTTGTCTTGACCTATATAATATGTAAATAAAAATTCTCAACCCAATATAGGTAGCAAAATATTATTACTTTTTCTTCCTAATATTACTAAAATCTTAAGAAAAATATCATGGACCTAAAATATTTTTGATAAGATGTAAAAATTATCACAAATGTAGAAATAAAATGTCGTGTCTTAAATTCGTGGCCACCACTGTATGTATGTACGAAACAGAACAGAACTGACGGCATATACAAAACAATATCAGCTGATTCGAAAAGTAATAGAAAGTAAAAACCCCATTTAGTCAAACGTCGGCGGAACGTAACGGAAGGTAGGTTCGTTTTTAGCATATGAATAGCATTCTCGTTGCTTTTCACCTTCTGGAAAAGTACTGAATTTTTCAACACAGCTACCATACCACCCCCCATGCTAAACGTTACCTTCGTTGATTTTATTTGTGCTGCGCTACGTTGTAACAGAGTACTTTATTCATAGGCATAAAAAGAAAAAAAATTTAAAAATAAAAAATAATTAAATTAAAAAAGCAATAAGATACAAATACAAAAAAAATTTATTTTAAAAAGTATATAAAATATTTAACATTATTTAAGATATAAAGATAACAAGCTTAAAAAAAATTAAAAAAAAAAATTTTGAACACAAATTTAATCACTCAAAACCTTTTACTCAGGCCTTTCGATTAAACTCATGCATAATTTTCTTCTTAAATCTTTAAGAGGCTTGTTTGTAAGCAAATACCCTTGAAATCATTATAACATTACTGCAGTAAAAACAAAAAACAAAACCCAACACTTTCTCTCTCTTTCTTACAAACCCCGATGCAAGCATCGTAACAAATCAAATTTAATGTGTTGGTTTACACATAATTCACTCACCTTTTAAGAACTGCTCATACACTCACAACCTCTCTTTCTCTTCGCTGATCCAATGTAATTTACTTCCGCTCACACACCTTTGAAAATACATATGTGCGTATACACCATACATGTGCATGAATCTACCCACAAAAAAAGCACACATTTTCACATTCAAGGCCATGCCCTAACAACACAACAATAATTTTTTTTTCAAATTTTATTACTTATTAATACCTTTTTTGTTGTTGTTTTTTTTGTTTTTTTTTTGCCATTCAAAGCCTTGAACTAACAACAACACTTCACTTACATTTGATTTTTGCCATTTTTTTAACATTAACTTTAACACTCTTACTGAAGTACTCACGCCATTTTTAAATTTTGTAATGATTTTTATTGGACTACAAACAAAAATTTTTTTCTTAAAATCTTTGTATCTCGTTAGCATTGTTATATTAATTGTTAATAAACAATTACACGCGCTTGCTTTAACACAATACATATATTATTTTTGTAACACAATTTTTTATTTTTTCCTATAAGCAAACATTAATTTCTTTTTTTTTACTTAAAATTTTTTTTACCACAAACACTTCCACGTACATCTTCTTTAAATAACACAAAAACTTTTACTAACTGGCTGCCGGCTTTATAGTTCTTTTTACAGCAATTAACTCAAATAACATATCAATCAATAACATGACCATTACAAGCCAATAACAACAACAATTACGTGCATCTTTATATAAAATTGAGTGCAAATGCACTCTCCTGTACCTTTAATAAGCACACACAATGTGGGAGAAAAGCGCTTGTTTTTGCTGAACAGTGAATAGAAAGAATGCAAAAAATGTTAACAAACTACCACAAGAACCTTGTAACATTAATAACACAAATAACACTATGATAATCAAAAAAAAAACAACAACGAGAACAAACACAACAGGTTGGCTGCCTGTTACCAATGCTTTCCTTGCATTAAAAAAAATATATAAGACGAGAGAAGAGCTTTACATTTCACGAAATGTACATCAATGTTATTTTTTTTTTGGGGTCAAACAATGTTAAGTAGATTGCTTGCATTCTGCTTTGCATATTGTACATTGTACATACAAGAACAAAGCGCGTGTGGTTATACAAAAGAGCAAACAACGAACACTCTTTCCTCTCACAACAATCGAAGAAGCATTTTCGCATGAAGCCGAATGCATGAGTTTTTTTACGCGCTAACTTACATTGTATTAGTGTGGTAAAAGACCATTTCGTTTTGAGGATGAATGCATGAATAACAAAGCGAAGCAATTTGTGTGTGCATGAAATCAAAGTTTTGTTGTCTACTGCTTCTTGTACACTTACACTTACACTTGAATACTGTGGGTGAAGAACATTAGGACTTTGAATGAATGAAAATTGAAGGAATGAAAGCGGATGCATGACAGTAAATTATTAATTTCATAATGAATGAATGAATAAATGAATAATAACAGCATGCTTACCTCGTAAAACTACATAATATGGGAGTGGAGTGGAAATATGTAGTTCTTCTAATTGTTTTTGTTTTCTTATTGCATAGTTTACCATTTCATAGCACAGTTGTGCAAAGAGAACTCACACGCATTCTTGTGTTTTTTCATTTAGTTGTCGATCAGACTGCGACAAGAACACATGTGTGGCGGATGCGTTATCATTTTATTTCAGCATAACACTCAAAAAATATTTTATGTTTAAAATGTTCTATGTTATTAGCAAGGCGTATTTCATTTTTTTTTTGTCGCGTAGTATAAATTTTTTTAAATGCTTTGGAATGCTCGCTTTTTTTCTTTTAATAAAAAATGGATTTTTTATTCTTTTTATTTTTATTTTTCTAAAAAAACATGGCATAATTTCTAAGCCAAAGATGTATAGCTTTATGTTCCTTTAATAAAAAATGGATTTTTTTTATTTTATTTTTATTTATCTAAAATTATTAAGCCAAAGTTATATAGCTTTACATATGTATGCTGATGAAATGAAAATAAAAAACAGCGTATATTACTAACACTTTTCTATGGCTGTAAATAAATAAATTCTCTCAACTTATTTTCTCTCTCCCACTCACTAACACATAACCAAAAATTTTTTGACGAACCCTGTTATTGATAAAGTCATAATAAGAGAAAACAGAAAACTAACTTGAGTGTATTTGTTGTTGTTTGTTTTGGTTTTCGGTTGTCATGCAAAGAGCGTTGTTTGCTCTATGCAAAGCAGAATGCAAGCCAGTGTTGCAAAATTTAAATTTTGAAATGGTACTAAAGTATAACTGAGAGAGTACTTTCTCGTATCAAATGGTACTTTTGTAAAAAAAATATTTATTTATATTTAATAAACGTACGAAACGGAACAGAAAAATTAACGGCACATACAAAACAAAAAAACAGCTGATTCGGAAAGTAATAGAACGCAAAGTCCCTGTTTAGCCAAACGTCGACGGAACGTACGTTCGTTTTTAGCATATGAAGAGGGTTCTCATTGCTTTTCATTTTCTGAATACGAACGTACGTCTCTAGGTCAGCATTACGTCGGACATGAAAGGAATACTGAAATCGCTGCAGGTGTACTGTGGTATTTTTGAAATGGAAAAGTATTAAAGTACTGAATTTTTGAATACTGCTACCATACCTCCCCCTTACTAAACGTTGCAATAACTATGCGTAAAACATTTACATCCATCTCATACCATTCGAAATATGTTTGATTCATAAACCTACTCATTTAGATTCTTAAGTTCGATTGACTCGAACCACTCAACAAAATTTACAAAAAAAAAAAAAAAAAAAAAAAAAATAGAAAAATGACGAATAAGCAAAAAAGAAGAGAGCAGCAAGCAGAACAAACACACAACCTTCTAGTCACTAGAATCTAGTGAGTATTTTAGCGTTCGTAAGCGAATCATACTTATTTTGTATCACCTGTATATATGCATTGAGTTAAGGAGGATCGAAATCAACGACAACATCATACGTGTTGTTAAGTATAAGTGTGATAAGTACTTCGAACTTTGAATAAGAGATTCCAGGTTCCATGATAATTAAAGAAAAGTATGAATGCGTTTAAGTAGGAATGAAATTATGAGCATGATTTGATTCTGCTCATGTTTTTGAATTCTCATTGCTGATGTCTGAGTGTATGTGTGTCATGTTGTACCATACCATACCTCCCTATTCAGAAACTTAACTTCGTTGATCTTATTTGTGTTGTGCTACATTGTAACAGAGTACTGTGTGTGTGAGAATTAAAAAGAAAAGAAAAAGTTTTATATATCTCCCCAGTGTTGCAAAACTGAAATTTTGAAATGGTACTGAACTATAACTTAAAGACATTTTTTTTTGGCATCAAATGGTACATTTGTAAAAACAAAACATACATACATATATTTGGGTCATTATAATCTTTCAATCAGGATTATGATCTAACTTCTCACACCACTGATTTTGTGTGCGTTAATTTCATACATGAGTGGCGGGACGTACTCTTTAAAGTCGACTCCGAACGACAGATTTTTGAGAAACTTTATCATGGCAATTTTATTTACTCTCAGAGGTTTTACCAGGTGGAAGTCGCCGGAGAAATATTTTTTCATATTTCGTTTTGATGGATATGTCTGACATGGGGTTTGAACCGTGGGCTCACGTCTAGTAAGCCCGCACACTACCCACTAGACTATTTATTTAGTTGTATTTAATACACACACGGCACGGAACAGAAAAACTAACGAAAAGCGTTTTCATTGCTTTTCGTGTTCTAAAAATGAATGTACCTTCCGTGGACGTTTGGCTAAGCGGGGCTAAAGCCTAATTCTACCTTTAGCATTACGTTGAACATGCTGCTATGGCATTAATAGTTGAAAACTGCAAGACATAAAATATGTAATAATAAAAAAGTACTGAAAGCGTCGCAGAGGTACGGCGGTATTTTTGTAATGAAAAAGTACTGAAAAAAGTACTAAAGTACTGAATTTTTCAACACTGTTTCTCCCCAGATAGAGGCACACATACACTGGTAAATATATAAAATTCTATTTTGTTGCTGGTCAATAAATATTAAATTTGCATAGGTATAAAAAGAGAAAAATTAGAAAAGAAATAAAAAAAGAAATTTGAAATAAATTAAATTAAAGACACAAAAAGAAAAACATAAAACAAAATTTAATATTAAAAAATATTTAATTATTAATTTTAATTTAATATATAAAATTATTTATTTAATATGTATATAAAAACAAGTTTAAAAAATGTTTAAACACAAATTTGATCAATCAAAATCTTTTACTCAGGCTTTTTGATTGAACTGATGCAAAATTTCCTTCTTAAAATCTTTAACTAGCTTATATGCAATCAAATAACCTTGAAATCACAATAACATTACTACAGTATTACTCTTTAAAGTTTAAACAGTAGTGTTAGTGTTTTTCTTATCAGAAAAACACAACACTCTCTATCTTTCTCTTTCTTGCAAACGACGATGGTGCACACCATTAGTTTTGCAAGCATAGTAACAAAATAATTTTATTGTGTTTGGTTTACAAATACTTTTGAAACTCACCTGTTAAAAACTGCTCACCCTCTCAATCCTCCCCATTCTCTTCACTGTTACGATGCAATTTATTTCCAAACACACACATTTGAAAATAAAGCCTATACATCATGCGTGTGCAAGAATCTACGCATAGAAAAAAAAAACACTTTTTCACATTCAAGGCCATGCACTAACAACACAACATAGGTATACTTATTTTTTTTATTTTTTTTCGGTATAAACCGGTTACTCTGCTTTTGTACTCCAGCAAGGGAGTTTTCAAATTTTATTACATATTAAAACATTTTTTGTTGTTGCTTTGATTTTTATATACTACATGGCCTTGCACTAGCAACAACTTATTCACTTCACTTATTTTTTTTGCCAAATTTTTTTTAACGTACACTCTTACGGATGTACTCCATTTTGAAAAATTTCCAATGATTTTTATTAAAACTACAAACGGAAAACAAATTTAATTGAAAACTTCGTATACCGTAAATAAACAATTACACGCGTTTGTTTTTTACACAAAATATTATTTTATGAACACAACTTTGCTTTTTTTTTCTTTAAAACAAACTTTAATTTATTTAACCTTCAATTTTAAACCGGACAACATACACAAATAACACAAAAACTACAACTACCGGCTGTCGGCTTTGTAGTTCTCTTCAAAGCAATTAACTCAAATAACATATCAATCAATAACATGACGATTACAAGACAATAACAACAACAATCAGAACAATCATCATCTCTAAATGAAATTGAGTGCATATGCTCTCCTCTCCTTTACTTTTAAAAAGTACAAACAAGCAATGTCTCCCACATTTTTTTGCTTACAGTAAATAAAATTCCTAAAATGTAATCAAATTACCATAAAAAACTTAACATTTATAACCACCAATGAGCGCTATGATAATTTAAAAACAACAACAAGAACAAACACAAAAGTATGGTTGCCTGTTACCTTTGCTCTTCTTATTTTCAAAAAAGAATAAAAGAGGAGAGCAGAACATTTCATAAAAACTTCACGAAATGTTAACCAAATTACAGCAGGCCGTATAATTTCTAAAGGCATTGTTATTGTAAATGTTAACAAATCAATATTATTTTTGTTTGTCACCAAACAATGTTAAGAAGATTTCTTGCATTCTGCATTGCATGAGAGCAAACAACACTCTGTCCTCTCTGTTCATTAGTTTCAAATGCATGCATAACAACCGAAAACAAAAACAAACAACAACAAATACACTCATGTTATTTTTCCGTTTTCTCTTATTATGACTTTATCAATAAGAAAACAAAAACAATTAGAAGAACTTCATATTTCCACTCCACTCCCATATTATGTAGTTTTACGAGGTAAGCATACTGTTATTATTCACTCATTCATTCATTCATTACGAATTAATAATTTACTGTCATGCATCCGCTTTCATGCTCCTTCAATTGTTATTCACTCAAAATCCTAATGTTCTTCACCCACAGTATTCAAGTGTAAAAGAAACAGCAGACAACAAAACTTCGATTTCATGCACACACAAATTGCTTTGCTTTGTTATTCATACACTCATACACAAAACGAAATGGTCTTTTACCACACTAATACAATGTAAGTTAGCGCGTAAAAACAAAACTCATGCCTTCGGCTTCATGCGAAAATGCTTCTTCGATTGTTGTGAGACGAAAGAGTGTTAGTTGTTTGCTCTTTTGTATAACCACACACGCTTTGTTTTTGTATGTACATATATTAATTTGCTTGAGAAAAAAAATAAACAACATGAATGTATTGATGGATTCTATATGAATGTTGTTAGCTGTAGAATGCAAGAAATATACTTGACATTGCTTGACGACAAATAAAAATAACATTGATTTGTTCATTCTTTTCATTTACAATAACAAAGCGTTTATAAATCGTAAAGCATGTAGAACCTTGCTGTAATGTAGTTTACATTGCGTTGAGTTTTTTTGAAATGCTCCGCTCTCGTCTTATATTCTTTTTTTAAAATAAGGAGAGCAAAGGTAACAGGCAATCAACCTATTGTGTTTGTTCTTGTTGTTGTTTTTTTATTATCATAGTTTTATTGGTGTTATTAATTTGATAACATTTTATGAATCTTATATGTATATAAAAATGAATGTTTGTTTATTTGTTTGTGGGTTTGTTTGTTTGTTTGAAGCCTATAGACATCTAAACGGCTGGACCGATTTTCTTGAAATTTTCACAGTATCTTCCTGTATGTCTGGAAGGAGTTACAGGCTACTTTTTCTTTTAAAATTACAAGTAGGCGAGGTGCCACGCCCACATACCCAATAAATATTTAATGTCGCATATCTCATAAACTGTAACAGCTAGAGTCCTCAAATTTTATATGAACGACTTTGACGTATATATGAACAAAATGAGCGGATTGGCAATAGTGGGCGTGTCACCTCCCATAGTCTATATATATAAAAATGAATGTTTGTTTGTATGTACTTTATAGAATCGTAAACTATGCATTTGATCATGTTATGATATTTAGCAAAGTTGTTGCGCTTGAGCCGGGAAAGGTTTCTAAGTTGGTATGACCAATTTCTGACAGGTGGCGCCACTGAAAATTACTCAAAATGAATTGAATCGTAAACTGTGCATTTGATCATGTTATGATATTTAGCAAAGTTGTTGCGCTTGAGCCGGGAAAGGTTTCTAAGTTGGTATGACCAATTTCTGACAGGTGGCGCCACTGAAAATTACTCAAAATGAATTGAATCGTAAACTGTGCATTTGATTATGATATGATCTTTAGCAAAGTTGTTGCGCATAAGCCGACGAGAGTTTCTAAGTTAGTATGACCAATTTCCGACAGGTGGCGCAACTGAAAATTACTCAAAATGAATTGAATGGTAAACTGTGCATTTGATCATGATATGATCTTTAACAAAGTTGTTGCGCATGAGCCGGGGAAGGTTTCTAAGTTGGTATGACCTATTTCCGACAGGTGGCGCCACTGAAAATTACTCAAAATGAATTGAATGGTAAACTGTGCATTTGATCATGATATGATCTTTAGCAAAGTTGTTGCGCATGAGCCGACGAGAGTTTCTAAGTTAGTATGACCAATTTCCGACAGGTGGCGCAACTGAAAATTACTCAAAATGAATTGAATGGTAAACTGTGCATTTGATCATGATATGATCTTTAACAAAGTTGTTGCGCATGAGCCGGGGAAGGTTTCTAAGTTGGTATGACCTATTTCCGACAGGTGGCGCCACTGAAAATTACTCAAAATGAATTGAATGGTAAACTGTGCATTTGATCATGATATGATCTTTAGCAAAGTTGTTGCGCTTGAGCCGACGAAGGTTTCTAAGTTAGTATGACCAATTTCCGACAGATGGTGCAACTGAAAATTACTCAAAATGAATTAAATCGTAAACTGGGCATTCTTTAACAAAGTTGTTGCGCATGAGTCAACGGAGGTTGGTGCAAATAATTTCCGATGGATGGCGTCACTGAAAATTATTCAAAATGAATGACAAGCAATTGGTCGACCCACACCTCAAGCACGGAAGAAAAGAGCTTTACGAGCCTCAGAATCAGACGAGCATTGAGATTGGAAAATCTTCGAGTATGTGCCGCTGAGACCCGTTCGCTTGAACCACTTGAACAACGAGAAGTGAGATTAGAAACTGATCGAATGCGTACTACTCAGGCCCGCTCATCTGAATCATTAGGACAACGGGAAACAAAATCAATAAAATGATTCAAAATTAATTTGACATTTGTGTAATGTCTTTCCTTCAAATTTATTTTAGTTGGTGGCGCAGCAACACGCGCAAGTTACAGTTAGTTTTAATATAAATTAAAGTTTCTTTATAAGCAAAAAAAAAGTGGTTTTCTCCCACATTATTTGTGCGTATTGAAGGTAAGGGAGAATGCATATGTATGCACTCAATCTCTTTTAAAGATGCACGTAATTTGTGTTGTTGTTATTATTTTCTAATCGCCATGTTATTTTTTGATGTTATTTGATTCAATTACAAAGCCGGCAGCCGGTTAGTAGAAGTTTTTGTGCTATTTAAAGAAGGTGTAAGTGGAAGTGTTTGCGCTTTAAAATTGAAAGTAAAAATTTATGAATTAAAGTTTCATTCATTCATTTCATTAAAAATATCGACGGAATGTACGTTCGTTTTAGCATATGTAAAGCAAATTAAATACTTATCGAAATTACATTACGGTTAAGCAAGCGTTCTCTTTGCTTTACGTATTCTAAAAATGAACATACCTTGCATGGACATGGGCTATCCAGAGCTAAAGGCTAATTCTAACTTTAGCCTTTATATTGAACCTGTTGCTAACCCATTAATAGTTGAAAAGCGCAAACCATAGAATATGTATGTAATGATAAAAAAAGTACTGAAAGTGTAGCGGGGGTACTGTGGTATTTTTGAATTGGAAAAGTACTGATAAAAGTACTAAAGTACTGAATTTTTCAACATTGCTGGAAACCCCTCTGAAGATATTTCGAAATTAATTAACAGATTATGTTATTAACAGTCGCAAATGCTACTCTCGAAAAGAGAGAAAGAAAAATGATCAAAAAAGGAACGGACTCCATGAATAAACAAAAAGTTATTGCATTTAATAAATTATAAGAAAAAAATTGCTAAAAATGAGAAGACAAGAAAAATACAGCATTGAAGACATACTAAAACGAGTTACTTACTTAATTGGTCATTACAACCCTTCAGTCAGGATTACGACCTAGTTTCTCACACCAGTTATGTTGTGTGTGTTAATTTTATACATGAGTGGCGGGACCTACAGTTTAAAGTCGACTCCGAACGACAGATTTTTGAGAAACTTTTCATGGCAATTTTATTTACTCTCAGAGTTTTTGCCAGAAATCTGCTGAGAGGAAGTCGCCGAAGAAATACTTTTTGTATTTTATTTTGATGTCTGGCCTGGGGCTCGAACCCTGGCTTTTCGTCTAATAAGCCAACACACTACCTACTAGACCACGGCGACTTCGTGTTAGTCGTGTTATAAGGAAAGCCTGTAGAGTGTTAATGAATAATTATTATCAGGATAATATAAATCAAATCCAACAGGATCCAAAAAAAAAAAATGTTGGAAGTTTCTAAACGAAAGCCTAGGAAGGAAAATGAAAGATGAAATTAATATTATTGACGATAGTGCTGCTATTATTACTGGTTGCTAAAAAAATGACCTCTTTTACAAATATTTTCTTCAAATTCCAAAACTTTTGAAAGATGAAATTTTATGTCTACCTGGCGATTCCTGTAATAGCCTAAGGACACTACAACATTATCAAAGCGTATTTAACTTCTCTTATATAACAGAGATTGAAATTATTAATATTATTACAGAATTTGATTTAAAAAAAAGCTGTGGACCTGATGGAGTTTCAGCCAAAATTTTACTTCAATCTAAAGATGCTCTATCTCCTCATCTTACAACAATATTTAACAATAAATATGTTTGCTATTGGTACATATCCCGAAGATTTAAAGATTGCAAAAATTCTACCGATACCCAAGACAACTAACGCTGTGAGAGTAGAAGACTTTAGGCCAATAGCTTTACTTTCAATTGTTGACATTCTTTGAGAAAATACTCCATAAACAACTCTCAACATATTTTAATGATAACACAGCCTATTATGTGAACGCCAATATGGTTTCAAAAAAGGATTTGGTACAGAGAAAGCCGTTATAAATGTAGTAAATAATATACACTGAGCGCCAAAAGTGAGTAAACACCACTGAAATAATTTTCTTAGGATAGCGAGAAAAGTAAATGAGAATAGTCGAATAAATTTGCAAAAATAAAAAACGTTTATTTATTACTTATAAAATGTTAAAACAAAAACAACAATTCATTATAAAGGAACTTTTTTTATACTTAAGAACAAAACTGTTTTATACTTAAGAACAAAAGTGTTGACTCACTTATGGCGCTCAGTGTACATATGTAAAGGTTTAGATGAATAATTGAGTGGTGTGGTGGGTATCTTTTACCACTTTTCGAAGGCATTCGATCTTATAAGATTATACAATTCTTATTGAGAAACTTGTAAAGGGTGTTTTTTATAGAGGTATAGAACTTTAAGTTGGCATTACTTTTCAAAATGGCGACCGATTTAACAGCTGTCAAGTGATTTATTCTCAGTTTGGTTTGGCAATTCATCATGAATAGACTCACGCCTGAACAACGCTTGCAAATAGTGCAATTTTATTTCGAAAATAATGGTCCTGTGCGGAAAACGTATCGCGCACTACGTCCATTTTATCGTCGACAAAATCGTCCATCAGAGTAGTTAATTCGATTAACCATGGAACGTTTTCGCACCACGTTTACTCTTATTGATAACTCGCATCCCCAGAGACGCTGTACGGTGCGTACAGAAGAAGCTATTGCTGCTGTAGAGCATAGCATTGAGGAAGTCCCGAATGAGTCCATCCGCCATCGAGCACAGGAATTGGATCTGTGTCCATCCACTTTATGGAAGATTTTGCGGAAGGATCTTAGTTTGCGTGCTTACAAAATCCAACTCGTGCAAGATTTGAAGCCAAACGATCATCAAGTAAGGCGTAGATTCGTCGAATGGGCCCAAAACGAGATTACCGTTGTTCCCGATTTTCATAAGCGAATTTTGTTTAGCGATGAAGCGCACTTCTGGTTGAATGGCTACGTCAACAAACAAAACTGCCGCATTTGGAGTGAAGGTAATCCTCAAGTGTATGTGGAAACACCGTTACATCCAGAAAAACTGACTGTTTGGTGCGCTTTATGGGCTGGTGGAATCACTGGTCCGTACTTTTTCAAAAACGATGGTGGCCAGAACGTTACAGTCAATGGTGATCGTTATAGAGCCATGATTACTAACTTTTTCATTCCTGAATTGAATAACCATGATGTCCAGGAGATGTGGTTTCAACAAGACGGCGCAACATGTCACACAGCTCGTGCCACAATAGATTTATTGAAAGACACGTTTGGTGACCGCCTAATTTCACGTTTTGGACCTGTGAATTGGCCTCCAAGATCTTGTGATTTAACACCGCTAGACTACTTTCTGTGGGGCTATGTAGAGTCATTGGTCTATGCGGTAAAGCCACAAACGCTTGACCATTTGGAAGACAACATTCGCCGTATTATTGCCGATATACGGCCACAAATGTTGGAAAAAGTCATCGAAAATTGGACGTCCAGATTGGACTACATCTGCGCCAGCTGTGGCGGTCATATGCCAGAAATCATATTTAAAATGTAATGCCACAAGATTATCTTTCGGATAAATAAAATTCATGTCAATCGAATAATCCATCGTTGTTTTATTGCAACTTAAAGTTCTATACCTCTATAAAAAACACCCTTTATATTATGGAGTGGAAGGTAGAGTAAAGTTCACTTTAGCTAAAGAAGTGTTAAAGTTGACTTTAGCTAAAGAAGTTAAAGGTGACTTCAACTAAAGTGAACTTTAAAGTCTCCATTAACTTCTTTTCGTGATTACAACTTAATGATAAAATAAAGTTAACTTTTTCAAAACTATGGCAATGTCGGAGCAATGTCAACAACATTGCACAATTAAACAAGTTTTTTTTAAAGGCAGTGGCAACGACTGGCTGCTTTTTTTTAGTTGTGTTTGCTCATTTTGTTTATATTTGAAGTTGCCACATTGAAAATAATATATAATATGGCAAGTTCGAGCATAAACTTAACTTTAATGGTTAAAGATAGAATGGTCTTCCATTTAGCAACACGCTCACTTCTACCGTATTGTCCACTTATAATAATGAAAAACGTTCTATCTGCGCGTTAAAATCTTCCCTTTAGTTAATGGCAAATTGTAATAATGGCCCTAAATCTGATATTTATATAAAGATATCATTACATTTAAAAGTATCATATAAAGATACGTATATGTAGTATGTAGTATGAATGAAACTACAATTTTAGGTCATGCTCCAATTATTGTGTTTGAGGAACAGTTCTGAATATAATAGACGGCATACAATTTATCAACACGATAGTTTTTAATAAAAAAAAAAAAAACTAAGAAGTTGCATTCCTGATTGAAATAATCCATCCGGGAAGAAGACCAAATCCAGCTCAAACGCTTGGAAGAGAGCACAATAAGAAAGAACAATCGCCATTAGTGGATTTTGAGACTTAAGAAATCGCTTGGCTAACAGCTCTGCTGCAAAGAAGCATTAGACTTTATGGTTAAGGGGAAGTACTTCGCAAAAAGCTGAATAGAGTAATCTGGAAGTTGCCTTCTCTGTTAAAAGAGAGTCTATTTTATGGCATACAGATGAGTCAGGGATAGATTTTGGAACAGAAGCAGAAGTTTTTGGTCCCACAATGAAATTTACTGCTATCTTACAAGCGGTAGTCTATGCCATTGAAACATGTACTCAACTTAACTTAGATATGAGATAAAAAAGACACGACATAGCAATACTATCTGGCAGTCGGGCTGAAGATAGTATTGTACTCTCTACAGAAGCAGTATCAGAACGTAAGGTTCCCCTCTCATGGGTAGCAGTTCATGTAGGAGTTCTTGGCAATGAGCAATTAGACAAGTTTGCGAGGTGGGGACCAGAACCATTCTGTGGAGAGGGAGCAGATTATTGGTAAAATACGCACGTGGGAGTAAAGATAAAGAAAAGCAAAAACTTTTTTCAAAACTAAGGATTTCTTAAGAAACTATAATAAGAGGAGGGCTGAGACTCTGGAATAACATGGCATTGGTAACCGGTTTTTTTTTGACAGGTTAGTTGATACTGTAGACTCAGTGTACACTTAATCAGAATGGGGAGGATTCTGTGAGGATATTTTAAAAGAATTTGTAGCATCCATATTGTTTCATTCACTTTTATTTGCCAGGCTAGATGAGAACCATTTTCCAAAATCATAGATTTTACTGGTTGTGTCCAGGAGATAGATAAAGAGGGAGCTGTCCGCGTTTCGTTTTGTTAAGTAACGCCATCTACAGTGATTATCCATAGCTCATGTGGTAACTACTATATACCGCCGGCTTAACTCCAACAGAGTCTCCACCGTCGTTGTGGAACAGGTTCTCATTGCCCTGAGTATACCCACACATAGTAGTTTCTGAATATTATTCAACTTTGCCTCAGTTGTTGTCAAATTCGACCGCCTGCATCATTTCTTGGTCTTTAAAAAAAATCATTCCGCTTCATCCATTAACATTCCACTGGATTCTCATATCCAGCCACAGTTGACACATTATTAATGCCACACCGCAGATACCGTGTGGTCTTCGGAGAGAGATTTTTTTTTGGCAAATTTCGATTCATTGCAATTGTAGAAGAAAAAAGTGGCAATCACTCATAAAAAAGCCTGTTAAAATTGCTAATAAAAGCCTAAATACAGCCTTTAAATTTTTTAAATGCCATTGACTTAGTCTCACCAAAGTATTCAACTAATGATTCAACGGAAAAAAAGAAGAAAATATTTCCATTCTTTCGAATACTTTTCAATACCATTGCCATTGCCATTGCCATTGCTATTCTCAATGCCGTTTTATATGTTGTTTTTAAGCAAAGAAATGCATAAAAAAATACTATTTTCTGACACTCCCGGAATTCCAAAAGCATATCTAAACTGTTCCAAAAACAATGGAAAAAGAATACTCTTTACATAGCTACTATTTAGAGGAGATTTCATAGAAATGCAATTACAGTTTTATTTCAAGCTACTCTTTTCTTACCGAAAGCAAGAAAAAAATGTATGAAATGTATGATGAAAGCATTAAAAATTTCCGTAAAAAATCTGGTTGTAAACTTCTAAAAAATAAAAAAAAAACCATGGAAGAGTAGCACGAGTTTCAACAAATGAAGAAATGAAAATGATTCCTTTAATAGAAAAAAAAAAAAACACCAATCAATGCGATAATCAGCAGTATGCGAGGGTTGTTTGTGAGGTTCAGAAGTGCTGATTTTATTGCGTATGATAAATATCGCTTAAATATCGTCTAGGTTAACTAAAATATTTCCAATTTGATGATGGATTCTATGCACTATTCCATAAAGATTAGATCGGGAAAGGAAAAGTAAAACACATCTCTACCCGAAGACGGGCAACGGATAATTGTGATTACTTTCAGAACCAATAACAATAATCAGCAATAAGAAATGGAAGAGGTAGAAACATAAAACAGACATGTGAACTAGAATAAAGGAGGACAGAGTCATCACCATCACAAACTATCACATGTCAGAGCTGAAACTTTAAATGTCAGATATTGTAGCAGAGACTAACCACTGAAGAAACTCCGATGAAGAATTTTGATTATTCGCCTCTGGACGCCTGGGAAGAGCCACAGAATGTGTTCAACAGACTCTTGCTCTACCACGTTATCACCAACGTAGCAGATAGAAGGGGCGCCCTATTCCCAACACACTATTTTTTGTTCTTAAAGCTCAATACCACGTCAAAAACTCTATAAAGATTTTAGTAAATTCACTCCCAAGTTTCAGGACCCATTTTGTTTCAGAAAGGTTCAAACCGGGCCATAGCAGCCTAAGCATTTCGCAATCTCCCCTCTTTTTCCAAAGAGCTGTCTACTCGGTGAACCAGAAGAATTGTTCCAGGGAAGGACACTCTAACGCTCGTCTGCAGTTTCATTGCCCTACGCACGGCAATATTCCGGAATCCAAAGCGTTACTTGATATACCTGCACGGAAGCTTCTTGAGGACCTATCTTTAGGCTTGCAAAATCCTTGATTAATCGATAAATAGAGAAATTTGGTCTCATCTGAGTTAATGCCTAGAGGCGTTTTCGGACAGACGAATTGTTTCTTTAACGCCGTAGAATGAACCCATATTTGCATCAAATCATTACTGACGATCAAAAATTAATTCATTGTCGACAGTTCTATGCACATGACATCGCTTGTCACTCCAATAACTCAAATTAATATTAAAGCCACAAATTGAATAGAGATAAGGTAGTAATCTATGTCTGTCGGTGAAATCAGAATGAATTTATCTGTTATGAGCAGTTGAAATTGGACCAGACCTCAACAAGGAAGATCAATAAATTTGAGAGTCATACGGGTTAGAGTCGAAAGACAGTGAAAAGCGTGTTTTATATCCGAAATTCTATTTGATCGACTTGAAAGGAAGTAAGTGTCCAATTAATCTAGAATAGGTTGCTTGAGAATTGAGAAATTCACTCTGGGGCTCTATTTTGATACTCTGAAAATCTGTCTCCAGCTTAACCTAGTCTCAACGGCTGCTTCATTGAGAACAAGTACTTTCGTTCTGATCTCGGATATGACATTCACATGAAGTGTTCTTTTTTTTTGTTCTCTTGTTTTTCACATATTGAGCGACCAATTAAAAACAAAATTTTCATTCCAATGGTTAGGTAAGGTTATATATGCATACATAAATATGCATTGCTTATTTGGATCCTACAAGGCCCTCATAGTACAGCCGGATTGTTTTATGAAGTCATGTATTTTATACAAACATCCTATGACTAGATGAGTTTACATAATACATATGAGATATTTCCTGTCTATTGGCACGTGCATCCAGGAGCCAGTGTTCCTTTATGACTACTTTGAGGTTGCTTAGATGAATTCTAGTTCGGTTTAATGCAAATGTTGTTCTGAATATATCCATAGCGGTTTAAATAAGTCTGGTCTGTAGACCAGTAGATTAAAATTACAATATTTTCTTTGCCAATGAGGAAGGCGTTTTGGTTGACAGACTGCACAGAAATGTTAATCTCACGTTGTATCAGAATGTGCAAGCGTTTGTGCATAGGTTTGAGAATATCACCACCGGAATGAATAAACATATTGTCGTTGAACTTGGCCAAATGGACTAACTTAACATGAACCTGAAAAAACTTTAATTCACTCGTATTAACCAATCGTTTTAATAAATATCCTCCACTCACCCACTTAAAAGCAATTTTAATATGCCGTGTGCAACAATAGCCTGAGGACAGCTATAAATTATAGGCAGTCGCCTTTAATTTACTTGGGAATTAAAAAAAATTCGAAAACTGAAAAAGAGTACCCGGCATTTAAGCACACGCTTAGTGCAATGCATTAGGAACACTCTAAGGCAAACGACATACAATGGAATGCCGGTTGAATGGATTATTTTGAAAAACTGCAGCAGACTTCGGAATTATTTGGCCGACCAATAGTGCAGCAATTACCGGCGGAATGTCTTTTAAACACATATTGGCGGCATACGGAATACGATGTTAAATGCTTCCGTAAGCATAACGGTTTAGTGTGAGCAGGTCAGTGAGCTGAAACTAAACTTTTTTGTGTGCGGGTATGCATGGGTTACAACAGAACATGCATTGTGCCACACATGCCACCTTCATTCCGAAGTTTTTTTTTTGCCGGACAATTTGAAATATTTGTGCAGGATATTTATAAAAATTATCGTGTGCAGCACATGAAAAGGCTTTTAAGTTTTCGTTTTTTTCTACAATTTTTTTTAAGCCATTGTTATTGCAACAATAAGTGGCAGTGTGGCTGCATAATATTGTATGATGAATTTCTTTTTTTTTTTTAGCAATTTTTTTGTGGTAAAAAAAACTACAGCGAGTTCAATGACTGACTGTGCTGTGTTTCAAGTGACGTTTTTTATTGTTTCTGAATTTGTTGGCGTTTTTTTTTTGCTTTCATCCTTTTTGTACAACAAAACCACACACAAATTAAAATAAATGCAACAGAATTCACAATAAAAAAAAAGAAAAACAACCAGAAAAGAAGCAGAAATTGGTGGCAATCATAACACAAGATCCGCTTGCTTAGCTTAGCTTACGCGGCCCAGCATGAGTGAGGAGAAGGAAAGTGTGGCTGCCTGGCGGGCAGACCAAGTCAAAGTGATAGATGGCGTAGGGTGGACAAAATTATTGTGTTTCCTACAGAGATTTTTCTTCTTTCTCATTTGTAGTTTTTGCGCCTGAAATCTGATGGATGGCTATAAGGCGACACATAAAAAAACCTCGCCATCCTTACATGCCACATACTTGCATGCAACCAAGCATTATAAATTCCAATATTTTATAACCGATGCAGTTTTTTTTACCTTCTTTTTTTGCCTTCAATCCTCATAATGGAACGCATAACATGTAGTCGCCTTTACCAACTACAGTTAATGCTCGTAATCCAAAGACCGTTTTATGGTATGTTTTAGAGAGGACAATGACTTCCCTTTTCGTATTGTATTATACGTACGTTCGGTTTATCCGTTATTATGTAATTTATTTTGGGATTATTTATTTCAGTTTGGCTTAAAACTGACAGTTTGTTTTGTATTTTTAATGAATTTAACAACAAAACGTAACAGAAAAATCAGTGCAAAAACAAAATTCCCTTTAAACTGTCATCACCAACTAAGAAAACATTCCGTCACTGCAGTGTACACATGTCCAAAATGATTTGCGACGCTGTATAAAAGCAAGTCAACAGCATTAATCCTTCAAAACAATGTCGTTGCAAAACAGAAAAAAAATTTTTTTTCATACGTTGCCGCAGGAAACAGGGAGTCACACATTTACATTTTCATATGGATTTTCAACGAAAAGGAAGTTGTGTCGGCTAAGAATTCCAATAAGTTCAGAGGAGACGTGACATAGTATTGCAGTCTATTATGTTTTCCTTGATCAGTGTCTGGTATCCTTCTAACATCGCTGCCAATGCTTTTGCCCAGACAAATATCAGGACGTTGTCCGATCCGATGTTAGTAAGGATAACATCAAGCCTAATGCTTGATACGTTTTAAGGCGTTTCTTACTGCGATATATTAATACTGTACGGTTGCCATGTACGTATTGCAATGATTATTTTCCTCATCGAAGGATATACATATTTGGATTGAGGCGATCTCTATGCTGACCAAATATTCTTTGATACTACAGTGCCCAGCAAAAAGACCAGATTATCAGATTACTTGTGATTAGTTTTATGAAGAACTTAAATCTCTTCGCGTTGCAAAAGTTTGGTTTGGCTAGAAGATCTCCGCCTCGCAAGCTCTCCTGCCTGAGAGTGCAGTCCTAGTTTCCCTGCGTAGCTGATTCAGTTTGTCCGCATACTGTACCCGAGTTTACCTCGAACAAGCGCCCATGCTTGTGGGACTGAACACTATCGGGCCTCCACTTATTCACACTGTCCAGGTAGAGAGCAGTCAACCAAACGATTTGTCAGCAGAAATCAATCTCAGTTTAAGAAGAACCATTAAGAATATAAAAAATAAATCATGCTTGTGGCACTAAACAGTATCGACCCTCCACTCATTAATATTCTCGATCTTTTTAAAGAGAGAATTGTTCCATTCACTCCGTTCAGTTTCAGAAGAAAATAACAAATAAACACAAATAAAATAAACTTAATGTGTCGTAGAGAAATGATACTCGAAGATAAAACTCAATTTTAAAATTACATACTGACTGCACTGAGGCATTGTTAGATCATAAATTATAAAAACTGGCGCTCTCCGAATCCAGTATCGGAGTTATATCGTGTACAGGTTTATGCATATTAACTGACAGCTAAACAGCATTTAAATGCAGCACCTAAGATTGTTCAAGAATACCGGAGGGTGACTACAGAGATAGCGAGACACTCAACGGTTAGCTTCATATGGGCTCCTGGCTATGGGCACAAAGAGCATGACAAGATAACTGAAGCACTTGTAAATTTCTGTAAATCGTAAGAAACGCATTCCTCTGCAGAGGGTCTCAGACAAACTGTACTCATTGTCAAGGGAAAGACTGTCATATGAATTCATATTTCATATTAGAAACCTCAAAACAGTCATAACGGACCATTCTCTTAGTGGCTTCGGCAAAACGATATCTGGCACATGAGAATCTGAGGCGAAGAATTCTTGTGCATCCATACATTATTAACGGAAGGTGTCTTGACTGATTCGAATAAAATTCATGGTGTTATAAAACTATCCGGATTGTTGAAAAAAAGATGCAATTGGTATTACAACAAAACATTATAGTATCTAAATGCGCTGTAATTTTTAGGATGGCTACCGATTTAATCTACGCACATGTGATTGACATGTGAGAAGTCGCCGTAGTCTAGTAGGTAGTGTGATGGCTTATTAGACGTCAGGCCCCGGTTCAAATCCCAGATCAGACGTCAAAACGAAATATGAAAAAAAATGTTTATTCGCCGAATTCATCTCGGCAGATTTGTGGCAAAAAAAAACTCTGTGAGTAAAATAAAATTGCAATGTAAATTATCTCAAAAATCTGTCGTTCGGAATTGATTTTACCACTCATGTATAAAATAACCACACACACAACATGAGTGGTGGGAGAAGCTAGTTCTTCTTTTATCAGATGGTGTAGATCTGACGCTATTGAAAATTAATTGCCAACTGCTAGTTGGCGTGGTATTCAACTCAAATTCGTTGCCGAGAGAATGTGAATAATATTCCTCATAACTTTGGAACTTTGAGAAGTCGCTCGCACGGTCAGCCGATCAAAAGTACAATACTTACACAGTTTATGACGACAGATCTGATCGCCAAAACGAATCAGCATGTAAGCCTTAGTGGTGACAGAAAGAGATTGCTATTGGGGTGCGATAATAATACGTACACAACATAATGTTTTAATAATAGAGTTGAATATCTATTAGAATCAGCAACTAACCTACAGATATTAAATGTCTGCTTTTGCTAATATTATTAAAAGAGAAGTATTGGATAATACAATGGCTGGTCTAAAAATTGCTTGGATTATAGTAATCAGAACTGTTTCGCATTTACCTGAACATTTTTCCAGAAAACTAGAGTAATAGTTAACAATCATATGTTTCAATTAAAAGTGACCCGCTTTCGTGTTATAAAAAAATTGTTAAGGAGCTTAGTTTTGCAATTAAAAAAAGAAGATAAAAAGAAGAAAAAAAGAAGAAAATAGACAAAGTTTTTCTAAAATTGAAAATATAGAAAGTTTAAGCCTGTTTATTCTTTTCATTAAAGAGTTGAGATCTCAGCTTGTGTAATCAATTGGCAATGCACATCCAATAAATGAATTCCACTTATCAGAACTTTGCAATACCGCCCTACGCGTATAATATAATAATAATATATCCTAGTGTGTTGGCTTATTATTTCCAATAAAACGAAATATGAAAAAATTCCTCGGCGACTTCCTCTCAGCAGATTTTGAGTAAAAAAAAAAATTGCCATAAAAAATCTGTGGTTCAGAGTCGACTTGGTGGCGGGACCTACAGTTTAAAGTCGACCCCGAACGACTAATTTTTGAGAAAGAAGTCGACAATGAAATAATTTTTTTTATTTCGTTTCATTGGAGATGACTGACCTGGGATTTGAACCTAGGCCTCATGTCTAATAATCCAGCACACTACTACTACTACTAGACTACGGTGACTTCAATATGGATGGTCAATAAATGAAATCATCAATCATGACCTCATGAAATGTGCACTGACATACGATGTACTTATGTTTACAGTAGATACAATTGATGACCTCATTATGGCCTGACAGTCTATACAACAGTGCTTCTATGCTAAGATTATATTGTTACGAAAATTAAAATGGCTTTACATACATCGTTTAATATTAAAATGATAAAAAAAACAAAAATATAGCAACAACATCACTATAAAAAGCGATAATCAAGTGAACAAACAAGCAACAACAACACTGCGAGGACAAACGTAAACAAAATACACAAACAACATGTTTACATTTATAGAGATTTCTCGAAGGCAAAGTCATTCTCCTGCAAGAGCATTCATCAAACTGTTTACCCGGCAATATAAAAGGCAAGACAAAGCTGGCAACGGGATGAATATAAATTCAGTCAGTCTTATGTGAAGACGCGTTGCGTGTGAAGAGAATAATCGTAGTTTGAAGATCTTCGTTGTAAAGATCGAACGAACAATTGTTAAGCTGGATTCACCCATTGTTTCGGAACAAAATGCTTGTTCTAGAACAAATTCAGTTTTTTGAGAGTTTATTCCGAAACGATTCACCCACTTCGAACAATTGTTCTGTAAACAAGGCTACCATAGGAAATATTTTTGTAAACGATGCGTGTTAGTTTTACAATTAGGCAGCACAGTAGCAGATGATTGCAATTCGTTTGTTTTCTTGGCTTGAGTGTGATAATATTTTTTTATTGTGTTACAAAGAAATTGTAAATTAAAACATATCTGAAATTGTTGAAGTGAAAAAATGGATAATAATGGATATTATACATACATAAATAGATGCAAACAAATGTACATATAAAAATGATGTGGCAGCTCAGTTCAACTTTACTTAAAACGCTGAAAATGTTCCCAAGCAAGCTTACTCTCTTTCGCTCTCTCTCTCTCTCAAAAACAGAAACGTCAAACTACATATAAAAAAAATTGTTTCGGAACAAAATTTTTGGGTGAATCCAGCTTTAGTGTTTAAGCAGAAGAGTGTAAAGAAGAATAACAAACAAAGCAAATTGTTGTTGTTTACATCAAGTTGTGACAATAAAGAAATTATCTAAAACTAAATACAAATTTATTTTTATTTTATTTGCAATCTACGAACTCATATTCCAAACGTTTTTAAAAGGGTAAAAACGTAACAATATTGTAATAATATTGATTGTGTATGAGCTTCTCTTTCATTAGTTTATTTTATCGAATTATTAAAAAAAATATTAAATTCTAATTGTACAGTAGAAGTCCATTATTCCGGCATCCAATAGTCCGGAATGCCCGATAGTCCGGCATCGCTCTGGAAAATTGTAAAAATTTTGGATTTCTCCAAAAGTGTGCTTTAAAGCAAATAAACACGCTCGAGAGCTATTCGGAAGTTTTCGGGGTAGTTCGGGATCATCCGGAAGCGGTCGGTATTGTTCGGAAATAATTAGTGGCCGGCTAGTCTCAGCTGTCATAACAAATTCAGGTGCAGTGCAGCTCCGTTAATCAATCACGAAGCGTTTAAGCCATTTTTTGTGCGTTGTTGTTTTGTGTCCTTTCACATCGCAGTGAATGTAATTTTTGAAACTATTTATAAAAACCATGTTTTCAAAACCTAAGCCTTCGAGTTCAAAAGAAGAGAAACGAAAACACATCATTATCAACATTGTAGTAAACCTCAGCCTATTCAAAATCTTCAAGAAAGCTGGACAGAACCTGCAGAATCACTAAATAAGTTTATCTCTTTTGCTGAGG
The DNA here is from genome assembly GCA_958299815.1 of Sarcophaga carnaria. Lineage (NCBI taxonomy): Eukaryota > Metazoa > Arthropoda > Insecta > Diptera > Sarcophagidae > Sarcophaga > Sarcophaga carnaria. Next base: position 93,378,028 of record OY283149.1, read on the forward strand.
CTGATACTAGCTACAGTGCTTCAGAAATTTCCATATCATTTCCATATCATTAGGTATAAATTTTATACTAAACGCCAATAGTCAAGAAAACAAAAAGACATTCGTGACTTTTTTAAATCTAAATGAAATATGTTTTAGTACGTGTACATGCATTATATGAAATGTAAAAGAAACTTTGTTGTATGCATTTGCATATTGTGTTTGTAGTTTAATTATTAACCGAATAGTTATTATAATTACCGCCCGATAGACCGGAATTTACGATAGTCCGGCACCGAGCCGGTCCCGAACGTGCCGGATTATCGGACTTTTACTGTAATCATAGTAATATTCATTCATACTTGTATTGTATTGCATTGTATCTAAATGTTACTAAATTTTACAAAATTTAGTTCACAACTTTAATAGAGTTTCGTTTAGTTTTTCCATCAAATTAGCTGCAGACAATAATGACGAGTCAATTAATAGTTTCAAACCTATTATTTCATATGCAGACAACAGCATATGGCGTTCAGTAGTCAATTAAAATTTGGAAAAACAATGAGCCAAGGGAGATGATGCAAATGTTACTACAACAGACATCAGTCATCAACCATTAACAACAATCATATGAAAATTTAAACAAAAACTTTAAACTTTTAAAATGATAACGATGTACGTTCTATTACTCGTGATGATGATTTCAATAATAATCACAATCAATTGCCGTCATGATGATGAGAATAAAGATGACAGTGATGATGCTGCACTATAAATGCTGTCGATATGTTGTTAGAAAAATGAAGCATTGTGGCCACCACCACATTATGTGGCAAGTAGTGCCTAACAAACATAATGCCGTTGCCATATTCAAATAAAATGAAATTATATTTCCCCTCGGGTGCTCCATTTTCCGCAACCATAAATGCCAATAAATGGAATTTAATTTTAAATTTGAAACCAATTTTACAAAAAAAAAAAAAAAAAAAAATATTTACAAAATGAAGCATATTTTGTTAAATTAAATAAATAAACTATGAAAGCGTGTCCGTGTTTGTTTGTTTATTGTTATAAAATACATACATACGTACGTGTATGTAAAATAACTTCTAATTAGTGGTTTAAATTTCATTTAATTTTTTTTCTTTCTGCAGGCATACCAGGCAGGACAAGTTTTTTTCTTACTATTTCAGCAGCGAAATTAGTTGGAAAACCCTCAATAAAATTTTGTGTAATAAAAACAACAAAAGTTTTTGAAAATAGTTTTAAATTGCATTAATGAAAAAGTTTGCACAACTTAAAACAATAGTGTTAACAAATAATCGACTATTTTTTTTCTTCAAACAATATACTCGTATACAGTGGCCTGGTATTGGCGTACCATAACTAATGTACCCTAGATTAGGTTAGGTTAGAGGACGTGTACTTGTCAATTAAGACAAGTACGGTACCCGGAGGTCGAATTGACCCATTGTACAACGTCCTTAAAGAGGGAAGGATAATAGAGGGAATAGGATAAAAAGCAGAGGATGTAGGAAAGGGGAGAAGGTACCTTAACTAATCGTCCTTTTTATGTTTAAACAGAGTATATTCGAGAAATTATTGAATGTCTGTTGGTTATATTCACATCTTTGCTGAATAATTGTTACAAGTAGAGGCGACAAAACTAGTGCAATAATTCTGATAATTGATAATTCATTATCAAAAATACATACATAATTGGTCAATACAAATCTTCAATCAGAATTACGACCTGAATTCTCTCACCACCCATGTTATGTGCGTTAACTTTACCCTTTAGTGACGCGACCTACGGTTTAAAGTTGAATCTGAACGACAGATTCTTGAGAAACTTTTGATGGCAATTTTATTTATTCTCAAATTTTTTTTGCCAGGAATCTGCTGAGAGGAAGTCGACGCCGAAAAATTATTTTTCATATTTCGTTTTGTTGGAGATGTCTGACCTGGGGTTTGCCAACACACGACTTGACTACCTACTCCTTCATTCAACTAATAAATCCTGTTTAGCGTTTCTCCACCATCCTAACATTTTAATTTTTGTGGATTTTATGTGAATCATCTTTGGCTCGACACTTTCTATCAATGTTTCTAAGTGCCCAAGAATCTCTTGTCTTAAATTGCTAAGCAGAGAAGACGTGCAATGATATCCTCTTCTTTCTTCATTCTTTACAGCGTGTTGTTGAAATTTGTTGAAAAGTATTCCCAGTAGCAGGGCTCAGTATCCCATTATAAGTGATATGTGGTTTCTAAAATGAATTCTGAATATATTCAAAGCTACTTTCTAAAGTACAGAGGGGTGGGTACCTCTGTTGGCAAAACAATTTATGTTTCTTCCTGGTATGTATTAAAACTCCACAGATTCCTAGAATATGTTTCAATAATTCATTCTCATCGTGACGGGATCTACATTTTAGAGTACTCTGAGTCTATAGTGCCATTTCAAAAAATCAGCTATCAACCTCAGGTTATTCATGGATAACCTGATGCATGACTCAGATCTCCTCTTATTGTAATTTTCCAACATCAGCTTTCATCACACAGAAAGGTTCTAGTCCCATCAGTGGCGTAGAAAGTTTCCTCCCCGCAAGCACAATTACCATCGGACCTTATTTCTCTTACTTAATCGGGTAGGCTCTCGCAGATAGTCTCACAGTATAGGTGACTTTACCTAATAAAAGTCGAGTGCCAGTATGACGGCCTGTTAAATAGTATGATTATGTCTGGTCTTTTGTACCTTCCATCCAAGTTGGATTGGGCACATCTTTCGATAGCATAAACTTCCATCCATATACCACAAAATATTCCCTCTGTCTCCAGATTATTCCATTCATTTTTGCCTCGTTGCAGGGCATTTTCCAAAATCATAGAGGCTGCGGCTACTGCGTCTGTACAAGAAACAGTTAAGGAGGTAGCTGTCTGTCCACCAATCGATTTCCTGTGTTCCAAAATCCTTTAATTAATTTCATGTTGGACTAAACAAAAACTACAAACCATGTGCAGCGGTCATAGATTTAATAGAGACACCTGGAAATGAATGAATTTTTCGAGAGCTGAGCACATATTATTAAATCGTGTAAATTTGACATGCATTTCGTGGAAGCTACGTATTCCTAAGGGTGGGAATGGAAATGTGTATATGCCTACTAATTTAATATGGTGTTCAGATATGCAACTTTATTGCGTAAATCGCAATAAACGTCATTATTGAGCTCAATATTTCATATAAAGTTTCAATTAATAATTGCACAATAAATACGCAAATTGTTATAGTATTGAGTAAAACTTAGAATGCAGCACTGTCATAAGTGTGTTTAGTGAGCATATTACAATTAACCTAACAATTTTTGTTCATATTAGACAACAACGACAAACAAAAAATGGCGACTAAAATAAAAACAATTTTGTTGACACAACCCGCTGTTTTGTTTACCAGCTGTCAAATGAATATTGAATAAGCTGAACTGCGTGTATTATGCCTGAACGCTTAAAATATTGTACTCAATTAACCGAATATTGACTTAATATCTGAACATAGTATAAAGCAATAAACATCCTTTTCAAACTGAACTCCTTTAAATTTAAATATAAATTTTGATTAACTGGTTACTGACTTTGGTTAACCAAAACAAATTCATTCGAATTGATGGCTCTAATGTAACCGCATCTCTAACATGCTCGACTAAGCATATTGGTGGTGGCTACTCTGCCTGGATGGATGATTTTTGTTATTTAATCCTGTTTTACCAACCAAATCCATAAATAAATAGAACTCAAACGGAATTGTTTTTACATTTTCAGTGCACCGTGAAGTAGGGGGAGCGAGTCGGCGAGGGTGGGAAAAGTTATTTGGCAATTTATTTTAAATTTAATTGAGATTTTATTGTATTGTTGTTTTAGTGCTGTTTTCGAATTCATTTGAATGTTTTATTTGGCATTCTCTACTGATCCCGCCAATTGGGTGTGAATTGGATTTTTATTGTTCGATGGGATTTTTACAGGCGAGATTTTCCGTTTTTGTTTTTCTAACTTTTCATTTACAAATATTTGTTGTTTTCTGATTTTAATCCAATAAAACCTATAACAACAACATCATGATTTTTATTTATATTTACTATGCACGATAAAATATTTATTTGGACGACTTCACATATTCAAACAACTGCTCCTCACCCTTTAAACAGGCATTTATTGGATTTAAATTTTTAGAAACTTTTTCCCCCTTTTTTCGTTTTCATAGGCTGGAAATGAAATGCGTGAAAATATTTATTTTTTCAACAAATACAAGAGATTAGGAGAGCGAGAGTGCGCAAGTATTAATTGCATTTCAGATTAGAATGGAAATACGTTTTAAATTGTTTTAAATTTTTATTTATTTTAGCCGGAATTGAATGTGAATTTAAAATAATTTTATATTTGCATCAATGGCGTGACTCTATTATACGAATAAATAGTTGAACGTATAGTTTTAATAGTTAAATTAGAGTGGAAGTTACTGGCAGGAAATAAAGTCATTACCGGTACCGGATAAACAACGAAAATTATAAAAAAAAACACAATGAAGGTTGTCGAAGCTAATACCGACAAAAGTCATCGTAGTCTATTAGGTAGCGTGTTGGCTAATTAGACCTGAGGCCTCGATTCAAATCACAGGTCAGACATCTCCAATAAAACGGAATATGGAAAAATATTTCTTAGACGAGTTAGATTTCTGGCAAAAACTCTGAGAGTAAATAAAAAATTGCCATGACAAGTTTCCCAACAAAAAAACTGTCCTTCGGTGTCGTTTTTAGACGTTAGGTCCCGCCACTCATGTATAAAATTAACACACATAACATAAGTGGTGTGAGAAACTAGGTCGTAATCCTGACTGAAGGGCTGTAATGACCAATTCTGTTATGTACATTGCGACTTAATAGCTTAACATCAGATATACATTATTTTAAGTACGATAGGACCTCATTACATTTCAGAAATAGTGCCACTGTAATGGCCGTAATTTACAGGATGTTGGTTATTATAGACCAACATGGGCTTAAACAGATTTACCGAATCCGTAGTCTAGTAGGTAATGTGTTGGCTTATTAGACGTAAGGCCGAGGTACAAACCCCAGGTCAGACATTACAACGAAATATGAAAAAAATATTTCTTCGGCAACTTCCTCTCAGCAGATTTCTGGCAAAAACTCTGAGTGTAAATAAAATTACCATGAAAAGTTTCTCAGAAATCTATCGTTCGGAATCGATTTTAAACTGTATGTCCCACCACTCATGTATAAAATTAACACACGCCACATGAGTAGTGCGAGATGCTAGGCCGTAATGCTGTGACTGAAGGGTTGTAATGGCCAATTATGTATGTTATGTATATAATCATCTGTAAGTTACTAAGTCTTGGAACAAGCATTTCATTACCTACGATTCTATTACTAATTACTATGAAATTATTGCGTTCGTTCTTTATATCCTTTATTCTGTTCTTTTCTTTTCTTCAGTTGTGATCAAATGTTGCTAGCTTAGCAGATGATTGATCAATTGTAGCAGGCCCTAGACCTAAGTCGTAATTGGCTGCATTTGTTGTTTAAGTTGCATGAAGTGAAGTGGTGGCGACTAATTTGGCTCACAGCTACAAATGGCCTCTCAATAGGTTATTTAAGTTATTAAAATTTTAAACGACAATGACAAACGAGAAATTTAATCACTACAACACGTCGTCTTATAAATCTTTCTAACATTAGGTTGTCATATCAATCAAGATTTTTTATTGGCAATGTAATACGGTGTTCAGATTGTGTAACTCGTAATAAACGCCATTTTTCAGCTCAATATTTTATAAAAAGTTTCAATTAATTATTGCGCAATAAATACACAAATTGTTATAATATTGAGTAAAACTTAAAATGCAGCACTGTCATAAGTATGTTCACTGCGCATATTACAACTATCCACACACTTTCTGTTGCTATTTGACAACTCAAATATCAACAACGACAAACAAAATAACAACAAAACAAAATAACAACAAAACAAAAAATCAATGTGGTTGAAACAACCAGCAGATGTTTAGCAGCTGTCAAATGAATATTGAATAAGCAGCTGAACTGCGTATACTGTTATGTCTGAACTCAATAAACCGAAAATTGACTCAATAAAAGTGCATATCTGAACATAACATAATACAGACGAAGCTAATTACAATAAAATTTACAGAATCCTTAACTTTCACAATAAAAAACAAAGGCCAGTGTTCACTTAAATAAGTTTATAACATGACCAAGTGCTACCCAAAAGCTATCTGAACTGCGTTTTTATTCAGCCTTCATTCACATTCCAACGGACCAGCAAATGCGATGAGAGATGAAACATTTCTGCAAAAGATCAGTCAGTATTCCTTTGGACTGCGCATATGGATTGCTTTGCAATCTTTGGAATCTTTTTTAATTCGAAATAGTGTAGTGTAATGTAGACAAAATATGTGTACCTTTTAAGAAATGTCTATTCTCCTTCTAGGTCTTTACTGACCATTAGGTTCTGAATATCATATTTGGTAACATCTTACTTTACAGCTCTTTAAGGAACAAATCCTTTGGATTGAATGATACTGCAACCATCCTCTAATCTAAACCCTATTATCTCGTCCGCGGTTTTTGAGCCACCTTTAAGTTTTGTCCCAGAGTCCAAATTGAATTCTAGCTGTTTTGGATAGAAGAATATCAGTTTGATCGTATGGCGTAAATACGAACGACGCCAAGTAATGTAATGAAACAACGTTTTGAGTACGAACCTGTGTGCATCAAATCTCATCATTATTTCGTCAAATTGTGGTACCCAAGAAGGTTACTTTAATCAATGCATGATATTTCGGATACGGCATGTAAGAATACACTATCGAGGTGGGATTAAGAGGCTTGAGATTATTTTTATTTATTTGATTTATAATGATCTACATAGCACAACAAGATACTAAATCTTATAAGTGACAGTGCTATGTTTACAATCAATAAGGTATAAAAAATTAACATTAATTAAATATAAAAAATTAGAGAAAGTTAATTTATGTATATAAATATTAAATTAAATTGATAAGGTAAAGTATAAAAATAATAATAATAATAATAATAATAATAATAATAATAACAATAATAATGATGACCTAAAAAATAAAATCACAAAATTTACAAATATGAGATAAAAATTTTAATTATGAAAATAATTTAAATAACTCCTTTTTGAACGCGTTTGCATTGCCCAGATTTTGGATGTTATTTGGTAAGGAATTCCAAAGACTAATGGTGTGTATAAAGAACTGTCGCTGAGACAGAAGAGTCCTGAATCGTTGCTGTATAATCCCCACACCCCGGTGGGATCTGGCAAACTTAATTTTACAATATAAATACTTCGGCTGTTTCGTGTAAATTATTTTATGAAGTAGAAGGAGGCATCTAGTTTTCAGGAGATTATCAAATTTGATACCAAGAATCAGGTAAGCAAGATGAGAAATGTGATCCCGACGCCCCTTAAGGAAAACATACCTGGCTATGTTATTGTACGCCAGGTTAAGTTTCCGGTTGTCATCATAACTGCAATTTGCGTATATCTCACATCCATATAAAAGTACCGGAATCAAGTACGTTTTAGCAAGTTGCATGCGAATGACAAAAGGAGTTGAATCTATGACAGCCCACAAATTTCGAAGCATGCCATAAATTCTGCCAACAATGACACTTATATGGGTAGACCACGATAATTTGTCATTAAAGACAATACCCAGATTAGTAGCCGACCTGACAAATTCAATTTTATTTCCCCTGATACTCAATTCAGGTATAACAAATGATCCGTTTGTTCTCGAAAGTGTAATACATTTAGACTTAGAAGGATTGATACATAGTCCATTGGCCGAGGCCCGTCCGTCAATCCTTGCTAAGTCACGATTAATGTAGTCCAAACAAGAATAAATATTCTCCCTTGGAGTATATGTGTAAAGCTGCACATCGTCAGCATACATGTGAACATTACAGTTAACCAAAACATCAGGTAGATCATTTATATACATGCAAAACAGCAAAGGTCCAAGTATAGACCCCTGTGGAACACCTCTACTAATAGTAAGTGGATCCGAAACTTTGCCATTGAAATGAACCTTCTGAAATCTGTTCGTCAAATAAGAATAAATTAGATTACAGGCAGTTTCGGAGAAATAAAACAGTTTTCGGAGCTTTTTCAATAGAACCGCATGATCGACTGTATCAAAAGCCTTAGAGTAATCAAGCAGAACCAAGAACGCCACACTATTCCCATCAAGTTCCGACCTAAGTTCCTCAACTACATTTACCAGAGCAGTAGTACAACTCCTACCTTTCATGAAGCCCGACTGATTAACCGTTAAGAAATTGTGGCCCCTCAGATATTCATCGATTTGTCTGGCCATGATGTTCTCCAATACTTTGGATAAAAAAGGAAGGATTGCAATTGGCCTGAACTCACAATTAGTTTTGGGAATGGGAAGGATTTTAGACAGTTTCCAACTTTCAGGAAAAGAAGACTTAGTCAGAACAGTATTGAACAAGTAAGTATAGTAAGGCAAAAGTTTAGGAGTCAGAGCCTTCAAATAATAATAAAGGATGCAAATCATCAGAACCAACTGCATTCGATTTTACCGCTGAAATACATTCCAAAACCTCAAACTGATTTACGCAACGAAAGCTAAAGGAATACTGTGGTGGAACACAACAGAGTTCATCATACAAGTCACCGTTAGACCTTGGGACCCTAGAATTTACGAACTGGTAATTAAGCTTGTCCACATCCACATCAATATCGGCCTTTGGACATTTTCGGCCTATTCCTATTTCACGAATTACATTCCATTTAGACTTGTTGTCCATAGCATTGGAAAACTTTCCGCCATAATACAATCTTTTTGCAGTTCTTATGCTCCTGGTAACTTCCATCCGTATGAATATATGTAAAGCTTTCAAATCATCCGTCCTAAACCTCTTCCATCTCCTGTAAGCACTATCCCTCTTCTCAATGAGTGCTTTTATTTCCGCATTAAACCAGGGCTGTTGTTTAGGTTTGATGTGCTTGGTTTTGACAGGAACGCACCTGTCATAGAGCAAACGCACTCTGTCCTGAATAAACGATAATTGGTCATTCGCATTACCCAGTGTGTATACCTGGTCCCAAGATACGCTATCCAGTTCAATATTCAGAGTTGCATAATCAATGTTTCCAAAATCACGATACGTAATATATTTGTCCACGGGACGAGTTACGGACAAATTATAATTAAGGAAGAGAAGGTCATGGTTGGAGAAGCAGGAAGCAGAAATTTGGTCATATAACAATACCCTGTCAATGTGATTCACAAATATAAGGTCTATCAAGCTACTGGATGTTGAATGGAAATGTGTAGGTGTTGACACATTTACAGGACTGAGGTGAAGTGAGAGCATTGGTCCAATAAGGGGATTATCATGTAAAAGGTTATTGTTAAAGTCACCTACAATAACTATGGCGTCATATCGAATGGTAATATCCTCAAGAGTTGAAATAAAAGGATCAAAATTTAAACTAGAATTCGGTCTATATACACAACCAAGAAGAAGTTTCGGACCATCGCCTGTTGATATTTCCAGAAACAAATATTCAATCTCGCTCCCAATGTGATTTAATAATTTTTCCTTACAAAGTATACCATTACGAACATAAATCGCAACTCCACCACCCCTGGCCCTGGTTGCATTACCATTAACCAAGATTCTCCTATCTGATCGGAAAAGTTTAAAGCCCTGTAAATATTAGCAACAGCAAAGTAAACTGTCAACTTGCAATATCCACGTTTCAGGTAGAAGCCATGAACACGTCTTTTAATCGACTCTTCAGATACCGTTAACGATATATCGGATAACACTAGCATAAGTGTCAGAATCCAGAACAGAAGACAACTAGCCTACTCGTTTATTTTCGTATAAACATCGCTAGACGAGAGCAACGCTGTCGTCATCGAGAGAAAAGACGCAGGGTATTCAAGTCATTCCAAGATATAATAATGTGTGATCGAATGGCAATAAATGCCTATCTGTGATCAAAGCAAATACAGATGTAGTCCCGTGTAAGACGACTACGGTACTAAAAAGTGGGCGGGGTTTGTAGACTTACATTCTTAAAAAACGCATGATGAAGATACCACTAAAGTAATTATGACCTTTGAGATAGAGTTAATGAACTACTTCCTTTCCTTCTTAATTAATCATTGCAATCCTTTTAGGCTGGATTACGACCTAGTTTCTTACACAACCTATGTTGTATGTGTTAATTTTATGACGTAATGGTGGGAGCTACAATTTAATGTCGGCTCCGGATGACAGATTGGAGAAGCTTTTCTTTATTTACTCTCGGGTCGGCCACGTGGTCCGCTCTGAGAATGTAGTAAGCATCTCAAGGCTACTTAATGAACAAAAACACAGGGAAATTCGCAAAGATAAAATACATACAACCCTTCAGTCAGGATATCCACCTAACTTCTCGCACCCCTTATATTGTGTGCGTTAATTTTATACATGAGCGGCGGGGCCTACAGTCTAAAATCGATTCCGAACGGCAGATTTTTGAGAAAGTTTTCCATGGTAATTTTATTTATTTACTCTCAGAGTTTTTGCCAGAAATCTGCTGAGAGGAAATCGCCGAAAAAATATTTTTTCATATTTTCGTTTTGATGTCTGACCTGGGGTTTCGAACCCGGGCCTTACGTCTAACAATCCAAAGATAAATACTTCCCCTGGTGTAGATCAGCTAGTAGTTCACCCTTGTTTTTATAAACCAGAAACGAGTCTTTATAAACCATTGTTTACAACCAATTTTAAGAATAGTGAAGCCTAGAAAAACATCAAAATCAATCGATATCTTGGGTTATAATAGTGTCACAACTAATAACAGGTGATTACAACCCTTTAGCCAGGATTACAACCCAGCTTCTCACCCCACTCATATTGTGTGTGTTACGGGGTCTACAGTTTGGCGAAAGCCTGGAAAACTTTTCATTGCAAATTTATTTTCTCTCAGATTTTTTGACGGAGAAATTTTCCTGCTGATGATATTGATGAAATTTGGTACACACATTCTCCATTTCCATTCTCCAAAATTTCCAAATTCATTACGTTTAAGATTTTATCTAAGTTCAAAGTTCATATTTTTTAACTTATTATTTTACCTCTTTGACAAAGTACATTTATTTAAATAAAAAAATTAACATTTCATTTAGTTTAAAAAAGGATTTAGTTAGAAAAAATACATATAAAAACATAATAAAAATAAAATACTTTTCATTTCTTCGTCCAAAGAGTTAACTAAATCGAGCTGATGGGCTATACATATTTATTCACTGCATTCATCACTTGAATAGTCTTCTGCAATATCGTTTTCTCTTTCTGCTATGATGGGTTCCGAAAGTAAAGATGCTACGTCAGCACAAATAGACTCCGGTTTTCGATATATAAACGGTTTTTTTGATATTGATGATATAATGGGATCCGATGATACTATTAAAGATTGAAACAAATTTTGCATAGTTTTTTCCCGGGAAATCTTTTGGGTATGAAATTCTCGTACATTTCTAATGTCTTTATTTCTGGATTCTAGGGCCTCTTCTGATATCATGCCAATCGGTAAAGAAAATTGTTGAATTATGTCCGCTGTTTCTGATAAGTATCGGCGAAAAGCTTCAATATTTATCGTATATCCACTGGATATTGTACTTAAACTGATTTGCAGTCTCTTTATTAAAACCTCGCTTACTCCAGTTACGCTTGACGCTAAGGACGATTGACTAAAGAATCGTCTGGCCGTATTTCAGTCATTCGTTGATCCCATTCCAGGTTTTGGGGCATCGACCAATAAATGCATTTCTGATTTAATTTTTTCTTTTACAATCTTTTTTTGGGTTTTAACTATTAACCAGTCACTATTTATACAGTTTACATATTTAGATACGAATTTTTGCCTAGTTCTATTCACACTTTTCCATTTCTCGGAAAGATTATGGTCAAATTTATATACAACTTTCTTCGCCTTATCATAATCAACACTTTTGTGTTGCTTGCTTAACCCGATTTTTTCCATTACATATTCAATAACGGTATCACATTTATTTTTATTGTCATGACTGTTTACCCAAATATTAAATAATTCACGTCATAATACGGACATTTCGACTAATAACAAAGAAAGGGGCAAAAAGTGGCAGCCAATTTTTCTATCATTTTAAAGCTTAGGATCTATTCTTTCTAATATATATAAAATATCGACACAAATAAGCGGGAGTAGTAATTAAAAACTTTAATAAATTTCAAAATTTTTTCAAAAATAACTTCAAAAGAGGCTTACGTTTGATCGCAATTTTCTGGCGAACCATGACACAAACATGCTATATACATATATAAACCGTTATTTAAGCATACCTTAGAGTTAAAAAATAATAAATTTATTTATTAATTACCTTTTCACAATTATAAGAAAAAAGACTTGAAACTATCAACACGTCTCTTCGGAATTTGGAGAAGTTTTTATTTCAAATTATTGCTTATGTTTGAAAGCATACAGCGTTGTTAATTTGGTAGTAAACAAAAAATAAAAATTACCGTTAAGTTCACTGGGAACATGACAAGTGTAAAAGTGACAACAATTTTATTTTTAAAACATAAAATTTCTCGACCAATTTCGCGCTAGATTGGGCATTTGGTCCACTGTGCGACGATGGTTCATACATCCTTTCCTATCTGAATGAGAAAGTTGTGGGTCTGTTCAATTTATATGGGACATTTCGAGCGTAGTCCTGAAGCATTTAGCAGATAGAGGGGCCTCCTGAATGATGTCCGTTGCGATAATGATGAAAGGGAAAGGGAGGTACGATGGCCCCCTTCCCTTGCATCTCTTCTATACTTTTATATATTTTAATCGTCCACTACTTTCTTTATGAGCTACAACTGGAGGACTGTTATTTTTGGACGAAAGTGTTCTGACAATCTTGTTAACCTTATTTTACTACTAAAATCCGATTGTAGTGGATTCTTTCAGTCTGGTCTGTCTACTACACATAAATTTTTATTAACCAAGCGAAAGAAAAAAAATTATTTTACAAATAATGGCCGCCATTAAAAACAATTATCTGAGTGTGTATTTCAATTTCATTGATCCATTGGATGCCTACATATGGACAGTAAATACAACAAACATTATCGGCTAAAATATTGGCCAAAAGGCAACATTATTTATGCCAAGCAACAGGCAACAATAATTGGGTTAATGGGATTAAAACTGTTGCCATGATTTATGGACAACAACGTCATTGAAGACGGGAAGAGCAATAAAATTAAAATAAATTGGCAACAACAAATAAACAACAATTTATGGCAAAAAGTTGAAACTGATAAGAATTTTTAAAACCAAAGTGAGACAGAAAGAGAGAGAGAAAAAGGAAAACACTCACCATTTGATAAACCTGCATCGTCAATGCTTGAAGTCGATGTTGAAAAGCCGGGTAGTTTGCGCCAACCTTTGCGATTCCAGAAACTGCGCGCTTTCGATTCGTTGAGTTGGGCATTTAGAACAACAGGACCAGGATCTTCGGCGGCTCTTATTTTGGCACAATTCAAAATACGACGACCGCAAGAGGCACGCGTAAAAAATCCCGAAGAATTTTGAAAGTCGTCGTTAATGTGCTGTGATTGCTGATGTTGTTGATGAACATGATGATGATGATGCTGATGCTGATGTAGGTGTGAGTGATGATGCTGATGGTGTTGATGTTGCATATGCAATTGTTGTTGTTGTTGTTGCTGTTGCTGTTTTGTATTGTGGTGTATTTGAGGTAAATGTTTAATAGTGCACGATGAATTTGTTGCTGACGCTGCAGATGATGAGGTTGCAGCTGCAGATGTTGCTGCTGCTGCATTTGCATGTGCATTTGCATGTGCATTATTACTGTTGGCTCTTTGAAATGAACGACAACTTTGTGTGGCATAAGCAAAAGCACTTTTTTGACTTTTTGCAGCTGCATTACCACCTGCTGCTGCAGTTGTTGTAGTTGACAGGTTATTTGAACGTGAACTCATGAGGGCATTGGTCTTGTGCAGACGCAGTGAACCTATGTAACTAGCACCACTGGAACCACTAAAACCACTATCTAAGTCAGCCGCTAGACAAGAGGATTGCAAAAGACCAGCACTTACCGTTGCCGAATTGGGTATTGGCGAGATAAAGTCATCTGCTGGTCCTCCCGCCAGAGCCGTATCACATATATTGTCGGCGGACGAAGAAGTCAGTCGCAAAGGCTGACCTGAAGCTGTGGTAACACTAACCGAGGGCGTTGGCGGCTCTTTGGCTGTGGGACTACTATTGGGCGGACTGTCTGGCATAAGCATGGCCTCTACGGACAAATTAAGCTCACCTAATATCTTATGATGTCTATTTTGTACTCTTCTCAGTTCCTCCTCTACCAGAGTTTGGGTCAGTGAGCCAGCTGAATGGGAAGTGGCCCTCAGCTGGTGGTGGCTGGTCATGGAGTTGGAGGAGGATGATGTAGATGAAGCGGAAATTTCTTCGTAGAAATTCTCCGGTGTGGAAATATTACTACAGTTAGCTGAAGCCGTCGCGACAGCTACGTTATGGCTTTGTTGTTGGGTAAGTCTTGTTTGATACGATTGCCGCGTCGCTGGTGATACCAACAATTTGTTCTTTTTGCCTTTTGAGAGCAGAGCTCTTATGGAATTTGGTGGCGGGGGTGTAAGATCTTCCTCTTCATTTGCGCCCGCCATAAGCTCAGCATGCGGAATATTGGTATGTCTCATGGCGGCACCTGGTTCATAGTACGCATATGAATAGTCGTGTTGTTGCTGTTGCTGCAGTTGCAATAGTTGTAAAGAGGTGGTCTGTGACATGTTCGCCCATTGGCCATGCTGATCCTCAATACTGTGATGATGTTGATGCTGATGACTTACGCGTCCCAAAGTCTTCGTTTGCCTTAACAGACCACCACCACAACCCTTAAAAGAGACATGGGGTTCTGGGTCCACACACACTTCGATGGCATCTAAATCAGCTTCTAGCTGTTGTTGCTGTTGCTGGTGTAAAAGATGCTGATGTTGGTGTTGTTGTTGTTGTTGCTGCTGCTGTGCTTGCCTGTTTATTTTGCGAAAAGTTTTGACATTCGCATTGGTCACGATACCAGGTGTGTTGGCGGGACTTACGGTGGAGGGTAAAGTCGGTGTAACCTCTACCGTTACCGTATTCTTTTGAAATGAAATCGTTTGGGACTGTGGCTGCTGTTGAACAGCACTGCCAACACCAACTGCACTGTCATTTGCTGTCGATAACGATTGTTGTTGCATATTAGCTGTTGTTGTTGTTGCTGACGCTGTATTTCGATATTTAGGTGTTGTCGTACATGATGTTGGAGTTGCATTGTGTTGCACATTTTGCTGCTGTTGCTGTTGTCTCACCAAATGACTTTCCTCGTTGTGCTGCTGTTGCCCTGGTTTCAATGCCCCAACATTTGTGGTTTGTCCACGTGCTACCACATGACGTTGATTTTGTGGTTGCTGTTGTGTCGTGTAGTAATTTTGATTCGTTATAATCGCTTGTGTTTGTTGTTTCTGTTGTTGCAATTGTGAGTGTTGCTGCTGTTGTTGGTCTTGCAGTTTTAAATCCTTTTGCTGTTGCTTGTTTAGATTGCGTTGACTGCGGCCTAAACCCAAACAGGCCTCCATGGCACATGTTGTTGATTTTAATTGATGACAGTTTTTTTTTTCACTTACAGCAACAATAACACAAGTATTGGGTGGTGGTTTCTCTAGGTTCTCTCTGTTACAATCTCTTCAATCGATTAGAGGGGGGATGCTGCGGAATTAAATGTTCGTTTTGACCAGATGATCGTTATCAGTTGATGGCTGTAATTGAAAGATTGATAGAAGTGGGTAATCAATGGAATCAATGCAGTTTAAACAACTTTTTAAAACTAAATTGTCTGATAGTCAAATGTAATCTCTTGTGGAGAAAATTAGTGCGATTTCATTAAGATGTGCTTAAGCAATGGCCATCAATCGAAGAAGCCATGAGGGACAAGTAATTTATGGTTTAAATGCGCGCAACTAATTTGATTGAGTTTAAGAGTTATTGCCTGGTTTTATGCACAACACGTTGCTCTTGTAACAAAATTTTCCTTTGACTCTTTGACTACAGGCATGCACACAAGATCAGTTGTGAGGGGTGAATACGAAGCCTGTTATAGGCTTGCAAACAAGTCCTGGATTGAAAATCGAAATCTAGTCTTCAGAAGAACTTTTTCTGTTTATTTTATTTATTTTTACGAAGAAGAAACTGTTCAGACTAAGCTCCTTTTATGACACTGGAACTGGTTTATACTTCCAAACATCTCTGAGTATTTCCCGAAACATAGTTACGGTTGGTGAAAAAGAGATAGTAAAAGCACGTAAAATCTGATAATTAGATAGCTCTCTCTACAATGGGTCAATTCGACCTCCGGACTAAGACAAGTATAATTGACAAGTACACGTCCTCCTCTAACCTAGCTCTCTGCACACTCTGTTGAATTTGAATTAGTTTAAGGAAACCTCTGGAATTACTCCAACCATTTCCATCGTTCTCAGTTTTTAAGCATGAGTGTGTCATATGAGTATGGATAATGGTGGGCCAGACAGTCATCATAAAATCTAATAGGACCTGGAGCCCTGTTTGGCTTATTTAGTATCTGAATGAAAAGACAGTTTTATAGAAAGAGGCTACTGGCTTGAATATGAATTTGAAATTAGAAGTCTCTGACTGGACTCATGATGATCTACTTCTACGCAATTTTGTAAGGATATTCATAATCTCCGAATTATTATTACTGTTGCAGTGAAGGGGTGCCCCAGTACTGAGATCATACGTTCTATTGTACACCCCTCCAAGTTTATAGGGTATGCTTGATAAAAGTCCTTCAAGTAATGGTGTCAACAATAATAATATGCATCTAGGTGTTCTGCTCTGAGATGCACCACAGGTCCTAAGGATGTGTTCCGATGATTCATTCTCATCATCACAGAATCCACATGTTGTGTTCGAAACGATCAGCATTCTGAATAAGTATATTCTGAATCTACCGTGGCCTGTCCACCTCAAGTTATTTGTGGATAGTCTGAGTCCTTTATTGTAATTTTCCAACACAAGTTTTGACCCATGCATCAGAATAGTATCACTTTTCTTAGAACATCTAGTTTTCAGATTACTACACTCATTTTGGTCTCATTGTTTTTCTGTCTAGCGGAGGGGTTAAGGAGGAATTTCATGTACAACCTGGCTCACATCTAACTAACCATAGGCTTCAAAGCTTTGGTATTCACCACCGTATGTATTCATAACGTAACATAATTGTTCATTACAACGCTTCACTCAGGATTACGGCCTAGCTTCTCGTACCACCAATGTTATGTGTGTTAAATTTAAACACGACTGGCGGGCCCTACAGTTTAAAGTCGACTCCGTATGACAGATTTTTGAAAAACTTTTCATAGCAATTTTAATTACTCTCAGAATTTTTGTCAGAAGTCTGCTGAAAGGAATTCGCCACCATATGCAGCGGAATTAAATTCATCAGAGGCTCCAACGCCGATATATGACAAGCTTTCATTGTCCCTATTATACCAACACACGCTAGTCTCTGTATCTTGTCCAACTCTATTTGAGTTGTTTTCAAATTTGTTCCAATTTGCCCAGATAATTACCCCATAGATCACTATTCGTTTGTACCCCATAATTTCCTTGTAAGCCTTCAATGTCAATTTACTATTAAGTATTATTCCTAGATATTTGAGCTCCATTTTTTTGAGATATTATTCTTCCCGGGAGTGAAATGTTTTTACATTCATTAGGTGATATTGTGACATTAAATTCGAGTGCCTCATGCGCCTTTCACTAAACACTATTGCCTTAGATAATATGAGTAAGGAAATCGCGTATCGCCAAGTGTTAAAAATCTACATCACCTTTTCAAAGGATTGATTGCTTTACTTTAGGCTAATAAAGGGCCTATTAGTCACGCGCGTTGAAAATACTGTTAAAGACATAGAACAGCAAAGTTTTAACAACGGTTAGCCACGCTTGTGATTTAAAACTTCTAATGAATCTTAACAAATGTAACGACGACAAAGGTTACGAGGCTTTAGTTCAGAATATTGTTGATAAGCCTTTACTCTAGATCAACTGACATAAAAACCAATTCAATATTACAAGAAGTCGCCGTAGTCTAGTAGGTAGTATGTTGGCTTATTAGACGCAAGGCCACGGTTCAAACCCGATGGCAGACATCAGAACGAAAATATAGAAATATTTCCTTGGCGACTTCCTCTCAGCAGATTTCTGGCAAAAACTGAGAGTAAATTAAATAAACATGAAAAGTTTCTCAAAAATCTGTCGTTCAGAGTCGACTTTCAAACTGTAGGTCCCGCCACTTATGTATAAAATTAACGCACACAACATAAGTGGTGTAAGAAGCTAGGTCGTAACCCTAACAGAAGGGTTGTAATGACCAATTATGTATGCATAGCCAGCATGACGGTACTCAAGGATCTGTGTTGACATTTTATTTCCCAAAATCTCGCAAAATAGAAAAATTCTTCGAGCACGCACTGCACATCACATGCACATTATATTTCTAGAACAAACTAATTGCTTGCAATAAATATGAAATATTTGTTTTGTTAACATTTTCAACAGATTTCTTGTGATAAATCATGGCAATTAAAATTTTGAAAATTGGAGACAAAGTACCAAAAGAAAAGAAGGTACGCTACATCATCATGCACGGTGATCATGTTTTCGTTACACGCTTATGTACTAAATGAAAACAAAAATTGCATTCCATGCTTAAGGAATAAAGTCCCCTTTGGTTTCTACTGAGCATAACACGTTTTCAAAAATTGCTTGAAAACTAATCTCAGTCGTCACCAAACATTCTGATGAAAACAAAGTTCGATAAATGCCAATAAATTTGTGGCCCAGCAGCCACTATGTGGTCAATCTCTTGAAAATCAGTGCATAGTTGATCGCTTATGCCTCATAAAAATTTTATTCCAAACCTTAAAAACTCTCACATAACGTGCACGTTAAAACCTGTAGAGTATCGTAAAGTCTTCTTGCAGTGACCATAGTTTTCTAACTTATTTCTGCTTTAATTTGTGTCTCTTATAAATGAAAGCAACATTCATTAGAAAATATTTGCACAACCAACTAATGAATCACAGCGGCTATTAGTCAAAGGGTTGACAAATAAATTGTTAAGCGAGATACATAAGGGCGGCATGGCCGACTTAAGTAATGCAGCCTGCGAAAGAAGGATAATGGAATTGAATTGATTTTTAAAAAATTAAAAAGAAATTACAATTGCCCGAACTATATATGTAGGTTGTTTTGATCTTGAAAAATTAGAAGGGGTCAAAACCCCCTCAAATAATTTACCCAGATGTTTCTTAACATTAACGACGAACGTCGTAGGAAGATCAGGCAGTGCCATCTCTACGAAAAGCATTCTTCACCTCTACACCCATTACAATAACGGAATGAATTTTCACAGAGAGCGTTGTTTTTAGGCAACGACATACGGCAACTCTATCATTTTATAACCTCTTTCAGTAAACTTTATTAATTAGAATGAAACAACGGCAATAATCTCTAAACCTACATGCGTAGTATATAATTGGCCATTGTAACTCTTCAGTCAGGATTACGGCCTAGCTCCTCACACCACACATGTTGTGTGTGTTAATTTTATACCTGAGTGGCGGAACCTAGAGTTTAAAGTCGCCTCCGAACGACAGATTTTAGAGAAACTTTTCATGGGAATTTTATTTATCCTCAGAGTCTTTGCCAGAAATCTGCTGAGAGGAAGTCGCCGGCGAAATATTTTTTTCATATTTCGTTTTGATGTCTGACCTGGGGTTGGAATCGTGGCCTTGCGTCTAATAAGCCAACGCGCTACCTACTAGACTACGGCGACTCCAATATAATCTCTAAAGGCTATAAGAGAAAAATGATTAAGAGAAAGTGGAGCATTGTGGATGGTATTCTAAATTTATGATTTAAAAAAAAAAAACGACAACTTCTTTGCCAGAAATAGCGACCAATGACGTCGTCGCCAGACCGAAATCCACAGCAATTAGTAACTTCTACGGTATGTATTGGAAGCTCTTGGCTCTCATGTCAAGTAGTATCGTTTAAAATTCAATAATTTTGTTTCTTTATATAGTCATTCATCCAGAAATGGGTCTCATCACTGAAGATGATTTTTCAATGAAAATTAGAATCAGTTTGCATTTGTTCCAAAGCCCATTCTGTGAACTCATGTTGTTGCCTGTCGTCGTCCATGGTATTTTGAATATGACAACTAATTTGACAGATGCAAGCTCAACAAGATGGCCATTATTAAGAGTCGAACTTTGAAAGTCCCTGTTGAGTGTAGGTCCTTGCACCTCAATAGAAAGTGGCTCGCACTCAGGTATTTACTTACAGATAACGTACGATAAAGTCGCATGTAGTGTGTTGGCTTATTAGACGTAAGGCCACGTTCCAAACCCCCAGGTCAGACATCAAAAGGAAATATGAAAAAATACTTCTTCGGCGACTTCCTCTCAGCATATTTCTGGCAAAAACTCTGAGAGTAAATACAATTGCCATGAAAGGTTTCTCACAAATCTGTCGTTCGGAGTCGAGTTTAAACTGTAGGTCCCGCCACTCATGTACAAAATTAACACACACAACATGAGTGGTGTAATCCTGAAACGAAGTTTGTTTCACCTGTACGGAGAGTTAGGTGAGAGAAAGTTTCAGTTTACTTAACCTCCATGGAATTAAAATTGAGCTTAAGGTCATGAAATGAAACCGAAAAATTGTTTCATTGAAGGGTAAACCAGCCTACAGATCTCATGGAAGTCTAGTCATACTCATTGATGTCCTATAAAAGAAGGAGAAAGGTGAAGAAATATGGATTTGGGATTTAAAGTCTGAAAGTTAAGCGACTCCTGGCTATTCAAACTCAATTCCGTTGAGGCTGAGCTGGACTTAGTGATTACTCCGAAATAAATTCGAAGGCTTAATTACAAGAGTTGATAAGTAAGTATTACCACCTTTCTTAGCCAACCGAAAAGTACAATTTCATAGTAACAGACTCCCATTTGACATATCCCCCGGCTGTATAAGAAAAGTAAAGTTATTTCACGGTAATGAGCACGAATTTAAGTCGAGTTAGATTTGAACTGAATATGATACCAGTTTTATGAAATATTTAGGAACGCAGAGTAGAAGAAACGTAACCAGATCAGTGGAAGTTTTTACAGTAAACTGACCAATTGGTGACTACGAACATATATACATAATTGGTCATTAAAGCCCTTGTCAGGATTACGTCCTAGTTTCTCACACTACTTACATTGTGTGTGTTGATTTTATAAATGAGTGGTGGGACCTACAGTTTAAAGTCGACTCCGAACGACAGATTTTTGAGAAACTTTTCATGGCAATTTTATTTACTCTCTGAGTTTTTGCCAGAAATCTGCTGAGAGGAAGTCGTCGAAGAAATACTTTTTGTATTTTGTTTTGATGTCTGGGCTGGGGCTCGAACATCGGCTTTACGTCTAATAAGCCAACACACTACCTACCTACTAGACTACGGCGACGGGGTTGTAAATATAGCATAATAGATAAATGATCAGTGTTTTAGCTACGATGATGCGTGAGAAGAGAGCATGGTTGAACACTTTTTGGATGGTATCTTCAACTGGTTAGCTAGTTAATATGGAATATCATAGAGACACAGTTCACAGATTCGAACATGAGATTACGAATCAAGTGGGACTATCCTTCTAACAGTTTGACGAAGACGGATTTGTATAAATGTCTACAATAAATTGAAGGATGTGTATGCACTAAATGAACGACAAACCTTTTGTTGAATCAAAAATACTCATCACGTGGCATATGGTAAAGCGCAGTGGAACTAAAATTTATACGTCAAGACAATTTGCAACGACACAAAACATTCCAATTAATTTAGCAAAAAATAGAAAAATTCTTAGCAACAAAATAGAATAAAAATTTGATGAAAACACAAACACGAAATTTACAAGTAAACAACAAAAACAACAATAACAACTACCAACCCATGAGTTAAAACAACTTTTCATAGCGGCCGCCTTGAAAACTGGGTATTTAAATGCGCGTTGCTATACAACGCGTTGCACAGTATTTATTTATTAAATGTGGCACACAAAAAAATGGTTGCAAGTTTTCTAAGGGACTCGTTGTATGTTTGTACATTATTGTTGTTGTTATTGTTGTATTTTAAATAGTTGACATTTATTCAGTCATTCGTTTAACAGGCGTGTGGTTGTACAGCCACAGGCTTGCAGGATGGCTGCCGGGCTGGCTGACTGACAAAATTGTAAAGTTGCCATGGTGTTGGTAAATTTTTGTTTATTGTTGTTATTGTGGGTGCTTTTGGTTATTTTGACTGTAAACTGTGGTTTCTTTTTGCTGCTGAACGAATCATACAACGAAAACGCGAAAACGTAACGTAAGGATTTAACAACTAACAGCATTCAGCAGTAACGACAGCAACAACAAAATAGTTGACACATAATCTTTTTGTTACTGTTAGTTGCAGTGCAGCTTGATGTGGCATCAACAACGCATTTCTAAAGGCCATAGAGCATGCATCGTTAATATGAATTAAGAACAACTAACAGCGAGGTTGTGGGTGATTACATTTTGTTGTATTACATCCGAGAAGAGTTGTAATTGAAATGTAATTTTCGTTATATTTTTCGAGTACTTTGTCATTCTCTTCTTCTGCTCCCTTTTAACTTTTTGTTGTGTAACGCGTTGTTTGAGGTTTCAACTTTAGTGTGGCACATTCGCTTCGTCGAACATTAATTAAAAATGTTGAATTTTAAATGTGCCACGCAAACAAACGCATTTAAAAGAAAAATTAAGAAGAGTAGAGTACAAGTTGTTTAATGCGACAAATTCATTGCGGTTTTTCGTTAATCTCTGCTTCACCTATCTATTGTATTACAAAGGATTGTGGCAGGGAAAAAAGTTTTTGTTTCAATTGTTGGACAATGCAATTTTTATTGGCGATAAATTAACGCTGCAGTGCAGATTTTAAAACAATTGACAACATTTGATGCCACAGAAAATATTTACATTTTTTTTGAGCATTTAAACGAGATAATCAGGTTTAACATTATTTAAAGGAAATGAATAGGAAGCTTTTTCATAGTCTCTAGTAGAAGAAATAAATTTTAACACGAGCATAATTTCAAATTACTGGAAAGAGATGGGCTAACACTTAGTCAATCCTTCAAACACAGAATTTTTGCACAGGCTAGGTTCTGCCCACCGACCATGGGCGGTATAAGCCAATAGCATGATTGGATGTGCAGGCTAAAGTCCTGTTACTAGAATCATACGTACTGACTAATTACCTGCTTGCCCTAAACACCACAAGTCTAAAGAAAGATAGACAAAATCAAATTGTGTAGAGAATAATGAAGAATGCTTGTAGTATGAAGTATGGCTTACGAATTGAAGCTTGGAACTGTCATGCAGTTAAAGAATCTTCTAAGCCAGCACAACTCTGAAAAGTTTTCTGCAGATATAAATTACTACTTCAAAACTCAGTTGGCTAGACTCCAAGAGATTGTCCGAATGGATTAAAACAGCTACTTTCTGAGAAATTAATCGATCAAAATTAATCTTCCCAAAATTAGCTCCTAAACAAGTGGGCTTAACAGTGCTCTGTTAGGAGGAAATTTTGCTCTGTTAACGCCAAATGTGGCGCTGCTAAAATCTATGGATTGCGTCTTGGATCAAATTCAAATTCGAATTTATCTTCACACACATTTTAAACTGTGTCACGCCACTCATGTATAAATTTGACGCACACAACAAAAGTGGTGTGAGAAGCTAGATCGTAATCCTGACTGAAGGGTTGTAATGACCAATTATGCATGTATGTATGCAGGCGTTTCGCAAACACTCAATGCATCCTTTTAAACAGAAAATCATCGCATAGACAGAGCATGGGTAGAGACGCAGTTAGCAGTCACGTTACTAGAATTGTATTGACTAATCATCAGCCCAAACACTCAGTCAATCCTTTTAAACAGAAAATCCCCGCATAGACTTGTCTTCCCACTATTCACGCTACTGGTCTCTGTCGACAGAGCAGGGGTAGAGCCGCAGCCGCAGTTAGTAGTGACTTTACTAGAATTGCATGTATTGACTAATATCATCAGCTCTCCCCAAACAGCTCGTGGTTAAGGAAACAGAGATAAAATGTAAATGTAATAAAGAAAAGAATAATGACCATGTCCTTAACCATTAAACATGGATAGCAAACTGAAGTGTGGAGCTTACGTGTACTTAAAGAATTCTGCAGGATAATCCAACTGCGAAAAGTTTTCTGCACATATAACTTACTACTTCTGGGTACTTCAGAAGTCAAATGGCCAGACCCCAGAGCATTCTCTGCTTCGATCAAAGAAGAGAAATCGATGTTGGTATACTGGTATTCAATTAAGGCGTTCATTTGATGATTACGTGATATCTGCAAGGCTACAAATAAGGGCAAGGAACGATACGATACGATACGATAACAGTTTTGTTGTCGTATTCGAGAGAAAGGAGGATTTCTGTAGGAGCACCGTCTCCTTGAAGTCAATAGGGGCCAAACATGTCCACATTCTTAACGATTTCAAGGGCAGCGATAATGGATCAACATGGAATCGAGAGCTTTGTCGGATTAGTAGAATTATCCATAAACATTCTGAAAACTAAAGCTATAGGTATGCCGTTTTCGTTTTTTCAAAATAAATACCAAGATCTGGGTACCCTGGTAGTCTAGTGGGTAGTGTGCTAGACTATTAGCGTGAGGGTCGTGGGTGTGTTCGATTCCCACCAGAGACTCTGGTCTGTGACACTACACTGAGCATATGGTCTAAGTTGCTCAGCTCGTATATAATTAAAATATAATTTGTAATTGTATTGTAATTAATAAATAAATAAATAAATACCAAGATCTCGCTTAAGGAGGCATGAATATAAAAATAATTTAGCGGAAATGCGTAGGCTCATCGGAGAAAATATATCGGTTCATGGTTTAAGTCCAAAATGTCACTTTGTTTTGGTACATCTCAATAATGAAGGTCCTCAAAAACTCTCATTACTGTTTCCCAGATTTTTCTTGAACTCTCCTAACCACCTAACACTATCAACGATGAATATCATAGGAAGACTAGGTAATGTCTCTCTTTGAGAAATACTAGGAATCAAGGAGCTAGATTTCTCAGTACACTGCATCCAATACAAAAACCCCAACATATCGAATATTTCATCGATATTATTTACTTCTTTGGAACACCTACTGATGCCATTGTGTGTGGAATATAATGTCGTTCAAATGACCGGCCACGGCTTCTTTGGTTGGAGCCCTTCAGAAATCTCTACGTTTCCGTACCTCTGGTGCATAAGTTAGACTGAATTTGTCCGATCACATGAGCTATTGTGGTTTTGAAGACTATAATTGTGACTTTAGAAAAACTCTAATAGGATCATATTGTGAAATTGCTAGACTACCGAATGTTGCATGAGTAATGTGGTACATAGAGCCGTCCTGTTGAAATCGCATGTCGATGGAACTGAGGTCATCAAATTATATTACTTGCCGTTGACAGTGATGGCCTTGCCACCGTCATATATTGTTGAAAAATTTTGGACTCTGTCCGTAGTAGTTAGGGTTCAAACAAAAACTTTTGCGCTTAAGTAGGAAAGTTTTTTGTTTCTTCCAGAGTAGCGTAAAAATGTTTCAACTTCATTTCGTTTCATGTATGTCCGTCATTAAGAGAATCGTGGCAGTCGATTCAAATTAAAACAACATTATTACGAGTATTTTCTTAATTTCCTGTCGTCAATTGCACTCTACTGCTGTGCTGCCAGTCAATTATTGAATGATAAACATGTTGCAAGTAAAATATTGTTTGTTGCAGAAATTGAAACACACACGCTGGTGCCCAAGCGTTTTTCAAATGCGTTTCTAATTTTAATGAACACAACACAATACAACACAGAGCTACAGACCGCAAGCAAAGTGCGATGCGATAACAAGACTTGGGTGACAAGTCATAGTCATTGCAGGCAATACAGCAACCACGACGACGACGATGACAACGTCGGTGACAGCGCGTAGAATGGCAGGCCACCAGAGACAAGGAAAATATGTGAGTTCTTTTGCTTCTTGTTGTTGTTGTAGTTGTTGTTTGGCTAAAAATTCGTTTAATTAGCAGCAATTAATCTGTAGTTTGCTTGTAATTCATACTTGTAAACGGCAATATGGCAAAAAAAAAGGAATGTACAATAACAACAACAAACAGAATGACTGCAAAACATAGGCTGCAACATGCAACAAAACATTGAAAAAAGCACGAAGCAGCAGCAACAGATCACGTTGTATTTGTGATGCCGTTGGAATGTTGCTGCCTGCTAAGGAGGAGAATAAAACCGTACACATTCTTACGAATTCAAATTGTGCGTATGTATGTGGGTTGAAGTGTATCAATTGCTACTCTGGTGGGATATTGTGCGGCAAGCAAGTATATTTTTTCATCTGTTCTTTGGCTCTTCTTCGTTTCTTCTGTTCATCCGTTGATTGTTTTTTTTATTGCTTCGCATATTTATGGCAAACAAAATGCCCATGTTGTTGTTGCTGTTGCTGGACGAGGCATATTGGCGTGTGCTGCAAACATGGTAAACGTTTTAGTTCATGATACAAAGATGAAGACTATCACTTGCAACATACATAAATACACTTTAAATGGCATTGCTGTTGTAGTTGTTTTATAACAACGTGGTGCAGCAGCCAGTAATTTTTAGTTCTGGTTGTTAATGATTGCTTTGGCTGTTGTACAGTGTAGTACGTGTGTTTATGTGTACACTGTAAAATGTGAGAAAACTATTGTTTGGTGTCAACAAATTGTTTTCATTCATTCCCTTTATAGGTTTTGTTGCATATGTTGTTGGAATCTTTTACTATTTTTTTTCTCTTATGCTCATAGTCAACATTATCATCTCTATAGGAAATGTTGGTGTAGAGTTGTCATAGTGTTGTCAGTGATAGTGTCAGTATATGAAACAATATTAGGAGAATATGGAACCAACTAATAACAAGAAAAGTCGCCGATTAGCTAAAATGGCTTGTCAAATAGCTTTTAGAGCATAATCTCGAAGTGTGGAGTTGACTCAAACTGTCCTCAGCTAAAGACGCTATAGTCTAGTAGGTAGTGTGTTGACTTATTACACGAGAGCCCAACTCAGACACCCCGAAAACGACACAAAACGAAATATGAAAAAATGTTTCTGCGACTTCATCTCAGCAGACTTCTGCCAATAACTTTAAGGGTAAATAAAATTGCTATGAAAAGTTTCTTGAAATACTGTCGTTCGAAATCGACGTCAAATTGTAGGTCCCGCCACTCGTGGATAAAATTAACACACACTACATGGTTGATATGAGAAGCTGGGTGGTAAACCTGACAAAAGAGTTGTAATGATGAATTAAGTAAGTACGTATGTGTCCTCATCGAACCTTTGATTTACTTGTAAGGAGATACGATATCCCACATCCTGAAAATGTTATTCTGTACCTATCAGACCCTTTTATTTTATGTGTGTGAAGATAGATTTTAAAATATATTTCCCTAGACGCAAACCAAGTCAGTTAACAGAGCTCTGTTATGTTACAAACATAACCCTGTTAAACAATTAATTTAGAAAACTAGGAAAAATAGGATTAAAATTTCTGTGGAAAATTAGGTAAAAAAGCAAAATTAGGTAAAATAAGTCTTAGATTAATCTTCTACTTTGCAATTATTGCAGACTATTGACATAAAGTTTAACTCTCATTATGATCATTACTATTAGTAAATCATAGTGCTGAAATGTAAAGGATGGTTGGTGGGGGATGGAGAGGGGGCTACTTTTCTCAAATCCCAAAATTATTCCACCTATCCTACTACCAAGGTTCGAAAGAGGACCCTCTGGACTACCATTTGCATATAGTCGGGTTGGTGTACTATTTCTTATATATTCCAAAATGACCACGATCTTCTAGAAAATTTTCAATTAAAAATTGATTGTTCCAAAGCCAATTTTTACATTACTATATCACTTTATATGGGACTATTTGATTTGCTGATTATATTAAGAGGCCTTAGAACCTTTCTTTAAGCGCTATATGGTACTCTAGTATTTGGCCTAAAATTAGCTTCTTAACAAATGGGTTTGTTCAGATGGATACTGTTAAACAGCTAACGTGATCTGTTAAGGGCAAATTTTATTCTGTTAACAGAAAATTTAGCTCTGTTAACGCCAAATGTGGTGCTGCTAAAATTTGGGGATTGCGTCTTGGATTTTCAAATTCAAATTTATCTTCACATATATCATTAAAGAATGTTTTAAAGGCAAGTAAAATACAATATTTTCTTAATGAATTCCATTAAATCCTATTAAAATACATACAGAATTTTATATTTTCCTTCAATAACAATATTAAACTAAACAACGATTTCTTGTCAATGCTCTTCGGTTCAAACTATGGACCTTTGATAGAAAATTTGAATTAAATTTGTGAATAAATTTGTATGCTTGGCTTGGCCTTTTTACCTTTAAAACTCAATAACAAAGTGTGTGCGTGTGTGTGTGTAGCATGAAACACAATTCATTGTAATTAATGCAGCAGTTTTATGGCCCACTATTAACAAGCAACAAAATTTAAATTATAATCTCGTCTCTATTTTATTGATAACTGAAGCTTTAACTAAAATTAAATACTCTTCTCGCTCTGTACCCTTCTTTCTATTCCCTGTAGCAGTCATGATTCTGTTTTCAAAAAAAAAATTCATACAAATTAACATGAGAGGGGTTTGTAATGCAATTTAAGGACACCATTGGACGTGTCGACGTAGTCTAGTAGGTAGTGTGTTGACTTATTAATTGTAAAGCCAGAGTTCGAGCCCCAGGCCAGACATCAAAACAAAAAGTATTTCTTCGGCGATTTCCTCTCAGAAGATTTCTGGCAAAAACTCTGAGAGTAAATAAAAATTGCCATGAAAAGTTTCTCAAAAATTGTCGTTCGGAGCCGACTTTAAACTATAGGTCCCACCACTCATGTAATAAAATTAACACACACAACATAAGTGGTGTGAGAAAATAGATCGTAATCCTGACTAAAGGGTTGTAATGACTAATTATGTGAATGACCTGCAGTTGTAGTAGGATTTATATGCTTATTATTGTTGTTGTTATTATTGTTGTGGTTGTTATACAGCATTGAAATTATAAATTTATGCCTGTACATTCAAAAAGTATCTGAAGGCTAATTTTATGACGATAAGAATGAGTTATCGAAACGCATACCTGGACCAGGTTCCAGGACTTAATGCTTCGCAGTAGGTTACACTTGGTTGTATAACAGATGCAATTCGGGGAATTTTCATTGTTGACACCGAATAGTATCCTAAGGTTTGTCAAGGCTTGAAGCCATTTAAAGAGCAAATCATATATAACGGAACTCGCCCAAAACTCAAAATCTTTACTTGGAAAAGCTTGTTATGAAAAGAGACAACCGAAGAGCATTACAACACACTCGAGCAAATGCCTTGGAAATGAACAAAGTCACAAAACCTATTTGCTATTAAATTGGCTACCAATTGAGCCTGTTGATGAGCAAATTCTTAGACACGACAAGGCGGCAATAATTTGGTTATTAGCACGTTAGCAGGCTAACAAATCACAAAGACAATATGTCAACCACATAATATCTAATCCAAAAGGCAAGAACCGTTTTATGTGGGGTTTCTTATGGAAGGGTTTGAAAAAGTATTCTATGCAGAGTATCTGATATTTTCTCTAGAACTTCCTTTCCAGCATAGCATTAAAGGGTTACATTAACCCATTAGTGCCCAGTGGCAACTTAAGTTGCCAGCAGAGTTGCCTTAGTTTTTATGCTCTGAGAGGAAATTGAGTGTAAAAAACAAAACGGTAACCGTTAGAAAAAAACTAAATCGGGCATTAATGGGTTAATGATTAAAGAGTAGAGAACAAGAAAATATAATTTTAATTTCCTTTTAATCCCTTTTTAGTTTTTCATTTTCAATATTTCATTAACTATAATTGCATAGACACTTAACATTTATTATTTATGACATTTGCCAGGGCTCAGAGCAATCAATTGGCTTTTATTTTTACACAACGTCAACAGTATAAATGCAAACAAAAACTGGCATTAAAATATTAACATTGAATGTAAAGTGAATGTGTGTGTAACCGTTCGTATATTTAAGTGTCTGTGCAATAGTAATATTATTTTTGTTTGATGTCTCCTGTATTTTTTATCGTGTTGAAAACAATTGATTTCGATTCGATTGAAACGATAATATTTGTCAATGGTCTGTATTGAAAACATGTGTACAATATATGTATGTAGGTCCCATCGCTATTTCATTGTCTGACTTGGCATTCCGGAAAAGTGTAATGTGTTGTGTGTGGATTGCTCGGTCCACCATGTTGTACTCACTCGTACAGCAATTAATTGAATTTAAAATTTTCAAAGATTAAATATTCATAAGGATTTATGAACTGAGAAAAAGTTTTATGAAAGGAATTAAGCAACGATAGATAAAACAAAAAACGATTTATTACAGTGCAGACATAAAGTAAACTTACACTTCCCGCAAACACTATCAAGAGGATTCTTTTCGTCTGGTATTGTATCAATATTTGCATACATGATGTGCATGCAGTACAGAAAATAAAGTTTTTAGTGTCATTATACTGAATAAAGAAAAAAAAATATTTTTTTTTATCGATTTCTATGCTTATTTTATACTATGTTCACACATTCATGTACATTGAGAATTTCGCAATAAACGGCATTATTGATATCAATATTCAATATAAAATGTCAATTAATTATTGCTCAAAAAATTTATAAATTGTTATAATATTGATTAAAACTTCAAATACAGCACTGTCATAAGTACGTTCAGTTAGCATATTACTATTTTCCGAACACTTTCTATTGATATTTGACAACTCAAATGTCAACAACAAACAAAAACAAAACAACGACAAACAAAAAACGGAAGGTCAGCAGAAAGGGATGAGAAAATACTTCCAACTGATGTCATATAAAAAAGAATTTTAATAACATCACAGACTTGATGTCGTATTTAATTTTTAACCCTTTCGATCCCAATGTTGTTTGATGATAATTTCTAATTTATTTCGAAAAGTTATTTATAATACCCTGAACTGAGATATTACTGGGAATCCAGTTCCTACTATGAAGAAAGCAGCTTCTGTTTCTATCTGTCTTCTCCAAGTATGGCTGACCTTTTAGGTCTTGACTGATAATCTATCACAGTTCTTGCAATTTCATCCTCGGGTTTATGCAGAATATGTTAACTGACCGGTATGTTTTGAAAATACGACGTATTCAGCAGTTAACAAATAAAGACCTTTGAGTTTCATTTTCCTCTGACAGTGCCATAAGCAAAAGCTTCCTTTTCTGCAAGCTATGAAGTATTATCAAATTTTTCTTTCTCATCCTTCTGAGAGAAGCCACTTTGAAGTCAGAAATATTCCCTATTCCCGTATCGGTTAATCATTAGTAAGACCTTTTCCAATGTTAAATTGTTTTCCATTTTTTCTTAAATTATTTTGACACTAATTTTCGCGATTAAATTAAAAGCAATGTTGTTGAAGCAATCAGCTGTTTTGTTTACCAGCTGTCAAATAAATTTTGTGTCTGAACACTAAAAATATTGTTATCAATAACCCGAATATTAATTCAATAAAAGTACATGTCTGAACATAGTATTAATGTTTGGTTATGTAGCAAAAGTTCCATAAAAATTATGCAAAAATCCTCTACAAATACAATAAAAAGTAATTCAAACCCAAAGTTTTTACAAAAGTACTCATAAATAGCAGATGTTTTAAACAATTTTATTGACAATAATCAGGAGAATATGATGAAATATTTTGAAGCCAGTGCTTTTTTATAACAATACTTAGGATAGCATTGTAGCAATATTTTTTTTAAGAAACACAAAATAGAAGAATTATATTTAAATGCACTACGAAGGCGGCCTGATAAGCCCATGACTATTAGAATTTCCTTTTTCTGAACTGTAAGGGCAATACACATTGGCAATACATAATTGGTCATTACACCCATTTAGTTGGACTATCACTACTCAATTATGCTATTCCCATCTGGACGTCATTCTTGAGTGATACACAATGGCGGGTACTTCAGACTACGCAGAATAACGCCTTACGGATAGCCACAGGATGTGTAAAGGTGACAAGTATAGACCACCTTCATGAAGAGTCCCAAATGTTGTCAATAAGGAGACACATTGCATGCTATTTGCCATCACATCCCAATCATCTTATAGTCATGGACAATCCTATTACTCGCCGTATTAGACATGACTTCACAACCTACAACACGGACATCACCCACCTCATACCTACAATAGTGGACCTACATTCAGTTAGGGAAGTACAGCATTCCCTACATCAAACGACAGTTACGAAAGCCATGGATGAACTTAGCCACAACCGGGTTATAAATCGGCATCCACCACCAATCTCCGATAATGAAAGGCAGCTTCCAAGGGTCGCCAGAACCATCCTGGCCCAGCTAAGATCAGTATGGGCAAACATCTTGAACAGCTATAGGACAAGGATCATCCCGGTGACCTTGGATTGCTGCCCCTCATGCAATCAAGCACCACATGATGCGGTGCACCCATTTAGTTGTCCCGCAAAACAGACAACCCTGTGATCCATAGACTTGTGGCTGAACCCAACGACAGCAGCGGTTTTCTTAGGACTACCAACAACATAACGATGACTACATACATACACAACTAATAGTATATAATTCCATCTCTAACCCATTCCATTTCTACCAGAATAACACAGTCACATACAATATAACACACAAACTAACTATATTATATCTACAGGGAGATACTTCCAGAGTCAACAGCACAACTGTTACAACAACCATTTAGTCAGGACTACGACCTAGTTTCTCACACCACTTATGTTGTGTGTGTGTGTTAATTTTTACATGATTGGCGGGACCTACAGTTTAAAGTCGAGTCGGAACGACAAATTTTTGAGTAACTTTTCATGGCAATTTTTTTTTACTCGCAGAGTTTTTGCCAGAAATCTGCTGAGAGGAAGTCGCCGAAGAAATATTTTCTGTATTTGTTTAGATGTGTGGCTTGCGGTTTGAACCCTGGCTTTAACGTCTAATAAGCCGACACGCTACCTATTAGACTACGGCGACTTCAATTTGCATTTTAAGCCGGGACTGTAAAATATTTGCCTTGAGTGTATGCATTCCTGTGTGGTTGTAGGCTTGTAAGAAAAAAATTTCTCTCTTTCTCTTTTGGAAAAAACAAAAGCATTAACGTTGTAAACAAATAACGAGTCAATGTTGTTATTGAGAAATTGTACGGAGGAGAGTAGAAAAGAGCCTATTTATTGCACTGTAAGGGTTTATATATATTTTATTAGGCGCCAAGTTGGTTATGGCTGCCTTCCAAAATGTTAGTTGCTTTGTGTTTGAACAAAGTATCGTGATTCATAATGCCGCTGTACAAAATACAGTCGAACTTCCATAACTCGAATCTCCATTATCCAAAAAAAAAAAACTTCGACTTATGGAGACTTCGAGTTACAGAATTTTTTTCTTTAAGAGTTAATTGCAAGCATGTGTTTTTATTATGTATTTTTTATTTAGAACAAGCAGTAACTGAAAACTGCGTACCTTAGAATACTAGATAATGTAATCAACAAGTTAAAATGAATTGAAATATTTTGAAATAAGTGACTGAAAATGTACTTCTTTTGTTATTTTCAGTATAAAATATCTCTAATTTATTCAAAGCCTTATAGTGTTTTTCAGTTGTACGGTCATTAATTTGCAAAAATATATTCAATGTTCGCAAAAATTTTTCTACATCGGCTTTGGAGGGCTGATGAATAGTTTCATCCAACGAACCCTCGCCATCACTATCGGTTCCGCTTAAGGCTGGATCTTCTGGTTCAATACATATTTGCTCACCAATATCATCGTCTGTAGGAAATCCAGTCGTGTAAAGCTCATTATCTACTTAAATATAATCCTGAAGAGTCGTATTGCAAGTTATTTTTTTGCTTTTAACCAAGCTTGGTAATCGGCTTCAATTGACTTTCATCAACATTACTCAAAAAAACTAAAGGAATGTCATCTTCTTCCAATAAAGTTCCATAAAAAGGGATTTCCCCATAAAAAGACAGCGAAATATGCAAACCAGTTTAACCAGAAAAAAAGAAAGCAAAACAAACAAACACAATCACAAACCAACCAAAAAACAAAATAATTCGAGTTATAGAATTCATTTAT
The DNA here is from genome assembly GCA_958299815.1 of Sarcophaga carnaria. Taxonomy (NCBI): domain Eukaryota; kingdom Metazoa; phylum Arthropoda; class Insecta; order Diptera; family Sarcophagidae; genus Sarcophaga; species Sarcophaga carnaria. The sequence continues at coordinate 93,412,598 of OY283149.1, forward strand.
ATGTGTTTCGTTCGAGTTATGGAGAACTTCGAGTTATGGAAGTTCGAGTTACGGAAAAGTAATTGTATGTTATTTGTTATCTTAAGCTTACTGCCAATCTAATTTGTTCGAGTTACAGAAAATTCGAATTAGAGAAGTTCGAGTTATGGAAGTTTGACAATTTATTCTATTTCAAAAAGTCGTCAATGTGTATTTTTAACGGAGTTAAAAAGCAATCAGGCATCGGATTTATAGTTGATGCATTGTTTGGTAACTTTGCATATCTACATAGTTTATATACAGTAGCAGAACTGCATACAAACTTTATATTGATACATTTTGGAAGGCAGCCTTTGTTTTAAAAATTTCCATGTTTTAAAAACTTCATACAAAAAAATAAAATAAAAATTGTTAAAAGGCAATAACAAGCACAACTTAAGCCCAAGTAGACTGTCACTAGGTGAGCAATTCAGTGGCTTAGGCATCCAGTTTGCTATACAATTAATACTTGTTGGCCACTCAGGCTTTTATGGTGCCCGTGTATTTCTGTTACTTTGTCCCTCTGCCTGGCATAAATGTTCAAAAACTGATTTTAGCTGAAAATTATATTTTGCAACACCGTTAAGTTTCAAGTAATGATCAGCTTATTTCTGTGCCGTACATATTGGGAAGCATCAAAAAAAAAAAGGAAGAGAATGGAAAACAAATTGATTATTTCGTCCAAAAAATTTAAAAGCGGTTAATTATTAATAAGCTATTCTGCAATAATATGTGACTTAAAAATTGTTTACGGTGTAGTGTGTTTGACTAGTCGAAGTTACCGTACCCTTTGAATGTAACTTAATATCAACACATTCTTGCTGATATTGTCCACACTGCATAAATCTTGAGACAGCGTGTATTATGCTGTCTCAGCATATTCCCACCGCACACATAGTGTGCTAGAATTAAGAATTTAGTGTACAGTTAGTTTTAAGAAAGACAGAAATAAAAGTGACATAGAAATGGACAGTCGCACAAGCGGCTGTTCACAAAAATAAAATATTAATTGTTTCATTACAACGATATTCAATAATAAGTTCCAGACTTGGCGGCACTTTCCGCAAATAAATCACAAAATGTAAGCCAGCCTGGCACATATTCCAAAACCAAAACATCTATCCTGTTTTCGCTTCTACGTCAGAGTATAAGAAGTAGCAGAATTTAAGATAAATATCGGAACATGTAGCCCATGCTTAGGTCATATCATTACTTGAGTAATGTAAGTTGCCTCTGTTCACTCTCCGTGATATTATTTATTGACAACATGAGCGGTTCATGGTATTTTAAGCAATCGTCGCAATCGTGCTAATAATAAAATTGTTTTATCATTTCACGATCGCCAGTCGATCTTAAGTTCGACTTCATAATAGCCAAAATAAGACCACTCCATATCTATCGTAAACTGTAAATTCTTTAATCAAAAATTGCCTTTGGAAAAAATGTTTTATTGCCGTTAATTGTACAAGAAACTATATTACTGTGTTATATAGTCGAGCTAGATCGACTGGCTATGTTATTATGCTGCAACATGTAGTTGTTTTTGTTGCTGCTGTTGTGAACAAATGATATTAACATGTTTGGTCAATTCACACAAGCCGTTGTATCGTTGTATTCATTGTATTGTTGGACGACTGTAGAACAGTGTATTATTATGCTTGTTGTTGACAGCTTTCATGTAAAAATCCGATACACTTATACACATTTTTTCAGTTGTTTTTAATAAGTTGTATTGGTTTCGTGCTATCAAATTGTTTAAATGCCAAAAATTATGAAGAAGAATACGACATACATAATACAGCATAGCATTAAGCGTTCACAAACAACCAAGTGTATTCAATACAACATACACGATACAAAGTCTCTCTCTATTTATGCGTATGATATGTTGGTATGTCTTTGTTGTTGCCAACAGTGCCGCACCAGTTCACAATGCTACAAAGTAGTCATAGCCATTAGGAGTTTAACTAGCTATTGCAACAGAAAATTAAAACTTTAAGAAATTAATGGGAATTACGGACAAGACAAGAAACAGAGAAAATTATGAAAAATATTTTTAACACTTCCGGCAATGACAGCAACATCAACGACCCAGCAACAATCATGTTTTGTATTGTAATTTGATATGGCAGGGGCAACTTTAAAATAATTCTTTAAATGGTTAGCGGACAAATGCAGGCTGTTAGGGGACAAGGAGAACAAGTTGATAATTAAAAATGGAAAGTTATTTTCGTTTTCTTTTTTGTTGTTGCTTTGTTACACAATATGGTTTAGAGAAATTTGTCCAGAAAGCTAAAGTATAAGCTGACACAGTTTACCAACTATTTTGGGAGCATAATTCCATTGAAAAGTTGACAACAAAATTATGGTTGTGGCAACATAGTTTTTCTTCATCAAAATAACTTCCACAACAACGTTTTGCTTCTACCAACAGACAATTTGTGCCATACGAAAATGGTCACAGGGAAGTGGCAGCTTCTTCTTCGTTGCGTTTCGGTTTTAAATTTGTTGGCATTTAAAAGTGGTGAAAACTTCCATTAATTAAATGCAGTATTGGGGGGAAAGATTAATTAATTTTTTGTATAAAAAAAGCAGGAAATGAAACTTGAAAGAAGGGAAACAAACAAAACAAAACTAGATTTTAATTAATCTACGCAGTTCAACAAAGATGGCAATCAACATCGTAATGTGGGTAAATATGTCGGTAGTATAAAACAAAACCACTTCCAACTGCAATACCTTGGCATAGCTATTTGCCACAAATATGTTGTGATAAATTTAATTAAAAGCACTGAAAAAATGTTCAAAATATTTGATATGTTTTTAGATTGTAGGTGATCGTCTCCTACGAGTACCCGTAGCAAGATTCTTAGAAAATAACACCATCTTCATCGTTAGAAACCCAAGGAGTTGCTATGCAATGCAATTAGCTTCACAATAGCTCATCTTTTTTCATTTTTTCACACGAGTGCGACCATAACAGCCTTAAAGATATCCACCGTTATTCGCAGTGCTTCACTGAAAACTTCTCTATCACGTTCCAGTTCGATTAGGATCACGGCATATCGAACTTTATTTTCATTTGATGTTCGCTAAATCTCGAACATTTAAACACAGCATGTTCTGCAATTTTGGGTAAGAAACATAACCACCACTTCGTTTTAGGAGCTCGGTTAGGTTATGATTGACCTCTATATAAAGACTATAAATCCACTTTCCAATGCCATTGATTAGTTCATAGGTTTGAAGTCTCAGTGGTCTAGTAGGTAATGTGTTGGCTTATTGGACGTGAGGCCTCGGTTCAAACTCCAGATCAGGCATCTCCAACTAAACGAAATATGACAAAATATTTCTTCGGCGACTGCCTTTTAGCAGATTTCTGGCTGAGATAAAATTGCCATAAAAAATTTCTCAAAAATCTGTCGTTCGGAGTCGACTTTAAACTGTAGGTCCCACCACTCATGTATAAAAAATTAACGCACACAATATAAGTGGTGTGAGAAACTAGGTCGTAATCCTGTCTAAAGGGTTGTAATGACCAATTATGTATATATGTATGTAAGAGCCGAGTGCTCGCCTGGCAGCCTGAGTGTCAGATAGTAGTATTGGAACCTGTGGGGCATTTATACTATCCAATAAGAAATATGTGGGTACATATTAATTACTAGGCAGCGAATTGTAATTGTTGACATAAGATTATCGCAAGAGTATGTGGTTGAATTAGACGACATTGGATTTAATCTACGACTTAGTTACTTGTCTAGGAATAATAATGAGCATTGTAGAAAATGTATAATTCTTAAATATGAAAGCCTCTAAGGGGATAATATACTTTCTAAAGGTTGTCGTTGATTTTTGTTTTTTAAGATAAATTTATTTAAACAAATCAAATTTTGTATATGTTAAAGAGGACATTTGATCGTATATAAAAATTTATTTTTTATTCAATTATGGTGAAGTCCAGCGGTGGTACGACAGCTTAAAAAGGGTTATCTCAAAATCTGGGTACTATTATCTGAAGAATATTCGAAGTGGTTCCTTGTAAAATATGGTACTGGTTATAACCTGAACGTGGAGATTTTGAGAAGGTCATAATAAAAAATATAACGGATTCTGGTCGGATAAAGGTGGTACAAATTGCTCGAAGCCCTGCCAAGGTGGCTGGCGGCATCATTGGTCCATATTTATATGAAAACGACATTGTCCATACTTTCATTGTCAACAGAGAACACGATAGATCGATGGCTGCCAACTTCTTTTGGCTTGAATTAGATAAAATGGAGCATAGCGATATGTGATCATAGAAGGACGGTTCTACGTGCCACATAGCTAATATCACATGGAAATAATGTGAACTGGATATCGAAACTGTGTGATTTGATTTCGATTTCTCAAGTCGTACGATCATGCGAATAAACTACAAACCACAGCGGTCCCTAAAGCCAACAGAACTCATGTCATCGGTCATATTCAGTGTGATTTACGATACGAAGTCGCCGTGGTGTAGTAGGTAGTGTGTTGGCTTACTATTCGTAAAGCCCGGGTTCGTATCCCAGGTCAGACATCAAAAATGAAATATGAAAAAAAAAATATTTCTTCGGCGACTTCCTCTCAGCAGATTTCTAGCAAAAACTCTGAGAGTAAAATAAACCTGCCATGAAAAAGTTTCTCAAAATTCTGTCGTTCGGAGTCGACGTTAAACTGTAGGTCCCGCCACTCACGTATAAAATTAACGCACACAACATGAGTGGTGTGAGAAGCTAGGCCGTAATCCGGACTAAAGGGTTGTAATGGCCAATTATGTATGTATGTATGTAGTATCATGCGAATAAACTACAAACCACAGCGGTCCCTAAAGTCAACAGAACTCATGTCATCGGTCATATTCAGTGTGATTTATGAGTCAGAATTATGGAAAATTGGACGTTTGACGTGCGCTGTACCCAGAGAAGTCAAGCCGGACATTTGAACGATGTTATATTCCACATACAATAAATACAACATTAAATACAAAATCGAATACATACTGGATTGCGACCTAATTTTTCATACCACATATGTTGTGTGTGTTAATTTTCTACATGAGTAGGCCTTACAGTTTAAAAGCGATTACTAGCGATAGATTTTTGAGAAACTTTTCATGGCAATTTTATTTACTCGCAGAGTGTTTGGCAGAAATCTGATGAGAGGAAGCCGCCGAAGAAATATGTTTTTTTCTATTTTCGTTTTGTTCGATGTGTTTGACCTAAGATTTGAACCGTAGCCGCATATTTAACAAGCCAACATTCTCCCTACTGGACTATGACGATGACAATAATAGATTTTTCAAATTAATATACGATTTTAATCACACAGACTTTGTTTTATTTTAAATTTAAAGACAGGAAGCGTTTAAAAAAAGAAGTCTTATAAGTGAGATGTAAAAATAGGTTGAATACATCAGATGTGCTTTCGCTAGTCAGAAATAAATTTGAACTTCAGATTTAGATGTAGACTTGGATGCGTCTATCCGACTGATGGCGATCGGTACATTATTTTTGATGATTTTCGTAAATAATTTACAGAATTTTGAAGGTTATCAGTAAATGCTAGCTTAAAAAATTGCCACAGCTAAGCCTGGTGCTTTGAAATACACGTGTAGGATTAAATTCTTTAAAAAAACTTACTTCTCATCTTGAAGTTCCACCATAATTTTGTTCTTTATGAAAAATTACTTCGAAAGCAATTAAAATTCATTTTTTCGTTATAATTTGAAGCTTCTTTTTTCGCTTTTTCTTTCAATTTTCGTTTTATGCTCATATGCCTGAGAGAGCCTGGGTAAATGAACTACAAATACAATCTGGGCGATAAGGAATCACATGACAATAACAACAATAAAAAAGAAAAAACCAAAAAGGATACAAAACAAATTCTCCCCCTTTTGAGAGAACAAAATATGACCAAAAGGAGCAACAAAACTTGTAAAGAAATGCACAGAACTAGAAGCAAATCATAAACAAAAACAAAATAAAATAAAATGAAATGGAAAATGGAATGGAAAATGAAATAAAAACATACAAAAAGAAACAAAAATTAAAAGAAAAATTAAAAGAAAATTAAAAAAAAATTTTTAATTCCCTATGAAAACTTTTTATTTTCGACGAATCAACAGCCAACAACTTCCAAACAACCAGACATCCAATCAACGAAGTGTAAATAAAAATCACGTTCTAAACACATGTTAAACTCAGCTGGCTAAGAATGTTACAAACAACAACCAAATGGCAATAGTAGAGGCAGCAGCAGCAGCACTAGTAAGTAAACTTTAAGAGCCAGTGTAGAGTAGAGAGGAGTTAATTACAGCTGAAGAAAGTAAAAAAACTAAAAAATGAAAGTCAATGTACCACATGCCACATACTCGTCGGAAAGAAAGCAAGAACGCATAGATTTATATGATTACTTCAAAATGCTGCTGGTGCTGCTGCTATTGCTTTTTTATGCCCTACGTATTGTAGTAATGGGCTTAAAGGCATTTTGCATACTAACTTTACATCTTTTACTCTGGAAGTTTTCCTTTTTCAACAACAATTTTTTCTTTTTAACAAATAGTGAGTGTTGTAGACAGGCATCATCATAATGTTCATGCAGCATCACATCTACATTTTCATCTATGTATGTTAGCGGATGAGCATTATATTAAACAATTTGTTCTTGGTTTCTTGCGCTTGTTGCCAAGCGAAAAAATTACAGAAAAAAGTGCAAAACGACTGGAAAAAGTCTGTTTAATTCAATGGCATACAAGTTAATACAAATTTTAACAACCTTGTATGCTGTACTCTGAAATAAAATTGTTTGTCATGTAGAAACCAACGCTATAACCCATAACCCTGCATAATCAAGCAATAAAAACTATTGGGTGGAATGGTGAAAGCTGGTATAGGTATTCGGAAGGGCTGTGTCCTGTGACCATTTCTATAGAATACAGTTCTAAAGGCGATCCTAGATAGAGACCCGCACAAAAGCAAACGCTGAGTATGGGGGTTCCAAGGTCAACTCTAAAATTTTGATTACTTTGACGACAAGAAGACGCTGCAGTGTAGTAGGTAGTCTGTTGGCTTATTAGACGTGAGGCCTGGTCAGACATCTAAACGAAAATATGAAAAAATATTTCTTCGGGGACTTCCTCTCAGCAGATTTCAGGCAAAAAAAAACCGAGATTTAAGAAAATAGCTATGAGAAGTTTCTCAAAAATATGTTGTTCGGAGTCAACTTTTAGCTGTAGCTCCCGGCACTCATGTATAAAATTAACACACAGCATATGTATGTGGTGTGAGAAGCTGGATCGTAATCCTGACTGAATTATGTAATGACCACTTATGTACAGTGGTGGCCTTACAATTAGAAACGATGTTTCTGGAACAGAGTTCTCTGGATTGGCGAACCTAAGTTTAATTTGTCCAAATTTGATGGAAAAACGTATGTAAGACGTCCTCCAAACAAAGCCTTTGATCCCAGGTACACAGTGAAAACTGTAAAACAAATTAACAAACATACATATTGCTAAGTCGTTTCTAATTATAAGGCCACCACTGTAAGTCTGTATGTTGACAAAATCTGTCTTTCGTCTGATACCTTGTCAAATTGCGGAAGAGACTGCACTTATAAATTTCTGTATTAATGTGATGATGTTCTAGACTTTTTTTATATTAGCCATGTATGAAAAAGAGGGTTACCGATGAATTCCATTGTTTTGGTAGCATAATGTTTACAAACAGAAGAACAAGCGAGAATATAAAAAAATCACTTACAACGGAATTCATTTGAGTACGAGAATTACAACCTTCAGTTCAATTTGATCCTACGTGCTGTGGGATTAAGAACTATTCAGGAACTAGTGGATAGGACAGTCAGCTCATGATGAGGACACAGATCTAGGCCGACATAAACAGCAGATACAAGAGTTGAAAATATGTTAATGCGGGCTTAGAATAGAGGAATTAAGTCTCCTTTAAACTTATAAAAAGATTTAAAACCTACAACGTAGAGCCTAAAAAATTAATTGCTTTAGTTTTAGTCGTTAACATTTATTATTTTAAGTGTAGCTGTTTAACAGATATTGTAAATATCGCTACATTAATATATTGGACTCAGCTGATCGCTTGTTTTGTTTTCAATTTTTTAAAACGCCGCACAATGGGGTTTTTGATGCCTAAAATGGGAATTAAATCGTGGGAGCTTTCCTGGTTGCTTTTTTTAACTTTTTTTGGTTTATTTCGCTTAAAGAAGATAAATCCATAATAATAATAAAAAAATCGTGACCTGAAATGCATAAGGGCCTAACAACCAAAAAACTCAAAATTGAGTTTTTGATTGATTCTGATGTACTGCATCAAAATATATGTTCTGACAAAATTTTATAATCCTGCTCTCAAAGATTATCTACCAACCAGATAAAATTAGTATTGAACACAGAAATGTTAATACAAATTAGAATAAATCATTTTGAGTATCAAACAAGCTTTAATTTCATTTCAAAGTCTTTGTTAACTGCCCTATTGGTGTTAAAGAGTAGTTTATTACTTCTGGTCCGCACCAGCAAAGATGAGGCATTTTCTTTCCTTTACTCTTTCGTCGTTTCAACTTTCGATCTACCAAGCTTAACACGGCGCGGGAAACCTATTGACGAACCAGTATTTGTTGTTCTGAAGAAAACGCTCAGAAACTCTATAAGATACATTCCAGCGATTCTTCAATTGGGAAATAAAATTTTTCTATGTATCGTTAAAAACTTTAATATTTTTTTATTGCTTGGCAATAAACTTGTAAGTAATGCAATTTTTTCAGTAAAGGTTTCAAATCCAGAATTTGCAATTATTTCATAAAGTTCTCTTCGAGAAATAAAAATTGTATTCACGTTTGTACCTATGATTGAATAAATATAGTCTTATAATTTTTTACAAAAAATTTAATAGATAAAAATTATACAGCTGCAAAAATATAATTTCATTTTTTATTATTTCACAAGGTGTCTTGGGTTTAAGAAAAGAAAATTTTTTTGCATTACTTTGCTTAACTCACAACTATATTTCCATATATGCTAGAAAATTTGCAAATTTATAGACCTTCACAAAAAATTTTTTAAAAATAACAAAACTATATGAACTTAAAAAACAACGAAGCAAATATAATCTCAATCGTCTATTGTTGAAGGCTTCATATTTTTTTTTAATATTTTTACTTAAAAACTTGCCGGGAACTAATTTTCAAAACACTGAAAATTTAGTTTTTTCACAAAAGATAAAAAATATCAAAAAACTCACACTTCAAAAAGACGTAGTAATGAACGGTACTTGCTAGAGACAAATTTTTTTAAGAAAGTGATGCAGAATTTTGTGCACTTTTAGCTCTTGTAAAAAAATATTTGGTACTCAAAAATTTCATTTTCCAATTATTTCCCATTTTAGGCATCAAAAACCCCAATGTGCGCCGTTTGCATTCAAACATCACACAGTGTTTGCCAAATGGAGGGATTACAACCAGAGTAACCAAAACTACAGATTTCTCGCTGTTTTGTATTTCATTTTCACTGTTCTCAACAAGAAAAATATATTTTTTGTTATTTTGTATATAATTTTCTGTTTGTGTAGCAATGGCTCGTATGTTAAGCAGATTAATGGAACTGCATAGGTTTTTGAGCAGGGTGCAATGTCCTGTACAGAAGCCTGAGCTGAGTTGTAAACTTTTTCTTTCAGTTCTGCTTTTATATTTTTGTGTTCCAATAGTAGTAAGAGTGTCATCTGCATCATCGTCACCAGCATCGCTATACAATCGTTATACATTGTACGGTTCCCCTAACATATAAAATGTTTAAATATCACGTTAGGAAAGAAGCATTTCGTATCAAAAGGAATGATGACTTTCATTAAATGGGATGAAAATTTATAAAAAAATAAATAAAACAACATACAGTAGAAAAAATAAAGAGGCAGAAGTGGATGATTGTAGTTTGAGAAAGGACGATAAACGAAAGGAAAGGCAAAGCTTAAGCAAGCAAGCAAAGGAGCGCAGAACAAATCCAATACATATTTAAACAAATGATTCCAAACGTAAAGTGTACTTCAGGCTACAAGCTGAGCGGTGAGCGAATCATCACGACATCTTTGTCGTCATTATGCTCGCATACTAGTAGCTAAGCTGCTCCCCTAGCGCAGTAAAATCATTGAGAAAAAAAATGTAAAAAAACTGAAGAAAAAAGAAGAAATCAGAAATCATTTGAAAGGAAGCCTACAAAAGGATTTTTCTATTTTGCACCCTATGTGCAACAACAACACAAGAATACACACACGAATGCATAAACATATGTAGGCAGCGAATTCTATGATTTTATTTTTTTACTCTCAAGTGGTGCAATTGATAAGTTACTTTATGACAAGCTTTTGTTACCAAAAGTTAAGAAAGGAAACTTAAAGAAAACTCGGCTTAAATATTTATTTATTTATTAATAAGAATATACTTAAAAATTATGGTATAATTATTACGAGCTGAGTAACACAGACTTTAGGCTCGGTGTAGTATAATAGGCCAGAGCTTTTTTTTTTTTAAACCACCACTCAGGGGATGGCCCCTACTCATGCAGTGCATTCTGCAGGTTTAGGAAAATAGCTTTTAGGAAGGTGGAAAGAGGGAGTAGTGTTTGTGGACATTTGATTTAAACTCAAGATGCGAACGGCAAGGAAACGAGTTGCTGCTAGGTGATTATAAAATGGCCAGTGCTATACCTTCACCATTAGACAGTCTACAGCAATCGTCCCCAAGAAGCCCGCATCATAAGGTGGGAATCGAACCCACAACCCTAACGCTAATAGTCTAACACACAGCTCACTAGACTACCAGGCTACTCAGGCTTAAATAAAATTGTAGTTTATTTCTTCTCTTAATTATCGCCTAATATAAATCAAATTATCTGCCTGATCTAAGATTTTTGAAAGCATATCGACACAATGTTACATCCGGGAAGATTTTTTGAATTATCATTCTCTTGAAAAAAATTACAAGGATGTTATCAAGATCGGACAATGGATGATAGAATTTGTAGGATGAGATAGAAACCTGCCTCTCCAGCATATATAGGATAGAATATAAATCGGTGGCAATTGTGTTGAAATCAAAGCTCACTTAAGGCAATAAATCCGCCTATTGTAATACCATACGAACGATATCAAGCTGGCTGACAAGTCCCGATTAACCGGTGACGACAATTAGTGCAGAAACGAATCCCCCAAAGAAAACCGAAAGCCAGACTGAGAGTAGCATGAATCCACCATCTGATATTAAGGAGAAGAAGTTGTTGAGTGTAGTCTTCTTCCTCGCTACAAAAGTAATTAGCAAGTATGCAAAGTCTCTTTAAGTGTCTATCCGTTACTCAATAACCTGTGAGAGCATATTTAGTAAGAGCGATGATTCGATGTAGAAAGAGACTGGAAAGAGATGGCGGTTTTTAACCTCTTGCTTTCTGACATCCTTGATCGAGTTCCTTAATATAAAGATTAGCTGCAATAGGAAGATTTAATTTAGATTCGGATTGGTTTCCACTGGAGAATGCCTGATCTCCGGAGGAAATATAGAATGTGATATCACAATGGGTCTGAATGCTGGCCTAACTGGGACCTCTTCCTTCAAGGAAATAAACTTATGGTATGGGTACAATATTGGTCACATTAACGCCCAGCGCAGCAGGAACAGGATATTTTACAAAAAACAAAAAAACTTTTCTGGCGAATTACGCTATTTTGAGACAGTAAGAACAAATTTTAATTCCTTTTAATTGCCATACTGCTTTGGAAACACTGTTTATGTTGAACAAAGTTTAACGATATTTGGCAATAAGGGAGATACTTGAATATCTCCCAGTTGAAACCCTTTAAATCAAGATTACTAGTAGTTAGAGTGATAGAGAGCATGGAAGGAATGAGGAATGTATTCTCTCTTCCATTGACTTAACAATTTGGCCTCGTTACCATATGTCGCACATCAAAAACATGCTCATGTTTTGTCAAGTAGAACTTTCATTCAAAAAGGCAGTAGAAATGTACGAAAGAGTATGTTTTACTTCATATTTTATGTTGTTCTTGTTTAAGTATATGCATATGCACATATAGAATATATGATTTCTATAATAAAGTATAAATAATAATGAAATACTTAAAAACAAAATGACCCACACCTAGTTTTGAACGACGGAAAAAAGGAGAGTTTTTCGTTTTTCTCTCCTAAACAAGCGGCTTCAGGGGGATTTATTACTTTTCAGGGTTTCTAGTGAACTTATAAAGCAACCCTATTGAAAACATCATCTTCTTGCAAACCAGGGATAAAATGTGAGTACATTGGCTACAAAACGTGCGATTATGAATAGTTTCCCTTACAACCCTCCAATAACCAGCCATAGACAAAGCCAAAGTATGTTCAATTCCTGTAGTTAAGTTCTTTGTTCGAAGAGCTTTAAATAATTAGTAAAGACGACAATAGCATGGAAGTGCAACCTAATAAATAGGAACTTGTAGCAAACAGGATAACAGTTCCAAATAATACAATACAACTACTACAACTAGTTCGTACATGTTGTTGCAGCTACTGTTGCTTTCTTTGGGGGAGTTACAAGAACACGGAACGTATAAGAAACCATAGCAAGAAAGAATGAATGTGTTTCTGCTCATGTTCTTAAGAAATTATGCGAAGAGCATTAGAAGAAACACCCACTCAACACAACACAGCGTAACACAACAAGAATAAGAAGAAGAAATGACTTTCTTAATATTCTAAAACTCATGTACAAAATTGTTACTCCTGCTATTGCTCCTATAGATTCTGTTCATTGTGTCAACAAAGACACAATGATTCTAGGAATTACAAGCTACGAAAATAATGGGGGAGCGTTGTTCTTGAGTCGAGGTTAATGACAATACATATAATCCTAAAAGCATATGTACAGGAGAAAGAGAGAGAAAGGGTGAGAGAGATGGAGAGAATGGGTATCCCTTATGTCATAATGGCTAGGGGTTTGGGTGACCACTTAACTATTTCATAAATTAAATGTGAAACATATGCAAAACATTATAAGAATCGTCAAGTAAAAACGTACAACAATTCGAAGCAAGCAAAGTTAACTCAACAACCATTTATAAGGAATACATGTATCCCAACCATCCAACCATTCATCCATCCACTCACTCACCCATCCATACATTTGCTGGCTTCGTTTTATTTTTTTTTTGTTTTTTTTGTCATTTTGCCTACGCATTTTTTACTCCCTTTTTATTATTTTTTTATTCTTATTCTCTATTTTCCTTATCCTTGTTGTTATTACTCCTTTCTTTGGTTCTTCTTCTGCAGTGTATACGCGTATATTCCCCCGTTTCTTTTGCTCTTCACTTCAATTCACTCTCTGCCTGCTACATGGTTTCCATACTTTCCTTTCACCGTAAACAGGAAATTCTTTGATGTGTACATAAAATCTACGCATAAATGCTAGAGATGTAGGGGGGGGGGGGGGGGGGAATTTGGTTTCAGTCATTTGTTTTAGCTCTAAAGACATGTGCATGTAACAAATAGCTGGGGGTTTTGGTTTGAAGGTGGTGAAAAGAATGCGTCAGGACATTTTTCCTGAAATACAATGACATTTGAATTGTTTACCAACCAATCTCACCAACACCGCTTTCACCACCCAGCACGTATAAAATCATTCGTCCATGTTTTTTTTTAACTTTAAGAATCGTTATGTTGCAAAATTACACTTTTCCTGCAGAATTACTTTAAACCTAGATTTTAAGTAAAGATATCATCATGTGTTTAAATTTTTGGGATCTGAGGTTAAGTGGCCGTGGTCTAGTAGGTAGTATGTTGGCTTATTCGACGAAAAGCCAGGATTCGAGCTCGAGGCCAGACATCAAAATAAAATACAAAAAGTATTTCTTCGGCGACTTCCTCTCAGCAGATTTCCGGCAAAAACTCTGAGAGTAAATAAAATTGCCATGAAAAAGTTTCTAAAAAATCTTTCGTTCGGAGTCGACTTTAAACTGTAGGTCCCACCACTCATGTATAAAAATTAACGCACACAACATAAGTGGTGTGAGAAACTAGGTCGTAATCCTGACTGAAGTGTGGTAAAGACCAATTATGTATGTATGAGGTTATAAATATGAGGCAAGGTTTTGCTATGGATGCGGTAGTAAATTTTTTTGAATCCCAAATAACTGCCATTCTACCCACCACAGTTCTACATTAGAGAGGCAGGCAGATGAAGAGTGTAGCTGACTTCTTAAACGTGAGGTTTATTTTCGAATTGTACACTGAACACCATTATAAGAGCAAGCGTAATTTAATCATCTATTGAAGGACCTATTGTTATTGCAGACGCAATGCAATCGATCTAATTACCTCATAGTTAATTACGCTCACCTGTGTGGCCCTATCACTCTTTAAAAGCGGGTGTTTGTCTAACAAAGTACATTTATTTTGCATAAAAGAAGCCACAATTTTTAAAAGAGGAATAAGAATCACCACAATAAACGATTTTCTGCCTACAAAGTTGCCTTCATTATACCACAACCCACTTGAAGTGACTGTGATTGCGTAATACTTCAGAATGAAAAGAAATTCATTAGTTTACCATACTTTCGTAAAATGATTTCCAAATATTTGGTTAAACATGTCAACAAATAATTTAAAAAAAGAAAAAATCATAAGAAGAATCCATTAAAGCAACGTTTGCTGCATTCCGCAACGTCCCAACCGCAAGATGGTGATGTTGTCGCTAGTGTCGATGCTGATGACCATGCCATAAAAAGAAATTATTGACTTGAAAGAACTACTCACATAAAAAAAACGCGGAGAAGGGATAGAGAGAGGAGAAAGAATTCAAAGAACGAACTCTTAATGGATAAACTTAGCACAACGCCTCGTTTAAAGCCGCAGGTTATTATAAGTTGTAGAACCACCACACCACTGCCATTGGCCCCGTAACATTGTTAAGGAAAAAGAAGCAGATTGAGAAGCTATCAACAGCGGCGTAGGCTGTGGCCGGCCTTGTCTGTTCTACTATGGAAACCACAATTTACTGGCACATACACACAACACACATGGGCTTCTGTTTAAATAGTTATACAGCCCAGTCTATGGTTTACTGCTGCATAAAATAACGCTTGGTTTTTGCAAACTGATCGTAATTGTGGTTTGCAGTTTAGTTATTTGCAGAGAGTAGTCTGATTGCAATAGACTGTTTAGTTTAAAATGAACATGCCTGGTCGGCTTTAAGAAACGAAACAGTGATAGTGTGTGTTATGGTATGCAATTCATCACAATAAAATAAAAAAAGAAATAGAAGAAGCACAAAGGAGGAGAAGAGCAAAAGAAGAGGAAGGTAAAGATAATAGTATAGCAGGTACGTACGTACACAACTGGCTACTGATAGGTTAGAGGCACATTAACTATACCATGCCATGTATTGAGATTTACATAATAACCCACCCGGACCTATATTGGAGAGTGAGGGAGAGACAGACGGTTGCCCACTTTGTTGATCTAATTCTGAAAGAAGTGAAATGCTGCACAAATTTTTGAATACTAGAGGTTGTTAAAGCTAATTATCCTTGGGATCATCGCAGATTTTTATTTGAAAAATCTAAGAAGAACTGCCTATTCCAAAGGCATGCAGTAGTAATCCTGTAAGGACGTGAATACTTCTTGGCCACTGTGTTTCGAGGAGGGTGTAATATAATAAGTGACTCTCAGTCTGAGACAGAAGTTCTATTCCATATATGGAGGCACTTTTAACACATATAGTATAGTATGTTCGATAGCGTGGATACTCAAGACTGTGACAATAATTCGAATCTGAACAGTAATACCGGATACAGTTGTTGGAAGTATACCCACGGTCCCCTATTGTTTCTTAAGACCAGACTTTCTATGGTGTCTTAAAATGTTGCCTTTCGCAGAGAAAAAATTAAAATTCCTCTACTCACTGTCGTACATGTTATGCTTTGATGTTTGCCAAGTAGTACACTTCAGTCTTTTTCCAGCATTACAGAAGTGAACATTACTTCTGTGTTTACCCGACTTTGCTGTTTATTGAATAATATCCTGAATTAATGAAGTATTCCGAAAGCTTCTTTAAGAAGCAAGACGAACTTTTTGAGAAATTAATTTAAAAGAAGATCTGAGTCAATAACACAGGTTGATACCTGGACTTTTGACAGAGCGCTGTAAACTTAGGGTACATTTTTTGCAGAGTGAGGGTTTTCTCGAGCCCAACATGTAGGGAATAGGTATTGTTGATATCGAACAGCATTCTGAGTTTTGTCAAGGCAACAGGCTTGAAGGCGACATTCTATCCCAATACAATACAGGAAAAGGAGATTACAATAGATCGTTTGGCCACAGCACTAAGGCATATTTTACCACAACGACAATAATACGTACTTGCAGATTTTTGGGATATAAGTAAAGGGAAAAGGGATTGATTTACACTCAAAGGATTTCGGCACCTTATGAAACCGAAAACGGTTTTTTTTCATAAAAAAAAAATAAATAAAAAACTGTTTATAAGAGCTTAAGCTGGAATCATCTTAAAAGATAGGAGACTCTTTGCTAGTCTGAACTAACTAGTTCTTATACTTATGAAATAAGGTTTCACAGGTTGTAACCACTTCTAGTGTATGAGCCTATTTGAAGGCTTGGCGACTTTACAGATAAGAACGCAAATAGTCAACGTTTCTTATTTTCAAGTTTTCTTGATTTTGAAAATGGTTTTAGAAATATTGTGGATTTGGCACAGTAACACTTGCGAAAGTGCATCTGTTTCTATTTTGAAATAAACCACAATTTTATGCCTTAAGGTGTTAATTTTGAATCACTTTCTTCACTCACTTTTTTGCTCATAAAAAATCTTTTATGTCCCCGCATCAAAGTCTTGGGATTTTCTGAATTTAAAATTTTTTTTTAAAGATTTTCCCTTTTTCTCATTCCTGAATGCACTGCTTCGTCTGCCGGTCTGTCTATGGTGTAACTTTTCTTACGTTTTTTTTAATGGATTTAAAGAAATCAATCATTGGCATGAAATTGTTGTCACCTATTGGTCATTAATTATACACATGCCATGAAGCCAATTGGTATTGGAAGTAAATAATAACTTCACAGGCTTAGTACCGGTAGACGAACGGAAGGTACTGGGCATAATATGCAATAAACGATACAATATGCAATATACATAATTACGTATAATTTACCTTTGTTTCATAAGACTTTTATTGGCTATAATTACTGTGTTAATTTATGAAATACAGAGGCTTTCAAAAGGGTACAGAGGCTTTCTGTAAGGTACAGAAACTTTCCAAAGGGAAATATACACATTGCCTTTCTTTAAACTGTTGTAAGTGTTTAAATTATTTCAATAGGTAGTACTTGTATTATTATTGCTATCTATTTAATTAATTTATTAATTAATTTAATCAAATCCATAACAACAATGTTGGCTACAAGTAAAGATAAGCCATGTAAACGTACAATCACAGCCCCATGATATGAGCCTTATGCCACCCATCTGCTTGGGGGGAGTGTTTGTATGTAGCAAAGTATAATTATAAAATACTCATTATCAAATTGAATTCTATGCTATTCTCTTAGGAATTCTAATGATTTTGAGTTTGAATTCAATGTTTGGTTTTATCTTTTACTGTCTAACCCATGTGCTTATGCTTCAATGCACTAACTTTGCAATATTCAACACAATCGATAATCTAGTCATGTGGCAATCACCATATACAACATGTAAGTAAGTAGTGTGCTGGTTTGTTAGACATGTGACGACGATTCCAACCCCACGCCAGTAGTCTCCAATAAGAAATATGAGAAAATATTTCTTTCGACGGTTCCTCTCAATAGGTTTCTGGCAAAACCTCTAAGAGTAAATAAAAATTGCCATGAAATGTTTCTCAAAAAATCTGTCGTTCGGAATTGATATTAAACTGTATGCCACACATGTATCAAATTAACACACACAGAACACATAGAATAGAGTATCACAGTTTTTACCATTCGGCAAACAGCATCGATTCATATGATAGTTTATCAGTTTATCTAAGGCAATAATACATAGCTGAAACGTTATCCGAACACAACTCAAGATCCTTTTTCTAACTTTTAGATATCATGATCCTTATTCAGAGCAATTATAAAGCAGCCTACCTACATCACTGCGATTTGGAATAAATAGAGATATGGATTGGATTTCATCGGAAATGAAGAAAAATATCGAAGGAAAATACTGCATTAATGACAGAAATTGTTTTGGAATCAATCTGCATAACTAAAACGTTACAAGCAACAACTTAAACTCATAATACCCACACTAACTACTGCATTACTAATCTACCACGTGACTACTTCAATGCAATCAGTGATCTACATGGTATGCCGTCTAAACATCATCATCAGAAACATGATCATCGTAATCACCTTACACACACATAATATGGCCCTTAATTTCAATTTTAAATAAAAATGGGAGTTTTTTATTGAATACATTACAAACAATTTCAACTGTTTCAAAAGCAGTTGGTCATCCTTAAAAATCCTATTCAATTTTTTTACTCATTTGGAAAGCCATAAATCTCTGATAAATATTTTGTAAGTATCAACTATCTTTCCTTTTAATCCTTTGAATAAAAGGACAGCGAAATAAAAATTAAAACAAACAAACAAGGAAAAAACACAAGATGTACTCATATTCGTATGTCATTATCGTCTGTCTCTCTACCTACTCAAAATATGATATTTTTCTTCGCACAATTTGTGGCCAATAAACAACAGTAAGAAGAAAAAGAATTTAAAAAAATCAAAAGAACGAATACCTGAATGTACATCTTAATAATGTATGGTCAGGAATCATGAAGTAAAAGTTTATCAAAAAAGCAATGCCATGGAAGTGAAACCTGTGACGATTAATTACCCGTTCTCACATATCGAAGATGTAGGAGAGATAGAGAAGGATGCAAACATAACAACAAGTTTCATTAACCCTTTGCGACCGTACGTCTGCTTTCAGCCACCAAAGCTTTTTTACCATTCCAGTCGTATGTCTGCTCTCAGCCACCAAAGCTTTATTACCGAACTAGTCGTATGTCTGCTCTCAATCGAAAATTCGTTGAAATCGAATGATATTTTATAAGTCGTGCTTAACTTAGATTTGGTGATTTCGCTTCTTAAAATATTTCAAAATAATACTCTAATAAAATGGAAAAAAAGAAATTTACTGAAGAAGTGTTCCGTGAACTTGAAAGTAGCGATGACGAATTTTATTTTGACTCTTTCAACACTGACTTTGATAAAGAGAGTGATAACATTTGTCCTGAAAATATTTCCAGTAGTGATTCTGATAGTGACGTAGTTCCAGTAAAGCGAACGAAACGAAAATTAATTCCGACCAGCATGACACCCTTATATAAAATTAATACGGTCGCAAAGAGTTAAATTAATGGCTACGATTTTTTGTTTTAACAC
Organism: Sarcophaga carnaria; assembly: GCA_958299815.1. NCBI lineage: Eukaryota > Metazoa > Arthropoda > Insecta > Diptera > Sarcophagidae > Sarcophaga > Sarcophaga carnaria. Next base: position 93,432,149 of record OY283149.1, read on the forward strand.
ATTTATTTTCGTGAGTGTAAATGGCAATGACAATAACAACACCAACAATATTCGTAATAAAATATTTGTAACATCTGCTCTGTTTTTAAAAGCACCTTAAAATTTATGTGTATTGCTCCAATGTTTCTTATCCTTATGAAGTCAATATTGGATTGTACAAGTATTTATGATGGTGTTGGTATCGGTGTTGATATTGGTGCTATATGCATCTTATAAGCATCTTATTCCTTTCCTCGTTTTTTGTTTTTGTGTGCTTATGATACTCTTTTGGTATCATTTGCTCTTTTCTGTTCTTCCTTTTCTGTTTCCCTTCTTATGCTGTAAATTCACAATAAATTGATTTAAATTGTTATTGTCATTGCTATTGTTCTTGGTGTGCTGTGGTTATTGTGGGTCAAGTTTCCAAGTATACATGAGTGTATGTGTGCAAGTGTGGCATTTTGTAGCATTTAATTTGTGTGGTCTCTGCATTTAAGCAACATCAGCTAAATCAACATCAACAATGGGAGTAACAACATTGCACCATGCACATTATTCCCTACAATGGCATCATATTGTGTTGCACAAAGCGAATCGTTTTCTATTTTATTTTTACGAATTCATTAGATTTTCTTATTATCGTTCTAACATTTTTTACCAACTCCCTCTGTCTGCCAAAGGAATCAAAGTAATCTAAGAAATCCTATTGTGAAGCGATGCTTTTTTCCTCACTACTCTTAGAGTCTAATGAAACCAAAAGTAACGAGAAGAGCCATTGCGTAAGTTGTACTGTTGGAAACCTATGCCATAAAAAGAATACGAAACTGATTTATGATGTTGCTTTGAGCGAGCAATACAGATTGATATCTTTTTAGATAGTTTCGTTTCATTTAAAGCCTTAGATTTGGACTTTAAAACCGTTCAATGGGAATGGCGTAAGTATAGTTTGATCCCAAGCCTCTAAAGATAACAATAAAAATAAAAATTTTAAAATAGCAATACTTTTTATCGATCTCTGTAGGCATATATATATACATATATAATTGGTTACTACAACACTTTAGCCAGGATTACGACTTAACATTTTTACACCACTTATGTTGTGTGTGTTAAATTTATAAATGAGCTGAAAGACCTACAGTTTTAATTCGACTCCGAACGACAGATTTTCCAGAAACTTTTTCATGGCAATTATATTTGCACTCAGAGTTTTTTCCAGAAATCAGCTGAGAGGCAGTCGCCGAAGAAATATTTTTTAATGTTTCGTTTTGTTCGAGATGTCTGATGTGGGGTGCGATCCGTGGCCTCACGTCTAATAAAACAACGCACTGCCTACTAAACTACCCGGTAAAGAAACCTTTAATTTATAGAAATGGCCAGGTCAACGTCGTTTTAAAGAAGTATGTATCGTTGACGAAGCAGCCTAAAATCCACTCTAAAAAAGTGACTCAATACGGTTTTACGCTCTTGGACCACTTTATTCAAAAATGGACGTCATCGCTTAAGATGAACCCGTTAAAACAATTTCATTACATTCACTTGCTATTGATTTTTCAAACAGGCTGAATAAATGACAATTGATCTGGCAGGTGTAGCATCAACAAGACGACCGTTATCAACTGTCAAAGTTCGAAAATCTCTTTTGGAGGACCGCCTACAATGACAATCGTTGCTAATCTTTTCGACCTCGTATGCGGGAACGTTAAATAGAGAATAAAGATAGCTGACGTTAGCAACAATATTTAGCCTAGTTAAATAGAGAATAAAGATAGCTGACGTTAGCAACAATAGCCTAGCATTTGCATTGCGGTGGTCACCAGCAACGAATTGAACTCACTACGATAGCTGGAAGACCTGATCACATTAAAGTCAAAAATATATAAACTTGGAAGACAGTAATGGGAGAATGCTAAGAATACCTATTCAAAAAAAAAAAAAAAAAATAACAGCCCAAAACAGAGAAGTCTGGGTCCAAATTGTAGAGCAAACGGAATCTACCTTTGGATTTAGTGCTACAAAGCCAAGCAAAGTAAGGAAATTCTAAAGAAAGTTCTATTTTAAGCGACAGCTGTACGCGATTTTTAAATTTCATTAATTTTTAATCATATTCAAAGGCATTCAAGTAACAAATACTGTGGTTTTGTTGCTCAACTTTTTTCAGAAATAAAGTAAAACAAATTTAATTTGGTGCGATATAAAAATTTTTACTTACCCTTGTTTAATATGTTGTTGAAAATAAATGAAGGCACCAACAAGTTGTTGTTTATTGGGTATATATCCAAATTACCAAACAGCAGTAACTGTTGCCAAAAAAAATTCGCCTGTTTAAAACGCGCTTCGCAGAAAAAAAATCGTCCCTTTAAATTAAATGGGCCACAACCAACAGATTGCCTTTAATTTATGCCACTTGTACACAGGCAGCATTGAGCTGTAAACTGCTGTATTAACATGCCACGCAATAGCGTATGTGCGACTGTTTTACAGATTTGCGTTAAAATTTTTCTTGGATTACAATAGCGAAAGAAGACAACAACAGCACATACAGTTGCACACAAAAGTAATTTGCAATCATTAACAATTTGTAGACAATTTCCGCAATTACATTGAATTGTTGCTGTTGCTGTTCATATTGCAGGACAGAACGCAACACGAGTCAAGATGTTTGGGAATGTTGTCAAACAATGCGGCTTAAATATGTCATTCGCAAAAGTTAAACAAGCGAAAAAGAAAGAGAGGGACACACACACTAAGTTAAGCAAATGTAGTGAAAAACTTTTCGCTTTCTTCCTGTAGCTTTTTCTTCTTCCGTCTGGTGCAGAACAACAATAACTATTGTGTGTAGGTTTTATTGTTGTTGTTTAAATTTTTAATTTAAATCATGACAATATTACAATTTTCTGCCAAATTTCTTCATTTCTTTCATTCGGGTTTAGGTTTATTGCACCTTTTTGCTTTTGCTGTAGCTTGTATTTTCGTGTTGAGTATTTAAAATTTTCTTTGAATTTTTCTTTGTTGAGCACGTCTGTCTTAATCGTGCTCTTCTTTTTCTCTCTATTTTTTTTTGTTTGGATATGACGTCTTTTATTACTTAGAAAAGAGATATTTTTTATTTATTTTTTCTTAAACTGTCTGTAAATTATGGCACAGGGCCTTGTTATGGCACTCTGTTTGCAGTTGGCTAGCTATAATGGCAGTGTTGTGTTCGGTTCGGTGAAAAAAGTAAAAATAGCGGGAAAATTTTTACTTCCTGGGCTTTTTTTGGTTTATGACAACATGGCTAAAATTCCTGAAAAATATTGAAAAAATTTTTTTTTAAAAAAAACAACAATAAAATTATAAACACAATTATGATTATATTGTATACAGTGGGAGTATAATAAAATAAATTTTTACAATGAGTAGAGTTATTACATTGCTTGTCGCAGTTCACAAAAGTGTTATTTATCCACCACCAAAGTTATCAAGTCTTAGGAAGACAGTGTCTCAATCTGTCAAAAAGTTCGATCTACGAATGTATTTGGTTTTTAAATGAGGTGTGTGGTATTCAATTTAGTTAAATAAATTCAAAGGAGTTTTGAGAGTTTTTAATGGAAGAATTTAAGCAAAATATATGGATCAATTGTTGGAGTTCATTAGTTGCAAGACATGTTGCTAGAATATGAACAAGAATTGAACAGAAGCAATATTTTGGGGAAGTATTATCGAAAGTTGTAGTTCCAACTGAAGAAGGTGCGCAGAGAACTAAAACACCTGGAACAGTTTATTAAAAGAGATCTAGGCTTACGTATCAATATAAGGACCAGAAGTAAGTGAAAGGATTACATACATAAATATATACATAAATACATACATAAATATATACATAAATACAGACATAAGTGCTCTTTACAACCCTTCAGTCAGGATTACGATCTAGCTTCTCACACTACTTATGGTGTGTGTGTTATTTTATAAAGGGTCCGCCAAATAACTTTTTTTTTGAAAATGCTTTAAAAAAACTACTGAATATTACCTCAAATTTCTTTTTTTATTTGAAAGTACAATCCTTCCTTCAGTAGGCTAAACGATCGGTCCAATTTTTAAGCACATTATCGATTGTGTGCAGCTGTATTTCATCAATGGCTTCACGAATATTGTCCTTTAAAGCGTCAATTGTCTCTGGCTTGTCGGCGTAACACTTATCTTTGACGGCATTCCACAAATAATAGTCCAACGGTGTCAAATCGCAGCTCCGAGGTGGCCAAACGACATCAGCTCTGCGGCTGATAATGCGATCTTCAAAAACAGGGCGCAAAACATCGAGTGTAGCTTCGGCTGTGTGGCACGTAGTGCCGTCCTGTTGAAACCAAATGTTGCCAATATCCTCCTCTTCAATTTTTATGAACAAAAATTCGTTCAACATGGCCCGATAACGATCGCCATTGACTGTAATGGCCACTCCTTGCTCATTTTCGAAGAAAAAAAGCCCAATTATGCCTCTGGTCCAAAATCCGCACCAAACAGTGACTCGTTTTGGGTGCGTCGGATTTTCAATGTATGCGTGCAGGATTTCTGTGCCCCAAATTCGACAATTTTGCTTGTTTACATAACCGCCAAGATCAAATGGGCTTCATCTGAAAAGATGATTTTTTGCCAAAATCGGCATCTTCTGTAAGTCGATAGCAAGCCCACTTAGCGAAGCGAAAACGCATTGGATGGTCAATTGGCTTCAACTCCTGAACCAATTGGACTTTGTATGGCGTCACACCAAGGTCTTTATGCAAAATGCGTCTCAATGATGTCTCCGAAATGTTCAATTGTAGAGAACGACTGTGAATTAATGTTGATGGCGCTTCACGCACACGCAGCAGCAATATTCTCGGGTGTACGCACTGTTTTTGGCTTTTCACGCTTTGGTTTATCGATGAGGATGCCAGTTTCTTTCACTTTTTTCACAAGATAACGAACATACGTAGCTGACGGTGCTTCTCTTCTTCCAAAATCCGTACGCAATTTTGGCACACATTCTGCAACATTACCATGATTTTCAAAGTAATGTCGCAATATTTCGCAGCGTTGTTCAAACGTATACACCACCATATTTGTTCAGCGGAAGGATAAAACTAATTATCTGTCAAATCAGATATGAGCTAAGCGTTACAATTCACGAAATAAGCACTAGTTGAAAAAAAACGTTAGATGGCGGACCCGATAATACATGAATGGCAGGACCTACAGTTTAAAGTCGACTCCGAACGACAGATTTTTAAGAAACTTTTCATGAAAGTTTTATTTATTCTTAGAGTTTTTGCTAGAAATCTGCTGAGAGAGTTGCATTGCGAAGCAGTTCCCAAAGTCATGCGGTTTACTGGTTCTGTTCAGGAGACAATTAAAGATGCAGCTGTCTGCCACTCGTTTTGTCAGGTTAGGATGTATCCTGATGAATCTCGTGTCCGTCTTGGCTCCTATCATCGTAACCATTGTATTCAAAGCTCATGTCTTTAGTACCATATGCAACGTATTTAAAGCCAACAGAACATGTAGCTTAGTTAGCTTTATCCGCTAAATACAACATAAACGTTAACTATGTGTGTGAAGTTAGCTACGAAAGTTATATTCTTTTTTTTACAGTGAATGTTATGTTAACAGACACTGTTAAGTTAACATACACTCAGCCACAGAAGTATACATACGGATAACAAATTTCAGAAATGTTTTAACTAATCCGTTTTCTTTGAAAATCTTTGTAATTGTCTGACATCTTTCTTCGATTTTAAGACGGTCTTTTGCATTGGTTCAGAAATTTGTGAAATTTCTAAATCGGATGCATACCGATTAAAATACACAAAAACAGTGATGAATTGGAGAAAAATGAAAGGAAGACAAAGCTTAACCTTTGAATTTTACAAAAAAAAAAATTATGAAAATAATTTTCTTCTTGGAGATAATAAAGTTCAAAAATCAAGTATTTTTTACCAAATATGCCGTCCATAAATTGGGAAAAATTCGATAAAATTTAAAAATTTAATATGTACACCTGGCTTTAAATGTTTATAGTTTTCTAAGTCCCACTGTTGCGTTTATAATTTGGTTTACAATGGAAATGAATTGCAATACAAACCTTTAAATATTTTATGCAACAATCCTTATGTTCTGCATATCATTAACCAGCAACATTTGTCAGCGACAACATTCATTTGAATGCAAGGCAAGAAGACACGAAACATTTTTTATTTTTAATTTTTAACTACGAATATAATTTAATTGATATAACACGTACACTCTTTATTACACATTTTTTACGCGTTACGAATCGACAGTTTTTCATTTTATTTTTTTCTTAAAATTTTTTCAATTCATAGCAATCGATTTTGATTGACATTTTCACGGTATCTTGAATGGTATTTGCAATTTTTTTTTATTTTTTTTCACTTCATTTTTTAAGTAAATTAAAGAAAATTTTTTCTTTTAATTTTTTTTAATCTTCTATAACTTGCCAAACGATGGGAAAACTTGTAATTTTCAATCTGGTAACCACCATTTATTTAATTTTTGTTTTTTCTTTTTTTCGAATTTTCTATTTGAATTTTTATTTGAATTCTTGAATGATTTTTTTCTCTTTACTTTTTCACTTGCAAGCCATTGAATGCATTTTTTTTTTTCGTTTCTTTACAACTTTGGTTTGTTACTGTTACACTGTGTTTGCGATTTTTTCTTTTTTTTTGTTTGTTTTTTATTTGCAAGACGGTGTCAATCAATTTAAATTTGATATTTTTATTATTTATTATTAATAGCTTAGCTCTGTGGTAACATAGCTTAGCTTGGATTTGTATTCAAATTTCAATTCGCATTTGAATTCATTTCGTTGGATTTTATTTTTCTTTCATTCACTTTTTAAACCATTTTTATCCATTAAAACGTGCACTATTTATACTTGTATTTACAATTTTATGTAAATTTTAAATATTTTTCTTATTCTTATTATTTAACAGCCATTCTAGGTATTTCTATCGAACGAACACTTCAATTCAATTTCAAATGATTTTCAATTGCCTTTTAATTTTTTTTTAATTTTTATTCTATTTTTTCCTTCAAGTAGTTTCGTTTTTGGTTTTATTTTGTTTTACCGTCAATTAATTGCTTTCAGTCGTTGTTTATTGTAACTACTGTGAGAATTTCATTTCATTCTGCCTCCTTTTTTAATTAATTGGCTTGTTTGCTCGGCTCATATAAACACCATTCTACACCGCATTTATCTGCAAAGATAAGAGTGTTGTTTGGTCAAATAAATAAAGAAACATTAATTGTTGCTTAAATATTCAAGTTTTTCAAATATTCTGTTTGTCATTTATTATTAAAAGTAATTCGTTTCGAACAGCACTTATTTTTAATTAAAGGCATTACAATCAAAACTTGCAGAAACAAAAACAGAAAAAATGCTTCGAAATCGTTAGACAAGCTGTGGACAGGCTGAAATGGTGTTGACCGTATTAATAAATTGTTTAAAGAAATAAAAATATTTAAAAACAGTTTTATATTAAAAGCCTTTAAAGGCTAATTAAATAAGAAATAGAATTCATGGTATACGAAGTAGCGTAAATGGCATCAGGAAAAATCTTTCAAAAATACAAAAAATAAAGACGAAATTGCGTCAAGAGTCTAAATTAACAATTCATTGTAGTCATTTTGATTCCATTTCATTTTAAATACGCATAAAGATTTATAGTCCTTTCTCAAGCAATACATAGTGCTGGTTCTAGTAAAATAGGTTAGGTTAAAGAGAAAGGCTGGGGAAGTGTTAATAGATAAAACACATTGGCAAAGAAAGGAAAGATGTTTGTTAAACATATAACCACTTGCCTCTTCATAATTTCGTGTGCGATATACTGGCTGAACATTCACAAAGGTATATATCCTACGAGAAATACGAGTACCACATAATAATAAGCAACAGCTCCCTTTAGCCACTTAAAACACCCTTCATTGTAGTGTCGATACAATAAAATATAAGCCGATATCTGACAGTGGTCCTATAAGTTAATAGTGCTAACTACTCTACTGCTCTCCCAGAAGCGACCTTCAATCCGATAGATAGACACATTAAACCAAATATTGCGCACTGCAATACTACAGTTATTTACTGCTAGTACTCCTTAGTCTCCTTATATGCATTTTACTTCGTTTTCTAATGTCCATTCTTGAAAGATCAATGAGATCATCTGCATAACAGATGTCCCAGATGATCGAAATACTTCCTTCCCTCAGATATGACGTTAAGACATGTGTTTGAAGATAAATTCAAATTTAACTACCTAAGACAAAAACCAAAAAATTTAACAGCTAATGTTAAAGTTAACAGAGAAATGTTAAGTGGTTAACAGAAAATCCGAAGATTCTCCAACTTCTTCATTGACACCACATGAACTATTGTACAAAATTTACTACATATATAACTCGAATTATTATATTATTAATTTCAAGGTTGAAAAACTTTTAATATTTTCTTGGGTTTTATTTATTTCATCCGTCATTCTACCTAGGCACTGTTAACAGAGTGCATTTTTGAAGACCGATATCTCAAGTTCCAAAATTATTTGGGATATACCACTTATTGGGTTTTATTAGGGACACCTTGGGCTACAATTTGTATATAGTGGGATATGTGCAGCAAGTACCATTTTCCCACAATATCCATCATCCATCCTCCTACCCAGGCACTGTTAACAGAGAGCATTTTTGAAGCCCAAACTTTTGATACGAAACTAGTACAGGAAAATAATTCTTTCAACAATTAGTTTTACATTCCTGACAGTATCACCAGGGTCACAAGGTTTGGGTAGATATTATAGGGATATCCTTTACTCATCCAGATCTTTATAAAAGAGTGTATGGCGGCAGTAATTCAGTATCTCTCTTCAACAATAAATAACAATTGGCACGAACATGCAATTCCAAATTTTGTTTAGACATGCGAGATGTGGAATTTAAAATCCTGTAGAGCATGGATTTCCTATTGGGTTAACCTTGTGGTTTACTCTTCCACTGGCTCCTTAAACTAAAAGAATAGTTGGTTGGTGCCAAAATATTACAACCTTAACCTTAAGGTTTTCAGACACTTTAATAAAAATCCCGAAGGACAATATCAAATGACACTGGCAATGGCAGCCAATACAAACGCTATAGCGAATATGCTATAGAAATTACAGCAACAACAACAACATCATCAAGCATATACCAAATGACGATGCTACTTGAAAAAATACCAGCATAAAAAATGGGTGAAAGAAGTCGAAACAACGTTGAACGAAAAACTTTCAAATGACGTTGACTGTGCTTATATTTTAAAACTTTTTTGTCTTTCTCCCAAGCCCGGTTTACAAAGATAGACAAGGCCATAGCAACCAGCTCTTAAGGAAGAGGTAAAGTGCTTAAAAGCATGGCAATGCATGACACAAGAACAGCCAAAACAACAAAGCGATGAAGGCAACATAGTTTAGGCACGATGTGTTGCAACAACTGAAACAAAAATAAGAATCAAACGTCATCGTGATCTTCGAAGAGCAATAAACGACTGCTTTGGGAGAAGCAGAAGTAAAATATTGCACAGCAACAAAAAACCAACAACGCCTTTAACGAATGGAACAACAACAACAAAGGATCTGATTCTTTAAGTATTTGCAATTATAAAAATTCATTACAAACAAACAAACAAGACCAAGGGAATCTTTTCTGAAGTGGAATCGAAGAGAAAATTCTTTTAGACACACACACTCAAATCTATAGAAATGTCTCTCTCATCTTCATCAGATGCTAGATGGTCTTTTGGCTAGTCGTTCACTTGGAAGTATTAAACAAAGTTACAATATCAGCGACAACAACAACCAAAATAGAGAAATAAACAATAAAACAAAATTTATTTTATATTTTTCCTAAATTCTATAAAAGTTTACAAAAATATTGCAAAAGTATTTGCAATTGTTAAGCATTTGAGAGCAAAAGAGCAGCAGAAACTGTCAATGATAAAAATTGGAAAAGTTTAAAAATTAGGGTGACCATAACACAAATATAGCAAGATAGAGGTGATATGATATATACACGTAACCAAAAATGTTTGAAACAATGCATGTGCAAGACATGCCTGTTTTTAAGGCATTGAATATCTGGAGTTGCACACAACTATTCTCAAGTACAGTAGTGGGTAACCAAAAGTTTGCCAACTCAGGTACCAACTGACGGTAATACTAATAAAGTACATGTTATGTGCTATCCTCTTCCGTTTCGTCATTACAATTTCTGATGAAGCTGTTATAGAATACCAGGAAGTTGGCATCACGTTTTGACCGCTATGAGATTTTGTAGGATAGATTCAAGATCGTCTTAACGCAAAACGTGTTCTTCACATATTAATAAAGGGACACTTTGGTCTGGTGTCATACAAGTCATGCTTAGTTTCCCATTTTTCTTCTTCGAATGATTGAAGCCTGTGAAAGACTATTTCTCGTCCCTTATTTTGCTTCCGTGTCAACAAACTCATGTGCGGGTATACGTTGAATGTCTCCCTGTCTCTTAAACTAACACTCAGCATTTTTAAGCAATCTTCAACGTGAATCACAGACTCCCTTGTCGAAAAATAAGTGTATATTTCTACTTATGTATGTAAGATCCGGAGTCCTGAAGTCTATTTCGAAGCTTTTCACCCGCGTACAGGAATAAGTACACGCGTCAAATCAACTTTCCCTGCAGGGTAATGTTTAAACTACTCCTGAATATTTTATAATTTTTAACTGACATGACACAGTCTTGTGAGATTTCTACGGAACTAGAATGTTGACATTGGATACAGCGTATAAGGTATTCCTGCCCATTAGGAATAAATTTAGATGGCCTCTTTGCGGCGTTATAAAAATGACTTTAAACATAGAATCTCTCTACAAAGCTATGATGATTTATGAGTTGCAACCGCAATAAATATTTTCATTTTATGAGTCCAAGTCAAGTTGTAGTCAGTGTGCCAAAAACCATAAGTTATCTCGTATAATTGGCTCGAAATAAAATAAATACCAACTGAAAGGAATCAAGTACGAGTAGTATGATGATGATAATAAATTAATAAAAAAAAAAAACAAATTTAAAAAAAATCTTTAGAATACCAACAATAATAACAAAAATAAAAATAAATTAATTTGAAATTCTAAAATTTATTCTTAATTTGTGACTTTTTGACAAACATAAGCAGGAAACAAAAGTATACACCAGAACCACAGTAGAGAGAACAATTCAAATATTATGGACGTGACGTCCTCACTGCATAAAAAACGCCTCTTGTAAAAGTAGAGTAAGAAAATTGCTGATTACAGAAGCAAGTTTTTACAAGCTTTACACTAGTTTTACACATATATATATGGGGAATTTCGTGTCAAGTGACCCAATTTTTAAAATCAATGTCAATCCGATTTGGATGAAATTTGCACCAACTATTGGATAGTAGGCCAGATCAGCTCTATCAGTCAAGAACTGCCGGAGTTAGAGGGGGCCAAAGTTGGACATTTTGGTCATACAGGGTTTTTTTAAAATGTGTGTAACTTTTCACCTATTGGTCCTAGCAAAAAGGATATTAGATAGCTATTTCTTCAACCTTTCCAAAAATAATTTTTTAAATTTAAAAAATTTTTTTTTTATTTTTTTTTAAATTAATTTTTTTTTTAAATTTTTTTTTCAAAATGGGCCGTTCCGAGTTTGGAGCGTCTCAACGAAAAGCAAGAATTGCTAAAAACTTGGTTGCGGAGCATGGGGTTCAATACACTTCCAAACGAGAAGAAGGGAAAAACTTTAGCGTGCGAAACTGAAGCTCTAGTAACTCAATTTTATCATAAAATATTGAAATAATATTGAAAAATTTTAATCTTGAGTTAAAAAATAATTTTTTTGATAGATATCCCACTCGCATCCTATTAAGCGATTATAAAGGCCTTAAAGGAAATTGTATAAGCTTTCTTTTCAGCAAAAAAAGGGCAAATTTTGAAAAAAAAATTTTTGAAAAAAAAAAATTATTTTAAAATCCAAATCGGAAGACATCGATTTTAAAAATTGGGTCACTTGACACGAAATTCCCCATATGTAAATCCAAAAGAAATCCAATATCGATAACTAAAACAGCAGCTCTATTCCATCACCTGTTCTTACTGACATTATAAATCAGAACAAAAATTAATGAAACTTTATTTAAAATTTTCTAATAAAACAACCACAGGAAGAAAAAGGTTTCACTTTCAGTCCTGTTACTGTTCTTTACAAAAACTAAATAAAAGAGTCAAGGTTAAATTGGTAACACCCCGCCGTAATTAATTTTATTAAGGGGAGAGCAAAAAAAAAACGCAAAAAAGGACAAAAAAGACGCACAAATAATAATAAAACAAACACGTTAACTCGGTGAAATTCTCATTATTTACGCCAAAGAAGACAAGACAACACAAGACAGGTAACATAGGCAGACAACAGCAATACAACTCTTGATCTAACGAGAACTGTATGGGGAAATGAGAGCGGGGCCACAGGGAGAATGAAGGGAAGAACACAAAATAACAACAAACAACTGCAGTGTTGTTTGACGATAGTCTACTAAATGATGATGATGACAACTATTATAACGGTATACAACAAGTGAATCGTATTCTTGTAGAGAGACTGTTTTCGGCTGAATTGTAATTTTTTTAATACACGCAATTCCTCCATTCTCGCAAATTTTCGAAACGATTGCAACAAAAAAAAAAAAAAGAAAGAGAGAAACAATTCAATTAAAAGACAAAACACAAGTGACAAAATGAGAACAAAAAACCTAAACAACAAAGAAATAATGAAAAGAAAAAGGAGAAGAAACAGTATCTACGGTTATGACTAACAGCAAAGACTATAAATATATAAAGATGTTGCACTGCCATACATTGTACTGCCAGTGCTAAATTTGTTGATGGCAGTACGGCTACTGCCACTTATTGTACTCAGAGAGCTTATTATACTCAGAGAACGTATTGTGCTCTTTAAGCAATTTATTCTCATATGCGTGTATACGTGTGTGCATGTATGTTGAAGTTTTCATAGCACAATTGTGCAGAGAGAACTCACATGCATTCTTGTGTTTAATTTAGTTGTCGGTCAGACTTCGACAAGAACGCATGTGCAGCAGATGTTTTACCATTTTATTTCAGAGAACACTCAAAAAATATTTTATGTTTAAATTGGTTTATGTCATATGCATAGTATATTTTTTTAAACCCTTGGAATGCTCGCTTTTTTTTTCTTTTAATAAAAAATGGGTTTTTTATTCCTTTTATTTATCTAAAAAACATGGCCTAATTTTTAAGCCAAAGATGGATAACTTTATGTTCTTTTAATAATAATTGGATTTTTTATTTTATTTTTATTTATCTAAAATTATTAAGCCAAAGATAGACAGCTTTACATACAATGTATGTTGATGTAATGAAAATAAAAATAGCTTATATTACTAACAATTTTCTATGGCTGTAATAAATAAATTCTCTCAACATATTTTCTCCCTCTTACTCATATCCAAAAATTTTTTGGTAAACCCATTGTATATATACATTTGCCAAATAAAAAAATAAATAAACTAAAAGAAGTCTTGTTTTCACAAAATTTATGTGCAAATAATCTGTGGGAAAGAAATGTTACCGTTTGCTTTATTGTAGGGTAAGAATACGTGTTTTATTGTTGTAGAAATGAAACTATATCGATTCGCACCGAATTAAAAACCTTTATTATATAAATAAATTTTTGGAATTACAGATTTAGAGAAAATAATCTCTTAAATATTACATACATTGATTAAATATTAAAATTTTAAATTTTTAAGCATTATTTTAAAACAAATTTTACTGCAATTTATTTTAAATTTTTGGTTTTTTTAACCATAGAAATATAGAAAAATACATACAGATTTTTATTTACCGTTATTTTAACTCGTCACATTTTGTGTTTACATTTCAAACTGTTCAAGAAAGTTAAAAAAGTGTGAATTTAAAAATTGTAGTGCGTGTTCTAATAAAAGGTTTAATAAATATAATATATAATTAAAATCATAATGAACGAAGAAGGACAAAGAAAAGTTGAATTTAATAGCGAAAAGATAAAAAGATCTTCTTTATCAGGCACCAAATGTTGTTTACCGCATTGTGGCAAATCCAAAAGAAGTGTTCCAAATTTAAAAATCTTTCGTTTCCCATATCTTGACGCCATATTGCTCAAAGCATGGTTAGAAAATTGCAATTTAGACGAATGACGAAACAATACGTTCTCTGAGTATAATAAGTTCTCTGAGTACATGTTACTTTTTGTTCTCTTTCTCTCAGTTAACATGAGAGTGAGCACGAAGATTTTGCTTTCCCTGTTACCTACCCCCCTCATCATAAAGAAGCAAAAAATTTTTTCAATTTTAAATACATTGTGTGCAACATCTTTATATATTTATAGTCTTTGCTAACAGTAAGGAAATATACTCGTCACACAGGGGTTTTAAAACTCAAGTTTATATTTCAATTTTATTTTTCCATATACCCCCACCCCCACATAAACGAAAACAATTCCGAAGCATTGGAATATTTTTGAAATTCAAACATTTTATAGGAGTGTATTGCTGTTAACCTTCTTCATATCACCCACATGTTAATATTATTGATGAGCGGCGGGCCTTCAGTATATCGACGACTCTGAATGAAAAATTTAAGAATCTTTTCATGGTAAGTTTTATTTTTTGAGAGGAAACCCCGCCAAAAAAAATTATTATTTGTTATTTCGTTCTTGTTCGAGATGTCTGAGCTGAGGCTTGTACCACGAACTAATGTCCTATAAGCTAACACAATGCCTGCTGGACCGATCGAAATATTTCCTTAAGCTTGGGTGTTCGTAATCTCCTTCATGGGGCATGACCCACATTATGCTCTCTAATTAGGGTTCTAATTTTAATAGAAAACCAGGATTCCTTTTAATATTTTTTGCCTTCAAAGGTGATTGGGATAATTTTGAAACTGTGCTTTGTTCCTTAATGGAATTTCAGTAACATATAGGTAGTGATGCATATACGAATTTAAAACATAAAACTTTTTAACTAAATTTCTTTCAAAATAGCTAACAATTTAAGCAATTTAAAATTTCAATTTCAAAAATCTTCAAACATTTTTGTAAATGCCCTCCTAGTAACGGTATTATCAAAACAAAATTTTTAAATCACAAACACAACAACAATAACGACAATGAAAAATAAAAAAATATTTGTTGTGACTAGACAAAGGCGCTATAAATTCAGTTTTACGCCGTTTCATGGTTTCCGGCGGACATAAACAATATCAAAAACAATATGAAAAATAATTAAATGAAAAAATTGTTTTTTGCCAAAATCTACAGCTTTTAAGAGTTATTTTCCAATAGAAAGTGTGAAATTGTAACACTTACCTTTTAGTTCCAACAGAAAAATATCCAACTGGTGGTTCTTTGAGGAAAGGGAGCCAGCCAGCATATTACTATTACAGCCCCTTTTAATGACGGCAACAAATTTAAAACAGCAACAAAATCATTTAAAATTGTTTTTATTTAAGCATTTAAAACACGCACGCTTATGTTAAACTCCAATTTAATAAAAAAAAATTAATTTTTAAAAATTTTTTAACACTTTTTTAAAAACACTTTTTTCTTTTCTTTCTACATAATATCACTTCATCATTTTCATGTTACGCTCTTTTTTGCCTTTTTTTCTTTTTTATTTTGTACTCTTTTTATCTCTTCTTTATATTTTCGGCCATTAAAAATATTTTCTAAGCCTGTTTAATTAACCGGTTTTCTATACGTTTGGGACAAATTTTTTTCTTCTTGCACCGTTTTTTTTTTGCATTTACACAGAATCTTTATTGCACTTATAACCAGAATCCTAGCTTGGGTTTTTCTATTTGTACTTCTTTTTCAACTTTTTTATTTTTTCACTTTTTTACCGGCCGTAGTTTAATTTAAACGATTATAAAGCCTTACGCGACAGACACAACAAAGAATAAAAATATTGCAAACACGACCTTACATTAACATGGTAAAACTTACACTGAATAGCATGACTAAAGCACAGACAACATGTTAGCGGGTAAACATAACGAGAAATGCATATAAAAAGCACCTACAAACACTCGCAAACACAGTTCTTTTACGTTTTTTTTTTTTCATAAAACACAAAACTTTACATAAAGCAATAAATGCACATGCACTGTTTTACACTCGACATAGGCTAACACACATCAATGTAAATATATGCTCTTATAAATAAAAAGAGAATTTTGATTACATTTTAGTTGCCTTTGCAGAGCTTAGGGGAATGTTTGCCATATGGCAAATATAGTGAATCGGAATGCTTTTCTTTAAACATTGAATAAATCGTGCAAACTGAATAATATTATGATTCTACAAGAATAACAATAACATTAAAATACTAATACTTCTGCAATAACAAGTTTAAGAAGTACGATTAGTACTTCTTTTTTACTCTTTAGCTGTTATTGCTGGCTTGTTTGCCTTTAATAACTCCATATATATTCTCCAAGAAAGACTCTACCATAATATGTAGATGTATGTATGCGTGTTTGTATTGCTGTAATAATAATAAATTTAATCGTTTGCCTTATAACGAGTCCCATTCGTTTAATATTTGTTAAGATCTCGTTAATTGCATCAGGCAAAGTAGAATTACTAAGAGGGAGATGCAAAATTATTAAAGAGAGCTTATCATGCAAGTCTCTTTTTCATACACTCTCTTATATAAACCGGCTTTTCGTTACTTATTTCTCCCTAACATAAACTGTTATTGAATGAAAACATGTGCATGTGCTTTTTTATTTTGTGTTTTGGGACATAATGATTGTTGTTTATATTTGAGAGAATGTTATCTGTCTCTCGGTGTTTTTTATTTTTTGCAAATAAACTTGTTCGGTAAATTTGTTCGTTTGTGTGTTGCTTGTCTGCACTGTTATTTAAACGGCTCATGTTATTTACATTCCTTAAGAATGCTCATTTCCACTGTTGATGTAAAGACTCTTGTTATTTACAGTCCTTGAGGTATTAATTTATTTCAGTGTGGGACATTTTAATGGCACAGTACCAAAATGTGTAGCACAAAAGGTACCAAGTAAGGAAAATAACAATTGGAGACGGGGAAAAAATAAAGCTATTGTATAGGAAGTTTTTTCGTTAACGTTGCGATTAGTTGTACAGCTTGTTGAATCTTTACGCGTTTTGCTTTTTCAATCAAATTTACTTACATATTGTTATTGTAGCATCGTATTACTCCTCGGTTGAATGAAAATCAAAATTTTTTTGATCTTCAACCAACCGACGTCCAACCAGTCGTTCACGATAACAATTGTTTGTACAAAATAATGAAGTTGTACAGCCAGTAGGAACGTATAGGGGCCGCATAAGGCTTTAGTCATCAACAACTCGGAATTTATAAGTGGGTGAGAAAGGCAATACATAGTACAGGGTTCAAATAATGGTGCGAACTAAAGACTGTAAGAGAGCCTCTAAACACCAGAAAGAATCTGAAACATTTCAAATTTTGCTTTTTAAAATTCGTGTTAATTTTTGTATTATATAGGAAACTAAATTTTTTCTGATTCTTTTCTCCATGAAATTACCAAATTCTGTCTCTTTTTTTCCACACTGTAAACAGCACGCTGTACAACTATACTGTGTGTGTTTCAATTCCAATGTGTTTCGGTTTGTAAAATATTTACTCTCTCTCTCTCTCTTCAGCTCTTTTGGATTTTATTAATCTCTTTTGGCGATTCGCATGTGTGGGAATATGTGTGTGTTTGGGAGTAAAGAAGCTGTTTTACTAAATTTTATGGGGATTTGTTTCGATGGTTGATATGCCGGTATATTTTTGTTGGCCTTGCTTATTGTTGTTTTTTTTCTTCCTATTTTTGTCCTTTACGTTATTGTCTTCGTACTTTTTGTAGTTTATTTGCAACTCTCTGGAGAGTTGGTTTGCATTTCGTTAATTTTCTGAATGAGACAGAGTTGTCGTTTTAAAAAAAAGCCAAAAGTATTTCAGGTTTTTTGGAGGAAATTAAGGAATTAAAGAAATTGTGAAATAAAAATTAATTCGAATTTATTTTAACAGAAAGTATACAATAATTAAGGCAATGTTTGCACATGGAGAATCGTATTAACGGCATAACAGTATCATTTTGGTAATTGGTAACTGAAGAAGAACTCGCGACTTTCTGCTGATGAAGTTGCTACAATAAAACAAAAGTGACTCCATCCCCAACAGTGCGGTACGGCGTCTTGTGATGGAAATAGTGGAGATACTCTTTATCAATCGTCTATGTGAGCCTATGTTATGAAAAAACAAAATTCCCAAAAGCTAAGTTGAGAACAGGGTAAGAACCATTTATTTCCTACATATTAGAGGGCAGCATATTGAGAAAGCAATATATACAAGACTGCCAGCAGATGACAGAAATATCGAAGGCAACTCTTCTAGCAATTATGTACGTCGTAGTATTTCAGAGTTTCACTACAGTACATGGAGAAACTGCTGACATAGTGGTGAGTAGGATTTTCTCCTCACTGAAGCCTAAAAAAGCTTACATTCCGCCGTTCTAGAAGTATGTAACCAAACCAGTGCAGTAATGATTAAAAACGCCATAGCCTATTGGGTAGCGTGTTGGCTTATTAAACAAGAGCCAGCTATACCAGGCACAACAAATAATTCCGCTCAGCAGTCTTTGACAGTAAATGAAATAGTCATTAAAAGTTTTTCAAATCTATTGTTTGAAGTTGATGTTAAACTGAAGGTCTCGCAACAAGGGTGGTAAAGGGAGAAACTACAGCGTAATCTTGACTAAGGGGCTATAATGACAAATTTAGTGAATAAAGCTGCCATTAAATCCCTAAACAGTGTGTTATAACGAAACTTTGGACCATGGTTGCATACTCCGAAGGCTGGAAATAGCTCATAACAACTTTTTCCGGCACATATAAATCTAAAACAATTGATTTTATTCAACACGCATCTAACCAAAGTTGATTTCAACAGAGCCTATACTTATTATAGCCAGGACTTATAGTAGAATGATAAAATGTCACTATCGGTATGATAACGGGACCTTAAAGCTGGCAATTTAACCTACTAATGTACCTACCCTTTTGCATAAACATTCAATTTTAATTGAATTCAATCACTGTCCTTGTAGATAGTATTCCAAAAGCATTCTTACTTTTAAATGCCATACAAATTTAGATTTTTAAGGACATTATCTTGCATAAGTCAAAAGTCTATTTGCAAATCAAATTACTTTGGCTTTTTGCAGAGTCGACCACAGAAGAACTGCTACGAAAGCGAAAAAAAAATTCATTCACATGGAAACGCTCTACACTTAAACCAATTCGATGTAACAGCATCAATTTTTATGCACGAAAAATGTTTACTGCTGTTGTTGTTGTTGCTGGTGTTCACTTCATAGGTTATTTAAGATGTCCTTGTTAATGTTATCTCATTTACTGTTCATTACCTTTAATTACATTTAAAAAAGCATACGCACACATGAACACACGTGCGCACACACATGCAACATAATCTGCATCCTTAATTTCACCTTAAAACCATTACAAGAAAGACAAACAAAAACTATTTAATCATCGTTATTGATTCGCATTGTAAATGTCATTCTTTAAGCAATCACTGACTATTAAAAGCATAATTTTTTGTCCCACTCTTGCTTCACTCTTCAATACATTGTTGCAGTGCTGTATTGTCTTCTCTTTCTATGTTCACCTTCGTATTGACTGAACAAAACTTTTGACCAGCATCAAGTTAAAATTTCAGACGGCAAGGAGACGCCAACAAAAACAACAATAACATCAACAACAACTGTTACTACCACTACATTAAAAAGAAAGTACAACAAGAACTGCCCATGGAAGTTATGCAATTTTATAGTCAAACCACCTGACTCTGACTCTTTTGGATCGCCCATACAGCAATAACATATTTTCATTACAAACAACAACAAAAGACCAACAAAAACAGCAACAAATGCGAAGAACGTCCTTCATTTAATTTTACGTGTGAGTCCTGTTGAATGGCGGCAATAGTAATGCTATTGCGAGGGCTACTCGCTTACCTACTCATGCTGCTCTCTTTATAGGCTGAACACAATGTTGTGTGTGTATGTATGTGTGTTGCAAGTACAGAAGGTATGTGTGGCATGTTTGGTAGACAATTATTTAAGGCAGTTTGCGAGCTTTGCAGACACTGACACACCCAAAACACATGTAACTTAAATGGATGTGCCACATAAACTTGATTATTTGGAAACCACCATCCCATTACATATGGGGGTAATAGAGGACCTTCTTAAAGCATTTAATATTATTTTTAAAGCACTTTCAAAATGCAATATTTATTATAAAATCCTTGAGGTTATTACTTCTCTTGGGACTAACGGGTTTCAAAGGGTTTCACCTGAATTTTTGAAAACCTGTCACCATGTTTTTTTTATGCGACTTCTGTAAGAGGTTCCATCCCCACACTTGGTCGTCGTCACTACCAGTTTCCTTTCGATATTTGTCACCCAAATGATTCCGTATTAGCCGTTCTGCATAGAATTACTGATGATTCGCCACGTTCACGTTGTGGTCAAGTCATTTACGAACGTCATTTCGATGTCTGTTCCGTGAATTTCCTTGTCGACGTTTTCTTATGGAGATCGGTCCAGAACATAGAGATATCGTCGGATATTGAATTGCTGGCGAACAAGAAGGCTGGTATAAGGATAATAATTTCCGACATATTACAGGTCAACGGTGGCCTCAGTTAAGTTGATTATCGCTTGGTAAGCACTGATTCTCTTCTTTCCTTAAATGGCATGATCATTCACCGAACTTTATTCGAATCTAATAGGTCCCACGGCTCTACTCGCACTACTGCACTGCTCCGTCGCTCGCTTTTCAGGCAAGGAGCAGTGTTCACAACTTAACATTACCACCAACATGCCTAATCGTTGTACTTGGGTGTACTTTGGGTGATGCTCTAGACGTAATGGAGGACATAATGTTTTCCATCAGAACTGAAGAGGCAAAACTTTGAATCTTAGCTGCAAAGTATGTTTTCCCAAAATGTCATCGGTTTATTGCGTTGTCGTAAGTTCTTCTGATTTAGTCATCTTCTTATCTTCTTGGATGATTATACATATGTATGTACATACCAGAGAACCATAACCGGTGATTAAGTACTCAAAAACATGATACTTTCACTCAACTGATCATACATACATATATGTATGTATGCCTTAATACTCGTTCTGATTATTCATTTTCAAATCAATCGGTACAACATATTTTATGTGAGTGACATGCACTTCTAAACACACACGTCATCAGTTTTCAGAGTGACAGAACGTTTGAAGATTTGGGCATGGTGATAAGCATGCCACTAAGGGAGTCGGCCGCTTTCATAAAGAGCTCGAGATGATTCAAACCCACCACTAACAAATCATAACAAGGAGGCTTACCTCTAGACTGGGTAATACAATGGGCCATATAGACCACCAAGTTAACTTGCTATGAAAGCTAAACTACCTGCTAACCTAAATCGAATCGATGAATTCGACTGGATACTGTCAGAATGTAGCAAATAATAATTTTCGGCAATAGGTACGTACATTGCGATAATATCTAACGACCTAACGACATCTGCAATGCTTCCACTCCTTGCTTAAACTTCCTTAATTCCTTGATCAATAATTTTTATGTTCATTATTGCTTGTGGTTTGAATCATGACATTGAGTAGAGTAGATTTTAACTATCTTTCGCACGTGTTCCTCAGTTGTTAAGCAAGTTGACAGTCTTGGTTTTAAAACCACTAAATGGATAACCCAATACAAATCTAGCAATATGTTGGTTGCGAACATAATATTAAGAAATTTGTTCGAATTCCTTGCATACATTTATTTGAGAAGTCACGTCACTAATGTTGTTTCAAATAACACGGTATTGTTGTCATTTTGTGCATCGAATATTTTTGTAACATAACTTAACGATTTTGTCCTACGTTGGGATCCACGTTATACATACATATGTAAGTATCTTTCTTTCTCTTTTAGTCTGCTGTTTGTCTAGGACAAGCCACTCATTTCACTTTCTTTCCATTTATATGAAATGCCACTCATTCAAATGAGTTTATAAGTTATATTCCTATTTGTTTGGTTACCCTCTTTATATTTTGAAAACACTCAAATGGTCAAATATTTTTTAACTACGTCACTCATTTATATGAAGAATCATTAATCACGCATATACATACATACATAATTGGTCATTACAACCCTTCAGTCAGGATTACGACCTAGTTTCTCACACCACTTATGTTGTGTGTGTTAATTTTATACATGAGTGGTGGGACCTACAGTTTAAAGTCGACTCCGAACGACAGATTTTTTGAGAAACTTTTCATGGCAATTTTTATTTACTCTCAGAGTTTTTGTCAGAAATCTTCTGAGAAGAAGTCGCCGATGAAATACTTTTTGTATTTTATTTTGATGTCTGGCCTGGGGCTCGAACCCTGGCTTTTCGTCTAATAAGCCAACACACTACCTACTAGACCACGGCGACTTCTAATCACGCATATATTGAAATATACATATTTGGGGTAATTTCATATAAATTTTCGTAGGCCTTTTAAGTTTAACTCCACAGTTTTACGAAAAGCACTCAATTGCTTATATATTTTTGAATTATGTCACTCTTTTATACGAAAAGTCACTCATTTACTTATTTAAATATTTTTGGGGTATTTTCATACAAGGTTTCGATCGCCTTTTAAGTGTAACCCCCCCCCCCCTTTTTTTTGAAAAACACTCCACTCAATAGCTCAAATATTTTTGAATTATGTTCGTACGAATCGCGTCTGAAATCATCAAACAAAAACAGAATACCAGAAAAACTGAAAGTTGTCAGAGATCTAAGTCCTGCGATTATACGCGTTCGTCTTTTTTTTTGTGTGGAAAACACAAACAAAAACACTTGAAAAATACTGAGGGAACTAATCGGCTATTGTGTCTATTGTGTGCAATAATATATGGAACACAATATGGTCGCTAAAAATTATTCAAAAAGTATGAATTGCAAAGCTATTATAGGAGAGGGAATGTTTATTAAACGAATACTGATGACTGAGACAATTTTTTTAATTACGAATTGTAACTCAAAGCATAACAAGTAGCTTGGGAAACTTGCATACGGTAGGGTACACAAAACATTTTTAAGAAACAGTTATTTGGGTTCGACCAATGAAAAAACAGAAAAATAGCAAATTCTGTCCTTCTCTCTTTTTGTGGTCATTCATTTAATTATTCTGATTGCCTGTTACATCGCGGTGATGAAGCATCATAAAAGGAGCGCAGCGAGTATAAAGAACATCATGACTACATATATACATACATCTAAAAGAAAACATTTGATGATTAATAATAAATAATGTTTGATTACAAATAATGGATATTTTAGTCACAGGAAAATGTCAACAGAGGTCATCAACGATTCTAATAACCTGATAAATTTAAAATCTACTTATTTTTTTCCAACTCATATCGCTATCCCTATGACGGCATATATATGGTATATAGGAATAGTATAAAATGTATGGGGAACATAATATGGCCGTTTCAATTTAATTAAAGTATAAAGTATACAGGACGTTAACGAAATGCAATGAAATGCCACTCGCTTAAATGCGTTTATGATTTATTTTCCTATTTGTTTGGTTACCTTCTTTATATTTTCAATCTCAATTCCTGAAATATTTCTGAATTACGTCACTCATTTATATGAGAAGTCACTAATCACGCATATATTGAAATATATTTGGAGTGTTTTCATATAAATTTTCCTAGGCCCTTCAAGTTTAACCGCATCGTCTTACGAAAAGCACTCCACTCAACTACTCAAATAGTTTTGAATTACGTCACTCATTTATATGAAAAGTCACTCATTTACACATTGAAATATTTTTTTCTTGTTTTACGAAAAACACTCTCCTCAATTGCACAAATATTTTTGAATTATGTTCGTACGAATCTCATCTGAAATCATCACACTAAAACCGGAGACAAGAAAAAACAAAAAGTTGCCAGAGATCGTAAACTCCTGTTTTTGTAAGACGAGCGATTAAACACACGTTCGTCTGCTTATATGGAAAGCACAAACATAAACACTCGAAAAACACTGAGGGAACTAATCAGCTATTGTGTCTATTGTGTGCAATAATATATAGAACTCAATATGGTCGCTACAAATTATTCAAAAACTATGAATTGCAGAGCTATTCTAGGAACTGGAATATTTATTTAACGAATGCTGATTGCTGAGACAATTTTTTTCAATTACAAGTTGTAACTCAATGCATAACAAGTAACTTGCGCAAATTTCATACGATAGGGTACACATATCAAATTTTTTAGAAACAGTTATTTGGGATCGACCAATGAACAATCAGAAAAATATTTAAATTCTGTCTTTCTATCTCTTTGTGGTCATTCATTTAATTATTCTGATCGCCTGGTATTAACCCTTCGCTCTCGGCACCTTTTCGGCAACTCGACGCTACTTTTTAACGAAAACGCACATCCTTAAAACTTGATATTTTTCAGTATAATTTTAGAACCAAGTAAGGATTTGTAATGAAATTTGTTTTATATAAATTTGTGGACATTGAAGAACACATATTTACAAAAAAATATCAAAAATTTTTTCTATTCGACACCTAAGTACGAATTCAGATCTTATATATATTTCTTCTCTCGGTTATCGGATTTCTTTATTATCGTATCAAGTTTCCCACTTCATTGCGCCACAACCTTGTAGCTTTGGACCCCTAATCCACTATGTCTACAAATCCCTCAACGGATCATAGAAGTGTACAGTCCGTCATGAACGCACTTCACACGTTCCTTTTCGACGTGCACAATGGTTGATTTATTTATCATGTATCCTGTTAATTTTATCACATTTCGATCAATTTTTGTGCCATTTTAACAGAAAACTACAGCAGAACACGTGTTTCTTAAAAAATTGCGGTGGAATACTTTCGTTGTCCGTAATCGCTAACAAACTATCATGTCGCCTCAGAGGGGACAACCGAGTGATATGCTAGACTTACGTTGTCCCCTCAAAGGGGACAGCCGAGTGCAAAGGGTTAATCGTGTTTGGTAAAAATCATCATAACGCTCTCGCAGCAGCTATACAGGGTGTGCACATCTGCGCTTTTTCCGATATACTTTAGCAAATCGTTGTTACTAAACGAGTGCTGTTCACGAAAAATATACAAATTATATCTGAATTAGCTTGCGAATATTGCATAAGGTAGGGTACTCACATCACATTTTTTAGAAACAGTTATTTGGGATCGACCAATGAACAAACAGAAAATATTTAAATTCTGACTTTCTTTCTCTTTGTGGTCATTCATTTAATTATTCTGATTGCCTGTTACAACTCTGTAAGGCAATCATTAGATGAATTATTCTAAAAGGAGCGCAGCGAGTATAAAGGACGTGAACGTATATACAGAACATCATGAGTTGCTCTTGATATGCTAAAAATGTACGTTTTGTTACGCTAACGGAGGCTTTACAAAAGCGAACTTCGACAACAAAACGCGACCTGATGAGAGAGGACAGTTTTGCTTTTTTTGTAGTTAAGGTTTTCTTTAATTTTTTGCAACGCTTTTGTTGTTGAGAACACTGCTACTGTCCTTTACTTTCTCTTCTTAACTCCTGTTCAAGAAAAATCGCCTCACTTGTACTGAAATATTTTTAAGCCATATTTATAAAAATTTTCGTTCATCTGTTATCGCTTAGCTTTCTAGTTTATTCCCCTGTTTTATGAAAAACACACAATTGCTGAAATATTTTCAAATTATGTTCGTTCATATGAATTTCGTTTGAAATCGTTGCAAGAATAGTAGACAAGAAATTGTAAAAAGTTGCCAGAGATTTACATAATTGACACATACCAAGTAGGTTGCCAAAATTGCATACGGTAGGGTATTCACACATTTGGGATCGACCAATGAACAAAAAGAAAGATAGTTAAATTCTCTCGCTTCCTATTTTTGTGGTCATTCATTTAATTATTCTGATCGCCTGGTATTAATCATGTTTGGTAAAAATCGTCATAAGAGTGGCGCAGCAACTATACAGGGTGTGCACGTCTGCACATGGTAAACCCCTATAATAAATAGCCTAATTGACTACTACGATAAATTTTTTAGAAAATAATTTTTAGTAAACGAGTGCTGGTCAAGAATAATTTTTATATTCCAAATTATATCTGAGTTAGCTTGTGAATATTACATACTGTAGGGTACTCACAAATTTTTAGGAACAGTTATTTGGGATCGACCAATGAAAAAATAGAAAAATATTTGATATTTCTCTCTCTTCCTATTTTTCTGGTCATTCATCTAATTATTCTGATCGCCTGGTATTACTCGTGTTTGGTGAAAATCATCATAAAACTTGCACAACTCATAATATACAGGGCGTGTGCGCAAGTGCAAAAAGTAAAGTAAACGAGTAAATTTATTGAGGAATATGGTGTATGAAGGAAGTGCCATCTATTAGGCGATAGATGAGCGCTGAGGTCATTGCAGTAGTTATGAGTGAAACAATGTTTTTTTTGATTTTAATAAACATTTTATTCATATTTAACTATAAATTGTATAACAAATAACAAATATAAATGTATGTACATAACAAATAACAATATTGTTATGTCATTAATGTTTTTTTTAGTTTTCGATAATTTTTTTTTTATTTATTTATAAATTAATTGCTTAACAAATAACAAATTAAAAGTATTAGTAGTTCAATATACAGTCTTAGTCTAAAGGTCTTAGTACTCCAATATATTTTTGGACAATTTCATGAATTTTAACCAACAGTTGTATAAAAACTTGAAGTTTTTATATTTGTTTTATTAACTTAGACTATATTTTAACGTTTTCCACAAAACAAAAGAGAAATAAAGAAAAGTTTCTGATGACTTCATGCTTTTGCACCGCAAAAGTGTAGGTACCTCTAAGAAGAACTCAGAGTAAATTAAAGATTCTAAAGAATGAAAATGCTATCCCATATCTTTAGTAAGATATCTGTTAAAGTCAAACCGTCCACTTAACCCATTTGAAAATGAATGTACCAGTTTTGTTTCGTGTTTTTTGGTGATATTTGCTGTCATGCACTCCCATGAGTAAGTTTTGCGGTTGACTTTTGGTTGAGGTTTAGCGACTATGTAAGCGTTCTTTCCAATGATCTCCAAAATACTCTCTTCATAGTCATATCGGGACTTTGTGCAAGAGTATTAAGCGTGTGGCGACTTTGGTGGGCAAATCAAATCTTCACATTAGGAACAGTATGATTGGGGGTGAATTTATTCTTTCGAACGTTTCCTCAATAAATTGTAAACTGTCCATACCTGGTGCCACAGTATTGGACTTCCGCGTCCTTGCTTAAATGTTTCATGCAATTTCTACGGATTGGGTTCCATATTTTTCTTTCTCCATACTACAGCATATCGGATGAGATTTTCAATAATGTGTGTGTGTCTTTTGACCGTTCAAAAAACGTCATTTTAACTCGCACGGATGTACTTCATTCAGCATGGAGGTAGAAAAGAAATGCCGAGCTCGATCTCAAGAAATGGTTAAACATGGTGGTGGTACTATAATGAGTATCGGCACTAGGCGTGGGCAGTTTGCAATTTATTAAGGAAATAGTTAATAAGAGGAACTGTTTTAGACAAACTGCTGGTTAAAATTCATGAATGTTCTAAAATTGTATTGGGGTACTAAGACTTTTGCTGTCCACTGTATGTATATTTTGTTTAACCATTCATTATTGTCTAAATGGTTGAATTTTACAAGTGTTCACATTCACATATAAAACTCTTTAAATATAAAAATAAATATATTACAGTCAAAGAAAAAAATCTTCATACACCACTCTATGTAGTATTTTTTCCTGATGATTTTTATCAAATTGAAAAAGGTGTTGTAGCGTTTTTGAAGGCAGTTGCAATTAAGAATGTTTGAATACAAAAAAGGAATACAAAAAAATATAACATAGAAGTTATTAGAAAACTACAAAAAAATTAGCAGGAAAAAATTCAGCATATACCGCTGTATGTAGACTTTTTCTGTGAGTGTACATCGTATACGTAAAAAACAAAATCTTTAAAGAAAGCAATCAAATACATTTTAAAAAGATATCCTTTTTGCAACGTACAGTTAAAGAAAAAATTCTACGTAAAGTGGTGTACTTATAGTGGAGAACAAAAGTCTAAGTACCTCAATATATTTGGACAATTTGAAATAATGTGTGTGTCTTTAGACGAGTCAAAATATATCATTTTAGTACGTACGAATGTACGTTAGTATGGAGGTTAAAGAAATGAAGAGTTCGATCTCAAGAAACGTTTAAACACGATTAAACTGTTGGTTAAAATTCATGATATTGCTAAAATGTATTCGGGGTAGTCAGACTTTTGATGTCCACTGTATGTAGAGTATTTTTTCTTTGGCTGTATGCTAAAGTTACAGAAAGGGTTTGAATTTTTTTGTGTTTTTAGGTATTTTTTTCAAATGTTTTCGATAATTTTTAAGTCGTCTTAAAATTAAATTCAGTCTACTGTTGGTTTTTCTTAATTAAGCACGCCCTGGTATAATATCTTCTTCGGATTATCTTCTTTGTTTTGTTGCTGCTGGTATTGTTGTTGTTGCTGGCGTAATTGCTGCTGCTGCTGCTGTAGCTATTGCAGTTGTTGAGCATCTCATATTATTGTTTGCATGATAATTATTGTCATCCATTTACTGACTTCCTCTATCCATGTTGTCCATGGCATGATGTCCATTATATGAAACATTTTACGCATAACCATTGGTATTCTGCCTGGATAGGATACAATTTTAGTAACCCAAGGAAACCATTGGTATGTTGTGATCGATAGACATGAAAATATTTTTATTTCAAGCACCATGTATCGGCTACACGATCGATAGTTCTCTTTCACTTTGGTTGTGTAAATTGGCGTGGCTCTATAAAGAGATATAAAAACAGACAAATATCAATAAAATATTTTCAAATTTCATATAGACATACAGTCAAAGAATAAAGTCTAGATACAGCGCTGAATGAAGGCTTTTTTTCCGGTGATTTTTATCAAAATAAAAGAACTTGTATATAAAAAAGCTATGTATATACAAGGGTGTATGTAGACTTTTGTCGATGACTGTACATATATAAAGAAGTATCTACTGTATTAAAACAAAACAAGCAATACAAAGTTATCATTTTAAACTTTATGTAAGTATATGATCTTAAATCGTAGTCTGTATTGACTAGCATTCCAAGAAGTTAACGACGGGTATCTCGGGTAATCGATTGCTTGTTTTTAGCTCTGATTACTGAAGAATGGCTCGTCTATCAATAGAGTATGTCTTCGTACGTTCACGTACGTCCAAAATATACTTCTTGGTACTGGTCCTTATATGATAATAGTTATTTGAGACATTCAATTCCACATACATTCAATATGTGTTTTTCTCATTTTTCCATTTCCTTTCTCTTCCTTATCTCTAGATTACCTATCCCCTTTATGACTATTTTTAGGTTTGACAAACATTTCTTAAGGCAACCAAAATTAATCGTCTTCTTAACGTACCTTATCTAATGAAGTGCATGTTGACTAGACACATTCTGTTTGGACTTCAAATATTTGGATTTGGAGATCCTTTAATAGATTTGTTTTGTTTATTACCACAGTGAGTGTATTACAGTATTGTTGACATGTACGACTAACAACTAGTCACTGTTGTATTGTTTAAAGGTCTCGACTACCGGCTACACTCCCAGGCATACCTGAATCCAAAAATTAACAGTCATTATTACTTAAGGGATGCCATGAATTTTAACTCGGTTTGTGTGAGTGTAGTCCTTGCATGAGCGTGTGAAGATGACTGTTGTTACCACCACAGGCCATAACGATGATTGTGATAATGGTGCTGTTAGTGTTATTTGTTCCCCAGATTTGTTCATGAATTCAGGTATTTTCCTATTAATTTTTGTTGGCCACAGGTGAGTATAATATTGTCTACAAAATGAAAATTTTATGCTTAAAATTCTATTTCATTATCTTTTCTTATATCGTATTACTAGACTTTATGTGTACTAAACCAACAAATTCAGTAACATTTTCCAGCCATAATCTCACTTGTCGTCGAGATGTCTTCCGTAATGTACACGTTCACTATTTAAATAAAAATTATAAATGCAGGGCCTACAGGTAAGTGATAAAGTGAAGGGGGTGAATAAGTGGGTGCAAATATGTCAGCTGATTGCTCGATTACGTATGTGTGAATAAATAATTTTATTTTTGTATGTAAACAGTTTTCGACCTGGAGTCAAGTTTCGTTAGAGGCAATGATAACGACGACAATGATGATGAGGATGACTTTATTAACAGCTCACACTTAATAGCTGGTACTTAAAGTTGACAATATCGAGTAGTATAAGTTGGTACGAGTATAAAACTGCTACTATTCATTGTCGTACTCGTACTTGACATCCTTGTAAATTAATATTTAATGAGTGTTTAAAGAAAATTATGTAAACAGGCAAAAAGAATATTATTTCATTTGATTTCATTTCGTTTAAACAAAATTTAATTGCCGTCATTTATAAAGCTTTGCAAGCAACGCCGGCAAATATGTTGACGATGATCTTCCATAGTCCTTTTAAATATGCGTGTATTGACACAAAAAAACTAACAGTGGATGCACACAACGCCAGTGAATGTCATTGAAAATCGTTCGGCAAAGAACAATAAATATTTCACATCTTGTTTGTACTGTTGTTATGGAAACACGTAAAACTCTATTCTTCTTGTATTTTCACCACTGCTCAGAGAAGCATGTAACTCCCATAAAGCATTTCTCTCTTATATGGTTCTTCTCCATTTTTCTCCAGGTTTTTGTGCTCGATCACAGGTTCGTCAGCCATGAGCACCTTCTTTGTAACAGTGTTGGTCTTCTCCCTGATTGTATGGCCGATCCTCTTCACGGTTGTGTAAGTTCAAGGGATTTGTATTTCTGATGGTGTTGAGTCTGAATACCTAACAAATGAACCAAAAGCGCTTATTTTGATCTGTACTAGGCAGGTTTCAATTTCGTACAGCACAGTAAACTTTACACATTCTTTTTATATTCTAAGCTTGCTTCGTCTAGATATTTGTAAGCTTCCCCATGCAGAATATAATCGTCAGAATTATTCTCCTGCAGCTGTTGATTCTGCTGTTTACGTTTGACCGTCATTTAGTATCACCATAACGCATCTTGGCATGATGTTCTTTGTGCTAACAATGTTTATGGTTGGTTTTAGGAACACCGCTGTAATTAATATCACATGGCTTAACTCCCTCATATGCAATTCGTCAGATTTAGGTATCCAGGACAAAATGTTGACCTAGTTACCAAGAAATAAACTTTCGTTCAAGCCGCCAGAACTCTGCAGTGTTTTTCAGATGGAGATCATTTGAAAGTTACTGAATTATCTTGATTTATTCGAATAGCCTGGTTGCATACAAGTTCCTAATAAAGATCTCGTCGACATCCGTCCTCGGCCAGAGAATTTCTCAGACAATTTTGGATCATTTAAAGGTAACTTTTATATGGTTTATATCATCGGAAATTGCTGTTAAAATAGCCAGGGTACCAGGTACCGACCTAACAATCTTCGATATTCTACATGCCATAGGTATTTCGATTGCCTCAGTTAGACTAGATATTCTCAGCTAATTTCGCTGGCAATAGGAAGGTACTTGAAATACGTGCTGTGCTCTGCTGCACTTTTATGGAAAAGAAGAGAATCAAAAACCTTCCTTAAGTCGCAGAGCGATACTCACGGGGCATTGTCTTATTGCCGACAGTGATGGTATTCTATGGAATGGAGGAAGAGACTATCTTTCAATTCATGTGCCAATGCCCGGCTCTTGTTATAAAGACGCAAAGGTTCTTAAGCTAGTTTCTTTCAGTTTTTTTTTGTAATTTGACTGAAATCTTCCATTTAAAGGCAGAGACTAATGCTCCAATTGTTAATAACTAAGATGACTACTGTGTCCTCAAATTATTATAAAATATTCCAGTTTTTTATGGTAAATTCTAGACCAAGTATTACCTTTTATTAGCTAAGAGCGTTTTTCTCAACTACTGAGTATTTAGATGACCTTGACAGTCTGCCGCTAACTCCGCTAAAACATCATTCTCACGTTACATTCCATGGAATATGTTAAGGATATACTTCAGTGAGAAATCCATGTATTTCAAATGTAACCGTGATGTAAACGTCGCTGAGTTTAGAAATTCATCTGTCTGGGTACCATCCCTTGGTTAAATTGAATGAGTATTCTGTCTCTAGAACTCATAGAATTTGTGTAAAGCAATGAAAAAAACGTTCAATAGAGTTCAATAACAAAAACGGAATGCCTTGGAAAACCAATAAATTTCAAAAATATTTTTAACACTCCAAGAACATTGAAGACAAGAAACAAAAAAGAAATCTTTTTTCAATTGAATGAAAATACTTCCATTTATAATACATTGTTTGGAACACGATAATTAAATGAAACGAACATATTTTCTTTGGAATGAAAACCTAAAAAATCATCATCAACATCGCCTTCAAAATCGGCGACTCACAATTGCCATCACTTAATAACTGGTTGTGGATTCTTTTCGAATTCTTATTAATCATGGCAATTGGAAAAATTTTTTTTTTTAAAAAATACAAAAGAAAATAAAAAAAATACAAAAAAAGGAAAAAAGAGGAGATTCAATTCCGAAATCATTTATTTTTACACTTAGGAGTGTAGATAATCAAATAATCACTAAAAACAGATCACATGCCTCATAAAATCATTATTTTTGTTTTGTTTTTACTCTTATTGTTACTGTTGTAGTTATTCATTTTGGATTGGTACACCTATCGAGTAGGAAGAGAAGATATATGCAACAGACAGACAGAAATACACACATTGGAGCTGTATAATCCCAGAGGAGTATGAAAATCATGGAACGGGATGTGCAAACACAAGAAAATGTTCGTAAATGATTGTGTACAAGTACTGCGTATATGGATGTAGAGTTTTGACAATTGAGAATAAAAATATAGCAGTAGTGGAAACAATTGATTTAGAAAATGCATATACTCTTTAGAAGAAATTAGCAAAATTGTAAGAGAAGAAAAAACTGTTAATTATATTTTGAACTACGGTTAAAGGATAAATCAAACTCAGTTTCTGCTAATGTGTAATGACAACTTTTGCCTTAGTTAAATATTGAATAATACTTGATCAAGTGAGCACCAAAATTATTTTACACAGCCTTTCTTGCAGCTGTTTTTGAACTAAACACAAGCCCTCTGGATGTGCTTAAATATCTTATTCGACTTTCAATTCAAAAATGAATTCAAAATCCATATGAACTCTTGAATGACTGCACCGACTATACAGAATGAAGTTCGAAGCCAATCAGTAAGCAAAGAGTTTCAGCAATACGATTCAACTCATCTTTAAAGAACACATACCACTCACTCATTATGAATGGCAATGGAGAGTACAATTCGAAATTGAATTGAACAGAATCGTAATGGAAACAAAAATTTTGTAAAAGTTTTTAAAGAAAAAAAATCTGTTTTCCTTGGTACAAAGAACCATTAATCTTTTGAAAAGCTTTAGAGTGCAGAGGCTTAAAAGTATGCAATCCATAAAACGAAAAAGAAATGAATGTGTTCACCTGGAGAGAAAGAGGAAATTATAATTTGACTGTCATTATAGGGAAACCAAATGAACAATGAACAACAAGAAAATGTCAAGTGATCATCAATATGCAAGGCTGACCTCTGCAAATGTTTGTGACTGCAGATGATTTCTTGGGTGTTCTAATACAGGCACAATCTCTTTTCCATCCGATCTGTGTATTCGTTCGTAGCACACAAAAACTTTAAACGAAGGCAGAGAAACAAAAGGGTGTCTCTCTAACTTATGCGAAATGACATATTTTCTATCATTCTGGCGAATAAGTCCGGCTAAATTTGCAATCACTTGTGATTTCATAAAACCCCACAAGAAAGTCTGACAGGCCCAGTAGTTAGGTTTCATACGAAACGTAAACGCTGGTTTACAAATTTGCTACTGATTGCTATGCTCGAATTATCTTTCAAATTTGATTAAATTAATGTAGACTTTACATCCTATTAAAATGAACGTGTTAAATTTTAATGTAAAACGAGTGTTTAATTTTCATTTGATAAACAAATCATCATCTGAAACACTGTTTAAGTGCGTTACAAATATGAAAAATAAAATAAATATTAAAGCTGAATAGAATTTATGTAAGCATTGCACTGCAGATTTTTCCAGTTGGGTCCGGTGTTAAGTTCAGTTGAAAATGTATGGAAGACTCAAAAATATAAAAATATTTATCATCATTATCGTTGTCATCATCATCACCATCATCAACTTGTCTCATAATAAAAATTTATTTTAATTCTCATTTAGTTTATGTTTTAGAAAGGATTCCTGCTTTTATTGTTGTTGCTACGGTTGTTGGTTGTAAGTGCTTTTAAATGTACTTCTCCCTCCGTGATGCTCATTTGTCAGACACAAAGAGTTTTCAACACAATGAACAGCAACAATAAGTAAATCCATGTATGAATTTCAAAAATGGAATTGTGTGGAATGGATTGATATGAAATGAAAATAATATAATAATAATAGTAACAATTACAACTTCAACAATAACGATGCCAGCAAAATAAAAATGAAAAATAATAATAAATTAAAGTACAACAAGAGCCACAACAACATCAATAACATATTCGGAGAGAGACAGAGAGAGAAAAACTGACTGTCAGTAGCTGTAGTGAAAGTAATCACTTAGTGAGTGAGTGAATCCATTAAAAAGGATACATTAAAGTGAACATGATAGAGCATGCTATTGACATTTGTTTTGCATTTTTATTTTTGTTTTGTGTGTGTTTGTTTGCACGAATATTTATGAAAATTTCATCACCATTGTCCTTCATTTATATTGCCAAGTGCACAAATGTTGCTGGCGGTTACGACGTGGAGAAATATAGTTCAGCAGCCAGCAGGGAATATTTGCTTTTGTATTCTCCAGCAATGATAGGGCATTTACCTCTATACTGTGTTATTCCTACAATTTGGTTTTCCACAATAGTTTTAATATTGATTACTAGACAAGACAAATTGCCGAATTATTCTTATGAAAACAGTGTAAATGGTGTGCTAATGTAAATTGCTTCTGCATTCAAAACTATTAATAACAGTACGT
This sequence comes from Sarcophaga carnaria, assembly GCA_958299815.1. Classification (NCBI taxonomy): domain Eukaryota; kingdom Metazoa; phylum Arthropoda; class Insecta; order Diptera; family Sarcophagidae; genus Sarcophaga; species Sarcophaga carnaria. The sequence continues at coordinate 93,467,569 of OY283149.1, forward strand.
AAGGAAAAAAACAACGTTTTAAATACGATGACGTTGTAAAACTTGAAAATGTTTCGGTTTTTGGAAAATTTTAATTTATATTGAGATGCTCTTGTAATAATACGAATTAATTCAGTATAGCGACTTTCTATGCGTGGATTTCGCAACAAAAGAACGTCTTGAAGGTCAATTTAATACAAAAAATTTCTATGCCCAAACAAAATTCCTTGATTATCTCTTTTACAGCCGCAATCTGACTTTCTTCTTTGTAAACTTTAGCTGCAAAGATTACCTAGATGCTTTCGATGCAACTAAAAAACCCACTGCATTCTTGCCATGGGAGTAGAACAACTTTTTCGAACGCAAACCATTTCCAACCGTTCTTGTTATCAATTTTAGAATTTCCAAATACACACAATATATACATATGTTAGGCTCAAGATGACACTCATACTGAATGAATGTACCCTGAATCACGCATAGAACAAAATAAATCAAGAGAGTACGGATGAGTAATTTTGTTTAACTTGCTATGGTTTAGGGGTTTGATTTCCAGTTAGGGTGCGTGAGGTTTCGGGTCCAAACCTCGGACGAGCCCAAGCGAGCAAGTTTATTTTACAATTTCAGTTGTTTAAATAAATTTATCGAAAACAAAGAAGTTGAAAAAAGGCTCTTAAGAAATATACTAACCCCATAATATTCAAGCCTAATTAATAAAATCTTTAATCATTATAAAAACGAGTGTTCTGTAGCAAACTATTCGATAGAGGAATATCAAATTGTAGGCGAAGATATTTTAATCATAATTGCCATCAGGACTGCGATAAGCTCTGACCATTACAACCCTTTAGTTACAATTACAATCTAGCTTCGCACTCCTCCTATGTTGTGTGTGTTAATTTTGCCATGTTGGGAGTTACAGTTTAACGTTAACTCCGAACAACAGATTTGAGAAACTTTTTCATGGCAATTTAATTTACTCTCACAGTTTTTGTCAGATGGCTATTTAGAACAAAACTCCGAAAGAAATATTTTTGTTTGAAGCCTCTTAAGACATCTGTGTTTTTCGTTGTCGTTGTGTTAGCTATTTACCGTATAATCTCTACTATACTATCTTCTCTTTAATTTTTTCTTGGTATTCAGCATTTCCTACTTCTACTACTTCTCTCTATTCACTACTCTATTTCGCACCATTTTATTGTATTATTGGCATATACTAGTTCACTTCCCACCTCCCTTTCAGTTGCCTCAGTAGAACTCTTGCGATTCTGGAACCAAAATTTCATAAAATTTTTTTTATACATCCACTGAGAGACTTTTTACAATAACTTTCCTTACAAACCAATTGTGGTATCGGAGAAGTTTTTGTAATCATACTTGCTTAGATCGGTTTAGAAAACCATTCCCACTATATTCACTCAATTACTTCCCCCAGTGTAAACAGCTTAAACAGCCTTTTAAACTTATGTAACAACTACGCTGAAAAAGTTTTAATAAACAAACATCTGAAAAACATACCGACAGGCAAGAGTCTTAGCAAAAACAAATTGTTCCAGTCATTCACAATGTATTCAGACAGTCAGTCAGCCAGTCAGTCACAAACAGTCAATATAGAGAGATTTAACAACACATCATCGTCTAAAATTTTGTTTACCATCTTTTGTTATCGTATTTCCATATGGAAGCAAAAAATGAACAGGATATTAGAGAGAGAGAGAGAGAGAGAGAAAACGTGATATCGTAGGAGGAAAATTTACAATTCAGAGAAATATTGTAAAAAAATTTTAAATCTTAACAAGAAAATTGGGAAAACAACTAGAAAAAGTAATCTTCAATGAAATGTTGTGACTGTATTCGGTTCATTCATAAAACTAAACTGATACGTGATACGAAAACGAGCTTTTCTATTTATAAATTGCTTTCGCTATCAAGGATACGGGAGTCTACTTTATTGTGCCCAAAGGTTTGCTACTGTTCATGTACCCATTCGTTCAGATTGTTAGGGTCAGTTGACGACTGCTTCAACGAACGCACATCATTGTCTATGGTCGTCCTTGGAAATTTGGCAAAATAAACTGAAAAAGTGACATTTAATTTGCAGAATCAGCTCCAATAAGATGACCGTTAACAAGTGACAAAGTTGGGAAGCCCGAGTTGAAATACCCTAAAAATACTTGCGAATCCCCTCGAGTGGCCGAATTCTGAGGTATGTGGCGATAGATGGAAACTTTTGTTCGCATACTCATATATGAGACTTTTTAGTGACTGTCCTCCTTTTGGTGGCAGAGGAGACAATCCAGTCGTTCCTAAAAAACAGTACAATTTCCAACATCTTTTAAGAAAAAAAAAAAAAATAATAATAGAATTGATGAGCAAGAATCCATGACATTTAAGACCACCATATCAATTGCAGCTCGTCAAAAACTTTTCAAACGATTAAATTTACGAAGGTTCTCATAAAAATGGCCATACTCATAAATGAACTTGCGACTGTTTTTAGTAAACAAAGTCATAGATTGTCAGAGCCATGACTATATAGAAATTTCTAAAGTTTGACGTTTTTGAACTGTGAAAGTTGGATTAATGTCAATGCTACTCATAAAACCTCTCTGGTGTGCACTTATCAAATGAAATCTTTAGTCGTAAGTCAAATGAAGACGAAAAGGAAAGCCAGACTTTTCATCACGCTTTACTCTCATTGTAACCTTAAACTTTACATATGTTATCGAATTGTGTACTATTGGGTACCAATAAGGGAAGGTTATAGTCGAATCATAAAGTTGTACCAGTTTCCTTTAACCCGAGCAAATAGTGCATTAGTGAAATTCCTTGACCACCCAGAGAGAGAGAGAGTAACATTAACAACAAATATCTTTAGAAGTTCGAACCGTGCCCATATCTTGGGATAGAGAAAAACTCAATTATCAATATAACTAATTACTACACTCAATAAAACAAGCCAATACATTTTCACAGAAGGCTTTATTCCACGCACCGTTTTTTTTTTTTTTTTTTTTGTAGGTGTTATTCGAGATACAAACCCCAGCTGAACAATCTCGAATAAAACGAGATAAAACCGTTTTCTTCTGTCAAAAAATCTGACAGCGAAAACAAGTTTCACAAATCTGGAGTTTGGAGTCCATATTAAACTATTGGTCGCCATCGATCTTGGATTTAATTAACACACAACATGGGTTGTTTCAGAAAATAAATTGTAATCCTAACTAAAGGGCTGCAGTAGCTCAACTAGCTCCTTTAGTTTAAAGAATTTCCAACAAAAGAAAAAAGTTAAAAAGACAGGGAAATCTTTTGTGGCAAGTCTATAGCCCTTAAAGAAGCGAAAAGGAGGAAGAAAAATATTGTACATGAACAACTGAAGAGGAAAAACTGTCGCTAAATTTTACTCCAAAAAGTTCTTGTTTAGGGAATTCAAAATTTATTGCCGCAAAGCCTATAAACGTCATATCGCATAGAATTGTAGTTGTAGAGGAAAAAAAACAAAAAACATTTTCTTCTATAATTTCGTCTATCATACCATTGTCCTAACCAGACAGAAAGACTTACAAATAGAAAAAAAAACGAAATTTTCCTACAAAGGTCATCTAAATTTGTGAGAATTCATTATAACTTCCCATTCGTCCCAGCTCTTTCAACCATCGCATTCATGCCTGCCAGACAGCTTGCAACAAATATTTGTAAACAAAAAGCGAATAAAAAAAATTTTAATATTTTTTTTCTAAAAAAAAAATAATCTACGAAAAATTTTTCATTTTTTGTTGTGCCATTTCACGGCAGAAAAAATCTCTCTGCGTTTAAAAGAATACTTTCTTTTTCTGTGCCATCTAATAATGGTCGTGTAAAAGCGTGACTACTGTACGTCAAGGAATATATGTATATATGAAAGGACAGCCAATATATACATATGTGGGTGTACACATCAGTTATACAATATAAAAATTCAAACTTTGTAAGTCTGCAATCTGTGCCGAAATAAACAGCAAAAAAAGGAAAAAAGAAGAAGCAATAGGATATATGCAGTGCAGGAAAATAGTGAAATGAATTCTCGTAACACGTGTAGAATACTAGCTGGAATAAAAATTCTAGAGATACGATATTGCTTAAGAAAAGGGGACCATATCTATTAAATAAGAGGTAAATCATAAGTTCTTTTGCAACGATTCGGTGGGTATAACTCCCACATGCTCTTAAACACGTTCTTCTGAAAATATTTATCACGTCACGTTCAAAGGGAACCCCTGCAAAATATTTACCCATACAATAATACTGGACTTGGTATACTAAACAGTAATAGTTCTGCTTAACCAAATTTCATTTCACAACGCACTGGACAAGGCTTTTATATTGTCAGCTATTATTTGCAAATAATTAATGGACTTCGAAAAGTATATATCGCTTGGAATCTTTAGCATTTCAATCCTATGTTCGGAGCTTATCATTTTAGATCCAGAGTCTCTGAGTGGAGTTTAAACCCTGTATTATTCATTAAATTAGTTGCCTGTAATCGTCGTCGATGAACGTTACTATAATGTGTACCCTAATCGTGATCTAGGATGCAAGAAGAATCTGCTCTACAGCGGCATGATCTGTTGGATTTTAGGTTGTTGCTCTTGCTAGTGAGAACCAGATCTATTAATACTGCGGTTAGCATATTGGGATACAATACAATACAGTAATCATCTGGAGGCATTGTAACTTGACCAGTCGAATGGCTGGCAGCTTCTTCCTTAGCCTTCCCCTGGACAAAACCAATTATTTTTCATGACACCTAATGAAGCTGTGTATAAAGACAGGATCTATAAAGGAAGGGGCAAACAATATAAGTTTAAGATCCGCGCACTTTGCTCCTGTAAGATTGACTTGCGAATGGAATGGGATTGCCTGTGCAATCTGAATCAGCTGGACAGGGAAAATAGAGTCACTAACTACTTAATCCCAGATCACTTGGAGGGGCGCTTGCGTGCCACTAATAGGGTCTTTATTTGTATTGGGAGGATATATTTGACTAAAGAGAAGATAGAGAAATGCGAAGACGATTCGTAAGACAAATGGGTTTAAAAAAAGATAAACTTTTGCAGTGTAATTACAATAGGAAGAGAATTGAGTTAAGCAGGGACTCCGGGCAGCTTTTTAGAGTATGTCAGGATTAACGAAAACATAATATATCTATTTACGGTACAAAGGCCAATACAGTATATCGTATGGTCACAGTACTCTAGCTATTTTACACGACGATACGACATTAATTAGTGAAGTTCATGAGATGTTTTTTTTAATTTTCCAGCCTACAAGATCTGACACAATAACAGTTTTAAAACAGATAAGTATGGATACTGAAAAATTGCCTATTACTTGTATGTGAGACAGCTAAGGAAGCAACATACGAAGCAAAACACAGTTAAAGAAGTTACAATAAGAAATTATCATCTTCCACTACTGCTTTACATTGGTAAGGTAAGTATAAAGAAGCGTAAAGCCCATATCGAAGCCTCCGTTCTATAACATTCTAAGTCGAAAAAGTGTGTTTTGAGTTATGAGCTCTTAAAGTTTTCACGCGACTTACGACCATATGTGTATTCTAAGTAGATTTTTCCCTATAACTTCGGAACGGATTGGCGCATCTTAACCAAATTTTGACAGTATTTAAGTTAGAGAACGTAGAAAGAGAACGTAAAAATGCAAGAACATTAAAAACGTTCTAAGTACACTTAGAACGTTATAGAATGGAGGCGTCGATATTTCTTTGAAGTTTGAGAAATAGCAGAAACAAATATTCAAGAGATGGCCTACTACATAAGCGATGAAATGTAGTTGAGTTTAAAAAGTATATTGCAGCGAGAGGGAGAGAGGGAGTATGCCCATAGCATGTATATGTGTTTGTTACCAACGTTACAAATTTTCCAAATATGGGCACCTTACCCAATTACTATAACGTGTGCACGTTTTGAAGACACGCAAACAGTTGCACGAGTAATACCATCACTACGAGCCCATTGATGGCAGTCATTATAGTACTTTTCTACTACGAAAATAGTTGTATGTTCGTAGTATAAATATTATGTGGAAGTTATTGTAGTTGTATTAATAGTAGTATTGTAGTATTAGTACGTATTCGTAGTATAGTATTTTAAAAGTTTGTCTGTAGCTTTGTATTGCATTGATGATGACGATTTGAATGAAATTGCAAGCATCTAAAGTCTTTCCAATGCTTTTACAGTAACATGTATGCATGGTTGGCTAGCTGGATGGCTTGCAGGCTGATTGTTTATCTGCATACTCGATGATATCCTCGCCCAAATGTCTGTGGCACTATTTAGAGTTAGCTGAGGCAAACAACAAACAAATACTAATCGTTGCTAGTTGGTTTTTAGTAGTGAAATTGCAGTAACATTTGCTCAACCAAATTAAATTGAGTGTTAGAAGCTGTTGTGCTCGTTCCATCATCCATATTCCTGCTACTTGTGTCCTTATGACTGTGTTTTAAATGCCACATTTAAGACAGAAATCTGTTGTTGTCCTTAAATTAATGAATAGCTGACAATTGGCTTTGGGGTATACGTCTTATTGTCTTAATACAATACCATTGAAACACCAGATTTTTAATAACTTTTTTATTTGATTTGTGTTTCCAAAGACAGAAATATTAAGGGAGCAAATTAATGAAATTAACTTTAAAAGAATTAATTAAAAAGAAAATAATACTGCATTCTAAGACTTTTTAAGTGGGCACCAATGGCTTGAGGACATTCATCTCTTGACATTCTTGTTGACTCTGTCATAAGTGTTAAAAACTGCCAACAGTTATACTCGATGAATTATTCCAGATTGAATTGCTGTTACTACTTAAATGCCTCTTCCAATGATTTCGCAACAATCTTCACATATAATCTGAACTTATTTTACATATGAAATCCTCCGTTTAATAAGAACTAATAGACTACCATAGAATATCCTTTTAAGTGTGACTGTCAAAGTGTATTTTTGTAGCAACTAAATTATAAAGATTTTGAAGAAAAATTCCTTTAAATTTCGGCTACATTATAGTGTACAATCCATATCAATTTCTTAAGTTGTTGTAAATATATCAGCCAGTCAAAGGAAATCCTTGTAAAAGTCTTTTATCCCATGCCCAGAAATAAATGCGAAAATAAATGCGAAATAAGTTCCACTAAAATAACGCAAAAAGCACAACAGAATTGTGTCACACAACATTTTCCAGTCTTTAGCTCTCTATGATCTGTATCTATACACCAGCTTAACTTTAATAAAGGCGACTATATGAATATTCCTTTGCCAGCAATTTAATATCTGCTTTTGGGGAAAAAAAACGAAATAACCAATGAATTCAACAAACGAAAATTGAAAAAGGGGGCAAAACACGATGAAAAGAAGAGTAAGGAAAGATTTAAGCTTCCATTATTAGAAGAATTTCATTTCATATGTAATATACGAAATAAGGATTTTAAAATTGTCAATACAATGGCATTCTTGATAAGGAAAAGAACGACGAGTAGGTAAACGCAATGCAGCCGGATGCCGGGAAGCAACACGACGTTTTAAATTTTTTATAATCAACAGGAAATACATTTTTTTTATTTCGTTTCGTTTTATTTTGTTGTGTCTGCATTCAGTTATTCTCATCTGTCCAGCAGTCTTATGATGGTATTTTTGGTAGGATAATGATTTTTAATAAGAAATCCTTATCAGAATTAAAAATGGAAACACAACAGCAGACGTTTTATTCTGGCATTTAAAAAAGAATTTTCTTAAATTTTTCCATCAGCAAAATATTGAAAAACTAACCAAAGATAACGTTATCCCTTAATGTCAGCAGTGAAGGTCTAACCACCATCCCAACCGCCGTATGGTATTTCCATATCATTTTTTTTTTAATTTTAATGTCTTGAATTGGCTTTTACTCACCAGCGTAAGATCACGACAAAAAGACGGTGTGAGTAAGATCATGAATATAAAGAAGCATTCGTTTATGGTCTACTGCTGGCTGGTAATTTTTTAATTTAAATGTTATCCTTGAAAAAATCTTAACTATCTTCATTTCCACATTTTGCGAAAGTTTGGAGTTGTTGCTGCTGTTGTTGTTGTATATATTAAGGCATGACTTTATTTTCCTTCAGTTTATATTCTTCAGCTGTTTCCTATTTTTCATTTTCTACTTCATTTTTCTCAAGTTCTTTTTTCTTCTTTTTGACTCTTCTCCTTTTTTCACTTTGACCACTACATTCAATGTTGTTTTCGCCGTCTTTAAATGATAGAGCAAAAACGTAACCAACTATAGAACAAATCACTAGTTAAAACTTTAAACCCAACAGAGGGTCCTTAGTTAAGCGCTTCCTATTTTTAAGTACAAATAAAACAAAATGTGTGAGATATCATCGAAATTTTTTGTTCGGTTGAAAGACATGTGGATGACATTGCATGTGGAATATAACATCAAATGTCAATCATAACTTCCCTTGGTGGACCACATCTGAAATGTAGTTTTCCGTGACTCTGAACCATAAATCAGGTCGAATATACCGATGGCATGCGTTAAATCAGCTTTGGCGGTCGTTGAGGTTTGTGGTTTATTCGTCTACAACTGCCGTTGCGAAAACTTCATAAGAAAAATTTAAATCGCACGTGTTCGGTGGCCAATTCACATCATCTCCCCTTGAGATGATTATGCCCTCAAATTGCTCGTGCAGAATATCAGATGAGGCTTGAGCTTAGTATCAAATTATTCACATACATAATTGGTCATTACAACCCTTCAGTCAGGATTACAATCTAGTTTCTCACACCACTTATGTTGTGTGTGTTCATTTTATACATGAGTGGCGGGACCTACAGTTTAAAGTCGACTCCGAACGACAGATTTTTGAGAAACTTTTCATGGCAATTTTATTTGCTCTCAGAGTTTTTGCCAGAAATCTGCTGAGAGGAAGTCGCCGAAAAAATACTTTTTGTATTTTATTTCGATGTCTGGCCTGGGGCTCGAACCCTGGCTTTTCGTCTAATAAGCCAACACACTACCTCCTAGACCACGGCGACTTGCAAAATTTAATCTCTGCAACGTCATAAATATAGGTATGTTGGCATAACCTTGGCAATAAGAAACTGCCATAGAAGAGCTGTTGGATTTAAGTCCTTTGCACATTGTAGTAAAGACCAAAGCTTTGGGGACAAATACAAGTCCAATGTTAAGTTCATTAGGGGATTTCATTACCTAAGGAATAAATTGTGTGACAGTCCCCTCCTTAACTTAACTCTATGATTTTGGGTATTGAATCGTGTACACTGGAAATTCCGTACTCTCTTAAAATAGGGATTATTTTAGTTCTACAGACAGTTCAAAAGGGATGGCAAAGGAACAGTAATTTTTGATGCTAGAATGGAGTATTCACGAGTATTTCCAAGTGGATGGCATAGACAATCGAACGATCTGTTCAATTGAACTCACAATCTATCAGGACACCATTCGAGCTCTCGACTATTATGAGGGTAAATCCAAGACAGTATGGAACTATCTCAGGAAGCTGAAGCGGTTAGAGAGAAAAAGTAAGGTTAGCCCCTACTGGGTCTAAGGTCTTGTGGGAATTTCCGGTAATGAGCAAGCAGACGAACTTGCGAGGATGCTGGGACCAAACCCCTTCTGTCGAGGCTCTTCTCAAACCAAGTGGGTTCGAGGCAATCAAAACGTTTGTTGGGAAATTACAATAAGAGAACTGAGTTATGAATCTTTCTATCTATTAATAACTTGACACTGTACACTTACTCAGAATGGGAGTTGTATCGAGCCCAACAAGTTTCTGTGCAAGGTTCTGTAACAACGAGAATCAATCAGCGGGGGAATATTGAATGCATCTCTGCAAGAAACACCCGGATATACATATATCTGATGCTAGGCTGAAAATTGTCTTTGTTTGGAGGAGACTTCTTCTGTTTGTTTATTCAGCTGACTGTTGCAGTATGAAATATACTGTTTGATTTTCTTTGTTTTTCAGTGTCTTTTCTTCTTTAAATTTAAATGCATCACGTCGATTTAATGAATATTACGCTGTGTTGGTTTCGTTGAATATACTCATAATAAAAATAGTGAATTTGTTTTCCCCAACTTTTCCTTGTTCCTTTTTTGTTTTTCATTTTTAATTTTTAGTATTTGCAAACAAAACTTTTCATCCCGATTTCCCACTCTTTAACTCTGAGAGTCGCCACTGTAGCTCAAGCAAATGTGAATACACATTAGCGAAAAAAAATGCTGGATTTTCATTTCTCACACTTACTTTCGCTTCCTATTTCTCTAGGCTTACGCATATAAGTTTGTATACATATGTATATGTATGGCTGTGTATGTAAATAAGTATTTATTTATTTGTGTATGGAAATATGAATGAAGTTGTAAGATGAGTACGAATATGCGCTGCATCGTTTATAGTCTTTTACTTCTGGCGCAATTGTTTTTTAATTAGTTATTTTTATTTCCTCCCTATCACCCATTTCTTTCTTTCGCTATAGTTTCTCTCGTAATGAAAACATATACTCAGGTCCCTCTCCCACTCCTCTGATCGTATTGCACTCATAACTTGCCGATGTATGAAATCGTCGTATGTATGTACTTATGTTTAAATTACAATGAATGGAAAAAAGTAGAGGTTCTAGTTTAACTTTTACTACATCAGTGGGTGGGAGGAAAAGTATTTTCAATTTTAATTGATTGATTGATTGATTTAATCTGAATTCAGAAAAAACATTTCTTTTTTCAATAACTGCTCTGAAACCGCTACTTTGCCTATAATGTTGCCACGTGCAACATTTTTTTTCTAAAGTATCATTGTGAAATAGCATGGACTCTAATTTTTTTAATCTCAGGACAACTGTATACAAAATTTTCAAGCCATTGGATCACGTCCCACTATATGTCCATACCAGAGCGTGCATAGTATGCACCTGCTTTAGCATTTGAGTTATTCTAAGAGTGTAAGCGATGACAGTTCTTAAGGTATAAGTACCTTCAATCGGATGTACGTACCCTTAACACACTGAAATAATTAAATTTTTCACACAATGACCAGGTGGCAACCCTTAATTTAATGGTAACCATAGCACTTGCTTACTTCTTTTTGAAAACAAACCTATTTAAGCCACCATTATTGTTTAGAACTTTCAACGAATTATTTTTTTCCCTAAATCTCTACAGGAATTATTGACATTGCTCATGGTGTATTCTAGGCTCAGTGCAATGTTGTTGTAGGATATACAATTCACTGTCTTTAACACCACACCTTCTCCCTGATAGTTCATTTTCAGTTTCTATTTGATTTCAGTTTATTTTTGTTTTTTATTCATTTTTCCAACTTTTACGAGTTTTTCCTAACATTTTATTTAATTTCTATCGCTGTTTTTTATTTCTCTAGTTTTGATTACACTCAACTCAACTAGTCTTGACTCTCTTCGCTACCCATTCTTTATTATTTTTTTATTTTAATGTTTTTCTCTTTTTTTCTATTTGTTCATAATTTCTTTTTCCATATGACGTTTGTTGTTTTTGTCACTTGGCTTCATTATTTGCATTAGTCGTCGACTGTTGAAAGTTAACAACCTTTAATTGTTAACAACCTTTAATTGTCAACAACAATTCAGCAACAATTTTATTGTTATTTGAATAGCAGTTATAAAATGGCTTAAAGGAAGGGAAATTACACAACTTGTATGTAAAAGAAGGATTTTTATTGTCGGAAAATTGTTATTTTTTTCCAACAGAATAGTTTGCATTTCTTGACAGATTTTGTTTCATTTCAAAAAAGAAGAAAAATGAAGAGAATAAGTCACAGCATGCGAGACTTGATTCAGTCTTTTGAAATGTGAGTGTAAATAATTTTTAATTATAAAGGAATTATTTGATTATTAGGGATTTATAGTTTTTTTACAATTCTATGCGATATGACGTTTATAGGCTTTGCGGCAATAAATTTTGAATTCCCTAAACAAGAACTTTTTGGAGTAAAATTTAGCGACAGTTTTTCCTCTTCAGTTGTTCATGTACAATATTTTTCTTCCTCCTTTTCGCTTCTTTAAGGGCTATAGACTTGCCACAAAAGATTTCCCTGTCTTTTTAACTTTTTTCTTTTGTTGGAAATTCTTTAAACTAAAGGAGCTAGTTGAGCTACTGCAGCCCTTTAGTTAGGATTACAATTTATTTTCTGAAACAACCCATGTTGTGTGTTAATTAAATCCAAGATCGATGGCGACCAATAGTTTAATATGGACTCCAAATTCCAGATTTGTGAAACTTGTTTTCGCTGTCAGATTTTTTGACAGAAGAAAACGGTTTTATCTCGTTTTATTCGAGATTGTTGAGCTGGGGTTTGTATCTCGAATAACACCTACAAAAAAAAAAAAAAAAAAAAAACGGTGCGTGGAATAAAGCCTTCTGTGAAAATGTATTGGCTTGTTTTATTGAGTGTAGTAATTAGTTATATTGATAATTGAGTTTTTCTCTATCCCAAGATATGGGCACGGTTCGAACTTCTAAAGATATTTGTTGTTAATGTTACTCTCTCTCTCTCTGGGTGGTCAAGGAATTTCACTAATGCACTATTTGCTCGGGTTAAAGGAAACTGGTACAACTTTATGATTCGACTATAACCTTCCCTTATTGGTACCCAATAGTACACAATTCGATAACATATGTAAAGTTTAAGGTTACAATGAGAGTAAAGCGTGATGAAAAGTCTGGCTTTCCTTTTCGTCTTCATTTGACTTACGACTAAAGATTTCATTTGATAAGTGCACACCAGAGAGGTTTTATGAGTAGCATTGACATTAATCCAACTTTCACAGTTCAAAAACGTCAAACTTTAGAAATTTCTATATAGTCATGGCTCTGACAATCTATGACTTTGTTTACTAAAAACAGTCGCAAGTTCATTTATGAGTATGGCCATTTTTATGAGAACCTTCGTAAATTTAATCGTTTGAAAAGTTTTTGACGAGCTGCAATTGATATGGTGGTCTTAAATGTCATGGATTCTTGCTCATCAATTCTATTATTATTTTTTTTTTTTTCTTAAAAGATGTTGGAAATTGTACTGTTTTTTAGGAACGACTGGATTGTCTCCTCTGCCACCAAAAGGAGGACAGTCACTAAAAAGTCTCATATATGAGTATGCGAACAAAAGTTTCCATCTATCGCCACATACCTCAGAATTCGGCCACTCGAGGGGATTCGCAAGTATTTTTAGGGTATTTCAACTCGGGCTTCCCAACTTTGTCACTTGTTAACGGTCATCTTATTGGAGCTGATTCTGCAAATTAAATGTCACTTTTTCAGTTTATTTTGCCAAATTTCCAAGGACGACCATAGACAATGATGTGCGTTCGTTGAAGCAGTCGTCAACTGACCCTAACAATCTGAACGAATGGGTACATGAACAGTAGCAAACCTTTGGGCACAATAAAGTAGACTCCCGTATCCTTGATAGCGAAAGCAATTTATAAATAGAAAAGCTCGTTTTCGTATCACGTATCAGTTTAGTTTTATGAATGAACCGAATACAGTCACAACATTTCATTGAAGATTACTTTTTCTAGTTGTTTTCCCAATTTTCTTGTTAAGATTTAAAATTTTTTTACAATATTTCTCTGAATTGTAAATTTTCCTCCTACGATATCACGTTTTCTCTCTCTCTCTCTCTCTCTCTAATATCCTGTTCATTTTTTGCTTCCATATGGAAATACGATAACAAAAGATGGTAAACAAAATTGTAGACGATGATGTGTTGTTAAATCTCTCTATATTGACTGTTTGTGACTGACTGGCTGACTGACTGTCTGAATACATTGTGAATGACTGGAACAATTTGTTTTTGCTAAGACTCTTGCCTGTCGGTATGTTTTTCAGATGTTTGTTTATTAAAACTTTTTCAGCGTAGTTGTTACATAAGTTTAAAAGGCTGTTTAAGCTGTTTACACTGGGGGAAGTAATTGAGTGAATATAGTGGGAATGGTTTTCTAAACCGATCTAAGCAAGTATGATTACAAAAACTTCTCCGATACCACAATTGGTTTGTAAGGAAAGTTATTGTAAAAAGTCTCTCAGTGGATGTATAAAAAAAATTTTATGAAATTTTGGTTCCAGAATCGCAAGAGTTCTACTGAGGCAACTGAAAGGGAGGTGGGAAGTGAACTAGTATATGCCAATAATACAATAAAATGGTGCGAAATAGAGTAGTGAATAGAGAGAAGTAGTAGAAGTAGGAAATGCTGAATACCAAGAAAAAATTAAAGAGAAGATAGTATAGTAGAGATTATACGGTAAATAGCTAACACAACGACAACGAAAAACACAGATGTCTTAAGAGGCTTCAAACAAAAATATTTCTTTCGGAGTTTTGTTCTAAATAGCCATCTGACAAAAACTGTGAGAGTAAATTAAATTGCCATGAAAAAGTTTCTCAAATCTGTTGTTCGGAGTTAACGTTAAACTGTAACTCCCAACATGGCAAAATTAACACACACAACATAGGAGGAGTGCGAAGCTAGATTGTAATTGTAACTAAAGGGTTGTAATGGTCAGAGCTTATCGCAGTCCTGATGGCAATTATGATTAAAATATCTTCGCCTACAATTTGATATTCCTCTATCGAATAGTTTGCTACAGAACACTCGTTTTTATAATGATTAAAGATTTTATTAATTAGGCTTGAATATTATGGGGTTAGTATATTTCTTAAGAGCCTTTTTTCAACTTCTTTGTTTTCGATAAATTTATTTAAACAACTGAAATTGTAAAATAAACTTGCTCGCTTGGGCTCGTCCGAGGTTTGGACCCGAAACCTCACGCACCCTAACTGGAAATCAAACCCCTAAACCATAGCAAGTTAAACAAAATTACTCATCCGTACTCTCTTGATTTATTTTGTTCTATGCGTGATTCAGGGTACATTCATTCAGTATGAGTGTCATCTTGAGCCTAACATATGTATATATTGTGTGTATTTGGAAATTCTAAAATTGATAACAAGAACGGTTGGAAATGGTTTGCGTTCGAAAAAGTTGTTCTACTCCCATGGCAAGAATGCAGTGGCTTTTTTAGTTGCATCGAAAGCATCTAGGTAATCTTTGCAGCTAAAGTTTACAAAGAAGAAAGTCAGATTGCGGCTGTAAAAGAGATAATCAAGGAATTTTGTTTGGGCATAGAAATTTTTTGTATTAAATTGACCTTCAAGACGTTCTTTTGTTGCGAAATCCACGCATAGAAAGTCGCTATACTGAATTAACTCGTATTATTACAAGAGCATCTCAATATAAATTAAAATTTTCCAAAAACCGAAACATTTTCAAGTTTTACAACGTCATCGTATTTAAAACGTTGTTTTTTTTCCTTACGTACTGTTATTAGTAGTTTTGAATGCAGAAGCAATTTACATTAGCACACCATTTACACTGTTTTCATAAGAATAATTCGGCAATTTGTCTTGTCTAGTAATCAATATTAAAACTATTGTGGAAAACCAAATTGTAGGAATAACACAGTATAGAGGTAAATGCCCTATTATTGCTGGAGAATACAAAAGCAAATATTCCCTGCTGGCTGCTGAACTATATTTCTCCACGTCGTAACCGCCAGCAACATTTGTGCACTTGGCAATGTAAATGAAGGACAATGGTGATGAAATTTTCATAAATATTCGTGCAAACAAACACACGAAACAAAAATAAAAATGCAAAACAAATGTCAATAGCATGTTCTATCATTCACATTGTAGTGAAGACCAAAGCTTTGGGGACAAATACAAGTCCAATGTTAAGTTCATTAGGGGATTTCATTACCTAAGGAATAAATTGTGTGACAGTCCCCTCCTTAACTTAACTCTATGATTTTGGGTATTGAATCGTGTACACTGGAAATTCCGTACTCTCTTAAAATAGGGATTATTTTAGTTCTACAGACAGTTCAAAAGGGATGGCAAAGGAACAGTAATTTTTGATGCTAGAATGGAGTATTCACGAGTATTTCCAAGTGGATGGCATAGACAATCGAACGATCTGTTCAATTGAACTCACAATCTATCAGGACACCATTCGAGCTCTCGACTATTATGAGGGTAAATCCAAGACAGTATGGAACTATCTCAGGAAGCTGAAGCGGTTAGAGAGAAAAAGTAAGGTTAGCCCCTACTGGGTCTAAGGTCTTGTGGGAATTTCCGGTAATGAGCAAGCAGACGAACTTGCGAGGATGCTGGGACCAAACCCCTTCTGTGGAGGCTCTTCTCAAACCAAGTGGGTTCGAGGCAATCAAAACGTTTGTTGGGAAATTACAATAAGAGAACTGAGTTATGAATCTTTCTATCTATTAATAACTTGACACTGTACACTTACTCAGAATGGGAGTTGTATCGAGCCCAACAAGTTTCTGTGCAAGGTTCTGTAACAACGAGAATCAATCAGCGGGGGAATATTGAATGCATCTCTGCAAGAAACACCCGGATATACATATATCTGATGCTAGGCTGAAAATTGTCTTTTTCGACACGAAACGGCATCCTGAAATTTATTGGGGCAAAAGGTTTGGAGGAGACTTCTTCTGTTTGTTTATTCAGCTGACTGTTGCAGTATGAAATATACTGTTTGATTTTCTTTGTTTTTCAGTGTCTTTTCTTCTTTAAATTTAAATGCATCACGTCGATTTAATGAATATTACGCTGTGTTGGTTTCGTTGAATATACTCATAATAAAAATAGTGAATTTGTTTTCCCCAACTTTTCCTTGTTCCTTTTTTGTTTTTCATTTTTAATTTTTAGTATTTGCAAACAAAACTTTTCATCCCGATTTCCCACTCTTTAACTCTGAGAGTCGCCACTGTAGCTCAAGCAAATGTGAATACACATTAGCGAAAAAAAATGCTGGATTTTCATTTCTCACACTTACTTTCGCTTCCTATTTCTCTAGGCTTACGCATATAAGTTTGTATACATATGTATATGTATGGCTGTGTATGTAAATAAGTATTTATTTATTTGTGTATGGAAATATGAATGAAGTTGTAAGATGAGTACGAATATGCGCTGCATCGTTTATAGTCTTTTACTTCTGGCGCAATTGTTTTTTAATTAGTTATTTTTATTTCCTCCCTATCACCCATTTCTTTCTTTCGCTATAGTTTCTCTCGTAATGAAAACATATACTCAGGTCCCTCTCCCACTCCTCTGATCATATTGCACTCATAACTTGCATGAATACTGCCATCAGAGCGAACCATTTGCCGATGTATGAAATCGTCGTATGTATGTACTTATGTTTAAATTACAATGAATGGAAAAAAGTAGAGGTTCTAGTTTAACTTTTACTACATCAGTGGGTGGGAGGAAAAGTATTTTCAATTTTAATTGATTGATTGATTGATTTAATCTGAATTCAGAAAAAACATTTCTTTTTTCAATAACTGCTCTGAAACCGCTACTTTGCCTATAATGTTGCCACGTGCAACATTTTTTTTCTAAAGTATCATTGTGAAATAGCATGGACTCTAATTTTTTTAATCTCAGGACAACTGTATACAAAATTTTCAAGCCATTGGATCACGTCCCACTATATGTCCATACCAGAGCGTGCATAGTATGCTACCTGCTTTAGCATTTGAGTTATTCTAAGAGTGTAAGCGATGACAGTTCTTAAGGTATAAGTACCTTCAATCGGATATACGTACCCTTAACACACTGAAATAATTAAATTTTTCACACAATGACCAGGTGGCAACCCTTAATTTAATGGTAACCATAGCACTTGCTTACTTCTTTTTGAAAACAAACTTATTTAAGCCACCATTATTGTTTAGAACTTTCAACGAATTATTTTTTTCCCTAAATCTCTACAGGAATTATTGACATTGCTCATGGTGTATTCTAGGCTCAGTGCAATGTTGTTGTAGGATATACAATTCACTGTCTTTAACACCACACCTTCTCCCTGATAGTTCATTTTCAGTTTCTATTTGATTTCAGTTTATTTTTGTTTTTTATTCATTTTTCCAACTTTTACGAGTTTTTCCTAACATTTTATTTAATTTCTATCGCTGTTTTTTATTTCTCTAGTTTTGATTACACTCAACTCAACTAGACTTGACTCTCTTCGCTACCCATTCTTTATTATTTTTTTTATTTTAATGTTTTTCTCTTTTTTCTATTTGTTCATAATTTCTTTTTCCATATGACGTTTGTTGTTTTTGTCACTTGGCTTCATTATTTGCATTAGTCGTCGACTGTTGAAAGTTAACAACCTTTAATTGTTAACAACCTTTAATTGTCAACAACAATTCAGCAACAATTTTATTGTTATTTGAATAGCAGTTATAAAATGGCTTAAAGGAAGGGAAATTACACAACTTGTATGTAAAAGAAGGATTTTTATTGTCGGAAAATTGTTATTTTTTTCCAACAGAATAGTTTGCATTTCTTGACAGATTTTGTTTCATTTCAAAAAAGAAGAAAAATGAAGAGAATAAGTCACAGCATGCGAGACTTGATTCAGTCTTTTGAAATGTGAGTGTAAATAATTTTTAATTATAAAGGAATTATTTGATTATTAGGGATTTATAGTTTTTATTCCAAGCCACTTACACTGGAATAGGAATTTAAATGAATGAAAGAGCATTAAGCCTTCGTTATTACGAAATGCCGTAATAATTGTCTGCACAAAATGTGTGCACAATTATCTTAATTGTATGGCACCAAAGGTTTAAGTTAGTTAAAAAAGCTTAACAATTTTGTTTTTCGGCATATGAGGCCTTCTAGTTAGGAACGATTGAAGTGAATAATTAATTCATTATATAAAGAGCGTTCTAACTGACAGGATAAATTAAACAGAATACAGCAATTGGTAGAACTACATCTTGGATTTGGCAAGGCTTTTAGCTGTTAAATATATTTCAACTGAGCTGTCAGCTTACTAAGAACAATTTGATAGTTTGCAGTGTATTTTGGAGTGAAATGGAATTTATGTGTGTGGGAAACATTTGCTGCCTGTTCCAAGGGGTTTTGGGAGCATCGTGGTGGCTGTGGTTTGGACACAAATCGCGGGATGAGTCTGGTCAGTAGACTCGATATGGAGTTGCATTCTCAACCGGGTACCGTGATTATCTTCTTTATATTCTCGCAATTTTAATCAATTTCCTTTCTTAATGTACGAGTATTTCATTTTTCATGTTATTAGCTACAGTGTAACCAGTAACAACGCTGCCTTTTTTAACATTTTCTTAACTCGGTTAATGCCCGGGTTTAGCAAACAATAAGAAATTTTACACGTTTTAAGACATTGAAAGTTACAAAACACACTGAATAAGAAGACGAAAAAAAGCATGAAATGTGGGAAAACAATTTTCCATTTAGCAAAGCAGACTAAGTTTTGTAACATTTAGTCACTGAAATTGATATTCGACGAAATGTTACTGTTTAACTGGTAAATGGTTCCCTTTTTTCATGTTGCCCTCATTCCATGTATTTTTGCTGAATGGTTGGTTTTTTAGCGATCGTAGATAAGCAGTATCTTACAAATGAAGCAAATGATGGAGTATAAGCAAAGAAGGTAAAGGCAGAAACTTGATGTGATCAATTCATGAGTAAGTTTTTATAGGTCATGACAAAATATACGTTGTGACTGCTTGTAACATTTCAGATTACTATGTGGCGAGGAATTATCGGCTGACTGCAGCTGAAAGATAACTACCCCAACATGAGACTGTGGTTTTAGGTCACTGACGGGGATCTGAGATAAAACCAACCAGCGATATTCAGAGATCAGAGGAAGTTGGAGGCAGTAAAGCAGTTCAACTCTTGGATAAAGAAGATTGGGGATAGGCGATTCTTTGAATGTTTAAAGTTTCAATGAGAGGTGGTATTCAAGTTCTCCCGAAGAAATTGCGTTGGCCGAAGACTGTAAATATATTGTAACGTAGCTGATCCTTTACCTTTTCCTTTTTTCCCCTCTTTCTATTTCCCCGATCTCCTTAACAATTCTTTTCTTTTTCAAGAACGAACTCGATGGGCGTTATTCTTCGGTAGAGAGTCCTGGATCTCAGTACATAATTACCAGTAAGTTTCCATAAGATATCTACTCTATGATATGAAACTTATTCTTATTCAGCAGGAGAGATAGTTTTCATGGATATACATTAGGATTAACACGTGTCAGATAATTCAGCCCATCTAAACATTTAACTCTTTTACAGTCTGAGTTCCCAGCGCATTTAAAATTCGTTCTCCTTTAAAAACTTAAAATTTCAACTCAACGGTAATTTATAGGGCCAACACTCGAAAGTAATCAATCATTTCCTTCGAAATTTGTTGTAATCGCTTCAGTGGAATATAAATAACGACGGCGACAAGTTATTCGAAAATAGCTGATGAAATTTTTAATTGCATTTTAATTAGTTTTGATTAAACAACATTTTAATTAGTTGTTTAATCAAATAAAAGAGAGAATAAAATACGAGTATATAATCGGCATTAATTGGATGACAAATAAACAACGCATTGCGACCCTCCAATGCAGTAGTGGCAGTGAATATTGGTAAGTCGCACCACAGCAAACACCATGCCACATTTAATAGCAATTGATAGGAATTGAATACGATTGTTGCAATTTTTGAACAATACTTAAGTGAGCTGCATGTTTAAAATACAAAAGATTAAAATACCAACAGTAGTGTATGAGAATTGAAATGAATTGACATATAAATTCGTGTACGTGCAATATTGAAAATCGTATTGTATTGTGATCTCCATTCAAATCTGTTGAACTGCAGCAGTAGCTGGCTGTAGCAGTGCTACACACGCACATCGATATTGTCGTAAAAGGGGGCCAATCAAAATAGCCGTAAACTGTATAAAAAATAAAACGTACAGAACGTCCTTCTATCCTGCTCCGTTTACAAATTATTCTTTATTATTTCAAATTCTTCCTTTTTTTGGTTATTTTTATTGTGTTCAAATTTTACTTGGTCACCGTCCTTAACATTCTTTTTCTCAAGTTTTTTTTTCTTTACAGTTTATTGTCTGTCTTCTCTTCGTGTTATTGTTTTCATTGGCTACAAATAATATGAAACAGAAAGCAAAACCCAATAATAAGGAGCTACTTTTGTAAAATACTAAATAAATTGTATCAAAAGGTACTTTTCATACCTTTTCAGTACTTTTTTATTTGAAAAGAAAAAATATTTTTTTGTTTTTTGGTTTTAAAGTGGTGCTGAAATTTAAAACCAGTTCAGATACTTTTTTCTTTTTATTTTTTTCCCGTCAGTTTTCTTGGCTTTTGCTATTTGTTGGAATCTAAGAAACCAACTTAAATATTTATTGTGTATCATTAGTAGCCGCATACATACTTTCAATCTGCTTGCGGTCGCTTTTCAATTCTTTTGAGACCAACAAGAAAAAAATTGAGGAAAGAAAGAAAACAATAGAAAATCATGCTGAAATATTTCTCTGACCATATCATTTAAATTGTTTGTTCTCTGTAAGAGAGGAGTCGAACGAACTTCGCACAATTCAGACAATTTAAAACCGATTTAAAAATGAAGTATGAAAAACGATTTACTCAGAAATTTCAAGTTAACTTGTACAATTGGTGCACGTAATTGTGAAGCTTGAGTTTATTTTGATCAGCAAAGAGGCAATAATAATAATTATTACACATTTAATTCCTTCAAGGAGTATAAGGTTATCACAAAGGATCTCTATTTTCTTTTTTATTGCTTTATTCCGGTGTCATTAACTAAATCTATCCAGTTAAGTTGGTGATTATTGTCTCAACTCCAGCTGGTTCTAGGATGACAGGGTTGACGTCGTTTTATCGTGTCCAGAAAAAAGACTTTTAGCAACAGCTGTAGTTTACAAAATAAAATCAACGGAAGAAATATCACAGAGAGGAATTAGCAGATGGCACAAAATGGGAGCATCGTCTCCCTGTGAAGTCCTCTCTAAAGAATGATGATGTGATAATGATTAATTTATTCATTTCTTTAATTAACAGCACTATAGCACTCTGGAAAGGGAAAGGGTAAGAAAATATTCGTCTGGGATAACACTTATTTAGAATCCGGGATATTGAAATTTCTATGGGCACAAAAGAACTCTTAAAAGGGGTATTTTCGACTTCCACCTTAACACGCCAAATTTCAAACAGATCGATGAGCAATAGACCTCTGTAGGACCTCAAGGCAATCATGGCCCGTATTTGAGAGCTGGATATGATGGATACGCAATTACATGTGGTTATAACCAAAACGGTGTATCTAGACCATCTATTTCATGCTTTTACTGAGCGACTTCTTGTTCCAATGAAATACAGAATCTTCTTTATAATCGCTGAAATGTGAACTTAAGAAAGCAAATAAAAGTACAAGGGAGAGAGTGGAAATCGTTCCCTTAAAGTAGCTACGAAGACCTTCAGCAGTTGTATCTGAAGTACTGACTAGTATCTGACTAGTAACTGACTAGAAAGAGTCTTGCGAACATAGGAAAGGAATTGCTACTAAGCATTTATCTCAAGAAAATCACGTTAGTGTCCATTTAACAATCCTGCCATTTATTACTCTTCACTGAAGATTATCATTTACCGGTCAGTTATAACCACGACACATTTAGAGGAACTCAAAAGTCGTTACCAACTGGCAACAGCAAAACGTTGAGTCTCTTAAGAAACTTAAAACTGATTGTGAGATATTCATTCAGCATGACCAGTTTAGAAAATTTGTCTGGTTTTCGTTATCGTTATTGAATGCAATAAAATATATTTTATTTCCGTTTTTTATCCTTCAATATAAATTGAATACGTTGGCAAACGTGTCACAAGTTTCACACAAAACATGCAAAGTACTTCGGCAGAGAGAATGTCCTTTGTTTTCCTATCAACTGGCTTGGTTTGCTAGCGTGACCCTAAATAAAAAAGAGAAGGAATTGGATATTCAAAATTTGTCCACAAAATTCATTTTTTTATATTTTTCTTTATTGTTTAGATTCTAAGTAGCGGAAGTTTTAAATTGACAAGATTTGATAAAAACTTCTTTTCATTTAAAAGAAAAGAAAAAAGAAAAATTTGGACTGTTAAATTAAAATATTTTAATACAATACAGTGCATCAAATCCTTCAAAATCTTAAATAATAAAACAACATGCATTTCATTACGTACATAATTGGCCATCACAACCCTTCAATCAGGATTACGACCTAATTTCTCACACCACTTATGTTGTGTGTGTTAATTTTATCCATAAGAGGCGGAACGTTTGAAACGTTTCATGACAATTTTATTTACTTTTAGAGTTTTTGCTAGAAATCTGCTGAGAGGTAATCGCCGTAGAAATATTTATTCATATTTCGTTTTGTTGCTGATGTCTGATCTGGGGTTTGTACCGTTGTCTCACGTCTAAGCTAACAGACTGCCTACTACTACTACACTACAGCAAAATTTCAAGATTTCTAACTGTATAGAAGCTTAGATTTAACATGATATCCACATTCTCTGTATTGCTACAAATGCCTGATGTGTGTAATTTATTTTCTTGAATTGTGGTTATTATGCTCTACAGATAACAAAAAGATTTGACCTTGTATTCCGCATTCTTGTTAGGTTTGCCGGTGTTATTAAGTAGAACTTATATTTACCAAACGTTAATGCAGTTCGACATCGAACGCTGTTTGATATACATATTTGATCTCATAGGCAATACCGTTGACAGTCTGGATTTACACATCTACCATTCATATCCCATTATCGTGTTCATGTTCTAATGCGAGTATAAATGATTACAGAGATTTAAACGATTTGCGATTAAAATCGGTGATAAGAAAGTCCCTGGCTGCAGCTGTAGCCTAATAGGCAGTATGTGGGCATATTAGACCAGAGTCCGTGGTTTAAATCTGTGCTCAAATATCTCAAATAAAACGGAAATAAAACTTCGGTGACGTCCTCCAAGCAGTTTTCTTGGAAAAACTCTGAAAGTAAATAAAATTGCAATGAAAAGTTTCTAAAGTCTGTCATTCAGAGTGGAAGTCACATTGTATGTACGGACTCTCATGGATAAAATTAAGACACACAACGAGGAGGTGTGAAAATCTGGATTGTAATCCTGATTGAAGGGTTCTATGTAATAACCGCATAAGCATCTCTCAGCAAGCTTTCGAGCAGTTTTCGGCTTACTAAGTTGCGATACGTGGGTTAAATGTAAGGGAGTTACATTTGATTACATATCAAATCGCGGTATAATAGAAATATGACAGTCGGCCCCGCTCTGTTGTTAAACAAACTCGTTGGAAAATTTTGTTTCACCTACTTTTTCGTCTAGAACTTAACGCATTCGCCTGTCACTTATTTCTAAAGATACAGAAATTACAAACGCTAACAAGCCTCGTAGTTTTAAACATGTTTATTCAACAAAATATTGTTGTTTGAAGCCACCATTTTTATTGTAATTTATTTGAAAATTTTTTATAAAAATTCACAATTGGTTTGAAACCCTTTTCTTGCAAAAATGGAAAACAAACACAAACGCTTTAAAAAAATGAAGAAAAACAATTGAAGACCTCGACATCAACCCTTCATTTATAAAGACACTCCAAATACAGCACAACACTAGCTCTGCTTGTTTAGAACTCCTGCATGAGGCACAATGTCTGTATATACGGAAAGACGGACACACTTGCATGCAGCCATAATATGTTTGATGAGTACTGGCACATAGTTGCATGACTCTTATATATATGTAGTAGTTGATGACGCCTGTGCCACATTTACTTCTATTATTTGGTGTTATTATTATTATTGTAGTTGTTGTTTTAATTATTGTTTTTGTTTGTATAAGAAAAAGGATTCAACCATAAAATTTATTTTCAGCATTGTTTTACCGTGCTGCTAAAGACAAGAATAGAGGCTAGATATGAACCAAATCGTATACAGTTCAAATGTCTGCATGTATATACATTGTATGTGTGTGTATATTAAGATGGAGATGTTCTCTGTGCGTGTGCCTTGTATTATTACTTGTAAAATATCCTTAAGGATCAGGCACGTGTATAATATTATTATTGTTGTTGTTGTTTTTATGTTGCTCCCATACTCAAAAGGCTTTAAATAGCAGCAGATTTTAAGCAAGGAAAAATTAACCCGAGAGACCTTACTCCATAAATAAGTAAGTGCTACAATCATCTGAAAAGGCCAAAACAATTCCAAAGAAATCGCTGAAATGAGAAATGTTTACAAGGAATCATTTTTTTTAATTTCGTAAAACTCGGTTAAAATTCAATTTTAGGTTCCAGCAGGCAAGGCCATCGTTTTTAATTGTTAAGAGATTATTTTAAACATCAACCCCTTTGTCTGCCTATTCGTACTAGAAAGTGAGGCTCAATACCGTAGTAGAACTGTATACAAACTTCGTATTGATACATTTTGGAAGTCAGGCAGACACTCGCGGTTCAGTAGCAGCTGAATGTCACAAGATGTGGAACTATAAGCAAACGAGACCATTAGTGTCACTCCAATTAGTTACAAGCTGCAAGTACTGGTGGACGACATAAATCGATTTTAAAAACATTCGATATAATTTATCGATACATCAACGATTTAATATTTTCGCTGCTGACCAACATCGATATTTTTTACTCGATGCATAGATGTTAATAACTTAATACAAATGCTCACACTTTGTATTTGTTTGTGTACATTGAATAGGTTAATGGAAGACAGGTCCCACTCGAGATTTATCAGCAGACATGCAAAATCGAATGGCAGTACTCTTTCCCTTTAATTGTCCCCTAGACAGTACCAGTAAACTCTAAGATTTCTGGAATCATTCGTAACGACATACTCGTCCATGAGAGGGATTATCCTATACAGATGGCTATACATATAGTAGCACAGAAGATTGGTGTTCCAGAGTGAATAACTCGCGAACCCATGCGGAAACTCGCATAATGATTCCAAGCGAAAGTTTAAGCAATTGAAAATTGTGTTGTATTATTCGATTACTTCTTTGAGTAGTCAGTCTGACTTTTGTTCGCATAAGCTGTATACCAGTTAAGCTTTGGCTTTCCCATTTGAGACAAGATTTGATATGAATGTTTACTTATGAGCTTTGTTCTATTCGGTACTTCTCCGTCAACATAACGCATGAAGTTAAGAAGCTTTTAACATGCCTTTAGTACTTTGACAGCTATTAGCTGGTTTTTGTTTTGCTGTTTTTCTTTAAAATTTTTAGATGTGTTCAGGATAATTTTAAGATAACTTCTTTTATAGTATGTTTGTGCTTCTGTTGTATAGTTTGTTATTTAATTAAAGGAAAAAGAGTTTATATTTGTGTTACACCAACAAAGCCTTATCACTTTTTCTTAAGTTATGTGGTGGCTCTGAAAAGAACCGATTGGTTACGATATTTTTATATTGGCTGATATGTTCTTCTGTTGTTGTTATTGCACCTGAGGACAAAATATGTAAAACTTATGTCAACATTTTTACAAAAATTTTATTCTTCTTACTTTTTAAATATGCTTAGTAGTTGGAGTGCTGTTAACATTTCACTTATCTCGAATTGCTCGCAGCTCATTCAGGAACTTACGGTGTGATTGACCCATATTAGCAACTATTAAAGCAACGACAGGAAATCTTGCCGAGCGCAGCTTTGATATCAGCGTGTAAAAAAATTTCTTTTGACATTTTGCGGTTAACGTCATAGAATACAGCCTGCTTTCATAATTTTCTCAACTTTCTAGCAAACTCATATAGCTTGTAGTTTAACGACATGTCTATCGCGCGTGTGCTGCGTGTATTCTATTGATGCTGATACGATACCCCTTCATGCATATCGGTTTAAAATTACGTTGAGGAAAGCCTTTATTTTATAAATGATCGTACGCTCTCAGGCCAAATGCATGCAAACAAATGGCATTGCAGATATCATTCCAGCTACAATACACATTTCTGTGAAACATAAAATTTCTTATTAGGACCATCTGTTACAGTGTTCAGCATTTCTTCTATGACAAGACTGGCTTCGGCGAGTAGGCATTTTTCAGCTGCAATTGTTCATTTTGTCTTGGCATTGTTATTGGTGGTAAAACTATCATTTATGGGTTCAACAATATATCCATTGCGCAGAAGGAATACACATTTATGCTGTTTAGAAAATATATACGTATATAATAGATATATGTATAGGAATCTATAACGAAAATTTATAACAGGAACTTACTCTGCAGGCCACTGCATGCTACTTAGAGGGCAGCTTGAGAGGCATTCTAATTGCTTTCTTTTTTTAATGATTCTTTCAAATATCAAAACCTGTTTTATTTGCTGCAAACGCCATACAAATTAACATGTATTTTCCCAATAGTTTAAGTTTAATTTTTATTTTTTAAATTGTAATTTATATGCTAGTAAGTTATACTTACTTCGCCAATCCTGCCGATCCTGTACTATTGGCACAGCACTATTGGCATCAAAACAAAATGGTACTCTGCGGTTATTATGTCTGATCGGGTGGAATGGTGGGTCGATGCACATCAGAGAATTTGTTGTAAATACCATTTGACATATATTATCACACTTTTGTCTTCAACATCCTTCAACACACAAAAAAGAGTAAAAAAAATAAGTTTGCATGCACTTGAATATGGATTTGATTTATTTTTAAAAATAAATTCCATCATCGATATCCAACAAAATTTCTTTTAAAATGACACACGCAACTAAAAAATACGAAATTGATTGCAAAATAAAAAGAACTACTTCCTTTTGAGAATTTAAAACTTAATTAGAAAATGCGATAGTTTGATAATCACAAAATGCGTAAAAAAACAAAAACACTCTTGACAAGTTGAATACCTTATAAATTTTATCCACAATGACTCAGTAGTTTAGAGAGACATATTCCGACAGCATGTGGAAACTCTCAGGCCTCCTGCAAGCAAAATTTCTATGTCATCGAAAGTTACACTCAATTCAACTTGAATAGGAGGTACAAAAGGCAGGGCATAGCAATACTTTCTGTCAGTCAGACCACCATTCAAACACTTGGCTCATGTGAGGTTAAATCGAAGACAGTATGAGATTGTTTGGAGAAGCTAAATCGACTAAGTAAGGAAAATAAAGTGGCCCTCCGCTGATCTCAGGCAGACTAGCTTGCTATTTAGGAAGTTTCCACGCCGCTAATGGGACTAGAACTCTACTGTATAGTGGCGGTAGATGTTTGCAAAAGTATGCACAAGCCTAGGTTTCGAAGTGTTGGACAATGTCAATACAGGTTTCCACTCTGCTGGACCCCAGATCATGTGGGAATTCTCGGCAGCGAGAAATCGGACTTACTAGCTATGTAGAGAATTTCCACACCGCTAATAAAATTTTACTGTGAATTGGCAGAAGCTGTTTAGAAAGGTACGCACAAACCTCATTTAAATCTGAAGTTCAGAACCCAAAACTTACTTCATTTTTGCCAGAAATCTGCGGAGAGGCAGTCGCCGAAGAAATATTTTTTTCATATTTCCTTCGTGATTTCTGACCTGGAGTTTTGATCGTGGCCTCACGTCTAATAAGCCAACATACTACTTACTAGACAAAGGCACAAACCTCACTGAAATTTGAAGAAAGAATGAGAAATGAATTTGAAATGAGATCCGCCAATGGAGAGGTTTGTGAATATCACCCGCGGAATGAATAAGTAATTCGTTACGGTATTCATATGGAATTTAAGCGTTCAACTGCCCCAAACTTGGACAACAGACAAACTTAAAAAGTTTAATTCCGTTCCATTAACTAATCGTTTTAATAAATATCCCACTCACTAACTTAAAAGGAATTTTAATATGCCATGTGTAACAATACCCTGAGGACACTCATAAATTATAGGCAGTCGTGCTTAATTTATTTGGGATTTAAAAAAAGAGAAAAAAACGGAAAAAATAAAGAAGAGCATATAAACACACGTTTTATGCAACACATTAGGAAAACTCTCTGCGCTTTAACTAAAGCAACAGCATTCAATAAAATGTCTGCTGAGAGAAGATTATTTTGATAAACTACAGCAGGCCTCAAATATGTATTCCATCACACACATGTCGTCACATGAATCGGAATTATTTGACCAGCCAATAGTACAAAAACTACGGCAGAATTTCTTTTAAACACATGACGGTTTAATGCGAGCAGGTCAGTGAGCTGAAACTAAACTCTTGTATGGGTGTGTATGAGTAGTACATGTTTCATTGTTTCATTGTTTTTTTTTTTTGTTTTGCTGGACAATTTGAATTATTTGTTCAGGATATTTATAAAAATTAACGTGCGACATATGAGAAGGATTTTCTGCTTTTTTAGGCTATAGGCTATAGGCTTTTTTCTTTAAGTTTTTTCCCATTCTTATTGCAACAATAAGTGGCAGTGTGGCTGTATAATATTGTATGATGAATTTATTTCTTTGGCGATTTTTATTTTTTTCGACAAAAGAAAAAACTAAAGCGAGTTGACTCGCTGTGTGTTGTGTTTCAAGTGACTTTATTTTATTGTTTCTGAAGTTATTGGTGTTTTTTCCCTCATCCTTTTGTAAAACTAAACGACACACAAATTAATATAAATGCAACAGAATTCACATAATAACAAAAAAAAAAACACAACCAGAAAAAGGCAGAAATTGGTTGCTGTCCGCTTGCTTAGCGTAGCTCTGGCGGGCCCAGCATGTGACAAGAAGGAAAGTGGTTGGTCGGCTGTGTGGCTGGGGGGCTAGCGAGCAATCCAAGTCAAAGTGATAGATGGCGTAGGGTGGACAAAATTATTATGTTTCATATGTTTTATTATGTTGCATACCGCATACTTATGTACATGCATGCAACCAAGCCTTATAAGTTTCAATATTTTATAACCGATACAGTTTTTTATCCTCCTTTTGTTTTAGTTTTTTGAAAACCAAAAACAAGAAAAACAGAACTTTTTTCTTCATCCACATAATGGAATGTTTAACATGTAATCGCCTTTAGTAACTACAGTTTGTGCTCGTAATACAAAGCCCATTTTATGGGTATATTTTAGAGAGGACAATGACTCCCTTTCTTAATGTATTATACGTACGTTTGGTTTGTCTGTTGTTATGTAATTTATTTTGGGATTATTTATTTTAGTTTGGCTTAAAACTGACAGTTTGTTTTGTATTTTTAATGAATTTAACAACAGAAATGCAACAGAAAAATCAGTGCAAAAACAAAATAAAATAAAAGAACAATAAAACCCGCACTAAACTATAAAAAATTGCCTTTAAACTGTCATCACCAACTATGAAAACATTCCATCACTGCAGTGTACACATGTCCAAAATGATTTGCGATAATACTTCGAAATAATTTCTTTATAAAACAGAAAATATTTGTGATACGCTGAAGTAAGAAACAGGGAGGTACAATTCGCGTTTTCATATAGAAATTGCGAATTACATCGTGTAAGAATTCCATAAGAATTATTGTATTGTTGCGCATAGTTGTATCAATCTATGGTATATAGTCTCGCTTTTAATCCTGGTGTCCTGACAGCTACTAAGGATAGCGTTTCTTTCTGACATGCATTGATGCCGTACGGTATCCAATACGTGTTTTCACGATTATTCTCCTCATCGATGAATCTCCATATTGGGATTAAGGTGATCTGTATTCCGTATAAGTTTTCTTTGAGCGTCGTGGATAATAATACGAATATATCAAAGTTCTTCTCATTGTAATTAACCAGCAAAAGTTCGGATTGAGAAGAGTCTTCAGCGTGAAGGCTCCAGCCTCGCAAGCTTATCTGCCTGCTCATAGTTTCATATGAACTGGAATCCTGTATGCTTGCATAGCTGAATCATATTGCCTGGGTACTATTCCTCAGTTAACCTCCTACGACCTGTGTGCTCCCCATGTTTGTGGGACTGAACACCTCTCGTCTTATTCTGCTATCGGCCCTCATCCACATTCAGCGCAACGAATAAATGGTATGTAGCCACCGAATTGTTCCATTCACTCTGTTTAAGTAACAGTTAAGGAGGAAGCTGTCAACCACTTGATTTTTCGTAAGCTGTCAATCTAGGTTTCAGAAGCAACAGTTTAGAATATTTAGAACCAAATAAACTTGTTGTTTGGCGGAGAAAAGGACTCGAAGACAAATCTTAATTTAAAAATTACTTTACGACTTTACAGGAGGATGTTTATTGATAATAAAGCACTGTTTGAATGCCACACCTATGATTGTTCAAGAATACCGAGAGTTATATTCAATACCAGCAGAAAGTTTATCCAATTGTGTGGGAGATGGAATTTAACTGCCCGTAATATAAGTGAATGTAAGCTAGTAAGTAGTGTGTTGGGTTATTAAACTTCAGCTCAGACATATCGAACAAAGTGAAATATAAAAAAATACTCATTGCGATGACCAGCAAATAAAATTGGCATAATAAATTTCACAAAAATCTGTCGTTCGGAGTCGATCTTATACTATAGAGTTCCACCAGTCATAGATAAAAATAACACACACAATATGGCTGGTAAGACAAGAGAGTTTGTATTCCTGACTAAAGAGTTGTAATGACCTATTAAATGAGTAATAGGAATGTATTTTCAGTGTTCGAATTTTGAAAAACTTTAGGTCAAGTGGCCACAAATTAAACATCACTGAGTATTGAAATTTAAAGATGAAAGTGGAACTTGCTATGACTCACTCTACAAAAACCGGCAGACGTAACATAGACAGGCATTGAGTATAATACACTTTAACACGCAATGTAGAAAATGGAATTGCCATGTAGTTATTAAGAGGAAGATAAAACTAAAATAAAACTAAAAGCTTGTAATGAATGTGACTGAAAAACATTTATATTGGAAGAAGAAGAATAAACAAAATAATCATATTAATGTTTGCATTAATTTTCTAATTTATTGATGTTCAATAAATTAAATCATCAATCACAACCTCAGGCAATGCATTGACATATAATGTGTGTTTACAGTAGCCAATATTGATGACCTTATTGTGAATATAGGTTCTGAACAATATGATTAGGAGTGTTGACCTTGTATTGTAATAATATTGACTGTGTATGGGCTTTCCGTATTATTAGTTTATTTTACCAAATTATTAAAAAATTAAATAATTATTGTAATAAAACTATTGAGTTTTATTTTTGTGTTGTGTTGTATTGTATTGCGCTTCTACATGTTTCAATTTTACAAAAGCTGTTCACACGTTTAGTTGAGTTTCGTTTAGTTCTTCCATTTTCCATTAAATTAGCTGCGGACTATAATGAGAGTCAGTCTCCAGTTTAAAAACTATTATTTAATACACTGACAAGCTGCATATGAAGCTGAATAGTCAGATTTTGGAAAAAAAATAAGCCAAGGGAGAAGGGGGAGCAAATGTACTACAGCAGACATCAGCAACCATTAACCATTAATACTAACAATAACAGCAACAATCATGTGAAAATTGAAGCAGAAACTTTAAGCTTTATTTAGATATCAACGATGTACTACTACTCTCCTCATCACAATAATTATAATGATAATGATGATTTCAATAATAATTATAATCAGTTGCCACTGCACATACAGATATGATGATAATAATAATGACAATGATGCTTGAAAAAGTAAAGATTGTTGCCACTTCTGCATTATGTGGCCAATAGTGGCTAACTATTAGAATGCAGTTGCCCTATTCAAATAAATTGAAATGATATTTCTCAATCATAAATGCAAACAAATGGAATTTAAATTTAAATTTGAGGCCAATTTTACAAAAACCAAAAAGGAAAAACAAATATTTACAAAATTATGCATGTTTTGTCAAATTAAATAAATAAACTAAGCATGCATGATTGTGTTTGTCTGTTTATTGTTATAAAATACATAAATACGTGGATGTAAAATAACTTCCAATTAGTGGTTTAAGTTTTTTTTTAATTTTTTTCGGTAGTCAGGGTATCTCTCCTAATATTATTAATTTTTTGTTCTTTCAGCAGTCAAATTAGTTGGAAAACCCACAATGGAATTTTGTTTTTTAAAAACAACAAAAGTTTTTAAAAATTGTTTCAAATGTCATTAACGACAAAGTTAGCAAAATTTGGAACAGTGTTAACAAATAATCGAGTTTTTTACTTCAAACAATGCAGTGACCTGCTATTGGCAAGACAAAGGCGATCACGGAGCGCCCTACCTGATGGCTATAGTTTTTTGAACAGAGTTATTTTTCACAAATTATTGGACGCTTAATTTGAAATATCGACCATCGACGAGCAGAATGACTGGTGACCAATTATTTTTGCGTCCCATTTTTAAAGTCTTTTGGGAAAATAGGTAGGATAGGGTCCTGTAAGGTCCCGTTGTTATAACGATAGTACTTTTTTGTCATTCACCTTTAGCTAGACATGTTCTGTTAATGAATACTGGGAGGATCCTTTGCCACAGTATCCAAGGTATGGCTGAAAAACAGTGCACATTTGGCCCCGTCATGGGCCAAAGAACACCTGGAAATGCACGATACTTTCAGAGCTGAGACTTGATATAGAGCACTAGTGCCTTAAACCGTGTAAAAGAGTAGACTTTATTTTGTGGAAGCTATACACTCCTAAGAGTGTTAATGGAAAATAATGCTTCTTATTTTAATGGAATGTACATTCTTTTAAAACTGAAACCCTTTAAATTTAAATAATTAAATGTAAATATAAATAAAAATAAAATAAACTGGTTACGTTTTGATTGGTTTGATTTATTGGTTCACCAAAAGAATGCATTCATTCGAATTGATGCCCCTAATTTAACCTCATCTATATCACCGGTTTGTAAATACGCTCGACTGAACATATTTGTGGTGACTACTTTGCTTGGATGATTCCTGATGTGTAATTCTATATTTTACCACAAAATCTGTAGAGAAGTAGGGCAGCGCGAATGGCAAAGTTATTTGGTAATTTATTTTAAATTTAATTGATATTTCGTTGTTGTTATTTTTGTTGTTTTAGAATTCATTTGAATGTTTTATTTGGCATTCTTTACTGATCCAGCAATTGGGTGTCAATTGGATTTTTATTGTTCGATGGGATTTTTAGAAGAAATTTTTTTGTTTTTCTTTTTTTTTTTTGCTTTTCATTTTCAAATATTTTTTTGTGTTCCTTTGTTTATTTTAATCCTATAAAATCTATAACAACAACAATAATATGATTTCTATTTGTATTTACTAGGAACCATAAAATATTTATTTGGACAACTTCACATATTCAAATACTGTTCACCGTATAAACAGCAGGATTTATTGGATTTGAATTTTTAAAAGATTTTGTACACTCTATTTTTCAGTGGCTGGCTGACGGTATCATCGCAAGTCGGAATTTTGAATGGAAACATTTATTTTTTCTAACGAACACCAGCGAGAGTATGTGAACAAGAGTAATTGCATTTCAGATTAAAATGTAAATACGAATAATTGCTTTAAATTTTTATTTATTATAGCCTGAATTGAATTCGAATTTAAAATATTTTTTTTGCATTTTCGCGTGATTCAGTAATGCCACTGAGTAGTTGAACGTACAGGTTTAAGCCTTAAATTAGAATGTAGAAAGTATTGAGAGGAAATAAAGTCATTACCGGTACCGGCTTAACAACAACAATTATTAAAACCAATGAACGGAAGCATAGCGTATATCAACTAAAAGGTGCATTGAATACATTGCGATTTAAAAAAACTATTTCTACCACGATTTTGTGTATACCTATTTCGACCAAAAGGTGTCTTTTAACACCTTTGCGTTTGGATGCAAATAATTATGGAAATAATATTTAAAACATGTCCTATTCCTATTGTTGCCAAACTACAATCGAATATAAAAATATTAACGGGAAATTTAGTGTACCGAAAATTTCTGGCATTTTGGAAAACTTGCTTAACAGAAGAATTTCACAATTTCACAGAATTTACATGGCATGGCATTTTGCAGAGTTTCCAATTGCACAAAATTCCCATGGCTTGGTATAATAATACGAAGAGGAAAAAACCAAAAACAAATTATAGTTCAGTCCAAATGTATGTATGTGTAGTTTCTTTATATTTTTTATTTCTTACTGTATGGAAAATCATAAAGGTGTCTTTAGACATGGTAGATAAATGTAAATAAATTTAACAATTATAATATGAATTGTCAAAACATTAACTGAGAAAAAATTATTAAATTTTGAAATAAATTTCAAGTTAAAATTTTAAAAGGTGTGCTTTGACACCTTTGGTAGATATACTGTTAATACGTTACCATCCGAGTTATATTATTTTAAGAACGACAGGCAGTAAGTTCAAACCAAAATGCCATTGTTATGTTCATTAAATACGGCAGGATGACTAGCAATTTAGAACAGCTAATAATGATAGAAAACCCGAATCCATAGTGCCTGTCATCAGCAAGTTACTAAGCCACAGAGCAAAGAACTTAAATTCTTTACGATTCTAATAAAAATTATTACGAAATTATTGCGTTATGTCTTTAGTTGATTTATTTGGCTGCCTGTTTTGTTTTCAGTTTAATTTATCAAGTTTTTCAAGATAAATAGATGACAGGTCTACTGTTGCAGATGAAAGGGCTGCCATCTATTGTCGTAGTTGCATTGTGAGAAGTTTTGAGTAATTTCGCTGATTTAATCCTACTCTACTATAAAAAGAAAATACTTCGAACTGAAATATACTGTAACCATCTAAAGTAATCTAAAGTATATCTGATTAATTCACTTGATGTAGTTCAACAAGGGCGTGAAGCAGCTTCAAAAACCCCCCAGTGGATTTCGAATTAAGTAACTTCTGCGCTGCTAACAACCAAACAAAACTAACAATTGCGGAGCGCGGTTACAGCTTGATCCAGATGTCAGATGCTCACCTTAACCTTCAGCAGCACGTTTATTGCCATATATAATCCAGCAACCTGGAAGTAACCAAAGAAGAGGATGTGTCATATAATGGAAAGTATAGCGGCATCCGACCTAAATTGGCAGTCAGCAGGCCTCCATAATGGCGGAGATCTTCGTCTGAAAGACACTTGAGCCATCAGGACGCCTGTGATAATAATAGAGCATGACTTCGACTGATAAATCAAAGGAGTTAATGCTTCTATCTAAGCAGAATTTATACTGGAAGAATAGACAAAAGTGGAGTACCCGAGCTTCTCAAGGCTCCTACGGCAAAACAACCCAAGGAAGAACCCAAAACAATATCTTATGATGGTTTCACGGAGTGTGGTGATATCTGACATAGCTAATAAGGATTGGAATTTATAGAAGGCTTTAACCTTAAAGAAGGCTGAGCATCAGGGTGTCTACAACACTCGTTATCTATACCACTTCAGTTTCAGGACGCAGAGAGACAGAGGGTATTTGCAAAGACTTGTTAAATTCATTTAATTAACGGTACTAAAGACCAGAATTTTGTAGAGACTATTGGTTTTCTGAAGTCTTTTGCTTTTGTATACCAGAAAGAAGTCCTTATAAACCGATGTCTACAATCTGACATAATTAAGAATATTCGAACATAGAAGAATATAGAATCAAGATCTTTATCCTGAATGCTAATCAGTAGCAATGCAGACATGAAAGAGAGAGTGGAATTCAATTGGCCAACAATTGCAAAAAAGCTGTTGAATGGAATCGATACAAAAATGGACCAGCATACTCGTGCGGGTCGAAACAAAAACGAGTCTACTGAGCTATGAGTTACACCTAGAGGAGTTTTATTCACGAAGAGTGTTTCGTAGTAGTAACTTATTTTACTACTAAAATCCAATTGTAAAGGATTCTGTCAGTCTGGTAATCGGTTAAACACAAATTTTTATTAAGCAACCGAAAAAGAAAAAAATGAAAAAAACTAATAATGACTGGCATTAAAAGCAATTATCTGAGTGTGTATTTCAATTTCATTGATTCATTGGATGCCTTCATATAGACAGTAAATATAACAATATGCAAAAACAGAAAAATTATCGATTAAAATATTGGCTAAAAGGCAACGTTATTTATGCAAAGCAACATGCAACAATATTTGGTTTAATGGGATTAAAACTGTTGTCATGATTTATGGACAACAGCGTCATTTACAACGTTCAGATAGCAGTAAAAACTTATAAAAAAAACAACACAAATAAAAATGGCCAAAGATAAGAATTTCAAAATCAAAGTGAAATTGAAAGAAAAAAAGAAAATCACTCACCAGTTGATTAACCCGGATCGTTAATTTTTGAGCTCGATGTTGAAGAGCCGACTAATTTGCGATTCCAAAAACTGCGAGCTTTCGATACATTGGGTTGGGCATTTAGAAGAACAGGACCGGGATCATCGACGGCTCTTATCTTAGCACAATTTAAAATACGGCAACCGCAAGAGACACGCGTAAAAAAGCCCGAGGAATTTGGCAAGTCATCGTTAATATGCTGCGACTGCTGATGTTGCTGTTGTTGATGAAGATGATGATGATGGTGATGGGTATGTTGGTGTGAGTGATGATGCATATGCAATTTTTGTTGTTGTTGTTGCTGTTTTGTATTGTGAAGTATTTGAGGTAAGTGTTTAATAGCACACGATGAAGTTGTTGCTGACACTGCTGCCGCTGTGGACGATGCAGATGTAGATGTTGCAGTTGCATTTGCATTATTACTGTTGGCTCTTTGACATGAACGACAACTTTGTGTGGCATAAGCCAAGGCTCTTTCTTGACTTTTTGCAGCGGCATTGCTGCCAGCTGCTGCAGTCGCCGTACTTGACAGGTTATTTGCACGTGAACTCTTAAGGACATTGGTCTTGTGCAGACGCAGTGAACCAATGTAACTAGCACCACTGGAACCACTAAAACCACTATCGAAATCAGCCGCTAGACAAGAGGATTGCAAAAGACCAGCACTTACCGTTGCCGAATTGGGTGTGGACGAGATAAAATCATCTGCTGGTCCTTCCGTCATAGCTGTATCACATAGGTTGTCTGCCGACGAAGAAGTCAATCGCAAGGGCTGACCTGAAGCTGTGGTAACACTAACCGAGGGCATTGGCGACTCTTTGTCCGTGGGACTAATATTGGGTGGACTGTCTGGCATAAGCATGGCCTCTACGGACAAATTAAGCTCGCCTAATATCTTATGATGTCTATTTTGTACTTTTCTCAGTTCCTCCTCTACCAGAGTTCGGGTCAGTGAGCTAGCCGAATGGGAAGTGGCCCTCAGTTGGTGGGGACTAGTATTGGAATTGGAGGAGGATGATGTAGATGAAGCGGAAATTTCTTCGTAATAATTTTCCGGTGTGGAAACATTACTACAGTTAGCTGACGCCATCGCGCCAGCTACATTATGGGCTTGTTTTTGGCTAAGTCTTGTCTGATACGATTGCTGGGTAGTTGGTGATACCAACAATTTGTTCTTTTTGCCTTTCAACAGAAGAGCTCTTATGGAATTTCGAGGCGGGGGAATGAGATCTTCCTCTTCATTTGCGCCCGCCACAAGCTCAGCATGCGGTATGTTGGTATGTCTCATGGCGGCACCCGGTTCATAGTACGCATATGAATAGTCGTGTTGTTGCTGTTGCTGCAGTTGCTGCAGTTGTAAAGAGGTGGCCAGGGACTTGTTAGTCCATTGCGCACGCTGATCTTCAATACTGTGATGATGTTGATGCTGATGATTTAAGCGTCCCAAAGTCTTGGTTTGCCTTAACAGACCACCAGCACCCTTAAGAGAGACATGGGGTTCTGGGCCCACACACACTTCAATGGCATCTAAATCAGCTTCTAGTTGTTGCTGGTGTAAAAGATGGTGATGTTGGAGTTGTTGCTGTTGAAATTGATGCTGTTGTTGTTGTTGCTGATGCTGTGCTTGCCTGTTTATCTTGCGAAATGTTTTGACATTCGCATTGGCCACGATGCAAGGTATGTTGGTGGGACTTACGGTGGAGGCTAAAGTTGGGGTAACCTCTACCGTTACCGTGTTCTTTTGAAATGAAGTCGTTTGAGGCTGTGGCTGTTGTTGCACAACACTGCCAACATCATCTGGACAATCATTTGTTGTAGATAACGATGGTTGTTGCATATAAGCTGTTGTTGTTGCTATTTTTGCCGCTGTATTTCGATATTTAGGTATTGTCGTACATGATATTGGTGTTGTATTGTGTTGCACATTTTGCTGTTGTTCTTGTCTCAATAAATGACTTTCCTCGTTGTGCTGCTGTTGCTGCAGCTCTGGTTTCAGTGTCCCAACATTTGTGGTTTGTCCACGTGCAACCAGGTGACGTCGATTTTGTGGTTGCTGTTTTGTCGTGTAGTAATTTTGATTCGTTATAATTGCCTGTGTTTGTTGTTTCTGTTGGTGCAATTGTGAGTGTTGCTGCTGTTGTTGGCCTTTTAGTTTTAAATCCTTTTGCTGTTGCTTGGTTAGATTGCGTTGATTGCAGCCTAGACCTAAACAATCCTCCATGGCGCATGTTGTTAATTTGAATAGATGACAGCTTTTTCAAACTTCAACAACACAAATACTGTGTTTTCTTTCGGTTTTCTCTGTTACAACCTATTCAATTGATTACAGAGGGAATGCTGCGTGATTAAATGATTCGTGTTGACCAGATGATCGTTATCAGTTTATGGCTGCAATTGAAAAGTTGAAAGAAATTTTTATTCAATGCAGTGTTTAAAGAAAAAAAAAACTACTTTATGAAACTAAATTGTTTGAAACTTAAATGTGATCTCTTGTGAAGAAAATTAGTGCTTAAGCAAATGCCATCAATCAAAGAGGCCATGGGGGCAACTATTTTATGGTATAAATGCGGGCAATTATTTTGTTAAAGTTTAAAAGTTATTGCCACCATACATACCACGAGTATATAATATTTCTAGAACCCTCTAATTGCATGAAATAAATATTAAACATTCGTTTTTTTTAACACATTTCAACAGATTTCTTGTGATAAATCGTGGCAATTAAAATTTTTTAAAATTGAAGACAAAGTCCCAAAAGAAAAGAATTATTCATACGCTATACCCATCAAGAACGGTTGAGGCATATGCTGCTTGTGCTGATGTTTTCTTTGCACTCATACATCCTAAATAAAAACGAAAATTGGTTCACATGGAAAGAAGCCCCCATTGGTTTCTAATAAGCATAATACGTTTTCAAAAATCACTTCAAAACTAATTCCAGTAGCCACTAAAAATCATGCCGAAACAAAATTCGATAAATGGAAGAAAATTTGTGGCTCAGCAGTCACTGTGGTCAATGTCGTGAAAATCATGAGATCAATGATCACTTATCTCCCATACAAATTTTATTCTAAACACTAAAACTGTTTCATTAAGTGTTCTGTAGAGTATCGTAAAGTCTTCTTGCAGTTGCCATAGTTTGCATAGTTAAGAAATACAGCCAGAGAAAGAAAAATAACTCAACCGAATTGATTTCTAAAAAAATTATTAAGAAATTGCAACTGATTAGGATGAATATTGGCTATTTGATCTTCAAAAATTAGAAAGGTTCGAATCCCATTCAAACAATTCATCCAGAAGTGTCTTAACATCTACGACGAACGTGTTAGGAAGATCAAGCACATTTTCACAGTGTACATTGTTTTTAGGCAACGACAGACGGCAACTCTATCATTTTAGAACCTTCTTCAGAAAAGAAGAGGCTGTATGATCCTTAAAGGATTTTGAAATATGTATCTATAACAGGAAGTTGAATAAGAGAAAATTGGAGCATTCTAGGTGGGGTTCAAAATTTATGTTTAAAAAAACCAACACAACTTCTTTGCTAAAATAACGTACCGATGACGTCGCCAACTTGAAATCCACACCAATTGGTGCTCTTTTCGGTATGTACTGGAAGCTCTTAGATCTCATGTGAAGTAGTATCGCCCCAAATTCAATAATTTTGTTTCTTTATGAACCCATTGCCATATCATGAAGTCGCCGTAGTCTCGTAGATAGAGATCAGACATCAAAATTGGATACTTAGGCGACTACTGGCTATTCGAACTCAATTCAGTTGAGGCTAATCGAAGTACTTTAACATTTTCCTGTATTAGTCATGGACTGGGTGATAACTCTGGAATGAATTCGAATGCCTAATTGCAAGATTTGATGCCAAACTAAAAAGAACCATTCAACTTGATTAACAGAAGAGTCTAAACACACAAATTCACAGTACCAGACTACTATTTGACATGCATATGTATCTCCAATTTGTATCAGAGAATTAAAGTTATTTCCCGCTATTGATGAATAATTTTAGTCGGGTTAGAGTTGGACCGAAAATGCTATAAGTTTTATTATGAATTTAAGAACGTAGAGTAGAAGAAATGTAACCAGGTATTTATTTATTTATTTATTTATTTATTTATTACAATACAATTACAAATTATATCCTAATTATATACGAGCCAAGTAACTTGACTATTGGCTCGGTGTAGTGTCACAGAGCAGAGTCTCTGGTGGGAATCGAACCCACAATCCTCACGCTAATAGTCTAGCACACTACCCACTAGACTACCAGGGCACCCATGTAACCAGATAAGTGAAGGTTTTTATAGGAAACTGAACAATTGATGACTATGCACGCGTGGTTGGGAATACAGCATAATAAACGATCAGTGCTTTAGCTATGGTGATGCGTAAAAGGAGAGGACAGCGTCTTACGCGTCTTGGATGGTGTCTTCAACTGGGTAACTAGTTTATATAGAATATCAGAGAGATATTGTGCATAGATTCGGTTATGAGATGACGAATGAAGTGGTATTAATCAAGACCGTGTCTTCCTGTTCTACTTGACTGAAGTTAGTCTGTAGAAACCTTTGATGGAACTGGAGGAACAGTTTGACGAAAATAAATTTGTATAAATGTCGACAATAAATTGAACGTTGTAGGCACTAAATGAACGACAAACCTTTTGTAGAACTTGCATCATCTGGCATATGGGGTAACGCAGTGAAACTAAAATTTGACGACAACATTTATTGTACGTCAACACAACTTGCAACGCCACGAAAATTCTAATTAATTTCGCAAAAATAGAAAAATCCCAGCAACAAAATAGAATAAAATTTGAAAAAAAAAATTCCAAACAAGCAACTACAACTACATAAAATACTAACAAGTTGGAGTAACTTTCCATAGCGGCCGTCTGTAAAAGCGGGTATTTAAATACGCGTTGTACAGTATTTACTTAAAAGTGGCACAAAAAAATTGGTTGCAAGTTTTCTGAGGGAGTCGTAATGTTTATTTGTAATGAATTATTTACATCCTTGTTGTTTTTGTTATTGCTATTATTGTATTTTAAATAGTTGGCATTCATTCAGTCATTCGTTTAACACACATGTGGCTGTACAGCCAC
Source organism: Sarcophaga carnaria (assembly GCA_958299815.1). NCBI lineage: Eukaryota > Metazoa > Arthropoda > Insecta > Diptera > Sarcophagidae > Sarcophaga > Sarcophaga carnaria. The sequence goes on from OY283149.1 coordinate 93,509,936, forward strand.
TGGCTGGCAGGATGTATAGCCGCCGGAGTGCCTGACTGACAAAGTTGTAAAGTGGTGGCATATTTGATTTGTTTACATTTGTTTTTGTTAGTGTCAAGGTAAATGATTTTTTTGTTATTTTGGCTGGAAACTGTGGTTTCTTTTTGTTGTTGAAAGGATTCAACATCTCACAGCATTCAGCAGTAACAACAGCAACAACAAAATAGTTAGAATTTAATCTTTTTATTATTGTTAATTGCAGAGCAACAGAATTTGTGAAGGTGGTATAAAAAACGCTATACAGCACACTTTTAAAAACCATAAAGCATGCATCGTTAATACGAATTGAGAAGTACTAACAGCGACAACATGTTGTTGTATTACATTCGAAAATAGTTGTAAGTTAAATGTAGTTTTCGTTAAATTTTTCAGGTACTTTGTCATTCAACCATTCTGCCACACTTCCTCTCTTTCATCTTTTTGTTGCGTATCGAGTTATTTAATGTTTCAACTTTTGTGTGGCACAACCGTTTCGTAAATTTGTTGAATTTGAAATGTGCCACAACAAGCACATTTAAAAGAAAAAATATACAGAGTGGAGTGCAACTCTTTTAATGGGACAATTTCATTACGTTTGTTTTATTTTTCTCTGCTTTCCTTATCTCTTCTATTATAAAGGATTGTGGCAGAAAAAGAAATTTGCTTAAGATGACTTTGTTGATAATATAAAGTTTATTGGTGATAAATTAACGCTACAGTGCAAATTTTAAAACAACTGAGAACATTTGATGCCACAGAAAATAGTTCAATTTATAAATAAATTCGATATTTTCTTCCTTTTTGAAACTCATGTCATAGCTGAAAAACGACAACTTTTTACTACATACTTTCAAAATTACAAATTATATTGGATTGATGCAAAGAAACCCCATAATGCTGGTCGTGCTAGCGGTGGATGCTTGTATGGCTTCAAAAAGGAATTACAAAAAGCCTTTAAATTAAAATTTTCGATTCATGCAAATAATAACGTTTTACTAACAGCTAATCTTGATGGTAATTTGTTTTATTTTATACCCCGCTATTTAAACTGCACTAATTGGAACGTGGATTTTGAATCGTTTGAAAATTTTTTACTAGAACTTTCTCCCACAAATTTTTGCATAGTTGGTGATTTGAATGCACGTGTAGGTGATGAGCAAATTTTAGATCCTAACCTTCTACACAACCTTCCACATATTAATAAGATCAGACACTCGAAAGACACAACATGTAATGCAAAAGGAAGCAGGCTTATAGATCTAGTTGAAAACTTGGGAGGCATAGTACTTAATGGTAGGACAGTTGGTGACGAACAGGGTGAATATAGTTTTTGTGGCGGAAGTGGTAGCTCTGTTATAGACTACTGTATTGGTTCTCAGAGTTTTTTGAACTTCGTTGATGATTTTAGTATTGCTTGTAAACCTTACTCTGACCATATGCCGCTTGTACTTAAACTAATTGTTCCAATGTCTTACAATAGAGCTGCAGCCGATTCAGTACCTCAAAGAATACGATGGAACGATAAATTTGCGTTAAAGTACTCAGAAAATTTAACGATTCTTACTAGAAATACAAATTTTACACCAAATATCTCTGTTGATGAAATGGTACTATCTGTTAAAAACAAAATCTTAAAAGCTAATGTTACTACCATCAATAAGTTTTGCTTTGAACCAAAACAAAAATGGTTCAATTGGAAATGTGCACGTTCTCGAAAAAATATGATGAAACTTCTTAACAAGTATAGAAAAAAGCATACAAATGCAAACAAGGCAAAGTATCTTTCTGCCAAAGCCAAATATCTAAGAATATGCAAAAATAGTAAACTTGAATTGTATGAAAAAAATCTAGAACAACTTAACTTTGTTAACTGCAGTAAAGCCTGGTGGAAACTGTCAAATGGTATGAAAACACGAACGTGCATTACGAGGGGTGACTTAACATCAGAAGACTTTCATACACATTTTAGTACTATGCTCGAAAACACAGAACAAGCAAATTTATTACAATGGTGTATGCCTTGTTTTACTGATGCTTTTCTTGATTCACCAATTGAACTCTATGAGCTCTCTTCAGTGCTACGTTCATTAAAACATAACAAAGCTCCAGGTTCTGATGGCATCAGTTATGAATTTTATAGATATGCTCCCGTTTGTTTCGTAAACGAAATTCTTTGTTTGCTTAACCAAATTTTTTTAAAGGAAACCATACCAAGCAGCTTTAAAACGTCAATTCTGATTCCGCTTTTGAAGAAAGGAGATCCAAATAGTCCAACAAATTATCGAGGATTATCGTTAATTGACACATTGTGTAAAATTTTTAATAATATTCTCTTAAACCGTATAACTAATTGGATTGATGTCAACAACATATTAAACGAGTATCAGGCAGGCTTTAGAAAAAACTACTCTACAATTGATAACGTTTTTAATCTCGCAAATATTGTTCATTTAAATAAGCTTAACGGCAAAAACACATACGCTTTCTTTGTGGATTTTTCCTGCGCATTTGATATGATACCAAGGAATTCTCTTTTTTACAAATTATCATGTATGGGGTTATCGTCAAAGATAATTCGCATCTTACAACTTTACTATGAAAATAACACAAGTCAAGTACTTTATGGTAACACATTTTCTGATCCGTTCAGTGTAGACAACGGTATGAAGCAGGGATGTATACTTAGTCCTATTTTGTTTGCTTTATACCTTAACGACCTGGCTGAAGCATTACCTGGTGGTGTAAATGTAGTAGATGAACCTATAAAAATTCTTCTATACGCTGATGACATTGTCATCTTATCTGATTCGCCAAATATTTTACAGAATATGATTGATAAACTTTATACGTACTGCAACATTTGGTCCCTAAAGGTAAATCTTGCTAAGTCTAAAATATTAATATTTCGCAGTGGAACAAGAATATCGAATAATCTAAAATGGAATTATGGTGAAGATGACATAGAAATCGTTAATAACTATAGATATTTGGGCATGGACCTTAATTTCAACTTGTCTTTCAAAAAACATATAGAAAATAAATTAACTACTTCTAAAATGGCGATTTCTTCAACATGGGCAAGGTACATAAACCACCCCAAAATTTCAAACAGCAACAAACTAAAAATATTTAATGCAGCATCAAAATCTATTATGTTCTACGGAGCCCAAATCTGGGGTTTTAAAAAATATGACGAAGTTGAAAAATTGTTTAGGTTTTTTATAAAAAAGATGCTTCATTTACCAAGCAACACACCAAATTACATGCTATATATTGAAACTGGCTTAAACTCTTTATACGTTAATACTTTAAAGCTCCACTTTGATTACATTAATAAAGCACTGCACATGCCTAGTTGCAGATTGCCACGTATTTTAGCTGAAAAGGTAATAGCAAAAAAGACATATTGGGCAGAGGAATGGATCACTTTACGTGGAAATATTAAATTTGTACCCGACAATGCTGAAAATCCTATATGTTTATACTCAAAACAAATTCTGGACCTTTTATCAACTAAGGAAAGAGAAGATTTATTGGCTAACGCAAGAAACTCTCAATTTCACGATTTATATTCGCAGGTTGATTATTGCATGAAACCCCTTTCTGCTTTAGATTTGTCTTCTCGAGCTGCAAGTTTAATAATAAGAGCAAGAGGTGGATTATTAGATATTAATGCCAGGGCCTTCAAAAGTTCATCAGTTGGCCTGTGCTCACTTTGTAACCTAGACGCTACAGAAAACACTCTACACCTAATTGGAATTTGTCCAATATACTACGAGTTCAGATTAAAATATTTTGGAAAAACTACTTTAGATTTGAATGAAGTTCTGAATATATTAAATGGTGCTGAATATGATTACTTTACATTATATAAATATTTGGAAATTTGTCTTAAATACAGGAAACTATTATTAAATGAATTTGAATAAACTCTGTATATTATTGAATTTAATAACCTCTTTATTACAAATTGTATGAAAAAAAAAAAAAAAAAAAAAATCTAAGAAATTTAGAAACAACGTAAATAAATGAAATAACTCATAGCTTTATATATGCCAATCTGGCTCACAACTATCATGTTATGCCAAATATAGATAATATAGTAATATTTAATCTCTAAGATTGTAAATATGTAATATAAATATCTATTAAATAAATAAAAAATAAATAAATAAATAGTTCAATTTAATAATTTAAAGAAAATGAATAGGAAGGCTACTTAAGGCGTCATAGCCTCTAACAAAAGATTTAATTTTCAACAAGAGAATAATTTTAAACCACTCACTTCAAACACCAGATGTTTAAAGAAAAAGAGACAAAATCAAAATTAAATTATGGAATGAATGATAATGATGACCTGAAACATGAATCACGAATGGAAACGTAGAATTTACAAGCGCCCAACGAACCTTATAGCTTCGTCCAACCATAAAGAAGAAGAATTTCTGCTCGATCCAGAAGAATATTTAATTTGGCAGTAGCTGCGTGGCACATAGTGTCGTGCTATTAACACATGATATCGTTGGTGACCAGTTCATTAAATTCAGGCCAAAATAAGTTGTTGCAGTTATAGTTATGCTCAACGAAATATGGATCGATGACTTCGCCGGGCCCAAAATCCACAGTGTCTTTTTCGGGATGTAGAAGACTCACATTTCACTGCAAAATTTGCTTAGTACGCAAACAAATGATAGGAGTACAAGGAGTAATTATAAAAGTTCTTCAAAAGGCAATTGTCTCGTTGGAAATTTTTTGACTGTATCCGTATCTGGAATTCAATGTTCAACATCTCAGCGCGAGGATAGCTATCAACAACCATGTCTAAGCAGGAAAGTTGTCTGTTTCTTCCAGAGTAACGAAAAAATATTTCCTTCCTTTTTTATTTCTAATTGGAGGCCTATTTATTAAGGCATTTAGTTAAGTGACATAATTATTCCCATATTCTTTTATTGAAATATTTCTAGGAATTCAAATTAAAACTTTACCACTTCATTTCAATTAATGTACGTCCGTCCTTAAGAATCGTGGCATTCGATTTAAATTAAAACAACGTTATTACGAGTATTTTTTAGTTTCCTGCTGCCAGTCAATTGAATGATAAAAATGTTGCAAGTAAAATATTTCTACAAATTATTGATGCAGCAATTGAAACACTCACGCTGGGATACAAACGTTTTTCAAATGCGTTTCTGATTTTAATGAACACAACACAGAACGCAAGCAAAGTACGACGATGCGATAACAAGACTTGGGTGACAATTGCAACTCATAGCCGTTGCAGGCAACCACGACGATGACGACAACAACGTTGGTGAATGCGCGTACAATGGCAGGCCAACAGAAACGAGGAAAATGTGTCTTATGCTTCTTGTACAGTAATCCCTCGATTTACGTCGCAGTTGGTTCCAAAAAAAAGGCGACGTAAATCGAATGACGACGCAAATTGATGTTAGAGGGAACAAAAAATCTGACGACGTAAATCGAAACAACGTTAATCGAGGCGACGTAAATCGAAGGATTACTGTATTTTGGCTAAAAACTCGTTTAATTAGCAGCAATTAATCTGTAGTGTGGTTGTAATTCATACTTGTCAACGGCAATATGGCAAATACAACAAAAAGAATGACTGCAAAACAAAGGCTACAACATGCAACATCACAGTGAAAAGAAGCAAGAACTAGCAGCTACAAATAACGTTGTAATTGTGATGCCGGTGTTGCTGCTCGGAATAATACAATGCAACAGAACAGAACAGAAAGAAAACCGTGACTATACGCGCTCACACACATTCTTACGCATGTACTTACAGTATTTGCCGCATATATGAGTCAAATTGTTGGTTGAAGTGTATCTCTTGCTCCTCTGGTGGGTTATTGTGTGGCAAGGAAAAATATTTTTTCAACTGTTCTTTGGTTCTTCTTGTTCTTCTGTTTATTCTGTTAATCCGTTGGTTTTTCTTTTTTATTGTTTCGCATATTTTTGGAAAATAAAATGCCCGTGTTGTTGTTGCTTGACGAGCCATATTGGCGTGTGCTGCAAACATGGTAAACGCTTGAGTTGATGGTACAATGATGGAGACTACCGCCTGCAACATAAAAATACACTTCAAGTGGTATTGTTTTTGTTGTTGCGTTATAACTGCGTGTTGCACTAGTCAGGTATTGTTGATTTATGATGTTGGTGATTGTTTTGGCTCTTGTGCTTTCCGATATGAACGTGAGAAAAGACTATTGTTTGGTGACAACAAATTGTTTCCATTCATTGCCTTTATGGGTTTTTGGATATGTTGTTGGAATCTTCTAATATTTTTTACTCTTGGATGAACCTCATCGTCAACATCATCTTTTCAGAATTTGTTGGTAATTGTTGTTGCTCTTGATGTAGAAAGTGATAGTCCCAGTTTATAAAGCTAGAGTACGAGAATATGGAAGCAGCAAATAGCAAGAAAAGATCTCGATAAGCTAAAATGGCTTGCCGAAGGGATTTTACAGAATGTAATCTCGAAGTTTGGAGTTGACTCAAGCTGTCCTCAGCTGAAGTCGCCATAGTCTAGTAGATAGCGTACGAGAGCTCATGGTTCAAACCCCACCTCAGACACCTCGAACAAAACGAATTATCAAAAAAAATATTTCTTTCGGCGACTTTCTCAGACTTCTGACAATAACTATGAGAGTAAAAAAAATTGCGATTAAAAATCTGTGTTTCGGAATCGATGTTCTATTCGACGTTCCGCCACTCGTGGATAAAATTAACACACACAAGATGGTTGGTGTGAGAAGATAAGTTGTAAACCTGACTAAAAGGTTGCAATGATGAATTAAGTGAGCAGATATGTATCCTCATCCAATCTCTGATCTGCTTCGAAGGAGATAAGATAACCCACATCCGAGAATTTTTTTTTTATGAATGGATTGTTATATTCCTAAAGAAGATTTTAAAACGTACGTTGTTCCGAGAGCTAAAGCAGCTCAATCTACTCCATATTAATAACTGTGTTCATAGTGTTCACGCCTTTTAGAAGTAAGTGATATCTTCGAAACACCAGATATTTAAAATATCTCCATTAAAATTTATAAGGTGAACCCGTGAACCAGATTGAAGCTCTCTGAATAGATTTCTACTCCGAAAATAGCGACGATAGGCTTTGCTATTCAAAGTCTATCTCAATAGACTTTTTAAAACATAAAAGAATACACAAATCCAAATTATCAGTATTTTACAACGAAAAAATAAATTCATAAATCTAAACGCATGCCGCTTAATTTTCATTTCATTTTGACCTTTAAATAACTAGATTATCAAATAAATTTTGGTAATGAAAAACAAGCAACAAAAAAAAGAAAAAAAATACATCAAATCAAATCAGCAGCCAACCAGTACTTGTTAACCAACTGGTGTTTTAGTCAAGTTTTTACAATTTGTTTTCAAACTCAACTGCAAAGAAACCAAAGGAAAAAACGAAAAAAAAATTCATTTAAATTTCAAATACTGACTGCGATAATATATTGGCATTAAAATGGGTTCACACTGAGCTCTGGAGGCACAAAAATTGTAATGAATACTGCACAAAAAAAAGAACACAAAATAATTCTGATCATAAAACAGTAATAAATTTTAACGAGTTTTTGCCTGGCTATCGATTTTGACGTAATTTTTAACAGACAAGATAATGGAAACGAAATGAAAATAAAAATCGCAAATATATGAATTTTCTGTGACATTTTCAAAGTCGTCAACATGTTGTTGGAGAAGAACGAACCGCGCAAAAAACAAAAAAATATTCGAATTGAACAGATAGTGGTGAGTGGAGAATTTCATTTCATGTTTTATTTTCGTATTCAAATTAGCTGAACAAATTTGCAAATTTCTGTTGATGAGTTCATATTTGGACACACGTTGACGTTTCAAAATAAACAAAAGTGTGCTGAAACAAATCAGGCCGATGCAGTTAAAGCCAATGCGGTGGGAAACGTTACAAAAAAAATTTATGTATGTTTGACACATTATAGAAGGGAAGCGCATTGATTTTGAAGAAAAACATAATTTTAAACATTTTACTTTAATGGAATCCAAAGCAAACACTTATCATCGTCGAGATCTCTTGACTTACTTATGCGTTACTCAATATCTGATTCATTCCATGGCATATCGACTTTTCTAATTAAGAAGAATTTGACTGAAAGCCGAGATGGTGCTATGCGACGCTTAGTTTATCGAATCCATTCGGTATTAAAGTAGGAACGTATGTCCATAAACGTTTTAGGCTTCGTTAAGCAGTTACATCTTCAGGATGATTTACAAGTGGCAAGGGGGGTTAATTAATAAATTTTTCCCCTGTATTCATTGACCAATCCACCACACAATTTTTCGCACAAATTCGGTGTGGAGCGCACTTATTGAAAATATTATAGTATATAGTACAAAAACTAGAGACCCTAGCAGTGTTATTAGTTTATCGGATCTATTCGATACTAAAATAGGACATAACGGTTTAGGCTTGTTTAAGCAGTTACATCTTCAGAATTTACAAATGGCAACGGCGAATAATTAATATATTCTTTTTGTTTGTATTCATTGACCAATCCACCACCCTTTTTTTTGCACAAATTCGGTGTGAAACAAATTTTTTTGGATCATAAAGTAGACGAAACGTTTTATTGACAATACAAGAAATATAGACACAAACAGTGCCACCATCTCATAGAACCACTTTACGGGTAGCTATTTTTATAATCAGCGGTTCAATTCAAATAGATTTGTGTGAGCATAAGAAATGGAGTAATGGTACAGCTGAAGAGATAGGTAGGAGGCTATTACAAGAAAACTTTCTTTTTGTCAGGTAAATTGATATTTCGTGACATTTTTCTCAGGAATTGGAAACGTTGAAGAGCGAGGTTTATTCTATGGGAGCACTTATAATCGAGGGTAGAATAACGTGTGACTCTATTCGCAGGAACGAAAATAAAAATTCGTAGGAATCGTTACATACATCATACCACGACATCCAACAGACTTGGATTGGAATTTAAAGAAAGAACAAGCAAAATCCTCAAATGTTATATGAGCCCAAAGTGACCTCCATCTGGAATAATTTTCAAAATTTTGTTTATTAAAAACATGTTATTAGTCGAGAGAATTGCCGTAGTCTAGTGGGTATTGTGTTGGCATATTAGACGTGAGGTCGTTATAAACCTCAGTTCAGACATCTGCAACAAATTGTGACTTCTTCTCAGCAGATGTGTGGCAAAACTCTGGTAGTACATAAAATAGACATAAATAGTTTCACAAAAATCTGTTGTTTGGAGTCGACTTTAAACTGCAGGTCCCGCTACTCATGTATAAAATTAACACACCAACATAAGTGGAGTGAGATTGTAATCCTAACTGAAGTGTTGTAAATACCAATTATGTACATAAGAGGTTAATAAACCTCCTAAAACTATCGTTTCCTTTCTATTTTGATTAGAAACATAATTTTCCAAATCCTTAACAGTTTAATCAGGAATATATATCAACAATGTAAATGAAAATTTCATCCGCCAATAAATTCAAAGTTTTTATGCAATCGCAAGCCTTTAAAGCCGTTTTGTAGCATTTTTACGTATGTATTTATATTTGTTGTTATTGTTGTTAATGTTAATGTTAATGTTACGGTTTAAGGTTTTTTTTTTAAGTGAAATGCAATAAAACTAAACAAAAATTTAAAAGTCTGTTTTAAAACGAAACTCTGTTCGTTAGACACCTATACTTTTTTGTTGCATTTTAATTTTACATGTGAGTGAAACTGCTGACGAAAGGCGAACAAAAAAAGATCAACAACCAAACGATTTTAGTTTTATTGCGCAAAGGTGAAAACATGCTTTGGGTCTCTACTAGTTGGGCAGTTACAACAAAAATATTTTTGTTTTTCTAAAACAATATGGAAATAATCTAACGACAAAAAATTCGGGGAAAATTGTGGACACACATGCTGCTTTTTAGTCGTTAAGCCAACAGAGAGATAGATAGAAAGGACAACAATGCTCCCAACCGAGAAGGCCTATAATCTTCTATTTTAGGATATAGTAGTCGTAGTCACTCTATAAAACAGGAGTGTGCTATGAAATTAAAGGCGCCCGAAATGTCTTAACCCTTTCCCTGTCCACATACAAAAAAACCCCATATGAAACCAACTTGCAACTCACATATGATGCACAGGACAGGGAAAGGGTTAATTGATAAGTGATACAATAAAACTGGTTGCTGTAGTTCAAGGTAACAAACACATGTTTAAGTAAAAACAGGTTGTTCCACTTATTAATCAATTTCTATTATTAAACTTAGTTTTCACAAAACAAAGTTTTGAAAAATTTTTCGTACACACTCCTTATTACAGAGAGTATTAACCAAAAAGTATTTCAGGATTATGTCTCCATGTAGTACCCAGAGTGTGTTGTTTTTCTATGTTTGATTTTCCTTGTTGTAATTGTTATTGTTTGCGTTTTTTTATCGTTGTCGTTTTAGTTTTGAATTGCAAATTGTGGGTGTAAATAATGACAACGTAAATGAACATGTAAATTGTTTATGATAGTCATTATTAAAACAATAATAGCAACAACAACAACTATAAACATTTAACAATAACATTTAAAAAACAACAACAATATTTTTTAATAAAAAACATAAGAAGGGGATAAAATTAAATGAAGTGCGTAAAGAACGTTGGAAATTTATTGGAAAAATATTTGAAATAAATTATTTACAGCAAAAAAAAAAAAAAAAAATAGAAAAATAGAGAAAAAACGTAATTTAAATTTGTTTAAATAAAAAAAAGAAAACAAAAAGGGAAAAAAAGGAATATTTTTTATTAATAATTTTAAATTCAATGACTAGGATGTGAAGGTGTTTCGGCCCTCATAACCACCACGTTTGTTTTTAAATGGTCTATGATATTAGCAGAGGCTGTAAAAGGTCAACGGAATTAACATTAATGTCGCAATAGATTCATGCCAAATGAATAACTGATTTTTTTTATCGATTTAGTTAACTTGTCCTGATATTGTAGGCGTATTTTAAGGGCGTGAAAGTGCTAAAAAAATAAAATCGATATAAGTATATATACAAAGCATTATCAGCAGTGTTCTGGCAAATAAAAAGTAAATCAAATTGTTAAGAATAGTTTTTCAATTCTGACGTTCTGGGCTGTCCCGCTGCTGATGGAAAAAATTAACACACACAACATGATTAATGCGAGAATATTGATTGTAATCTTGACTAAAAATGTTGTTATGATTAATTGGTCATAATTAAGTACAAACAATGCTCATTGTTATTATTAATTTCGATTGGTGCAGGCTATTGATACAAATTCGTTCACCGCCCTTTGTTCGACGGTTACAAGAATGTTGGTATTGAGATTTAAAACCTTCTTTATTATTATTATCTATTTATCTATTTTGAGTTATTTTGAAAAAGAAAAATCCCTCATGCTACAAGTATTAAAGGATTAACAGTCCTTTTTTTACCCTACAACACTTCTTAGGAGAAATTCTGTTAATGTTTGTAACACAGAAAGGGAGAGTTTTGCAATCACCATCAAATAAGGCGACTGTGTAGGTAACACGTTCTAAGTCGGAAGGAGCACATTAAACCGCGTCTATGGATGAAAATATTGAAATTAAAGGTTAAGTTGCAATGTTAAATTGAATTTCGAATATCCACTTGTGAAACTAAGTGAAATATCCAATAAGGGAAATATATTAACTGTCTGAGAAACTTTCCACTTAGAATGTGTTCCTATTGCTTCTGCAGTGAAAGCATGAGGGTAAAACTTTCGTTTTAAGCGTACTTACCGCTTGTTCAATGACCCATGTAATTCGCATTGTGTTTAGAAAGAGAGAGAGAGACGAGGATCTTCAGAATCTTCAGTGTACTGTGCTTTAACATAGCATAATAAATGGAACTCCACCACTATAGCTAGGTAAGTCTAGGTTGTAGCGTTGATTACCAGAGCTCATTTGAGCACGCATAGCGGACCGTTGCGATGCCACAGCAACGAACCGAATTCCAACAAATTCCGAGCAAGTTAATCAGCGCAAGGACTGCAACCACTCTGTATTCTCCGATAAAAACTTTGTAAATTTCTTTTTTAGACAGTCAATATCAGAGAAGGAAGTGAAGAAACCACATCCAACAAGAACCTCGTTTCTGCTCATACTTCGCTTGAAAAAGTGGTTAATAAACGACTGACAAGCTTCATATCCCACCCCAATCGCAAAAGCAGAATTAAGTTGCTACTGAGCAACAGCTAAGCTCTGGAAGGATTCGATTCGATTTTAAGTCAAATTATGATTTAAATATTATAAATTAAATACAATAAATTAATAATTAATTATTTTAATTATAATAAATTAATAATTAATTCTTCATATACAAGTATAAATTAAATAAAAACTCATACTGAGATCGAGAGACATGCAACGTATGAGTGATATTCAATTCTATTAATTCCGTATACAACAAAAATTAACTCTTATTTTATTGCATACTTTTCGAGGTAATTATGGCAACACTGGCAGTATGGCCGCGTAATATGTATATGCCATATAGAATTCAATACTAAGTATACGTATGAGTGATATTAAATTCCGGTAATTCAGTATACGACAAAATTAAATTCATATTTTATTGCATACTTTTCAGAGTAATTATTCTAATACTGGTAATATGGGTATGGGTGCGTATAAGCAATATATTTCAAATGAAATTCAATATTAAGTAAACTGTGAATATGAAGTTAGTCAATGCCAACTGCATTGGATATTTAAAAATTCTAACTTTTTTTGTTTAATTTTCTTTTTTAATCAGTATAAGAGGATTGTAATGTAAACGAAAACTTACTTTCTACACCGTTTAAGTAGTTAGTTTCCGTTTTTTTTATAAGACCAAGACTTAGGGGAGGGCACCTACTTATACAGTGCTTTTTGCTGGAAAGTATGTTGTGGGAAGGAGGACAAAAGGAGTAATGTCTAAAAACACTACTTTGAATCTTTGAATCACTAGATTTAAATCTTTTTATATTATGTGGCAGAAAAGACCTTTGCATGTAGTGAGTTCGATATAGGAATATTCCGTCTAAAGAAAGAATACTGTTTGGAATTGCCTTGCATGAAAAACGAGTACTACGTAAGAATTCACAATTTTCGGAGATAAATCCCTTCATTTCGCGAGAGCAAAATCCATTGTAGTAGCGATAGAACAGTGAAACACAAGCCACATTGCGACGATACTCCACCAAATCAACAGTAGTGGATGCTCTATCGTCATTATGGAGCACATTTGCTCCGTCCGACACTACATAAGTGGTGTGAGAAGCTAGGTCGTAAACCTGACTGATGGATTGTACTGACTTTATTTGCCACATTTTGTAAATTTAACATACCGATGCCCATTTATCCACTATTTCCTATTGCTTGCTACAATTACTTTACTTTCTATCTGTGCCATACCAAACATTTCAGTCATATGATATGTTAGAAATTCTCTTCCGTGAGTAAATTTTAAAAGCAAAAATCCCTGACGTTAAATATGGTAGAGCATTAGGAGTCTTTTTTCTATCATACATTACTTCATAACAGAAATTCGGTTAAGAAAGAGAAAGAGAGAGTTTTACAATCACTAAAAGTAGATTAAAATGGTACCTCGTCTAATAGCAAACCCTGCGTATTCTAATAATTCTTAAAGCGATTAGTATTCCCACGTAATGTTTTTTTTAGGAATTGTCTAGTCAAAGATATCGGATGTTTCCAAAAGGCGTATATGTAGTATCGTAGAACAACATGTAGTCCAGCTTGACCCATGACAAGTTCTTGTTTTCACTTTTTTATTGCTGGAATTTGATTCATTTCTTCTGACATCCTGTAATGCAAAGATCTTCTCATTTAAACTGTTGCTTTATATTTTGAGAAGTCTAATGACTGAGTAAATGTAATTTCCAAAAGCTTAATACATGAGTTATATGGAAGCGGCTCATTAAGATATCTATGTTGTCGATTGATCTTTTCACAACATGGTCGATCCAATGCTATATTTTTGCTGTTGGTGTTCGAATAATCAGTCTGAGGATTCATTCTCATCGCGGTCTTACACGGATGTGGTTTATAGACCTTCAAGTCTCTTCAAATCTTAGCAATTTTTCCATAATGCTTCGTAATGCTCAAAAAGTGGACCTGTTTGAGAAAAGTTTTGACTATTTTTCGCTTTCATCGGTTGCTATATGGCAAATGTTTGATAAAAGACTTTAGATGAAAGCTTGCCAGATAAGTGGTTTTTAAAAGCACTGAAAAATTAGCGCGATGGAATGACTTGTTTTGTATTATTCACAGCTTTACATTTGATTATGCCGCAGCCAACCAAATACCTTTAAGCTCCTTTCTACAACTCGGCCAAAATTGCCAAATTGCAAAAAAAAATTTCGCTAGCAGTGGCACATTTACATTTCCAATATATAGTGGACAGCAAAAGTCTTAGTACGGCAATATATATACACTGGCGAGCAAAAATGAATACTTAATATTAACAAAATATTTTAAATCCAATATTTTTTGTATTTATTGCAGTAAGTAAGAAATTGTAAATAAAAAATTTCAGACGTTGAACTGACCAGCACAAAATCCGGATTTAAAACCGATCGAGAATTTGTAGGCAATCGTAAAACGAAAATTGGCACAGTATGAAAACCCTCCAAATAACCTTAACACATTGTGGCTAAGAATTGAGGCAGAGTGGCAAAGTATAAACAGTGAAACCATCAAAAAACTGGTAGAAAGCTTACCAAAACGCATTAAATCAGTAATAAAGAATAAAGGATTATGGAGAAAATACTGAATTTTTCATTTGAAACGAAACGAGCAAAATTGGAAAAATGCTACTAAATAACATTTAAGCTGTGTTTTATATTTAAAAGGAAATAATATTACTGATAAGTTTTTGTTTTAATTAGATGATAGTCTAAATAAATGTTTAACATATGGATTGTTTTTTTTTTTTCATTTTAATAAATAAAGAACAAATATAAAGTTTATATTTTTCTTAATATTATGTATCCATTTTTGCTCGCCAGTGTATTTATAGTTTATTTTATATTTATATTTTTTATATTTTATATTTATAGTTTATTATTTATTTTATCAATTTATTTCTGTTTTATTATAAAACAAACAATTTTTTAATGTTTTTAATAAAACCCCCAAGTAGAATCCTGAGAAAATTTAAAATTCAAACGCCCAATATATGAAAATGTTATCCCTTGTATTTAGTAGAATATCCATTAAGGCCAAGCACTCCATTTAACCCATTTGGAATTGAATGTACTTTTTTTTTGTCAAAATATATTGCCGTACTAAGACTTTTGCTGTTCACTATACATATGTACATACTAATTCATCTAGTATGTTCATGCCACCACACCATATGAATCAATCCAATGAAGCTGTCAATTAGTATGTCGTTTCTTTTTTGTATTACTTTTTTTCCTCTTATTGTTGTTGTTATTGTAATTCTTTTTTATTTTCCTCTCATGATAATGTCAATGTTTACTTTGTTTCAATAGAATTGAGTAGGCAAAAAAGAATAGAGAAAAAGGAAAAACAAATAGAAAATGGAAATGGTATTCCAAATAAACGTAATGCAAGTTTGTTTCTTAAGTCTTTCTTTTTTTGCATGGAACATGAAATCTTTAAAGTATTTGTGAGAAACACAAATAGATTTTGTTCTATACTACTGGTATTTAAAAGTACACAAAAAATAACTAATTGCACAACCTTTCCTTATTTCAACACTAAAAACTCCACAACTTTGTAAATGTTATAACAAAATGAATAATAAAATACGTATTGTTAAGAGTCATATATTCTATAAATTTATCGATAATACACACACCCTGAGGGCAATTTTCTTATTTCTACACTCGATTGAGGTCAATCTATCAGCATTAGGGTTGCCAGCCTGGCTGGACTTGGCTGGATTGTCCAGCTTTTTTGATGCTTGTCCAGTTTCAAGCTAAAATTTAATTTGTCCAGCTAAAAAGAAATTTTTTAGTACACTGCAATAACTTGGGCAAAAATTTTCATGTCATCTTAGTCAAATCATTAGCTTATTACAAATTTTTTTTTACCAAAGTTAGTATGTACTTTAAACAAAATCAAACTAGACTGAATTGTTATTTTTTATTGTTTTGTTTTTAGTATTTAATTTTAATTCTTACATATATACATATGCATATGCAAATATGTATGTGACGGACTGAACCGAAAAAATGTAAGTTTAGTTAAATAATTTTTAAAGAATGCAATGAATTTATTTAATTGTAATATTTTTAAATAATAATACATATGTATATATGTTGATAACAATGGATATTTTAATAAAAATTATTTACACAAAACCAAAATAAACATTTTCTCAGTATTTTTTATGCCCAGCTTTTTTTATTTTGTCCAGCTTTTTCAAACCCAATGTCCAGCTTTTTGCGAATCGGAATCTGGCAATCCTAATCAGCATATAGGCTAATAGTAGAGAAAGTTTATCTCTCCGCCATGCTACACTTTTTGTAATATATCAGGCATTTTTGAAGTCTAATTAGACAAAAAATATTCAATTCCTCTGTCGAAAAAATCTTAGTATCTTCAGTTTTTAAACTAAATCCTATGTCTTGTGTTGCAGACGCCAAACAAATAATTACTACAAATAATGTGCATACAGTATAATACAAAATCCTGACTATCTTATTTATCTAATCCCGTAAGCAAAACATAACCTCGAAATATACTCCTTAATAACTGATTGATATTGTGGGACAACTACTCATGCACCAAACCTTGTCCCATCCAGGTGTACTTGGTTTGGATTCTCCAATTGGACAATTATGCTCGGGTTTTGACGCAATAACCATATACATATGTACATACATATATACATAATTGGTCATTATAACGGTTCAGTCAGAATTACGACCTAGATTCTCACACCAACTATGTTGTGTGTATTAATTTAAATACATGAGTGACGGGACCTACAGTTTATAGTCGATGCCGAACGACAAATGTTTGAGCAACTTTTTCATGGTAATTTCCAGAATCGTGATGTTTTTGCCATATGTCCATGATTAATCACCTGATGTGTACATTTTGATCAAGTCCGTAATATAATGACATTACAAAGTTCCTCCGAGATACTTGCACAAAAGATCATCAGTGTTACTCGTTGACTAAATCGATGATCAATATAGGTATTTAGGAGCCTCCCACGTGGAATGGATTATTAAGGTGTATATCCAGGTTTTAGTGGATATCGCCAAATATCTCGAGATGTCATGAGTAGTGGCGGACATACCATGAAAAGAAGAAAAACGGAAAGTCGCACTACAGACCTAACCGACAATCCAAAATGTATATACTATCCATGCAAATTTGTTATAAAATATGGAACAATTTTATTGTTAAACAATAATCAAAAAAATAGAGATTCTAAATCGTAATTATGAGTTTCTAACAGGATACAAAAGATACAGGATTTATCTGTATAGATTCGAACACCATACGTCACCGAAATATCCAATTTGCACATAACAGGATAGAAAGGTGGCACATTTAATGTTCGAAAGTCTTAGATTTGAGAACGGGCGCTCACTGTTCATGAAGCTTATTAGCAGAAAATAATTTTAATGTCAAGATGTCATCTGAGAATAACTGAGAACGTACAGAAGGCTTCATAATATCGTCGCACAAAGAGAAGAAGAAAAACTAGCAAAAGAGGTTGAGAGTAGCACAGTCTCGAACCCAGTGAGGAAAGTAAAATCAGACAAGTGACCTGACAACTCTGTCAAATGTTAGTTGTTAGAATTGATGTATTAACGATCAAAATTTTCCACTCCAACATAAAAAGACGAATACTTTTGTATCCGACCGTTCTTTAGATATTTTAGGCAGTTTTAGGCACACATTTTGTAACTAACACTTTCTAAAAATGTATTGAACCATCATCAGAATTTTTCCTCCACATTGTTGTTTTTTTATTACTTCAATAATTTCATTATTATGTGCTATGGAAGTAAATAGTTTTTCTGTAATCTTGTTAGTTAACTGGTTTATTGTTTGGCCCTTCTCTCTTTACTTTACGTTCAGTTCTGAAGATATGATGAATTTTGAGTCAATCCTTAACAAACCTAAACGATTTACCAGCTAAACAGTAGACCCTCTACTTTTACGTTGGTAAGGGGCATAAAAGTTATGGCATTTATATCGTTATGTTCATTTTTGAAGTCTTTTGTATTCTTAAAGGGATTCGAATTTACAAAACAGATATTATTTGTTGTTTCTTATCAAATTTGTTTCTATAATTGGTGGATGATTCTTTTTGGTTGTTATTGTTATTATAAATTATGCAAATAATATGGAAAAAATTAAAAAAAAAACATTATAATTGCAATATAATTGCACTTAAACTTCATAAAAGCAAAAAACGTATACAAAACAAAAATTCTTTGATTATACAGTTTACAGTTACGTGATTAATTAAAATGCTAAATATGATTGAATACTACATTTGCAAAACACTGACCTAGACTTCAACTCACTGGTGAGGAAGCATAAAATTACAACTAAATGAATGAATATGTGAGTAAGTGTGCCAAAGAAAAGAGAAAATTGATTTTTAACTGTATTAACATACTAACAGAATAACATAATTGATTAATTTTCGCTTGATCCAGTAAATAATTTACAATTACTTGTAATTAATTTTGCTGGCTCCTCTGTACTACTGCTACCCACGTTTATTTCTACAAATTGTTGCCAATTAACAATTTTCTTCAGTAACTATACATAAACACTTTCGATAATAAATTAATATCACCACCTGCTGTGAGACATGATTTTCATTTGTTGTTGGTTAATATTTTGTTGTTGTTAATCTTTTTTTATATAAAAAAATACCTCATTTAAAATCTGCTGTCATCTGTGCTGCTGTTTAAATAATTTATTATTTTTTTATGTAACTTTGAATATTAAAATGCAATTAATAAATGCCACAAACTCCAGTTTCGTCTGTTAAACAAACATGAATGAGTGTCATTGTGCTGATCTAAGAAACGACATAAAATAATAAATACCATGACTGAAATAACAGCAGCAACAACAACAGCACCACGAATGTATAAAAAATTAAAATAAAGACAGAATTTAATTGAAATTTATTTTATTATACCAACACTTTAACATTGAATATAGCACAATGGGCTGGCAAAGCCAAAAAGCAGTAAAAAAAAGAACCAAAAGAGCAACCAAAATGAGTAGTATCTCGATAACACCACTGAGTATCATGAAAACTTCTTTTAGTTTTTGGTTCGATTGATTGGAAAAAACATGAAAAAATGCCGGCTTCAATTTCAAGTTGAGGGTCAATTTATATTAATTATTATTGTATGTTCGAAAAGTAAATTGTGTGGAAAAGAGTACAACAACTAACGCAGTTTTATTATTTTTCTTTTTTTTTTTCCTTTTAATAAAAATGGGAAGGTTAAGTTAGGTTGCACCACCGATATTTCTAATTTCGTCCATTATTACCAATACCTCCTGTTTGGCGTCTCACATCCATCCCGAGAGTTTTATGAATTCGTGCACTTTATTCAAATAGTCTTCGGCAAGTCGCCGTAGTCAAGTAGGTAATGTGTTAGCTTATTAGATGTGAGGCCACGGTTCAAACTCCAGATCAGACATTTCCAACAAAATGAAATTTGAAAAAATTTTTCTTCGGCTACTTCCTCTCAGCAGATTTCTGGCAAAAACTCTGAGAGTAAATAGAAATTGCCATGAAAAGTTTCTCAAAAATCTGTTGTTTGGAGTCGAGTTTCAACTATAGGACCTGACACTCATGTATAAAAATTAACGCACACAACATAAGTGGTGTGAGAAACTAGGTCGTAATCTTGTCTGAAAGGTTTTAATTACCAATTATGTATGTATGTAAGTAGTCGTCAATAAATTCTTTTCCTTATGTTCCCTATCACAGTTTTGGTGTCTTGCGGTCTTCACTTCTTCCTCATTCTTCTTAGTTGTGTGTACCAAAAGACCAGAGTGCCCTGACTTGGCCGCAGTACTATTTTTGTCCAAACTTGGCATAATCGAGGGAGAATACAGACAGGGCGCTGCAAAAAGCAAGAGCAAGAACGACTTTAGCAGCTGGTCGGGCAGGTAAATGATAACCGTAGAGGTACAGTTGAACTATAATGGACACAACTTTTGAGCTTGTGAATGTCCATATGTTGTAATACTTAATTCGGGGTTCTGGTAGGATTTCACCGTCCGAAACTGGGGTGGATGCTAGTGGGTAGAGTTCCAACACTTAATGATACATTAAGCGACATAACCCCGTAGCTGCTAGGCTTTGTATTTGTAAATAAATAAAATAAATAAATGAATAATATTTCCCATTTGCGGTCCCATTGTGAAAAGTGCTGCTAAAAAAACTTTATTGGTACAAAAGATCTACAAAAAATTGAAAAACTATGGATTTTAATTCATTCAATTTGAAACTTGGAAATATTTTTTGTTTTTGTGTTTTTGTTACTATCGTTGTTAGTCTAACAAACAACATGTTGTCGACAAAGTTGTTCTACCATTGTGTTTGCCATTGAATGGTTTAATATGTCTGGGTGTAGTAAAGAGGGAGGAATTATTACTCACAATCGGTGTCGAGTGAATTGGTGTGGTTGACTTGGAGTGACTTAATTTGGATTATTTTGCTTTGGGTTGAATTGGACTCGTATTGTCAAGAACAAGTAAAAATTTCAAAAATGTTGATTTTATGCAAATTGTATTGTTTTAAGCCATTGTTGGTTGATTTTTGAATGAGACAAAGACGAAAGCAAAAAAATGCAAAAATTTCATTCATTTTTTGTGTCAACAAAAACATTCTTACCAATAAAAGTAATAAAATCGTCAGCGACAAAAGATTTTTTTTTTTTCGCTGTTCATTTACAATATTTAGAGATACAAAACTCACGATTTTTTCTGATTGTTTTTTATGGAAAAAATTATTTTTTTGAATAACTTTTAAACAACTGCCATTGTAAGCTGGTTTAAAGCGATTGTTGATATAATTGTGTTAATCTTGGCCCAGCATTTCATGTCGTCAGCCGCAACGGTAGCAGATAACCAAACAGCCAACAATTAGACAGAGGCAACGGTAGCAATTGTGACAACAATATTTTTCTTCTTGTCTTTTGAGGTGACAACAAGCCAGCCATTGTTAGTTTTGCTAATGTTAACCTTTTAACTTGAAAGATCCTGTCTTGTCCCTTCTTTCCATATCTTCCCTAGCCACTGCATACTTCTTTTGCATCTATACCTGTCAATGTGAGGGGAGTGGGTATGAAACTACAAGGCAACGCCACTGATTGGTTTCAACTTGGCGAAGCCCGGGGCTATCCTTGAAAGTACATACCAAGCAGCTCACAGCCTCCGCATCTTAGATCAGGCGCTCCCCGGGTACTGGTACTCAGCATCCGCTGGGTACTTGCTAATGTGAGAAGGCGAGATTGACGATTCGACACGACCTTGATTATGCATTGGAAATCGATTTTGAAGATGACGCAAGTGGGCTGACGTTTGTTGCATTCAGTTACCTGAGTACACCGGGTGAAAACCGGTCGAAATGGCTTTCAGGCTAGTGTTGCAGACGCCTCCGTTCCGTTAAATCCGTGGCAGGGCTTCAAGTACGTTCGATTATCGTCGCCATTTAGTTGGTGATGCAGGTTTAGTGGAGATGACTCCTAATTAGTGTCCGACCTGGCTCTGAACGCAAACTCCCATGAGGATTTGCGTCAACCCTCGCGAGGACCTCACTGATTACCATAGGCAACCTCGGGGTCTTTGAAGGACAACTGCATAGTCGATATGAGATAGCGGCTTGAAGATGGAACCCGAAAGAAAAAAAAATGAATAAGAAAATATTGGAAGTGGAAGAGATGATGCAGGGTGAGGTTGCCTTTATGAGCAGTCCGAAAATCAGGCGATCACCGGTGAAAAGAACCCAGACAACGGCGAACTCTCAGAGCACAACTGCGAGGAGCACTGGGATTGAGAAGGGTGGCACGACACCAAAATCTGCGCAGGAGGGTGCGCAATCGCATGCACCACAACCAGTGCATGGTGGAGCAGGAGAACCGCTTTTGGGGCACAGTTCCCCTAGACAGGAGTTCATATGCAAGATGAGGAACTCAGAGGAGGAGACCTTTACTAAGTCCCAAAGTGTTATCCGCAGGATAAGAGCGGCAATGACCAGAGCAAGGAACATCAGCATGGATGTACAGAGCGGAGTATCAGAATTAGAGGAACTCATCGATATAATGAAGAGCTACAGGGAAAACTGGAAGGCTGCAGAAATGGAAAAGGAAGCGAGTAGGGCTCTTGAGATTACCAGGAATAACAGGAACGACGATGTCTCCACACCTGTTAGTTCCCTCAATAAGAGAGGCGCCTCAAGCCCCGCGGATACCCGCCCGGAAAAGAGGCCGAGAGGAAAACCGACGGACATGGCACAGCTCAAGGAAACAGTGAACGAGGAATGGAAAACAGTGAAGAGCAAGAAAACGGCAAGGAAGGAGAAAAAGGAGCGACAAAAAATTGTGAAAGAACGTCCAGAGGCTGTAATCATCCACCCAACCGAGGGGCGCAGCTACGCTGACGTTCTGAGGAACATACGGAGCAAAATAAGACCAGAGGAATCGGAGATAGCGATACGAGCCGTCCGGAAGACGAGAACAGGTGCCATTCTCATTGAAATGGGTAAAGGAGGCAAAAGAGACGAGTTCAGGGAGAACCTAAAGAGCGTCCTAAATCAAGAGGCAACCGTAAAGGACCTTGTACCTACGGTCACTTTGGAAATTCGGGACCTGGATGCCCTCACAACCACCGAGGAAGTTATGGCAGCCGTACAAAGAGAAGCGGGCGAAATAAATCCGGATATGTCCGTTCGTATAACCGGGGCGAACAGCCGGGAGCAGAAAAGAGCCTTCGTGACAACCTCTGCAAGTTGTGCGAAAGCGCTGCTGAAACTACAGAGGATCAAAATAGGCTGGACACGCTGTAGAATAACCATCAGGGAAGAACCGACACGCTGTTTCCGATGCTTCGGAATAGGTCACAAACGGTGGGAGTGTGGTGGACCGGACAGGTCAGACCTATGTATGAAATGTGGAGAAAAGGGCCATAAGAGAAAAGAATGCCGGAACACACCGAAATGTTGTATTTGCTCTGCGGAGTCAGGAAAATCTCTGGATCACCTCCCGGGATCGCGGGGCTGCGGGACGAACTTACGAAAGGCAGCATGAGGATATTGCAGCTGAATATGCATAGAGGGAAGGTGGCTTTTTCTTTGCTATCGCAAATAGTCAGGGAGCAGGAAGTTGACGTAGCTGTTATAAGCGAGCAGTATGCATCTAAAAATAGCGGATTCTGGCTGGGTGATGAAACATCTACAGCAGCTATATGAATAACGGATAACCAGGGCCCCCGACCGAGAAGATCTGGTAGGGGGGATTGTTTCACCTGGATACAGTTTGACAAGATTACTCTAATGAGTTGTTATTTGACTCCCAATGATGACGTGGGAACCTTTGAGGAGAAATTGGCCAGAATTGAGGATGCAATGGCGCAGATTGGCGGCAACTTCATAGTTGCAAGCGATTTTAACTCCAGAGCGGTAGAGTGGGGAATGCGGAATACCAACCCAAGAGGCAGGCGAATTGTAGAGATGGCAGCTCGAACCGGTCTAGTCTTCGCGAATGAGGGGAGCGTAGCTACCTTTAGACGACCAGGCTGCGAGGGCACCATCCCTGATATAACTATGGTCTCGGAGAGCATGTATCACAGAGTCAAGGAGTGGAGGGTCTTGGAAATATATACGGGCAGTGATCACCAGTACATATCATACACCTTTGCTCCAAGGAATAGACTTGAGGAGGACAATTACACCGCGAATAATCGAATTTGGGATGCACGGAAATTAAATGCGAATCGGCTACTCTTGGAAGTGGATAAACTGTGTAGCAGAGTTGAACTCTCGGACGATGCGAGGACAAGAGTGGAACAAACCATGGAGATAATAAGACGCGGATGTAAAAAGGCAATGCCCTTGCGGAGACTTTCGAATATCAGAAGGAAGGCAGTGTACTGGTGGGACGGCAATATCGCAGCACTCAGGCGAGAGTGCCTACGACTACGACGGAGGTACACTAGAGCCAGACCCGATGGACCAGCTCCTGACGAAATGCGGGCATATAAGGAGGCAAAGAAGTCTCTGAAGAAGGCTATATCGCGAAAGAAAAATCAGGCATTCCAGGAACTACGCGACGACGTAAACGTAAACCCTTACGGACTTGGATACAAAATTGTAATGGACAAACTGAACAGAAGGAAACCAATGGAAATTATGGACGAGAGAGTAATGAGAAATATAGTGGATACACTATTCCCTACTCATGAACCGGCGAACGAACGACGACGGAATACGCCCAATACAGAAACTTTGCCATTTTCCACAGAGGAGCTGAAAGCAGCTGCAGTCGGATTGAAACCCGGTAAGGCACCTGGGCCCGATGGCATCCCGCCTGAGGTAATGCGGGAGATTGCCAATCAGAGACCGCAATTCCTACTGGGAATGTACAATGCGTGCCTGAGAGAGTGTATTTTCCCCGAAATATGGAAGAGACAACGGCTAGTCTTGATAAATAAGGGAAAGGGCGATCCAGAGGACCCATCCGCGTACAGGCCACTGTGCATGCTGGATACGGCGGGAAAGCTGCTCGAGAGGCTTTTGAAGCCTCGGCTTGCTGCCGCGATTGAGAATAGTGGCGGACTGTCTGCTAGACAATATGGTTTTCGACCCGGTCGGTCTACAATTGGTGCCTTGAGAGAGGTGACTGAAGCGGCCAGGGTAACACAACGAGGGAACAAATCTTCGAGGCCTGTGGTACTGCTTGCGACTCTGGACGTTAAAAATGCGTTCAACAGCCTTAGATGGAGCGACGTATTAAATGCTTTGGAGTACAATTTCTCGGTGCCACACTACATCTTGGCCATGATAAGTAGTTATCTGAGTAGCAGACAGCTGGTGTATAACACAAGCTCGGGCCCAAGGGTGAAACATATAACATCAGGAGCGGCACAGGGATCTATACTCCGCCCCGACCTATGGAACGTCAACTACGATGGAATTCTGAGAGAGATATGCCAGAGGGAACTTTTTTGGTTGGATACGCAGATGATATTGCAGCTGTTATCACGGCCAGGAACACGGAAGAGGCACAACGAAAACTGAGACGTGTTATGCTTAGAACGAAAACATGGCTGGATGCCCACGGCCTGGATCTGGCCATGCATAAAACGGAATTACTGCTGATCACTGGTCGTCATATCCCCTTGCAGGTGGACATGAGTATAGGAGACGAAGTAATTAGGGCAAAGAGCTCGGTGAAATACCTGGGAATAAGGCTGGATCCCAGACTAACATTTTCACATCAGATCCAGTACTTGGCTAACAAGGCCCAGAGGATCGTTGGACAGCTCAGTAGATTAATGGCGAACATTGAGGCCCGCTACCGGCGAGACGGAGACTCCTGATGGAGGTTGGAAACAGCATTATGCTTTATGGGAGCGAAATTTGGGCCGAAACACTGAATGTTAAGAAGCGGACAAACGCACTGGTAGCGGTACAGAGAACGGCTGCATTGCGTATCGCGTCGGCATATCGTACGGTATCCGCCCCAGCCGTAGTGGTGATAGCGTGTATTATCCCTGTGGATCTGCTGGCAGCGGAGCGGATGGAGATCTATAAGGCGAAATCGGCTGGAAGCAACATAACCGCTCATTTCAGGGAAAACACCATTTCAGAATGGCAACAACGATGGAACGAAGAAGATAGAGGAAGATGGACGGCGAGACTTATTTCAGACATAAGGCCATGGATAGGTCGGAAATTGGAAGAGATAAATTACTACGTTACACAGATGTTATCGGGTCACGGATATTTTAGGAAATATCTGCACAGAATGGGAAAGACCGCCTCACCTTACTGTCTTTACGAGGAAGAGGAGATAATTGATGACGCAGAACACACCGTTTTCGAGTGTGCACGCTGGCAGAGCTATCGCTCTGCACTGATGTCGATAGTTGGGGCGATCACGCCCGGTAACATTGTCGGGGTTATGACCACGAGTAGGGAAAATTGGACCTCAGTGGCGAATTACGTGGAGAGGATTCTAAAACTGAAGAAGAGAGACCTTGAGGCTGCAGAACATGTGGGCACGCCGGAATAGATGAAACTGGCCCACGTGTCAAGCGAAATTCGAAACAAGGATCTGGAGGAAAGGAATAGTGGAGACACTTAGATGTCTCTTCAACTTTCAACACGCAATCCGGACGCGGATATGCACATGCAGGGGCCAAAGAGCCAAAGGGACTCCACTCCGAAGTAATACCACCGTAGTTCCGGAGTGGGCACAACAAGTCCATGAGACGAGGGGGGGATTTAGTGGGTGAGGGCCCCACACACGGAGGATGTGACGACTTCCTCTATGGTGCGGTTAGGTACATTTACCCCTCCTCGGCGTGAAAAAAAAAAAAAAAAAAAAAAATACCTGTCAATGTCTTTGTTTTTGGTATCCGAAATAGAGTCATTAATATTTAATTTTTTTCTTTTGTTTGTTTTCGTAAACAACAACACCATTTTGCCACTTTCATATACAAACTGACTGATGGTAAGTAAAACTAATATAAATTTCTACGGATTATATTACATTTTCTTTATAATTGTTGTTGCTGTTGTTGTTGTTGTAATTTTACATTAATTTAAATTTTACATGAATATTTATTCTTTTTTTCGAACATTTAGAAATTTTATTGGTGTTTGTTACACAGTATGACAGTTTCTTTATTTTTTTTATTTAATGTTGTTTTTGGTTTGATGTTGTTACTTTTGACAGTAGAAAATATGGCATGCAACGGCAACACAAGGACAACAACCATTAGCTTTGATGTGATGGAACGTAAAAAATGCAACGAAGAAGAATTTATTTTGAACAGAAATAAATTATTTTTATTGTTAATTGTATGGTTGTTGTTTATGTAGTTGCAAATGTTGTTCTTGCATTATTTTAAATTAAATTAATTTAACAAATAGCTTTAAGAAGAAAGATATTCCAGCTGCAATTTTTGGAAATGATCTTTAGACGGTGTTGCAATTATCCTACACTCTTCTTTGACTTACGGTATTCTTCAATGTAGTAATTTCTTCTGCTTTTGTCCCCATTTTTTCTCAGTTTGATCATACAATTTTATAACTTTCTATCGCCTTCTGCCATCTATTTTTATCCATGCGCGTGGAATACCCTACACACTGTGTTATTTCCAAATAATTTTTCTCTCAAATATTCTTAAATAGAGTTGGCCCACTAATGGCACGTCTCGCATTAGTGTTTCATCGGACACTATTTTTATAAATACTGATGCACTACGGATCAGATCTTTTAAAAGTACGTGGCATACCATAAGATTCAGTTGACAATCTTAACTCTGAGGAGGCAAAACAGCTTATATTGCTATCTCGACTTTAAATTTATAATGTACTAGGCACTCCCTCGCTTAAATTCTGCAGCATTTGATATTCAGAGGAATAAAAAGAAACCGTGTAACACTTAATGTGTCCACCAATCGTACGAATGCGTACGAGAACATTCAAACTCTGATTATATCCTTGACGCAGGTCTGTGAATTTTATCAGAGGGCATGGATGGCTTAGTGGAAACCTCTTAATGAACAATTTTACGAAACCTTTAAAAAAGACAACAAAAATAATACATTTTATTTTGTCGAAATCCATCCAATTATTGATCTCATTTCCTATTCTTATTCTCTTTAGTGAAACTGCTACGCCAGCAAGTACTATTCCATATGCCAAAACACTTTCTGGTATTGCCCTAATTTCGTACAGTCATGCAATATATTTTCCTCAAAAATTGCTTATAGTACAAATATTCATAGCAAGTGAGTAAGCAATATTCAATATTTATAATACTTTCAGCCCAACGTACGCTACAATTACTTTTAATTTTGTTGCTCAAAAATGAGGCGTTCGCATGGAAGAAGATGTAACTCCTTAAACTTTTGCATTCTAGACTATTCAATATGACCTATAGATTTAGAATGCCAATTATATACAATATAAATAAAAAAGAAATATTGTCAGAAATCTTATCCAAGCCAAGTGCAACAAGTCTACCTAATTTAATTATTTTTAAAATAATTGTTTTTGTTTATTTTTCTTGTTTGCCAATATTCGAAAAAAATGAGTTAACTCCTTAAACTTTTGCATTCTAGACTATTCAATATGACCTATAGATTTAGAATGCCAATTATATACAATATAAATAAAAAAGAAATATTGTCAGAAATCTTATCCAAGCCAAGTGCAACAAGTCTACCTAATTTAATTATTTTTAAAATAATTGTTTTTGTTTATTTTTCTTGTTTGCCAATATTCGAAAAAAATGAGTTCATTAAACAAAAAATATTCCAAACATGTGGTCGCAAACTGAATCAAAAATAGAAGCAAAAAAAAATCGAATTCTAACAAAGAACATGGTAAAGAAATTGCAATCGGCAAACACCGACTGGATAATGGTTTATAGTATACGTCGTCGTTGTTTTTTTTTTTTTTTTTTTTTTTTTTTTTTTTGAAATAATAAGGAGATTTAAGAAACTTAGTTTCTTTTGATGTAAGAAGTGTTAAGGTTTTAAATCATCGGCCTTTATAAAAGACGAATGTCTGGTAGAAGGACTGATTTTGAAAAATTACTTTGTCACTACGATAAAGTAACAGCTTTGCAAAAATACGTTGCAAAGTATATGAAGTGTCTAGTGAAATTGTTGTAACTTAATGCCTGACGCATTAGTGGTTCGTTCAAATCGACTTCAGAAATTTCGATATAAAATTTAGCTCAATCTGGTTCCAGCTAAAACGGTGGATGACCTTTATATTTAGAAAGGAGTCTTATTAGGCAAACGTAAATTTAATCCGAATTCGTCTAATAGGATTTCGCCTACATCCGCTCCTATAGCTTGACTAGTGAAAAATTTAAATGTTAATCAATAGAGTGACTAACGAAACCGAAAGTAATAAACTACGATAAGAGCCCACTACGTAAGACTCTCAAAAGTGCCTCGAGCCTCTCTCAGAGAATACCTGAACTAAATTATATCCTTAATTGAATAAAAAAAAATTAACAAAATTTAACTTTCTATTTTAGCTCTTAAGATACCGATTGCTCCGCTCCTCTTGAAAAAAACTTCCTAAAATAAAATAGAGATTTAAAAAATAACTTCTGTTCCTTGCATTCTCTGAACCTCTCTCTTCTTTTTAATTTTACCAGACATTTTATGTGTATTAAAATGCATTGTAATATTGCAAAATTTTTAGAATGTTGAATACATTGCAGAGTGGAAACAGTGATATGCATCTGGGTTGGAGTGCATGTTTGTGCACAATGCAGCAAACGTATAAAAAAGGAAAATTGCTTGTGGTAAAAGCAAAAATTATTTTTCGAAAACATAATAAACATTTATCGTCTGTAAAGATGTAATAAAAATGGTAAAAATATCTTCTGTATCCACATCCATATGCATATGGATACTGAGAGTAAAGTATGTAATTGAATACAAAAAATATACATTTTAGGCATGTATGTAGTCACATACACAGGAGTAAAATTATTTATATGATACGATATAGGACTACAGGCTCATTAAGTTAATATTTATAAAGGTTTAGAGAATTTAAGGTTTTAGAAAATTTTTAAATAAGATTCCTTTTATAGATTCTAATTAGTTATCAGCAGTTGTTTACATTAAATATTTACATTATTTATGATACAAGATTATCAAAGCGTACAATATCAAAATGTGAAGTATCTAAACACTTTTATTTTATTATTCTACAACAACTTTGTAAGCTTTATTTACATTACGTAAAATATAAAATGATATTCAAATTATATTGAACAGAATGAATATGCAAATTACACGGTGTACTGTGGAACAATGTGCATATAGTTTACATAATAAATTTGTGTTTATAGTAGGTATACATTATATTTTACTTAATCAGGAGTATTTTGCAAAATTGAGATGTAAGTAAAAAATTTACAACTTATGAATGGAAATTCTTAATGTAAAGTTTATAAAATTTGTTTTATTACCCTTTGAACTATTTCTTTACAATTGTGTGCAATTTTTAAATTAGAACTAAATTTACACTTTGTTTACACCATGTAGACAATGTAAATTATTGCAATAATTAAATAAAAACACGAAGAACGAAAATAAATTACCATAATGCCAAAATCTAATCTCCTACATCTGGTACGTCAAACATAGTTTATGAACATACAATTGTAAGAATATCAATGAGCCAATTATCTTATAACTACCGTAGCTAAACACGCGTAAATTTATGATTGCTTTTCCCCATGTAAACAGTGTAAATTATAGACTAAAATGCCTTATTTTAAGGAAGAAGTATTTTAAATGATGTCATAAAATATGTTCAGTTCGTATAAGAGCTAAAAATCTAAAAAGTTACAGTAAATAAATCTTATACTGCACACACCTGTATATTTATCTAAAAGTTGTAAAGTTTTTTTCTTATACCACATACACGAGTGAAATATATGTTTCCTGCTCTACGATACCTTCCTTTCTTTCTTTTAGAAATTCTCTTTAATTTATCCTTTAACAAACATTTCAATTTAATTAAATTATGGTGCTAAAACTTAACATCTTCTTTCTCCTTTAACATCTTGGTTGCATTATTTTCTGTTTTAATTTTTTTCTCTGTGAGCAAAAGGCGTGATGAAAAAAGGAAAGCGAAAATTACAACACATACTGCACGTGCACGAGTACGAAGTTTGAGTAAAAGATTAGATTGGATAGAAGATACAAATAATATAATTTAACGTCACTTTCGGTTAGTGTCCCACTTCCTTGGTAGAGCATTCACTTATTTTCACTAACATGAGTCGCCACAGGAGAGGAAAGAAAAGCGGTTTCAATAAAACTGGCTATCGTCTGGGTAATAGAAGATCAAAAAATGTTAAAGACCATAAGTTGTTGAAAATTACAGTGTATTACAGCAAAGAAAGTGGTCTCTAGATGACAACTGGGAATTCTGTACAGAGACCGGATTGTATTGCTAAAATTAAAGTCGTGTACAACTGTTTGAATGTGAAAAAAAGCGCTGTGAGCTTTGAAGATGCAATTCGTTTATAGTCTAGAACTAGGCCTTTAGGTTAGAGGACGTGTTAGGTTAGAGGACGTGTTAGGTTAGAGGACGTGTACTTGTCAATTAAGACAAGTACAGTACCCGGAGGTCGAATTCACCCATTGTACAAAAGGCCTTTGTAGCAAACTAGGCCTTTAGCTACATGAGTATCCTGTTCAAAGACAACATGAATCCTAAATTGGTTGTCGGCAGGAGGTTCTTGATAATGTTTCCTGATAGGTGGAACAAATGTTGATTCCAGAGAGATGAAATAGTTTGCGGATGGATCAGAGAAGGATAAAGGTGTAGAGTCCGAAGTATTTGGAGTGGAAGTTCAAATTCAAGTGACAAGTACAAATTTATTCAGAGATCATTTGTCTCATTGTCGTTCTAAAAGAAAGAGAAGAATATGTAGAACAAGTAGAATCGGAGAAAAAAGTGAAATAGCGAAACAAAGGCATCATAAGAGAGCATTAGTTAGTTATGAGATAATGGTCCAATTCCATAACAAAATCCAGCAGAAAAACTGTTTTAACATCATCACATAACAACTTGATGCATCCTCTCAATTTCTACTCCATGTACCTAACTCATCATCCGTAACATGCATGTAACTTAGCAGATTGAAGGGTTAGCACCAACCATCATGAGATAGTGAATCTTACCTACCGAAGCTATCTCATTTTTATTTTAGTGTACGCAGAAATAAGCTTAAAGAGAGGTATTACAAGTTTGCACATAATTTGCACATCTTATAATCAAACTGCACAGATAGCACGGTCATCACATTCAGAAGGATCTGAGCTGGATCAGCTGGTGGTTTACTGGTAATAATCTTTTTTAACACGTGTGCCTGCCGCTTGGAATCCTTCTGAGTATGATAGTAATAACGCCACTGAGGCATACTTACATATATGGAGTAAAGTGAGGAAGCTAGACTTATTATGCTATTGTGCCTAAAATGCATGCATTACAACTCTCATGATTATGATAGTGCTTTAAAGGCTATGAATCTTTTCAATATAATATAGAAAAGACAATGTGGATATCATTTTATAGCTTCTGCAAATGCTGCAACAAAATCGGAAACTTAAAATATTAAATTAAATAAATCAACAGCATATCATGATGCAACATTTTGGGTCCCTTAAGGATGCCTCTCGCTTTCATTCCCACGCTATCTTCAGTTTCCCTTTCATTTTGCTTCACATTCTACTAGTGGATGAGAGGCTCATGAAACTCCTTTAAAAAATTTAAGAAATCGTTTTAATTTTTCTTTCTCTGTTTATCCTTTGTATCCCAGTCCTGTAAATTTTAAGTTCCAAAGGAAGTTGATGGTGATTGTGAACGTACATACGTGTTTAAGTGTTAAAATCTTATTTTCATGTTAAGAAAACACAGGAAAGGGAAAGTTTGAACAAAAACAAACTTAAAATCACAATTTATTTCAATTTTAATTTTAAAATGTTTAATGGATTTATGCGAGAAATATTCATCTAATTTTTTTTTTTGATTTTATTGTAGTATTTTTTTCTCTTTTCGTTCTGCGAAATAGTAAACATAACTAATCGACATTTATGGCAAGAAGGCAAAAAAAGATTGGGAAATTTTTAATAATAAATCGGGAAGAGCATTAAAGGAACGAAATTTTAATCAACTTTAGCAATAACTTGCTTATCAATTGTAAAATTGACATTTATATATACATAGTTGGTCATTACAACAACAGCTCCTCACACCACTTATGTATACATATATGTACATGCATGCGTGGCGGGACCTACAGTTTAAAGTCGATTCCGAACGACAGATTTTTGAGAAACTATTCATGCCAATATTATTTACTCTCTGAATTTTTACCATAACCAGTCCAACACTTACATACCTCCCGTTATCTTGGCTGTACACCGACAACGATGAGGCAACATATGCTGATGCAAATAGTTGCTTTCACAAAGCGAGCATTGTTCGCATACTCAAGTGAAGTCTACATACTGTGTGAAGTCTACTCTCTGTTGTACGGAATTGAAACCGGTTTATTATGGAATACAAGCAAGCAAAAACCACAAGTATACTTTAAAAGGATATCTCAGAAGTATATGTAGGATATTTCGGTCCAACCAATAAGGAACTCAAAGAAAGAGGCGGTTATATCGGCATAATATCAGAAGGAAGCTTTAGAGTATAATATGGATAGCGCTAGAGTGGAATCTCAAAGCTTAAAAAGTTGAGGTTGACCAAAGAACATCTACAAACATACAATTACGCATAGAATTACGGCAGCGGGAACTAACATGGCAAGGAGCAAACAGAGCAGCAGTAAATAATGAGTACAGGGGACTTTTTGGGGAAATCGTATATGCCCAATAGAGGTTATGGAAAATG
Organism: Sarcophaga carnaria; assembly: GCA_958299815.1. Taxonomy (NCBI): domain Eukaryota; kingdom Metazoa; phylum Arthropoda; class Insecta; order Diptera; family Sarcophagidae; genus Sarcophaga; species Sarcophaga carnaria. Next base: position 93,543,689 of record OY283149.1, read on the forward strand.
AATATGGGAGAAAGAAAACTTTTAATTCTGCAGTCCTTTAAATTGCTGGCCAATTTATTAACATGTAATCGCTGGTTATTATGCGTGTTTTTCTTTCCTTTGGATTTTTTGCATGCAAACTGTACTCGTTTGTTGACACATATTTTTTATTCGATTTTTGTCGATTTTTTAATCATTAACAAACATTTCATTCGTTATACCTTAATTATTTTTAAAAATATTTTTTGGTTCTCGTAAATTTTTTTTATTTTTTGGGTGTTTTTTGAATGTGTTTTTGCAAAATCGAAATTAAATTGTTAATGGTAGTTTAATGTAGTTATTGTTTTTTTGTAGCCGTCTTTTTATGGTCGCATGTGACTCTCGTTCCATATTCATGTTCATGTTGAAAATGTCACTTAACGGAACACACGCATTAATTAAAACTGAGACGTGCTCAACTCACACTTGGCGAAAAAAGGCACGTTTTTTCCTAATGATCGAGTGGAGAGAGTGGAAATGGTGTGACGATAGCAGCTAACAGACTATAACCACTTGGTCAGGAGAAGGGGAGAGGATCGATGATTGGGGTAATATATTTATAATGGTTTTAACAGTTAATTAACATATTGAAAGAAAAAATTGCAAAGCAAAAAGTGATTTCTTAAGTAAATTGCCATCATAAAATTAAACAAAAAATTGAAAAAAAATTTTAACTCACCGTTAACATTAGAATCTGGAAATAATAAAAAAAATTAATTAAAGAAAATTTATTTATTTTGTGTAATTAAAATAAATATTATTACAGGAATGATTGCTCTTTTTGAAGAAATAAAAACCCTGCAAATTACAGTGAGCGTCAAAAGTGAGTAAACACCACTGAAATAATTCATTTTCTTAGGATAGCGAGAAAAGTAAATGAGAATAGTCGAATAAATTTCCAAAAATAAAAACGTTTATCTATTATTTATAAAATTTTAAAACAAAAACAACAATTCATGATAAAGGAACTTTTTTATACTTAAGAACATAATAGAAAATTTAAAATTATAGTGGGTGTTGACTCACTTATGGCGCTCACTGTATATCCACAAATTTTACATACTACGGGAAGGGTAAGAGAGTGGTAATCTAATCACAGATGACCATCATATTTAACAGATGTGTTGTTTTGGAGATTAATAACTTTTATTTGCCAAGCCTATTGTATTTGACAATCCATTAAATAACTTCATTTTGTTAAGTATGTTTTGATATTTCGCATAGGACTTACACCAGAGCAACGCTTGCAAATTATAAGAATTTTTTCTATCAAAATCATGGTTCTGTTTGTCTTGCAATTAATGCGTTTTCTGGCGTACGTAATAGTTCTTTAGAGCGGTTAATTCGAATAGCAATGAATCCTTTTCGCTAATGTGCATTGCGCCAAATAGTGCATACTAAAGAAACTGTAATCCCAATACAGAGAAGCATTGAAGAATCATTCAATTATACATCGTTCTCTGCAACTGGAGTGGCGTCAATACAATTTATTCAAGGTTTTTTAAATGGATTTTGGCTTAACAGCTATTAAAGGAATTTCAAGCATTTGCTTACATTGATAATAGAAGTAAGCAGTGCCTCAAATAGGGCTCCAGAACTATATAGAGAATCACGAATCTCTTCCCACCCAATTTATCCTCAGCTTCGTTTCCTAGTACTCTGCGGTGTCCTACTATCGAATATAACTGGATTCAATCCTCAAGTGCTAGTTTCTGCAACTTTCCATAGCAACATTTGTCAAGTTGAAATGTTATACAGTGAGAGTCAAGTACTTTTAAGATAGTACTGCAGTTTAAGAAAATATAAATGGCTTTACCTTTTGAGCCCACTACTCACTTCATCAAATATTGCAATGGTTATGGTCTCAGTCTGAACAAGACTTTTCCTAGTTAAATCTTTACATTTTGTTGGAGTCCGTGAACAGCAGCACTGATGCCGTCGCTGTACTAATTTAAATCCAACTCGCTCTAGACGAATCTCTCAACAGGCAAAGCTTTCCGTTCAGGTAGCTTAAACTGCCAGAGGATATCTTCAAATACGTGATAGAAGTTGGGGTATCAATATTCCCTTGTATTATACCCTAACCTACCAATGTATATCAGGGAATTTTGCCAAATAGATTTGCCATCGAAACCGCAGCCACCCTCATAATATAGACATGAAGTAATGTTCAAGTCGTTATTAGACATCTTTTCGCTTTTCTAATTATGGTCATAGCTGCGGTTCCGATTAATAAGAACTCCAAGATTTGATGCCATAAGAACATTCATGTTCTCTATTGTAAAATCAAATATTTTCCCAGCGCCCAAAAACTTAATCACTTGTGTTGAAAGTTCACACCTGTTAATGCCACAAATTGTAACCTCATTATAAGCTTAGCCAACAACAACTTTAACATTCGAATTGCCTTTAAGCAGCAACAACGAAAGTTTTAACTTTAAATCATAGGAAAGCCACCCAAGCCTAAACTATTTGTAAACAATCAGAACAATATAGACCAGAACAGAAGAAGAAGTGGTAAGAGCGTGTTGCATTAACATTTAAATGCCTCCAAAAAATGAAAATGCTGTTAGGCATCATCAAACCATTATTCCTGCTTGAATATTTCAACAGGCGGGCATTCCAGCAGCAACAATACATAACCCACTTCAACAATCATATGTCACAAAGGACATACACACGTGCATATTTGCAATCTCCCACTGTCCACCTGACGGTAGTGATACCTTAAAACTTACAACATTAAATACGAACGAGGCTATCCTGTACTACATGTACAGCCACATACCGATGTACATGTACAGCCACATACCGATGATAATGGATTTGCATTTTAAGCCGGGTCTATGGACTATGGGCTGTAAAATATTTGCTTTGAGTGTTTACACGCCTGTGAGGTTGTAATTTTGTAAGAAAAATTGTCTCTGTCTCTCGAAAAAACAAAAACAATAACAAACGTTTCATACAAAATAAAACGTGAGCAAAATCAATGTTGTTACCTAGGAATGGAACAAAGGATAGTAGAAAAGAGCCCTTTTGTTGGTACTTTAAAGGTTTATGAATGTTTTATTGGGCGCCAAATTGATTATAGTTGCCACATGCATGTTTTAAAAACTGCATACAAAAAATAAAATAAAATTGTAACAAGGCAACAACAAACATAACTTAAGCCTAAGTAGGCTGTCACTAATCGACCAATTCAGTTAGTACAGCAGAAAGTTTGCTGCACAATTAACACTGGCTGGCTAACTAAGGCTTTTAAGTTGCCTGCGTGTTTCTGTTGGTTTGCCCGTGTGCCTGGCATAAATGATTCAAAAACTGATTTTAGCTGAAAATTTTGTAACACCGTTGACTTTCAACTAACGACCAGTTTATTTTGTGTCAAACATATTGGGAAGCTACACAAAAAAAAAAAAGGTAAACAATTTCGTACAAAAATAGAGTTACCAGATGTAGTGAATTTAAATGTAGAAAAGTGATTGATTTCTTCTTATTTTGTTGCAAGTAATTCTGAAAAAGTAAGTATTTTATAAATTTTTTAAGATATTCAAAAATATGTTTCAAGCAGGAACTTTGCACAAATGTTTATGCTCCTTCTCCTACATCGGAGCGGAAGATGCTGTAAGCATAGTCATGAATAATCAGTGGATTATGTAGCCCAGATCCAACTTATTTCATTACGCGATGTAACTAAATGGTATATGTTTACTCTCCCTGGCATTGGTCATTCGTAACTTCATGGTATTTTCAGCAATCTACGCTGGATTTATATTTCACATGCTTCCTGTTTCTTCATATTGGATATTTTCAATATCAACGCATAACAGAACAGCTCATATCTGTCAAGGTCGTCTGGATACTATATGTTGTTTCAACAGGACAGTGTTTCGCGCCGCACAGCACATATCACATTTGAAATTATGCACTGCCGATTTGAGGGCAAGCTCCTCTCAGGTAGAGTATGTATGAAATTTCCACCAAGATCGTCGAATTTGGCTACGTGAGACTTTTTTGTTGGGTTTTCTGAAGTCAAAGGTGTATAAGATTAAACCACCTACCACAGCGGTCCTCAGCGTCAACAACGATCTGTCTGATTTATGCGCTAGAATTTTTAAAAGTTGGATATTTTGGGTGCGGTCCACTGAGAGAAGCAATAGGTCTTTCAAAGAAATAAAAAAATACCATGATATCTTTGTTTTATTTAAATTTAAACGTAGTAAGCCCTTAACTAATCCCTGATATATCGGGTTACACAATTTGCTTTAATACCTTCCTTTACAGTCACGAAAGATTCTTTCTGAGAATATATCACATAGAAGTGGGAAAAGGAAAGGAGAAGTATTAAATTCAATAAATTGAATTGTGTAAATGGAAAATAAATAAATAATGCAAACGATTAACCTATACTCCGTCCCATAGTATCGAAGGAGGAGCGATAAATAAAGCTTGGCATTCTTTAGATTATTCTATTATAATGTGAAGATCTTTGGGGCTTCTAATAGCCAGAATACTTCAGTCTTCAGTGTATGGTGGCTGGCCATATCTTGCATATGGTGTTAAGGAAAGTAAATCCACTCCAAGCCTTTTTTTCTTTTTATTCCACCAGCTCTACGCCTAAATTGCGTTTTTTAACTTTTAGGGATTTTTTCGCATTTTGTAAATAAAATTGATTTTTTCTTATATGATAAACTTTATTTTATGAGTAGTTACAGGATACTATATTGTAATTCTTAATTCTAATCTTTATAATGCCTTTTGGTATGGTATTTTTCATAACAAATCCCGGGATGAAGCGAAGGTTTTGCCTCACATGTTTTGCAAAAATAGCATGTTGCTAAATTTTTTTATTGGTCATAGTGTAATACTTCTTTTTGCGGGCAATTTATAAAAAGGTGGGATAACACACTACCTACTAGACTACGGCGACTTCTTTTATTTATCAAAATAAGTAAAACATTTTTACTAAAATTTTTACTAAAATTTTTTATTTATCAAAACAAATAAAATTATAAATAAAAAGGTTTAGTAAAAAAATCCTATCTTTTCTTAAAATTGTCCGCAAAAAGAAGTATTACACTATGTCGAGTGTCACTCGACAGTGGAGCTGATGGAACAAAATCAATGTCGAGTGACACTCGACATTGGAGCGGAAAGGGTTAATCCATAAAGTCGCCACTTTTCACTAACTTTACAATGATTTGATTTTTACCTGCTGTCTTAGTTCTCGATAGCCTTTTTATGTTATTTAGACAGAAGCGATAGCACGCACAGCTGCTGTTATCCATTTCACACACATATGTGTACCACAACTTTATTTTTATTGCCTTATTGCTTTTCACTTTTAAAGCAACTTAGCAACCCTAATCCATTTATTCAAAAATGGGCTACAACAAAAGATATTCGATACCCGTTGTACGTATTGTTTTGGAGACTCCATTCAAAAGTATACGTACCAGTCATTTGGTTGGTTAGAGGGCTGATGTGAAGGCAGGTACTACCGTATTTTTGTTTTACAATTTATATGTGGAACTTGTTTTAACACACAAAAAACTGATTATTGTTATTAAATAGTGCATAATTAGCGGAATTTTGGTGTTGCTCACAACAAATGTCGCTTATACAAAGAGCTGCAGCATTGAGAGATCAGTGTGCAGCATATATTTTCATAAAATGTAATTTCATAATGAGGCGCCAAAAACATCACATAAATGACTTTGTAAACTTGCTTAAAGAGGGTGGGACTTCTTAAGAAGTTGTAACAAAGTAGAAAATGCGATTGTTTAACAACTCTGAGATCTGACTAATGTGCAAAAACGATTTTCTAAGAACAACATTGGTTGAACAAGCAGTAAGAGCTGTGAACTGGTTCGGGAGAGAATATCACCTTTTACTAGCAGGTTTTTTATTTTGTCTTCTATCGGTCTTATACTGAAATCGAGAGATTTATTTGAGGCGATGTGCAGTCGATTGCCTCTCGAAAGAACGTTTAATTGCTGTTACATGTACAACAAAGTAGATTATTCTATAGCGGATGCTATCTAGTTGAGCTAGATCAACGGTCAACATGTTTTTATGCTGCAACTTATATTTAATGTTGCTGCTGTTGCGAGAATGTAACATTAACATATCGTCTACCTGTTTATCTCTATGGTATGTTGGTATGCCCGTTTTACCAACAGTTTACAGTGCTACAAAGTGACCCCAGCCATTAAGGGTTTAACTAGCTGTTGCATGAGAAAGTCAAAACTTTAAGAAATTAATAGAAATTACGGACAAGACAAGGAAAAGAGAAAATTACGAAAAATATTTTTAACATTTCCCACACCGACAACAACACCAACACTGTAACAACATGCAGGGCAACATTAAAATACGTTTTTAAGCGGTCGCTCTGAGCTAGGGGTCAAGGATAGCAAGTTGATAATTAAAAATTAAAGTTGTTTTCGTTTTCTTTTTTGTTGTTTCTCTTGTGACACAATATGGGTTAGAGAAATTTGTCCAAAAAGCTAAATTGTAAGCTGACACAGTTTACCAACTATTTTAGGACCATAATTCCATTAAAAAGTTGACAGCAACATTATGGTTGTAGCAACACAGTTTTTCTTCCTCAAAATAACTTCCGCGACGTTTTGCGTCTACCAGCAGCTAATTTGTGCCACACGAAAATGGTCATAGGGAAAAGGCAACTTCTTTTTCGTTTCGCTTCGCACTTAAATTTTGTTGTCATTTAAAAGTGGTGAAGTGTTGGGTGAAGATTAATTAAATTTTTCGTATAAAAAATCAGGAAAGTAATCTTTAAAGAAGAGAAACAGCATTTTAAACCATAAAAGTAAAAATAATTCAAAACGAGATTTTAATGAATCTACGCACTTCAACGGAGATGGAGATCAACCTCGTAATGTGGGTACATAAGTCAGTGGTGAAAAACAAAAACATTTCCATATCTCGGCATGTTTTCAACAAATATGCTGTGATAAATTTAGTTGAACGCTCTGAAAAAATGTTAAAAATATTGAAAATTTTTTTCAGATTGTAGGTGGTCGTCTTCTATAATTGAAGTCTCGAAACAGGTTGAATATATCGTACTGGACCAGATGTACTTTCGCTGTACGTCTATCCGACTAATGGCAATCGGTAGTTTAGGCAATGTTTTCCCTGTGATGATTTTCGTAAATCATTCACATAATTTTCAAGAATGCCATTAAATAGTAGCTTAAACTATGGCAACAGCTAGGTTTAGTCCTTGATGCCCTGTTTTACATACACATGTAGGATTGAATTCTTTTAACAATGCACTTCACATCTTGAAGTTCCTTCCCATAATTTTGTTCTTTAAGAAAAATTACTTCGATAGCAATTAAAGTTCATTTTTTAGACTCCTTTCCTTTTTCTATACTCCTTTCTTTTGATTTTTCTATCATTTTTTGTTTTCTGATCATTTGCCTGAGACCCTTGGTAAATGAACACAATATGGGCGATAAGGAATCACATGACAACAACAAAAAGAAAGAAGGAACAGGAATAAAAGGATTTTAAACAAAATCTCCCCCAATTAAGAGAAAAAATATGACCAAAAGGATCAACAAATTGTAAACAAATGCACAGAACTGGAAGCAAATAATAAATAAAAACAAAATAAAATAAAATAAAATGGAATGGAAAATGGAATAGAAAAACACAAAAAGAAGAAAAATTAAAAGACAAAATAAAAGAAAGTTAAAAAAAAATAAATTCCCTATGAAAACTTTTTACTTTCGACGAGTCAACAGCCAACAACCAGAGGATCCTACTATCAGACATCCAACCAGCGAAGTGTAAATAAAAATCATGTTCTTAACACATGTTAAACTCAGCTGGCTAAGTATGTTGCAAGCAACAACCAAAAGGCAATAGTAGGAGCAGCAACAGCAACACTAGTAAGCAAATAAGACGCAATCATATTATAATCCTTTAAGAGTCAGTGCAGAGTAGAAAGTTAACAGCAGCTTAAGAAAATAAAAAAACAAGAAATGAAATTCATTCATTTACCACATGCCACATTCTCGTCTGAAAGAACGTATAGATTCCTAGGATTACATCAAAATGCTGATGGTACTGCTGCTGCTACTGCTTGTTGCCACGTATTATAGTAACGGGCCTAAAGACATTTTACATACTAACTTTACATAGTTTGCTCGCACTCATACACATACAGGAATAAAGAGAAACGACTTGTTGTATCCTTTTGAAATTGTTAATGTGGCATTATAATGCCATAACTACTTAGAACCGTAATAGCAGATCTCCGAACCACGACATTTTTAAGCCCGTTTACGATATTAAATTCTGAGCTCTGGGTCCATCGCAATTCGAAACCAATTTTAAGGAAATATTGCAGAGTGCAAACCAATGAAGTAAGTAGAACATGGTTGTGTCTTGTTTTCATTTAAGGAATGAAAAGGCATCAAAAAATGCGATATTCGCAGCAGATAGTGAACCTGTTATCTAGTCCAGTGCATCTTGGACTTAAACATAAGTCCTTATTGTGGAAGGAAACAGTATAAATAACAACGTTCCCTATACCTTATTAGCCTCTACTCAGGATTACGTCCAACCTGTTCAGTTTATGAAACTACACTGATTAGAATTGCGAATTTCTACATGAAAGAGTGTAAATCAGCTGAAACAGTTCGAAGGTAGAAGTTGTGGTCATTGCTACTTGAAGATCATTGTCAAACCCGGGAAAAACTCGTAAAATCATTGGAAGCTACCCAACCAGCATGATTACGTAATCTAGAACAACTAAAGCGGCAACTGCTTTTTATCGTAATAAAGAAGCAATTCACCTAAACTGGAATATCAACCCTGAAAATGTATGCTGACGTTAGAGCTTTGTAATCAAACAAACTCTATTCTAAGGGGTTGCTATTTGGTGGTGGTCTTTAGAGAAAAGGAATTATTATGCCCGGTTTGAGAATATTTTGAGAATGGTAGGAAGAACGGTGATAGGTGTTCTTAGAACACACAAGGCTTTGTTTATTGTCTTTAACTGACTATCAACAGACTTGTGGGTAAAATAAGTGGCTGGGAATGCGGCAATGAGACTGAACAGCAGGTACAGTTGATCTGGATATCTGTTGACTAACCGATACCTGAAAGCGTTCTCTATCCTGGTTTTACAACAAAGATACTGAATGAATCTTTTATGATAACCGTTTACAACTGACCAAACATTGACTGATTGGATTTCATGGTATCTTTCCAGAACTTTCCAAAAATTACCTTACCCGCTTGCTGTACTATTAGTCAAGGTGAAATAGTGAGTATAACAATCACTGCTGCGTGAATGTGATATCAGAGTATATCTGGTGGAAATATAATCATATTCGCCGACAGTGAAGAGGCAAATAGAACCTTAGAGACTGTGTATACCACATTTAAGATTGTTTAAGGTTGACGGGTGACTCTGAATTAGATACCAAGACGTTCGAAGTTTACTCTCGTATAAACACGGGTACATTGAACAGCATGCAAACATGCCGATACATATGCAAATGTTAATACAACAGAAAGTTGTTTCTAATGAAAATGGAATTCTAATGGCTGACATAACTCTACAGAGCTACAAACAAATTTCATTAATTAGTTTCTCACACAACTTACGCTGTGTGTATATCGTAACATCGTACAGTTTAAAGTCGACTCAAAACGACAGATTTTTGAGGAACTTTTCGTAGTAATATTATTTGCTCTCTGAGGTTTTGCCAGAAATCTTTCAGCAGGAAGTCGCCGAAGAAATATTTTTTCGTATTTCGCATATGTATCACAGGCTATCAATATAGTCTTTTTACAGGGGTCAATGTACTCTACATGAGTTGTAAACTTTTTTATGTTACAATAATGATAGTATGAGTACCATCTGCATCAGCAAAATCACCAGCATCGCATACAAAGTACCAATGTAAGGCTTCCCTAACAGGTAAAATGATTAAATGTCGTGTTAGGAAAGAAGCATTTCATTTCAAAAAGAATGATGATGACTTTCGTTAAATGGGATGAAAATTTATATAAAAAAAAACAAAACAACATACAGTAGAAAAAACAAAGAAGCAGAAATGAATGATTTTACTTGGAAAAAGGTCTATAAACGAAATAAAAAAACAAAGCTTAAGCAAGCAAGCAAAGTAGCGTAAAATAAATCCAACACATATTCAAACAAATAATTTTAACAGAAAAGTGTACTTCAACCTACAAGCTGAGCTGTGAGCGAATCTTCACCATCAACATGGTCGTCGTTATGCTCGTGCTAAGCTTATCCCCTGGCAGAGTAAAACCATTAAGTAGAGAAATGAAAAAAAAAACAAAAATTGTTACAAAAAAAGAACTCAGACATCATTTGAAAGGAAGTCTAGAAAAGGATATTTATATTTTGCACCCTATTTGCAATAACACCAACAAAAGCACAAGGATACACATACCAATGCAGAAACAACTGGTGCAATTGATAAATTACTTTATGATAAGATTTTTAGGGACATCGTTGGAAATTGCAATCTTCAGGGGATAGGTATTCCGATTACCACAATTAATTTGGATACAATTTAATTGGATTTATAGGGAGACACGAGAGAACGTGCAATATTGTTAAACTCTGCTGGACACGTATAGATAAGAAGATGACCGACTTACCTTTGTCCTTAAATCTATCGCGCATTATTGATTATCACGGGCCGCTCAACTTTTAGTAGGCATGCCGAAAAACTTAGCATTTCGTCAAATGTGTACTGCAGGAGCTGTGTGTCTGAAAAAAAGGGTCTGCCTTTTACCTTGTGTTAGTGCCCTGATGTTGTCATAAAGAGGCGGAGATTTATGATCTCTCACTTTCTAACGCCCTTGACGAAGTTCCCTAATATAAAGATTGTAGCAATAGCAAGACTTAATTTAGATCGGTTTGGTTTCCTCTGGAGAATGTCTGACATCTAGGTTGAATATAACATAAACTAACCTTATCTTGTTAACATCATTTCTGTAGAAGGAAACTTTACAAAAATATATTTTCGTGGCGAATTACGTCATATTGAGATAGAAAGAGACCCACTCTAATTTCCAAATCGTTGTCATACCGACTTGACAGTGATTTTATTGAACAAAGATCAACGTCATTTGCCACTAAAAGAGGAAGCTGAATATCCCCCAGTGGATACCCTCTTAATCAAGGTTTCTGGTAAATAGAGTGAGAAAAAGTACTAATGATGATTTCAATAATATTTTTTTGTTGCTTTATATACATATAATATGAGAATATAATTTCTATAATAAAGTATAAATAATAATGAAATACTTAAAAAGAAAATGACCCACACCTAGTTTTGAATAACGAAAAAAAATAAGAGAACTTTTTTGTCGTTTTTCTCACCTAAACAAGCAGATTCAAGGGGATTTCTTGCTTTTTAGGGTTTCTAGTGAAATCATAAAGGAACCCATTTTTGTAAAAAAAGAATTAAAAGCACTCATTGGCTACAAAACATACGATTATGAATAGTTTCCCTTACAGCCCTTCAATAAGAAGTTAAAGCCAAAGCATGTTCAGTTTGTGTAGTTCAGTTTTGTTGTTCCAAGAGCTTCAAATAATTAGTAACGACGACAATAGTGTTATGGTAACTGAACTGGGAATATGGATGTACAACCTAAAAAGAGGAACTGGTAACAAACAACATAACAGTTCCTAATACAATACAACTACCATAACTGATTTGTACTTGTTGTTGTTGTTGTAGTTGTTGTGGGGGAAAGTTTCAAGAACACGGAACGTATAAGAAACCCAAGCAGGGTTTATGTCATGTTCTTAACAAATTATGCGAAGAGCCTTAGAAGAAACACTAGCTCAACACAATACAGCAACAACAGTAAGAAGAAGAAGGAATGACTTTCATAATATTCTAAAACTCATATACATATACTCCTGCTTCTGCTCCTATAGATTTTGTTCATTGTGTCAACAAAAACACAATGATTCTAGGAATTACACGCGAAGAAAATAATGGGGGAGCATTGTTCTTGAGTCGGGGTTAATGACAATATAATATGTATGTTTGTAGAAGAGAAACAGAGAGAGAGAGAGAGAGCGATATGGACAAAGTGGGTATACCTTGTGTCATATTGGCCAATAGGGGTTTGGGGGTAACCACTTAACTATTTCATAAATTAAATGTGAAACAAGTAGAAACAAATGCAAAATATTACAAGAATCGTCAAGTAAAAACGTACAACAATCCGAAACAAGCAAAGTTAACTTAACCGCCATTTAGAAGGAATACATGTAACCCAACCATCCATCCATACATTTGATGGCTTCTTTTATTTCTAGTCGTTTTGTCTACGCATTTGTACGCCCTTTTTATTTTTGTTTTATTCTTATTATGTTTTCCTTATCCTTGTCGTTATTGCTCATTTCTTTGCTACTTCTACTGCAGTGTACGAGTATATGCGTATTTTCTTGCTTTTGCTCTTCACTTCAATTTACTCCCTGCCTGACTCAAGGTAAACAGGAAAGGAAATTCTTTGATGCGTAAATAAATTCTACGCATAAAAGCTAGAGAGACAGAGGAGACATTGGGTTTCACTCCAGTGTGTGATTCCAAAGACATGTGGATGTGACAAATTGTGGAAGAGCTTTAGTTTGAAAGTGGTGTAAAGCATGCGTCAGTACAGTTTTCTTGCAATGTAATGACATTTGAATTGTTTCCTAACAAATCGAACTCTTCCTACACATCCCAACCCTGGACATATTAAATCCATTCGTACGCATATTTTTAACTTTAAGATTCATTCTGTTGTATGGTTTTAGTAAAATATTTTAAAGTTACACTTTTAAAATATCATCATAAATATCATGACGTTTTAGACATCTTCGGTTATAATATCAGTAGATTCATTCTATTGATGAGGTCGTCAACGTCAATTCAATCCAGGAGAGAGGTTGATTGATATTAGAAGACCATGGTTTATACCATGTTCCACCACAAACACGAAGAACCTCATGATGTTTTTCAAAATGTTAATGAAAACAAATTTTTGGTGCCATTAGGGGCATGAACTTAAAAATTCCCAACAAGAAAATCTCGAAAATGTAACCTGGGAACGTTTAAGATTGAAGGGTTAATGCAAACTTTAATCGATGGCTGACTATTATTAATGATGAACAATACTTTAAAGAAATGTATATGGCATCGGGCTCAATATATTTTCTGGTGATTTTGGACTGAAAACAACTTTACTAAGCCATAAACTTAAGCGGGAAAATCAATTACAAAAACGCATCGTTTAAAGCAACAGGCTTCAATAAGCTGTGGAAGCACTGCACCAATGCCACTAGCCTTACAATATTAGTAAAGAAAAAGAAACAGATTGAGAAGCTTTCAACAGCAGCTAAGGTTTTGGCAGGTCTTGTCTGTTCTGCAATGGAAGACACAATTTACTGGCTCCCACACTCAACATACATGGACTTCTGTTTAACTCCTTTGTGGTTTACTGCTGCATAAAGTAACGCTTGGTTTTTGAAAATGATCGTAATTGTGTTGCTTGCAACAGATTGTTTGCAGAGTTTATGGGTATTTTGTAATGAACTTGCCTCGCTGACTTTAAGAAATGAATTGACGTTAGTGTGTGAGTGTGTGCTCTTGAATGTGGTACGCAGTTCCTCATCATAAAATCAAAAAAAGCAATAAAAGAAGCAGATAGGAGAAGAAGAGCAGAAGAAGGGAGAGGTAGCGATAATAATATACGAGTAAGTACGTTAACAGGTTAGTGGCACAATAACTATGCCATGACATGTATTGAGATTTACGCAATAACCCACTGGGGACCTATTTTGGAGCATTAACGGGCTCATTATAGGTTTTTGTGTTCTGCAATAAATTTCTACAGTGCAAAAAATAACTGGAGGGTGAGATAAAAAATTGTGGAGATCACTACTTTATGGCTTTGAAAGTATTGCAGATTTTGTTTTGTAAAATCACGAGAGGACTATCTATTCATAAAGGAGGAATAGTTCCCTAGTATTGGAAATAACGCCACTAAATAAATGCTGGTAATCATGGTTTTTCCCCCAAACAGTTACGCTTGCGGCACATTACATTGAATATAGACACATATCAGAATACGGCGGCATCCTTTTGTTCCAACCTGTGAACTATGTAATCAATATTCAAAATAGTGATCCCGTAAGGCTTGCAGTAATAAGCATGGATAATCCCGACTATCTACACAACAATTCGAATCTACGTAATAAAGGCTCTCCTAAGGCGGATGATTAACGACTAAAAACGGTTTTGGAAGTATTTTTTATGGGATGAAGAAACTTTTTTAAAATGAATTCCGCTCAAATAATTGCATTAAAAGCACTTGCCACGATGGTATCGTATGATATTACCTAGTAGTGTCATCAAACTTCTTATAGCATTTCCCACTTCTCTTTCATTTTCGTTGGATCGCATGCCGTTTGTTTTACCTACTATTGAGAGTACCAATGTTGTCTTCAACTTGATTTCTCAGTAGTGAATGTGTCTTCATTGCTTATGGTTTCTTTCCTTCCTATTGATTTATATTCCAAGTTAGTTGCATTTGAACCCAACAAGTTGTACGCTTCCTTCACTTGTTATCTGTCTAGGCGGGCTTTCGTTGCCTTCTTACAAACATAGTTCATACGACTCTTAAACTTCAGGCTATTGCTGTTCATAATATTGTTTTATTTCAAGAGTTTTCAAGTGTTTTTTTCCTTCCCATCAAATCAAATCCAAAACGGTTCTCTCTTCTATGTCTGGTTTATAAAGATAGACTTTGTCTGTGGTCTTCCTCTCCTCACTATTGTAAATATTGTGCCTTAATGTTAGCCTTGATGTAGTACTGGGTCTTTTCTCAGCATTACTAAAGTGAACATTTCTTATGTGCTTACCCTACTCCGCTGTTCATAGAATACCACGCTGAATCAATGAAGTATTGCGAAAGTAACTTTGAAAAGCCTTGTGGTGCGATAAAATAATTCCTATTAATAGCACCACGATTTTTTTTGGGAAATCACAATAAAAGAAGATGTATGCTCAGACTATAAAGGAATAACACAGGTTAATACCTGAATTTTGGACAGAGTACTGTATACTTAGGGTATAGTTTTTAGAATGGGGGCTTTCTTGAGTCCAACATGTAGATTCTGTAGCAATGAGAAGGAATCATCGGAACACGTTCTTGGAACCTGTGGGGAATTAATGCATACCACGTAGAAACACAACGTGCTGGGCAAGTAATTAACATTGTTGATGTCGAACAGCATTTTGAAATTTGTCAATGCAATAGGCTTGGAAGAGACATTATGGGGATACAATAGATCGTTTGGCCGCAGTATTAAGACGAAGAAAGGAATGTGGAATGTCAATAAAGAAGAAAGTGATCGAGACGCATGCAAAGCATAAGACAGAAAAAAAGACCTTAAAAAATAAATGCAAATATGTTTATAGAAGCTTTCAAAATGAGACAGTTCTTCCTTGTTAGAACCAACTGTAGGCCGTTCCTGTACCATGGAAATAAGGTCTTGCAAACTGTATCTACATAAGCCCATTTGAATACTTGGTGGTTCAGCAGATTAGAACCAACCTTTTTTATTTTCAGGTTGGGATTTGAAACATTAAATCTGATTGCTGTGCATCGTTGTCTTTAATTGAAATAAAGGACAATTTCTATGCTTTAATGTTGAAAAAATTTTTCACTCATTTCTGTGCTCATAAAAAATATTCTGCGTCACCCCTTCAAAGTCTTTGCGTTTTTGAATTATAAATTATTTTTAAAGGATTTTCTCTTTTTTTCATTCCTGAATGCACTGACTGTCTGTCTGTCGGTCTGCTTCTTTTCCTACGTTTTTTTTTTATTGAATTTTAAAGAAATCAATCATTGGCATGAAATTGTTGTCACCTGTTGTGCATAAATTATACACGCCACTACATGGCCAGTTGAAATTTGACGTAAATAATAGCTTCACAGGCTTAGTGGCGGTAGATGGATGAAAAGTATGGGTGGAGAATACAATAAAAGATACATCCGTGATATAATTATGTATAATTTACCTTCAACTGTAAATTTTTTTATTTTATTGGGCATAATTACTGTGTTAATTTATACATTACAGAAGAAACCTACACTTGGTCTCTCTTTAAACTCACTTGTAAGTGCTTAAAATACTTCAATAGGTAGTGTGTTTTTCGTTGTTATTGCTGTAATCTATTTAATGAATTTATCAATTAATTCAATCAAATCCATAACGATAATGTTGCCTACAAGTAAAGATAAGTCTTGTAAATTTACAATCATAGCCATGGTATGAACCATGTATCAGCCACGTATTTAGGGTGTATGTATCTCATTATAAAATGATTATCATTAAATTGAATTCTATGCTATTCTATTGAAAATTCTTACAGTTTTGAATTTGAATTCAATGTTTAGTTTATATTTTATCATATGCTTATGCTTCAATACACTGACGTTCTTAAGATATTCTCTTGCAATATGTCAAACACTCGATATCTTAAAAGGCTAGGTCATGTGGCAATCAAAGAATAACAATTTTCCATTTAATCAACCTGTGAATTGATTTGGGGGATGGAAATTATTGTTGTTGTTGTGATTGTACTTCAATATTATGCAGGACATTACACTGTTTACGTAGGAAGATGCTGTTTGAGATTTAAAGTGTTACACAACTGAGGGTTGTTTGGCTTTTTGGAATTGGAATGGTTTTGGTTTTTGGAATTTACGGCAGTAAATTCTTACTTCATCTGATCCCCAAAAAAAAAAAACAATTTCATGTTCCATTTGAAGAGCTGATCTAAATTGAACAGAAATATTACACCCTAAACACTTGAAGTCGCCATAGTCTAGTAGATAGTGTATTGGCTTAGTAGACGTAACGCCACGGTTAAAACTCCTGGTCAGACATCACCAACAAACGAAAATATTAAAAATACTTCTTCAGCAGATTTGTGGCAAAAAGTCCGAGAGTAAATAAGATTGCCCTGAAAAGTTTCTCAAAAATCTGTCGTTCGGAGTAGACTTTAAACTGTAGGTCCGCTCCACTTCTGAATCAAATAAACACCACAACATAAGTGGTGTAAAAAGCTAAGTCGTAACCCTGACTGAAGGATTGTAATGACGAATTAAGTATTGCATCTTTAGTGGTGCTCTGCATTGTTAAATCTTTAACGACTACTGGTTTCTCTTTGGTATCAGAGATGGAAGCTTTGTAGGGATCCGAATTCGCTCTAGGTGTTACAATTTAAATGCCAGTGCTCTACCAATATTAGTAGCCTGATGCTTGTGACGAACTAGAATGTAGATGCGATGAACAAGTTCATGTGATGGGATGTAACTACAAAGTGATACTAACGAGACCATAAATTTAAAACCAAATAAGAAAATGCGAAAAATACTTTTAAAAGAGCAGACAAGCTACGCAGACAGTAGTCTTGAAGATGTCGTTTTAGATGCTAAGAATCCAACAATTTCAAACACATCAGAGGTTTATATAAGGTTTACATTTTCCATGGTAAACTTAAGGAAACCAGAATACGATAGAGTAGCTCTCACTGAAATATAGTAGACTATAGCATAACAAAAATGGGCAGGATAACGAATAAAGTTGGATGAGAAAGTAAATAAAATTTGCAATCACTATGATTTGCTTCTTCAAAATTTTCAAATAATAATCAATGATCTCGAATAACTCGATTACAACTTCATTTTCAAAAACCGCTTTTCGATCCACGCTACAATCACCCAACTTTGAAAAAAGCATTTACAACCTACTAAAAGAAAACAATAATAATAAAAACTAAGACTAAAACTAATTTCACTTTGACAGAACAATAATTCTCCATACACACACACATGCTTCACAAGTTATAGACTTCACTAAAAGCTTCATGTCTTAACGTCCTCTTCAGTATCCTTAGCATGGTTAAAGCCATAAATGTATTAAGCTAGTATTTGGCTATTTGAATAGCTTTGTCTGTAGATAAGTTTTAGACCTTGTTTTGTAAACCGTATGACTGTTTGCAAATATGTTTAAATCCGCATTATGATTGCAAACAGACAGAGGCATTATTAAATTATTGCTGCTGCTGCCTGCTATTCGTACCCAAATTCGATTATGCAGCAGACAATTGCAATTTGCATTACATGCATGCTGTCTTTGTATTGTTATTGTTATTGTTATCGTTATCGTTATTATTACGATTATTATAAATATTATAGTTATTTGTATTTGTCTGTGAAATCTTGTTATTGCTTTCAATTTTCAACAATCACACATGTGTACACCATTTCCAAGATGGTATTAGAAATTTTTTTCTCTTAAGATTTTGGAATGATTTCGCTTTAAGCAGTGTCTTTTGAAATTCATGTCAGTATGACAAGTTATACCGGAGAGGTATTTTAAAGGTAAAACCAATGGTACGACGAGGTCGTAAAAGTCAAAAATTTTAAATATTGTTTTTATGTGGAGTTAGAGTTGAAGTGACGAGTGTTCACTTGTCATTTTGTCACTCTCTCATTTGCTTTTTGTCTTAAGGACTTAATAGTATAGCTTATTCAAACTTAGAATTAGTGGTGTTCCATACGGAATGAGAATCTAAAAATGAAGGAAGTAATAATTAGCATAAGGGACACGTACAAGATGCTATACAAAACTGCCTTAAGTCAACGCTGATTGGATTAGAGAACGTTGCCAAAACAATTTCGTAAAACTTATTATAGGAAAAAGTGCTAAAATTACGAACGATACAATTTAATGTCCATCGATTCGTGGTAGCGGCAAATGAATAATTAAAGTAGTGGACTTTAATTCGGAGAATCGTGTCCAGGGAACATAAATACAGTGCCGTCTACACGCGATATTATGGCTGTGGTGGCGTTTAAGAACTGAAGTTATAGAAACAGTGGTCACTTTAGGTAAAAAAGGGTTCTGCCATCAAGAAAACGCAAAGTCACACTTTCATACACTACTGTGATAGCCAAAGTTATTGAATTAAACTTCATTAGAATATTTTCTACTTGAATTTGTTTTTTGAGAATTTTGTTAAAAAAAGAATTGGTTGATATGAACGAGGTATCATGGAAATTTTGTATTCGTTTGAAAGACTTATACTATGTTCAGATATGCACTTCTATTGAGTCAATATTCGGTTTATTGACTACAATATTTTAATTGTTCATACATAATAATAAACGCAGTTCAGCTGCTTATTCAATATTCATTTGACTGCTGGTAAACAAAACAGCTGGTTGTTTCAACAACATTGTTTTTTTTTGTTTTGTTGTTTTTTTTTTTGTTTTTTTTTTTTTTTGTTTGTCGTTGTTGACATTTTAGTTGTTAAATATCAACAGAAAGTGTTCGGATAATTGTAATATGCGCACTGAACATACTTATGACATTGCTGCATTTTAAGTTTTATTCAATATTATTTGCGTATATTTTGGCCAATAATTAATTGAAACTATATGAAATATTGATGTCATAAATGGCGTTTATTGCGATTTACGCAATAAAGGCGCATATCTGAACACCCTATTATTATATGCCAATATGTGAGATATGTATGTAATACCGAAATATCCAACTTTAGATAATTTAAGCGCATACATCAGACCGTAATTGTCCGATAGTCTTTAAAAACCGGTGTCCAAAGGGGTCAAATTACAAAAAAAAAAACTTAACGACGGAATACGTACGAGTCCGTGTTCAGTTCTGGGGTTTGAACTCAAAGCTCATCTCAATTAACGCAACTCTCTACCCATTTATTTTTATAAGCTCAAATGAAGACATTATTTAGGTGAAAATTACAAATGACTTCATAGTCTGCCTTAAAGTATATTATTTCATTGAAAATGTAAATATTTTTGATTATTTTCTCTGTTTTTAATACATTTTTTGCTTTAACGGACAAAACTAACAACCAATTTGCCAATTAAGTCATGGAAGAGTTTTAAATATCAAATATTGTTGACAGAGAAATGGTGCAATTAAAATTGTGTGTTCATTTGTGTTTCTTACCTTAAAATTATCCTTTCATTAGCCATTCGTTGTTATTGTAATAATTGACGAATATCTGCAAGAGAAAATAAATTTACCGGAATTAAATAAACATGCAGTTTTGAAATCAAATTGTATGTAAAATATGAAAATGATGAGAGTAAAAATGGTACGAGCTAGTGCTTGAATTGAAATTGACAGATTTGTAAAGTAATATGTTCGTTAAACAAAATACTACAGACAATATGCATTTATTGTTTTTAAACTTTTTTTAATTTTTATATTCAGTCTGTTGTACGAAATTTGCGGTCATCAAGTTTCTCTGACTACCTAAAGAGTTATTGCCATCTGGGTTTTAAAAATAAAATTAAATAATAAGACACACATGAAACCTTCGAAATACAAACAATGTCATTTAAATTAAAGTGGTTTTAAAGTGTTTTTTTCCAACTTTAATCTTAGGTCCCCCAATCTGTTGCTTAATAATACTTGTAACATGAAATGTTTTAAATTTAATACGTTTAATGTTTAATTTGATGTGATAATTAAAAATAAAAACTGAAAATTGATAATATAAAATTTTTTACTCTCAAAATAATATTTTTAGTTGTTTTATGCTAACATATAAACAACAACCCATTTTTCTTTGGGGGACCTTAGTGACCCTACTCCGTACTTTATGTCAAATATCGGGCTTCGTACTCTAAGGGTTAATTTTGAATCTGGAATCCTAGAAGCTTCTCATGCGACAATGCCGTAATTGGTATCGATCTCTTGCACGTGCCACCATCTTATTGGAACTACATACCGTCCAGTTCATTATATTTAATTAATCATATCACATTTATTAAAAATAGTCGATGCTTATATTGTTTTCAGAATTATATTCGAAAATATACGGCACAATGACACCTCCACACAATAGTGAGCTCCAAACAGTCATTCTTCCGGATGCAATGGCTTTTCCACAATCGATTCTGGGTTATTCGAGTCGTATGCGTGAAACTTATCTTTAGACGGTGTAGCAGTTAATCGTTTAGACTGATTATGGAGTGAGCTAAGACTCAATAAGGCAAAACTCTATTCGCTTAACATTGTTGTTGATGAGCTCTTCCAGACCAGCCCCAATTTTATTGAATATAAGGCCAGTACTAAGGTCAGTGTGAGGTCATACTATCGAAAAATTCACAAAAAAAAATAGTTAAGTGACTTCTCTGTGGGTTTATGTCAGCGTACACAAAAATTGGAAGAAATTCAGTTTGAAAGGCGCCTGGCCTCTTTCTCATACGTGTAGGAGAAAGAACAATCAAAAGTGTGTTGTTTATTGATTCATTCAAATTATGCTCAATTGGTGACAATGGTTTTAGAACGGAATCATCAGTATGGTTACTCTCTCTCCCTCTTCCTACTTACAATCCTTTTTTATTCCTCTTTGTTGTGAGGCTGTCAGTGATAAACATTGAGAAATGTTTCTTGATGGAGTCTTTTACAAATCAAGAGTTTCTTTATTTACTTCCAATATAAGATCGATGAGGTGATGGTCATACGAGACTTTTTTAGAAAAGTAGGCACTGATTTCGATCATAAACTAGTTTTTGTGATTTAATCTCTCATAGGCCTACTATTTTAAACAACAGCTCCTTACAGAATTTCATCTCAATTTCCTAAAAATTTTCTAAGAAAACTTCAAACATCCCCAATCGAGTTTCTCAAGTGTAGCCTTCTAAGAATGAAATCGAAACGAAAGAAGAAAACAAGTTTGTTAGAAACACGTTACACGTTAAATTAATTAATGTTGCAGAGGCGGTTTGAATGCAACAAGGCAACACGTACCACAGCTACAAGTTGGAAAATGTTTAGAAAATAGCCAAAAAAGGCTAGTCATCAATGGCGGAGGTTTCAAGTGGTTGACGACACCAGCAACATCATCATCGTCATCAGCAGCATCATCAGCATTTTCACTATAGAAACACCAACGTTTAATAAGAAACACAGAGTGCGCAACTTACAAATCAAGTGCCAATGAAGATGATGTTCGTGAATGCGATGATGTTGCCAACAGAATGAGTGTTTATTACGCACATGCCACAAATAGTTTCTAGGTTTCAGTTTTCTTTAGTATGTGATTATTTTTTCCAATCGAAACATTTGAAGACGGGTATTCTAGAGGACAGATTTGATAAGAATATCTTTGAATAATTGATCACGCCGACAGGTGGCTACAATTCAATGGCTAATAAATGTTGTGGGCAGTTTTAGTGCCAAACACTTATTTCTGTAGATGCTTTTAAGGCATTTGAAGAAGTATATTGAAAAATATCAATTTTCTCGATAAGAGAATTGTGTTTGTTGAATTTTTGTAGTAGAGTTGTGATTGACTCTGATCTTTTCATTATCATTACGTTGACTCAATAAAAGAATTTGTAGAGCAGATTGCTAACTGCTGTATGAACAAGACCTTTTCTCTGACCAGTTACAAGATACAGGCGAACTGAACTGACTTCCAGTCTGATATTATTTCTATCTCACCAACAACGCTACAAAAGACTTTCCAGTCTGATTTACCCATTTCGAAATAGGAATAATGAAATCCAAGTCAAGCATATCATGATCTTCGAGCATTGCTCAACCGCTAACTGTTGGATTTCTATCCGAAAGACGGCAGTTATATAGATGAGTAATTATATAGATGAGTCATTGAGTCGGACGGACGTGTTTTCAGAGCTTATTGTGTGTGATATTAAATATCTTAAATAAATTAACAACAGATTAAACAAATTTGATCAGACAAATCCTGAGTTAATTTAATTAAAATTAAAAATAAAATTTATTTAATAAAACTTGTCAAATTAAAATAATAATTGGACAATATTTAATGATAACACCGAAAAACACTGTAATTTAAAAACAAACAACAACAATACAAAGTAACAAGTGCATATATACCAAAACAATAACAATAAATTTCAAATAAAAACAATAGCATATATTAGTACATAAACAATACAAAATACAATAACAAAGTCAGCTGATTTCTTCCTACAAAAAACACAAATAAACGAACATAAAGCAAACAAAAAAGTAAACAAAAATAGAAATAAAGCAAAATAAAAAAAAATAAATAAATAGTTAACAAACAACAAAAATACATAACATTATTTTTTCCCGCTAAATATATAACATCTGCTTGAAACAAGCTGTGCTTTGAATTTTCAAGTGGATGTGCTTTCACACAGAGTTGCTCTTTTTCTACTTTTTGAACTACACCTAGAGAAATTAAAATTAAAATTAAATTAGTAGTTGAGCAAATGCATCAGTTTAAATTAAGAAGCCAGTGCAAATCCAAGTTTAAAAGTAAAAGCCACATTTCTATTTCAAAAAAAAAAAAATGGATAATACCTCAGCTGATCTGACTCAAGCAGAATTGGTAAATACGCCAAAAAATGTGCGTTTAACTAATATAACATCTGCCCGTTCTTCAAACGTCGAATCTCCTTTTAAATTCATGCAGATGATAGATAAAAGGTTTGATAAGCTAGCCGAACAACTGCAGTCTACTATGAAGGATATGTTTCAGCAGTATGAGGAACGTCTGTTAAATTAAATAGAAAAGAGGCTAAATATGGCGAAAACCGAACTGGACAGTTTAATGGAACGTGTGGCTGAGTTGGAATCCTGCGTTAGTGATATTAAAAATAAAAACACTGATAAGGTAGTTGCCTTGACCAATGATACACAGATCTTAAAGCAAGAAATTGCCCACCTAAAAGCAGTAAACAAAAAACATGATAATGCAGTTGTCGCTAATGAACTACGTATTATTGGTGTTCCGGAACAACATAATGAAGATCTTACTGCTATATTATCAAAAATATGTGAGACTGTTGCCGTGCGCCCTCCGGAAATTATTGGAGCTTTCCGTTTGAGAAATAAAATAATTTCTTCAGGTAGAATACCTGTTAATACGAAATCTAGGACTGATCCACCAATAATTATTAAATTCAAATCGCCATATGAGCGAAACGTAGTCCTTAGATCTGTTTCATCCTATATAAAAATGCGTAAGGATGTTTTACGATTGAACACGCTTGGTTTTGATAGTTCTGTACCGTTTTATGTCAATGAGAACTTAACACCGGGAAATCATCGTATCTTCCAGCGGGCCTACAGTTTGAAGAAAAAGAGGCAAATATTCGGAGCTTATACCAATCGTGGGTTGGTTTACATTAAGCGCCAAGAGCATGAGCAGCCAGTACTTGTGAATGATATTGATGACTTAAATATTTTTCGTGATGGATGTAATGGACAGGAACGCTTATAATAATGTTTTTCGTAAATATTCTTTAATTTTAAATATTAGTACTTTTCTTTATGTTTTAAAAGATTTTAATATGTATTTGTTTTTGATATATTATACACGCGTTGCTTTTTCTTCTGTAATTATTCTTAATGTCAGCCTTAAATAGTTATGGTTCTAATTCCACAGCTGGTACAAAAACTATGATTAAAATACTCACGGCACAACGTAAAGGACTCAACATATGCCACATTAACGCTCAAAGTCTTTTTCCTAAAATGGATGAATTTCGTTTTTTGTTCGAAGATACTAAGATGGATATTGTATGTGTATCTGAAACATGGTTTGCGAGGGACCTTCCAGATAGTTTAGTTAATGCAAATGGGTACAGAATAATTAGGAATGATAGAAGAGGTCACGCGGGTGGAGTAGCAATCTTTATCAGGAATGGCATACGTTACAGGGAAATTGAGAGATCACAGGATAACGACGTAATTGAATACTTATTCCTTGAAATTATTGGTGCTGACAGTAAATTGTTGTTAGGGTGCATTTACCGCCCTAATTCTCGTGTACCTATTGATTCACTTATGTGTAACCTGGAGTCACTGGCTATGCAGTACAACGACATTATCATTGCAGGTGATTTCAACTGCAATTTACTGTCTAATACTAGCTCATTCTTGTTCGATCAGCTTGAGTCTATTGGTTTATATATTGTAAATACCGTGCAACCTACTCACTTCACTCATAATAGCAGTACTTTACTTGATATATTTATAGCAGGTAACATGTCTAATTTATTACTGTTCGATCAGATTAGCGCACCAACTTTTTCAAGACATGATCTTATTTTCATATCATATGATTTCAATTTCCAAAGGGATGAAACTTTAACTTACTATCGCGACTTCCGTCACGTTAACTATCGGTTGCTGGAAGAATGGTATAACATGGTAGAATGGAGCAACATATATTATATGCCATCTGCTGATGAACAACTCTACTTTCTTAATAGTAGCCTTATCGACCTGTGTGATATTTCCGTACCCTTGAGAGCGAACCGCGGTAACGGCCCTGGGAAAAGCTGGTTTAATCTTACTATTAAACGACGAATTAAAACTCGTGATGATATTTATAGGCGTTGGAAAAGGTATAGAACTTCTGATCTATACGAAGAATATCGCAAAGCCCGTAGACTCGTCAATAGGACTATTTATGATGCTAAAACTTCTTACTATGAGAACCGTTTTAAATCAGCTGTAGATTGAAGGAGAAAATGGCAAACAATCCGTGAGATTGGTATTGGAAGCAAGGCTGCCCCAGCTTGCAGCATTGATGCAAATAAACTTAATGAATCATTTATAAACATTCCGTCTCCAAGGTACTCAAACGGGGTTCAATCAGCTTTTGCCACTGGGCCATTGCAACAACCCACGGAAATTTCTCCTTTACACCGTTTCGAGTTTTCTCGTGTCTTTGAAGATGACGTTATTTTATGCTGTAAATCAGTGACTTCGAATGCAGTTGGCTTTGACCAGATCCATCCTAAGTTCATTAGACTTTTATTGCCTAGGATATCACGTTATATTACGCACTTATTTAACACCGTTATCACTACCAGCCACTTTCCTAACTGTTGGAAGCATGCTAAGGTCATTCCCGTGCCGAAATCGTCGAATGAGTATCGCCCCATTTCGATACTTCCATTTTTACATTGGGAACTCGGAACATCTCGATAGTGGACTCAGCGAAAAACCTCGGTATAATTTTTAACAAATCCCTTTAATGGAATACCCATATAAAATCTGTCTCCGGGACAATTTTTTCTATGCTTAGGACGCTATATCCTATACAACACATTACACCTCTTAATATTCGTGTGCTTCTTGCGAAAACCTACTTAGTGCCCAAGTTGTTGTATGGCTGCGAAATTTTTGCTTATTGCGATTCGGCTAGTAAAGCTAGATTAACAGTAGTGTATAACGCGATTATTAGATATGTCTACGGCATACGAAGATATGATAGTACTTCTCGGTATTCGAAATTGTTATATGGTGTTGAGTTAATGGACTTACTAAAAATCAAGGCATTAATCTTACTACACAAGGTTATCTACACGCAGGAACCGTCTTATCTATTTAATCGGATTCAATTTGCAAGATCAAATAGAGGAAAACAAATCATTCAGTTAAGATATCGAACTTTGATATCTGAGTGGCAGTTCTTTACAAATACAATACGGCTGTGGAATTCGTTACCTAACTCATTACAAATCAATGGCAACGCTTTGCAGTTTAAAAAAATTTTATTTTCTAAATTCTAATGTAAAATTATTACATATTTACATGCATATATTTTCGTTCTTGTTTTTACATATTATTATTTCGATACTATTTGCTTTTACTACTTTAATTACTTGTCTTATATATATTTCATTCTTTGTAATAATATATTATATAATCACATACTGTAATTTAAAAGATTAATTTCTTGTTGTATGTGATATGCTACAGAATAAATAAATAAATAAATAAATAAATAAATTAGTAAGAGTTAGGAGTAACACACTTGGATTTTCAATTTGACCTTAAGTTACTTAGCCAGAGCCTTTCTGTGTTTACTGTGGAGTGTCAAAAAGCGCTCTAGAATCTCATCACTCAGAATAAAATTACTTTGCTTTGGGCGCAAGCACATAAGGGGCACAATGGAAATAAGATGGAAAAGTGGGACGTTTGCAAGAATTATATCTTTAGACTACCAAAAGGAGTTACTTAAAAGACGAGATAATTGGTCAACATCCATCATAGAGGAATATTAAAACGACACCAGCAATCTTGACGATTCCAAAAAGTTTATCAACTTTAACGATAGAAGAATGGAGTTTCTCTTGAAACTAGACAGCAAAAGATTGCGAACACTTTCGGAAGCACTTACAGATCATCATGTAAGAACCCACACATGTTCAGGATGGGCGTATCCCACACAAGTGCCTGGTAAAAACTAGAGCACTTGACCACTAACTTTGTAGCACTGGAGCATAGTCCATACAGGCTACTACATGCAAAAACGCTAACTGAAAACGACTTGTTGATATTCCCTTTGTTTTACCTTGAAGTACTAAGACGTTGCTTGATAAGCAGATGTACAACGGATTAACGAGAGCGTGTAGAGTGAAAGGTAATTGTGTATCCTACGTTAATTGCTAATCGGACGTACTTTTGATTATCGGGAACTGTAGTTGCAAAGATGATTTTCGGCCTGACCTACATTCATTTCATTGCATCTTATATTTGCTAATTTCTCAGACAATTTCCGCTTTAGTCTGTAGTCTAACGCTATTTGTACGACGAATTGGGTTGCCTGCTAACAATCCTTTACAAAATTGTTAATATGTGCTTCTCTTGGGTGCCTTCTTTTCCATTCTGGTGACGCATACAGTAACAGGGATTACCTACCCTAGTCCAAAGTCCCGTTTGGAAGAACTCAAGCTCATGAAATCTCATTTGTGGGAAGTTCTGCTTAAGTTCTGAGTTAATCTCGATACATTTGCAATAAGAGATTAACAGCAAACAAATTTCTCCTCTCACGCTATAATGGGTTAATCGTTCCTTCTTAATTTTTCAACATTTTAAAATTTACACTATTTGGCCAATTAGCTTCCATTGTCAAAATTGATTAGAATTTGTATTAGAACCACATCACCAAATATGCAATGATGATGGTTTGTCTCATTCAAAATTCATATTTTTGATTTGATGAATTGATTTGCCAACAACAGCAACAACCACAATAACAACGGTCAAACAAACCCCTAAATTGATCGCGGTTGCACAATTCGTACATCAGTACACAACACCGGCCAAGCAACACATTATAAAATTTCGTTTTTAAAGTAATTCAAACAAAAAGTGGCAAAAATCATAAACATTCCACGAAAACCGAAATAGAAGAAGAATACAACGACGATGGTGACGGCAACGGTGAATGTTGGTAACCAGAAGAGCTCGGAACTCTAGAAGCGAAATAGTTTTCTGTAAAAAAATCGTGGCAATGTAAAGGCATAACAAATAGTGCTGATGTCGTACGAACGAATAGACAAATGTTGTTGTAACACATGCAATACATGCTGGCAGCATGGTGTATATACATGGGAATACTAAATATGTGCTACAGTTGTTGCTGTGTAAAATAAACGGCGAAGCAGTGTCTTTAGACAATTCAAAATAGTGGCAATAGCTGGCTGGAAGAAGACTTACAAGTAATTTTAACTGACTTAAGCTCCATATATTAGTGTTGCAACTTCACACTAAAAACACGGACAATAAAAGGAAAATCCTTTTGAGAGCTGTTTTGACAAGTAATGTCATTTCTATTGGTTGTGGCTGCAACAGGAACGTCAGCATCATCTATAACTGTAATGGCTGCAATTGCTTTTTACTCACTGTAGTTGTTGTTTTTGCAATATCAGTGACTTATTTGGCGCCACTAAAGCTATCATAAAGAGCATTTGTATTGTTAGTTTCAGTCTGACAAAACGAGTGCGGCAAATATGTTCAATATTGTCGAGAGTTAAAGTTCTATAGTATAAAACTATAAAATAGTATAAACTATAAAATTTATAAACATCACCACAATCATTATCATCAGCATCATCATCATCAACAGCATCGTGCATGTTTGTTGTTCATGTCTCAACGTATGTTTACTTTTCCTTTAGACATTTTGAAGATTTTTTTTCGTTATTTTCTCTTTCACCACTAAACTCTTGAACTTTGAAGAGTAGTATGTTTATGTATGTTCGCGCTCAATCCCTCCATACGAATTTGGGATCATGCCTACGCTACAGTCGGTAGTTTAAGTTAGTTGATAGGTTTGTAACATTTAGATTGGACGGACAGAATGAGTGCGTGTGTGTGTGTGTGTCATTTTTAAAGTGTGTAGGTTCGTCTCGAGTCTGAGTTCATGATGCCGATGATCCGCGAGTGCGTGATGTAGGGTACCGTAAACTCATGTTGTTGACTTGTGCAATGTTATGCTTTTGTTTATTTTATTTTTTAATGTAAACAAATTTTAAAACGCTTGACTCATATTACAGTTTTTAATGTAAACAACTAAAGAGTTTTGGATGTGGTTTCGCTTAATTAATTTTTTTGTTAGTGTGATATGTTTCCGTTATGTGTAGTCCTTTTCTTGTAGACATATTTTATAATAATCAAATGTAGGAGAATACATTTTTTTTGTTACAAAAATAACAGTGCTTTGTTATAAACAATAACATCGCGAATCCTTATCATTTTTTTGGTATTCCTAAGCATAAGTTCAATAAGAATATTTTTTAATGTAAACAAATTTTAAAATTCTTGACTCATATTACAGTTTTTAATATTAAGTTTAAAGAATTTTGAATGTGGTTTCGTTTAATTAATTTTTTTGTATGATTTAACGTTAAAGAAACATAAATATAGTTGTACGTGTTGTTGTTGTTGTGTTTATAACAGCGCTTTGTTTTGAGCAGGATTTCTTTTTTTTCAGTTTTTTTTTGTCAGGTTTTAAATAAATAAAATTATATAATAAAGAGATTAATTAAAACAAATTAGATTTTTTTTCCTAAGATATGTATATTTTATTTTCAGATTTTGTTACAGTTCACATATTTCTATTTCTCCTTTAAGCAAATCTATTAATCACTTAATTTTATCATTTCCTTTAACATATATGACAGAGTTGTTCCCTTTTAAATTTTATATATTTAGTTTTTACTGTTTAAAATAAATAAAATTATATATATAATAAAGAGATTAATTAAAACAAATTAGTTTTTTTTATTTCAATAGATTTTTCCCTATGATTTTTTTAAGATGATTTTGTTATTGGTTGAAAGGTATCTTCTAATAAATAACTTCAACTATTTGACTCAGTTTAATAATTTTTCACTTTTCCTTTAGAGCAGCCCTTGTCTTTACAAGATCTTCTAACATTTTATTATGATAATTTTTAGACATTATAATAATTTTTGTATTGATTTTGATCTGCTTTATATCTGGTAACGATCTGCTTTGTATCTCGTAACGATCTGATTTGTATCTGCTCACATCTGTTTTATACCTTATCATGATCTGCTTCATGTCTTATGTCTGTGTATTCTGAATTTGAGTACGCTATATCGTGCTTCCTACAATCTGCATCCACTAAATTTATTCCTTTGTCTCCTTTTGCTAATCGATTTTGAAGTTTTGCATCAGGTACACAAAACTGTTAACCAGGTAGATGTAATTCAACATTTCGAATTTTCAACAATTTGTTTATTATGTTGTTTACAAAACCTTTTCCAATCTTACGCTAATTATGTTCATTTTTTTTGTTTTGATTGTAAATTATAACCATTTTGTTATTCATTAATTTCATACCCCTTCGTCTGAAGCACTGAAACAGTGGCTAGCTAGTTATACCAGCTATACTAGCTATATCAGCTATACAAGCTGTACCAGCTATACATGCTATACCTCTATACCAGCTATATCAGCTGTACTAGCTATACCAGCTATACCAGCTGTATCAGCTATACTAGCTATATAAGCTTTACTAGCTATACCTCTATACCAGCTATACTAGCTATACTAGATATATCAGCTATACTAGCTATATAAGCTATGCAAGCTGAACTAACTATATCAGCTATACTAGCTATACCAGCTATACTAGCTATATAAGCTATGCAAGCTGAACTAACTATATCAGCTATACTAGCTATACCAGCTATACTAGCTATACCAGCAATACTAGCTATACCAGCTATACTAGCTGTACCAGCTATACTAGCTATATAAGCTATGCAAGCTATACTAGCTATATAAGCTATGCAAGCTGAACTAGCTATATCAGCTATACTAGCTATACCAGCTTTACTAGCTATACCTCTATACCAGCTATACTAGCTATACTAGATATATCAGCTATACTAGCTATATAAGCTATACAAGCTGAACTAGCTATATCAGCTATACTAGCTATACCAGCTATACTAGCTATATAAGCTATGCAAGCTATACTAGCTATATAAGCTATGCAAGCTGAACTAGCTATATCAGCTATACTAGCTATATCAGCTATACAAGCTGAACTAGCTATATCAGCTATACTAGTTATACCAGCTAGCCTAGCTATATTAGCTGTACTAGCTATACTAGCTATATCAGCTATACTAGCTATATCAGCTATATCAGCTATATCTGCTATATCTGCTATACCAACTATACCAGCTATATCAGCTATACCAGCTATACCAGCTATACCAGGTATATATCAGGTATATACCAGCTATTACCAGGTATAGCTATACCAGGTATAACCGATATAGCTGGTATAGCTGATATAGCTGGTATAGATGTACCTGGTATAGCCGATATAGCTGATATAGCTGATATAGCTGGTATAGCTGTACCTGGTATAGCCGATTTAGCTGGTATAGCTGATATAGCTGGTATAGCAGGTGTAGCTGGTATATCTATTACAGCTTGCTAGTGTAGCTAGTACAGCTTGCTAGTATAGCTAGTACATTTTTGTATAGCTTGCTGGTATAGCTAGTACAGCTTGCTATTATAGCTAGTACAGATTGTATAGCTAGTACAGATTGTATAGCTTGCTGGTATAGCTAGTACAGCTTGCTATTATAGCTAGTACAGATTGTATAGCTAGTACAGATTGTATAGCTTGCTGGTATAGCTAGTACAGCTTGCTATTATAGCTAGTACAGATTGTATAGCTTGCTAGTATAGCTAGTACAGATTGTATAGCTTGCTAGTATAGCTACTACAGCTTGCTAGTATAGCTGGTACAGATTGTATAGCTTACTAGTGTAGTGTTTCATGTGAAGAGGTATGTAAGTAATGAAAAAAAAAATGGTAATAAACTACAGTCAAAAGAAAAAAAACTTAAATATAATGTAAGTTTGTCTTAATTATTTTTCACATCACTGTGGCTGGTACAGAGGTATAGCAGGTATAGCTGGTATAGCTAGTATAGCTGATATAGTTAGTTCAGCTTGCATAGCTTATATAGCTAGTATAGCTGATATATCTAGTATAGCTAGTATAGCTGGTATAGAGGTATAGCTAGTAAAGCTTATATAGCTAGTATAGCTGATACAGCTGGTATAGCTGGTATAGCTAGTACAGCTGATATAGCTGGTATAGCTAGTACAGCTGATATAGCTGATATAGCTGATATAGCTAGTATAGCTAGTACAGCTGATATAGCTAGGCTAGCTGGTATAGCTAGTATAGCTTATATAGCTAGTATAGATGGTATAGCTAGTATAGCTGGTATAGCTGGTATAACTAGCCAGCCACTGTTTCATACGAAGAGGTACGAAAGTAACGAAAAAAAAAATGGTTATAAACTACAGTCAAAACCAAAAAAAATTAAACCTATTTAGTATAAGATTGGAAGAAGATTTGTAAACAACTTAATAAACAAATTATATGTTGATTTACATCCACCTGGTTATCAGTTTTGTGAACCTGATATAAAACTTCAAAAACGAATAGCAAGAGGAGATAAAGGAATAAATTTATTGGATGCAGCTTGTAGAAAGCACGATAAAGTGTACTCAAAATCAAAGGATATAGACACGAGTCATCAAGCAGATCGTGAACAGGTATAAATTAGATCGTAAGCAGATATAAAGCAGATCGTAAGCAGATATAAAGCAGATCGTAACCAGATACAAAGCAGATCAAAATCAATATAAAAAATTATTATAATGTCCAATAATTATCATAATAAAATATTAGAAGATCTTGTAAAGACAAAGGCCGTTTTAAAGGAAAAGTTAAAAAATATTAAACTGTATCAAATAGATAGAGTTAATTTTTTAGAAGATACCTTTCAACCAATAACAAAACCACTTAAAAAAATCATCGGAAAACTTAAAGATAAACATAAGGATATAGACAACGCTATTGGTGATGGCGATGATTATGATGATGTAAATGGTGACAATAAAATAATCGGAAAACTTGAACATAAGCATAAGGATATAGATAACACTATTGATGATGATGATGATTATTATGACGTAAATGGTGATAATGAAATCATTAGAAAAATTGAAAATAAACATAAGGACATAGACAACACTATTGATGATGATGATGATGATGATGATTATTATTATGATGTAAATGGTGATAATGAAATCATCGGAAAACTTGAAGATAAGCATAAGGACATAGACAACACTATCGATGACGACGATGATTATGATGATGTAAATGGTGATAATAACGATTTTCAGTATGAAAATATGACAACTGATGACAATCATGATGAAAAAAACTATGATCATAATAGACCTGTATCAAGTACACGTCTGAAAAACTTGAAAAGAAAACAAAGTTTAAAGCTGACGAAAAACTCTCCATTATTTGAAAATATTCAATCACTTATTAATAATAAGCAAATAGATCAAATTTATGGTTTTAATCAAGATGTAGACGGAAGTTGGAGATATGGCAAGGAAAAATTAATATTTAATAGAGATAATACTATGCGGATAGGAAATATGAAATTGAAAATGACGCCTGGATTATTTGAACTAGTATTTCATAAAAAACCTCTCCATTATTCTAAAAATGATTTGAAAAAATATAAAGAGATTTTAATTCATACCAATGCACATAAACGTCGCTATGAACCTAATGAACAAGTGAAGGGAACACGAGCCTTCAAATATGTACGAATAATTAAACGTTTATTCGAAACAACAACAAATATTTTAACAAAAGGCAGTGGTTTAATGCTAAAATTACTAAATAATCTGAAATCAAATTACATACATTGTGATGATTCTAATGAACTAGTTGACAGACTACGATTACTTCTTTCATCGGAAGGTGTTGGTCACAACAATCATCAAAACGAAATAATCTCTATTATCGAAGAACTTAAAGAATCTAACATAATTTATTAGAAGAGTGAAAGAAATGTCTTATATTAATAAATTTGGATAAAGTTTTAATTGATATAATTATAAAAACAAAAATATCGTAACTAAGAAATAAATACATACACTCATACAAAATCACAAAAAAAAAAAAAAAATCAAAATACATTATAGAAATAGCAATAATTTTGTTTTTAATCTTTTTTCTACCGTTTAAGAAAAAAATAAGCCGTTTAAACAATAAAGAATTTTCGAGTTTTTATTCGGTTTTAAATATAATGTAAGTTATTTTTCACATCACTGTGGCTGGTACAGAGGTATAGCTAGTATAGCTGGTATAGCTAGTATAGCTGGTATAGCTAGTATATCTGGTATAGCTAGTATAGCTGGTATATCTGGTATAGCTAGTATAGCTGGTATAGCCGGTATAGCTAGTATAGCTGGTATAACTAGTACAGTTGATAGAGCTGGTATAGCTAGTATAGCTGATATAGCTAGTATAGCTGGTATAGCTAGTATAGCTGATATAGCTAGTTCAGCTTGCATAGCTTATATAGCTAGTATAGCTTGCATAGCTTATATAGCTAGTATAGCTGGTACAGCTAGTATAGCTGGTATAGCTAGTATTGCTGGTATAGCTAGTATAGCTGGTATAGCTAGTATAGCTGATATAGTTAGTTCAGCTTGCATAGCTTATATAGCTAGTATAGCTGGTATAGCTAGTATAGCTGATATAGTTAGTTCAGCTTGCATAGCTTATATAGCTAGTATAGCTGATATATCTAGTATAGCTAGTATAGCTGGTATAGAGGTATAGCTAGTAAAGCTTTTATAGCTAGTATAGCTGATACAGCTGGTATAGCTGGTATAGCTAGTACAGCTGATATAGCTGGTATAGAGGTATAGCATGTATAGCTGGTACAGCTTGTATAGCTGATATAGCTAGTATAGCTGGTATAACTAGCTAGCCACTGTTTCAGTGTTTCAGACGAAGGGGTATGAAATTAATGAATAACAAAATGGTTATAATTTACAATCAAAACAAAAAAAAATGAACATAATTAGCGTAAGATTGGAAAACAACATAATAAACAAATTGTTGAAAATTCGAAATGTTGAATTACATCTACCTGGTTAACAGTTTTGTGTACCTGATGCAAAACTTCAAAATCGATTAGCAAAAGGAGACAAAGGAATAAATTTAGTGGATGCAGATTGTAGGAAGCACGATATAGCGTACTCAAATTCAGAATACATAGACATAAGACATGAAGCAGATCATGATAAGGTATAAAACAGATGTGAGCAGATACAAATCAGATCGTTACGAGATACAAAGCAGATCGTTACCAGATATAAAGCAGATCAAAATCAATACAAAAATTATTATAATGTCTAAAAATTATCATAATAAAATGTTAGAAGATCTTGTAAAGACAAGGGCTGCTCTAAAGGAAAAGTGAAAAATTATTAAACTGAGTCAAATAGTTGAAGTTATTTATTAGAAGATACCTTTCAACCAATAACAAAATCATCTTAAAAAAATCATAGGGAAAAATCTATTGAAATAAAAAAAACTAATTTGTTTTAATTAATCTCTTTATTATATATATAATTTTATTTATTTTAAACAGTAAAAACTAAATATATAAAATTTAAAAGGGAACAACTCTGTCATATATGTTAAAGGAAATGATAAAATTAAGTGATTAATAGATTTGCTTAAAGGAGAAATAGAAATATGTGAACTGTAACAAAATCTGAAAATAAAATATACATATCTTAGGAAAAAAAATCTAATTTGTTTTAATTAATCTCTTTATTATATAATTTTATTTATTTAAAACCTGACAAAAAAAAAACTGAAAAAAAAGAAATCCTGCTCAAAACAAAGCGCTGTTATAAACACAACAACAACAACACGTACAACTATATTTATGTTTCTTTAACGTTAAATCATACAAAAAAATTAATTAAACGAAACCACATTCAAAATTCTTTAAACTTAATATTAAAAACTGTAATATGAGTCAAGAATTTTAAAATTTGTTTACATTAAAAAATATTCTTATTGAACTTATGCTTAGGAATACCAAAAAAATGATAAGGATTCGCGATGTTATTGTTTATAACAAAGCACTGTTATTTTTGTAACAAAAATGTATTCTCCTATATTCGATTATCATAAAATGGGTCCATAAGAAAAAAGAAACACACACACACACACACACACACATAACGGAAATATATCGCATTAAATCATACAAAATATTCTTATTGATCTTATACACATATACTTATAGCACAACAACAAGAACACGTACAACTATATTTCTGTTTCTTTAACGTTAAATCATACAAAAAAAAATTAATTAAACGAAACCACATTCAAAATTCTTTAAACTTAATATTAAAAACTGTAATATGATACAATTCTTGTTGAACTAATGTTTAGGAATACAAAACATGATAAGGATTCGCGATGTTATTGTTTATAACAAAGCACTGTTATTGTTATAACAAAAAAAATGTATTCTCCTACATTTGATTATTATAAAATATGTCTACAAGAAAAGGACTACACATAACGGAAACATATCACACTAACAAAAAAATTAATTAAGCGAAACCACATCCAAAACTCTTTAGTTGTTTACAATAAAAACTGTAATATGAGTCAAGCGTTTTAAAATTTGTTTACATTAAAAAATAAAATAAACAAAAGCATAACATTGCACAAGTCAACAACATGAGTTTACGGTACCCTACATCACGCACTCGCGGATCATCGGCATCATGAACTCAGACTCGAGACGAACCTACACACTTTAAAAATGACACACAGACACACACACACACTCATTCTGTCCGTCCAATCTAAATGTTACAAACCTATCAACTAACTTAAACTACCGACTGTAGCGTAGGCATGATCCCAAATTCGTATGGAGGGATTGAGCGCGAACATACATAAACATACTACTTTGAAGCTCCAACTGTACAAAAACCGATGTATTTCACATTCAGTGGCTTCTAAGAGTTTCCCAAAAACTATTTAGTATTCGAATACTGCTCTGCTACGGTTACTGTCGCACACTACAAGCATTTGAGTATGATGGCCAGAAGGTGGGGATCTGCAGTAATTAATCTGAAGCAATTAAATAAGTGAAGTGAGATAAACCATCTTGGTGTAAGTAATTCCCGTTAAAAATGGATTGTATTATCTAGACAGTCCATTAATTTGCACTCCTCGGGTATAGAGGTCGTGAAACCAGGCGTCGCTTTCAAGATTTTCCTGGAGTCTAAATTTCAATTGCTGCCTGAGCTAACAAAGACGTAAGGACAGTTCAAGATCTATATGTTCCACGTTCGCTGTGCTTTTTTGATAAGCTGAATCGGCCGATACATTTAACTGTAGTTGTAGTAAGAAAGCCGTCTCATGAGAATGTGGTAAATCGGAAAATATTGTTGAAAGTGATGAGATTGAACTGCGCTACCAATTGAAGTAAATGAATCAATTGTGATTAAAAAAAACCCATTTTTAAGGTTGAGTAGCACTGGAATATGACGTGATAGAGCATACAACCACGCCAAAAGACCGATATTTAAATTCTAATAATTCAGGATACTGTCTTTCTGATCTTGTTCAGATTTATACCGATACGACGAATACAAGCATTCTATTTGAAAGTGACTCCTACATTAGGGAGAAGAATGGCAAGAATACTCCCAGGAGATCTAAATTAGTAAAAAATTTGCTGAGTTTACTTACTTAATCGGTCATTGCGACCTAGTCTCTCACAACACCCATTGGCGACGAAAAATACAGTTTGGCATCGATTCCAAAAGATAGACTTTAGAGACTTTTCATGGCATTTTGTTGACTTCTGAGTTTTTGCAAAATGCCTGTCTAAACACCTAATATGAGAGTATTGATCGATTTATTGCTATGCATAGTACACTTAGGTTATTCTGGGTAAAAACGGAACAGATATTCATAAATAAATATTCGGAAATAGTTTTCCCGCTTTCTAATATTGTAGTTTTAAAAAACGTCTTTCAACCCGCAGTGCATAGTGCTTTAACTGAAGTAGTCCTAAACACGCCAGTAACTAGTCCTTTTTTCTAGCATTCGACAATTTGCGAGGATTTACGCGAGACGGGTCTCAAAGAACAGCGAACGTACAAACATATGTATATACGGTCTAGCATTTCCTACCACCCTACAGATTTGAAATTTTTTTATGTTTCAAGATGTTAGAGCTGAGATTTGAATCGGAATTCTTGTCTCACAAGCCAACGCACTACTCAGTTAACTCCGGCAACCACAGAGTAGTATGGAGTGAATTAATATATGGAAAGGTATGAATCGGTTTGGGACCACACCTACTGAGAGAAACGGCAGAAACAGCTCGTTTAGTTTTAAGCATCAAACATGATAATTAAAATAAAATTTGACCTGAAATTTTTATTCAAATAGAAATGGAAACTGGGGAAATTTGAAAATGTTTTACAGGGCCAACATCTTGCCAACATGCAAACCCTGTAATGAGTATGAGTATTACTATAACACCGTGTTTACTCGTATGTTTTCTCTTTATAACTTGTATTTTCGTCAGGACGTGCGGTGAAAGTGAATTAGTTGGAGAAAGTGAACTGTAAATAAAAGAAAAAATAAGAAGAATTAGGGGACTTTTGACGCCACTATTGGCATAACATTGGGTGCTCTACAACCCTACACACCTGACTCGCTTACCCACACAAATAGTCATTAAAATTTCGTTTTCTTCTGGCAAAAATTCTCAAGTGGTTTTCAATAACAATACGTTCTTCACTTGATCGACGCTTTTTCTCCACTCGACATTATTGTTGCAGCCTTACTTTGTCATGCAGGAAAACTTTTTCTCATTTAATAAAAGGCTTAAGCGGTAAGAGTAAAATGAAAGCAAAATAACTTGCAACATTACAAATAGTAAGTACAAAAACAAAACGACTAGTAACATTACAAGTAGCAAATACAACAAATACAGCGAAAAAGAAAGAAAACTTCGGCAATATCACACAAGGACCTATGTGTTTGACTTCCAAAGAGTGATTGTTAGAGGGCGATGGTGACGGTGGTATTGGAAAAGTGGTAATTAGCAAAACTGTCAAAGACTACCATAATGGGAGACTTACAGAAAATGAGTAAATAAGCTCAAAAAAAAAAACTAACAACACATCATTTCAGCACATCAGCAATGAAAAGTGTTGTAATCTGAAACCTCTAACTCATCAATAAGGCCAATAGTGTATTAAATGGTTTCTAAAACACTCGAAAATTGTGTTTTCAAGTTGATGGACCCAATTTCCTTAGAAAAGGTCAAGCAGAAGCAGATTATTTTAATCGCTTTCGTTTGTTTGCACAGCTCTTTAGGTAGCAGACAATAGCATTCTATTGATTTGAATGGCGAAAGGAAAAGCTTTGATAGAGGAAAACTTTTATCATCAATGAATGATGACAGAAATTTATTTAAGCGAAACGAAATCATACATCTTTTAAAATTTCACACAACCTAAGCCGAGTTTTATTATGAGAACTTAGAGCTTCAAATGAATGAAAATGTATCTTAACAAACACCTCAGATTTACAGCTTTCACAGGAATCATTGGACGAAATGGTAAGATTGTCGACATGTCTTAAATAAGAAAATAGATCGTGAGAATCATAATCGCTCGACGGATGGCTATTTAACTTAAGGACAGAACTTAATCAGTCCTCTTCTTATCTATACTAGTCTAGCAGATATTGAGAAATTCTTGGTATTCTTGAACAACATCGCAGATTGACTCTCCGAGTAAATCAAGAGATTCTCAGAGAAAATCCCACCACCCTATAAATATTGCACAACGTTTAAAATGGCAATTAACGCCACTTGCAATATACTGTAGTGGTTTGGCAGTCCATTCAGAAACATATAAGAAAACATATAATCGTCCCTGTGTTTTCCTAAAATTGGTGTCTGCCCACCGTCCACTAAACGTATGCGATAGAATGGTTTTCGAGTTACGCAATTTTTACTCCTTTTACCCGAATCAAGGCTTCAATAAAAAGTGCTTAGGGTTGTGCTGTTGACCAGCCTATATTTGCAAATGGTAGTTGAAAGTGTGTTAAGTGTGGCCCCCTCATACACAAAAATTTATTCAAAGGATCAACGACTTTTAAACTAATTAAAATTGAAGACATTTCAGAAATTACAAAATCATGTTGAAAACTAAATTAACCACATGTTCGAAAAGGGATTAATGTTGCCTTTTGTTCTTGCAACGGCAATAATGTACACTATATGCGTTAACACAATTTAAGCCCAAAAGCCCAATTAGCAACCAGAGAGTAGCAGAACAACAAAAACTGCAACCACAACAAACAACAGCATGTGCAAGGGAATCAAATAACAGGAGTAAATCACAGAAATGACTGAATAACTAAAGGAATAAATGACGAAACATATTGACTGCAGTTTGTATGCAGCCTGGAAAGAGGATATCATTATGACAAACCTAAAAAGATGTGAGCGCGTGAAGGGTGAAGGAAAATTCTAAACAAAACTAAACGCATTGCGTGCAAACTGAAGTGGAGTGGAGGGCTTTTTAAATATTTATTCTGTTACTATTTTTGCATACAAACGCATATTGTCTGCCTGTCTCTATCAGAAAAGTTAAAACTCTAATGCATTCAGCGTTTGACTAAAAACATGGGTTAAAGTGGGTCTTTAATTAACATAAAGGTACACACTAATAATCTGCGCAACTTCCCTCTCCCGTATCATTACCTCTATTGCTTTGGAAATATGAATGCATTCCGTCTGAGTTACTGCTTCCCTATGAAATTCTAATATGCTTGTGTGCATTTGATATAGTGACGGAAAAGCATTAAGTTTTATGGCGTTTTACTGCTGTTTTGGACTGATGTCAAACCGGTAACCGGTAGCAATCAACAGCAGCACTGTTGCCATTTTTAACTGAAGTTATTAAGTACTGACTACATCAGCCTACATGAGCATTTAACGCAGGTTTCAGGCCAAAAGGAAAATATTCTGTGATCTTGAATGATTACAGCAAATAACCACTTCCGAGACAGTGAATTGTGAAAATTATTATATATAATTATTATTATATATTATTATAAAGAGATTTGGGTTGAATAAACGGAAGTTTTAAGAGAGCAATTCTTTCTACTTTTTTTCTTAAACACATTTTTTCAATGTTTTGGAACCACAGTAGGGGCAGTGTGTAATAAATCGAAAATAATTGTCGCCGTAGTCTAGTTGGTAGTGTGTTGGCTAATTAGAGGCGGGATTTAAATCCCAGCTCAGACATATGAAAGCGAAACATGAAAAATAATCTTTAGTCTCGCCATCTTCTGGCAAAAACTCTGAGTATAAATAGGATTACCTTGAAAACTTTCTCTGTTTCTCTTTCTGCCACAAAATTAACATATACAACATTAAGAAGTAAGTAGTGTGCTGGCTTGTTAGACGTATGGCCACGATTCAAACCCCACGCCAGACATCACTAACATAACGAAATATGAAACAATATTTCTTCGGCGACTTCCTCTCAGCAGATTTCAGGTAATAACTCTGAGAGTAGATAAAAAATGCTATGAAATGTTTCTCAAAACTTCTTTCGTTCGGAGCTGGCATTAAACTGTAGGTCCAGCCACTCAATTATAAAATTAACACACACACATATAGAACAGAGCATCACAGTTTTACCATTCAGCAAATAGCATCGGTTCACATGACAGTTTATCCTGGTTCACTGATATTCAGAATAAATAGGGATACGGATTGGATTTCACCATAAATTAAGAAAAAATATCGAAGAAAAATGCAGCATTCATGACAGAAACTGATTAGAAATCAGTCTGTTTAACTAAAATGTTACAAGCATCAGCATAAACTCATGATACCCAAAAAATAAAATCCATCACTTGTTTACTTTAATGTAATCATCTGCATTGAATGACATAATCTAAACATCATCATCATAAACATCATCATCATGGTAATCGCCTTAAACAAATCGAATCATCTTTTAAAATCATATTCAACTGTCACTTAACGATAACCAAATGGGCAGTGAAGTGAAATGCAGCTCAACAATTACGGAAAAAATTGAAAGCATTGAAATTGGTCAGTGAATCAAGCACTCAGCAATTGTGGCATAAATTTTATTATGGAATTAAATGAAGAAAAAAATGGAAAAATGATTTCAAACATGTTTGTGTATTAAAGTGATAAAACACATAAAAA
Source organism: Sarcophaga carnaria (assembly GCA_958299815.1). Taxonomy (NCBI): domain Eukaryota; kingdom Metazoa; phylum Arthropoda; class Insecta; order Diptera; family Sarcophagidae; genus Sarcophaga; species Sarcophaga carnaria. Next base: position 93,586,303 of record OY283149.1, read on the forward strand.
AAGAGAAAAAAAATTGAGAGAGATACAGATACTCTGGTAGTACACTTGGGCATAGAAATTATAACAATATTTGTTATAACAATATTTGTATAATTTGTTTCCATTTTGTGAACCACATTTCCTGCCTTGTGCTTGAGCCTTGGCTTTCAACACCACACACTCTATTCGCAATTGCTCTTCTCTCGTTGATGCTCCTACAGCGAGTAACAAATAAAAGTCTAAACAGTAGAAAATTGTTTTAAATTTTCCTTTCACTGTGTATATTAAAGTTGATTTTTTTTCATATTTCTGTCGTTGCCTCAACTACAAGCAACGGCAGCAGCTTGCCTCTACTTGATAAGTTGTCAAGGTGGTTTGTTGGCGTATGTTGCATAATTGTTCTTCATTTCATTTTTTTGTCCTCATTCGCGTTGTAATTGAAATGCAATTAAACTCATATTTGTTGCATGTCTTGTTGTGTATATCCGTTTGTTCGTACGTTGTTTAAAACTCGAAATACTTTTTTTATTTTCTGTTCTTCGTTTTTTTTTCTGCTCCTGCTGCAACTTCTTAATAATTTGCCTCTTCATGGTGGTCATTTATTTAACAGTTGTTACGCAACACTATTTGGTTGGTCAGATGGATGAGTTAGTTTTTTATACTCTGCGAAAGACAGAGCTATTGGAGAATGACATGACGCTTCTTCGTGAATGATAATATAGATGAAGGCAATTATAGTCGGTGTAGTTATGGATTATGCTTATACCAGGTATCACAATGTAAACTTCCGCCCATTTTACAGAATTTATTTCTATGAAATAAGTTATCATTTATTCAGTCTGTTTTGCCAAATTAATATTAACTGAAGTGCACATAATAAACTTGGTTTATAAAAATGGGTGTTCTCTTTGAGCATCGAACCGTGCGCTTTGGCCGTTTTACGATCGCCATAACCGTCTAAGTGAGAGGACTACGTCGAGGAAACGCATGATCTACCGAAAAATTCGCCGCTGTCCGTAAGAGTGTAGAGGATAATAAGAGGCTGGTGGTTCCAAGATTTTTGCACCGTGACTTGAGCAAATTTAACTGACCCAGAAACTGAATGTAAACTACCATGGACAACGGACGTATATTCGCTGAATGGGCTCTGGATCAACTGGTCCAGTTGACTAATTTTCATCGAAAAATCATTACAGCCATAAGACCCATTTCTGGGTGAATGGACACCTGTATAAACAAAAAGGATCGAATTTGGGACACCAATTTACTTGAGATCTAAGGGCAAAGTTACTGTCGACTGTCGTCATCGGTTCATATCTTCAAGAAAGATGTTAGCCAAGACATCGGTATCAACGGCGAACTAAAATGCCTATGTTCTTCAAATTGTTTTGGCATGAATTGAGTAATCTGGATACCAACGACATATGTTTTAAACAGGATGCCATGAGCTATAGGAGAGAGGCAGTTTGACGATTATTTATAATTTGAGAGAAAACTTTGTTCACATTGCTGATGAGTTTTACGTTAACGCCAGTTTCTGCATTGCATTAAAGTTTTCTCCTTCAATATGTTTTCTTTTAATTTATTATGAAAGTCCTCTTGTGTGATGTTGTATACCCAAGTTTGATACAAGTTTCCAATGATATTTTTGGAAGTTTAGTAATTTAAGGCAGTTAACTTCCCAAATTATTGAGGATTTAGCTATTGGAAAGAATTTTGACAACAAACTCTCTAGGCAGACAGCACTCTAGTGCTGTGATACAGATTCATTCTTGTTATCTCTGGCCTTACTTGCAGGTCGAATACTATGTACTCTGATAGTCATACATGGACACTGCTTTTTATGAAATACTTGAGTTAGAAGTCCTATCATACAGCGCCTAACGATTCAAGCCTTTGCGTTGAGGTAAATATTATTTTCTTTACTTGCGTACATCATTTTTGCCAAAGCAAAGTCTATGACGAAAACTATCGTTAACACACCGTATGTACCAGGAACCTCAGCCTTACCGACAAAGCCACTTGGCTTAGTATAATTGAAAGAAGAGCGTGATATTTTTGTCTTTACTCTTGAACCATGTAATTGTTAAGTAGGTTTATAAATAATGAAAACGAAGGTTATCAATAAAAACAGAATCAATCAATACAAGCCTTTATTGTTTTTAAAGAATTCGTAACGATTTAATTCTTTTGTTGTTCTGCCTAAACTGCATCCGTTTAGAGGAATACAAATTCCATGCCGTATCGAATAAATGATTGTACCTTATTTAGTTTTAACAACAGTCCAGACAAGTTTTCTTTTTTAGTTCTATTTCCCCTACACCGACAACAATGTTGCATGCATATATGCTGGATACAGAGAACGAAAGAGAGAAAACAAACGTTCATATGGAGATGGTCTCAGACCCATAGAAGAAGTGGCATAAAATAAAAGATTGGTGTGGTGTATATAAAAGGAAAAAATAAATCCATAGAAAATAAAATAAACAACAACAAAAATCCGGAGTGTATATTTAAACCACAATTTGTTGCTGATGTTTTTGTTCCACATACAATAGAGCTTCAGAGTCAGAGTAAAAACAAACTAATGTTGGTCAAGTGTTAAAATATGTACCACACGACCATAAACGATAGGAGCAGCAATTCTATAACAGTAGAAGAGCAAACAACTAACACACCAGGCTAAAAGGATATACTCCTCTTCTCTCATCCATAGTCCGATTCAGTTTGGCCAGTTTGTTCATATAAATAAATTACTTAAGCTGTACTCCACTTTTAATAGTTTTATGCTGTTTGCTGTTTTGCCATGCCCCAGACTAGTTATTTTTGTTATAAATTTGCTGCTGCTGCATCATATCCAACCAGCAGCTGCAATTTTTTTCATTTTTTCTCTTTTGCTTCATTTAGTATTGTAAGAAGAGTTAAAAATTATACTTGCGGGAGGGAGTTAAAGGACTGCAGGGCTGAGTACGTTTAGTATGTTTGTCTTACAGTTGGCAGTTTTTGATTTTGTGGGGGTTTGTTAAGGATTTTATTGAAGTTTTTGTTTTTTTAGTGTATGAAAACCAATTAGTTGTTCATAATAAACATCAAAATAAACAAGACCAAATAACAGTTGTAAATTGTGCCCTTCCTCTATTTTAATAATAGACTAGCTCTTTTACAATAAACTCCATTAAATAGTCTTGGTTTGTCGAGAATTAAAAAAAAAATATTTTAATTACTCGACTCCAAATTCTGCACACACGGCCAAAAGTTTTAAGAGGATTTTGTGGCATTTTAATTGCAATTTATTTGTGACCAAATATTGTGGATATAACCTTGAGTAATCCAATCACCTCTCAGATGGCATTTTAATTAAAATGTTCTTAAGCTTGTTGCAGAAGTACAATTGAGTATAAGCAAGACTGCAACCAAGATGTTTTTCATATCCTATCATTTATCATTTATTTATCATTTATCATTTATTTATTTATTTATTTATTTATTCTGTAGCATATCACATACAACAAGAAATTAATCTTTTAAATTACAGTATGTGATTATATAATATATTATTACAAAGAATGAAATATATATAAGACAAGTAATTAAAGTAGTAAAAGCAAATAGTATCGAAATAATAATATGTAAAAACAAGAACGAAAATATATGCATGTAAATATGTAATAATTTTACATTAGAATTTAGAAAATAAAATTTTTTAAACTGCAAAGCGTTGCCATTGATTTGTAATGAGTTAGGTAACGAATTCCACAGCCGTATTGTATTTGTAAAGAACTGCCACTCAGATATCAAAGTTCGATATCTTAACTGAATGATTTGTTTTCCTCTATTTGATCTTGCAAATTGAATCCGATTAAATAGATAAGACGGTTCCTGCGTGTAGATAACCTTGTGTAGTAAGATTAATGCCTTGATTTTTAGTAAGTCCATTAACTCAACACCATATAACAATTTCGAATACCGAGAAGTACTATCATATCTTCGTATGCCGTAGACATATCTAATAATCGCGTTATACACTACTGTTAATCTAGCTTTACTAGCCGAATCGCAATAAGCAAAGATTTCGCAGCCATACAACAACTTGGGCACTAAGTAGGTTTTCGCAAGAAGCACACGAATATTAAGAGGTGTAATGTGCTGTATAGGATATAGCGTCCTAAGCATAGAAAAAATTGTCCCGGAGACAGAATTTATATGGGTATTCCATTGAAGGGATTTGTTAAAAATTATACCGAGGTTTTTCGCTGAGTCCACTATCGAGATGTTCCGAGTTCCCAATGTGATCGGTATATCAACGACAATATCCTGATTTCGTCGTGCTATGATCATGCATTTTGACTTCGTAGGGTTCAGGTATAAGCCATTCGAAGACGCCCAGTAGTGTATTCTGTCAAGGTCCTCATTAAGTCTTGCACAACACTCATCGATTGAGTCTCTTCTACAATTCATATATATTTGTACATCATCTGCATAAATGTGGATATCACTATGCAGGAGACAATCAGGTAAATCATTTATGTATAATGTAAACAATAATGGTCCAAGAATAGAGCCCTATCTAATCAGAAAAACATACATCTGACCGACTTTTTACTATATAAGCCCGTGACTTCTTGAACGAAACACAAGTTTCGAAAGTTCCTTCAATTTTTTTTATTCCTTTCCAATGTTCTGCTTGCGAGAAATTGTCATCATCAAGTAGTAGCTAATAGTCTTTAGGCTTATTATATGTGAGTCCGTTGTTCAAACCTTAGATCAAACATCTCGAACAAAAGAAGTGTAAAAATATTTCTTTCTTCAACAGTCTTCTGAGGGTAAATAAAAGATAGGAAAACTTTCTCAAATCTGTCAGTCGGAGTCGACATTAAACTGTAGCTTCTGGCACTCATGGACAAAATTAACTCACACAACCCATATTGCATGAGAAGCTGTTTGTAATCCTGACTAAAGGGTTGTAATGACTAATTAAGTAAGCTATACCGATTTCCTTATATAATCTTTAAATGTTTCGTGTTTCTTAATAACGTATCAGCAGTTGTTGCATAAGTCTTGTATACCAAAATATTGACTCACGAATTATTTGTAGGGGAACAAAAATATGCTTTGTACGTGGCACTGAACTAGCAACGTCCGAGCGGACTTAATGTGAAACCAAGCTTCATGAAGATCCCTGTTTTCTTAACAAGGGGATTAAGATATCTAAGCATTTAAAATACTTGGATTGGTAACGGAAGCGGAAAAAACACCTGGGCAGAAAGACTGTGAAGGAACATTGATGTTAAGGTATATGTAGCATTGGCATGTTTTATAAATGCATTCGTAATACACGAATGATTCTCTACGAATGATACATACTCTTTAGTAGTATAATGGGCATTACCGGATTGAATAGAAGCCTAGATGCTTCATCAAGAGACTCGATTCTGTAGATACATTCAAGGTGGATAGCTGAGTCAAATAATTCCGAATGAGAACATCGAAACACTTCCTGAATCCCTCCCAGGTTGTGAGTAGATTGAAAGGAATTGATGAAATACGTACATGATATGAGGTTACTAAGAATTTAACATGGTTCATATCTTTCATTTGTGAGGACGTTATCAGCTTACGCTATGGTATAATTATTTGGTAAAACCGTGTGGGACGCTTCACACGATCCACTTTACATGTAACATAACTAACTTAGTTGTTGCAATACTATACGGAATAAAAAAATTATTGGCGTTAACAGAACACTACTTCGCTGTAGTGTAATAGGTAGTGTGATAGCTTTTTAGCCGTGAAGCCAGGTCAGACATCTCCAGCGAAGCGAAATATGAAAAAATATTTGTTCGGTGTCTTCCACTCAGCAAATTTCTGGCAAAAACTCTGAGCGTAAATAAAATTGCCATGAAAAGGTTCTCAACAGTCTGACGTTCGGATCTGACTTTAAACTGTAAGTATAATTCATATTCTTGTATAAAATTAAAACAAACAAGTGATTTGAGAAGCTAGGCCGTAATCCTGACTGAAGAGTTGTAATGACCAACCATGTATGTATGTATGTGTACTTCGATGTGATTTGTTATAAGATCCCGTCCTCCCCCTATACTTTTTAGTTTTTCTTATGAAAAATAATTTTCGAGTTTCCTTATACTGTTAGTGGTCGTAAATTTATAAATTTCTCATACGAGTAAGTACTAAAAACAAACGAGTATATTTCCTTTTCTGACCTATACCACTGCCTTTGCTTTTAAATGGGAGCCTCAATTGCCACAAATTAATGACTTTTCTTTAGTCTCCCCACTCTACACTTAAAATGCGTGCAGCCAAATCGTACGTGGCCATGAAAACAAACAACAAATAACCCTGTTGATCCTGTTAAAAATAACCCGGTGAATTAAAAAATATTTTTCAAAAGATTTCATTCTTCGCACCACAACTTGCAGCTGTTGTTTCCGGCGAAAAGCGAATAAATAACAGGAAGGAGAAGAAGGGAAAATAGAATTTAATGTCATTATCACTCTGTAAAATACATAATGAAACGCAATGAATTCTAAAATGTAGCACAATATGCGAGAGAAAATAAAAGTTTATTAGATCATGACTATTCGTACACACATAAATGTGTGTACGTTGCGCACTAATGAACCATAAAGTTAATGAAATATATTAGGGCCACCCTACATATAAATGCACAAGTGGCCCTACATGAGGTAATAAAAACAAACGGTTTGATTAAAAAGCTGAGGTAGGCGTTGATTATGCATACAATGAGTGGCTTCCGCTAAGAAGAATTATCCTTGGGATACCATTTTGCTGTTAAGTAAATTGTACCAGTAAATTCGTGCCATGTGTTCTAGTGCCAGTGTGGCGTTAAGACATCAGATACAATTCGATGTACCACCATTTCTAATATCCATCGCAGAAAAATTGGTGCTCATTGAACACAATTCTTTGGCAAAGGATTGAGGGATATACCGAAGCGGTTAACCTAGATTATGATTTAGACCCAAATCATAATAGAGTGCAAAAGCGTAAAAAAAGTATTCTGGCAACTCAGTCAATATGTGACTCCTTTCGTTTTTGATAGATGAATGTTCCCCAACAGAATTCAGACGCTTTGTAAAGTGTCCTTAATTCGTTGTTCACCTCTATTGGCTCACCAACCATCGCTTTGTTGATTAAAATTTTGATCTCGAAAAGGATGTGAAGCATTTAACACAGAGTAGATCTCTTAACATAACTAAATGCCTACAAAAAGACAAAAAAGCACAACGACACATACTATGATCATAAATGCGTTTAAATGTTAAACGTTATGACGACGTGTTGTGGGTAACTGCTATTAAAAGATTCAAAACGAGGAGAATAATGATTATTACGATGTGAATGTTAATGAAACTGAGACTGAGGATGGCTGTAAATGTAGTTCGTTTAGTAAAATCCGCATCTTGTTAGTGCAACTCGTCTGTAGCTTGTGCTGCCACAAATGTTGTCAAGCCCAAGTATGAGTGTAGAGCAATGTTCTGCTTCATGCTATCTGGAACTGGTTGTGAGGTTTTTTGCTCCTTTTACTTTTTTTCTCGACTTATTGTGTGCTAAACAAGGACAAACTTGACACCTGGCACTACACGTTACTTCATATTCACTTCACCTTAATTCAATTGTTTGCGTCCAATAATATAAGGAGACTGTGCCGCATGAGTAAAGGCCGAGTATGAGTGCGTGTCGAATGCGAAAATAGGTTGCGGAGTAGAAGAAATAAAAAATGGAATCAAAAATTGTGCAACACGACCTTGAACGTGAAATTGTATTCACTTTGAAAATATTTTCCTATGGTTCGTTACTAACAACACAATTTATGGAGAGTTTTTCTGCGTTTATTGTTTCGTTGTTGGCGTTTTTCATGTTTTCCCTTTCGTTTTTAATTTTTTTAAGGCGTTACTAAATACTCCTCTTGTTCTTTATAATAAGGTTCGCAATAGTAACAGTGTTTTAACATAGGAACTCATGTGTCGTGAAGGATATTTCATTTGTATTCTTGTTTTGACTAGGCGAAGATCTCCTTTTTTAACATCATTTACGCCTTTTGCTTCACGAATATTGAAAGCGTTTTCTCAAATATCGCGGTTTTGCTAGGCAAATTATGCCTCTAATACTTGCACATATTTGAAAATATGTGGTTCTAGAACGGATATCTTAGTCAAACACCGGTGTAATGTCAGTGTGTGGGCGTCCCATACCAACCAGTTTCATTAATCAAGTTTTTCCAGCAAAGCAAAGATTTGAATTGTTATAGCATATTCGCTTGTCACTTCCTGAAGGCAACGGTCTCTATGCAGATATTGGGTAAAGTAGTGGGAAACTTTACCTGGTTGGGCCCATTCTCTTTCCAAAGAGTTAGTACAGTCTGTTCTTGCTATGTTGGGAGTTGTGATATTTAAGACCTGAGCGTAGTAATTGATTTCCAAAGAGACGTGGATAAAGCTTCTAGAATACAATGAAAGTTTAAAACTCATTGTTTGGAGTGAAGCTAATGGTGGGAAAGGCCAACCAGAATAAAAGACCACTACTCTCTGTACATAACAGTATAGGACGGGCTTTTAAAAATACAGCCACGCTTTTACGTCGCATTATCCTTTTGAAAACAGACTAGTGCTGTAGCGGGAATTATTACCATAAATATGGCGGTAAAAGTATATGGTTTTGGAAGATCCGGAAGTCCTCTTGCAAAACATATGTTCGCTTATTTGAATAAGGAAGAACTTTGCGAAAATGGCAACGGAAATGAAAAAAAGATGATGACTATAGTTGAACTTGTGAACAAATCTAGGCTTTAAAGGAATATAATGGTTAGGAAAATTAAATCTATAAACGTAAAATGTATATCCATAATATGTCTGAGGAACCAGTTGTGTTCAGGTGTTCATAATTTTACAAACTTCGAATGAAAATGAACTTCGTGTTCGGCCAGTATCTGATGGCTGACTAAATAAAAAAATTAATGCTTGTGTTCTCGAAGAACTAGGAAGCGGTGTAGTCTGTTCTGAAAACAGTCAACGAAGCACAGCGCATAACTGAGGAAATCTGCAAAACTATGACGACAACACAGGCCACGTGAAGGAGCACCTGGAGAGACCTTAAAGGAATTTCGCATCTATAGCAGGTTCTTACCTACAATCCATAAAAAGGTTTCCGTCTAACTCTTCCTCTCCTCAAATTGATCAATCATGGATTGCAATATTTTTAATTTGTTCGCATAACTTTCATATGCCTGTTGAATATTATTCTACCAGAAACAACAGTGAAACAACAACTCTTTTAAGTAAACGAAGAGATAAATCGAAAATCATATTAATTCGTGACTATTTTTTTCTCCTTTTTTGGTATTCGGTTTTAAGAGTTTTTCCCTTTTTGGTCCTTAAAAAATATTTTATTTTCGGTTTAGTTTTATTGTATTCTGCCTTCTTTATGATTTAAATTACATGAGTATTTTACAGATTTTTATTATCATGATATTTTTGCCTTCCCTACCTTGTAGTTTCGTTTTTATAGTTTCAATTTCTTTAGCAGTATAGACTTCGTATCGCTTGTACTCGTATGTTGTATGTATATGGGCACTGATATCCAATGCTCAAATTTTCTTAAACACTTTGCAACGTATTTAATACCAAAGAAACATGCGACTATGGGTAGTACCACCTTCTTTTTCGTTGTTGTTATCGGCATTCCATTAGTCTTATGGCATTCATTTGTAGCAAATCATGATCATGAATCCCGTCTTCACCATTTATTGTAAGTTTTTTTCTTTTCTTTTAGAGTTTTTTGTTAGTGTTGATAAACAAGAATGGAGGATGAACAGGAAGCTGGATTTCATTACGTTGACTATCTTCTTTTCTATTTTCTTTCATGTTCGTGTTAATGGCCATCGTTTACCGTCTTTAGAGTGGCTCAGTATAGCGAATAGCTTTACCAGCAAAACAAACGCGGCCACAATAGTTTTTTAAAATGAAAGGGGCCAAAAATCTACAAGAACAGGTTTAAATAACGACTTTAGTTCTACGGCATGTTGTTGCCCAACTTTTACTAAAAGATTCTTGCTAAATGTGAGTCTAAACGTCTCAAGAAATAATTCTTTCTTTCTGCGGTACCTCCATTAAATCCACATAAGGACATAGGGTTTTCATACATTTCATCGTATTGTTTGTATTTATATATTCGGTCAACCAAAACACCAATTGGGCACTTTGTCACCCACAGCATTGTCGGTAGTTGTCATACATTCCAGATAAAAGTAACTCTTTTAATACAGTACAGATATGATTTCTGAGCGTAGATGTCTAATTGATGATTTATTCATTAAGCCGCTATAATCTTATTAAACGACAGTCCGTGGTTCAAAATACAGCTCAGGCATTTTGAATAAAACGAAAATATAGAAGAAAATGTCTTACGATGAGAATTTTATTTTCTCTTTTTCTCTCAGAGTTGAAATCACACGGGCTCGCGTATTGAAATACAAACACAGGTGACAGTAATATAATCTTTCCAAGTAATCCGGCTAATGGCGACCTACATATCCAACTTGTACTTGACCGCAAACTATAGGGTGCAGTGAAACCTACAAAGTACATAATAATTCTATTAAACGTCTGCCCCCAATTAATCAATTATTCTCGGACAACTCACACATAAAACAGCATTCAAAAACAAAATTTTCTGTAATTTTTTAAAACATTTTGTAATTAATTACGAGCGCATGCATGCTAAAATTCAATCTGACTTTCTTGAACAATTCCATTAAATCACAGGTAGAAAGACAACAACAAGAAAAAAGAAAACCGTGAACTAAAACATTTTGTCTATTCTGTAAAGAATCAAATCAATTTTCACTCCCGCTGTGAAGAACCCCATTACCGCCAATCCAAACTTGACAAAAAGCCTTTCGACTAACAACAGTGCAGAGATTCAGTCACTCATCTACAACCAGTCTGCCAGCCAGGTAATGGATAATAAAGTAATGCAATGCGATTATAGCGTCTATTGTCTTATAGCGTGTCTCAAACAAAAATAAAACAATGAAGAACTAAAATAACAAAGTTTTAGGCGGTCAAGATATACTATATGAAAACTTTATAATTTAGGTGAGGAAAGTAATCGTCATATACAGGTTGCTTCCCTGAATGTTAATCAATGTTCAACTTCTTTACCATTAGTAGACAGTGTCGATCCGACATTTTATTTACTCAGAGTTTTTGTCAGAAGACTGCTGAGAAGAAATCAATGAAAGAAATATTTTTTTTCACTTCATTTCGTTCGAGACAACTGAGCTGGGGTTGGAACCACACGACTCTCGAAAAAATTAAAATACCACCTACCAGACAACGGCGTTCTTATTCTGATTCAATAGGTACAATTAATGATAGCGTCAGGAGAATTACTTTCTTAATGTTAAAGAAAACAAGGATGAGAACTTAAGAAAACAAACGCTTTTAAAGGGAGTAGTTTCGCGTGTCTCTTCAGCAACAAAATTTTCCACCATTCGTCTTTAGAAAAGTTGCAGCTTTTTTGCCATTCAACAAGCAAAGCAGGAGTAAAGTCTCGGAAAAAAGATTTTAAAATTTTCTTCTTAAAAGGCAAACAATGGCTGTCTAGAAATGGTTAAAGAAAACGTGATTAAAGAAATTGAAGAGTGCGATGATAGAAATTGAAGAGTGCGATAGAAGTTGTCAGACCAAAATTAAATAAAATATAAATAGGCGTTGATGACAACTTATAGTGTATTGGCTTATTAGTGATTGGATTATCTCGAACAAAACGAAATATAAAAAAATTATTTCGGCATTTTGCTTTCGAGTAAATAAAATTTCCATGAAAAGTTTCTAAAAAATCTGTCGTTCAGATGCCGCCACTCATGGATAAAACTCAGACACAAAACATTTGAGGTGTGTGAACCTAATTCGTAATCCTATTGTAAATACCTCTTAAGTAAGTAAGAAGTTTGAGGAAATCCATTTTCTTAATTTCTGACAATACCATCTAGAGTTTCTGTGGCAATAATTTAACGGGATTTAATGGGATAGCAACACAATTTCGAACAAGTGTTGCTATATGACCTGAATGGAATAATAATTCATTAAAAATAATGAATTTTTATAGCACGATTTATATTAATTTATCCACAGCAAGATCAGCAGTAACTTCCTAAATAATTTATGCCATTTGACAGTATTTTCGCATATTACAGTCTTATTTTTAGGTTCTCTTAAGTCGTGTTATACTTGAGGCAATAAGTGGTGTTTGGTGAAAGGAAAATGTGCGCTCTACACAATGAATATATCAGTAGATATATTTAACATCTTCTTAGGGATAATTAAACTGTTGAATTCTTATTTATGATCACGGCGACCCTACTTTTGGGTCATACAATTTTATTAAAAGAAGAAAAAATCTTTTTATGAAATCCTAAATACGCTCTCCTTTTAACTTTAAACTTTTGTTCTTAAACTTTTTCCATCAAGAAGAAATTCGTGGCATTCTTATGGTTTTAAGATGCCAAAACAAGTATAAGTAAGACTCTTAAAAAAAAGAAATTTCTGTTAAATACGATACTAAAAATTTATAACTTCTAAATAGAATGTATGAAGCGTAAAATGTACAAACAAAACAACAAACAATTCCAACAAAAAAAAAACGCTGTGTGTAACGCATAACAATTGAGGAGTTCATATTGCCCATAAACTCATCAAATTTAGGTCGAAATGATGAAAAAAGGTACTTTTGTCTTCTCTGCCTTAAAATGTAACCGTATTTCCTTTTTGAAAAATAGCTACACTTCACTATTCCTTTCTACTACGCCAAATAATGGTTTCATGTTGTTGGCAAAGGGCAAGAAATCAGCAATAATAACGTTTTAAGGTACACTTAAAAACCCATAAGAAATAACAAATATTGTACGAATATTATGGCCCTCTGATGAAGAATAATAACCCAAACAAGTCTACGTTGGCCACTCTCTCTCTTTTAGGAGAACACAAGGCTTAATTAAAAAAAGGCCGACAAACAACCATGGAAGCTATAGAGAAAATAATCCATTAGTGGTTAATAAACCCGATAACAAGGTATATGTAAATAAATAAAATCATCAAGTCTACAGGGGTCTTTGTGTAGAGCGCATCCGAATTCTCCAATTTTGTTTGACTTTGAAGAACGCTGCGATTTAATTGCCGCATACACCTGGGACTTAAAAAAAACCCTTAAGAAAAAGTTTAACTATAAAACAATCAGAATCCTAATGTCTCTACTAATGGAATCTAGTAGATAATTAATATGATTCCTAACGGGCATAATTAGCAGGCACTGTAGAGGAGTCTGGATTTAGGCACTTTGGTACATGCTCCTTGCATGATTTGGACTACTACATCAGTTATAATTCGCCGACATTTGAGATCAATTTCATCAGGAGTACCGGATGCATCTCGCGAAAATCATGCAGTGTTTGCATTCGGATTTGGGGGAGATTTTTGGTGGAATATTCTACATGAGGCTGTATGGATCTTTAATGAACAAACATGGAATGAACACCAATATTGCTTGACAATTAGATTTAATAGTTTTACAGAACCCCATAATCTCTACATCAGGAGTCTAATTTTTTGTATTAAAACGTTATTTTTGGTGAATTGGGGATATTTTTTCACCTGGAAGGTATTATTTAGAAAATTATGATCAGAAATATCACCTTTTCGTATGACATCATAAAGTGGAACAATATTCGAAAGGAGCTTGAAGCTTTTTGTCTTTTCTCTTACAAGGATTTACAGAAACCTTTTTGCTACTGTAGACGGTATAATATTACGATAAGACGATGTTATATTATTATTATTTTATTTGTCTTACAAAAGAACTCAATTGAAAAACAATTCATTGTTAGTCATTCCAATGATTTCATTATTTTAAAGCACTGATAACGCGTTTACAGTCCAGTTTCTTAATAATAATAATGAAACTAGTTAGAAACACATGAACGAACATTTCGTTTAAGAGTATTTCAAATTAAATGGACAACGACAACAACAGCGCCAACAATGATGGCAATAAGGAAAGAGATTTTGTAGTTAATAAAACGACGTGCCTTAACAACATACAAATTGTTCCTTGTATTTATTTAATGCTTTTACTTCCCAAAACCCTTCAATGTTTCTTTGAACACATTACGATGGCATATGAAATACAAGATATACGAATTAAGAGAATATCTTTAAAAAATTCCATGTATTACTAAGTACGGAATATTAATAATAAAAATAATGGAATATAAAGGAAATAAGAGATCTGAATAAGAGGGGAAGGTGTCATAAGATTTTCTAAGAAAAACTTGAGGGAAAAGGACAAGAAATTTTTTATAGGACAGTTAAAATTATGAGCGTGTAATGTATAACGGAGTCGACTATACAACCCCGTGCGACAGATTTGAGAAAAATTTCATGGCAATTTCAGAGTTTTTGCCAGCAGACTGTTGAGAAGAAGTCGTCGTTTCCAGTTATATTGGAGTAGTATTGAACCTAGGAAGGCGAAACTTTGTTTGCCGCACATAATTGTAAAAGGTAATCATTCAAGGCACTCCCCATAAACAGTAATATCAATAGAGATGAAACGACTGACAATCCGAATATATACTACACTTTGGTTAGGACACACTGTAATTTATTGGTATTTGTTTTATTGAATACATGGAAATGATTTCAACTGCTTAAAAACTGGTTGGTCACCCTTAAAATGCCATTAAATTTTTACTACCCATTTGGAAAGCTGTTGTACTAACTATCTTTCCTTTTAATCCTTTCAATAAAAGGATCCCCAAATAAAAATGAAAACTGACAAAAAAAAACACAAGATTTACTCATAGTCACATGTCATCATCGTCTGTCTCTCTACCTACTCGAAATATGATATTTTTCTTGCCACAATTTGTGGCCAATAAACAACAGTAAACACAAAAGCAAATAAAATATCAAGGGTACGTATACCCGCGTGGACATAATAATAATGTATGGTCAGGAATCATGAATTAAAAATTTATTTCGTCCTTACTAAAATCAAAAAAAAAAACAAAAATCAATGCCTTGGAAGTGAAACCTGTGACGAATAATTATCCATTCTTACGTATTAAAGCTGTACGAGAGATAGAGACGAATATATATAAGAGAGCAATGCCTCTGTGCAAACATGACAAGTCTCATTAAATGAATGGCTACGATACGTTTTGTTTTTTAATAAACATTTATTTTTGTGGGTGTAAATGGCAACAACAATACCAATAATATTCATGATAAAAGAATATAAATTTTCCAACATCTGTCCCGTTTTTAAAATCACCTTAAAATGTATGTGTGTTGCCGGCCGCAACGATTCTTATCCTTATGAAGAAAATATTGAATTGTACGAGTATTTGTTATTACTGTTATTGGTATTGGTGCATACATTGGTGTTGTATGGCTCTTGTAAGCATCTTATTCTTTTGCTCATTTTTTATTCTTTGGCTGCTTTTGGTATCATTTGCTCTCTTCTGTTCCTCCTTTTTTCCTTTATTTTGCTGTAAATTCATAGAAAATTTACTTTAATTGCTGTTGTCATTGCTATATTGTTCTTGCTGTGCTTGCTTGCTTGCTTATGGGTCAAATTTTCAAGTATAGATGAGTGTATGTGTGCAAGTGAGGCATTTTCTAGCATTTAATTTGTGTGGTCTCTGCATTTATGCCTCATCAGCAAAATCGACATTCACAATGGAAGTAACAACACTGGTTAAGTGACATCAATTTATACCGTACACTGCCATCATATTGTGTTACAAAAAGCGAAACGTTTTCTGTATTTTTTTTTACGAATTCATTAGATTTTCTTATTTCGTTCTAACATTTTTTACAATCTCTCTCTGTCTGTCAAAGGAATCAAAGTACTCTAAGAAATCTTATTACGAAGGAACGATTTTTCCTCATTGTTTTTAGAAACTAATGAAAACAGAAGTTACCAGGGAGTAATTGCGTGGGTTGTACAGTTCGAAATTTAAAATCCATTGGCTATCTATGTTATAAAAAGAATACATAACTGATTTATGATGTCGCTATGAACGCAATGCAGATTGATTTCTTTTTAGATTGTTTCGTATCGTTTAAAGCATTAGGTTCGGACACTAGATTCGCTATATGAGAACGGCGTAAGTCTAATATGCTACCACGCATTTAAATAAAACAATAGAAAGAAAACAATAGAAAACGACAGTACTTTTTATAGATCTCTGTATACATATGTACATAGGCACATACATAATTGGTCAGTACAATCCTTCAGTCGGGATTACGACTTAGCTTCTCACACTAGATATGTTGCGGGTGTTTATTTTATACATCAGTGGCAGTTTAAATTCGACTCCGAAAGAGAGTTTTTTTTAGAAACTTTTTAATCCTTTTGATCTGATCCTTTTTGATCCTTTTTACATCCTTTGATCTGATATTCTTTTAACACCTGCTTCATGTCAAACAATTTCGTTTTTAATTTTTTTCTATAAAAAATTTTATTTTTTGTTTTATTGTTGTTGTTATCTTTCATGCAGTATTTTTAACATATTTTTATTTAATTTCTGATTTTTCTTACCGCCATCAACACACCAAAATACAAAAAGGTTGAAAATCAGAAATCAGAAATATTTTTCACTTTTTCAAACATTTTTTCTAATTTTTAAACTTCAAAATAACGTTAACGGGAGCGACAAATTAATGAATTCATGTGTTTCACGGAAATGTAGGCTTAAGTGTAATTTTTCAAATGCTTATGTCTTGAAATAATCAATCTGAGGGCTTCAACTGCATCAAGCGGCAAAAGACCGGGAGTATATTTTTTGTACAACAAAGTGATCCATTATTCCATCAAGAAAATGTTTCGGAAGAAAACAGGATAATAATGTGCGTATATTTAATATGTCATAATGTTACAAAATTTGACAAAATCTGCTGTTTAAATAAAATATGCTGATAAAAAAAGAGTGGAAAAATGTGCTCTACAGCGCAAGCCATTTTATATAAAATATACTGTTGTGTCTATTAATGTTTGCTTTTTAATCTGTTAATTTTACAAACAAAATTTTTTTAATACATATTTAATACTTGTATGCATATTTATTAAATTAAAATAAAAATTAAAGCCTATTAGTAACCATAACTACAGTGTGTTGTATTTTTCTCTTTTTTACAATTTTTATTACAAATTATTATTAAATTTCATTTAGTTTTTATAAATTTATAGGAAAAAAATAATGCATTTTATGGTTGATAAAAAATTAATTGTAAATATTTTTATGTACGTTTTTAATAGTCATTCGTTTATTTATTTATTTTTACCATTTAACCGTATTAATGAAATTTATTGTTATTACTGCGGTTAATTAATTTTTTTTATAAAAAAAAATCCAGCCATTGAAAATGATGGTTTAATACTGACTATAGAAAGCCTCAGGCCGCAACACGTTTAAAAATTAGTGAGATTTTGTAGTCATCTAATAAAAGCCCTGCAATTAAATTCAGTCATCCTGAAGCCAGGGTATAGGATTTGGATAAACAGTCATAATCCAGTACACACAGCATGTACAATTTATTTTGATACAGTCAGTATTTTGGTTAGGTTGGGTGGCACAAAATCGATTAAGTTCGATTACGTTGAATTGGCAACTGCCTCAATAGGTAAATCCTAATTGAGTCCTATAAGGAGTCCTATATGTCTAACTCTTCATTGACATATTTCAGCCATTCCGTGAGTTTCAAAAAGGTGTGGCTAGGTTAGGTGTCATTAGGTGGCGGACCTCCTCGAAGAAAGTGGCCCCCCTTAGGTCAGCATTAAGGCCCATTTTGATAGCCAAGATTTGAAGATATGCATTTTATTCAGAAATCATCTTTAGCTAGACATATTCTGCCTATAAATTGTGGACTTTCAAGAGTTTTCCTCTTAGGTTTCCAAGCAACGGATAATGACAAAGGGGATTTTCTGTGGTCTCCTCTACCTACTGGGGTCTTTATGCGGTATTCCCAGTCTCCGACCATATTTATTCAAAAGTTCGTAAGATGGAATATGATCAAATTTAACACAAATTATATGTGGCATATTTCCGTATTATGCAAGACATATTCTGCTAAATTAATTAACTTTTTAATATCTTCACTTCAACTTGGGCGACATAAATATAAGAGAGACAGAAGTTCTGATGGTACTTGGCATGAACATTGCCCTGCTTTGATTACTACGACATCTAGAACTACAGTTGATAAGACACAAATATAAATTTAAATTTTTCACTCGGTAATGGACAACAATAACAAACAAAAAACGTACGTTTCAAAAATGAATTTTAAAATGAAACCTTCCAGCTATTAGTTAAGAAGCAAAGCATAGTTCACAGCTATGAAGTTATGATTGTCAATGCAAATGCCTCCTTTAAATCTCCTTTAAATCTCTGGCCGCCACCCAATACTCCCTCCACTAATTTCTTTTTCATTTCATGCCATGTAATCAAAATCGAGCCTATCAATCGTTAGCAATTGGTATTGTAGTGCTATCACTAACGAGGTATTCAAAAACGGTCCCGAACCAAAAGGCATTTCGTTTTGCTGAAGACAAGTCAAATATTAAGTTTGTATGCCAAAAGCCTTTAAGAATGTATGTATTCATTCAAGTTGTTGCATCAATAACAACAACAACAATAAGAGCAATAAATCTTTTAAATACACAACATTGAAAATAAATATCCACCGTTCAACCAACCATCGAAATTTATAAGATACTTGAAGGATGGCTGGCTGGCTGGTTCGAGGATGATGCATCATCATCACATTGCACTATGCACAGTTAAATAAGAAGGCATTCAGTTGTATAAATATGTGCAACATTTACCATGCCACGGCAGTTGTTTTTTATTTATTTTTTCTTTCTTTCATCATTTCTTGTTTTTTATATCCTTCCACCACTCATTTTATTTACCATTGTTTGTTACAATTGTTGCCAGAGAGAAGAGCAAGAGGCAGTGAGATCTTTAACTCTTTTTTTTTATTATTTGTTGCAACATTGGGTTACTAACTGGTTGGAATTGTAAAACTTTAACGTGCGTCCAGTTTGGCATCAACAATAATAGAATGGAAAAAGAAAATAAACATACAAACGTAACGAACGACCGCAGTTAAATAATCAACATGATTTTGTTATTTTATAATTTTTTTTTATTACTCTTGTATAGTTATGTAGATGACTTAACAAGTACCGTTTTATCCACATGAGGCATTACATATTATGTGCAACAGGTATGCTCAGTTTATTAAGTGACTGGGACCTGTTGGTGAACGCAGCTGAACTTTGAACCAGAAATTCAGTTGTAGCTCTTGTAGAGTCAGTAGATACTCCTAACACCTTTCATTAAATTTGTTTTTTTAAACACGGGGCTTGTAGCTGGGAAATTTAGTTTTGTTTTTTATAAATCTTAGAGTCGCAGATTTCAGGCACTTCTCTGTATAATTCAAAGGGCAAGTAATATATCCTATCTTATATCCAGAAAACATAATTTCACAAATTTACGGCTACCAATAGAATTTAATCAGACCCACAAACTCTTTTAAAAGTTGTAGTAATCGATCATAATTATTTAAGACATTGAATGAAGTTTTGGTTGAGTCAACAGTGACGGGCAATTACGCCACTAAAATGGCGTAAGTTAATGGTTAAATTGCTCGAGCAATTCATATTTGAGTTTTAAGATCTAGTCCACTCAGAACGGCTTCCGACTCCTGAGTTGTCTGAAAAAATAACGAATACCGTAGCAAGGTCAACTACGACACCACTGGGGAGACAGAATGAGTTATTAATAATATACAGACAATGCGACAACCCCAAATATATTCTGTGGCAATGGCAAATGACAATCCTATAACTCTAGAGTATGCTCGACTAAACGCCTAATTAACTGGAAAAACTTGATGTGTGGAGATAGAGAAGGAGATGGTGTTTCTTAAAGTAAACAAAAATATTCAAAACTTATTTGAAAGACTAGTTTGAGATATATTTTTAATCAATGGGATGATATCTTACTTAAATAAGGATCCCATAGACCAATTGCAGTCGCCTTAGTCTCGTAGATAGTGCGTGTGGCTTATTAGACGTTAGGCCACGGGTCAAACCTCAGGTCAGATATCGCCAGCAAAACGAAATATAAGAAATGATTTCTTCGGCTAAGGTAAGGTAAAACTCTGAGAGTGAATAAAATTGATATGAAAAGTTCGTCTAAGGATTTGTCATTCGGAATCGACTTTAAATTGTAGGTCTCGCCACTCATGTACAAAATTAACACACAATCTCTTGACTGAAGTATTGTAATGACCAATTAAAAAAGTGACGGTTAATTATGTATGTTAGAACGATTGTTGTAGCACAGAAACCTGAGAACTACTGCCTTAATAATGCGTCTTAATAATGCGTTGGATTCAATGCATTGGATCGTGTTTGAGAAATAGTTCCTAACTACTCGAATCACATATTCTTTTACGACTTCTATATGTTCCGGTGAATACCGTCTAAGTTTAAACCATTTGTTTCGGGATAAATCTGTGTTGACTATACTTCATTTGCTTTGTTTCAAGCTTGTCTAACTATGTAATGTAGATAGTCTTAGAATTATATAGTTTCAGTCTGTATTTTCTTATAGACAATGATTTCGACATATTAAGCCAAGTATCCTTAAGTATCATGTCACCATGCTTGACTAGCAGTTAATAATGTGAGGGTTGTTGACTTATTTGCATATGAAATATCCATCAATGGGATTAATGTATTACTTTTTGTTAGAAATTGCTCTCATATTTAATACCGTTTTCCGTTACCGTTTCACACTAATTGCAGAAACTCACTTTAAGGGATATTACAAGACGGTGATGCTGGTTTCTATCTTTCTTTGTGAGCATGTTTAACACACGAAAAGTGCATTTGAGTTGCGCGTATTAATTGAAATTCAAATTTATTTTATTTTAATTTTCATTTCATTTATAAATATTTATATCTGAGTGTATGTACGTCACTCTTTTTGTATAATACATGTAAATGAAATTAAATGAAAAATAAAAGACAGAAAAAGAAAACACAGGCAAAAACGCATCAAGGAATTGTTGATCCAATTTTTACGCTTATTTATGCGCAGTTCAACGCAATGATGCTGCAAATGTAACATGACAGCCTACTTGACTGAGTGGCTTGCTGAATGGTTGGTTGGCCATCCTGCTTTGTTGACTTCCCATTTTTGCTGCATTTCACCCTTTTTGGGAGGTTCAGTAAATAATTTTTCAAAGATTTACTTTCAAGCAGACATGGAACTATAACATTTCCATAAGTTTTGGTCAGAGTATAAGTTTGGTGAGTTTAAAATTTTATTTGAACTCGTGAACTTTAATGTCGTCTCGTACAAAGCGGCGAATGGATGCATGAATAGCAAATTCGTTTGTTTTGTTTTTTTGTACGAAATGTCGTTGTACGGAAACGTTTCCTTGGCATTTCTCTTTACTTCTTCTTTTTTTTTTTGCTGTTATATTCTGATGTCATTTGTTAGTTGCAATCAACATGGTCATCATCGACTGTTGCATCATCAAGCTAAGGAACGAAGCAAAAAAAGGTGCAAAGCGTAGTTTGACAATAAGTTTTTTGCATTTAATTTTCTTGTTTTTGTTTTTATTGTTTTTTCTTGTATTGCAGTTTGAAGTTTGTTAGTGCGTTTAATTGTTCGTTTTGTTATTTGTCTTGTTGCCGTGGCCAATTCTGTTTGATTTTTCTTTTCGCAGCTTTTTACTCCCAGCTTCATCAGCAACTTTGAAAACATTATCGTTTAGTTCTCTTACATACTCACATTTATCTTCGTCACCAGTGCATGCAAATGCTCAAAGTATGGACTATTTTACATGCAAACGTTAAAAGATTATAAATATTTAATATGACGATATACATAGAACAACAGACGAATAGCTTCAGTTTAATTTCATTTGTACAGTGACCACATGTCGCCACCTGCAGTAGTAATTCTAACGAGAAGAATAGAATCGAAAAATTTGTTTAAGTGTTCGATTCGAATAATCTTAGTTTAAACCACGTATAAAAATTTTCGTTAAAGTTCGTTCGCTAATTTAGTAATTATAGAGCTTCAACTCACTAAAAATAATACATATAGGATGTCCCAAGAACTATACTCTCTAGGAAGGAAAACATCAAAAATAAAACATCAAATGAAATAAGAAGGACAGACAGTGCCATTTATTAATAAAAACTAAGACTCAATCTGCAAAAACTTCACACTATCAGTTCCAATATATACCACACGTCGAGCATTATTTCTAGCCAACAACAGATGGCATCACTTTTATCCTAGGATCTGCTAAGGTAGGTGAATACCTGTTTTAACTCAAGAAACTTGAAAATGATACTGAATTAAAGTAACGAAAAAAATGATTGAAAAGACAGAGCGGATGATTATGGAGTGTTTGAAAAAATATTGGCTACACTTATTTCTTATATTCAAAACACGTTTTATTTAGCCAAATATGTGACGTTTTGTTATAAATTCAATCAATAAGGAAGTTCAAAAAACTGAATCGATTGTCGTTTATATGACTCTACGGGGTTTAAATTTATACAATTAAGAGAGTAATGCAGAGAGTAAAACAAATAATAATCTAAAGGTGCAAACCCCAAGCTATATGGTGATTTTATCAAAGTTTTACTTTTTAAACAAAGAAAAATTAAGGCTCGGGAAAACGTAACAGAGCAGCCTGAAACCAAATAATTTGCTCCAAAACTTACTTACACGGAGTGTGTTGTCTACGAAAAATAGTTTTACGACATAGTGGAATAAATAGGCTGCAAATATTCCAAGCCAATACAAAACTTCAGTGGAACTTTAAACTTACTTAAAGCCAATGATGGAACCCACAACAGTCGAACAGTTTAAATGGTAACTAGATTTCCCTACTTCTCAAACATTTCAAATAAGGCGACAATCGGAAAATACTAGTCTGGTTGCAGGCTCGAACTTTAACCTTTAATCTAGTAAGATAATTCTTTGCCTGTTAATTAATCAAAACAGCTCCCCTTTAGTTATGTGACAAAAGTTCACTTGAAAATTTATACTGAATTCATGTAACGCTTCCTTGTGAAATGAATCCATGCAGGTGTGTGAATATAAGCATATTAAGTTAATTTTTTTGTTGTTCGTTTCTAAAGTTTTTAACCGAAAAAGTGACTTGATGAATATTTATTTACACGAAAAACTCAATTCAAATCTTAGCAACACTAGAAAAATGGAGGAATAATTCTTAAAAAACTGGTTACCAACTAAAAGTTTTTCCATAAAACTTGTACTAGAAATTTAGGCTGTTTCTTTATAAAATAGAAGAAACAACCGAAAATAAATTACGCACAGACTCAAATATTGGTTATAAATCAAACTTAAAGAATATTATTAATATTATATTGGTGAAGTCGCCGTAGTCTAGTAGGTAGTGTGTTGGCTTATTAGACGTAAAGCCAGGGTTCGAGCCCCAGGCCAGACGTCAAGACAAAATACAAAAAGTATTTCTTCGGCGACTTCCTCTCAGCAGATTTCTGGCAAAAACTCAGAGAGTGAAATAAAATTGCCATGAAAAAGTTTCTCAAAAATCTGTCGTTCGGAGTCGACTTTAAACTGTAGATCCCGCCACGCATATATAAAATTAACACACACAACATAAGTGGTGTGAGAAACTAGGACGTTGTATAATGGGTCAATTCGACCTCCGGGTACTGTACTTGTCTTAATTGACAAGTACACGTCCTCTAATCTAACCTAACCTAATCTAAAGAATATTATCAGAAAGAAAAGTAATAAAAACGCATTTTTTGCATATTAATACATAAATCATTATTATTAAAGGCTGTGTGGCCAACCTCAAGAAGCGGCAATTTCTAATCACAATAGACATGTATTAAAAAAGCTTTTCTTAAATATAAACTTCTTTTTTTTTAAACCGTAATAAAAAAATGAAATTTCCTAAGAAGTCTCCAAGAATAAGAATCCAAACAAAAGTAAAAATCATCATAAAGAGTGCCATTAAATGGAATCTCTGTGGGTGTTTGTTTAACTACCATGTCTAATATGTAGCCGCAGTACGGCTGGTTATTTACATCCTCAAATATTTACTGCAAGCAAAACATTATTAAGGCAAATTCTCAATAAAATTCTTAGAAAAAAATCATAAATTTATTGGACAGTGTTTTCTAACTGCGATACTATTTTCTCAGTATTTGCAAAAAGAAATTCAATTAAATTAATTTTTGTCATCCAATTTTAAATTCTTTCTAGGGATAATTACGTTTAAAAAATTAATAAAAAAGGACAAATAAAAATTTTAATTACATTCCTTATGTAATAACAAATTATTTACAAAATTATTAGAATTATTTTCTTTAAAAATTCTCCCTAAAACGAAATATTCTATCAAAATACATAAAAATGATTTTAAAGATTTAATAAAACAAAACTTAAAATATGCTCAACGAAGGTGATTTAATCTATTACCAATTAAACATTTTCAAATATTTAATTTTTAAATATTCTCTTAGAACTAAAATATGTTGAGAATATCCCAATATTAAACCCCAAAAATAATAAATAATAAAAAAAACTATAAAAATATTCTACTAAAAAGAATATGCCGTTAAAAATTTTTTTTTTAATTATTTCCTTTAAAAGCATAAAAATTGGCACTTTAAATAAGGTTTGAAAAAATTAATGAAATAAATTAAAAAAATATGAAAAAATTATTTAAGTATGAAATATATTTTAAAAAATAAAACATGCTTCAACGAACTATAAAAATTTACAAAAACAACACATTGAAAGATAAGTTCTTTTCAAATGTTGTTGAAAATAAAGTATTGTGAAATATTTCATTAAAAATTATAAAAAGATCGTATTTAAATTGGAAAGCTAAAGGAAATCTTTTGAAAATTAAAATATATTAAAATAAGCCAATAAAAAGTTTTAAATACACACATAATTGGTCATTATAATCATTCAGTCTGATTACGGCCTAGCTTCTCACACTACTCATGTTTTGTGCGTTAATTTTATATGTGAGTGGCGGGACATACAGTCTAAAGTCGACTCCGAACGACAGATTTTTGGGAAACTTTTTCATGGCAGGTTCATTACTCTCAGAGTTTTTGCCAGAAATCTGCAGAGAGGAAGTCGCTGAAAAAATATATTTTTTCAGATTTCGTTTTGATGTCTGACCTGGGATACGAACCCGGGCTTTACGTCTAATAAGCCAGCACACTACCTACTAGACTACGGCGACTTCACAAAATTTTTTCTTTCAACATACTCCATAAAATGAAATATGCTGTAGAAAGCTATAAAAATAACGTAAATAATCTAAAAAATGGCAGTATTTGAAAAGCAGAATGTATTAAACTATGCTTTAAAAAATCCACTAAAAATCAAAGTTATAAAAATGCTGAAAAGGAATTTAAATATTCTTGGAAAAATTATATATGCTTAAATATTAAATGTATGCAAAAGTCCTCTCAAACTTTAAGCTGAACAAACTGTGCTCAAATGTGTCATTAAAAGTTACAGTATTAGCTATAAACTCTGAAAATATGCTGTAAAATAGAAATAAGCTTAATAAGCTACTAAAACTACAACATAAATTTGAAAATATGAAAAAATGTTTACCGAAAATATCAAAATATGCCTACCAAATATATTCTAACAATTAAGAAATATATGAAATACGGCTTTAAAAATACATAACCAATTCAGGCTAAAAGGAGTTAGTAATCATCGACCCATTGTTCCCTATTGATAGAAAGGGCTTGGTCAACGTCTTCTTAAAGAAGTATGTATCGTTGACGCCGCAGCTCAAACTCCACTCCAAAAAGTGATTCAAGACATATTTTACGCTCTTGGACCACTTTATTTAGAAATGGGCGTCAGGGCTTAAGATGAACACGTTTAAACAATTTCATTACATTCACAGATTATTGAATGTTGTACGTGTCCAAGGGAATTTTTCAAACAGACTGAATAAATGACAATTGATCAGATATAGCATCAACAAGATGGCCGTTATCAACTGACAAAGTCCGAAAGTCTCTGTTGGAAGACGGCATACAATGACAATCGTTGCTACTTCTTTCGACCTAGTATGCGAGAATGTTAAATATAGAATAGAGATACCTGACGTTAGTAATAATATCTAGCCTAGTATTTGCATTGAGCATTTCACGAGCAACGAATTGAACTCAATACGACAACTGAAAGACCTGATCATATGAAAGTCAAAAATATACAAACTTGGAAGACAGTAATGGAAGAAGGCTAAGAACACCTATCTAAATAATAACGGCTCAAAACAGATAAGTCTGGGTACAAGTTGTAGAGCAAGCGGAATCTACCTTTGAATATAGCGCAACAAATTCTAAAAAACGTTCTATTGTAAGCGACAATTGTATGCGATTTTTAAATTTCATTAATTTTTCATCATATTTAAAGGCATTGAAGTAACAAATACAGTGGTTTTGTTGCTTAACTTTTTTTCATAAATGAAGTAAAACACATTTAATTTGGGGCGAAAGAAAATAATAAAAATGTTTACTTACCCTTGTTTAATATGTTGGTGTTGTTTAATATATTGGGTATATTTCCAAATTATCAACCAGCACCAATTGTTGCCAAAAAATATTGGCCTGCTGAAAACGCGATTCAGGGAAAAAATCGGTCCTTTAACATTAACTGGGCCACAACCAACAGATTGTCTTTGATTTATGCCACACACTCACATCCAACATTGTCTGGCAAACTGTTGCATAAACTTGCACGTAATAGCGTTGTGTATGTGTATGTGACTGTTTTACAAATTTCAGTTAAATTTTCCTTGGATTACAATAGCGAAAGAAGACAACAACAGCACATATAGTCGCTTACAAAAGTAATTTACAATCATGAAAAATTTGTAGACAATTTCCGCAATTACATTGAATTGATCAGCAGATCGTATTGCTGTTACAGGACAGAACGTAAAACGAGACAAGTCGTTTGGGAATGTTGTCACACAATGCCCCTTAAATATATCGTTCGCAACAGTTTTACAAGCGAAAGACAGAGAAGGACCCACAAAGTTAAACAGCGTAATGAAATCCTTGCAAAGAATTTAGATTTCTTTTCTGTAGTCGTTTTTGTTTTTATTATTGTTGTAAATTTTTAATTTAAGTCATAACAAAATTACAATTTTCTGCCAAATTTCTTCCTATCTTTCGTTCTGGATTTGCATTTGTAATGCTTCTGCTGCTGTTTGAATTTTCGTGTTGAATATTTAAAATTTTTCTTTGAAATTTTCTTTGTTGGCCACGTTTTTCTTATTCTTGTTCTTGTCTTCTCTTCTTTTTTTATTTAAAATGTTTTTATTTCGTTTTGATTTGTCGTTTTTCTAATGTTTAGAAAAGAAATAATTTTTATTTATTTTTTCTTAAACTGTCTGTAAATTATGGCACTTTGTTCGCAGTTGGTTGGCTGTGATGGCAGTGTTGTGGTTGCTTCGGTTAAGGGAGTAAAAATAGAGGGAGAATTCCCTCTGTTTTTGATTCTTAGCTGTGCTTTCTTTTTTGGTTTATGACAACATTGCTAAACTGATTAATAGCACCTACTCTCTGATTTAATAAGCACTACCTACTAGACTAAGGCGACTAGACTACGTAATAATTTCTGATGGTTTTTATTGAAAAATATGAGAACTGCGTGATATTACACATAAATCTCCCTCCAATTATTTTATTGCACATCCACTCTATATGTACATATATATTTAAACATAAGAAGCTACACAAATGAATCA
Source organism: Sarcophaga carnaria (assembly GCA_958299815.1). NCBI lineage: Eukaryota > Metazoa > Arthropoda > Insecta > Diptera > Sarcophagidae > Sarcophaga > Sarcophaga carnaria. The sequence continues at coordinate 93,614,217 of OY283149.1, forward strand.
TCATCGTGGACTTTGTTGTAAATAGATCGGTTTTGAGCCCTCAGCTAACCTTATTACATTCCAATTACAATACATTCTTTATTTTTTGATATTGTAAAAAATATTGAACAAAACTATTTTTTTCCAATTTAGTTCTATGCAGCCCATAGTGCTTTTGATTATGCTGTAAGTAAGTTGTTGTCTTAATAGCTTAACCTTAAACCAAAAATATGACTGGAGATTGCAAGTAGTAGTCTATGAACCCAAAATGATATTTGATGTAACTAACAGACAATAATAAAAGCAGCAAAAATAAAAACAAAAGCATTAACTTAACACACACTTAAATACAAAAAATATAGATCTTGTGTTTGGGATTTCTAATAAAGAAAATTTAATTTTTTTCTTGCCCAAACCCATAAATGAAAAGTAAAAGAAATCGCAAAAAAATAGACAGAAAGAGATAAAAGAATCTCATTTTCATCCACTTGAAATATTAGGCTTCATTTCAGTAGCCATCATCTTTCAAATAAACCAGGCAACAGCTATGGAAAGTGAATTTATTTCTTTGTTCTTCTTTTTGTTTTCTTTTCGGCCCATTCAAATACCCACTCATTTAGTTGTTCTCTTTGGGCATTTCGAACATGTATGTATGTATGTATGCACGATTGTCTGTATGTATGATAAAGAACAAACGTTCTTTAAATGCAGAAGATAAGAAAACGCGAAAATGAAATTGAAAGAAAAAATCGTTTCAAAAATTATTGAATACGAATGGAATGGTTCGATGTAAAGAAAATTGAAATTCTGAAAATAAAGAAAGCAAACCGAGACAATAAACATGGACGCAAGCTCGAGAGAGGATCACAAACAGCCCCTATCAGAATAGACCGCATAGGGTCCTGTATAAAGAAATTCCTAGAAGGAGTAGAGTATAACCCCAAACGAACATGTGTTACATGTTTAGTGCCTCTGACAGACAGAAAATCATTTGCAAGATCTCATTCGCTTCGTCAATGACTGACTGACCAATATAAGGTGCTTCTTGGAATCAGAATCGCGCAAATTATATGTGGTTCAATGTTTAGTCACAGATTTTCCCTCTTTCTGTGGTAAAAAATATTTAATTTCATCTCCCAATAATTGTTTACCTGATCACAAATTTAACAACCTTTTAAAATGTATGCACTTAGTACAAAACAATCAGTGTTGTTCGATGTAAATGCCATACCATGCAAGATTAACTCTTGGTGAATCATTAGTACGTTGGAGGGGTATAGTGCAGTCGAAGTTGACCGTCAAATAAATTTCTAATACAAATATTTTGGATTTCACTTTGTTCTTGAAACTTGAACCAACAGTAATAACAAGAAAAAAATTCCCAAAAAAATTACAAGTTTATCCTCTCTGTCGTCTTGCCATTCATCTATCCAGCCATTCATTCGCCCATCTATTGTAGTTCTAAACTCTAAAACATGTCTAGACTACGAGGCTGTATAAATTATACAAAATTTTTCTATTTTATTTGACTTTCAAACTCCACACAAACAAGTGAGCAACTTGCCTATGCACTTTTGTCTTCCTTTCACAGGGCACAGGGTAATACAATTTGTTGCACTTTCTGTCTACACAAATGGCACACTTGCGCCACTCTCCATTAGGTTACACTATGCTTCACTTTCATCTTGATTTTCTTTGTTTTTCGTTTCATTTTTTTTTCTAGTGTGGGGAAAATGTAATTTCAAGGATATTCTTTTTATTTTTCTATTATCTATTTTTTTTATTTAATATCCTAGAAAAAAAGAAAAATAAGAAAAACTGAGGGAACGAAAAATCTTGTTAAAAGAGAGAAAACAATCGAAATTCTTAAACAGGCTATAAATAAGAGAGTTTTAAACTGCATTTTAAATTTAAATTTAAATTTTTAGAAATTTTCATTCATTTAAGAATATATTTTACGAACGCATTTTACCATTCAAGGTATCAAGTATCAAGGATTCAAAAACAAGTTTCTTTACGGTCGGGCGTTACATGGAACCGGAGTTATGAGTGACGAAGCTACTTGTTTTCTTAAAATGCGCAAAAAAAGTGTTCTGTATGAATGGGACTAAATGGGATACAAAAATGAGGGAAATGGACTTAGTGAGCTGGATAAGTATCAAGAATATTAAAAGAAATCCTATATCAGTAATTATACATTTCTGTTCTATCAACTCTTCTTACTGATGTCATAAATCAAACCAGAAATTAATTGAACTTTATTTTCTAATATTTTTTATAATCAAAAAGGACCGCAAGAATAAAAACGTTTTCACTTTCAGTCCTTTAGTCCAGTTCATGTTCATTTAAAAAAAATTAGTCATGGTTAAAAAAATACAACAAATAACTGCACTGTTGTTTGACCATAGACTAACAAATGATGATGATGACAATTATTATAATGGTGAACAACAAGTGAATCGTATTCTGATAAAGAGACTGTTTTCGGCTGTATCATTAATTTTTTTTAACACACGCAAATTCACGATTCTCGAACTGGCAACAGAAAAAAAACAACACAAAGAGAAAAAGAATTCAATTACAGAAGAAAATACGAAGTGACAAAATGAAAACAAAAAACCAAAACTATGCACAATGTAAACCAAAGAAAGAGAGAAAAAACACTAACTACGGTTATGATTAATAATTATGAAATATACTCGTCATACAGGGTGTTTAAAACTCGAGCTTTTATGAACAAATTTTTCCCCCATAAACAGTGACTTAGCATAGCATAAACGAAAACAATTCTGACGCATAGACATACTTTTTACTTGATTGGTTATTACAAACGTAGTTTCACATCGTCCACATGTTGTGTGTGTTAATTTTATTTATGAGCGGCAGGACTACAGTATGTATATCGTCGACTCTAAAAGACAAATTTGAGAAACTTTTCATGTCAATTTTTTTTTCAGAGGTTTCCTCCTCCGCCAGAAGAAATATTTTAATCATATTTCGCTTGATTCGAGATGTTTGAGCTGAGTTTGTACGACGGGCGTCTAATAAGTCAACACACTATCTACTGGACTAGGTACGAAGAATTCGAGGTAGGTTTATTGGATATAAATATTAAAAATGTTTGGTGAGTTGAGTCACCAATTAAACATCCCTTTCACAAGTAGAATTTCTGTGGAAAATTTTAATCGGCAAAATAGACAATAGAGAACCAGGATTCTTCTTAAGGATAAATACGTTTTGTCTTGTAGAAACATAAGGATACATAGTGAGTCAATTCAAACTCTAATGCTTTTCCCTGATTTGCGTTGAAGACAGGACAAGGCATCAAGAACTACTCTGTTCAAATATACGAGATTCTGCAAACCTTTTAAAAAAGCCTCAGCCGAGGCGTACAAACAAACTGGTGTCTTTTTTCTAACGGAAAGTGATAATTATAACACTTACCTGGTATTTCCAACAGAAAAAATATTCAACTGGTGGTTCTTTGATGAAAGGGAGCCGGTGTATTACTATTAGAGGACTTTTTGATGAAAACCCAATGGCGGCAAACAAATTTAAGAAGCGACAGCATCATTTAAAAATTGTTATAAACACGCACTTTTATTTTTTAATAAATTTAAATTTTAAAATTAATTTTAAAAAATTTTCTTTTTTATACACTTTTTGTTTTCTTTCTATAAAATATCACTTCACCATTTTTATTTTACACTCTTCTATTTTTTGTTTTTTTTTTTTGTTTGTTTGTATTCTTTTTATCTCTTCTTTATATTTTCAGCCATTAAAAATAATTTCTAAGAATTTTTTATTAACCGGTTTTGCATATGTTTGGGACAATTTTTTTTTCTTCTTGTTACGCTTTTTTGTCTATTTAACCATAATCTTTCTTTCACTTATAACCAGAATCCTAGATTGACTTTTTCGGTTTATATTTATTTTTTTAACTTTATTTGTAATTTTTTTACTTTTTTACACGCCGTAGTTTAGTTTAAACTTTAAACGATTATGAAGCCTTACGCGAGAGACACGACAAAGAAAAAAATATTGCAAACGCAACCTTATACTAACATGGCAAAACTTACACTGAACATCATGATTAAAGCAGAGACAACATGTTAGCGGGTAAACATAACGAGAAGTACATGCAAAAAGCACCTGCAAATACTCAACAACAGATTGTTTTTTTACGTTTTTCTTTTGATTTCTTTTGCTTTTTCAAAAAACACAAAACTTTACAAAAAGCAATAAATGCACATGCAGTATTTTACACTCAAAATATACACGCACTCGCTTACATATGCTCTCATAAATAAAAAGTGAATTTTGTTTACGTTTTAGTTGTATTTGCAAAGCTTAGGGGACTGTTCGCACTGTAGCAGATATAGAGAATTGAAGTTCATTTCTCTTATTAATGAATAAATCATGCAGCCTGATGCAACTATGACTTTAGCAGAATACAACAACATTATAATAATAATACTTCTACAAAAACAAATTTAAGTAGTACGCGTAGTAGTACGTTACACTCTTTAACTGTTATTGCTCCCTTCTCCAAAAGAGACTTTGCAATAATAAGTGGACTTAAGTGTGCTTTTGTTGCTGTAATAATATTAAATCGTTTGCCTTATAACGAGTCCCATTCGTTTAATATTTGTTAAGATCTCGTTAATTGCATCAGGCAAAGTAGATATCTAAGAGAGACAATGCAAAAATATTAAAGAGAGATTATCATGCAAGTCTCTTTTTTCATACACTCATTTACTTAAACCGGCTATTCGTTATTTTGTTCCTTCCAAATGCCTTAAACTTGTGCACGTTGTTTTTCTTATTGGTTTATGAGAAAATAATTGTTGTTTATATTTGAGAGAAATTTATCTGTCTCTCTGTGTTTATTTTTTTATTTTGCAAATAAACTTATTCGGTAACTTTTTTGTGTGAGTGTTTTCTGACCATTTAATGAGTTGCTTGTCCTCACAATTTTTCAAATGGCTAATGTTATTAACAGTCCTTCAGGTTGGTTGACCGAACTGTTGCTTAAACGAATCATTTTATTTACAGTCCTTAAGGTATTGGTTGATTTTAGTATAGATATTTGAATGGTTCAGTACCAAAATATTTGGTACAAAAAGCTATTGTATAGGAATTTTTTCAAGAAAGGCTTTAAGCACCTGAAAGGCTCTGAAATATAACAATATTTAGTTGTTGTAATTCGTATAAATTTTTGCATTGTATCAGAAATAAAAAAATGTTTTCTTCTAATTATTAACTCCATTATGATACTAAATAATAATTAAGCGATATCATTCCACACTGTATACAATGATGTACAAGCGTAGTGTGTAAAGGAGTAGTGTTTCATGCCAATGTGTTTCGGTTTGTAAAACATTCAATCTCTCTCTTGTGCTCTTTTGCATTTTATTAATCCCTTTTGTCGATTCTACTATCGCTTGTATATGCGAATGTATGTTTGGCGTTTAAGCAGTCGATTTACTTTTTTGGAGGATTTGTTTCTATTGTTGATATGCCGTTATATTTATTTTTCTTGTCTTCATTTATTGTTTTTTTATTTTTTTTTATTTCTTGTACTTATTCCTATTTTGTAATTACGTTTTTGCCTTCGTACTCATTGTTGTTTATTTGCAATATTCTAGATAGTTGGTTTGCATTTCGTTTAATTTGTAGAATGAGACAGAGATGCCGTGTATTTAAAAAAAATCCAAAAGTAAGTATTTCAGGTATTTTTAGGATGAAAATTAAAGTAGTAAACAAATTAGGAAAACGTTTATTTTTTTAAAAAGAAACTAAAAATTAATTTTCATTTATATGTACTAACAGAGAATATACAATAATAAAGGCTCTGTCTGTGTATGGACAATTGTATTTACAAGAGACCACAGGCAAGAGTTTGGTAACGGCTTATTGAAGAAGAACTTGTAACTTTCTACTGATGAAGTTGCCATAATAAACATAAAGTGACTGCATCCCCAGCTATGTTAAACTGCGTCCAATTATTAACTGAGCGGAGATACTCTTTACAAATCTCCAATGTGAGTCTATGTTTTGAAAAAGCAAAATTCACAAAAGCTAAGTCGAAAATTGAGTAAAACTCAGTCAACATACACACATAATTGGTCATTATAACCCCTAAGTCAGGATTACGACCTAGTTTCTCTGTCAAACAAGCCTGATATTATTTCATTAATATTATAGGGAAGTATAGTGAGAAACAAAAACAAAACTGCCAGCAAACGATAAAGATATCGCAGACATCTCACCTAGCAATTATTTACGTCGTAGTATTTCACAATTTCAAAGTGGAACCTTGAGAAACTGCAGTCGTGATGATAAGTAGGAGTTTGTCCGCATTGAAGCCTAAACGTGCTTACAATCTAATCCGTTCTAAAAATATTTATTGAAACTAGTGCAGTAATGATTAAGAACACTGTAGTCTAATGGGTGGGGTATTGAGGTATTAAACGTCAGGCCACGTTTCAAACCACAGATCAGACGTCTCCAACCAAACGTAATAAAAATAACATTTCTTCGGCGATTGCCTCTCAGCACATTTCTGGTAAAAACCCTGAGTAGATAAAATTGCCATAAAAAGTCGTCTTTAAACTTTGAACTTTACACTCATGTATAAAGTTGAGACACATAACTTAAATGGTGTAAGAAACTAGGTCGTAATCTGACTAAAGGTTATTTACAGTGTTTCCTTCCACGATGATAGTCATGATAAGTTTCTCAATAAAATCTGTCGTTCGGATTCAACTTTAAACTGTAGGTCCCATGCCACTCATGTATAAAATTAACACACACAACATAAGTGGTGTGATAAGTTAAGTTGTTATCCTGACTGAAGGGTTATAGTGACCAATTTAGTAAGAAAAGCGGCCATTAGATATCTAGGCAGCGTATTATACCAAGACACTGGGCCTTGGTTGCATATTCCGAAGGTTGGAAATAACTCACAACAACTTATTCCGACACTTGGGAATTTAAAACAAGAAATTTTTATTCGTCTTGAACTTATAGACAGTACGTGAATTGATTCAATAGAAAATTGATTTCAATAGATCATGTACTTAATATAAGCCAGGACTTACAGTTGAATGATAAAATAGGCACTATCGGTATTATAACGGGACCTTAACATTGGCAATTTAACCTACCATTGCACGAATACTTTTTGATAAACTTTCAAATTTAATTAAATCCAATCACTCTAGAAAGCATTCTCATGGCATTCGTACTCCTAAATGCCATTTTAAAGACATTACCTCGTATAAGTCAAAAGTCTATTTGGAAATCTAAATACTTCGGCTCTTTCCATAATCAACCATAAAAGAACTGCTATGAAAACGAAAAAAATTTCATTCACATTGAAAAGCCGTGGCAATTACACCAATTCGGCAATTTTAAACTGGCTTTAGGACAGTCTGTCCATTAGAGCAACGGCATGAATTTCTGTGCTCAAAATATGTTTATTGCTGTTGTTGTTGTTGTTGCTGCTGTTCATTATGTGGGCTATTTAAGATGTCCTTGTTAATTTCATCTCATTTACTGTTCATTACCTTTGATTACCTTAAAAATTCATATGCATACATGCGCACACACTGATACCACATAATATACATCCATAACTTTACCTGCATATTATTGCAAGAGAGACAAACAAAACCTTTTTCATCACGATCATGATGTCGTTGAGCAAGGGATTGCGGTTAAAGGATTCGCATTGTAAATGTCATTCTTTAAACAATCACTGGCTATTAAAAACATCCTTTTTCTTCATCTTCTTTACTTGCCCAGGACTAAAAGAGTCACATTTTTGTTTTATTCTTCAATATATTGTTGTTGTGCTGTGTTTTCTTCCTTTTCTGTGTTTATTTTCGTATTGACTGAACAAACCGAAATTCTTGTCACATGAAATGCAATTTTACCAGAATCAACCGAAAATTTCAGACGCCTAGGAGACACCAGCAAAAGCAACAATAACGCCAATAGTAATTACTACTACCACTACATTAAGAAGAAAGTAAAAAAGGAACTGGCCATTAAAGTTATGCAGTTTTATACTCCAACCACCTGACTCTGACTCTCTTTTATCGCTTATACAGTAACAGCGTAACTTCATTACAACCAACAACAAAAGACTAGCAACAAAAACAGCAATAAATGCGAGGAATGTCCTGCATTTAATTTCAAGTGCGAGTCCCCACCCATTATATATTGGGGTTGTAGGAAACCTGCTTAAGCATTAAATATTATTTTTAAAGTATTTTTAAAATGCAATTTTTATTATAAAAATCTTAAGGTTATCACTTCGCTTGGGACCAACGGGTTTCAAAGGATTTCCCCTGAATTATTGAAAAGCTGTCACCATATTTTTTTTTGTGCGACTTCTGCAGGAGTTTCCATCCACACACTTGGTTGTAGTCACTGTCAGTTTTCTTTCGATATTTGTCGCCCAAATGATTCTGTATTAGTTGTTCTCCATAGAATTACTGATGATTCGCCACGTTCAGGCTGTGATCAAGTCATTCACGAACGTCATTTCGATGTCTGTTCCGTGAATTTCCTTGTCGACGTTATCTCAGGGAGTTTTAGGTTCGGTCCAGGACGTAAAGATCTCATCGTATATTGAATTGCTGACAAACTAACAATGCTGTCATAAAGCTAATAAATTCCGACATATTACAGTTGAATGATGGCCTCAGTTATATTGGTTATTGTCTGGTAAGAACGATTCTCTTCTTTCCTCAAATGGCTTGATTATACACCGAACTTCTGCGAATCTCATAGGTCCCACTGCCCTATTGGAAGTCATGCTGAATGACCTGATATTCTGTCACTACTTTTTTCAGACACTGAGGAGTGGCGTAAAATACTGTTCACACCATAAAATTACCACCAACATGCTTAATCGTTTTACTTGGGTGTACTTTGGCTGATGCTCTAGGTTTGGTGGACGTAATATTTCCATCAGAACTGAAGAGCCAAAACTTTGAGTATTATCTCCATCTCCATCTCATTTTTCCGAAATGTTATCGGTTTATTGCGTTGTTCTCTCGAAAACGCTTGACACGATTTAATATTTTTTTATCAACCCATGTAAGTTCTTTCATTTAGTCGTCTTCTTATCGTCTTGGATGGTTATACATATGTATTTACACAACAGGAGAACTAAAACCGATGATTGAAAAACAAATCATGATTTAATTCACTCAACTGATCATATATGCCTTAATACTCGTACTGATTATTCAATTTTAAATCAGTCCGTACAATACCAACGTGAGTGCCTTGCACTTCAAAACCGGCGTCATCAGTTTTCAGACTGACAGAACGTTTAAAGATCTGGGCGTGGTGGTAAACATGCCACTAAGGCAACTGGCCAGTTATCTACGGAGCTCGAGATGATTCAAACCCACCACTAACATATCATAACAAGGAGGCTTACCTTTGCACTGGGTAATACATTAATGAGCCATATAGACCACCAAGTTAACTTGCTGTGAACGGTAAGCTACCTGCTAACTTAAATCAAATCAATAAATTCGACTGGATACAGTTCGACTGTACCTAATAATAATTTTCGGCAATAGGTATGTAGTACATTGCGATAATGTTTAACGACCTAACGACATCTGCAACGCTTCCAGTCCTTGCTTAAACTTCTTTAAAATCTTGTCAATAATTTGTTTTCATTTTTTCAATCATAACATTGAGTACATAGTCGTAGGTTTTATTTGTCTTTTGTACGTGTTTCTCGGTTGTTAAGGGAGGCGACTGATAGCCTTGCCAGACCAGTGGTTTTAAAACCACTAAACCACCCGATATCCAGTCTAGAAAAAGATTTGTTGTCATGTTTGCAATTATTAAGGAATGTGATTTAATTTCTTACATACGCTTATTTTAGAAGTTACGTCACTAACGTTGTTTCAAATAACACGGTATTGTTGTCATTTCGTGAGTCGAAGATTTTTGTAGCAAAACTTAACGATATTTCCAATATTGGGATCCACGTTATGCGTATGTAAGGGCCTGTTTTTGTAAGACAAACACTTTCACTTGCTTATCTACTTACATGGAAAACGCAAACAAAAATACTGAAGTCTCTTCCTCTTTTTGTCTTCTGTTTCTTTACGACAAGTCACTCATTGCATATACATATATGAAATGAAACTCACTCAAATGATTTTATAAGTTATTTTCCTATTTGTTTGGTTACCCTCTTTAAATTTTGAAAACACTCAATTTGTCAAATATTTTTGAATTACGTCCGTCATTTATGTGAAGGGTCACTAATCACGCATATATTGAAATATATATGGTGTAATTTCATATAAATTTTCGTAGGCCTTTTAAGTTTAACTCCCCAGTTTTACGAAAAGCACTCAATTGCTCAAATATTTTTGAACTATGTCACTCTTTTATACGAAAAGTCACTCATTTACTCATTAAAATATTGTTGGGGTATTTTCATATAAATTTTTGTGGGCCTTTTAAGTTTAACTGCACCGTTTTACGTAAAGCACTCCACTTAACTGCTCAAATATTTTTGAATTTTTGAATAAGTCACTCTTTTAAATAAAAAGTCAATCATTTACTCATTGAAATATTTTTGGGGTATTTTCATACAAGGTTTCGATCGCCTTTTAAGTGTAACCCGCCCTTTTTTGAGAAACACTCCACTCAATTGCTCAAATATTTTTGAATTATGTTCGTACGAATCTCGTCTGAAATCATCAAACAAAAACAGGATACCGGAAAAACAAAATGTTGCCAGAGATCCTGAAGTCCTGTTTTTGTAAGACAATCGATTAAACACATGTTCGTCTGCTTATATGGAAAGCATAAACAAAAACACTCAAAAAACACTGAGGGGATAAATCAGCTATTGTGTGCAATAATAACGAATACATGGAACTCAGTATGGTCGCTAAAAATTATTCAAAAACTATGAATTGCAGAGCTATTCTAGGAGATGGAATGCTTATTTAACGAATGGTGATGGCTGAGTCAATTTTTTCAAATACAAATTCAAAACTCCAAGCATAACAATTAACTTGTAAAAATTGCATACGATAGGGTACACATATTACATTTTTTAGAAACAGTTATTTGGGATCGACCAATGAACAAACAGAAAAATAATTAAATTCTGTCTTTCTGTCTTTTTGTGGTCATTCATTTTATTATTCTGATTGCCTGTTACAACTCGGTAAGACAATCATTAGATGAAGTGTCATAAAAGGAGCGCAGCGAGTATAAAGGACATGAACGTGTATATAAAGAACAACATGTCTACATACATACATCGAAAAGAAAACATCTAATAAAAAACCTTTTAATAATAATGCTTGATTACAAACATAATCTAACCAACGATATTGATAACCCGAGAAATTTAAAATCGTTTTATTTTTTTTTCTCAATGTTCTTCAATGTAATATAATTTCGGTAAGCATTTACGTTGCTCTTCATATGCTAAAAACCTACGTTCCGTTCCTTTACTTTCCGTGGACATTTCGCTATCCTGGGGTTTATAAAAGCGGACTTCGATACCAAGCACGACTTAATATGAGAAAGAAAGAGAAAGAAAGTGAGCTATCATACTTTTATATTTAAGTTTGCTTTCTGTTATTTTGGTTGCAAGGCTTTAAAGTCAATGACTTTTCTTTTCAGTGTTAAGAAGACTGCTAATGTTCCCTACTTTCTCTTCTTAGCGCTCCTGCTCATGTATAAAGAATGAAAATTAACATAAAAAGAAATCAATCCCTCACACCTTATACTGAAATATTTTTAAGCTGTTTTTATAAAAATTTCGATCATCGCTTGGTTTTCTAGTTTAACACCCTGTTTTATGAAAATCGCTTAAATATTTTTAAAATAAATTCATATGAATCTTGTCTGAAATCACATGAGACACGAAATTGTAAAAAGTCGCCAAAGATCTACATAACAAGTAGGTTGTAAAAATTACATACGGTACACACATCACATTTTTTAGAAACAGTTATTTGAGATCGACCAATGAACAAACAGAAAAATATTTAAATTCTGTATTTTTGTCTCTTTGTGGTCATTCATTTAATTATTCTGATTGCCTGTTACAACTACTCGGTAAGACAATCGTTAGATGAATGATAAAAGGAGCGCAGCGAGTATACAGGACATGAACGTGTATATTAAGTACATCATATCTACATACCTAAAAGAAAACGTGATAAAAAACCGTTTAATAATCTCATTACAAACATAATCTAACCAACGATTCTGAAAACCCGAGAAATTTAATATCGTCTTATTTTTCTCTCAATGTTTTTCAATGTAATGTAGCTTCGGTAAGCATTTGTTTTGATTGCTCTTCATATGCTGAAAACGTACGTTCCGTTCCTTTACGTTCCGTGGACGTTCCGCCAACGACCACTTTACAAAAGCGAACTTCGACAACACGACTTGATATGAGAAAGAGAGAGAGAGAGAGTGATTTATAGTATTTTTGTATTTAAGTTTGCCTTCTGTTATTTTGGTTGCAACGCTTTAAAGTCAACGACTTTTCCAATATTAAGAACGCTGCTAATGTTCCCTACTTTCTCTTCTTAGCTCCTGCTCGTGTATGAAGAATGAAAATTAACTTAAAATAAATCAATCACTCACACTATATACTGAAATATTTTTAAGCTGTTTTTATAAAAATTTAGATCATTGCTTGGTTTTCTAGTTTAACACACTGTTTTATGAAAATTGCTTAAATATTCTTAAAATAAAGTCGCCAGAGATCTACATAATTGACACATAACAAGTAGGGCGCCAAAATTGCATATGGTAGGGTACTCACATCACATTTTTAGAGACAGTTATTTGGGATCGACCAATGAACAATCAGAAAAATATTTAAATTCTGTCTTTCTGTCTTTTTGTGGTCATTCATTTAATTATTCTGATCGCCTGGTATTAACCCTTTGCTCTCGGCACCTTTTCGGCAACTCGACGCTACTTTTTAACGAAAACGTACATCCTTGAAACGTATACAGTATAATTTTAGAACCAAGTAAGGAATTGTAATGAAATTTGTTTTTTATAAATTTGTGGACATTGAAGAACGCATATTTACAAAAAAATATCACAAATTTTTTCTATTCTACGCTTAAGTACGAACTGAGATCTTGTAAATTTTTCTTCATTCGGTTATCAGATTTCTTTATTATCGTATCAAGTTTCCCACTTCATTGAGCCACAACCTTGTAGCTTTGGACCCATAATCCACTATATCTACAAATCCCTCAACGGATCAGAGAAGTGTACAGTCCGTCGTGAACGCATTTCGCACGTTCCTTTTCGACGTGTACAACGGTCGATTTAGTTATCATACATCTTGTTAATTTCAGCACATTTCGATTAATTTCTTTGTGACATTTTAACAGAAAACTACAGGAGAACAAGTGTTTCTTAAAAAAATTGCGGTGGAATAATTTCATTGTCCGTAATCGCTAACAAACTATCACGTCTCCTCAGAGGGGACAACCGAGTATATGCTAGACTTACGTTGTCCCCTCAGAGGGGACAGCCGAGTGCAAAGGGTTAATCGTGTTGGGTAAAAATCATCATAAGACTCTCGCAGCAGCTATACAGGGTGTGCACATCTGCGCCCCATAATACATCACACATCGGCTATTACGATTTTTCGGATATACTTTAGCAAACCGGTGTTATTAAACGAGTGCAAATTATATATGTGAATTAGGTTGCGAATATTGCATAAGGTAGGGTACACACAACATATTTTTTAGAAACAGTTGTTTGGGATAGACCAATGAACAAACAGAAAATAGTTAAATTCTGTGTTTCTTTCTCTTTATGGTCATTTATTTAATTATTCTGATTGCCTGTTACAACTCGGTAAGACAATCGTTAGATGAAGGATAAAAGAACGCAGGGAGTATAAAGGGAACGTGTATATTAAGAACATCATGTCTACATACATACATATATCTAAAAGAAAACATCTGATAATTAACAATAAATAATGTTTGATTACAAACAAAATGGATATTTTAGTCACACAAAAAAGTCAACAGAGATCATCTAATCAACGATTCTGATAATCGGAGAAATTTAAAATCGTTTTATTTTTTTCCAACACATATCGCTGCCCCTATGGCGTCATGTACAGAGTATAGAAGCAATATAGAATGTATGGGGAACGTAATATGCCCTTTTCAATTTAATTAAAAACCCTAAATTTCTGAGTTACTCTAGAAAATATTTTTTTATTAAATAAGCGCTGGTTTAGACATTTTTTAACTTGTTTATATATCATATCGAATTGTCTGCAAAAGTTGTGTAATGTAGGGTATGGACATCTTTTATAAAACAGTTACTTGGGATCGACCAATGAGCAAACAGAAAAATAATTAAATTCTGTCTCTTTGTGGTCATTCATTTAATTATTCTGATTGCCTGGTATTACTAATCTCCTATTGGCTTTATAAAAGCGAACTTCGGCAACAAAAAACGACCTGATAGAGAGAAAGAGATTTTTTTTACCATTTTTGTATTTAATGTCTGTCATTTTGGTTTCAACGCATTTAACTCAACGACTTTTCTAATGCTGAGAATCCTGCTAATGTATTTTACTTTCTCTTTTTATTTCTTGTTCCTATACGACAGTTGTGTTATTTCAGAAGAAAGAAAATTTCAATGAGAAATCAGATACTCACTGATTGAATATTTTGGAGCTATTTTTATAAACTTTTTCGATCTTGTTATCGCTTAGCTTTCTTGTTTAATTTATGTTTTATGAAAAACACTCAATTGCTGAAATATTTTCAAATTATGTTCGTTCATATGAATTTCGGTTGAAATCGTTGCAAGAATAGGAGACAAGAAATTGTCTGTTGGTTTATAGAACAGCAAGAATTTGTATGCATGAAAAATGTTTATTACTGTTGTCGTTGTTGCTGGTGTTCACTTCGTAGGCTATTTAAGATCTCCTTGTTAATTTTATCCCATTTACTGTTCATTTAATGTACCTTTGATTACCTTTAAAAATGCATACGCACACATGCACACACTTTCAACATAGTCTGCATCCCTAACTTCACTTTAAAACTCTTGAAAAAGAGACAAACAAACACTACTTCATCATCGTTATAGCCATCACACATGCAACTTTCATAATGATGATCACGATAATGTCGTTGAACACAGCATTCATTTAAAAGATTTGCATCGTAAATGTCAATTTTTAAAAAATCACTTTCTAAACATTCTTTTTTTTTTTTTTTTTTTTTTGTTGCACAGGACTAAAATGGTCCCATTTTTGTTTCGTGTTAAGTCAGGATTACGACTTAGCTTCTCACACGGGACCTACAGTTTGAAGTCGACTCCGAACGACATATTTGTTGAGAAACTTTTTATTGTAATTTTATTGTACTCTCAGAGTTTTTGCCGGAAATCTGCTGAGAGGCAGGCGCCGAAGACATATTTTTTTTATACTTTGTTTTGTTGGAGATGTCTGACCTGGGGTTTGAACCATGGTCATGTCAAATAAGCCAACAAGACTACGGCGACCCATTTTTGTTTCATTCCTCAGTATATTGTTGCTGTGCTGTGTTGTCTTCCTTTTCTGTGTTCATTTACGTATTGACTGAACAAAATGAAATTCTTGTAACATGAAATTCAATTTTATCAGCATCAAATAAAAACTTCAGACGTCTAGGAGACTCCAACAAAAGCAAAAATAACACCAACAGCAACTACTACTACCACTACATTAGAAAGAAACTACAACAAGAACTGGCCATGAAAGTAATGCAATTTTAGACTCAAACCACCTGACACTGACTCTGACTCTCTGGTATCGCCCATACAGCAATAACATATTTTCATTACAAACAACAACAAAAGACCAGCAAAAACGGCAACAAATGCGGGGAATGTTTGCATTTAATTTTAAGTGTGAGTCCTGTTGAATGGCGGCAATAGTAATGCTCTTATGAGAGCCACTCGCTTACCTTCTCATGTTGCACTCATTATTGGCTGAACACAATGTTGTGTGTGTATGTGTGTTGCAAGTACAGAAGGTATGTGTGACATGTTTGGTAGACAATTATTTAAAGTCATTTGCAAACCCTGCAGACTAAGGGGCTGTAATGACAAATTTAGTGAATAAAGCTGGCATTAAATAACTAGACAGTGTGTTATAACGAAACTCTGGACCATGGTTGCATACAAGGCTGGAAATAGCTCACAACAATTTTTTCCGGCACATATGAATCTAAAACAAGGGATTTTATTCAACACGCATCTAACCAAAGTTGATTTCAACAGA
The DNA here is from genome assembly GCA_958299815.1 of Sarcophaga carnaria. Lineage (NCBI taxonomy): Eukaryota > Metazoa > Arthropoda > Insecta > Diptera > Sarcophagidae > Sarcophaga > Sarcophaga carnaria. Next base: position 93,630,535 of record OY283149.1, read on the forward strand.
GCCTATACTTATTATAGCCAGGACTTATATTAGAATGACCTTAAAGCTGGCAATTTAACCTACTAATGCACCTACCCTTTTGCATAAACATTCAATTGTATTTGAATTCAATCATTGTCCTTGTAGATAGTATTCCAAAAGCACTCTTACTTTTAAATGCCACACCATTATAGATTTTTAAGGATATTAGTTCATATAAGTCAAAAGTCTATTGGCAAATCAAATTACTACGGCTGATGGTTGATGACTGTGTGTCTATTGGTATTTTTTGCTTAAAAAGTGTTTATTGCTGTTGTTGTTGCTACTGGTGTTCATTATATGGGCTATTTAAGATGTCTCTGTTAATTTTATCTCATTTACTGTTCATTATCTTTGATTACCTTTAAAAAAGCATACGCACACATTAACACACTTGCACACACACATGAAACACAGTCTGCATCCTTAATTTAAGAGAGAGAGATTAAAAAAATATTTCATCATCATCACACATGCAACATTAATGCCGATGATCAGGATTATGTCGTTGAGTACATGTCATTTACATGTCATTCTTTAAACAATCACTGGCTATTAAAAACATCCTTTTTCTTCATCTTCTTTTCTTGCCCAGGACTAAAAACAGTCGCATTTTTGTTTTATTCTTCAATATATTGTTGTTGGGCTATGTCGGCTTCCTTTTCTGTGTACATTTTTGTATTGACAAAAAAACGAAATTCTTGTAACATGAAGTGCAATTTTACCAGCATCAAATGAAAAATTCAGACTTCTAGGAGACACCAACAAAAAGAAAAATAACACCAACAGCAACTACTACTACCACTACATTAAGAAGAAACTACAACAAGAATTGGCCCTGAATGTAATGCAATTTTATACTCCAACCACCTGACACTGGCACTGACTCTTTTGTATCGTTCATAAAGCAATAACATAACTTCATTACAACCATAAACTTACAAAAACTGCACAAAAGAGCAACAATAACAATAGCAACAAATACGAGGAATGTACTGTATCGAATTTCAAGTGTGAGGCCTCTTGAGTGGTGACCGTAGTAGTGTTTATACGAAAGGTACCCGCTGGTCCCTGTATAGGCTGTACACAATGTTGTGTTCGTGGATGTTTGTAGCAAGTATGTGGTATGTTTGGCAGACAATTATTTAAGGTCATTTGAACTTAAATGGATGTGCCACATAAACATGATTATTTTGGAACCCCCATCCCATTATACATATATGGGGGTTATAAAGGACCTTCTTAAGGCATTAAATATTATATTTAAAGCACTTTTAAAATGCAATTTTTACATAAAAAAACTGCTTAAGGTTAGCACTACGCTTGGGAGAAAAGGGTTTCAAAGGTCTCTCCTGAATTATTGAAAAGCTGTCCCCATGTTTTTTTTTGTACGACTTCTGTAGGAGTTCCCATCCCCACACTTGGTCGTAGCCACAGCCACTTTCGATCTTTGTCTCCCAAATGATTGTGTATTCGCTGTTCTCCATAGAATTACTGATGGTTTGCGAAGTTCAGGCTGTGATCAAGTCATTTGCGAACATCATTTCGATGTCTGTTCCGTGAATTTCCGTGTCAAAGATTTCTCATGGAAATTTCAGTTTGGTTCGGAACATAGAGATGTCGTCGTATACTGAATTACTGACAAACTAACAAGGTTGTTATAAGTCTAATAATTTCCGACATATTACAGGTCAGCAGTGGTCTCAGTTAAATTGATTATTGTTTGGTAAGTACTGATTCTCTTCTTTCCTTAAATGGCTTGCTTATCCACCGAACTTTTTCGAATCTCATAGGTCCCACTGCTCTATTGGAAGTCATGCTGAATGACCTGATATTCCATCGCTAGTTTTTTCAGGCAGTGCGGAGTGGCGTAAAATACTGTTCACACCTTAACATTACCACCAACATGCCTAATCGTTTTAAGGGTGTACTTTGGGTAATGCTCTGGCGGACATAATGTTTTCCATCAGATCTGAAAATGCAAAACTTTGACTCTTAGCTGCAAAGTATGTTTTTCCAAAATGTCATCGGTTTATTGCATTGTCCTCTCGAAAACGCTACACAAGATTTAATATTTTTGATCAACCCACGTAAGTTCTTTTATTTAGTCGTCTTCTTAGCGTCTTGGATGGTTATACATATGTATGTACATACCAGAGAACTGCAACCGGTGATTCAGTACTCAAAAACATGCCTTAATACTCGTTCTGATTATTCATGTTCAAATCACAGGCACGTCATCAGTTCTCAGAGTGACAGAACGCTTGAAGATCTAGGCGTCTTAAACATGCCACTAAGGGAACCAGCCGGTTTCATACAGACCTTTGGTAGTTTAAACCCATCACTAACGAATTATAACAATGAGGCTTACCTCTACACTGGATAATACACTAATGGGCCATATAGACCACCAAGCGAACTTGCTATGAATGGTAAGCTACCTGCTAACCTAAATCGAATCGATGAATTCGACTGGATACAGTCAGAATGTACCTAATACTAATTTTCGGCAATAGATATGTACATTGCGATAATGTCTAACGACTTAACAACGTCTGCAACGCTTCCACTCCTTACTTAATCCATTCGCTGCCAAGCCTAAATTATATGAAGTCATTCCCATTGCCATTTATATTTTGAGTGTTATTGTATTATTATTGTAGTATTGGACTTTGTTACAAATCCTATTATGAAGATAAGGTATCATAAGTGATTTAGCTGCTATACAATTTTGTTATAAATACACGATGAAAGTTTGCGTGAAAAATCATTCGCCATAAGAAATAAAGTATTACTTTTGTAAAAAAATTTATTTGTAGTATTTTTCAAGTTTTTTACATATTTATATTATGTTTGTGGCAAAAAAAAATTGCTAATTCAAAAGCCTGCATGTAATAATATATTTAAAGTAGGACGAGTATACTCGTCTTGGCAGTGCGGAATAGCCTGTCAAAGACGAGTATACTCGTCCTTGGCAGCGAATGGGTTAAACTTCTTCAAAATCTGGTCAATAATTTTTTCACTTTTTCAATCATAACATTGAGTACATAGTAGTAGATTTTATCTATTTTTTGTACGTGTTTCTCGGTTGTTAATGGAGGCGACTGATAGCCTTGCCAGACCAATGGTTTTAAAACCACTAAATGGATAACCCGATACAAGCTTAGAAACAGATTTGTTGCAAACATGATTTTAAGGAATTTGTTCGAATTTCTTGCATACTTTTATTTGAGAAGTTACGTAACTAACGTTGTTTCAAATAACATGGTATTGTTGTCATTTCGGCCGTCGATAATTTTGTAGCATAACTTAACAATTTTTCCAATGTTGGGGTCCATGTTATACGTATGTAGGGACCTGTTTCTGTAAGACAAACACTTTCACTTTCTTGCCTACTTACATGGAAAACACAAACAAAAATACTGAAGTCTCTTTCACTTTTTGTTTCCTTTTTTTTAGTACAAGCCACTCATTTAATTTTCATTCCATTGATATGAAATGCCACTCGCTCAAATATGTTATGAGTTATTTTCCAATTTGCTTGTTTACTCCCTTTATATTTTGAAAACACTCAATTTGTCAAATATTTTTGAATTACGCACTCATTTATATGAAGAGTCACTAATCACGCTTATATTGAAATATATTTGGCGTATTTTCATATAAATTTTCGTAGGCCTTTTACGTTTTACGAAAAGCACTCCGTTCAATTGCTCAAATATTTTTGAATTATGTTCGTACGAATCTCGAAATCATCAAACAAAAACAGGATACCAGAAAAACAAAAAGTTGCCAGAGATCCTGAAGTCCTGTTTTTGTAAGACGAGTGATTAAAAACACTTTTGTCTGTTTATATGGAAAGCACAAGCAAAAACACTCAAAAGAACACTGAAGGGACTAATCGGCTATTGTATCTGTTGTGAGCAATAATATCGAATATATGGAACGCAATATGGTCGTTAAAAATCATTCAAAAATTATGAATTGCAGAGCTATTCTACGTGATAATGTTTATTAAACGAATACTGATGACTGATAAAATTTTTTCAATTACAAATTGTAACTCAATGCATAACAAGTAACTTGTAAATATTACATAAGGTAGGGTACTCATATCACATTTTATAGAAACAGTTATTTGGGATCGACCAATGAACAAACAGAAAAATTGTTAAATTCTGACTTTCTGTCTCTTTGTGGTCATTCATTTAATTATTCTGAATACCTGTTACAACTCGGTAAGACAATCTTTAGATGAAGCCAGCGAGTAGCTGAAGGAACGCAGCGAGTATAAAACACATGAAACATAAATAATAAAGAACATCATGTCTACATACATATATCTAAAAGAAAACATCTGATAAAAAACCTTTTAATAATCTGATTACAAACAAAATCTAACCAACGATTCTGATAATCCGAGAAATTCAAAATCGTCTTATTTTTCTGCCAATGTTCTTCAATGTAATATAATTTCGGTAAGCATTTACGTTGCTCTTCATATGCTAAAAACGTACGTTCCATTCCTTCACGTTCCGTTCCTTTACGTTGCGTGGACATTTCGCAATCTGATGCTTTATAAAAGCGGACTTCGACAGCAAACACGACTTGATATGAGAGAGAAAGAGAGAAAGAGACAGAGAGTGAGTTACGATATTTTTGTATTTAAGTTTGCCTTCTGTTATTTTGGTTGCAACGCTTTAAAGTCAACGACTTTTCTTTCCAATGTTAGGGAACGCTGTTAATGTTCCCTAATTTCTCTTCTTAGCTCCTGCTCATGTATGAAGAATGAAAATTAACATCAAAAAAAATCAATCACTCACACCTTATACATACATACATAATTGGCCATTACAACCCTTCAGTCAGGATTACGGCCTAGCTTAACACACACAACATGAGTGGTGTGAGATACATGAGTGGCAGGACCTACTGTTTAAAGCGACTGAGAACGACAGATTATTGAGAAACTTTTCATGGCAATTTTATTTACTCTCAGAATTTTTGCCAGAAATCTGCTGAGAGGAAGTCGCCGAAGAAATACTTTTTGTATTTTATTTTGCTGTCTGGCCTGGGGCTCGAACCCTGGCTTTTCGTCTAATAAGCCAACACATTACCTACTAGACCACGGCGACTTCGAACATTGAAGAACACATATTTACAAAATGTATCAACAATTTTTTCTATTTGACGATTCAGTACGAATTGAGATCTCGTATATTTCTTCTCTCGGTTATCGGATTTCTTTATTATCGTATCAAGTTTCCCACTTCATTGAGCCACACCCATGTAGCTTTTGATGCCTAATCCACTATAGCTACAATTTGCTAAACGGATCAGAGAAGCGTACAGTCCGTCGTGAACGCATTTAGCATGTTCCTTTTCGACGTGTACAACGGCTGATTTATTTATCACGCATCTTGTTAATTTCATCACATTTCGATCAATTTTTTTGTGTCATTTTGACAGAAAACTACAGGAGAACACGAGTTCCTTAAAGACTTGCAGTGAAATAATTTCATTGTCCGTAATCGCCAACAAACTATCATGTCCCCTCAGAGGGAACAATCGAGTGATATGCTAGAATTACTTTGTCCCCTCAGAGGGGACAGCCGAGAGCAAAGGGTTAACCGTGTTGGGTAAAAATCATCATAAAACTCTAGCACCAGCTATACAGAGTGTGCACATCTGAGCCCCATAATACATCAGACATCGGCTATTACGATTTTTCCGATATACTTTAGCAAATCGTTGTTATTAAACTAGTGCTGTTCACGAAAAATATTTATACCACAAATTATATCTGAATTAGCTTCCGAATATTGCATAACGTAGGGTACTCACATCACATTTTATAGAAACAGTTATTTTGGATCGACCAATGAACAAACGGAAAAATTGTTAAATTCTGACTTTCTTTCTCTTTGTGGTCATTCATTTAATTATTCTGATTGCCTGTTACAACTCGGTAAGACAATCATTAGATGAAGCATCATAAAAGGAGCGCAGCGAGTATAAAGGACATGAACGTGTGTATATTAAGAACATCATGTCTACATACATACATATATCTAAAAGAAAACATCTGATAATTAATAATAAATAGTGATGGATTACAAACAAAATGAATATTTTATTCACAAGAAAAAGTCAACAGAGATCATCTAAAGAACTATTCTGTAACCCGTGAACAATTTTAAATAGTCTTATTTTTTTTTCCAACTCATATCGCTGCCCCTATGGCGTCAAATACAGAATATGGGAAGAATATAGAATGTATGGGGAACGTAATATGCCCTTTTCAACTTAATTAAAATCTCTAAATTGCTGAGTTCCTCTAGAAAAGAATTTTTTATTAAATAAGCGCCGGTTTAGATATTTTTTAACTTGTTTATATATCATATCGAACAGGTTGCAAAAGTTGCGTAATGTAGGGTATGGACATTGTTTATAAAACGGTTACATGGGATCGACCAATGAGCAAACAGAAAAATAATTAAGTTCTGTCTCTTTGTGGTCATTCATTTAATTATTCTGATTGCCTGATATTACTAATCTCCTATTGGCTTTATAAAAGCGAACTTCGACAACAAAATGATGAGAGAGAAAGAATTTTTTGCCATTTTTGTATTTAAGGTTGCCTTCTTGTCTGTTTGATTGCAACGCATTTAACTCAACAACTTTTCTAATGCTGGGAATCCTGCTAATGTCCTTTACTTTCTCTTCTTATCTCACGTTCCTATACGACAGTTGTGTTATTTCAGAACAAGGAAAATTTCAATGAAAAATCACTCACTGACTTATACTGACTAAATCTTTTTGAGCTATTTTTATAAACTTTTTCAATCAGCTTTCTAGTTTAAATCCCCTCAATTCCTGAAATATTTTCAATTTCATATGAATTACGTCTGAAATCGTTGCAAGAATAGGAGACAAGAAATTGTAATAAGTCGCCAGAGATCTACATTATTGGCACATAACAGATAGGCCGCAAAAATTGCATATGGTAGGGTATTCACATTTCTTAAAACAGTTATTTGTGATCGACCAATGAACAAACAGAAAAATATTTAAAATCTCTCTCTTCCTATTTTTGTGGTCATTCATTTAATTATTCTTATCGCCTGGTATTAATCGTGTTTGGTAAAAGATGTAATAAGAGTGGAGCAGCAGGGCGTGCACGTCCGTACATGGTAAACCCCTATATAGCCTTAACACATCGCATCCCTAATTGACTACTATGATACATTTTTAGAAAATAATGTTTAGTAAACCAGTGCTGGTCAAGAAAAATTTTTATATTCCAAATTATATCTGAGTTAGCTTCCGAATATTACATACTGTAGGATACTCACAAATTTTTAGGAACAGTTATTTGGGATCGACCAATGAAAAAAGAGAAAAATATTTAATCTTTCTTTCTTCCTATTTTTCTGGTCATTCATCTAATTATTCTGCTCGCCTGGTATTAATCGTGTTTGGTGAAAATCATCATAAAACTTGCACAACTCATACTCATACAGGGTGTGCAAGTAAGTGCAAAAAGTAAAATAATTAAACTTATTGAGGAATGTGGTATATGAAGGAAGTGCCATCTATTAGGCGATAGCTGAGCGCTGAGATCATTGCAATAGTTATGAGTGAAACAATGTATTTTTTTATTTTTATAAACATTTTATTCATATTTATTTATAAATTGTATAACAAATAACAAATATATATGTATGTATATAACAAATAACAATATTGTTATGTTATTAATGTTTTTATTTTAGTTTTCGATCATTTTTTCTTTTTTAATTATTTATAAATTAATTGTTTAACAAATAACAAATTAAAAGTATTAGTAGTTCGATATACAGTGGGCAGCAAAAGTCTTAGTACCCCAATATATTTTTGGACAATTTCATGAATTTTAACCAACAGTTTGTGTGAAAACTTGAAGTTTTTATATTTGTTTTACTAACTTATTTTTGTTTTATTATAAAACAAACAATTTTTTTTAACGTTTTCCACAAAACAAAAGAAAAATAAACAAAAGTTTCTGATGACTTCATGTTTTTGCACCGCAAAAGTGTAGGTACCTCTAAAAAGAAGAAGTCAGAGTAAATTAAAGATTCAAAAACTAACATATGAAGATGTTATCCCAATATCTTTAGTAGGATATCCCTCCCTTAAGGTCAAGCCCTCCATTTAACCCATTTGAAATTGAATGTACAAGTTTTGTTTAGTGTTTTCTGGTGTAATTTTCCGCCATGCACTCCCATGAGCAAGTTTTTCGGTAGACTTTTGGTTAAGGTTTAGCGACTATGTAAGGGTTCTTTCCAATGATCTCCTAAATACTCTCTCCATAGTCATATCGGGACTTTGTGCAAGAGCATTAAGCCTGTGGCGACTTTGGTGGGCAAATCAAATCTTCACATTGGGAGAAGTATGATTGTGGATGAATTTGTTTTTTCGAATGTTTCCTCAATAAGTTGTAAACTGTCCACAGCTGGTGCCACAATATTGAACTTCCGCGTCCATGCTTAAATGTTTGATGCAATTTCTACGGATTAAGCTCCATATTTTTCTTTCTCCATACTTAAATGAGATTTTCAATAATGTGTGTATGTCTTTAGACGAGTCAGAATATGCCATTTTAACTCCCACGGATGTACTTCATTCAGCGTGGAGGAAGGAAATAAATGCAGAGCTCGATCTCAAGAAACGGTTTAACATGGTGGTGGTACTATAATGAGTATCGGCACTAGGCGTGGGCAGTTTTCAATTTAATAAGAGAGACGTATTATACAAACTGCTGGTTAAAATTCATGAATGTTCTAAAATTGTATTGTGGTATGAAGACTTTTGTTGTCCACTGTATGTATATTTTGTTTAAACATTCATTAATGGCTATGAATGGTTACATTTTTCAAGTGCTCACATTCACATTTAAAACTCTTTAAATACAAATAAAGATATTACAGTCAAAGAAAAAAGTCTTCGTATACCGCTCTATGTAAACTTTTATCCCGGTGATTTTTATCAAAGTAAAAAAGGTGTTCTAGCGTTTTTTATGCAGTTACAATTAAGAATGTTTGAAGACAAAAAAGGAATACAAAAAAATATAACATAGAAATTATTAGAAAACTACAAAAAAATTGGCAGCAAAAAAGCTGTAGACTTTTTTCTGTGACTGTATATCGTCTATTTAAAAAACAAAATCTTTAAAGAAAGCAATCAAATGTATTTTAAAAATATATCTCCTTTCAATGCACAAATTTTACGTACAGTGGTGTACTTACAGTGGAGAATAAAAGTCGTAGTACCCTAATATATTTTGTGTCTGTCTTTAGACGAGTCAAAATATATAATTTTAGTTCGTACGAATGTACTTTAGTATGGAGGAAAAAGAAATGAAGAATTCGATCTCAAGAAACGGTTAAACATGGTTAAACAGTTGGTTAAAATTCATGACATTGCTAAAATGTATTCGGAATGGTCAGACTTTTGCTGTCCACTGTATGTAGACTATTTTTTCTTTTTGGCTGTATGCTAAAGTAACAGAAATGCTTTGAATTTTTTGTGTTTTTTAGGTATTTTTTTTAAATGTTTTCGACAACTGTTGGTTTTTCTTAATTGTGCACGCCACGGTACATCACGGTATTCTTTCGGATCATCTTCTTTGTTTTGTTGCTGCTGGTATTGTTGCTGTTGTTGTTGCTGTTGCTGGCATAATTGCTACTGCTGCTGCTGTAACTGTTGCAGTTGTTGAGCATCTCATATTATCGTTTGTATGGTAATTATTGTCACCATTTACTGATTTACTCTGTCCTTGTCCATGGCATGATGTCCATTATATGAACCATTTTGTGCATAACCATTGGTTATTTCTATGACTGGATGATACAATTTCAGTAGCACAGGAGAAACCACTGATGTGCTATCGACAGACACGATGTGGCACGATTTCTCAAGCGCCGTGTATCGTCTACAGAATTGTTCTCTTCGTATTTGACTCTAAAAAGAGATAGAAAAACAAATATCGATAAAAATTTTCAAATTTCATATTTAAATACAGTCAAAGAAAAAAGTCTACATACATCACAGTATGTTGAATTTTTTCCCGCTGATTTTTATTACTATTAAAAAGTATATTATGGCGTTTTTAAAGGTATTTACAATTAAAAATGTTTGAAAAAAAGCGAATTTGAAAAAAATATAACGTATTATTATTGGGGAATAAACAAAATAATTAGAGGGAAAAAGTCTACATAAAACGGTGTATGTACACTTTTTTCTTTGACTGTATATACAGAAGTATCTATTGTAATAAAACAGAACAAGCAAGTCAAAGTTGTTGTTTTAAACTCTATGTAAGTATACGATCTTAAAAAATAATCTGTATTGACTAGCATTCCAAGAAGTTAATGGGGATCTCGCTTAATCGATTTCTGGTCTGGTCTTTAGCTCTGATTAGTGAAGAATTGATCATTTATCAATGGAGTATGTATTCGTACGTTCACGTACATCCAAAATATACTTCCTGGTACTGGTCCTTATACAATAATTGTTCCAGTTGAGACATTCAATTCCACATATATTTTCAATATGTTTGCTTGCCACCAGCTCAGACATGTCTAATTGTATCGTGTAATTAGTGTAATTGTTAGAGACCAGATAGGATATTAACGATGTTCACTAGGTATATTGGAGGGGAGGATAAGCACATTCCATTCATTCATGTTTAAGAAGTAATGTTTGAAGTAGTCATTGAACGAAATAACTTTTGCTAGAAGTTTCGTTTGTCTTTCTCAAATTGGCCATAAAATCGATCAGATTGCTCACCATAACTTATTCTCATCAATATATCTGAGAGGATATCAATTTGTGAGAGACAGTTTAAACGATTCAAAGGATTTCATTCAGACACGGAACATCAAGGCAACAAAAAAATTATAATTATGGAATGAGGGTTGTTTTTATCAATCTTAAGTCAAAACTTAGGTTTATACAGAGAGACGTTCAAATATAATTATTCCTGCCTACAATGAAATAGAAATGCCATATCATTTCTGGCGATAGAATATGATGAATACATTACAACAATTTGAAGTGCAGAAATCATAGATGGAGCCCAGATAAGATAATGATCTGTAATTGGTGTGAATACAAAACCCCTATAATTTTGAGCTGAAATAGAGCCAGAAGACTACAGGAGAAAGCTTATCCGAACATAATTTGTTGGTTTTAAGCAAACATTGGCCGAAAATCGTTGATGCCTCTGCTCCCGCTTTTGAACGATGCAGAACACTTTCACTTGGCATTCGAAAATGACTTTTTCTTTCGTTTTTCTTAACTTTGTAAGAACCTTCATTAGAGTTCAATACAACAAGGTGGTAAACCAATGAATTTCAAAAAATATTTTCAACACTCCAAGAACGTTGAAGACATGAAACAAAAAAGAAATCTTTTTTCAATTGAATGACGAATTGCTTCCATTTATAATGTATTGTTCGGTACAACAATGAAATTAAATGAAAAGAACATGTTTTCTTTGGTATGAGAATCTAAGAAATCATCATCAATATCGTCTTCGAAATCGGCAACTCACAACATTGGCAACATTTAAATACTGGTTGCAGATTTTTCTTCCATTTCGAATTCTTATTAATCATGGCAATTGGAAAAAAACATTTTTTAAATAAAAAAATACATACTAGACTAAATGCAATTGTTTAGCAATTTTTTTAGAATTTTTGTGAGAAAAATATAATGAAAGTAGCCTTAGAATGAATGACAACAAGTTATTTAAAGATTCGGTGCTCAGTTTACATAGTACATAAGTTATTAGGGATTTATATAAAATATTGGATATAAGTAGTAGCTTTAAGGTCAGTTTTTATTCCCCGTTAATTGGCTTTCGACAACAAATTGAATATCAGCTTGAGTGCTTTAAAATAAAACTTTATTATTCGACAGTTAAATGCAGTTCAACTATTGTACAAGAGGACGCTTTAAGTTAGTTGCTCAAAACAATAATCGAATAAGTAAGACAATAAATAATAAAAAAGTTAAAACAGAAAGAAAAAGAAAATTTTAAAAAAGGGTTTTAAAAGCAGACATTTATGGTTCAATTATAAAAAACAATTTAAATTTTGGTTTGCCTTTTTTATTGTTGAATTGTTTTTGTAATTTTTTATGGTTCTAGGTTTCCATAAACGAATTCAATTAATAAACAACAACAGAAAAAATATTTATAACCGATATATTCAGACACCCTTTAAACAAGTTTTTTTCGTTGGTTGTGCCTAAAAAGAAAACAAAAAAAAAACATAAAAATCTGTAATTAAAATAATTAAAATTTAAAACATTTAAAAGTAAAGGAAATTATAAAATACAAGGAGTAGACATTAAAACACTGGACAAACCGATCTTGAGGCACGCTACAACTCTGTTAGATTTAAGTTCGCTGCACAAGGTAGTAAAGACCAGAGCTTTGGAGGGTATGGCTAGAGTATTGGGAGCCAATATGAAATTCATTAAATAATTCCGTGACTTAACTGACAGATGCTTAGCACCGAGACTTAGTAATAAAATGAATGAAGTAATATAGAAGCTGCATACATTTTTAAAAGAGGAAGCATTTTGTGATATACAGATGAGTCAAGAACAGCTCTGAGGAAAAGAGCGGTAGTTTTGAATCCCTGAATGAAACATTTGGAGTATATGGGAAAACTCAGATGAATTTCCCCAGCGAAAGTCTAGGCCATCAAAAGATGTGTTCAATTTCAAGTTAGGCGTCCATTCAAGCACATGGGGAGATAAGCTGAATCAGCTACGCAACAAAAATGGTATTAGCCTCTGCTGACTCCCAGGATATGTGAGAATTCACGGTAATAAGCAAATGACCTTGCGAGGAGGGAGCTTCTACGCTAATGTTGGAACCAGAACCTTTCTGTGGTGGGAGTACGGGGAGCAGAAGTTTGGAAAGGTCTACTCAACGAAAGGGATTAAAAGAGAACAAACGTGTTGGAAGCAATTAAAAATATTTGTTGAGAAATTACATCAGAAGAGATCTGAGTCATGGATTAAATTATCAAAAAATAACCTGAGGCTTTGACTCAAACTATACTTGTTCATTTGTTTAGGGGAGCACAATAGGTCATGTGGTCGCAGTGCAATAATATCTTCACGACAATAATAAGAATAATGCTATAATAATTGTATTTTTGTTACACAAGGCTTATCCACCCAGTCAGTTCGAAAATTTGAATTTGAAAAAACTGGCCACGTTTGGCTCAGTTTCACCGCATAAGCATGATATGTCCCAACGTTTCCATTTTATGAGAATTGGTTTGTACGATTTAGAAGTGGCAACTGTTCCAAGATGATGAAAACATAACTCCAGTATTGTTGTCATACTTAAGAAAATTTTGCAAAACCAGCAATTACATGACGTTTGCAAATTCATCTGACAGCAAAGAAATTGTGGACTACGCGGCATGTAGTCGTGAGTATTTAAGAACAATTCTCTCCACTTGAAAGCTATGAAAAGTAGTCATTTTGCATTAATTCCCTGTTTTTGTAAGACGAGCGATTTCAGAAGTTACTTATATTTTTATGGAAAACCTAAAACAAAATTGAGTGCTAACGTGTAAAACCGTTCGTCTTACAAAAACGGGACCTAAATTTTTGCACTCCAATTTCTTTTTCAAGCCCATCTAACCACCCAAATTAATTCCAAAACTTAATATCGGTGACGCCCACACAATGTTCTATATTTGATGAGAATAGAGTATTCCTATATAATATCGGCTGATGTCATTAGACGAGCACAGAGGGACTTTTCAAAAAAAAAAAAAAATGGAAAAGGGTTTCCATATTTACTGGTCCTCTGACTTTCAATTTAGTTCCGAAAATTTTGAAGTCAAAGATACAACTCTCTCTTCCCGACCAGTCATTGAAAAAGTTAATGAGTAAATGGATGAAAAATGTGGAGAGATAGAGATAGTGGTGGCACTAAACATGATCGTTTGCAGTCACTGGAAAAGTGCCGAGTAACCAATCAGAGTGAAGTTATTAAGTGTCACGTTTATGTAAGACAGACAATTTGTAAGTTACAAACTTTACAATGAATCAAAAATAGTCAACCAATTTGCTTTTATTTCATGCATAAATATTATATCTTCTTAAATATCAAGAATATTCAAACGAAAGACGTTATGAAACCAAATTTGGTCTTTAAGGATATAATTATTGCAACAAAACTTAAAACCCTTACTTACGCCATAACAACACAAAATTTCTAAAAAGAAATTCTAAATGTTTGAAGTCCCATCAGGTTTTTTTCTTTAAAAACTCAAATGACTGTATAGAGCGTTGTAACATAAACTGTTTTGATTACAGAAACAAAAATATTTAAAAACCACAATATAAAGGCTCAAATAAATGGTAATTCACTTAGCTTTACAACGGTAATTTACACTGGCAACGAAACTGAGGCATGTGATTTGGTCGTGTAAATCTGTTAAAGTGATATGGAACATGTTGTTAGCTATAGAGAGGTTTTTATAGACATAAGTGAGAAACAGGCTGCCTTGTTGTAGTAAGCAGACATTTGGATTTAATTCCGAGCGGAACACTCTTTCACTGTAGCTTAGGTTGCAAAAAAAAAACACCCGAAAAACATACCACAAGACAATAGTCGTGGCAAAAACAAATTCTTTCAGTCCTATACAATATAGTCAGGCAGTCAGTTAGTCAGTCAGTCACAAACAGCTAATATAGAGAGATTTAACAACACATTTCGTCTACGATTTTGTTAACCGTTGTTTTTATCTCATTTCCATACGGAAGCAAAAACTGTAAGAGATAAAAGGACGAGAGAGAGAGAGAGAGGGACAAAGTGATATCCGACGAGAAAAATTTGCAATTCGGAGTAACGTTGTAAAAAAGTGTAGAAATTTTAACAAAAAACTGGCAGAAACTATGAAAAAAGAATAGAAAAAGAAATCTTCAATGAAATGTTGTGATTGTATTCGGTTCATTCACAAAACTAAACAAATATGGAAAACGTAAAGGGAAAACAAGCTTTTCACTATAGCATGGCTGATGCTCTTATGTCGTTTATAAATCGTTTTAGCTATCAAATATAGGGGATTGTACTACTTTATCTTGAAGGGTTTGTAATTAGCATTCAGGCTAGGCATTGTAAACTAAGAGGACATTTCTACAGAATAAAAGTAATTTCAAGTATAATACGTAGATTCTGTGATGTTTTATATTCAACCATCAGAACAAAGACTTCCAACACGTAAGGAAGTACGATCGAGAGAGAGAGATAGAGAGAGAAAGAGAGTAACCAGATGGCACACCAAATAGCACTCAGAGGTTAGGCAGAACAGCAGCTCAGTAGAAGAAGAATTTATATAGAAACTCTATATAGATCGTCTGGTCATTATATTGTACTCTTCACAACAATGAATTACAATATCTTGTCATTATTTTTACCACCGATTACTCTTCAGACGATTGCAATATATTTTTGCGATCTTCCAAACATCTCTTCTCATCAGCTCTCAATCTGATATTAAATACTGTTTGTAGAGAATTGACTACAATATTAAGATAATATCATGAAGGCTGGTATTACTAAAGATATCTTAGATTGATCATAATTTATTATCAGTAAGGATAACTTTCAACTGTAGTAGACAGCTATTATAGGATTGATCACACCATATGTTATCGAATTGTCTACTGTTCGTTACGAATCAGGAAGACTATAATCGATCCATAAAATAAGAGACAATCCATAAAGTAAGGTGTAAACTAACCATATGAGATTTTACCACTTCCTAATTGATTACTGCAAGAGAAGTAGTGTAGTCGTTAAAGGGCTTGACTATTAACTCGAGCAAACAGTCCATCAATAGAATTCCGTAACCATCCAGAGAGAAAAACATTAAAAACAAATCTCATTACAAGTTCGAAGTGTGCCACATCTTGGAAAAGAGTAAAACTCAATTAACAAAGTTCTTAATTATTACTCTCCACACAAAAAGCCAATACATTTTCAAAGAGGGCTTGGTTTTCAGTCGCCAAATTCTGGTAGGTAGTACGTTGGCTTATTAGTCGAACTTCAAACCTCAGCTGAGACGTTTCAAATTAAGCGAAATATGGAAATGAAAAAAATTTCTTTCGACGAATTCCTCTCAGTAGCCTTCAGCCAACAGCTCTGAGTGTAAAAACAGTTATGAAAAGTTTTTCAAATTTGGCGTTTGGAGTTCACGTTGAACTGTTGGTCCCCGTTGCTTTTGGATATAATTAACACACAACATGGGTTGTGTGAGAAACTAAGTTGTAATCCGGTCTAAAGGGTAGTAATGATCAATTAGGTAACCCTATCAGCATAGAACCTAATTAGCTTAATTACCCGTTTAGCTTAATAAATTTGCAACAAAAGAAAAGAATTAAGAAGGGCGGCATGCTTTGTGACAGGTCTATAGTTCATAAAAAAGCAAAAGGATTAAAAACGAATATTATACACCAACGACTGAAAAGGAAAAACTGTCATTATATTTTACTCTAAGAAGTTCTTGCTTAGGGAATTGAAAATTCGTTTTTCATTGCCTCAAAGCCTATAAACGTAAAATTTATGGGAATTCTACTTGTAGAGCAAAAAAAAGGCATTTTCGCCTGTAATAATCTCGTTTATCATACCATTGTCCTAACCAGACAGAAAGAGATTCACCAACATGAAAAAAAAGAAAATGCCATACAAAGTTCATCTGTATTTGTGGAAATTCATTCATCACTCCTATTCATCCCAGCCTTTTCAACCATCACATTAATACCAGCCAGCCAGCAACAAATATTTGTAAACGTAAAGCGAATAAAAAAATTTAATCTTTTTTTCTAAAAAAAGCAAACAAATATAGGAAAAGTTTTTTATTTTTGTTTTGCCAGTTGATGGCAGAAAAAATCTCTCTGCTTTGAAAAGACTACTTTCTTTTATGCCGTCTGATAATGGTCGGGTGTGAAGCTGCCTGATGTATGTACGCAAAGGAACATATGGACAGAAGGACGACACATGCACACACATCATACACAGTTATACAAAATATAAAAGTTCAAGCTTTTGTAAGCGTGTAATTTGTACTCAAATGAAAAGAAAAAAAGAAGAAGCAATAGAATGTAGTGCCGGCAAATAATGAAATGAATTCTCGTAATACGTGTATAGCAGTAGTTGGAATAGAAAATCCAAGGATACGATATTGCCGAAAAGGTGACCAATTGAATTCAATAAGAAATAAATCCTAAGTTCCTTAGCAACTATTCGGTTGCGAGCTTTCTCCTCACCCTCATACATTAAAACTCTTTATTCTGAAAATGGCTATTCACGTCACTTTTGGCTGTGTTTAAAGGGATCCTTTGTAAACTCTTTACCCATGCAATAATATTGGAATTGGTATACCTGGCACAGGACAAGGTAACCGGACATTATTTGCAAATAATAATGGACTTCGAAAAGGTTATATCTTTTCCAATTTTCAGCATTTCGATCCTGTGCTTGCAGTTTGTGATTATTAGATCCAAAGACGGTGATTAGAGTTTAAAAGCCCTATTCATCTCCTTTTAAAATAGTTGCTTGTCAGTCGAGTGTGTTTCGCTTGCACACCAGCCGCGATATGTATACCATAATGTACACGCTAATCGTGATATAGGATGCAAGAAGAGTCTGTCCTACAGCGCTAGGTGATCTGTTGGATTTAAGGTTGTTGCTCTTGCTAGTGAGAACCAGATCTATGAAGACTGCGGTTAGGATATTGGGATACAATATAATACAGGAAACATCCGTAGGAATTTGGACTTGACAAATCGAGTGGCTAACAGCTTCTTTCTTAACTGTACCCTGAACAAAACCGAAACACTTTTAATTTTTACGAAATGCTTCACAATGAAACTGTATTATTAGAGTGAAGGGAAGAATTTGGAGGCTACAAACTGTATCAAGGGATGGACTCTTGTATGGTATAGGATTGAGTCAAGGAGAGATAGTGAGGCAGTAGCGGTATTATTTCATATTCGAGTGAAATATTATCTCCCATTGTGAAAACCCTCTTCAAAATGGTAAATATCAACATGAAAAGATGTGCTCAATTCCATTTAGACAGGATTTATAAAGGATGGGACATAACAATACTATCTGGTAGTAAGTTTAAGATCCGCGCACTCGGCTGCTGTAAGATTGACTTGCGAATAGTATGGGATTGCCTGTGCAAACTGAATCAGCTAGACAGAAAAAATAAAGTCACTTTCTACTTTATCCAACATCATGTGAAGGGGAGCTTGCATGCCACTAATAGGGTCAGTGTCTTTCTTTGTATTAAGAAAAAAGTTTGTATTGTTTATACTTGGCGAAAAGATAGATGGAGAAATGCAAAAACGCTTCGGAACACAAATGGATTTGAAAAAATCGCATGTTTTGCTGTGTAGTTACAATAGAAAGAGAATGGTGCTATGCATAAGACCTACCAGAAATAGCCTGTATAGAATCAAAGAACACTAGATAGGTATCGCATTAGGCAGCATTAATGAATCTGCGAAAGACAGATTTTCAAAATATGGCCACCTTATCCAAATACTATAACGTGCGCACGTTTTGATGACAGTAAACAGTTGCAAGAGTAATACCATCACTACGAGCCCATTGATGGCAGTCATTATACTACTTTTCTACTACGAAAATACTTGTATATTCGTAGTATAAATAGTATGTTGTTGTAGTTGTATTAATAGTAGTATTGTAGTATTAGTACGTACTCGTAGTATAGTATTTTAAATGTTTTTTTGTAGCATGGCACTGCATTTGGTGATGACGATTTGAATGAAATTGCAATCATTTAAAGGCTCTCAATGTTGTTGCATTTTTTTTTTCAATTTCCATTGTTAATGCCAGTCTATTAGAATGAGATTTCTTATTTTTTAATAAAGCAGGAGAATAAATACGAGGTAACTTAGTCAGACTCCTCTTATTATTATTTTAGTAGCAGGATTCTGATATTTATTTTGCCAGCCTGCATGTCTGCCCGCCTGCCTTCATTGGTTTTGTTTTCAGTGATTTTAACGTATTTTTGCTTGGACTTAATAGAGAGGCAGTCATACTTGTAGCAGTTAATATCGCTGTACGTGCATTTGTGTTTGGATTTGAATTTAAATACGAGGGAGTATTATGTTTTTATTTGTTGTTCGTACAGTGAACTTTCTCACACTCATAGCTGCTGATTCCGTTTTGTTTGAATGCATGGTTGGCTAGCTGGATGGTTGACTGGCTGGCTGTTGATCTGCTTGCTCGTCTATATTCTGACCCAAATGACTAGCTGTTTATGTATCTCTACCTTCGTTAGTTGGTTGGTTAGTAGCAGAATTGTAGTAACATTTGCTCAACCAAATTAAATTGAGTGTTAGAAACTTTTGTGATTTTTTCCATCCATCCTCAATATTCCTACTACTTGTGTCCTTATGGTTGTGCTTTAAATGTGAGATTTACTACGTAAATCCGTTGTTGTTCTTAAATTAATGAATTGCTGACAATTGCCTTAGAGGGATACGTTTTATTGTGTTCTACAATACAATACCATTAGAACACCAGACGGAATCTTTTAATAACTTTTTATTTGATTTATGTTTTCAAACAGAGAGGCCAAATTAATTTAAAGGAATTAATTAAAAAGAAAATAATGCCGCATTCTAAGACTTTTTAAGCCGGCACCAATGGTTTGAAGGCATACATCTTCAGACATTCAGGGGGTACATAATTTTGGCACTGTCGACCTTATTAGCAGTTTAGAAGAGTATGGTGTTAAAGCCAAGTACATTTGAAATTCAGATAAATGAACACAGACTAACCATAGAGTGTTTAAACCTTTTAAGAAACCCTTACAGATTTTTAAAAACCAGACAACCACAAAAGAGATATTATATCGCCTTTATCTACTCCCCATTCTCACATACGATACAGAAAACCGAATCTATTACACATCCTCGTCAGCTACCTGCCACCACAATGTCTCATAAATAAATCAGTTACTAGTTCCAGTTTGTCACGTGACTATTGAGTACTAACATCGAGCCGTCAATAGATGACCAAAGGTTCCTAGCTGCTTGTCAAGCCGACGTCTGTTCTTCTTCTGCTCTAGAGTAGTTACAATAACGAACTATTCACGACTTAAGGAATATCTTATGTAGTCCGGTCTAATGTAGTCCGCTCAAGGGCTGACATATATGGACAATAATATGTTAGCTTGGCATCTTCAATAGTATAGCCGAACACTGGTCTTGACGAGACATGTTTCCAAGCTACACCGAAAGACTTCAATTAAGTGATAGTGTTGTTAATTCCACGACATACTAACGCAGCTTGGCTAATGTCTGACTTGCTTTTTGTACGCGCCCTAGAACGTTTAACTCCCTATTTGGCTGTAAAGCTATTGACGTCGGCTATGTTGTGAAAGTTTATAGAGTATGGCATACATTGGGGTGTTTTAATTCGCTGAAATTCTGAAGTTTAACTTTTATTACGTGTGCTGATGATGATATGCGTGAGCAATATAATATCGTCAACGTAATTATAATTTGTCAAGCATTCATTAAGATGCCAAGGATCTAGTTTGTTGGTTGTGTTGTTAAAAATTACCAGTACACTATCGTGCACAGCAAGCACTGCCCAGTTGGAAAAAGAATCATTACCTTATACAAGAGGTAGAGCGGAATGATTCGCTAAACTTATCGCTATGCGAAATCCCAAAAATACCTCCACAAATTTAGATACGGTAGCTCCCCCATATGCCAAAACAGAGTGGATGAGGATAAAAATGCGTAGCGTATTTTATTGCGCTGTACGAGATTTCGATGGCCTAAGAAAATGAATTCCAACCCAAAACATCTTATATGTTGAATTTTAGAATTCTATGGAACCATTACGGTCAGTCTATGGCTGAAGTTTTACTGGAACTCTGAAGGTTGGAGATACAGGAGCAAAATTTGTGAATGTGAGAAAGCTTTGAAGCTAACAAGTCCTTTGTGAAGTAATACCTAAAGCCCGTCCTGAACAGGGAGAGTAGTTGAAGGTTAAAGGCACCAGCGATTGTGAATCGTGCATGCTTATGGTAACACATAAATGTCTTTTGAAGATTTCCACCTCCGGTTCAGAATAAAAATAGAAAAAGCTGTGGACGACATGACATGTTTATTATAAATTCTTTAGAGGAGTTCTCTCTACATTGTGAAGAAGCACATAAGCGTCAAAAACAACTTGCAGTGTAGTGAATTACTCGATGAGTGACTCAAAATTGAATTGCTTTTGCTACTTTAAAGTCTCTTCCAATGATTTCAATGATTTCACAACAATCACAACAATTTGAGAACAATCCCCATACGCCATTTGAACTTAATATCCACGAAATCCTCCGTTTAATAGAATCTAATAGCCTGTCATAGAATATCCTTTTAAAATTAAAAACTAAATTATTAAATTTTTAAGAAGAAATCTTTTAAATTTTACGTACAATAATCGTGTACAGTAAACACCAATTTTCTTCGACACTATAAATATATTAGACAGTCAAAGAAAATCCTTTTAAAAGTCCTTCTATCCCATGACAAGACTATTAAAAAACCAGACTATTAAAAAAGCAAAGTTAATACGAAATAAATTCCTCCAAAAATAGCGCAAAATGTATAGCTGAATTGAGTCATACAATACAATATTGTCGCCGTGGTGTAGTAGGTAGTGTGTTGGCTTACTATTCGTAAAGCCCGGGTTCGTATCCCAGGTCAGACATCAAAAATGAAATATGAAAAAAAAAAATATTTCTTCGGCGACTTCCTCTCAGCAGATTTCTTGCAAAAACTCTGAGAGTAAAATAAAATAAACTGCCATGAAAAAGTTTCTCAAAATCCTGTCGTTCGGAGTCGACGTTAAACTGTAGGTCCCGCCACTCACGTATAAAATTAACGCACACAACATGAGTGGTGTGAGAAGCTAGGCCGTAATCCTGACTGAAGGGTTGTAATGGCCATATATATATGTGTGTGTATGTAATACAATATTTTCCGGTCTTTAGCTCTCTATGATCTAAATCTATAGACCAGCTTAACTTTAATAAAGACGACCCTCTCTTATGCCCCATATGAACATTCCTTTGTCAGCAATTTGATATCTGCCTTTGAAAAAAAAAAATGAAATAATAGCCTAAGAATGTAACAAACGAAAATTGAAAAAGGGGACAAAAACACAGTAAAAAGAAGAGTAAGAGCAGAAAATCTCATTCCTAATGTAATATACGAAATAAGGATTTTAAAATTGTCCATACATTGCCATCCAAGATAAGAAAATTAAGGATGAGTGTATAAACGCAATGCTGGCGAATGCAGGGAAGTAATTCGAAGATATGAAGTTTTTATAATCAACAGTAAATGCATGAGTTGCACATTTTCTTTTCGTTTCGTTTTATTTCGTTGTGTCTGCATTCAGTTCTTCTGTCCAGTGGTCTTATGATGATATTTTTGGTAGTAAAACGAAGGATAATGATTTTTTAATAAGAAATCCTTATCAATTACAAGGAGAAAATGGAAAACACAACAGCAGACGTTTTATTCTGGGATTTAAAAAAGAATTTTCTTTAATTTTCCATCAGCAAAATACGAAAAAACTAATCAAAAAAATTTTCTTCCTTAACAACAGCACCAGCCGCCATTTTCATATCATTTTCTTTTAATTTTAATGTCTTGAATTGGCTTTTACTCCCCAGCCTAAGACCGCGACAAAAAGATGCTGTGAGTAAGATTTTGGATGTAAAGAAGCAAATGTTTATGGTTGACTACTGTCTGGTAATTTTTTAATTTAAATCTTATCCTTGGAGAAAATCTTAATTTTTTCATTTTTCACATTTTGTTAACGTTTGTTTTTGGTGGTCCTGTTGTTTTTGTATACATTATTGCATGGTTTTATCTACCTTTAGCTTATATTCTTCAGCTGTTTGCCATTTTTCATATTCTACTACATTTTCCTTATATTCTTATTTCTTTTAACTCTTCTCCTTTTCTTCGTAGCCATGACATTCAGTGTTTGTCTCATTGACTTCAAATGTCAGAGTAAAAATGTAACCGACCTGTACTGCAATCTTAATATAGGGTATTTTTTAAGGGTTTCCTTTAAATTTACATAAAACAGAATTTGTGTGAGATGTCGAGCGCATCTGATATATTCAATTTTCAATGACACTAATTAATCAAGCTGAATTTGTTTGATGGCATGGGTTAAATTTTCTTTTAGGACACTGTGTGTTGTGGCTTATTCACATGCACCTACTACTTAAGAAAACCCATAAAAAATTCGTGTTCAAATCGAACAATTTCGGTGGTCAGTTCATATCACCTTCACATGAGATAACCATGCCCTCAAGTCGCCCCTACAGAATATCTAATGTGGCAAGAGTTTTGTGATAAAATATTCACGGAGTTTCAAAATTTGATCACTGCAACATCACTCAAAGAGGTCTTGAGACCGTAAGTTGTTGGCGCATGGCAGTTGATCAGAGGATACACAGGCAAGACAACAATAATACCATTTACAAGAAGAAAACTTTCTAAGTGGAAGAAATATTCGAGGAAGTTTAGATAATATCACAGAAAATGGACGAATCTAAGAATATCACTGGATAGAGTAAATAAACATGAAGAGCTCATATAGAGAACATCTCGGTGATGCCTCAGTTCAATAGTCACCTGTGGGGCAAATGCCTAGGCAAATAAGAAAAAATAATTCAAATTTAGTTGCACAAAATACAGTATAACAGGGGCAATGGGAGCTTGTAAGTTCTGTTGAAATGAAGTCCTCTGCATAGGGTAGGTGAAGTCCAAAGTTTAGGAGTCTATGATTTGTTTGATGGAAAAAGAGCCTAACATTAACCTCCATTTGGGTATATCACGACCTAAGGCATTGATTGGCTTACAGCTCCCTTCTTAACAACCCCTTATACAGAAATGCTTTCCAACGAAACTTATAAACAAAACTGAATGGAGTAATCTGAAAGGCATATATTCCCTTAAAATAGAGACTATTTCGTAGTACGTAGATGGGTCAAGAGCGGGAGTTTTTGATTCCAGAATGCAATTCTTCGAGCCCGTGAAAAAGCCCGCGGGTTTCTACAAGCAGAAGTCTATCCCATCGAAAAGTGTGTTCAATTTAACTTGAATAGGAAGTTCAGAAGATAAGACACAGATGATTCAAGCACTTGGCTCTTATGAGGTTGAATTGAATATAGTATGGAACTGTCCAGAAAAGCTGAATCAGTTAGGTGAGGAAAAACACCGTTGGTTACGCCGCTGATGGAACCAAAACCTTTCTACGCAGTGGGAGCGGATGTTTGGATAGTTAAGCTCAAAAAAAGAAGATAAAAAGAGGAAAAGAATCGTCTCGAAGTGAGTGTGTTCTGAGACAATCAAAATGTTTTCTGGAAAACTACAATAAGAACAGATTTGAGTCGTGCATCAGATTATTCTGTAATAACCTAAGGTTGGTAACCGATCTTTTGACAGAGCATTGCAGACTCTGAGTAAACATATTCACAATGGGTGCTGCCTTGAGCCCAACATGTAACTTTGTGACGATGAGAATGAATCAACGAAACACATTCTTTGAACATGTGGGTTCTAATGCATCCAGTATCAAAAACATATGGGGTCATATTGGATGCTAGGCAGGCAATTGTGAATGTTGACACTGAGAAGCATTCTGAAGATTGTCAGCGCAATTGGATACCATATAAATTTTGAGGGCACCTCTCCACGACAAAAATAATAATAATATTAAGGCGATGCATTAAAAGGAAAGTAAAGGAATTAATAAATATTTACTAGACTTAAACCACTATTGAAAAAAGGTACTCGAGCTTGAAAATCCATAAATTGCCACTGCTGGAAATTACTTCCATCATCTCAAAACATAAACGAATAATGGAGGCGAAAATTAAGATAAAAAATTGATAACATTTGTAAAACTTACTTTATTTCATAAGAGTTTCGTCTATCGAAAGTTTGGTTCGATATTTTTCTTTGTTTTTCCTAATTTTTCCCCCTTTAAGTTTAAATACATGATGTCGGTTTAATGAATATTACGCTGTGTTGGTTACGTTAATTATATATCGTTGGTCTCATGTAGAAAGGCCCTAACTCACACTTTTTTCGAAATGGATTTTTTTGTGATTTCAATGCATTTAACACAAATACACATTGGAATCACAAAAAAAATCAGTTTCGAAAAAAATGTGAGTTAGGGTCTTTCTACAGGAGACATATCGTTGGTCTCATAATAAAAATAGTGAATTTGTTTTTCCGTACTTCTCTTTTTTTTGATTTTCATTTTTAATTTTAATTTTTTGTACACAAAACTTTGCATATTCCAACACTTGCTTTTCCGTACCCAGGCACTAAAATGCTGGCAAACTTTACTACAACTCAGGCAAATGCCAGTGCAAATGCAAATGAAACGAAAGAAAAAAATGGTGGAGTTTCACTTCTTGGTTGGCAAGAATGCCGATGCAAATGCATTCAATGCACTGTTGCTCTTACTTCCGTTTCCTTTCCTCTACACATACACATGTACTTATATAAGTGAATAGCTGTGTATATAATGTGTATGTACTACATGAGTATTTATTTATTTGTATATGAAAATATAAATGAAGTTGTAAGATGATTACGAATATGATTCGTTCATAGTCTTTTACTATTGCCGCAAATTTTTTTATTTTTTTTTTATTTTCATTTGTTTTTTTTGAGTTTTTTTGTTTATTTTTCTCCCCATCACCCACTTTTTCTCTCCTTTTGTCATTGTTTATTTTTTGACTTGAAGTAAACTTTTACCCGCTATAGTTTTTCTTGTAATGAAAACATACACTCAGGTCCTACTCCCACTCCTACGATTACATTACATTCATAATTTACATGAAGACAGCCATCAGACCGAGCCGTTTGCTGATGTATGAAATCATCGTATGTGTGTACGTGTATTTAAATTATAATAAATGGAAAAAAAGCATAATTTAAGGAAAAATTACTACGATTTCATAATAAAAGTGCATGCCTAACTATTACTAAATAAATGGGTGGAAGGAAAAGTAATTTCGATTTTAACTGGAAATAAAATTTCGACAATTCTAGACAGCCTTTCCACTATACCCATTGCTGGAAATCAATAGAAAAGAGAGGTTTGGTAGATGACATCTAATAAACATACATACATTTACGACAGATAGACTTTTGAAGTTTTCCGCTTCTTAACTGAAAGTGTAGCACTGTGCCTGCTAACAAACATCTGTCAAGTGGCTCTTGTCAGAATTTGTATAAACTGTATCGTTTTGCTTGTGTTTGACAGCCATTGAAAGCATACTATTATGTGATTTAAGCTAAAATAAAGGCAATAACAACTACGAATTTCTCTCTCATATTAATTTCAGGCTAAATTCGGACCATAATTATTCTTAAACTTACGGACTTATTTACCCAACTTAGTTGGTAGAGTGTAAAGCTTCTATATTCAAAACTATTTTTATTTGGTGATAGATGACATTTTGTTCTTCTTTGGAGTAAAACTATTATTATAACAGCGTAAAACCTCTTCGGGTTTCTAAGCGAAAAACTAGTTCAATTGCACCGGCAATAAATAAATCCAACAGAGTTCAGAAATTTGAGTCCTTATTTCGAAACCGAAAAAATGCTCAAAAATTGTTTATACCCTGTACAATATGATAATATAAATATTAAATAAAACTGTTGGTGAAATTATTTGTCAAAGTGAAGCATCGTTTACCATTGTCTGTAACCTATGCGAATTGAAAATTTTCCTTTTAATGAATTCGTCAAACATTTTCGCCTCCTGCATTGGTTAGATACTAATGAGGCGGCAATTATTTGTAAAACGGAGCAAGATAATGGGAACGGCAATCTTAAATCAACGGAGGAACACATTATAAAAGCGGAAACGATTGTAGACAGTGATGATGAGGAAGTTATATATGAAGAATATGCTTTGGATAAACCAGTTAAAGATAGCCACTGCCATCTACAAGCTGATGAGATTTATCAAGATAAGAAAGAATCGCAAATAGGTGGTTCCATAAACGAAGAGGAAGATTCATGTGATTCTTATCAACCCTTGACCATTTTAAAAAAGCAATCAAAGCCTTCAAAGAAAAAGCAAGGATGTCAGTTTAAGTGTACCATATGCACACGTTCTTTTATTACAAAATACTCTTTTGATGTCCATGCACAAAAACATAACGATCCACAATTTCAGTGCAGCAAATGTAATCCTATTTTTGCCAAAGAATTGCAACTTATTCAACATCAGTACTCGCATAACGCATAATTCAACTCCTTGCCAAGAGTGTGGTAAACGTTTTACATTAAAATCATCACTGCAATACCACTTGGATACCCACAAAGGCGCGAAGAAATTCATTTGTGATTTTGATAATTGTGGCAAAGCTTTTATGAACAAACGTCGTTTAACTGCCCATCAAAAAATATCCACTATTAAAATACGGAATGTGTTTGTGAAATATGTGGCTCACGCCAGCATAATAAGAACTCTTTAAGAGATCATATACATACGTACGCATACGGGTGAAAGACCATTTGCATGTGCATTATGTGATCATCGTTTCACTTCCAGATCTTTATTATACGAGCATAAAGAGTGTCATGAAACGGAACGCAAACATATGTATATGCGATGTATGCGGTAAAGATTTTAACCGTCAAAAGGCATTGTATCATCATAAGCATTTACATTTGGGCATTAAAAAGTTTATATGTAAAATATGTGGCTCAGCATACGCCCAAGCAAGTAGTTAATATTTAATATTCTAAAATAATTTTAATTAATTTTAAATAAAGTATTTTGTAAGTAACTAATCTATAATTTAAAGTTTTTATTTTTTAAATTACAACTATTAAAATTTAAATAATATCGTATGTTTAAAATTTCATGAAAAAAAAAAAAATAAATAAATAAATGAATTAAACAATTCTGCAGTATTAATAGAATTGCTGGCTTTAGTCTCGTTAACTGTTGACTGTAGCGATCAAAATCAAACGTTTGGCCAGGTTGTAAAACTTTATAATAAAGTATTCTCTCCCATTCCCACCGTAACATAAAATATGTTGCCCTACTGCATTAATATCAGTGGAATGCAGAGTGTGCTATCCCTTCTAGCATTTGAGTTATTCGAGGGGTTAAGCGATGGCAGTACACTTAATGGGTAGTCTAGTATTCTCTGCAGTACACTTAATGGGTAGTCTAGTATTCTCTACGTCTAGTATTCTCTGCGAGTGTAACCACATCATGAGTTCCGCGAAACGATTGTACTCTTTAAACATTCGAATAATTTAATTTTTCATGCATTGGTCACTATATACTGATAACCATAGCACTTGCCGCTGGATATTGTTTGTCCACTTTAAAAAGTTTCCGTTAGAATTAAAAATTTACTACGAATTACTTTTTTCTCTAAACCCATACAAGAATTTCTGGCACTACTCATGCTGTATTATTGTTTTAGTATTTGCATTTCACAGTATTTCACTCCTCCTTTTATGTTTGTCTTGTAATTGCAATAGAATACAGAGAATCTTTAAACAAATAACCCTGCGTTGCTCATCTGCAGTCAGATTCACTCTCTCCTCCAATTGTTTATTTTCAGTTTCATTTAATTTCAGTTTATTTTATTTTTTCCTTTTTTGAAACTATCACGAATTTATCTCGCAGTTTATTTAAATTTCATTCTCCATTTCTATTTCTCTAGTTTTGATACTATTTTCGTAATTATTATACTCAACTCAACTTGAATCTCTTCACCTCTCATTCATTGTTTTTCTTCTTTTTTTTATTTTTTTTTAATATTTTCATTATTTTTATATGTTTATTATGTTTATTTTCTCTTTTTGTTTTTTTTATGTGTTCATGATTTCATTTTCCATGTGGCATTTATTGTTTTTATCACTTTGGCTTCATTATTTGAATTCGTTGTCGACTGCTGTAAGTTAACAACCTTTAATTGTCAACAACAACTCAGTCGTTGTTTTGTTGTTGTTCGAGCCACAACTAAAAAATGAGTTAAATTACAGAAAAAAAGGATTTTTTAGGATTTTAGTACTCTGAAATAGGAATTTAAATCAATGAAGAAGCATTAAGCCGTGTTTATTACACCCCTATTGGAGCCACAATAATTGGCTCTCTTACCCTTAATTATATATAACACCAAAGGATTAAGTTATTTGTAAAGGCTTTACATGAGTTGGTCTGTGGGAAGGGGGTGTTGTAGTAATTTCTCTGTTTGTTTTTAGAAATAAGAGGCGCTTTACATAGGACTGCAGCATTGGAATTAATAAAGCATTAAAATAAGGAGTATTCTAACTGGCAGAATCAATTAAACAGTAAACACCAACTGGTGGATTTATAGCAACGGCTGGGTAAGGCTGTCGGTTGTTAAATATCCTTTATTTATTTAACGGGTACTTAAGACCGAGTCACAGTTCGTATATTAAACTTTGACATTTCAAAAAGGTAATGCAACCGGGTCGTCCATGTTTCGAAGTATTTTAAGCGTTTTTATCTTTAAATTTAAATAAAACAAAGTGTGTGTGAAATATCATCGAAATTTTTAAATCGTTTAAGTGGTATACGCCCTAATCAGGATTACAACCTAGCTTCTACATACTAGACTACGGCGACTTTCAGACAGTACAGTTCTAACGCTTAATGTTAATTGGTCCAGACTCTTCACTGAATCTTTTATTATCAACACTAAATTAAAAGTAAAACTGCAAATGTAGAATACAAATTAAATTTTAATATTTTTTCGATTTTATTTAAATGAAATTATTTCTGGAAAAAATCTTTTGTTATCGATCTCTGGTTGTTAGTGTCAATATTTCCTATCCTTTACCATTTTGCTTAATTCGATTCTTTTCAAATTCATACTCTTTGTGTTTGTATTTTTCGATTTTCTAACGCTTCCTTTATTAATTTCGTTGGTGTTGTATACATTTTTATTTGTTTGTTTCACTGCCTTTAGTCCTTTGAGGACAAAACTTTTGTTGAGTTTTTTTTAGAAAAATTTCATTATTTTGCAATCTCGAAGGTCCAATTAAAAAACATAAAAGCGAACTTTTCTTTTCATTCCCTTTCCTAATGTGTATACTTAACATTTAATGGTAATGGGGTAGACGTTAATGGCAGAGGATATATTACAAACAATTTTTTGGATTCTGGATTTTCTTTGTTTTTGTAAAATACTACACTAATAAAACTCTTGAGTGTAATTAAACAAATAAAGTTACCTTTGGTTTTACGTTACCAAATCCTTTAGTTTTTGCTATTTTTTCTAAAAGAAATATTATCTGCTTTTCCTTTTTACTGGATTGCACTTCAATGCAATTGCAAGGGGAAGTTTTTAATTTAAAATTGCAATTTTGTATTTTCAATATCAAAAGCTATAGAGGGAATTATGAGTGAAATGTTTCTATTACTGTCAACTTCACTTACCAAAAGCTGAAGTCGATTACGTTAATACATATGGGCTATAGCTGCGCTTAAGGACTTATTATCATTTTAAAGTGAGAATGATTTCTGCAAAGAAAGTTTTATGAAAATATTGGGTTTCCAACAGCGACTTCCAGACTTTGACGCTTTTACACTTGACGAGTTGGTACACAAACAAACAAAATTTTAGAATTTGGGACAGTCGAAACCCACATGAGATCCAAGAGGATCCAATTCATCCCGGAAAATTCCCTGTTTGTTGTGGATTTTGGGCTGGTGAGGCGGTCGTTCTATATTTCGTTGAGAACAACTATAGGTTGACTATAGATTCATGATTACCAATTTCTTTTGGCTTAAATTCGTTGATCTGGACTTCAGCAGTATGTGGGAGGCGCTACGTGCCACACAGGGCATGGTCTGCTCAAAACCATCAATAAAATTCAATCTGACTTATGCGTCCAAGTCACAAAAAAAATTGTACATTTCGTATGCCCTGCGCCCAGAGGATCCGTGGCAGATAATTAAGCGATGTCATATGCAGCAGACATAATGACATCAGTAGGTCTCTTAAACGAATAAAAAATGTCGCTGATATCTCACACTTAATTTATTTCATTTAAAACAGGAATGTCAACTCCATACTTTGGTAATCAATGCCTGTCTGTTTACTGGTTTTTTATGTTGTAAGACTTTGACATTGTCCTAAGATCATGTTGAACCATGAAATGATGGAAATTTGCAACGATTGAGGATATCGCAATGTCTGAGAGTGCTCAATGTTATACAAAACATTGCTTTAAGGATCGATGAGCAATACGTTAATTATATCTTCGAAAGGGATGCAATACATATTAAATCAGCCAGTTGGCTTTCTTTTACTACTCACTATATTTTGTTAAGTATAACGATGCAGCATCATCGTCATCAGCATGTTATATTGTGTCAACTTAAATGCAGTTTTATTGTTAGGAAAAAAAATACTTTTTTTTTTATCATGTTGATGCGGTTAAATTTGTATGCCACACAACAGTAGCAGGAATATTAAGTTGTATGTTAAACGGCTTGTTATTCTTATTGTTATAGTAGTAAGAGTAGTATCGTTGTAAAACTGTTGTAGTTTTTTTTATCATTTATGTTACATGCTACAAGCATCAAGTCAATGATACACTCATTCAGAATGAATAGAGTTTGTATCTGCATAATTTAGTCGTCATCTGCATCATAAGTTGATAGAAGAAACACGAGTACATATTATAGAGAAAATTCAAAAATCCTTGAAACGTTTTTCTTTTCTTCTTCCGCTGCTACTCGGTAACTGCTTCATATTTTCTATATTCTCTGATGAGCTCATGCCGCATTATATGCATTTGCTTCAATATTGCGTTGTTACTTGCGTTTCGTATTCCTTTCGTTCCCATTTATTGGTATTTCGAAAGCGAAAGAAAATTTCAATGAAATACAATTTACGAGTAGAATTTCATTACTCAGGTCAGTAATCTAATCGAATTAGAAACTGTAGAGGCAATTGAAAGATAGTTATTAATTAAAAAGTATTTAAAATTCAAAAATAGTTTGTTTGCAACCCTTTTCTTGAAAAAGAAAAACACAAACAGGCATAAAAAGAAAATTGAGAAAAACAATAGAAGACATCGACATAAACCCCTTATTTGTTAAGACACTTCAAGTGCAACAAATCACCAGCTCTGCAACTTGTTTACATAGAGACAGACAGACGGACTTGATGATGTCTGTGCCACATTTACTTCTACTATTTATTATTATTATTATTGCAATTGTTGTTGTTAAACCATTAAATAAGTTTGCATCACATTGTCCTTCCATGCTGCTGGTAATATTGTTTGCTTACATGTTTAAATGTATGTGTACGTGAACCGAAAACTGTGTAAATGCTTCTGATTTTGTATGTGAGCATCTCACAATCTTATGCTAAAGACAACAATAAAGCCTAGATACCAACCAAATCATAAAGCATTTACATGTCTGCATTGTATGTGTGTGTGTATATTAAGATGAAAATGTTGTCTGTGTAATGTTGCCTTGTATAATTACTTGTAAAATATCCTTAAGGATCAGGCACGTGTATAATATCCTTATTGTTGTTGTTGTTCTTTTCATGTTGCTAACATACTCAAAAGGCCTTAAAGTGCAGCTTAATATTGTATCAGATTTCAAGCAAATAAAAAATAACTAGAGAGACCATACTCCATAAAGAAGTAAGTGCTGCATTAATATGAAAAGGCCAAAACAATTCTAAACAAATCGTTGTAATGAGACGAACCACTGGAAATCAAAAAATTCCCATCAGGAATCATTTTTTTGTTTTTAATTTCGTAAAACTCGCTTAAAATTCAATTTTAGGTTCAAGCAGGCAAGGCAAACATATTAAGTTGTGGACTCATTATTCTAAATATCAACACCTTTGGGATTGCAGCTGAATGTCTCAAGATGTGAAACCATAAGCAAACGAGACCATTAGAGTGATTATAAGCTGTAAGGAGTTGTGGATGACATACATCGATGTTTTAAGCACATTCGATTTAATTTACCGATACACCAATTATATCGACGTTATTTACTTGATGCATCGATGTTGAAAACTTAATACAAATGCTTACACATTGTATTTGTGTGTGCTTGCCATGCATGGAGACAGCTCTGGAGAAGTTAGATAATGTGCAGAGACAAGCTTGGCTGGATATAACCGAGCAATGAGAAATTGTCCTTTAATTGCGTTGCGGTCTATGATGTTTCATATTCATTCGAAATGAATATTTTTTACGTGCGTTACTCCATTCGCTACTTCTCCGTCAACAAGGCATAAAGTTGGACAACTTCTGTTTTCCTTTGAGACAGATGTTTTTCGTGTTTTATAATTCGTTTTTAATTTAGCGAAATACAAGTTTATATTTGTGTTACACCAACAAAGCCTTATCACTTTTCTTTAAATTGTATGGTGGCTCTGAAATGAACCGATACTTTATATTGGATGTTATGTTCTTCTGTTGCTATTGTTGCACCTGAGGAAAAAACATGTAAAATGTATGCCAACATTTTTACAAAATTTTATTCGTCTCACATTTTAAATCACCAGAGGATTACAACTGTCGGTATGGTGTTACCATTAAGTCACTTCGAGTTGAATGCAGCTAATTCAGCAATTTACGGTTTGTTGTACCCATGTCAGCAACTACTACGGTAACGAAAGGAAATCTTGTCGAGTGCAGCTTTGATATGAGCGTGTAGAAAAATTTCTTTTGAGATTTTGCAGTCAACGTCATAGAATACAGGCTGCTTTCATGATTTTCTCAACCTTCTAGCCATAACTGCCCAGATGTTGTTATCGGATTTCAAACGACAGCAGTAGGATAATCATACTCGCATGAGGCCTCTATCTTCATTCCATCGAATGCAAACTCCCATATTTTGTAGTTTAACCATATGTCTGTCGTGCGTGTGCTGCATTAGTTCTACTGATGTTGATAGGATTCTCCTTCATGCGTATTGCCTTAGAATTCGGTTAAGGAAAGCCTTTCTTTTACAAATGATCGTAGGCTCCTAGGCCAGATGCATGCATGCAAATGGCATTGCAGATATCATTCCAGCTCCAGTACACATTTCAGGGAAACATAAAAATTCTTATTAGTCCCATCTGTAAAAATGTTCAGCATTTTTTCTGTGACAAGACTGGCTTGATCGACTTGTAATTTTTCGGCTGCAATTGTTCATTTTGTCTTGGTATTATTATTGGCGGTAAAGTTATAATTTATGGGTTCAACAATATATACGTATATATGTACATATGTATATAGGAATCTATACCGAAACTTTATAACACGAACTTACTCTGCAGGCTACTGCATGCTACTGAAAGGGTAGCTTCAGAGGCATTCTTCTTGTTTCCTTTTTTAATGATTCTTCGAAATATCAAAACCTGTTTTATTTGCTGCGTACACCACATAAATTAACATGTATTCTGCCAATAGTTTATGTTTAATTTTATTTCTTAAATCGTAATTTATATGCAAGTAAATTATACTTACTTTGCCAATCCTGTCGATTCTGTATTATTGTTGACACAGCATTTGGCATCAAAACAAAATAGTACCCGGCGGTAATTATGTCTGATCGGCTGAAATGGTTGGTCGATGCACTTCAGAGAATTGGGTGTAAATACCATTTGAGATATTTTATCATACTTTTGTCTTCTGTTTTCTATCATCCTTCAACACACATAAAAAAGAAGGTCCAATACCACCGTCATTAATTTCTTTTTGTTTCTAACTTAAGTTTTGTTTTTTTAGAATTTTTAAACCTAAGTTTGCATGCACTTGAGTATTGATTTGAATCATTTTTAAAGACCATTTTCATCGAACAAATATATTTTTTTTCTTAATTGTTTTGTAATTAAATTTGAATTTAAATTTCATCATCAGCATCGGATTTAAATTAACTTTTAAAACAAAGCATCACCCACATAACACACGCAATTGAAAAAATACGAAATTAATTGCAAAAACAAAATATAAAAACAAAATTGTATTCTTTTTACAACTTATAACGCAATTAGAAAATGTGAAAGTTTGATGATCATAAAATAAAACAGAACAACAAATGCTGACAAGTCTAATACTCTCACAGCTGGTTTTTTAAAGTCACCTTGAAAGGAAGTCCGCCTTTACTCAGAGGTTTAGAGAGAAATATTGCAACCCCATGTGGAGCTCTCGGGTCTCTTTCAAGCAAAAGCCTATGTATGTATCGAAAGATGTGCTCAATTCAACTTGGATAAGGTAAGACAGGACATAGCAATACCATCAGTCAGTCAGGCCACCTTTCAAGCACTCGACTCATGTGAGATTAAATCGAAGAGAGTATAGGACTGTCTGGAGAAGATGAATCGACTAGGTAGGGCGAATAAGGTTTCCCTCTGCTGGATCCTTGATCCGTATATACAGCGATCTACTGCTGGTAAGCCAAAGCGGATAACGCAGCACCCTAACTGATGGTTATACCCATAATCCAGTTTTTTATGCCTAAACAGAATATTTTTGACAAATTATTGGACGTCTAGTATTAAATACTGGCCATCGTTAGGTAGAATTACTGGTGATCAATTCTGCGTCCCATTATTAAAGCCGTTTGGAAGAATGGGTAGGTTAGGATGGATTAAATTTATACTCGCCTTTAAAACATAGATTACTTGGGTCGTTGTTATAACGATAGTACCTATTCCATCATTCACCTTTGGCTAGACACGTTCTGTTAATAAATTCTGTGTTTCCAAGAATCCCTTGCCACAGGATGTCTTTGGAGATAGGAGCAGCAGATGGGATAGATTTCTGAAGACTATGTGAAGAAGCAAAGAAAACTGTGGGTTATGTTTTATGTCATTGTGCTTGTCTGCGGGAATGTAGGCAGTTGTTCTGTTGATTAACTGGACTGCAAACTTAAAGATCTAGTAGGGCTCACAGACGGTATTGACCACCTAAATAGAGTATTTTTGAAATGATGATTTGTCTTGATGGAACAATACTTGCATGATACTTTCAGAGCTGTGACTAGAAAAGAGCACAAGTAAAAGCCTTAAACCATGTAAAAAGTCCATGTTCTGTGTTGCCGGAACTATATATTTCTAAGATTGGTATTGGGAAACTATGCCTATTACTTTAATCGAATGCGTATCCTTTTCAAACTGAACCATTTTAAATTTAAACAATTTTGATGCACTAGTTACGTTTGATTGGCTGGATTTATTGGTCAACCTAAAAAAATCATGCGAATTGATGGCTCTAATTTAACAGCAACTCTAACACCGGTTTGTAAACACGTTCGACTAAACATATTGATGGTGGTTACTTTGCCTGTATTATTTCTGATGTCATTTAATCTTATATTTTACCAACCAAATACATAAATAAATAGAATTCAAATGGAATTGTTTTTACATTTCCCAGTGTACCGTCAAGTGAGGAGCAGGGCAGCGCAAATGGTATTTGGCAATTTATTTTAAATTTAGTTGAGATTTTTTGTTGTTAGTTTTGTTGTTTTAGTGTTGTTTTCTAATTTATTTGAATGTTTTATTTGACATTATATACTGATCTCGAAATTGGGTGTGAATTGGAATTTTATTGTTCGAAGGGGCTTTTACAAGCGAGATTTTACGTTTCTTTTTTTGTTTTTACTTTTCATTTAGAAATATTTGTTGTTTTGTTGTCTTTTTAATTTTAGTCCTATAAAAAACCTATAAAAACAACATGATTTCTATTTGCATTTACTATGCACCATAAAATATTTATTTGTACGACTCCACATATTCAAATAGTGCTCACCCTTAAAAGAGGCATTTATTGGATTTGAATTTTTAGAAACTTATCCGTTTTTTTTCCTTTTTGAGTGGCTGGTTCACGGTGTCATCCCAAGTGGGAATTTATACGAAAATATTTATTTTTTCAACAAACCCAAGCGATGGTACGAGAGCAAGATTAGGAGTATTAATTGGATTTCGGCTTAAAATGTAAATACGAATGATTGCTTTAAATTTTTATTTATTTTAGCCGGAACTGAATTTAAATTTAAAATCAATTTCTTTTTTGTATTATTGGCGGGACTCAATTATGCAAATAAATAAATAAATTTGACTGGATGTTATTGACAGGAAATAATGTCATTACCGGTGTCGGATAAACAACGAAAATTATGAAATTATGAAAAAATGAAGGAATACATTCAAGCCAACTATCAACTAAAAGATACCCTACACTACGATGATCATTTTAGTTGAATGCATTGCGAATTAATACAGGCAATTCAAAATTGGTACCGAAACTCAAGTTTCGCGTTAACAATAGCGTTGTCTACTCAATCCATTGGTCAATTGACCTTTAATCCATTTTTGGGTAATCCTTAACCCAGTCGGTTACGATGCCTTTAATTTGATTGAGTGGCAGGCCGTACACATAGGAATAACGGGCAGGAAGAAAAGTGCCTCATTTAAGTTCAAGGAATAATACCCCTGTGTGATATCCGTTAAAAATGAAACGAAGTATAGCAAGTTACAGGCTGCTACTTATGACAGAGCTTTTCTACATACATGCATAATTTTTCACTATAATTCTTCAGTCAGGATTACGACCTATTTTCTCACACCACTTATATTGTGTGTGTTAATTTTATACATGAGTGGTGGGACCTACATTTATAAAATAAACTCCGAACGACAGATTTTTGGGAAACTTTTCATGGCAATCTCAGAGTTTATGCCAGAAATCTGCTGAGAGGAAGTCGCCGAAGAACTACTTTTTGTACTTTTGATGTCTGGCCTGGGGCTCGAACCCTGGCTTTACGTCTAATAAACCAACACACTACCTACTAGACTACGGCGACTAGAGCTTTTCTAAGGCAGAGTAAATCACCACGAAATGCTACGAAACTATGTACTTCATTAACTCCTTTATTTCTGGATACTTGGTTTCTTTTCCGGGTTGCAGTTTCTGGTATTCAACTAAAGGGGTGGTTGTGACTTTTGTTCTTATTGCATTCAATAACGCTCTTTACAATAAATGTAGTCTCCAGAAACGTCATTTTCATGACGAAAATTGTTTGCTTAACATGCTACGATGTGTCATGAATCACATTGAACAATACTCCAGCGCCGTCTCATAAAGGTTCCTAGCACTAGATATGCAAGTTCATCAAACGAATCTACTAATATCCACCAAAGTCTAAGCTGAAGTCTAGTTTTTCTTAATAGGAGATATCGGTTTGACAATAGGCAAACAGCCACTATGATTCTGAATGAATGAAGAAAAACTGGCAAAGTTGATCAACAATATAGAGAAATGGGATTCATTTGTTGTGGGCGTATCCTTTTGAATGAGCAGAAGGATATGAGCGATATGTTCTGTCCAATGTATAAAGAGCCTATCGCATATAGTCAAAGGTTACAATGAATTTGAAATTTTTAGAAAATCTATAACCCTCATGAATAACGAAAGTTGCCATAGCCATCAAGATAGGGAAAAGGAGAATACGGTGACTTATTTGCCACACTTTGCTGTATCCTATTGCAGTTTACTTTACTACATTCAATTGCACTCTAAGTCCTAATCTAGTCTATGTTCCTTTGTATATAGATTCCTACTGAATATGATTCCACTGCTTTCGTCGTTAGTCACAATAAGAGCAGTTTTATTCCCGAACGAAAGTATTCGCGGAGGATGTCTTTTCGAGAAAATTAGAATTTGAAAAAAAAAAGATTTGAAAAGAGATTTTGTCAGTGTGACAATCTATCGTACTCGTTTTTATTAAACAAACGAAAAAAATTTTAAATTTTACAAATAAAACGGCTGCTGTTAAAAGCAATTATCTAAGAATGTATTACAATTTCATTGATCCATTGGATGCCTTCATATGTGCAGTAAATACAACGATACGAATATGAACCAACAGCAAATACTATCGACTGAAATATTGCCTAAAAGGCAACATTATTTATGCCAAGCAACAGGCAACAATAATTGGGTTAATGGGATTAAAACTGCTGCCATGACTTATGGACAACAGAACGAAAAAAGAACAGTAAAACGGCATTGAAAAAAAAAACAACAACGACAACAAATAAAAAATAAATGGCTAAAAGCTTAAGTTGATAAGAATTTCAAAAACCAAAGAGAAATTCAGAGAGAGAAAAAAAGAAAAAACCACTCACCAGTTGATTAACCCGGATCGTTAATGCTTGAAGTTGATGTTGAAAAGTCGGGTGATTTGCGCCAACCTTTACGCTTCCAAAAACTGCGAGCTTTAGATTCAATGGGTTGGGTATTTAGAACAACGGGACCGGGATCTTCGGCGGCTCTTATTTTGGCACAATTTAAAATACGGCAACCGCAAGAGGCACGTGTAAAAATGCCCGAAGAATTTTGAAAGTCATCGTTAATGCGCTGTGATTGCTGATGTGGATGCTGGTATTCTTGATGAAGAGGATGATGATGGTGGTGTAGGTTTGAGTCATGATGCTGATGGTGTTGATGATGCAAATGCAGTTGTTGTTGTTGCTGTTTTGTGTTGTGGTGTATTTGAGGTAAATGTTTAATAGTGCACGATGACGTTGTTGCTGACGCTGGTACCGCTGCGGATAATGAGGCTACAGATGCAGATGTTGCTGTTGAATTTGTATTATTACTGTTGACTCTTTGACAGGAAGGACAACTTTGTGTGGCATAAGCCAAAGTACTCTGTTGACTTTTTGCAGCTGCATTGCTGCCAGCTGCTGCAGTTGTTGTACTTGACAGGTTATTTGAACGTGAACTCATGAGGGCTTTGGTCTTGTGCAGACGCAGTGAACCAATGTAACTAGCACCACTCGAGCCACTAAAACCACTATCGAAATCAGCTGCTCCACAAGCGGATTGCAAAAGACCAGCACTTATCGTTGCCGCATTGGGTATGGGCGAGATGAAATCATCTGCTGGTCCTCCGACCAGAGCCGTATCACATATGTTGTCGGCCGACGAAAAAGTCAGCCGCAAAGGCTGACCTGAAGCTGTGGTAACATTAACCGCGGGCACTAGCTGCTCTTTCACTGTGGGACTACTATCGGGCGGACTTTCTGGCATAAGCATGGCCTCTACGGACAAATTAAGCTCTCCTAATATCTTATGATGTGTATTTTGTATTCTCCTCAGTTCCTCCTCTACCAGAGTTCGAGTCAGTGAACCAGCCGAATGAGAAGTGGCCCTCAGTTGATGGGGACTGGTCATGGAATTGGAGGAGGATGATGTAGATGAAGCGGAAATTACTTCGTAGAAATTTTCCGGTGTGGAAATACTACTACAGTTAGCTGAGGCCATGGCATCAGCCACATTATGGATTTGTTGTTGGGTAAGTCTTGTCTGATACGATTGCCGGGTAGTTAGTGATACCAACAATTTGTTCTTTTTACCTTTCAACAGAAGAGCTCTTATGGAATTTGATGGCGGGGGAATGATATCTTCCTCTTCATTTGCTGCCACTATAAGCTCAGCATGTGGTATGTTGGTATGTTTCATAACGGCACCTGGTTCATAGTACGCATATGAATAGTCGTGTTGTTGTTGCTGTTGCTGCAGTTGCAACAGTTGTAAAGAGGTGGCCTGGGACTTGTTAGTCCATTGCCCATGGTGATCCTCAATACTGTGATGATGTTGATGCTGATGATTAAAGCGTCCCAAAGTCTTGGCTTGCCTTAACAGACCACCAACACCCTTAAAAGAGACATGGGGTTCTGGGTCCACACATACTTCAATGGCATCTTAATCAGCTTCTAGTTGTTGTTGCTGGTCTAAAAGATGGTGATGTCGGTGTTGTTGTTGAAAGTGAGGTTGTTGTTGTTGCTGCTGTTGTTGTGGCCTGTTAATCTTGCGAAATGATTTGACATTCGCATTGGCCATGATGCCAGGTGTGTTGGTGGGACTTAGGGTGGAAGGTATCGTCGGGGTAACCTCTACCGTCACCGTATTCTTTTGAAATGAACTCATTTGAGGCTGTGGCTGTTGTTGAACAGCACTGCCGAAACCACCTGCATTGTCATTTGCTGTAGAAATCGATGGTTGTTGCATATTAGCTGTTGTTGTTGCTGATGGCCCTGTGTTTCGATATTTAGCTGTTGTCGTACATGATATTAGTGTTGTATTGTGTTGTACATTTTGCTGTTGTTGTTGTTGTCTCACCAACTGACTTTCATCGTGCTGGTATTGCTGAACTCTCTCTTCTCCAACATTTGTGTTTTGTCCACGTGCTACCAGATGACATTGATTTTGAGGTTGCTGTTGTATCGTGTAATAATTTTGATTCGTTATAATCGCTTGCATTTGTTGTTTCTGTTGCTGCAATTTTGTGTGTTTCTGTTGGTCTTGTAGCTTTAAATCGTTTCGCTGTTGCTTGTTTAGATTGCGCTGACTGCGGCCTAAACCCAAACAAGCCTCCATGGCACATGTTATTAATTTAAATTGTTGACAGTTTTTTCAAACTTACAACAATACAAATACTGAGGTTTCTTTCGGTTTTCTCTATAACAACCTGTTCAATTGATTAGAGGGCTGATGCTGCGTGATTAAATGCTTCTTATTGACTAGAAGATCGTTATCAGCTGATCGCTGTAATTGAAAGATTGAAGGAAATGTTTAATTAATGCAGTTTAAAGACAAAAAAAATTTCTGAAACTAAATTGTCTGAAACTTAAATGCGATTTCTTGTAGGAAAAATTAGTTTGAATTCATTTAGACGTGCTTAAGCAATAACCATCAATCAAAGAGGCCATGGGGACAACTATTTCTTGGTATGAATGCGACCAATTATTTTTGTAGAGTTTAAGAGTTATTTCACCATATATACTACGATTACACAATATCTCTCGAATCCTCTAATTGCATGCAATAAATATTAAACATTCGTTTTGGGAACACATTTCAACAGATGTCTTGTGATAAATCATAGCAATTAAAATTTTGAAAATTGAAGAAAAAATTCCAAAAGAAATGAATTATTCATCACTCATCATAAACGATTGAGGCATATGCTGCTTGTGCTGATGTTTTCTTTTCACTCATACATCCCAAATAAAACCGAAAATTGGTTCCTATGGAAAGAAGCCCCCATAATACGTTTTCACAAATTGCTTCAAAACTAATTCCAGTCGCCACCAAAAATTCTGAGGAAAACAAAATCCGATAAAAGCAAGAAAATTTGTGCTCAGCAGTCACTGTGGTCAATCATATGAAAATCGGTGCGTAATTGATCGCTAATGCCACGTAAAAATATTTTTCCGAAGTTAAAAACTCTCTGGTAAAGTGCATGTTGTGCTCTGTAAAATATCGTAAAGTCTTCTTGCAGTTGCCATAGTTTTCTAACGTGTTTCTGCTTAAGTTTGTATTCTTATTGGCTATTTGATCTTGAAAAATTAGACAGGTTCAAATCCCCTTCAAACAATTCATCCAGAAGTGTCTTAACATCAATGGCGA
Source organism: Sarcophaga carnaria (assembly GCA_958299815.1). Taxonomy (NCBI): domain Eukaryota; kingdom Metazoa; phylum Arthropoda; class Insecta; order Diptera; family Sarcophagidae; genus Sarcophaga; species Sarcophaga carnaria. The sequence continues at coordinate 93,673,162 of OY283149.1, forward strand.
ACGTGTTAGGAAGATCAAGCAGTCATCTCTCATCCACTACAATAACTTAATAAATTTTCACGGTGCGCATTGTTTTTAGGCAACGACAGATGTCAACTCAATCATTTTAGAACCTTCTTCAGAAAATATCATTAATGATATTAATATAACAGCAAGTTGAATATGAGAAACGTGGAGCATTCTAGGTGGGGTTCAGAATTTATAATTAAAAAAACTGAACACAACTTCTTTGCTAGAATCACGTACCGATGACGTCGCCAACTTGAAATCCACACCAAATGGTGACTTTTTCGGTATATACTGGAAGCTTTTAGATCTCATGTGATTCCCATACTATGAAGTTGCCATAGTCTAGTAGATAGTGTGTTGGCTTATTAGACGTAAGGCCACGATGCATACCCCAGATCCGACATCAAAATTGGATACTTAGGCGACTCCTGGCTATTCGTTGTAGTTTTATAACTGCATGTTGCACCCGTTAGTTATTGTTGATTCTGATGGTTGCTGATTGCTTTGGCTATTGTACAGTATAGTGTGTATCTGCGGGCTCTAGAATGTGAGAAAAAACAATTGTTTGGTGACAACAAATTGTTTTCATATGCTCTCTTTACTGGTTTGTTGTATATGTTGTTGGAATCTTTTACTATTTTTGCTCTTGCCTGGAAAGTGATAGTTGCTGTGGAAAGTGATAGTCCCAGTTTATAAAGCAAGAGTACGAGAATATGGAAGCAACAAATAGCAGGAAAAGATCACTGTCAGTGCATATAATACAGTGCAGACATACATACATTTATGTGAAGATTTGAGTAATACATTTTGAGATAAGGTGCGACATAAGGTTCTATTTGTGTGTCTTTAGAAGTGATGAGTATGCCAAGGTTATTCCCATTTGGCTTTGGAAAGATAGTTTCTAGAGAATCCCTTATAAATAGGAACAACGATTTATGCCAGCCACAGCTCGCTTTTTGTGTCATGAAATTCATCTTTGGTGATTCATTTTTAAAGAGCGATGCCTTGCGGCAGTATATGTATACTATAGTTTGGTAATTAATGTGAGACATGCTAGTTAAAAATGTTCTACAAACATAAGCCTAATAATTAGCTAACAAGCCAACCCGCGGTCTATTAAAGCTTATGCTGCGATTAAGAAACTGTTCACATTAAATAATGTTTCAAAGGTAAGAAAATACAATATTTGTGAAATAAGTACCATAATTATCATATTGAAATACGTAATAAGTATACAAAATAAAATATTTTTCTTCAATAACGGTTTCAAACCAAACAACGATTTCTAATCCATGCTCTTCGACTCACTGTTTTAGGAATAAAAAATGAAAAAGCATGGAGCCTAGATAGCAAAATCTTAATTAAATTTGTGAATAAATTGTTATGCTTGGCTTCGCATGTCTCCCTTCAAGACTAAATAATGAAGTGTGTGTGTACAGAATGCAACATAGTTTAATTGTAATTAACGCAGCAGTTTTATGGTCCATTATTAACAAGCAGCAGCACATGTTTAGTGCAACACAATAAAATTTAAATTAGAATTCCATCTCGAATTTACTGATCATTAAAGCTTTAACTGAAATTAAATGCTCTTCCTGCTCTCTGTCCTTCTTTCCATTCCCTGTAGCAGTTAGGATCCTGCTTTCAAACAAAAATTTCGTACAAATTAATACGAGAGGGGTTTGTATTGCAATTTGAGAAGTCTAACATCAAGAGCTTCACTATTATAATGGGCTGCAGTTGTAATAGGATTTCCATATTTATGATTATTGTTGTGGTTGTTATACAGCGATTAAATTATAAATTTATGTCTGCAACATTTTGTTGCATTTGCAGTCACATACACATTTAAAATGTTTCTGAAGACTCAGACACACAACGGCTCATAGCTTTACTCTTTCAATGTTCTAATGAGTTTTAGTTTTTATGAGTGACAATGAAGAACCATGCGAGGACTTAAGCGAACAGTAGAGGACAACAGCAAGAACAATATAGGATAGCGTAGAAGAATCAGTGTTTTGTTAATTACTGCTATTAATAATGCAGTCTCATGGCCACTATTGCATTTCAAATTTCAATTTCTTAGAAATTATTAAAGTGGAGAAGAATTGTAAGAGTAGGAGAAAGGATCGATGTATTGTTGGACCTTTACCAATAGTTGAAGTCAGTTTAAGTCGGATTTATTGCATATTTTAAATCACAATAAAACACTCTAAAGAGGTTATTTGCTTTAAGTTAGGCAGTCGTTTCAAACATAACTCACTTGGAAAAGGTAGGAATTTTTCAGATATCTTGACAGTGTCATGAAGTTAAAAATTTTATCAAAATCCGTTCTGACTACAAAATCAGCTCTCAGGTTTCCAAGTTCTGGATAATAATCGATTATGATAATGACGATAGTGACAAGCCACCTTTTTCCAGGAAACAGAAGAGTGTTTAGAGCATTTACCGTATGTCCATATGTGTCCAGTTTTATTAGAGTGATAAAAATGTAGCTTAATGCTGCGATCATGCGATCCATTGTAATACTTTATGGGAGGATGAAAAATTAAATTGAAAATCCACCAAAAATTATCTCACAGACCAAGAATTAAGCTGAAGCAAGAAATTCAAGTCTGGCATGAGTTATGAAAGAGCAATACAATAACATAACAAAGAATTAACATGAAGTTGCTGTTGTTGTATTTAATATTCATTGAAAAGTTAGACAAAATTACAGAAATTCGAACGATATTTGAATGTTTAAAACAAATATTAACATGGGTTCAGATTACAAGAAAAAAATATAAAATATGCCCCCTTTCATATATGGATACAAGGGAAAAGGTACAACACACGACATTAACAACATTAACAAGGGGACAAAACAAGATAACATTTTTAAATTCTTGTTTTTTTTAATAAAGAGGGGATCGAGAAATTATAACACACTTCAATACATTTTTTAATCAAATAAAGGATAAACAACAAACAAAAATATATTGCTCATATAAAGAGCATCTTGGGAAAGGCCATACAGGCCATTGTAGTATGCAGAAGGCTAGCAGGGAAATCCTGGGGATCCAGCCCAGGTATTATGCAAGTTGGAAAAGAAACCTAGATTATATGTCGGCATAACACAGGCAATGAGAACCTGTTCTGAAGCAAGACAAATATGAAATCATCAGGAGATTTCGCAATTTAACAAATCGATCGTTTGACAGCTCTCTCCTTAACAGACCTATAGACATAACGAGAAGACTATGATTTTTTGTAATGCTTTGCAATGGGACTTAGTAACAAAAATTAATGGAGTAACCTGGAAGTTGAATATTCTCCTAAAAGAAGAACTATTTTGTGATATAGAGATGGGACTATAACGGATCTTGGAACAGAAGCAGGAGATTTTGATCCCAGAAAGTAATATTTCGGAATTTCGGTAACCCGGAACTTCGGAAATACTATTAGAAGTAGAGAGAAATAACTATGGACACATAGAGTGGATTGTAAAACACTCGTTCAAATACCTTGGGCCAGTTGGATGAACTGACACCATTAATTAGAGGGTAATGCTAACAGGTCACCAATTTATCGCTTATTTTACTAACTGTTGATGAGGAAATTCTTAAACACTGTTTTCAGCAATATTAGAAAAGGCGGAAATTTTTTGGCGTTTAGCGCTACGTTAGTAAAATGCTTGTTTATGCGAAGATCCGCAATAATCTGACAACCTAATAGAGAGCAGCATAAATGCTGTCTAAAATTTGAAAACAAAGAAAATAATTTTGATTTACTTTTAATACCTTTTTGATTTTAATTTTCAATTTTTCATTTAATTGTATAGACACTTAACATTTATAATTTATGACATTTGTAAGGGCTCAGACCAATCAATTGGTTTTTAAACGTTAAAAAATTATAACAAAAAAGTTTGTTTTTATTTTCTACAACGTCAGCTGTACAATTGCAAACACAAACCGATATTAAAATGTTAACATTGTACGAGTAAATGTGCAGTGAGCGTCTGTCTAACTGTTCGCATGTTTAATTGTCTGAGCAATGGTAATATTTTTTCCTATGTATGTATGTTTTTATCGTGTAAAACAATTGATTTTATTCGATTGAAACGATAATATTTGTCAATGGCCTTTCGTGTAAAACAAATGTATAATAGGGTCCCATCGCTATTTGATTGTCTGCCTTGGCATTCCGGAGAAGTGTCCGACAATTATTTTATTATTTTTATTATATTTTATTGTATATTATATTATTGTATTCATTTGGATTTTATGAACTGAAAAAAGATTTATGAAAGGTATTTGGCAACGAGAGCAAAAAAATTTATTACAGCGCAGACATATAAACTTACGCTTCATACAAGTGTTACAAATATATTACTTTTTGCTTCTGGTATTGTATTAATATTTACATAACATGGATAATAACCATTTATAACTATGGTTTATTCAATAATATTATAAATGATGTGAATGCTGTACAGAGGTGGGAGTTGTAAGATTCCTTATCTATACAATGCTATTAAATAAAAAATGGAAAGAAATTCAGTTTTTTGTGGTAAAATTTCCATAAAATTCTTAATTTACTTTAAGCATAGGATCAGAAAAATCCTTTCTGCTACAATAAAAAGTATTTTAAATTATATTTTATTCTACAAAGTACTCACAAATAGCAGAAGTTTCAGACTATTTTATTGACAATAATCATGAGATTATAATGGCAATTTTTTTTTAAATTCTTACGAAAGAAGGTCAGCAATTGTTGCAATATTTTTTCTAGGCAAGAGCATGTTCAGCTTTGAAAGCCATAACAGAAATCGGGGAAAAGTTCTATTCTGTAGGGTTGGAAGAGCTTTATAGCCGAAGCTCATTCCTAACCATGAGTTGGCGGGAGATAAGAGAACTAATGGGGCATGATCCTCTTAGACAAAAAATTAGCAGATGATATTGAGATATTTCTGATTTCTGTAGGCAAAAAGAGAGGGCAGAGGAAACAGCGGATTATATTTTATGTCTGTTTTAGTCTAGACGTACGTAGACAGAGATGGCTAGGTAGTTGGTTTTTTGGGAAATTAGTGGAATCTGAGTATCTAGGGATAGTGCGCAAAAACGTCGAAACACCAGATATTTAAAATATTTCCATCAAATCCTATGACATGAATCAATAAACCAGATTCAAGCTCACTGAATAGATTTCTAGACCGACAACAGCCTTTGCTATTAAACCTCAAAAACCTTTTTAAAGCAGAAAAGAGTACTTAAATCCAAATTATCAGTTTTGTAAAACGAATAAAAAAACACACATCTGATTAATTATTTCTAATATTAGAATTTATTTCATAAATCGTATGCCACTTAATTTTCATTTCATTTTGACCTTTAAATATCAATTAAATTTTGGTAATAAAAAACAACAATACATGAATACAAAATGCATGAAATGAAATCAGCAGCCAACCAATACGTGTTAACCAACTGGTGTTTTAGCCAAGTTTTTACAATTTGTTTTCAAACTCAACTGCAAAGAAATTAAAAGAAAAAAAAGACGAAAAAAATTCAAATAAATTTCAAATATTGACTGCGCTAATGTAGTGGCAGTCAGTAACATGGGTTCACATAGAGTCCTAGAGGAACCAAAATTATATGAAAACTCCACGAAATAAAGCCAAAAAGGTGTTCTGATCATAAAACAGCAACAAATTGTAACAAGTTTTTGGAAATGAAATAAAAATCGAAAAATAAAAAAAACCTAAAAAATACATGAATATACTCTGACATTTTCAAAGTCATCAATATGTTGTCGGAGGAGAATAAACCACGAAAAGCGAAAAAAGAATTGAATTGTACAGATAGTGAGTTGAATTATATTCGTATACCAATTAGATGAACAAATTTGCAAAATTCTGTTATTGTGTTAATATTTAGACACAAATTGGTGTTTGAAAACAAAAAAAGTGCAGAAACATATCTGGCGGACACAGTTACTGCCAATGCGGTGGCAAACGTTGCAAAAAATGTACATATATTTAACACGTTAGAAGCGAAGCATTTTTTCCGTATTCATTGATCAACCCACCACACTATTTTTGAAACTAATTCAGTGTGAGGCACAAAGCAGACAAAACATATTATTGACAGTACAAGAAATATAGACGCTAACAGTGCCATCGCTATTTTTGTATTCACCGGTTCAATCCAAATAGATTTGGGGGAGTCGAAAATCTCAGGCAACAGCATAAGAAATGGGGTAATTGTACAGTAGAAGGGAGAGAGTAGGCAATTACATGGATATTTCTGGAAATTTTCCTCTGGAATTGGAGCCGTTGAAGCGGAAAAAATGTTGCTGTCAACTGCGAAATAGTAGACAGGATTGAAATTTAAAGAAAGAAATTTATTTATCTGCAAGAATTTTTAAAAATCTGTTTGGAAAAAACTCGATATTTATAGAGAGAATCACCGTAGTCTAGTTGTTGGCTTATTAGACGTGCGGCCGGGGTTGAAAACCCATCTGCAAATATGGAAAATATTTCTTCGGTGATTTCTGGCAAAAACTCTGAAAGTAAATAAAACTCTCGTGAAAAGTTTCTCAAATAAAAGCTGTAGTTCAGAGTGGAGTAGGTGTGAGAAGTTAGGTCGTAATCCTGACTGAAGTGTTGTAATGACCAATTATGTATGGAAGAGGTTAATAAACCTTTTAAAACTATCGTTTTCTAATTTCTAATTTGATCAGAAACATAATTGTCAAATGATTTACATTTTAAACTGAAATTTATTTCAACAATTTAAATGAAAATTTCATCCGCCAATAAATTCAAAGTTTTTATGTATTGCCGCCCCAAATAATCGCAAGCCTTTAAAGTCGTTTTGTAGCATTTTTACGTCTTTATATTTGTTGCTATTGTTGTTAATGTTACGGTTTAAGGCTTTTTAAATGAAATACAATAAAAATAAACAACAATTTAAAAATATGTTTTAAAACGAATCTCTTTTCGGCAGGCTAGACTCCTATACTTCTTTGTTGCATTTTAATTTCACATATGATTGAAATTGCGAACGATAGGCGAACAAAAAGACCAACAACCAAACGATTTTAGTTTTATTGTGTAGAAGTGAAAACATGCTTTGTGTCTCGACTAGTTGGGCAGTTACAACAAAAAAAATGTTTGTGTTTGTAAAACAATATGGAAGTAATCAAACGACAAAATATTGGGGGAAAATTGTGGACACACAAGCTACATTTTTACTCGTTAAGACAACACATAGATAGAAAGGACAACAATATTGCACACCGAGAACGGCTACAATCTTCTATTTTACTAGTCGTAGTCACTCTATAAAATAAGAGTGTGCCATGAAATTGCACACGCCCGAAACGCTCTCCAATGCCTTAAGTGTTACAATAAAAATGGTTAGTGTAGTCCAAGGGGACAAACACATATTTAAGTAACCCCAGGTTGTTCCAATTATTCATCATTTTCTATTATTAAACTTAGTTTTCATAAAACAAAGTTTCGAAAAAGTTTTCGTACACACTCCTTTTTAGCCTGTTGAAATATGGTATAGAGAGTATTCTCAAAAAGTGTTTCAGGATTATGTCTCCTTAACTTCCTCTCCATATAGTACCCAGAGTATGTTGTTTTTCTGTTTGATTTTCCTCATTGTCGTTGTTGTTTTAGTTTTGAATTGTAAATTGTAGGTGTAAATAATGTCAACGTAAATGAACATGTAAATTGTTTATGTTTATATTCATTATCAAAACAACAACAACTATAAGCATTTAACAATAACATTTAAAAAACAAAAACAATATGTTTAATAAAAAACAGAAAATGGGAAAAAATTAAACGAAGTGCGTAAAAAACGTTGCAGATTTATTGGAAAAATATTTAAAATAAATTATTTACAACTGCAAAAAAAGGAACAAAATCAAAATTTTAATTTTTAATAAATTTGTTTAATAAAAAAAAAAGAAAACAGAACTGGAAAAGAAAGAAAATTTATTTTTAATAATTTCAAATTAAATGATTAGGATGTGAAGGTGTTTTGGGCATCTGTAACCACCACATCTATTTTCAAAGATGTCTATGGTATTAGCAGAGGCTGTAAAAGGTCAACGGAGTTAACATTAATGCCGCAATAATTGCCACAACGAATAACTGGATTTTTTTAATCGATTTAAAAGTGTGAAAGTGCTGTTTGTACAACAAAACAAATTTAAAATCGTTACGTATATACAAGGCATTGTCAGCAGTCTTCTGGCAAACAAAGAGTAAATAAAATTGTCATGAATTGTTTTTCAATTCTGTCGTTCAGGGCTGTCCCACTACTCGTGGAAAAAATTAACACCCACAACATGGCTAATGTGAGAAGTTTGAATGTAATCTCCACTAAAAAGGTTGTCTTTTCCATTTTTTGGTCATAATTAAATAATTAATGAGCATTGTTATTATTAATTTCGATTGGTACATACATAGACCTTTGATCTACGATTGCAAGGAGGTTGGTATTGGGATTTAAAACCTCGTTTTTCTATTAACAATGGTGGTGCTTATTTGAAATTCTAATGTCGCTAAATTGAGCAGTAACAATAATAAATTAGTTAATTAATTAATTAACTTCATAATGACCATTTAAATAGAAATATTTCATGTTGTAATCATGTAGTCAGATGTCTGCATCTGTAGCAACTCATTTAATTACGATTTCATTTTGCTTGTATTTCAAATGAAAAAGTCAAGCTTTTAATTGCAAGTTCTTTTACCTCTGAGACCACACACACGCACACCCGGATTGTTGAAAAGTAGAATGTTTTGCATTTCTTGTATTATAATTTGAAATTTATTTGCAACATGTGTGTCGTCGTCGTTGTCGTCATCTAGCACATCATAGGTTGGATGAGGTTAAATAAGGTGGCTAACATTCATTGCCCAGTGAGATCCCATCTTAGACCCCTTATGATACCACAAGACAATACTCACACCAGTTCTTAAAAGAACCAATATCGTTCTATAACAAATATTGCGGTATTCTTTATTTTGGAGAGTTGAGTCAAAGGTGACCGGTAGTGAAGGGCTAAAAATTTAGGCCTTTTCATGGCAAAAGCCAGGTACTGACACATAAACTGAATGAACTCCTCCTCCTTCTCAGAATTCCATATGGAATTTGAAAACAGACTTTCAATTTGTCAGAGTGGATGCCCTAACGAAACTCGATTCAAGCTCTACCTTTATTCACGAATGCTGAACATTTCATTGGATAATTTCGGATCATTTAAAGGTAACTCTTATATGGGTTCTAGGACATCGAAATATCGTTGCAAATTGTTTTGTTAATATACTGACTAAAACTGGTAAAAAAAAACTTACAATCTGATTGCCTCAGTTAAACTCAATATTCCCTTGTTATTGTACAGTGAGGTTTAATTTCATTGGAAGTCTGAGGGTACGTGCAGTACTCTCCTGGGCTGATATGAATGAGATTGTATTCTTTCCTCAAATTGCATGGTCATCCATCGCAATGCTGCTGTTGTCATAACATATGAAAGACGTGACAATAGAGTTGACATTAGAGTTGACATTACTATTTCAGGAGAAGCTGTGGATTTTAAGAGGAGAGTCTTTATTTCATTTTTCATTTTCATTTCAAAATATTTGATCCCTTTATTGTATACTGATTTTTGGTACCACAACAAACCTCACGCCTGGACTAATTATGTCCTTACCCAGGCATCTAACCTATGTATACTAGCTCATGATGACCGCCTTATTAAACACTATAAGCGAAACCATTGTACGTACCACTGTACGTAATAAACGAAAGGATTAAATTATTCAGTTTTCTTAATGCCGTTCAAAATACTTCATCAATTTCTTTTTAATTTTTTTTTATAAAATTAAAAACATGAAGGAAAAAAACTTTATTTAACAGGAAATTGTTGATTTCTTTTCTATTACACGATGACTTTGTTTTTAATTTTTTTTTTGTTGCCCATCTTTCTTTTTATTCATCCTGGCTGCCTTAACACACAGCACAACACTGTAGAGCACAACTGTTCCGTTTCGTTGAAAAAGAAAACATAACACACAGGTAAAAATGCAAGAAGTTGCAACAACGACAATGCATAAAAAGCGAAGAGTGTGTGTGTGCAACAGACGAAATGTAAAGCATGTGGATTTAATGAGGATATTGCATCACATCAAGTTATAAGGAAGAAGAAGAAGAAATGCACTTCTCTATTTTAATTTTTTTCCCTCTTATTTTTCTTTTTTGTGCCTGGGTGTTGGAAATACTAATATTAACCGACTCCTTTCACTTTAGTAGGTGACACTGTTAGAAGCAGGTAACGTGCACAGCTGCTTATACTACGAATTTGTTGCTTAAAAAAAGCAACAAGAAAAATATCAAAAACACTGTGATGGTAGCTGCCATAAGCCACACAACGTGTGAACGTGTGCCGGTTCTATTATCAAAGCACAAGCTTTTGTGTACTCCAATGTCTTGGAAAGATGTCCAAGACCAAGAAGACAGCCGCATGAGGTAGCTAACTGAACATAACTTGTAGTCACTACGTCACAAGTAACAGGTCTAAATAAAGACTTGCCGTGTGCTTGTTAAGGCATTAATTTTCAATTTATAAGGATTTTATAGAACACAAAACCCATATCCTTTCAATATAGGACAGAGTTGATTTTGTTGTTGATTCTTTCTGCCTATTGGCGTATAATTATGAAACACTTAAAAAGTGCTTTATTATTATTTTATTTCCTTCAAATTGTTTTCAGTTGCTAGTGTTATTGTTATTTTCATTGGGTTTTCTTTCCTTAATGATGCAACCATATGTTGCTATTGTATTCGTTGTCTGTTGTTGCTGTTGTTTGTTTCCTTAACTATAAATATTGCCAACATGCACACACACAAACCTTGTAAATTTAATAAATCTAGTGAAACGTGCAATACTGTTGGGGAAAGTCTGTATGTATGTACTATGAGTGTAATAGAGTTCGTGTGGCAAGTAAAAATATAAAGAAAAGAAATGTAGAGAATGAAAAGTAAACACTGCCTGTAAGCAAGTCATCATCATCAGCAACAACTTCAGTTACCGCTGCAACTAATATGCAGCCTTTGCAACCATTTGATGCAGTGCAAAAGCAATAACTTTACTTACTGTTAATGCTTTCAATACATAAATTTATTAGGAAACTAAAGGGAAACAAACCAACCAATCCAAGGAGTTGAAATCCTTTCTCGTATTAAATAAGTTTCTTCTACTTTGGTTCACTCGTTCGTTCGCTCAACTTATTCGTACGATTGTTTGTTCTGTTGCAGCACAAATTTATTATGCAGCTCTGGCAAAAGTAACAGAGGGGATAAGAGGTAGTTTTCAAAAACAAAAACAAACAAGAAATCGGAATATATTTAAAAAGAAGGATATAAATGTACTCGATAGTGTTTAACGGCAAATCTGAGGAGTATTTTAATTTGCCATACTTTGTAAATTTATCTTAAAGTTGCTACCATTATCCCGTGCAACCATTTTTTGCCACAATTATACTTTCACCACCACAGCCATTTCATTTTTTTGAAGTTCTTCTGGGTGAGTTGTTTTGAAAAAAGAAATCCCTCTTGCTGCATATAATAGAGGATTATGAGTCCTTTTTTCCTACCCTACAACACTTCTTAGGCGAATTTTAATTAATGATTGTAACACCGAAAGGGAGAGTTTTGCAATCACCATCAAATAAGGCGACTGAGTTGGTAACACGTTTTAAGTCGGAAGGACCACATTACCTCGCGTCTATGGATGAAAATATGGAAATTAAGGGTTGTGTTGCAATTTGAAATAGAATTTCGAATATCCAATTGTGAAACTAAGTGAAATATCCAATAAGGGAAATATATTAACTGTCTGAGAAACTTCCACTTAGAATGTGTTCCTATTGCACCTGAAGTGAAAGCATGAGTGTAAAACCTTCGCTTTAAGCGTACTTACCGCTTGTTCAATGACCCAAATAATTCGCATTGTGTTTAGAAAGAGAGAGAGATGAGGATCTTCAGAAGTTTCAGTGCACTGTGCTTTAAAATAGCACAAGAAATGGAATTCCACCACTAAGCTCTGGAAGGATTCGATTCGATTTTATGTCAAATTATGATTTAAATATTATAAATTAAATGCAATAAATTAATAATTAATTCTTTTAATTATAATAAATTAATAATTAATTCTTCATATACAAGTATAAATTAAATAAAAACTCATACTGAGATATGTACATGCAACGTATGAGTGATATTTAATTCTATTAATTCTGTATACAACAAAATTGAACTCTTATTTTATTGCATACTTTTCTGAGTAATTATGGCAGCACATATTGAATTCAATACTAGGTATACGTATGAGTGGTAATAAATTCCAGTAATTCAGTATGCGACAAAATTAAATTCATATTTTATTGCATACTTTTCAGGGACATTAATCTACTACTGGTAATATGGGTATGGGTGCGTATAAGCAATATATTTCAAATGAAACTCAATATTAAGTATACTGTCAATATGAAGTTAGTCAATGCCAACAGCAGTGGATATTCAAAAATTTTAACTTTTTTTTTAATTTTTTTTTTTAATCAGTATAAGAGGATTGTCATGTAAACGAAAACTTAATTTCTACACCGTTTAAGCAGTTAGTTACCGTTTTTTTTTATAAGACCAAGACTTAGGGGAGGACACCTACTCATACAGTGCTTTGTGCTGGAATAAGTAAAGTATGTTGTGGGAAGGAGGACAAAAGGAGTAGTGTTTTTGGACATTAGATTTGAATCTTTTTATATTATAAGTGACAATGTGAGTTCGACACAGGAATAGTCCGTCTAAAGAAAGAATACTGTCTGCAGTTTGGAATTGCCTTGCAAGAAAGACCAGTACTACGTAAGAATTCACAATTTTCGGAGATAAATCCCTTTATTTCGCTAGAGCAAAATCCATTGTAATAGCGATAGAACAGTGAAACACAAGCCACACTGCAACGATACTCCACCAAATCAACAGAGGTGGATGCCCTACCGTCATTATGGAGCACATTCGCTCCGTCCTACACAACATAAGTTGTGTGAGAAGCTAGGTCGTAAACCTGACTGAAGGGTTGTACTGACCAATAACGTACATATGTATGACAAAAAAGTCCCCACAGGATAATACTCTTGCACAAAGTCCCGATATAACTTCAAGAGAGTATTTAGAAGAGCATTTGAAAGAACGGTTACTTAATCGCTAAACCTCAAGCAAAAGTCAACCGAAAAACTTGCACATGGTGCCACCACAAAAGTTAGGTTAGGTTATGTTAGATGACGTGTACTTGTCAATTAAGACAAGTACAGTACCCGGAGGTCGAATTGACCCATTGTACTACGTCCTAGTTTCTCACACCACTTATGTTGTGTGTGTTAATTTTATACATGAGTGGTGGGACCTACAGTTTAAAGTCGACTCCGAACGACAGATTTTTTAGAAACTTTTTCATGGCAATTTTATTTACTCTCAGAGTTTTTGCCAGAAATCTGCTGAGAGAAAGTCGCCGAAGAAATACTTTTTGTATTTTGTCTTGATGTCTGGCCTGGGGCTCGAACCCTGGCTTTACGTCTAATAAGCTAACACACTACCTACTAGACTACGGCGACTTCTGCCACCACAAAACACTAAACAAAACTTGTACATTCAATTCCAAATGGGTTAAATTGAGTGCTTGACCTTAAGGGATATTCTACTAAATAAATAACGGATAAGATTTTCATATAATAACCGTTGAAGCGAAGGGACTGAATATGTACAATAAAATGCCAAATTATTTGAAGAATGAAGGGAATATCAATGTTTTCAGAAAAAATGTTGTAAATTTTGTTAAAAATAATAATAGTTAAAATCATATAGTTATAATATTTATAATATTTAATATTTGTAATACATATTTGGTTGTTATGAAAGTATTTCAAATACTACTAAAATAAACTTGAATTGAAAATTTGAATTGAATTGATATTAGGCCTTTGAATTTTAAACTTACTCAGGGTTCTCCTTGTGGGTAGTCATCTGAAACTTTTCCTTATTTTTCTCATGTTTTATAAAAACATAAATTTTTTTTATAATAAAACAGAAATAAATTAATAAAATAAATGTATAAACGATAAATTTTTATACAAACTTTTGCCTAAAATTCATGAAATTGCTAAAGTATATGCTAAAATAATGCTAAGACTTTTGCTGTCGACTGTATGTACACTTGTGGACATACAATTAAGTCATTCATACATGCGGTTTGCCAAAACCCACCTCTATAAAGACGAAAAATTTTGGAAATTAGTCATATGGAGTGATGAGTCCAAGTTTAATATCTTTGGAAACGATGACAGACCCTATGTAAGACGTCCTGTCAATACACAATTAGACCCAAAGTACACCAAAAAAAAACCGTAAAGCATGGAGGTTCGTCAGTAATGGTTTGGGGTTGTTTTACCTCATCCGGCGTTGGTGCACTGGTAAGAATCGATGGGAAAATGACTGCGGAAATGTATTAAAACATCCTACAGAACAATTTGACTAAAGATTATGAGGACGAATTACCACTAGCGTGGATATTTCAGCATGATAACGACCCGAAGCATACATCTCGGGTAGTTAAAGCTTGGTTTGCTGAGGAAAAAAATAAGAGTTCTTGATTGGCCGATCTGAACCCTATTGAAAATCTTTGGGGGATCGTTAAACGAGCAGTTGCAGCAAAAAAAAACTAGCAGCAAAAAGCACTTTGGCAGCTTATCGAGGCAGAATGGGATAACATTAGTCCTGAGCAGTGTCGCAATTTAATCAACTCAATGCCGCAAAGATGTACTGAAATAATACGCCAAAAAGGGTACCCCACAAAATATTAAAGGTTCAAAATAGTTTGGGTTAAAAATAAATCAGTTAAATAAAATTTTCAATATTTTTTTTCAGATGACTTAATTATGTGTCCAAATTTTAAGTCTGATATCAACTCCGTACCAAAACATTGTTTATAATGAATAACTATTTAAGTTTTTGTTGTTAATTAATTATTAAGCATATGAAATTAATAAATATTAGTTGTTTTTGTTTCCATTTTTCTTAAATCTTTTTAATTTTTACGAAAATGAAAAGTGTTGCAAACTGACTTAATTGCGTGTCCACGAGTGTACATAGGCTTCCAAATCCCTGGGTGGTGGAATTTTTCGAAATAAACCTCTTAGTTTTCTCTGTGACTTTCTCATGGAAATTTCTGATCATTCAAAGATTACTCACGTAAGGATTGCAGGATGAAAGGATGTTGTCAGAAGATGCATTCCTCATGATCTGGCCATGTTATTTGGCATGGCTGTTCTGATTGCCTCAGCTTAACGCCGTATTCTAATATATAGTGAGTTTGCTTATTAGACGTGAGGCCTCGCTTTAAACAACAGGTCAGACATCTCCAACAAAACGAAAAATGAAAATATATTTCTGCGACATTTCCCTCTCACCAAATTTCGGGCAAAAAGCTCTCAAAGTAAATAAAAATTGCCATGAAAAGAAACTATGCCGTAATCCTGACTGATGGGTTGTAATGACCAATTATGTATGTATGAAAAGTTTTTCACAAATCTATCGTTCGGAGTCGACTTTAATTTTTGTTTGTTGTTCAAATTTTCTCAAATGTCTAGAATCATATTATTCGGACGCGCGTTACGTTATAAGGCCATATTTTCTGGGACTTAGTGTCGAAATGAACAATTGTCGGGAAGTCGGAACTGTGGTATGTGTGGTTTTACAACTGCCGCTAGCGATGTATTTGCTTGATGCTTAAATACGAAGCCGCTTCTAGTTAACGCTTAGTATAGAGACACGCTTTTGAACGAAATGAAACAACAAGATGTAATACAAATTTTTTTAATTATTTAATAACTGAATGTAAAGTGATCGTAGTCTAGTAGGCAGGGTGTTGGCATATTAGATATGAGGCCACGGTTCAAATATCAGGTCGGACATCTCGGCAGATTAGTGGCAAAAACTCTGAGATTGAATAAAATTGCCATGAAAAGTTTCTCAAAAAATCTGTCGTTCGGATTAGACTTTAAACTGTGAGTCATGCCATTACAAATAAAATTAACACATACAATATAAGTGCGCGATATAGTACTAGGCTGTAGCCTTAACTGAATGGTTGTAATGACCAATTATGTATGCATGTGTATGTAAACTAAATATCCTTCGCTCGATTTATAGGGAGGATCAACTTCGTGGGCAACAGTAAAGTACGTTGAATATTACTGGAGTCTGAGGGATCTATATTAGTAACATCGCGGCAGAAATGATAAGCGGTCAGCATGAATTTCTTACTCTACCTAGGTGTCATTAATATGCTTTTACTTCATTTTATTGATCATTGCAACCCTTCACTCAGGACGACAACGTAATTTATCACACTATCCTACTTTCCTAGGTAATTATATTTACTCTCAGAGCTTTTGCCAATAAATTGTTGTGAGAAAGTCGCCGAAACAAATATTTTTTCATATTTCCATTTTTTAAGATGTCTGACTTGGGACTTGAACCACAGACTCTCGTTTAATAAGTCAACTCACTATCTACTATACAACAGCGCCATCTATACACTGCATAATCCAATAATTATTTAGGCGAGTATTTCCAGATAATCTTGTCTAGTCAATGATATGGAGCACGAATTTTTCCGTAAGGTACATCATGTAGAGCAACATACAGTCCAACATGACCTATGTCAAGCTCTTGTTTTCCACATTTTCTTTCCTTATTGCTGACATTTGATTCATTTCTTTTGATATCGTGTAATTCAAAGATTATTTCTTTTATTCTGTTTAATGTTGCATGGCAGGATAACAAAATTGTTATGAAGACACACGAAGAAAAGAACTTCGCTTTTAAATATTGAGAAGTCAGTGCTCTAGTGGAAAACGGTATCAAAATTAAGGTAAAAATTAATTAAGGGAAAAAAATTATTTCGTAAAGAGAACATCAAACAATAACGTTATTAAAATTAGCAGATTTCTGGCAAAAACTCTGAGAGTAAATAAAATTGCCATGAAAAAGTTAGGTTGGGCACTTTTTTGCTTGACATGTTGACCGTGTTTCTTAATAGGAATGAAAAAGAACAAAAATGAATAAAACTGCGATAGTTGTTATGCTTTTTTCCACAGAATTTATTTTCCTCAATTCGGAATCGAAGCCAAATTTTGTTTCATGGTTTTAAAATCGTTGAAGATTAGTGTTCAGTTGACATATATTACAAAAGCTCCACATATCTTGGTTGCTCTTTTCTTGCTTTTTCTTTTTGACTGATTTTTGCCATTACCATTCCATTGCGCTGTACGACTTAAACCTTTGCTGCTGCTAGTGTTGGAAAATTAAATAAATTCTAATTAAATTGTATCGTTTCGTTGTTGCGATTTCACTCATGATAATTGCTTTTTTGGGTCTTTTTTCAGATCAGCACCATGTCATACATTCAGATGTTTGTTTAACAGACTGAACTGAACTTGGTGGCATTTATTAATTGCATTTTAATATTCAAAGTTACATATAAAAATAATAAATTATTGAAAAACTAGGAGAGGTGACAGTAGTTTTTAAATGGGATATTTTTATATAAAAAGGATATTAACAACAACTACTACACCAACATACATACATAAATAGCAATTACAACCCTTCAGTCAGGATTACGGCCTAGCTTCTCACACCACTCATGCTCTGTGTGTTAATTTTATACGTGAGTGCCAGGACCTACAGCTTAACGTCGACTCCGAACGACAGATTTTTGAGAAACTTTTCATGGCAACTTTAATCATGTAAATCTGCTGAGAGGAAGTCGCCGAAGAAATATTTTTTCATATTTTCGTGTTGATGTCTGCCCTGGAGTTTGAAGCTTGGCTTTACGTCTAATAAGCAAACACACTACCTACTAGACTACGGCGGGATCAACCAACAATAATTGAAAATCATGTCTCACTCGCTATCACATGGTGATATTAATTAATTATCGAAAGGATTCGCGTTGCTAAAGGAAACTGTTAATGAACAACAATTTTTAGAAATAAACGTGGGTAGCAGTAGCACATATAGTACGAATACTTAAATCAGGGCAATTAATTGTGAATAATTTGTAAGAAAGACAAATTTCTTGCAATTATCCAATGTTGGACCAGTTGCAGGAAAGGAGCTGGTTATGAATACTAAAAAATAGAACATTTTTTGTTGATCCGAAGACTAATAATTATCATATCTGAAAACGAATTCTCATATTTCCTATAATATAAGGTCCCCTCTGTAGAATAGGAGTGGATGTTTGGAAAGCTACGGTCAAGGTAAGGGCAGATAAAGCGAGTCATACTAACGTCATGTTTTCTACAAAAGGCTGACGACATCGAATGATTCTAGTATTATACTGGAATATCTCAGGTAAAAGTCTACAAGCGAAAATTATACAAACATTCTCTGCGAAAGTCATCTATTAACAGAATTGGCCGATAATTTTTTTCAAATGTTTTCATCAATTCTTTATTATGATTTCATTTTATTACAAGGTAAACTTTTTGTAACTTATTCGTTCTACATTTAACCGATGTAAAACGATTTAAGGAAGTTTCATTTATCGAATGTTTACAACATCTAAATTTGTAATTCCCAATCACGCATAAGCTGTCTTGCGGTGTTCATTTCTGCCGTGTTCATTGAGGTATTTCTAGCCTCCGGGAGTGTGTACCTAGAGCTTGCCCTTACACCTGCTATGCGGCTTCTAAAGTGGCAATTGGTCGCTGGCATATTTTACGTAAACTCGGCATAATCGAGGAAGAATATAGGACGCTGCAACAAACAATAGCAAGAACGACATTAACAGCTGGTCAGGCAGATAGACGATGACCGTAGAGACACAATTGATCTATAATGAACATAATGTTTCTGTTGTAATACTTAATCCGTGGATCTTGTAGGATCTCACCGTCGGACACTGGGGTAATGCTAATCTGTAAAGTTCCCACACTGAATGAAGCATAAGACCTTAGCTACTAGGTTTTGTATTTGTATTGCAATAAATAAAATAAATAAATGAATAATAATTCCCTTTGCGGTAGTGAAAATCTTTATTGGTACTAAAAAAAATAAAAAAATAAAATTGAAAACCTAGACTTTTTAATTCATTCAAATTGAAACATGGAAGTATTTTTGCTTTTTTTGTTTTTGTGTTTTTGTTACTATCGTTGTAAGTCTAACAAACAACACATCGTCGACAAAGTTGCTCTGCCAATGTTACTGCCATTGAATGGTTTAACATTATTACATACAATTGGTATTAAAATCTTGGCTGAATTGGTGTGGTTGGCTTGGATTGGCTTGTTGTGATTTATTTTTCTTTGGAATGGATTGTTACTGTCATGAACAAGAAACAGTCGAAAGTAAAAAATTTCAAAAATGTTTTTTTATGTAAATTGTATTGTTTTAAGCCATTGTTGGCTGATTTTTGAATGAGACAGAAACAAAACCAAAAACTGCAAAATTTGCATTCATTTTCTATGCCAACAAAAACATATTATAAACAGAAACATAAATGTTTTAACAGACTTTTTGTTTTTCGCTATTAATTTATAATATTTAGGGCCATTATTACAACCTGCCGTTAACTAAAGGGAGGGTCTTAACAGGCATATAAATTGTTTTTCGTTATTATGAGTACCCAATAAGATAGAAGTGATCGTTAAGCTAAAGGGAGGATCATCCTAACTTTAACATTTAAAGGTCACTTTATGTTTGAACTTACCATATTATATATTATATTCATTATGGCAACTTTAAATTTAAACAAAATGAGAATACACAACAAAAAAACGAAGCCCGCGGTTGCCACTGCGTTAAAAAAAACTTGTAAAGGTTTTTTTTTATTGAGGTATAGAACTTCAAGTTGCAATAAAACAACGATGGATTATTCGATTGACATGAATTTTATTTATCCGAAAGATAATCTTGTGGCATTACATTTTAAATATGATTTCTGGTATATGTAGTCCAATCTGGACGTCCAATTTTCGATGACTTTTTCCAACATTTGTGGCCGTATATCGGCAATAATACGGCGAATGTTGTCTTTCAAATGGTCAAGCGTCTGTGGCTTTACCGCATAGACCAATAACTTTACATAGCCCCACAGAAAGTAGTCTAGCGGTGTTAAATCACAAGATCTTGGAGGCCAATTCACAGGTCCAAAACGTGAAATTAGGCGGTCACCAAACGTGTCTTTCAATAAATCTATTGTGGCACGAGCTGTGTGACATGTTGCGCCGTCTTATTGAAACCACATCTCCTGGACATCATGGTTATTCAATTCAGGAATGAAAAAGTTAGTAATCATGGCTCTATACCGATCACCATTGACTGTAACGTTCTGGCCACCATCGTTTTTGAAAAAGTACGGACCAATGATTCCACCAGCCCATAAAGCGCACCAAACAGTCAGTTTTTCTGGATGTAACGGTGTTTCCACATACACTTGAGGATTACCTTCACTCCAAATGCGGCAGTTTTGTTTGTTGACGTAGCCATTCAACCAGAAGTGCGCTTCATCGTTAAACAAAATTCGCTTATGAAAATCGGGAACAACGGTAATCTCGTTTTGGGCCCATTCGACGAATCTACGCCTTACTTGATGATCGTTTGGCTTCAATTCTTGCACGAGTTGGATTTTGTAAGCACGCACACCAAGATCCTTCCGCAAAATCTTCCATAAAGTGGATGGACACAGATCCAATTCCTGTGCTCGATGGCGGATGGACTCATTCGGGTCTTACTCAATGCTAGGCTCTACAGCAGCAATAGCTTCTTCTGTACGCACCGTACAGCGTCTCTGGGGATGCGAGTTATCAATAAGAGTAAACGTGGTGCGAAAACGTTCCATGGTTAATCGAATTAACTGCTCTGATGGACGATTTTGTCGACGATAAAATGGACGTAGTGCGCGATACGTTTTCCGCACAGAACCATTATTTTCGAAATAAAACTGCACTATTTGCAAGCGTTGTTCAGGCGTGAGTCTATTCATGATGAATTGCCAAACCAAACTGAGAATAAATCACTTGACAGCTGTTAAATCGGTCGCCATCTTGAAAAGTAATGCCAACTTAAAGTTCTATACCTCTATAAAAACACCCTTTATAATAGAGCAGTTTTATTGACATTTCTCCGGCACAGCCATATTTTAGAAAAATGTTATCTGTAAGTTGTAATAACGAAAATTAGTTAAAGGTAACTTTGCAGTTCCCTTTAGCTAAAGGTAACTTTAACTGATCCCAAGTTTAACGAAAAGTTGTAATAATGTACCTTAGAGACACAAAACTACAATTTATTTTTTTTATTTTTTATGGAAAAATAAAGAACTACCATTTGAGACTGGTTTAAAACGATTGTTGATGTAATTGTGTTACTCTTGACCTGACATTTCATATCGTTGGCCGCAATGGTAGCAGATAATCAAACAACCAACCATTAAACAAAGGCAACGGTAGCTATAGTGGCAACAATTTTTTTTTTCTTTTGAGTTGACAACAAGCCAGATATTGTGAGTTATGCTTATGCTAAACGTTTTAACTTGAAAAATCCAGCCTCGACTATTTTCCTTTTATCCCTGGCTACTACAAAGTGGTGATCGGAATAAAATCATTAAAATTCTCCTTTATGCGTGTTTTTTCTATGTATACAATAACACCATTTTGCCGCTTTCAAATACAAACTGACGGATCCCAGTACATATTATTTTATTTTTGTTGCAATTTTTACATGAAACTAAATTTTACATGAAAATTCGTTTTTATTTTTTCTGACATTTTTAAAATTTTATTGCTGTTGGCTACACAGCATGACAATTTCTTTGTGTTTTAATTTGTTTTTGGTTTGTTGTTATTACTTTTGACAATAGAGAACATGGCATGCAACGGCAACAGAAGGACATCAACCATTCGCTGTGACATGATACAATGCTACGAAAACTTACTAATTTTGACCAGAAATAAATTATTTTTATTGTTTTATTGTATGATTATTGTCTATGGAGTTGCCATTGTTGTTCTTGCTTTATTTCAAATTAAATTAACAAATGGTTTTAGGAAGAAAAAAATATTCCAGTTGCAGTTTCTGGGTATTGTCTCTCAAAGTGAAATAAGTTTCTCAAGTTTTCCACTTTCATACTGCGCTTTCATGCCACCAACTATGAAAAAAAATAGAAGCAAAGTACTAATGTCTGAAGATAAGGTGACACCATGCAGAGCAGTGTAAATTGTTGAACGAATTCTGCGAAATTGGTGGACTGGGAACATTTTTTTTTAATAGAATTGAAATACCGTGGGATAATAAATATCCGTACTTGGCAGCAACAAGTCGATAATAGAGAATAATGTATGAGCATAGTTTAACAAGCTATATTCTCGTAGATTCTTCTCTATTATCGACTTTTTGCTGCTAAGTACGGATATTTATTATCCCACGGTATTTTTCAATGTAATCATTTCATTTGGTTTTCGTCTACGCTCTTTGTCTTGATAATAATATTATCTTGATATCATATTATGATCTCATAGTTAACTATCGCCTTCTGCGATCTATTGTTCTGCATGCGCGATGAATATCCACTCACCTTAACCGTTTGACTATAACGAATTTAATTATCTCTTCTTCTTTGAGCCGTTCATCGTTATCTCATAGTTCATAGCCACCATTCATATACTAGACTGGTGAAATGATTTTTCGCTTAAATATTCTCAGACGGAGTTGTCGACTAATGGCACGTCTCGCACTGACATGTGGTATACATACTGATCTTTTCTAATTATGTGGCAGTTCAGCTGGCAGAATCTTACATCTGAGAGAACGAAACAGTGTTTTTCTCTCTCGACTTTACATTTGTTATGCCAATCGGCTGGGCACCCCTGGCGCAAATTCAGCAGCAGTTGAGGAAGAAGAAATTACCGTCTAACGGTTAACGTGTACTAATGCGTACGAAAACATTGGGAACCTTATTATATCCCTCACGTAACTCTGTGAGTATTATCATTATTATTATGGGTGGCTTTGTGGAAACCTCTTAAAAGAAATTTTACGAAACCTTAAAAAAAGACAAACAACAAAATACATTTTATTTTTCAAGATATATTGTATCTATTATTGGTTTTATTTCTTAGTATTATTCTCAATAGTTCCAATGCACTGCCAGCAAGTATTTTTTCATATACCGAAACATTTTCTTGTATTGCCTGTATCCTAACAGCCATGGAATTTATTTTCTTTATTAATTGATTACATACATACATTCATAACAAATTTGGAAGAGTAAGCAGGTGTTATTTGCGAAATAAAAAAAATTATTCAATATTAGAAGTCGCCGTGGTCTAGTAGGTAGTGTGTTGGCTTATTAGACATAAAGCCCGGGTTCGTATCCCAGGTCAGACAATAAAAACGAAATATGATAAAATAAAAATATTTCTTCGGCGACTTTCTCTCACCAGATTTCTGGCAATAACTCTGAGAGTAAATAAACCTGCCATGAAAAAGTTTCTCAAAAATCTGTCGTTCGGAGTCGACGTTAAACAGTAGGTAAAATTAACGCACACAACATGAGTGGTGTGAGAAGCTAGGCCGTAATCCTGACTGAAAGGTTATAATAGCCAATTATGTAAGTATGTATGTATGCAATATTCCCAGCTAACTCTGATTCTTTCCGCCTAACGTATGCTAGTTATTTTTAATTTAGTTGCTCAAAATTCTTCATGTGTGATTGGAAATGTAGTGTTCACATGGAAGGATATGTCACTCCTCAACCTTTTGCATTCTAAACTATTTATATGACCTATGGATTTGGGATTTCAGTTAAACACAATATTAATAAAAAAGAAATATTGTCAGAAATCCATAAGATTATAAAAAAATATTATATAAATATTTTTTGTTTTTCTTGTTTGAAAATATCCGAACACAATGAGTTCATTAAACAAAACATTTTCCAAACAAGTGGCCGTAAATTAAATTAAAAAATTCAAGTATAAAGAAAAATTCTAATTCCAAAAAACAACATGAAAAGGAGGTTGCAATCGGCAAAGGTCGACTATATTGTAGTGTACACTACATCGTCGTTAGTTTCGTAGAAATAGACGGTGATTTAAGAACTAATTGTAATTGTTTTTGACACGAGTTGGTGTTTATATAATGGACAATAATAAGTCGATTATTTAATCACGCAATACAATATAGGGTTACGTTTTTGATAACACTCGTGTAAAGAGTTGAATGGATTTGAAGATTGATGAAACAAAGTTAAAATAAGAAAACAATTTTTATTATAAAAATAAAAAAATAAGGTGCAAAACTGAATAGCTGTACTGCAAAGAGTGAACGTGGCTTAAAGAGTATTTGTATCAAGTATATGTAGATGTCAAAGCTGTTCCTCGGTTTGGCCAGCCAATCCCTGGAAATCTTAAAAAGAACTGGCAATTAAACTATATGCTAGCTTGAAATCAAAAAAGTTCTATGTTTGAGTACCTTATGAATTAAAGTCTAAAAATGTGATGAACTGATCTGTGAACCGCTGCTGAAACGCAAGGAGATAAAATTTTTTCACTTCCAGTAGAAAAAGGAAAATGGTTTCACCGAAGTAGCGTAACAATCTTTCTCGAATTTAATTGAATTATGTTGGGCTTTTTGACAGTTGTTGTTAAAGATTCTTCCCATGTCAACCGTCTTCTTAGTTTTGTTTCTGTGCCATCAAACCTTACTACCAATATTTATCGGAGGATTCGTTAAGTTTGGAATATTAATTGACTGGTGAACCTTCAATAATAACCGTAAAGTTTGGTTTGTAGTCAAATAAAATAATGTTGAGCGTTGTTGGTGGCATGAAAATATTTTCATCGTGTAATATACCTCCAGTGAATATTACTTTGACTGTAACGTAACGTACACCAAAGGAAGATCGAATAGGCTCCTCATGAGAAAGACCAGGAGTAAAATTTTTCACCACTACGCTCAACATAACAATTCAGTACGCCTGCATAAAAATTACTATTTTTAGGTAACGACAGGAAAAACTTGATTTATGAAATTAAATTAAAGGTGACAGATATAATAATAAATTTGGGGGTACTTTCTGACAGGAACTGGAAAAAATTTAATAAAAAGTTTAAATTATCTATTTCGATGATACATACATACAAAATTTGTCATTACAACCCTTCAGTCAGAATTATGACATAGTTTCTCACACCACTTATGTTGTGTGTGTTAATTTTATACATGAGTGGCGGGACCTACAGTTTAAAGTCGACTCCGAACGACAGATTTTTTTTGAGAAACTTATCATGGCAATTTTATTTACTCTCAGAGTTTTTGTCAGAAATCAGCTGAGAGGAAGTCGCCGAAGAAATACTTTTTGTATTTTGTTTTGACGTCTGGCCAGGTGCTCGAACCATGACTTTACTAATAACTACCTACTAGGCTACGGCGATTTCATAGATCGACGATCTCGATGATCCTTAGTTTAATAATAAAGAGCTCTTACTTTAAATTGTTTTCGTTGTGGTTATCCTTTATATCAGCGAAGATGATGGTTAAAGAAGTAAAAGAGTTGAGTAGTGATTTTTAATAAATTTCAAAAAATATGAACATAACGGATTCGACTCAGTATTATTTGTAAACGAAAGTTATTACCAAAATTTAGGCAGAAGTGTTTACTTAAAATTTTCTAAACATTATTTTTAAAACCTCGACGTAGGGTATAGGGTATAATAAGTTATTTTTTAAAAGCAATAATGTTTTGGCACAAAATCTAAAAATTTGAATAAAAGCTTATGCCAACAACAGTATTGAATCCAATTAAGGAGTTCATATTCACATGAACTTCTATTTTAACTTTATATGGCAACTATTGTTAAAGTTTAAATTTTTGAACAACTTTTTGGGAAAAAAAGAAAAAATAACTTCAATAAGCAAATGAACAGATTCTAAACAGGGCAGTGAGTCTTGAACTTTGATTTTCAATTTGCAATTATTGGTTTTTAGAAATGTAAAGATGCAATTAGTAGTACTAGTAGGTAGTTTTTTGAACCAGATTCAGATTTTTTCTATTATTTTGTTTAACAAAATTTGTTCAATTTCCATGGAAACATACACAGAACACGTACCCCCTTCACCAATGGAACGTAAAACAGCAACCGTTTCTTTCATTTATCCGAAATCTTTCTCAGTGATTGGTGGTTGGCATTTTATAAAAAAAATATTTCTGCTGTGTTACGGAATATTTTGTTTCTTCGTTTTGTTAGTTTTTCAAGTATCATAAAAGATCTTAAACTAATAAAAAGGCAACGACAGCGGCAACAAACAAAAAGCGGTAAAATCTGTTTCATGTTGAGACCAAAAAGAGTGCCAAATTACCAGAGCAACGCTAAACGATTATATTTGGCAATGAATGAAATTTAAATTGCAAATGCAAATGCGACTGAGGCTGCAAATGTTCGTTACAATGAATGGAAATACTTAAACACTAACCAAATACTTATAAGAGTATGTGGTTGTAACACTGGTGTATTATGCTAACTCGTAAGTGCTACTACAAAAACAAAAACAAATTTAAGAACGACTTTGAAAATGTTGCAATTTGGGTTGATAGAGCTTTAAAGGCATGCAATTTAAAAACGATATCCGATATTTGCAGCAAGGAAGGAAAATTTGTTTTCACTTGGAAAAAGTTCTCAAAATTTAATAAGCAGATCCTTAGTAAAAAGATCCTTACTCAAGATTCGAAACTGATTGAAGTCGATGTCGATTCTTTTCTATGTCCGGAAACATATCGCTCTCACTTACATCTGACCACCGGCCAGTGAGAAATATCGGTCATAGGAGCATGACGTCCATAAGGACGGCTTTACATTGTAGTATGTTTGTCAACGAAATGGTTCATGGCATGTGGATTGCTCGGGTGGTATTGGAAGTTAGGTCACAATCCTGAATTAAGGTTTGTAATGACCTATTATGTATGTATGTATTAGAAACGAAAAGGTAATCGATAAGATTCTGTCAAACTGATAGCACACTTATCTTTACGAGCCTTAGACTACTACTCGGGGAACTACTCGGCCATAACATAATAACATTTGATCAACTAGGAGTCACATTAAAAACCCATCAGTTTAGGAAAGGCAAAACCGCACGGGAAGAGATTGCGCGAAAAGTCTGATAAAACTCAAAATAAATCCATTAATTCCTAGGAAGTCATAGTCGTGTATGCAACAAATTAACGACAATACTTTATTAATTTTTGTGATTATGACCATTATACATGAAGTGCTGAAAGTAGGGGAACTAGAACTATGGGTTATGATAAGAAGATAGTATGTGCATTTTATTGCAATATTTTTTAGAATGTTCCATAAGTGCCAGAGAGTAAACATTGGTGTGAGTGTGTCTGTAATTGTATACAAATAAAGTGCAACATGTAACAAACGTATAAAAAAGGAAAATTGTTTGTGTTAAAAGCAAAAATCATTTTTTGAAAATATAATAAAAAAATTGCCGTCTGTAAAGATGTAATAAAAATGTGTAAAAATATCTTCTACATCCATGTCCATATCCAGATGCATATGGATACTTAGAGTAAAGTATGTAATTGAAAGCAAAAAAAAAAAATATATTTGAGACATGTAGTTACATATACATACATACCAGTAAAATTTTTTATATCTCACGATATAAGACTACAGGTTCATTAAATTTATATTTATGAAACACATATGATTTTTAAGGCTTTAGAAAATTTTTAAATGAAATTTTTAATTTTTTTTTATTTATTTATTTATTTTATTTGCCTATGGAAATATTCCTTGCAGGCAATTTAGTAAAGTTACAACATATCAATTTTAAAAACTATGAATTTAAATATATAATTACATTATTTTTTATAACATTATTTGATGAAGAAAAATCTATTAGCATATACAATTTATTAAATTCTTTACACATTCTCCTTATTGGATCAGCACCAGCGTAGTTGGATCTAAAAAAATGTATTGATAATGGGGAAAAATGCCGTGACGGACGTTCAGGAACATTAAACGTGATATTATGGATTAAAAAACTGGAGCCTATATCACCAGTAATTACATTGAATATGAAGAGATATTTAACATAGTTCTGCGGCTTTTAAAGTCGGAAGTTTAAT
The DNA here is from genome assembly GCA_958299815.1 of Sarcophaga carnaria. NCBI lineage: Eukaryota > Metazoa > Arthropoda > Insecta > Diptera > Sarcophagidae > Sarcophaga > Sarcophaga carnaria. The sequence goes on from OY283149.1 coordinate 93,701,434, forward strand.
TAATGCTAGTCTGGCAGAATAAGAAGGTAAACTTGTAGGATTAAAATTCAGTCCTCGGAGACAAAACATCAAAAATTGCTTTTGTACAGATTCTATGACATCGGAATATTTTTTATATAGAGGATTCCATATTATGGAACCATACTCGAGTATAGGCCTTACAAGAGATGTGTAGAGCAATTTAGTAACATAAGGATCGTTAAATTCTTTTGCCCACCGTTTTATAAAACCAACTACGCTTCTAGCTTTATTTACTGTCATAGTTATGTGCGGGATAAAATTTAGTTTGGGATCAAGTAGAACTCCTAGATCCAGGAAGTTATCTACAAGCTCAAGCTCGTATCCATCAAAAGTATAGTTTGCAGGAATCGGATTCTGTCTTACAAATCTCATGTATTTACATTTTTTGAGATTAAGCTGCATTAGATTTAAATTACACAATAAATGAAACGAATTTAGGTAATTTTGAAGAAGTTTCTGATCGGAACTTTGGCGATAACTCAAGAAAATTTTTACGTCATCAGCGTACATTAGGATATTGGAATAGTGAATCGTATCAGATAAGTCGTTAATAAACAATTAAAACAGAAGCGGTCCAAGATGGCTACCCTGAGGTACCCCAGAAAGGACATCAATACTTCTGGAGCAGCAGTTTTTAAAAAGTACGGTTTGTTTTCTGTTAGTTAAATATGAGTAAATCCATTTTAGACTAATATCAGAAAATCCCAATAAATAAAGTTTCTTCCTCAAAAGTACATGATTGACTTTATCGAAGGCCTTGCTGAAATCCGTGTAGATAACGTCTGTTTGTTGCTGATGAAAAAATCCTCGATACACAACTGTTGAGAGATGAAGCAGGTTTGTTGTAGTAGAACACTTTTTTCGAAAACCGTGCTGATAAGGAGATATCAAGTTAGAAACTTGATAACATAAATCATCTGTAACCATTTTTTCAAACAGTTTTGGAATTATGCTCAGTTTTGCAATACCACGATAATTTGTAACATCGGATCTATTTCTTGATTTGATTTTAATTAGATAACAGCAGCTGTTTACATTGAATAGTTTACAAGTGCATAATAGTATGTTATGAGAATGTAAAATACCTAAATACTAGCTTTTGTGTTGCCATTTTTCAACTACTTTGTAAACTTTATTTACGCCATATAACATGTAACAAAATTTTTAGATTAAATTGAACAGAATGAATATGTATGTAAGTTATATATGAAATAATATGCATGACTGTGTAATAATATGCATATAGTTTACATAATAAATATTTGTTTATAATAAGAATACGTTATATTCTACTAAACCACGAAAATTTTACGAAATTTCTATGTAGATAAAGAAATATACAACTTATTTGCGTCATGTAGAGAATGGAAATTTTAAATGTAAAATTGATAAAATTTGTTTTATTACACTTTGAACTATTTCTTTACAATTGTATGCAATTTGGAAATTAGAACTAAATTTACACTTTGTTTACACCATGTAGACAATGTAAATTATTGCTATAATACAATAAAAATAACATAGAAACAAAATCAAGTACTCAAATGTCCAAAACTAAATTACCTATACCAGGGACGTCAAAAATATTTTACAAACATACAATCCTAAGAATTTCAACGAGCCAATTGTCTTAAACTACCGTAAACACATACGCGCAAATTTATCATTAATTTTCTACATGTAATTTATGTAAATTATAGACTAAAATGCTTTGCTTTAAGGAATTTTATACTATTGAAGTATTTTAAATAATGTCATAAAATATGTTCATTCCCTATAAGAGTGAAAAATCGATAAAGCACCAGTAAATAATTCTTATACTCGACGTATATATGTACATATTTGTCTTAAGGTTATAAGATTTTCTTTTAATAACACGTGTGAAATATATGTTTCCTGCACTACATTACCTTCCTTTCTGTTAGAAATTCTCTTTTTAATTTATCCTTTAACAAACATAACAATTTAATTAAATTATGGTGTTAAAACTTTACATCATGCCATCACCTTGTCCCTCTCAGCTATTTACTAAAGTTTTATGCATTTTACTCGTTAGTCAAATAAAGAAAATTTATTGTCTTCCTTTTTCCTTTACTATATATGCAGCCACATTAGGTTGGCAGTGGTTGCATTTTCTGTTTTCATTTTTTTCGTTTTTGTGAAAAAGAAACTTAGTGAACAAAAGATGTGTTGCACAAAAGAAAGTGCACATACTGCACGCACGGGGACAAGTATAACAGTATGTCTACAGGTAATATAATTTAACCTCATATCTTGTCGACTTCCGTTTAGTGTCCTATTTCCTTAGTGGAGCAAAGATGAGAAAAAAAATATAATAGAACGGGTATAGTTTGAGTAAATAGAAGATCGAAGAATATTACAAACATTTACAATTAAATTCAAATTCTAAGGAAATATTTAATTTAAAAGAGATTTCTTAACACAAATTAATTGGCCAGAAGTTTTTCACGCTAAGATTCATGCAATTTTAATGTGCATTTGAATAAACCTACATACACCCAAACCTGTTTTTACACGGTTTTTTTTACGCGAATTTGAAATAACACGGTTTTTTTTTTAACATATTTACCATTTTTTTTTTTTGGTCGCTCCTTTTTATACGGATAAAATCGTTTAATAAAATAAAAACTCTGTGTATATTATTGAACTAAATCTGTGCGTTTTTATAAAGTTATTCAATTTTATAGGCATATGTAGGCTGCTGCATCAATCCTATGTATATCTCTACAGTTTGTTTATACACTTACATACATACATAATATTTGTCTCTTTTTACGCGTTATTTTTTTACACGGTATCCACTGGAACGTATCTACCGTGTAAAAAAGGCCTTCAGTCAGATTACGAATTAGTTTTTAGGACCACTTATGTTGTGTGTGTTAATTTTATACATGAGTGACGGGAACTACAGTTTAAAGTCGACTCCGAACGACAGATTTTTGAGAAACTTTTCATGGCAATTTAATTTACTCTCAGAGTTTTTGCCAGAAATCTGCTGAAAGAAAGTCGCCGAAGAAATACTTTTTGTATGTTGTTTTGATGTCTGGCCTGTGGCTCGAACCCTGGCTTTACGTCTAATGAGCCAACACACTACCTACTAGACTACGGCGACTTCTTAAATAAACCTACAGAGGGGTATTAGAGGTGTGCGCAAAATTATATCTAGGCTTTGTATTCATTGGAATTTCTGTAGGTTGAGCTGGTGGTTTACTGAATATTAATTTCTGTAGGTGATGTGCCCAAGTGGGACGTAAAAAACTTGCATAGGTCAGAGTCTGCCTTGATATCAGCCTTGCAAATCAGCCTTGTAATATGTATGATACTAATACTCCAACATAAGACAAAAGCCAAACCTTCAAATACCTGAGCGGAAACGTCCAGAACAAAACGAAATATGAAAAAGATTTTTCTTCGGCGACCTCTAGCAGACTTCTGGAAAAAAATTCTGAGAGTTATTCAAATTGCTATTAAAAATTTGCTAAAAATATATTGTTCGGTGTCGACTTTAAACTGCAGGTTCCGACAGTCACGGATAAAATTAAAACACACAATGTGGGTGATGTGAGAAGCTAGGGTATAATCCTGACTGAAAGGGATGCAATGAGCAATTAATTAAGTAAGTCTGCTTTTGTCAACCTACTGAGTGGGATAGTATATAATAATGATATTATTGAGGAATATTTATATTGACCAAAGTGGCGAAATTAGAATTATTATCTAATTATTAGTCTGTCGTGCTCAAAATGCAATACAACGCTTATGCACAAGATGATGCTTAAAAGACTTTGAAGCTTTGTAAATCTAAACACATTTGCTTTTCGGAATCGCATATTTTATGTACTTCTAGGCTTTCTGAAAACATATCTGATCGTGATAAGTAGTGAATCCTACACGAAGTTGCAGACAGAATTTTTCATTTAATTGCACTATTCCTGTAGAAGTTTCCAATCTTTTATGTGTTTTATTACGTTAGCACATCCAAATCTAACTTTCATCAACTCTTGTTATATTTTCTCTTATCCCAATAAACGATGATTATGTTCAACATATGGTTTGCAATTTCGACTGAAGTAGAGTCGAAATCATGGTAAACATAGTTGCCTTTGATAGCACGAGCAATAGATGAAATTCAGAGAAAACGAAAGTGCCATAACATCTTTAATGCTCTCTTAAATAAATCAGCCGCATATTCATGATGCAACATTTTGAGCCCCTTAAGATTGCTTTCGCTTTCATTCCAATGCTATTTCCTCCTGCTTCATATTATACTGATAAATGAAAGGCTCATAAAACTCCTTTAAAAAATCTTGGAAATCTCTTTCCGTTATTTTTCCCTTTCTCGTTTCATAAACACATAAACGTTTCGTGTCTTCTGCTATTATTCTGTTTATCTTTTGTATCCCAGTTCTGTGCAAATTTCGAGTTCCAAAGGAGGTTCATTTTGATTGTGAACGTACGTGTTTAAGTGTTAAAATCTGATTTTCATGTCTAAGAAAACACAGGAAAGGGAAAGTTTCAAGAAAATCGAAAACAAAATCACAATTTATGTCAATTTTAATTTAAAATTTTTAATGATTTTCTGCGAGAAATATCCACGCTATTATTGTTGATATATTCGATATACGTTTTATAGAGTTGTAAACTTAATTAAACGACAAAAGCAAAAAGTCAAAAAAACTGAGAAATTTTTAATAATAATTCAGGAAGAGAATTAAAGAAATGAAATAATTAACCAGTTTAAAAGTAATTCGGCTATGTAAAACATGCAAAAGTAAGTTACAATTCATAATCATACGTTGAGAACAAAGAAAATCGAAAGTTTTATTTGAGTATCATTTTAAGGATTATATAGAAGACTACGTGTTTTTAACAGTGCATTGTTTTTTGTTCTCTATTAACAACACTAACCAATCAAATGTTTATACAAATGTTTTGTACTATATGATAATTATAAAGAACTTTTTTTAAAAGTGATCAGTTAAGAATCTGTATTTGCCACTCTCATTATTTGTAATAAAATTGTGAGAAGATGAAAACGTCTGATCTCTTTGAGGACAACGATATAAATTTTGAGTGTTTATTCAATAATTTGAAATGTAATTGGAACCTGAATAACAACTCATGCAACTGCAATCGACATAAACGATCAAAGGAATCTGACGGCAAAGATCTCTAGAAATCCAGATAAGATTAAACAGATCGTGACTAAATCTCAACTTGAAAGGTGTACTGTTTATTTTTTTTTTTTTTATGTGAAACCAGATCTATGGGAAACTGATTTAGCTATGTTCAATTATTACTCTACAAAACATTTAAAATCTGTTGGTAAATTGGGAGCAAACAATAGTTTTTAGAAAGAATATCAAACACATTTTGTGAATATAATAGTCTTAGACTGTGCAACCCTTCGTCGGTAGGCGCAAAATAAATGACAGCAAACCGTTAGTGAAGTGGAAAAATGTATGCCACCAAGTGTTTTTGAAAGAACTTTTAAATCTGCAGTGCTTTAAATCGCTGTTCAATTTATTAACAAATAATCACCGGTTGTTGCACATGTAGTTTCTTTTACTTGCAAGGTGTACTCGTATATTTATTGGTACATGTTTATTATTCGGTTTGTTTTTTGTTGATTTTTTAATCATTAACAAACATTTTATTCATTATACGTTATTCATTTTTTAAAAATCTGGTAAAAAACATTTACATTTTTTAATGTGTTTGACAAAACTGAAATTAAATTGTTAATGGTAATTTAATGTGGTTATAGTTCTTGTTGCTGCCTTTTTATGGTCGCATGTGACTCTCGTTCCATGTTCATGTTCATGTTGAAAATGACACTTAACGGGACACGTGCATAAATTAAACTCGAGACGTGTTTGCTACATTCCACATAAATTTGCCGTAAAAAGGCACGGTTTTTCCTAATGATCGAGTAGAGCGAGTGGAAATAGTGAGGCGATAGCAGCTAACAGACAATAACAACTTGGTTAGGTGGGGGGGGGGGTTCAATGATTGGGGTAATACATTTATAATGGTTTTAACAGTTAATTAAAATGTTGAAGCAAAAAATTGCAAAAAAAGATTTCTTAAATAATATTAAAATTAAAAAATATTGAAAAAGGAGAAAACTCACCGTTAACATTAGAATCTGCAAATAAAAAATAAAATACAAAATTAATTAAAGAAAATTGATTTATTTTGTGTAATTAAAATAAATATTATTACAGGAATTATCGCTCTTTTTGAGAGAGTGGTAATCTAAACACAGACGACCATCATATGTAATATGATGTGTTGTGTTGCAGATTAATAACAGTCCTATAGAGCGGTTAATTCGAAGAGCAATGAAGCCTTTTCGCTAATATGCATTGCGGCGAATAGTGCATACAGAAGAAACTGTATTTACAGTACAGAGCAGCATTAAGTAATCATTCAATTATACATCGTCCTATGCAACTGGAGTGGCCTCAATCTACTTTATTCAAGATTTTTCAAAAGGATCTTGGCTTAACAGCTATCAAATGAATTTCAAGCATTTGATTATATTGATAACAGAAGTAAGCAGTGCCTCAAATAGGGCTCTAGAACTATATAAAGAATCAGGAATCTCTTCCCACCCGATATATCCTCAGCTTCGTTTCCTAGCACTCTGCGGTGTCCTGCTATCGAATGCAACTGGATTCATTCCTCAAGTGCTAGCAACATTTTTCAAGTTGAAATGTTATACAGTGAGACTCAAATACCTTTAAGATAGTCCTGCAGTTTAAGAAAATATAAATAGTTTTAATCTTTGATCCCACTATCGTCTTCAGCAATGATTATGGTCTCAGTCTGAACAACACTTTTCCTCGTTAAATCGTTACATTTTGGTGAAGTCCGTGAAAAACAGAACTCGCTCAAAACTAAGCTCTCAAGAGGCAAACCTTTCCGTTCTCGTAGCTTAACCTGCCAGAGGACATCTTCAAATATGTGATAGAAATTGAGGTATCAATATTCCTGTGTATTATACCCTAACCTACCAATGTATATCGGGGAATTTTTTCAAATAGATTTGCCATCGAACACGCAGCCACTCTCATTATATAGACATGAAGTGATGTTGAAATCGTAATTGAACATCTTTTCATTTTCCTAATTATGGTCATAGCTTACTCCACCAAGCATACAAGTGAAGAATGGCGGTATATACACATAGTTCTACCGTAGAAAAAGCGGCTAAGCTCAGTTGTCTTAGTTTGAATAACATCCAACTAAGCAGTCTGTTCAGAATAGAGTGTATAACTTAAACATGCGGGATTTTTGAAAAATTCTAAAAGTTTATAATGAAACACTATCATCTTGTTATTTCTTTATGATTACCGTTAGATGGTACCCGATTTTTCAGGCAAAATAAAATTAAGAATCTTCGGTACTCTTGCTGAAGATTTGGTGTGGATTTGAGCAACCTGCATATTGTCTTAATGGACCAGTATTCCTGTTCTCTCTGTGACATCTTCAACACAATGAAATATGGAAAAAAATTTCTTCGGAGACTTCCTCTTAGCAGATTTCGGACAAAAACACTGAGAGTAAATAAAAAATTGTCATGAAAAGTTTCTCCAAAAAAAATCTGTGAATCGGAGTCAACTTTAAGCTGTAGTGCTCTCCCCTCATGTATAAAATTAACACACACAACAAGTGGTGTGAGAAGCTAGCTCGTAATTCTGACTGAAAGGCTGTAATGATCATGTGTTATGTTTGATTTTTAAGCAGCATTTCAAACATACAAATCTATGTTCCAACGTCTCTTGACTTCAACTCCTCTGGTTCCGTTTTTCTTTGCTTTCGGTTGCTACTTGCAACCGTTTGTTGGCTCCTCGTGATTTTACAAATGATTCCTGTACCTTCATAGAGTAATGACTTTAATTTATCATCATATTCGAACTATATTGACCGACTAGCGTGATCTTTGTCTGTTGTGTCAAAAGCATCACTTATAAACCGCACAAGGCATCTTTCACATGTGGAAATCATTAAATCATATTTAGGATTAGCAATCTATGTCCTTATTACATTTTTCTAACCAAATAACTTTCCTTCAATGCCAAGTTAAATTTTCCAATTTGAACGGCTAGAAGAAATTTTTCTTAACGCAAAAAATTTTGGTTAATTTGCTATTGGAGGTTTATTTACTGTGATAGAGAAATACTAAATATTATCCAAGCCAAATATTTTCCCAGCGCACAAAAACTTAATCACTTGTGTTGAAAGTTCTCATCTATTAATGCCTTAAATTCAAACCTCATTATAAGCTTAGGCAGCAACAACTTTAACATTCGCATTGCCTTTAAGCAGCAACTAAAATTTTAACTTTAAATCGTAGGAAAGCCTCCCAAGCCTAAATGGAGGTATTTGTAAACAATCAGAACAGAAGAAGAAGTGTATTGCATTAACATTTAAATGCCACCAAAAATTGCGTATGAAATTTTTGCAATTCGCAACGCGTTTAAATGCAACTGCTTTAAGGCATTAACAAACCATTATTTCTGCTTGAATATTTCAACAGGTAGGCATTCCAGCAGCAACAACACATAACCCACTACAATAATCACATGTAACAAAGGACATAAACACACTTGCATATTTGCTATCTCCCACTATCCACCTGGCGGTAGTGTTACCTTTAAACTTACAACATTAAATACGATCGAGGCTATCCTGTACATGTAAGCCACATACCAATGATAATGGATTTGCATTTTAAGCCGAATCTGTGGACTGTAAAATATTTGCTTTGAGTCCCTGTATGCCTGTCCGGTTGTAGGTTTGTAAGGAAAATTCTCGCTCTCGAAAAAACAAAAACAATAACGTTAACGTTTCATACATAACAAAACGGGAACAAAGTCAACGTTATTACCGCAGATTGGTACGGAAGAGGGCATAAAAGAGTCCATTTGTTGGTACTTTAAAGGCTTATGAATGTTTTATTGGGCGCCAAATTGATTATGTTGCCACATGCGAGTTTCAAAAACTTCATATATAAAAAGGCAACAACAAACACCACGTAGCCAATTAATGCAGGCTCGTCGCTCAGCCTTTTTCGTCGCTCCGTGTGTTCTACTGTCTACATGTTCGTGTGCCTGGCACAAATGATCTAAAAGCTGATTTTAGCTGAAAATTATATTTTACAACACCGTTGACTTTCATATAATGATCAGTTTATTTATGTGTCATATCGGAGAGCAACAAAAAGAAAAACAATTTCGTACAAAAATAGAGTTACCAGATATAATAAATTGAAATCTGGAATAGGAATTGATTTATTCTTATTTATTTTCTAATCGTAGTCGGTATCAAAAATAAGTTCCGAACTTAAGACCTTTTCCACAATGGCCCAGCTTTATACTTCAACTCCTACGTCGCATTATATAACTATGATAACTATTATGTTGTCCAGGTCAAACTTATTTCATTACTTGATGAATCTAAGATGTCTCTGTTCTCTCCCCATAGCATTCTGCACTGGTAACATAAGCGATTTATGGACATTTCATCACTCTGCTCTACTCTACATTTAAAAAACACAGATCGGTGTGTTTGAAAAAGTTACCTTATTTCTATAGAGGCGTACCAGTTTTTATTCCGCATTTAAATTTGTCAACACACCTTGTTGGAGCAATGTTAATTAAAAACTGTATAATTATCAGGTAAATAACCAAACAAAACAACGTGTGTTGAGCAGAACCTGGAAACTGATCATAATTTTCATCGAAGAATGATGCCCACTTCTGGATGAATGGGCACGTGAGCAAAAAAATAAGAACGACATCAATCCACATGATGTCTAAGAGCCATCCCGAAAAAGTCGCTGTTTGGTGTGGATTTTAGACTGGCGATTTCATCGGTTCATATTTCTTCGAGAACTACGTTGTCCAAGCCATAAATGTTGATGACTACCTACTTTTTTGGCCTGAATTAGATAATATTTTGTCCAGCGATATGTGGTTTGAACAGAACAGTGCTATGTGACCCCCAATGAATACAATGCACGACCGATTTGAGGGCATGGTCATTTCACGTGGAGGTTATGTGAAATGATCACAGAGATCGTGTAATTTGTTGTAGGTAAAAGCGAATAAGCCACGAACTACTGCAGTTCTTAAAGATAACGTAACTCATGACATCACTAAAATCTAGCCTGATTTCTTTGGTATCTTTATTACTCACTTCTTTTCGTCCTTTGAAAGTTATGTTCCAAGTGTCGGCTTATATCCATGGCATTGTTAATTGTTGCTCTTTAGCAAGTCTTTACTCTTTAATTGATTATACGTAGTGACGTTTACCAAAACTTTCTTCTTCCTGCGTTATACATACATACATACATAATTGGTCATTAAAACCTAGCTTCTCACATCACTTATGTTGTGTGTATTAATTTTTATACATGAGTGGCGAGATCTTCAGTTTAAAGTCGACTCCGAACGACAGATTTTTGAGAAACAAGAAGACAAGAAAAAAGAGATACGAAAAATATCTGCAACAATTCCCACACGGACACCATCAACGACACACCAACAAAATGTTCTGTATAGCATTTTGATATGGCAGGGGCACCATTAAAAATATTTGTTTAAGTGATCACATGGGCAGTCTGATTCCTCTCAGTCGAAAAGGTAGTTTCTGTTTCATCCCTTAAAATTTATACAGAGTCAACATAAATACTAACAAAAAAAAAAAGCTCAAATAAAAAATTAAAAAAAAAACAAACAAAAAATTTAAAAACTTGCTATTAGGAGACAAAGAGAGTAGTTGATAATTAAAAATAAAAAGTTATTTTCGCTTTTGTTTGCCTTTCCTGTTGTTGTTGTTGTTTCATAATATGGGTTAGAGAAATTTGTCCAAAAAGCTAAAGTGTAAGCTGACACAGTTTACCAACTATTTTGGGAGCATAATTCCATTGAAAAGTTGATAACAAAATTATGGTTGTGGCAACATAGTTTTTCATCCTCAAAATAACTTCCATAGCGTTTTGTGTCCACCCACAAACAAGTTGTGCTATACGAAAATGGTCAAACGGAAGTGGCAACTTCTCCTTCGCTGCGTTTCGGTTTCAAATTTGTTGGCATTTCAAGTTTAAATAATTTTTGTATAAAAAAATCATGAAATGAAACTTGAAAGAAAAAAACCATAAACATAGAAATAAATCAAAACTAGATTTTAATTAATCTACGTAGTAAAACAAAAATGGTGTTCAACCTCGTAATGTGGGTACTAAGTCGGTAGTGAAAATGAAAACCAATTCCATATGTAATATCTCGGCATGGCTGGTTTCCACAAGAATGTTGCGATAAATTTAATTAAATGCACTTTCTCAATAAATTCCAAATTGCCTGCGCCTGGTGACGATACACATTAGCCATATTTAGCAGTTTATTTTTCCTCAATACTAAAGTACATCCATACAAATTAAAATGATATATTTTGACTAGTCTGAAGAAAACACATTATTCCAATTCTCATTAGATATGCTTTAGTATGGAGGAAGAAAATTAAGGTGCTCAATCCAAAGAAATGCATGAAACAGTCATGCATGGCCTCGGTAGTACAATAGTGTGGGGATGTATTCTGGAGATAGATGTGAACAGTTCGAAATTTATTGAGAAAATAATGAGAAATTAGAGAGACTATTTTGAACGTTCTAAAGAACAAATCCATCAAAAGTTCGGAAGCACTAAGAATTTCTAATGGTAATTAATTCCAACAAGTCAATGAACTCAATCAATGATACAAGTGGCAAGTTGCAAATGCGAGTAAATCATAATGCAAACACAAAAACAGCAAAACTCGTACACAGGAATAAAGAAAATCGAGTTCTTATGTCCTTTTGGAATTGTTTATGTGACGTTATAATGCCATAGCCACTTCAATTTTTTCTTAATGTTGTCATAGAAGATGCAACAAACATCATAAAAAATAGGGAGGTCCCTCTGTAAGCCAAATAAACGCTGCTATTCGTACGTTTCTTTCAGCACAGCATAAGTGGTAGGAGTAGCAATAATGCTGCCACTAGCATCATCATGAGCAATAAAGCGCTTAGCACTGTAATAGCACATCTCCGGACCACGCTATTTTTAAGTGAAGATCATTGTCAAACCCAGGAAAAACTCGTAAAATTAGTGGAAGCTACCCAAGCAGCATGAATACGTAATCTATAACAACTAAAGCGGCAATTGCTCTTTATTGTAGTAAAGAAGCAAACTGGAATATGAAGCTTGAAAATGTATGCTGGCTTTGTAATCAAACAAACTCTATTCTAAGGGGTTGCTATTTGGTGGTGGTCCTTACAGAAAAGGAATTTTTAAGCCCGGTTTGAGAATATTTTGAGAATGGTAGGAAGAACGGTGACAGGTGTTCTTAGGAGTACATCATACAAAGCTTTGTTTATTGTCTTTAACTGACTATCAGCAGACTCGTGGGTGAAATAAGTGGCTGGGAATGCGGCAATGAGACTGAACAACAGGTACAGTTGATCTGGATATCTGCTGACTAACCGATACCTGAAAGCGTTCTCTATCCTGGTTTTACAACGAAGATACTGAATGAATCTTTTATGATAACCGTTTACAACTGACCGAACATTGACTCATTGGTTTTCATGGCATCTTTCCAAAACTTTCCAGAAATTACCTTACCCGCTTGCTGTGCCATTAGTCAAGGTGAAATTGTAAATATAAGAATTACTGCTCCGCGAATGTGATTTCAGAGTATATGTGTTGGCAATATAATCATATTCGCCGACAGTGAAGAGGCTAATAGATCTTTAGAGATTGTGATCACATTTAAGATTGTCTAAGAATGACTGGTGACTCTGAATTAGATACCAAGACGTTCGAAGTTTACTCTCGTATAAACACGGAAATACAATAGAAACTTGTTTCTAATGAAAATGGAATTCTAATGACTGACATAACTCCACAGAGCTCCAAACAAATTTCATTAATTTGCAAAAGAAAGATACATACAGACTTCAATGGCCATTACAATCTTTGAGTCAAGATTACAACCTAGTTTCTCGTACAACTTATGCTGTGTGTATAGTGTAACAGCGTACAGTTTAAAGTCGACTCCGAAGAATTTTTGCCAGAAATCTGCTGAGAGGGTGTCACTGAAGAAATAGTTGTTCGTATTCGACAGAATTCGTCCAGAATCTATCTTAAGGACCATCTCCATTACAGCAGTTTTAAACAAATTACGACTTCTGGATACACACGCCCGGGGGCTGTGATTGGCTCTACAGAGGATTATATCTTCTGTAACCACGGGGAAAATGAGAAAACCACACCACATGCACACAGAACTTATTGATAGAACGAGTATATTCAAAGGTGATTCAAATCGAATTCACATTCTCATATCGAGATGGATGAGAAACGCCAGCTAGGGATTATAATTATAAGCAAGCTGACAATTTAGACTAGGCTTGGATATGTTATCAAGCGGTAGTTTGAAAATGAACTTTATAAAAAAGTAAGAATTTTAAATCTCCGAAATGGTACTTGATATATTGAATAATGAAGAGCGCAGTTTTTATCATTACATGAGGTATAAAAAATTTCATATGAAATCTGGGCAACTAGGCGAAGGATAATTTTCACAATTTGGTGTGCCTTCAAAAAATGTCGAAAATATAACTACATTAACACATTGGCCTCTGCTGATTGTTTTTTGTCAAATGGAGGGATTGTAACCAGAGTAACCAAAACGGCAAAAAAAGCTAAGAGTTCTCGCTGTTTTGTAATTCATTTTCTCAGTTTTCACGAATATAAAATTACTTTTTCTGTTGATTTTGTTTGTTTTTTTTTTGTTTCTGTATGTATATGTTTGTGTAGCATTAACTCATATGTATCACAGGCTATCAATATAAGCTTTTGTGCAGTTATCAATGTACTCTACAGGAGTTAACTTTTTTTGTTACAATAATAGTAGTACGAGTGCGCTATACAATGTGCCAATGTAAGGCTCCCCTAACATGTAAAATCTTTAAATGCCACGTTAGGAAAGTATCGTATCAAAAGGAATGGTGATGACTTTCGTTAAATGGGATGAACATTTATAAATATATAAATAAAGCAACATACATCAGAATAAAGAACGAAGCAGAAGTAAATGATTGTAGTTTGAAAAGCTGAAGCAAGCAACCAAAGGAGCTCAAAACAAATCCAACATATACAAACAACTAATTACAATAGATATGTATGTATACTTCAAGTACAAGCTGAGCTGTGAGCGAATCTTCACCACCAACATGGTCGTCGTTATGCTTTGGCTAAGCTTCTCCCCTAGCAGAGTAAAAGCATTGCAACAACGCCAACAACAACACAAGAATACACATACCAATGCAAAACAACTGGTGCAATTAATAAGTTATTTTATGATAAACTTTTGTTACCAAAATTAATAATATATAATAAAATATAATAAACGTAGTCCATAAATGGCGAGGGATGAAAGTCACAATCTCCGACATTTTGCAAATCAAAGGTTTGTATGCAAATTAAATGGATTTACATTTCTTGTTGCCAACAGGAGCGAACGTGTAATATCGCTAAGCTTTGGTGGACATTTATAGACAGGAAGAGTACTCGCTTCTGTCCTTAATTCGCACGGTCATCCATCAGAGAATAGCGATTATCAAGGGCCACTGTCCTTTTGGTTTGCATGTCGAAAGACTTGGTACTCCGGCAAATTGCTTCTGGAGGAGCTGTGTATCTGAGAAGAAAGAGATTGCCTTTTGCCTTAAGTGTCAGTGCTATGGTCTTGTCATGTTTTGACCACAAACTTTCTGACATCCTTGACTGGGTTCTCTAATATAAAGAACGCTGCAATGCATAGATTTAATTTGGATTCGGGTTGGTTTCATTTGGAGTATGTGTTGCCTTTGGATTGAATATTGAATATGATATAACAATGGTTCTAACTGCAGATCTGAGTGGGACTTCGTCCTTCAAAGAAGGAACCTTATGGTATAACAATAACAGTTTCTCCGCGAGCTGTAGAAAGAGGAAATTTTACGAAAAGAAAGTTTCCTGGCGAATTACGCGATTTTGAGACAGTCAGAGCAAATCTGGATTCCTCTTAGTTGCAATACTGCTTAGGAAATACTGAGTGTGTTGAATAAAGTTTAACTACATTTGACTGAGGGAGATGACTGAATATCTTTCTGTTGAGACCTCTTTAATTAGGGTACTTTGTACGTAGTATGAGAGAGTGTTAAATAAGGAATGTATTCCCTTATATTAACTTAACAATCTGACCTCGTTAGCATATGTCACACATAAAAAGCACGTACATGTTTTGTTAAAAAAAATTTCATTCAAAAGGCAGTTCAGGGGTACGAATGAGTATATTTTATTTAATTTTAAAAGTATAAATAATAATGAAATGCTTAAAAACAAAATGACCCACACCTAGCTTTGAACAACGAAAAAAAGGACAGTTTTTTTTTCTTTTTTCTCCTCCAAACAAGCGGTTTCAGGGGATTTATTACTTTTCAGGAAAACCTCATCTTTGTTAGAAGAGCTAAGAAACGTATGATTATGAATAGTTTCGTTTACAACCCTCCAATAACAAGTCAAAGCCAAAGTATGTTCAATTCCTATAGTTAAGTTTTTTTGTTCCAAGAACTTCAAATGATTACTAACGACGACCATAGAATGAAGGGGCTTCTGCTCATGTCCTTAACAAATTATGCGAAGAGCCTTAGAAGAAACACCCACTCAACACAACATAGCAACAACAATAAGAAGTAGAAGAAGGAATGACTTTCTTAATCTTCTAGAATCATGTATTAAATTGCTACCTCTTGCTTCTGCTCCTATAGAATTTGTTCTAGAAATAATGGGGGAGCGTTGTTCTTGAATCGAGGTTAATGACAATATACTCCTAAAAGCATATGTAGAGTAGAGAGAGAAAGGGTGGGAGAGATGGAAAGACTGGGTAGGTATGCCTTGTGTCATAATGGCTAGGGGAAACAAGTAGAAACAAATGCAAAACATTATAAGAATCGTCAAGTAAAAACGTACAACAATTCGAAGCAAGCAAAGGAATACTTGTAACCCAACCATTCATTCCACTCACTCACCCATCCATACATTTGCTGGCTTCATATATTTTTTTGCTTTGCCTACGCATTTTTTACCCCCTTTTTATTATTTTCCTTATCCTTGTTATAATTACTCCTTTCTTTGGTTCTTCTTCTGCAGTGTATATGCGTATATTCCCCCGTTTCTTTTGCTCTTCACTTCAATTTACTCTCTGCCTGTAACATAGTTTACATACTTTCCTTTCACCGTAAACAGGAAATTTTTTGATGTCTAAATAAAATCTACGCATAAATGCTAGAGAAGTAGAGGGACATTGGACATTGCGTTTGACTCCAAAGACATGTGCATGTAACAAATTGTCGGTGGTTTTGGCTTGAAGGTGGTGAAATGCATGCGTCAGTACACTCTACTTTCAATGCAATGATATTTGAATTGTTTCCTAACGAATCTAACTAACCTTCCTACACATCCCAACCCTGGACATATATTTTATTATGGACGCAATGCCCAAGTTAACTTCGCCTATCTGTGTGACCTTATCGGCGTTCTAAAGTTGGTTTTTGCCCAACGAAGTACATTTACTAGGCATAAGAAACTGCAGTTGTTTGAAGAAATTAAGAAGAAACATACATAAGAGTTACCACAATAACAGATTTTCTTCCTACAAAGCCGCCTTCATTGTAAGTCAATCCACTTGTAGTGTTTGTGATTGAGTAATACTTAATAATGAAAACAAATTCATTTGTTTACCACACTTCGGTAAAATGATTTCCAAATATTTGGTAAAGCATGTCCACAAATAATTAAAAAAAGAAAAAATTCAAAGAAATACTCACAAAAATAAAGAAAACAGAGAAAGAGATACAGAGAGAGGAAAAAAGAATCCAAAGAACGAACTTAAGTGGGAAAATCAATTAGCACAACGCCTCGTTTAAAGCCGCAGGCTACAATAAGTTGTAGAACCGCTAAACCAGTGTACTAGTACCGCAGCATTGTTAAGGAAAAGAACCAGTTTGAGAAGCAATCAACAGCAGCTTAGGCTTGGCCGGTCATGTCTGTTCTGCTATGGAAATCACAATTTACTGCAACACACATGGACTACTGCTGCACAGTCCATGGTTGACTGCAGCATAAGTAACGCTTGCTTTTTGCAAAATGATCGTAAGTGTGGTTTGCAGTTGAGTTGTTTGAAAAGAGTAGCCTGCTTGCAACAGATTGTTCGCAGAGTTTATGGATATTTTATAATGAACTTGCTACGCTGGCCTTTTGAAATAAATCGATGTGTACGAGTGTGTACTCATAAATGTGCTACCCAGTCCATCACCATAAAATAAAAAAAGCAATATAAGAAGCAAATAGGAGACAGAAGAGCAGAAGAACGGAGGGGTAAGGATAATAACATACGAGTACGTACGTTAACAACTGGCTACTGACAGTTTAGAGGCACAATAACTATGCCATGACACGTATTGAGATTTACATAATAACCCACTGGGGACGCATTTTGGCGCATTAACGGACTCATTATAGGTTTTTGTGTTCTGCAATAAATTTCTACAGTGAAAAAATAACTGGAGGGTGAAATAAAAAATTGCGGAAACCACTGTACAAGGGTTTCTTTCCTTCCCAACTCTTCTATGTCTGGTTCATAAAGATAGACTCTGTCTGCGGCCTCCCATAGTTTTTTTAGGATCAGTCTTGAAATGCTGCCTTTCTGCGAGAAAAAATTATAATTTCTCTCCTCACTATCGTAAATATTATGCCTTGATGTTAGCCTTGTAATAGACTTGATGTGCTACTGGATCTTTTCTCAGCATTACTGAAGTGAACATTTCTTATGTGCTTACCCTACTCCGCTGTTCATAGAATACCACCCTGAATCAATAAAGTATTGCGAAAGTTACTTTGAAAAGGCTTGTGGTGCGATAAAATAATTTGTATTAAAAGCACGGCGATTTTTTTGGGAAATTACTATAATCTGAGTTATGCAGCAGGCTATAAAGAAATAACACAGGTTGATAAATGAATTTTAGACAGAGTATTGTATACTTAGAGTATATTTTTTAAAATGGGTGTTTTTTTGAGTCCAACATGTAGATTGTGTAGCGATGAGAAGGAATCATTGGAAAACGTTCTTGGAACCTGTGGGGAATTAATGCATACCACGTAGAAACACCACGTGCTGGGCAGACAATTGACATTGTTGATGTCGAACAGCATCCGAAGTTTTTCAGGGCAATAGGCTTGGAAGAGACATTATGGGGATACAATAGATCGTTTGGCCGCAGTATTAAGACGGAGAAAGGAATGTGGAATGCCAATAAAGAAGAAAGTGATTGAGACGCATGCAAAGTATAACACAGAAAACGACACATCAAGAAGAAATAATGTATGTGTTATCCTTAAAAAAAAAATAAATGCAAATATGTTTAGAGAGGCTTTAACAATGAGACAGTTCCAACTGTAGGTCGTTCCTGTACCGAGGAAATAAGGTCTTGCTAACTGTATCTACATAAGCCTATTTGAATACTTGGTGGTTCAACAGATTATAAGGTAAATATCCAACCTTTTTTATTTTCAGGTTGGGATTTGAAACATTGAATCTCACTACACTGCATCGTTGTTTTTAATTAAAATAACCGACATTTTTATGCCTTAAGGTGTTAATATTGAAAAAAATTTTCTTTCACTCACATTTTTTGGTCCTATAAAATATACTGCGTCTCCCCTTCAAAGACTTGGCCTTTTTTGAATTTTGAATTATTTTTAAAGGATTTTCTCTTTTTCTCATTCCTGAATGCACTGACTGTCTGTCTGTCGGTCTGCTTCTTTTCTTACGTTTTTTTTTTTATTGAACTTTAAAGAAATCAATCACCTGTTGGGCATAAATTATACACGCCAATGCATGGCCAGTTTAAATTGGGCGTAGATAATATCTTCACAGGCTTAGTGGCGGTAGATGGATGAAAAGTATGGGTGGAGAGTGCAAAGATACATCCGTGGTATAATTTACCTTCAACTGTAACTTTTTTATTTTATTGGGCATAATTACTGTGTTAATTTATGCATTACAGAGGAAACCTACACTTTGTCTCTCTTTAAACTCACTTGTAAGTGCTTAAAGTACTTCAATAGCTGGTATGGGTTTTAGTTGTTATTGCTATAATCTATTTAATGAATTTATTAATTAATTTAACCGAATCCATAACGATAATGTTGCCTACAAGTAAAGATAAGTCTTGTAGATTTACAATCATAGCCATGGTATGAGCCATGTATCAGCCACGTATTTAGGGTGTATGTATCTCATTATAAAATGCTTATCATTAAATTGAATTCTATGCTATTCCATTGAAAATTTGAATACAATGTTTGGTTTATATTTCACCATTTGCTTATGCTTCAATACACTGACTTTCTTAAAATTTTGTTTTGCAATATGCCACACACTCGATATATTAAAAGGCTAGGTCATGTGGCAATCAAAGAACCAGAATTTTTCAATTAATCAACTCATGAATTTATTTTAAGGAGAAATTACTGTTGTTATTGTATACTTCAATATTATGCAGAATATTACACTGTTTACACAGGAAGATGCTGTTTGAAATTTAAAGTATTACACAACTGAGGGTTATTACCTCATTACCACTTCTACCTCTGCACTATTTAAGAATCAATGAAGTTGGAAAGACAGTCTGATTGTTTGGCTTTATATAGCAGTAAATTCATACCTAATCTAATAAAAAAAAAAAAATAATTTCAAGTTGATGTTCATGTTACATTTGAAGAGAAGGACACAAATATTACACCCTAAATACTTGAAGTCGTCATAGTCTAGTAGATAGTGTATTGGCTTATTAGATGTAATGCTACGGTTAAAACTCCAGGTCAGACATCTCCAACTAAACGACTTATGAAAAAATATTCCTTTAGCAGATTTCTGGCAAAAAGTCTGAGTAAATAAAATTGTCCTGAAAAGTTTCTCAAAAATTTGTCGTTTGGAGTAGACTTTAAACTGTAGGTCCCCTCCACTTCTGGATCAAATCAATACTACAACATAAGTGGTGTAAGAAGCTAGGTCGTAACCCTGACTGAAGGATTGTAATGACCAATTAAGTATCGTATCTTTAGCGGTGCTCCGCATTGTTAAACCTTTAACGACTACATTAGTATCTCGCCCGTAACACTTCCTAGTTACTGGTTTCTTTTTGGTATCAGAGATGGAAACTTTGTAGGGATCCGAATTCGCTCTAGGTGTTACAATTTAAATGCCAGTGCTCTACCAATATTAGTAGCCTAATGCTTGTGACGAACTAGAATGTGGAAGCGATGAACAAGTTCATGTGCTGGGATGTAACTACAAAGTGATACTAACGAGACCATAAATTTAAAACCAAATAAGAAAATGCGAATAATACGCTTAAAAGAGCAGACAAGCTTCGCAGACAGTAGTCTTGAATATATCGTTTTAGATGCTAAGAATCCAACAATTTCAAACACATCAGGGATTTATATAAGGTTTACATTTTCCAAGGTAAACTTAAGGAAACCAGAATACGATAGAGTAGCTCACACTGAAATATAATATATTAGATCATAGCATAACAAAAATGGGCAAGATAAGGAATAAAGTTGGACGAGAAAGTAAATAAAATTTGTCAATCATTACGATTTGTTTGATCAACTTTTCAAATAATAATCAATGATTTCGAATAACCCGATTACAATTTTATTTTCAAAAAACCCGTTTTTTGATCCACGCTACAATCACCCAGCTTTTGAAATAAGCATTTACAGCGTACTAAAAGAAAACAATAACAATAAAAACTAAGACTAAAACTAATTTCACTTTGACAGAACAACATTTCTGCACACACACAAATACTTCACAAGTTATAGACTTCACTAAAAGCTTCATGTCTTAACGTCTTTTTCAGTATCCTTAGCAGGGTTTAAGCCATAAATGTATTATTACGAGTATTTGGGTATTTGAATAGATTCGTATGTACATAAGTTTTAGCCATTTTTTGTAAACCGTATGGCTGCTTGCAAATACGTTTAAATCCGTATTATAATTGCAACCAGACAGAGGCATTATTAAATTGTTGCTGCTGCTACTGCCTGCTATTCATACACAAATTCGTTTGAGGAAGCAATTGTTATTTGCATAACATGCATGCAGTCTTTTTATTATTACCGTTATTGTTATCGTTACTGTTATTATTACGATTATTATAAATATTATCGTTCTTTGATTTCGTCTGTGAAATCTTGTTATTGCTTTCAACTGCATTACACATGTGTACACCATTTCCAAAATGGTATTCGAAATATTCTTCTCTTAAGATTTTAGAATGATTTCGTCTCAACAGTATCCTTTCAAATGCATGCCAATATGACAAAATATACCGGAAAGATATTTTAAAGTTAAAACCAATGGTCCGACGAGGTTATACAAGTCAAAAACATGAACAAATTTTATTTATGTGGAGTTGAGAGTAAAAGTGACAAGTGTTCACTAGTCATTTTATCACTCTCTCGTTTGCTTTTTGTCTTAAGGACTTAGGATTAGTGGTGTTCTATACGGAATGTGAATCTAAAAAAGAAGGAGGTAATAATTCGATATACCCATTAGCAGAAGGGACATGTACAAGATGGTATACAAAAAGAAAAAGTCAACGCTGGACTTGGATTGGAGGACGTTGCCAAAACAGTTTTTTGAAACTTATTTTATGAAACAGTCCCAACCTTACGAAAGATATGATTTAAGTTCCAGACCGATACATGTCTCTTTCTAATAATAATGTCCGTCTATTCGTGTTGGAGGCAAATGAATGGACTTTTATTCAGAGAATCTTGTCCAAGGAAGATAAACACGATATTATGTGTTATGTGTATATATATATTAGATGAAACACGATATTATGGCTATGGTGGCGTTTAAGAACTGATATTACAAAAATAGAGGTAACTTTTGGTAAAAAAAGGCCTGTGGCATGAAGTCGCCGTAGTCTAGTAGATAGTGTGTTAGCTTATTAGACGTAAGGCCACGGTTCAAACCCCAGATCAGACAGCAAAAACGAAAATATGAAAAAATATTTCTTCGGCGGCTTCTTCTCAGCAGATTTCTGACAAAAACTCCGAGCGTAAATAAAATTGCCATAACAAATTTCTCTAAAATCTGTAGTTCGGAGTCGACTTTAAACTGTAGGTACCGCCATTCATGTATAAAATTAACGCACAGAACATAAGTGGTGTGAGAAGCTAGGTCGTAATTCTTACTGAAGGGTTGTAATGAGCAATTATATATTATATATGTATGTATGTATGTATGTGTCATCAAGAAAACGCACAAATTCACACGTTCATACACAACTGCGATAGCCAAAATTATTGAATTAAACTTCATTGGAATTTTTCCTACTTTAGAATTTTGTTAAAATAGAGTCGGTTGATGTAAACGAGGTATCATGGAAATTTTGTATTCGTTTGAATGACTTATTGATGCCACTATGTGTGGTATAAAATATCGAAATGTCCAATTTCCATAACTTTAAATCAGACCGAAATTGACCGATAGCTTGGGTTACGTTATCTTTGAGGACCGATGTCTAAAGGGGTCAAATTACAAAGAGAACTGAACGACGGAATACGTATTAATTCGTGTTCAGTTCTGGGGTTTGAACTCAAAGCTCATCCCTATTAACGCAACTCTCTACCCACTTATTTTTATAAGCACAAATGAAGACATTATTTAGGTGAAAATTATAAATGACTTCATAGCCTGACTTAACGGGCAAAAAACAATTTCGAATATTATTTCATTAAAAATGTAAATATTTGTTATTATTTTCTATGTTTTTAATAAATTTTTTGCTTTAACGGACAAAACTAACAAATAAATTTGCCAATTAAGTCATGGAAGAGTTTGAAATATGAAATATAGTTAACAGAGAAATGGTGCAATTAAAATTGTGTGTTCATTAGTGTTTCTTACCTTTAAATTATCCTTATATAATCTTTCGTTTCGTTGTTGTTGTAATAGTTAATAAATATCTGCAAGAGAAAATAAATTTACCGAAATTAAACAAACATGCAGTTTTGAAATCAAATTGTATGTAAAATATGAAAATGGTGAGAATAAAAATGGTTCAAGTGAATAGTTCAAAGTCAATAGTACGAGATTGTGCTTGAATTGAAATTGACAGATTTGTAAAGTAATATGTTCGTTAAACAAAATACTACAGACAATATACATACATATATTGCTTTTAACCTTTTTGAATTTTTATATTCAGTCTGTTTTACGAAATTTCCAGTCATCAAGTTTCTCTGACTTTCTAAAGAGTTATTCCCTTCTAGGTTTTAAAAATTAAATTAAATAAGACACACATGAAACAAGTAATCCATGAAACCTTCTCAACGTACACGAAATACAAACAATGTCATTTAAATTAACGCCTCCGGAGCAGTTATAACAGTCCATGGTTTTAAAATGTTTTTTCCAACTTTAATTTTGAATGTGGCATCCTGGTGGTCACTTTAAATTACTGGAATTACTGGAATCTTCTCATGCGACAATGCCGTCATCGGTGTCGATCTCTCGCACGTACCACCATTTTATTGAAACTACATACCGTCCAGTTCATAATATTTAACTAAAGACTAAATATAGCCGATTATCATATTGTTTTCAGAATTATATTCGAAAAAATACGGCATAATGACACCTCCAGACAATAGTGAGTTCCAAACAGTCATTCTTCCGGATGCAATGGCTTTTCTACAATCAATTCTAGGTTATCTGAGTCGAATGTGTGAGAACTTAGCTTTAGACGGTATCGCAGTTAATCGTTCCTACTGATTGCGGAGTGAGCTAAGACTCAATAAGTCAAAACTATATTCGCTTAACCTCGTTGTTGATGAGCACTTCCAGACCAGCGTAAATTAAATTAAATATTAGGCAAGTGCTATCAGCGAGGCCTTACTATCGAAAAATTTACAAAAAAATTTAGTTAAGTGACTTCTCTGTGGGTTTAGGCTGGTCTTTTGCTTATACGTGTAGGAGAAAGAAGCATCAAAAGGTTATAGTTTATTGATTCATTCAAATTATGTTCAATTGGTGACAATGATTTTAGAACGGAATCATCATCTCTCTCCCTCTTCCTACTTACAATCCTTTTTTATTCCTCTTTGTTGTGAGGCTGTCAGTGATAAAGATTGGGAAATATTTATTGATAGAGTCTTTTAAAAATCAAGGGTTTTTACTTCCAATATAAGATCGATGAGGTGATGGTCATACGAGACTTTTTTTAGAAAAGTAGACACTGATTGCGATCATAAACTAGTTTTTATGATTCAATCTCTTATAGGCCTACTATTTTAAACACCAGCTCCTTGCAGAATTTCATCTAAATTTTCTAAAAATTCCCTAAGAAAACTTCAAACATCCCCAATCGAAATTCCCAAGTGTAGCCTTCTAAGAATGAAATCGAAACGAAAGAAGAAAACACGTTTGTTAATAACACGTTACACGTTTAGTCAATTAAATGTTGCAGCCCCAGTATGAATGCAAACAAGGCAACACGTACCACAGCTACAAGTTGGAAAATGTTTAGAAAATAACCAAAAAAAGGCTACTCATCAATGGCGGAGGTTTCAAGTGGTTGCAACAATTGTAAATACCAGACAATAGCACAATGTGTGTATGTTTGTCTAATACATTGAATTTTATGATAAAACTTTGTGACTTTCAATGGTGAGAAGACAACGCACATCTTATGTTTAGCAAGGACCACACATGACAACTGTAACACCGATTTACGACACCAGCAACATCATCGTCTTCATCATCATTTTTATTAAAGAAATACCAACAGTCAATAAGAAACAGAGAGCAACTTACATCAAATAAAGTGCCAATGAAGATGATGTTGCTGATGGCGATGATATTTCCAATAGAATAAGTGTTTATTACGTACATGCCACACTTTAGTTTTTGATTTCTTTTTCCAATTAAAACATTTGAAAACGTGTAATCTAGAGGACGGATTTGACAAGAATCTCTTTGAATAATTGATCACGCCGACAGGTAGCTAGAAATTGTTGGTTAAATGGCAAATAAATGCTGTGAGCAGTTTTAGTGCCAAACACTTATTTCAGTAGATTTCGTTTCGTTTGAAGAAATATATTGAAAAATAACAATTTCCTCGATAAGATTATATAAGATAAAGTTGTGATTCATTCTGGTCTTTTTTCATTACGTTGACTCACCACAGATTGCTAATTGCTGTATCAACAAGACCTTTTCTTTGACCAGTTACACGATAGAGGAGGACTGAACTGATTTCACCGACTTCCAGTCTGATATTATTTCTATCCCACCAACAACTCTACAAAAGTCTTTCCAGTCTGATTTACCCATTTCGAAGTAGGAGTGGGAATAGTGAAACACAAGCATATCATAAACTTCCAGCATTTTTCAACGGTTAAAAATAAAATTTCTATCCGAAAGACGACAGTTAGGAGTAATACTTTTGGATGTTAAATTTGACCTTAAGTTACTTAGCCAGAGCCTTACTGTGGTAACTGTGGAGTGTCAAAAACCTTCTAGAACCTCACCATTCAAAGTAAAATTAATTTGCTTAGGGCGTAAACGCATAAGGAGAACAATGGAAATAAGATGTCGTTTACATCATCTGCCAGAATTATATCTTTAGACAACAAAAGGAGTCACCTTAAAGGTGAGAGCATTGGTCAACATTCATAATGGAGGAATATTAAAACGACACTAGCAATCTTGACGATTCCAAAAAGTTTTTCAACTTTAACAACAGAGGAATGGAGTTTCCCTCGAAACTAGACAGAAAAAGATTGCGAACATTTTCGGGAGCACTTGCAGTGTACCATGTCAGAAGGTACACCTGTTCAGGATGCGCGTATCCCACACAAGTGCCTGGTAAAAACTAGAGCCACTTGACCACTTATTCTATAGCACTGGAGCATAGTCAGTACAGGCTACTATATGCAGAAACGCTGACTGAAAACGACTTGTTGATATTCCCATTGTGTTACCATGAAGACATTGCTGGATAAGCAGATGTACAATGGATTAACGAGAGCGTGTAGTGTGAAAGATAATTTTGGATCCCACGTTAATTGCTAATCGGATGTACAGTTGATTATCGGGAACTGTAATTGCAAAGGTGATCTTCGGCCTGACCCAAATTTATTTCATTGCATCTTATATTCGCTAATTTCTCAAAAATTTTCCCCTTTAGTCTGTAGTCTTTTAACGCTATTTGTACAATGAATACTTTACAAAATTGTTAATATGTGCTCCTCTTGGTTGTTTACTTTCTTTTAGGGATTAGCTACCCTAGTCCTAGGTCCTAGTGTGGAAGTACTCACACTCATGGGACACTTGTGGGAAGTTCTGCTTAAATTCAATACATCTGCAATAAGAGATAAACAGCAAACAAATTTCTCATCGCAGACTAAAATCGGTTAATTGTTCGTTCTTAATGTTTCAACATTTTAAAATTTACACTATTAGGCAATTGGGTTACATTTTCAAAATTGATTAGAAAGCTGTATTAGAACCACATCGTCAAATATGCAATGATGGCGGTACGTCTCATTCAAAATTCATATTTTTGATTTGATGAATTGATTTGCCAATAACGGAACAACAACAATAACAACAATGAAGCAAAACCCCAAATTGTCACATCGCGGTTGCACAATTCGTAGAGCAGTACACAACAGCGGCAAAGCAACACTTTAAAAATTTTGTTTTTAAAGCAATTCAAACAAAAAGTGGCAAAAATAATAAACATTCCACGATAACCACAAACCTAAGCCAAAAACTCACATGAAAACTGAAATAGAAGAAGAATACAACGACGATGGTGACGGCAACGGTAAATGTTGGCAACCAAAAGAGCTCGGAACTCCAGAAGCTAAATAGTTTTCTGTAAAAAAAAATCGTGGCAATGTAAAACCATAACAACTAGTGCTGATGTTGTACGAACGAATAGACAAATGTTGTTGTAGCACATGCTATACATGCTGGCAACATGAGATAAATACATGGGAATACTAAATATGTGCTGCGGTTGTTTGTACAATAAAACGGCGGAGCAGACAATTCAAAATAGTGGCGATAGCTGACTGGAAGAAGACTTGCAAGTAATTTTAATTGACTTAAGCTCCACATTTTAATGTTGCAATTTCAGACTACAAACAAACAGACAATAAAAGGAAAATCCTTTTGAGAGCTGTTTTGACAAGCAATGTCATTTCTATTGGCTGTAGCTGCAGCAGGGACTTCAGCATCATCTGTAACTGCAATGGCTACAGTTGTTTTCTACTTACTGTTGTTATTGTTGTTTTTAAAATATCAGTGACTTATTTGGCACCACTAAAGCCTTCATAAAGAGTATTTGTATGGTTAGCTTCATACCGACAAAATAAGTACGGCAAATATGTTCAATATTGTCGAGAGTTCAAGTTTTATAAACATCACCACCATCATCAACAACTTCATCCTGCATGTATGTTCATGCCACCACGTTTGTTTGCTTTTCCCTTAGATATTTGGAAGGTTTTTCCTTTGGTTATTTTCTTTTTCACCACTAAGCTCTTAAACTTTGAAGTTCAAACCGTGCAAAACTGCTTTACATTCAGTGGCTTTTGAGGGTTTCCCAAAAAATTTTGCCAATTATTCGATTACTACTCCTACAGTGACGTACAAATACTACTATGGTTACAACTACAGCCGAGTATTGCAATCATTTGAGTATCACGTACAATTAAATAGCTAGTGTGAACCAGGCTATCTTATTGGTAAGTCGAGATAAAAATAAATTGTTATCTTTGCAGCCTAGTCTATTAATTTTCTATTTCTCAGGTAAAGAGGTACTTCCACTAGACGATGAAGCCAAGATTTGCAACTTTCCTGAATTCCAAAGCAAAGCAATCCTTTACTACCAGTGCAATCAACGTCTGTAGAAGAATAGTACGGGCAGCCTAAGGTCTCCATCCTAAATGTTAGCTGTACCTTTCTGATATGGGAACTTGGCCTCTACATTTATGTATATGTGGCTGTAGTAAGAAAATATTGTAGAAGAAATATAACAGCGCTACCAATTGTAAAAATGGTGGGAAAATTGGAAAAAACCTAGGATTTTGAAGTTTTAGAGAAGAAGAACAAGAAGTGCAATATACGTCTTTCATTTTATTTGCTCTTTACATGTGTTGTCATGTCTTGTTTAAATGAAACAGTGTATATTGACAACAATGTACCCTTTTTTTGTGAATGTATTCAAGGCTTATAATAAGGCATTCAAACCATTTTCTGGTGCCGGTATAATATACTACAAAATAAACGAGTTAGCGTTGCATTCCTCGCAGAAACAATATGCTTAAGAATGGAAATCAGAGGAGCACTTACAATATTTTAGAGAATGGTAGTATGCTCCTATATCGTGTTGAAATGTCGATTACGACATTTTAAGATAAACAGGATTTTCATCTCATTTTGCCCCATTTACAATTAAAGCTAGCAGACAGTCAAATGTGAAAAAACAACATTTAAGCGTAGTGCTGCTTACGGCCTATTAATGTAATACTATTCCGTTGTACACCGATCTGTTGTTAGAAGGTAAAGGACTCACACGAAGTAAGATCTCCATATTAGTTCGCAACAGTGTAGAGTACCTTTATATAATACTTCACCTTACATAGAAATGTTTTGGGGTGCAAGCAGAGATCAGCAGTAGGTTTAAATAGATGTACGTTAATCATCATTCTGATGGCCAATATACATATGTACGTCTACGGCAATCTACGTTCTTGTAAAATTCAGTCATATGGATATATTCTTAGTCCCCTTCTGGACAATTAAGTAACCAGAGTATACTGCTCCAGTTTTATATACGATGCTTTTAGTAAAGTAGTGCTAAAAGCATTCATAATGAGTGGTACAGCGATAATATGTTAAATAATTTCAAAGTCTTTTAAGGACCGTTTTCGGTCCAAACGCCCCATACAAGAATATTGAGCGATTTAGTTTTAAGTATCAAAAGTGGTAATTAAAACATCCCAAAACACATCTGACCCGAAATTTTTAAACAAATATAAATAGAAACTGGGGGAATTTGAATATGTTTAAAAGGGCCAACTTCTTTGCTAACATGCACATCCTGTAATGAGGGTACCAGAGATCACTATTACAACATATTTACTCGTATGTTTCTTCTGTTATAACTTGTCTTTTCGTTAGTATGGTGAAAGCGAATTTGTTGGCGAAAATATATGGCAAATAAAAGAAGAATAAAAAGAAGTCGAGAACTTATAACGCTACTTTTGGCATTACATTGGGTGTTTCTAGAGCCCTACCCATCCAACTAGCGCGCCACCGTAGACTGTAATAGTCATTAAATTTTCGTTTTCTTCAGGCAGTTCTCAAGTGTTTTTCAAGAACAATGCATTCACCACGCGTTCGACGTTTTTGCGCCACTCGATATTATTATTGCAGACTTATTTTGTCATGCAGGAAAACCGTTTGTTATTTAATAAAAGGCTTAATCGGTAAGAGTAAAATAAAAGCAAAATAAGTAGCAACATTACAAGTAGCAAATACAACAAATACAAGGTAAAAGAAAGAAAATAGAAAACTTTGGCAATATTTCAAGTTAGCAGAATAGCCTGTGTGTTTTGACTTTTAAAAACTTAGAGGGAAATGGTGATGGTGGGGCTGTTGGTGTTGAATGGATGGTTGTATTGGAAGAGTGGGAATTAGTAAAAACTGTCACAGATTACCGCAATGGGAGTCTTAAAGAAAATGAGTAAATAATCTGAAAGAAGCATTAACAACACATTACTTAGTGCAAAATATTGAAGAAGCAGACAAACATTACTTACAACAGTGAAAAGTGTTGTAAACTGAAACCTATTATTGAACAAATAGGCCATTAGAGTATTACACGACTTCTAAGACGCTGGGAAATTGTGTTTTTAAGTCGATGAACTCAATAAGCCTGACATTTTTAAAGGTAATGTCAAGCAGAAGCAGATTATTTTAATAGCATTCGTTCGTTTGCATTGTTAGTCTCCTACGGCCCATTCACAGGTGCAAAGTGGTATGGTCGCTTCTTTACATTTATGTTGTCCATCCATAAGAGTTTCGGATAGAAGACACTTGAATATGACCTTTTCTATGGATTCGTTGTCACGACCAATATATTGTTCGGAACAATATTGACTTATAGATAATGAAAACGAAGGCTATCAATAAAAACGGAATCTTCAATCTATCCGTACATGTCTTTATTGTTTTTAAAGAATTTCTAACGATTTAATTCGTTTGTTGTTCTACTTAAACTGGATCCGTTTACAGGAATACATATTCCATACCGTATTGAATAAATGATTGTGTGTGCGTTTAACTCCTTTAGTTTTAACCACAGTCCAGACAAGTTTTTTGGTTTCTTGCTTCTATTCCCCCTACACCGACTACAATGTTGCAATGTATTGCATGGATACAGAGAACGAAGAAGAGAAAACAAACACTTATATGGAGATGGTATAGTATCAGACCCATAGAAGAATTGGCATAAAATAAAAGATTTGTGTGGTGTATATAAAAGGAAAATATAAATCCATAGAAAATAAAAATAAACAACAACAAAAAATCCGAAGTGTATATTTAAACCACAATTTGTTGCTGATGTTGTTGTTGTTCCACATATAATAGAGCTTCAGAGTACGAGTAAAACAAACTAATGTTGGTCAAGTGTTAAAATGTATACCACACGACCATAATCGGTAGGAGCAGTAGCAGCATCATCACTACACAATAATTGTTTAACAGTAGAAGAGCAGACAGCAAACAACAAACATACCAGGCTAAGAGGATATACTCCTCTTCTCTCATCCCTAGTCCGATTCAGTTTGGCCATTGCGTTCATATAAACTATTTAAACTGTACTCCACTTTTAATAGTTTCATACTGTTTGTTTTGCCATGCCCCAGCCTGGTAATTTTTGTTATAAATTCGCTGCTGCTGCATCATTTCCAACCAGCAGCTGAATTTTTTTTCATTTTTTCTCTTTTGATTCGTTTAGTATTGTAAGAAGAGTTAAAAATTATACTTGCGGGAGGGAGTTAAAGGACTGCAGGGCTGAGTACGTATGTTTGTAGTATGTTTGCTTTACAGTTGGCAGTTTTTGATTTTGTGGGGGATTGTTAAGTTTTTGTTTTTTAATGCAACTATGAAAAGCAATTAGTTGTTCATAATAAACATCAAAATAAACTAAACCAAATAACTATTGTAAATTGTGCCCTTCCTCCACTTTAATAGCAGACTATCCCTTTTACAATAAACTCCACTCAATAGTCTTGGTTTGTTGCGAATTTAAAAAACAAATTATTTTATTTACTCGGCTCCAAATTCTGCACACACGGCAAAAAGTTTTAAAAGGATATTGTGACATTTTAATTGCAGGGAGTCAATTTATTTGTGACCGAATATTGTGGACATAATCTTGAGTAATCACCTCTCGTGATGGCATTTTAATAAAAATGTTCTTAAGCTTGTTAGAGAAGTACAATCGAGTATGAAAATCACCGCCACCAAGATCTTTTTTCACATCCGAATCAGAAAAACACATCTGTGAACGACTTCTTATCTTATAAGTCTGTGACTTCTTGAACGAAACACAAGTTTCGAAAGTTTGTTCACAATTTTTTTGATTCATTTCCAAAAGATTTGTAAGAAGATGTCATTATCAAGTAGTAGTAGGCAGCCTTTTGGTTTATTAAAGGAGGGTCTGTTGTTCAACCCCCGTTCAACAGAACGAAACGGATATAAATATTTCTTTCTTCAACAGTCTTCTGAGGGTAAGAAAATTTGCTATAAAAAGTTTCTCAAATCTGTCGCTCGGAGTGTATGAAAAATAATTTTCACGTTTCGTTCTACTGTTAGTGGTCGTAAATGCTTTATAAATCGCTTATATGTACTAAAAACAAGCGAGTATATTTCCTATCCTGACCTATACCACTGCCTTTACTTTTAAAGTGCGTGCAGCCGTACGTGGCCATGAAAACAAACAACAAATAATCCTGTTAGTGCTGGTAAAGATAACACGCTTAATTAAAAAACATTTTTTAAAAGATTTCAATTCTTAGCACCACAACTTACAGCTATTGTTTCTGGCGAAAAGCGTATGAAAAACAAGATGAAGAAGAAAAGAAAAGAAAATTAAATTTCTTTATCACTCTATAAAATACAAATGAAATGGAATGAATTCTAAAATATGTTACAATACTGGAGAGATTATAAAAGTTCATTAGATCATGACTGTTCGTACACAAACATGTATGTACATGGTGCACTAATTAGCCATAAAGTTGAAGAAATATTAGGGTCACAATATAAATGTACAAGTGCCCCTAC
The DNA here is from genome assembly GCA_958299815.1 of Sarcophaga carnaria. Classification (NCBI taxonomy): domain Eukaryota; kingdom Metazoa; phylum Arthropoda; class Insecta; order Diptera; family Sarcophagidae; genus Sarcophaga; species Sarcophaga carnaria. The sequence goes on from OY283149.1 coordinate 93,734,020, forward strand.
ATGATGTAATAAAACCGGCTTGTTTGATTGAAAGGTTCAACTATTGATTATGCATACAATGAATGGATTCCGCTAAGATGAAATTTCTTTAGGACACCAGTTCGCTATCTGTAATTTTATTAATGCGCTGTGTAGCTGTTAACTGAACTGTACGATAGCCCATGTGAGTAAAGAAAATTAATGGAAGGACACGTATAACATACCCACGCCTAGAATTAGCATCGCATGGCGATGAATTGGTTCTTTTGGCATTCATTTGTGGCACATCATGATCATGAAGAGATCACCATTTACTGGCAGTATTCTTATATTCCTTTATTTTAAGGTTTATTGTTTCTAATGTCGATGAGCAAAGGAACAAGAACCACGCGGGAACGGAAAATGTGTTCGTTTCTTTGCGTTGACTGTTTTCCTTTTCTATGGTTTCATGTTCGTGTTAATGGCGATCGTTTGTAATTTTAGCGTGGCACACATCTAGAGGGTATGGGAAGTATAGCTAATAGTTGAACCAGAAAATAAATACGATGGTTCTTTTAAATGAATGAAGCCAAAAATCACAGTTTAAATGACGGTTTTAGCTCTATGGCATGTTGTTATACAAGTTTTATAAAAAAAAAACACACAAAAAAAATCATGCTAATTGGAGATTTGGTCACCCACACCAATACCGGTAGATGTCATGCATTTCAGATTAAAAAGTTTTTAATACAGTAAAGGTCTGATTTTTGTGCGTGGATGTTTAATATTCGTAGACTAATTAGACAAGAATCCGTGGTTCAAATCTCAGCTCAGACATGTAGAACGAAACAAAATGATAGCAACAATTTCTTTCGACAACAATTGTATTTTTTTCTCAGACATGGAACCACGGGCTCGAGTCTAATAAGCCAAAACACTACCTGCTACTATAATGTTGACTTCATGAGCCTCATTAATTATCTCAGGCATACAGACCAAATAATAAGTTTTGAAATACAGCAATAGGCGAAAGAAATCCAATCTTTCAAAATAATCCCGCTAATGGTGACTTACACATTTAACCTAAACTTGATTGCAAACTATAGATAAACGTCTGCCCCCACTTAATCAATCATTCTCTGGCTACTCACACAGAAAACACACTCCAACACAAAAATTTCGTGTACATTTTTAAACAATTTTATAATTAATTATGAGCGGACTGCATATTAAAATTCGTTAAATTTTTCGTATATTCCATTAAGTCACAGGTACAAAGCCAACTACAACAAAAAAAGAAAACCATCAACATGACCAGAAATGAATTTTTTTTTTTTGCGATTCCATTTTGTTTTTTTTTTATTCTGTAAAGAATCAAATCAATTTTCACTCCCGCCGTGAAGAATCCCATCAACGCCAGTCAAAACTTGACAAAAAGCAAACCGTGCAGAGATTCAGTCACTTATCTACAACTAGCCTGCCAGCCAACCAACCAGCCAGCATCTTTCTTCGATGGAGCACATCATTATCATCAAGTAATGGATAATAAAGTAATGGAATGCAGTTGTAGACAGCGCGTTTTGTCTCATAGAGTGTCTCAGACAAATATAAAAGAATTGGAAACTAAATTAGGAATGCTTAAAGCAGTCAAGATAGACTATATTATACTTTAAGGTGAGATTAAATGCGGCGAGCATGAATCCTATCCGATAAATGTATCTCCTCTGAATGTCCAACATCTATTCATTAGTAGACAGTGCCGATCTGACGTGTCGTAGCGTATACGGCCCTTATAAGTGTATTGGCAATAGGCAAACGGACAGTCGCCTTTTGCATCATGCTAGCATTCTGCCAAGTGTCATTGCTACTCTATATTACATTTAGAGTTATTTGCCATTTCAGTGACGGATTTAATCTCTTCGATGACTTGTGTCTTCTTCAGGCATTGTTTGCCTTTAAAGTTCAATTCTAGACTGATCCCTAATAAATGTGAATTTATAAGGTTACCATCTAAAAGTGCACTTATTTACACCGGGTGTTTCATTAAAGCGAAATTTGGTATTCTCTTAAATGTCCTATTGATGCCATTATACGTCGAATATAACATCGTGTCAAATGTCCGCCATGACTTCTCTAGGTGGAGAGCATGCATAAATTAAGATTTTCCATGACGCTGGCTCATAAATCAGACTGAATTTGATCGAAGACATTGGGTATGTTGCGTTTGTGGTTTATTTTCATACACCTCCGATTTAAGAAACCGCCAAAAGTTTAAAGTCTAACATTGGTAAATCGCACGATAGTGATTGATGGTTTGGACAACGTCGTTCTCAGAGAAATATCGACTGATGACGCCGTTAATGACGCCCAGATATATTGGACGCTTTTGGATATAATGCAGATTGGTATCGTTTCTATTGTTTACGTACACACCTGGAAATAGGCAGTAAATTACCAAATGCTCTAGAGCCCATTCTGTGTCGATGCTTACAACTCTCGGAAGTCGCTATTGGAAGACGCGATACAAACCCGAGCAATCGAAGATCGAATTTAGATGAAGGTGAGTTTTTATCATAGTTTTCAAACTTTAAAAATTAAACAAAAAAAACTATTGGCCACTTTACAAAACTCTAAACTGACAGGAACTGCAGAAGACCAATTACCTGCTTAGCCAAAAAAACTTACTTAGAATAACTGAAACAAAGGAAAAAAGTGATGATAGCGGACGGCACTGCAAAAATTCATAAAAATAAAACGGTCTAAGTACATAAGATATTTTGGTCATATTCGTGTGTAGGAAAATATTCATATTCGTGTATATCAAAATTATTGCTCAAAAATGTATCAAAATAACTTCAATTCTAATTCGATCGGTAAACGCCAAGGCCAGAAGGTCTACTTTTTAATGTGTTGCAAACATCAACTAAAATATAAATGATAGCGTAGCGTACTCCACAAAAGAAAACGAGAGTGAGAAACTAAAACAACGAACATTTTAAACGCTTTCACGTTTTATGCTACTCTACAGCCACCAGATTTTCTATCATCCATCTTTAGAAAATCGGCAGTAAAACCAGGAAAAAAGATTTTCATTTTTTCACCTTAAAGCCAAACAATGGCTGTCTAATAATGGTTAAAGGAAACCTACTGTCTATGAGGAGTACGATGAGAATATTGTGGAGTACTTTGCGTTGACTGGCTCGTTCATTCTCTTCATTAGCCTACGGTGGTTTAGGAACAGATTCATTTATTTATAACCACTTCTAACGTAAAAAGGATGGGAAAGGGACGACAACACTATATTTCAAGTATATTTCAAAAGCTTTAAAAACTCTATTATTCTTCACAAAGGAATAAAGGAAAAAAGAGCAGAAAAAACTAATTTCGTTAGTTTCTTATTTGTTTGCCGGTCCATTCGCCTTTCCTTATGGTCAAATTTCTTTTCTTTCCTGTACAAAAAATAAAGTGTGGAAGAGATACTGGCAGATTTTGCCACTTTAACTTCAATAAGAATTAAAAGAAAATGAAAGACAGGTCTTGGGCACACCTTTCCAAAAGCCGGCATGCGGAAGAAAATTAAATACTTTTGTTAACTTTTCACCTCGTTTTTTAAATCTCTAGCAATAGTTTTTAAATAATTTTTCAAAAAAAAAATGAAAAGAAAATAAGAAAAACTAAAATGAAATAAAATTTGCTGGTTCTAGAGAAGCAAATCTTAAGAAAAGTGATTCAAAATATATGCAACCACAATTCTTTTGTAAATACTTGCCATATTTTTCACTCAATAGAGGCTTCTTGACATCGCTCTGACAACAAGGAAATATCAGTTAAAGTTTAAACCTTATATTAATCTTCTAATTTTCGTAGATGATGTATGACGAGTAGAACATTGAAGTATTTACAAAACCGCTGAGCAATAGAGCTAAATTCATTACGTCGGTCAGACATCGAACGATATCAAATAGATGTTAGATCAGCCAGATCTTTCATGAAACTTTCCCTAGCCCTAGCATATGGAAGTTTTAAAAGTGACATTCAAGTTCTGACTTTCGATTCAATAGAACAACAGGTCATTCGTTAAAAAGATGTTTGCAAGATCGAGATCTTCAGACAATTGATTAGAACCACTACGTCATGCTTAGGTAATTTCAGGTATGCAAAAAATTAAACTTGTCAAATGTAGGGGTTTTGTTTAGTGATTAAAAAGATTGTCTGCAGATACAAATAACCAAGATGTAATTGGATTAGATGAATTACAAAAATGTAGAAGGCCTTATACCCCTGCAAGTAATTTATACTAGAAGTCTTCTGACTCCCACAGCTGACAAAATCAACCGTGAACATACGAGGCCAAGGCGGCGTAATTTCTTTAGCAAGAATAATCAAGTGGCATGAATTCCCGGAAGTCTAGTCGGCAGTGCATTGGCTTTAATAAGAGAACCCGTGGTGAAAATCTCTTGAATAAAACGAAATAAAAAATATTTCTTTCGACCACTTCCTCTAAGTAGTATTCTGGCAGAAACTCAAAAAGTAAATAAAATTGCCATGAAAAGTTTCACATATTAGTGGTTCGAACCAATTAAGTAAGTGGCAATGTTTTTCTCCACTATAAAGCGATAATCCTTATTATGTAGAGTTTAGTCGAAGACTTTGAGGAATGAGGTTCTAAGAATCTCCACCTTCCTTTTCTCCTGAATTTTGTAATTTAATATAAAGTGTTCCATCTTATTATGATACAGCTTGGAAAATTGGGTTATTCGACATACTTATACAAATACAGAACAATAAAGTGTACAGAAACAAGGATTCTTTCAGGTAACAGTTAAAGACTGCAGTTCTAGTTAGAATTTTAGATTTAGAACCGACTTCAAAGAGAATTAAAATTTAAAATACATTTAAAATGTTACAAACTAATCATTATGCGCCTTGTATTATTAGTCCACTTGCCACAGAAGAATTGTTTTTGAAATTTCTTTCTTTTAATTTATACAACAGTTACTAGTTTAGCAAAGTCGGCCTTACCTAAAAAGAAAAAAAAAATAATAATAATAAATTGAAATAAGGTAAATTATAGACATATGATAACAATTACTAGTTAAAATTGAAAAGCGCGAGTTAAATTTCTACCCAAAAATTTTTAACCGTATTGGAAACCTTTATTCTCGATACTATCGAGGTACTATTCGTAGCCAAAAGCTGTGTGAGGTGTCGTGAAGATGTGAAGAACGTGAATTTTAAATCGATTCCAAAGAAAAGATGAGACATGGTTACACCACTATATATCTTATACAAAAACTGAAACAATTGACACCAAAGAATTCAAAGATGCAGTTGACGACAAAAATTGCAGTTCCAGCTGCAAGTAGAGTCAGTCGGTCAAGGCGTCTCTTCCTCCAGATATGTGTGGGATAATTCGTATTGCTATTCAAAAAGGGTAATTTATCAAAGAAAACTACCTCGTTGTTTGGTTGAAGCACGTATCAGCTCAGTAAAAGCGTCAAGTAGAATAGTCAGAGACCACATAGATCATTCGTAACTTCAAGTCATTGCGAGTACCTCATATCTGGTTTGTTAAAATTAGGTACACATGATAACCTTGTGATATCCAACCATGCTTAGTACACTGTATTAAAAGATTTGGCAACAATAAAGAAGTACAGTTGACAGTTCTTATTTTCAATAGAATATGGAAGTTATTCAACTGAACTTCAAAAGGTGTAAGAATGTCGAGTGAAAAGTAGATAAAGGTACGAAATAAAAACATTTTTTTTTACTAATTTGTTGAGCTTTATAAATCAATTCTTATTAATGGTTATGGCCAATGGTTATGGCCACAATTTCAGTCTTAAAATTATGTTAAAAAAATTTTTAAAATTGAATAGAGTCTTTAGTTAGGACTTTAAACTTTTGGTTTTAAATTCATGCTTTTCCCCATCATTAAGACAAATGAAATTCTTGGTATTTTTATGCTTTTATATCTTCATTGAAGAGAAGAAATGCTTTTTAGTTAATCACAAATACGGAAAAAGCAACGAAAAGATTTCGAAACAAGTACTAGTGTGAGTACTTAAATACAGCAAATTTCTGTTAAATTGGTACTAAAAATTTATGACTTCTAAAGGGAGCGTATGAATCGCAAAACGTTCCAACAAAACAACACAGAGTTTATTACGGCAAAAGAAAATGATTCTCTTGAATAATATAATAACAATTGAGAAGTTCATAATGCCCTTTTTGGGCGTTAAATTTAAATTCAAATTAAAGTTAAAATGAAAAAACACAAAGAAAAAGTGATCAAAAAATTTACTTTTTTCTTTTCTGACTTTTCTGTAACCGTGTTTCCTTTTTAAAAAAGGGCTACACTTCATTACTCCTTTCTATTTCGCCAAATAATTGTGTCGTGTTGTTGGAAAAGCGCCACAAATCATCATCGACAGTGTTTTAAGGCACACTTTTCTTATAAGAAAAATAAGAACCCAAACAAGTATATTTTCGTTCCTGTCTCTTTTTAAGAGAACACATGACTTAAGTAACAAAAAAAAAGTAAAAAATACATACGTAACTTTCAAAAAAGGCAGACAAACAGTCAGCTATCGAAGCTGTAGAGAAAATAATCCGTAGGTTTGTAATAAACGCTCTAACAACGTATATGTAAAGGAATAAAATCGTTATCATGTCGTACTGACATAGATTTCCATCCATTCGATCAACTGAGGGAATAATATTGATAAGTGCGGTAAGCAGTGATCATCCCTTAGTATATCAGTACATATCTCCTTTAGGGGAAAATGTGCGATAAATTTGATAAACAATATGTCGTCATGAAAGTTGGAAATCAGTTGAATTAACATCAACATTTAAGGGTCCCATGGATTATAACATCGTTCATATGCTTCTTAAACATCTTTGTGTAGAGCGCATTCGAAATCTCTAATTTTCCTTAACTCTGACACATAAACCATGCTGAATAAAACCGATGGTATGGGTTTTGTTGACTTTGAGGATCGCTGTGATTTATGTGACACAAGTAGTATGTTTATGGGGTTTCTGGCGCACTTATTTCATACAAATTTGGGATTATGCATAGCTGGGAGTTATGAATTGAATTGTGAAATGAATTGTGTGCGATGGGTCTATATGTTTGTAACATGTATAATATGTGTGCGTGTGTGTGTGTGTGTGTGGGTTAAAATTAGGGATTATGCATAGCTGGGAGTTATGAATTGAATTATTGTGTGCGATCCGGCTATAGGTTTGTAACATGTATTATGAAAAGTGCACGGGCATAAGATCAATAAGAATATTTTTTAATGTAAACAAATAAACAATTTTGGATGTGGTTTCGTTTAATTATTTTTTTTTGTTAGTGTGATACATTTGTGTTTTGTTTTTCTTGTAGACAAATATGGGATATAACATGTTTGTTACAAACAATAGCAGCGCTTTGTTATAAGCTACACAACAACAAACAGCGTGACTCCTTACGATTTCTTATCCTTAAGCATAAGATCAATAAAAATATTTTTTAATATAAACAAATTTTAAAACGCTTGACTCATATTACAGTTTTTAATGTTAAGTACGAAAAATTTTGGATGTGGGTTCGTTTAATTAATTTTTTTTGTTAGTATGATATATTTCCGTTATGTGTGTGTGTGTGTGTGTGTTTTTCTTGTGAACAAATGTGGGATAACGACACATAAACAATAGCAGCGCTTTGTTATAAATAATAACAGCGTGACTCCTTATCATTTCTTACTCTTAAGCATAAGATCAATAATAATATTATATTTTTAATGTAAACAAATTTTAAAACGCTGACTCAAGAATTATGCAGCTGTCATTTTATTTGTGTTAATATGAGTATATATGAGTATCTGCTCACGATCTGATTTATACCTGATCATGATCTGCTTGATGTCTTATGTCTATATCTTTTGAATTTGGGTACGCTGTATCGTGCTTTCTACAAGCAGCATCCAATAAATTCATTCCTTTGTCTCCTCTTGCTAATCGTTTTTGAACTTTTGTATCAGGTCCACAAAACTGATAACCAGGTAGATGTAATTCAACAAGTAATTTGTTTAAGTTGTTTACAAAACCTCTTACAATCTTACACTAATTAGGTTTATTTTTTTTTTTTTTTGGTTTTGACTGTAGTTTATAACCATTGTTTTCGTTACTTTCATACCTCTTCGTATGAAACACTATTCTAGCAAGCTATGCAATCTGTACTAGCTATACTAGCAAGCTGTACTAGCTATACTAGCAAGCTATACTAGCAAGCTGTACTAGCTATACTAGCTATACTAGCAAGCTGTACTAGCTATACTAGCTATACTAGCAAGCTGTACTAGCTATACTAGCAAGCTGTACTAGCTATACTAGCAAGCTATACAATCTATACTAGCTATACTAGCAAGCTACACTAGCAAGCTATACTAGCAAGCTATACTAGCAAGCTGTACTAGCTATACTAGCAAGCTGTACTAGCTATACTAGCAAGCTATACAATCTATACTAGCTATACTAGCAAGCTGTACTAGTTGTACTAGCAAGCTGTACTAGCTATACTAGCAAGCTGTACTAGCTATACTAGCAAGCTGTACTAGCTATACTAGCAATCTGTACTAGCTATACTAGCAAGCTGTACTAGCTATACTAGCAAGCTGTACTAGCTATACTAGCAAGCTATACAATCTATACTAGCTATACTAGCAAGCTGTACTAGTTGTACTAGCAAGCTGTACTAGCTATACTAGCAAGCTATACAATCTGTACTAGGAAACTGTACTAGCTATACTAGCAAGCTATACTAGCAGCTATATCAGCTATACCAGCCATAACAGCTATAACAGCTATACCAGCCATGACAGCTATACCAGCTAGACTACTATACCCGCTAGACTACTAGCTATACCAATTAGACTAGATACACCTGCTGTACCAGCTATACCACCCTGGTATACACCTGGTACATACCAGGTATATACTAGCAAGCTGTACTAGCTATACTAGCAAGCTGTACTAGCTATACTAGCTATTTTAGTAAGCTGTACTAGCTGTACTAGCAAGCTGTACTAGGTATACTAGCAAGCTGTACTAGCTATACTAGCAAGCTGTACTAGCTATACTAGCAAGCTGTACTAGCTAGGTTGTATAGATTGCTAGTATAGCTGGTACAGCTATACAATCTAGCTGTACAATCTAGCTGTACTAGCTATACTAGCAAGCTATACAACCTAGCTAGTACAGCTTGCTAGTATAGCTAGTACAGCTTGCTAGTATAGCTAGTACAGCTTGCTAGTATACCTCGTACAGCTAGATTGTATAGCTTGCTAGTATAGCTAGTACAGCTTGCTAGTATAGCTAGTACAGCCTGCTAGTATAGCTAGTATAGCTAGTACAGCTTGCTAGTATAGCTAGTACAGCTTGCTAGTATAGCTAGTACAGCTTGCTAGTATAGCTAGTACAGCTTGCTAGTATACCTAGTACAGCTTGCTAGTACAGCTAGTACAGCTTGCTAGTACAGCTAGTACAGCTTACTAAAATAGCTAGTATAGCTAGTACAGCTTGCTAGTATAGCTAGTACAGCTTGCTAGTATATACCTGGTATGTACCAGGTGTATACCAGGGTGGTATAGCTGGTACAGCAGGTGTATCTAGTCTAATTGGTATAGCTAGTAGTCTAGCGGGTATAGTAGTCTAGCTGGTATAGCTGTCATGGCTGGTATAGCTGTTATAGCTGTTATGGCTGGTATAGCTGATATAGCTGCTAGTATAGCTTGCTAGTATAGCTAGTACAGTTTCCTAGTACAGATTGTATAGCTTGCTAGTATAGCTAGTACAGCTTGCTAGTACAACTAGTACAGCTTGCTAGTATAGCTAGTATAGATTGTATAGCTTGCTAGTATAGCTAGTACAGCTTGCTAGTATAGCTAGTACAGCTTGCTAGTATAGCTAGTACAGATTGCTAGTATAGCTAGTACAGCTTGCTAGTATAGCTAGTACAGCTTGCTAGTATAGCTAGTACAGCTTGCTAGTACAACTAGTACAGCTTGCTAGTATAGCTAGTATAGATTGTATAGCTTGCTAGTATAGCTAGTACAGCTTGCTAGTATAGCTAGTACAGCTTGCTAGTATAGCTTGCTAGTATAGCTTGCTAGTGTAGCTTGCTAGTATAGCTAGTATAGATTGTATAGCTTGCTAGTATAGCTAGTACAGCTTGCTAGTATAGCTAGTACAGCTTGCTAGTATAGCTAGTATAGCTAGTACAGCTTGCTAGTATAGCTAGTATAGCTAGTATAGCTAGTACAGCTTGCTAGTATAGCTTGCTAGTATAGCTAGTACAGCTTGCTAGTATAGCTAGTACAGATTGCATAGCTTGCTAGAATAGTGTTTCATACGAAGAGGTATGAAAGTAACGAAAACAATGGTTATAAACTACAGTCAAAACCAAAAAAAAAAAAAAAATAAACCTAATTAGTGTAAGATTGTAAGAGGTTTTGTAAACAACTTAAACAAATTACTTGTTGAATTACATCTACCTGGTTATCAGTTTTGTGGACCTGATACAAAAGTTCAAAAACGATTAGCAAGAGGAGACAAAGGAATGAATTTATTGGATGCTGCTTGTAGAAAGCACGATACAGCGTACCCAAATTCAAAAGATATAGACATAAGACATCAAGCAGATCATGATCAGGTATAAATCAGATCGTGAGCAGATACTCATATATACTCATATTAACACAAATAAAATGACAGCTGCATAATTCTTGAGTCAGCGTTTTAAAATTTGTTTACATTAAAAATATAATATTATTATTGATCTTATGCTTAAGAGTAAGAAATGATAAGGAGTCACGCTGTTATTATTTATAACAAAGCGCTGCTATTGTTTATGTGTCGTTATCCCACATTTGTTCACAAGAAAAACACACACACACACACACATAACGGAAATATATCATACTAACAAAAAAAATTAATTAAACGAACCCACATCCAAAATTTTTCGTACTTAACATTAAAAACTGTAATATGAGTCAAGCGTTTTAAAATTTGTTTATATTAAAAAATATTTTTATTGATCTTATGCTTAAGGATAAGAAATCGTAAGGAGTCACGCTGTTTGTTGTTGTGTAGCTTATAACAAAGCGCTGCTATTGTTTGTAACAAACATGTGATATCCCATATTTGTCTACAAGAAAAACAAAACACAAATGTATCACACTAACAAAAAAAAAATAATTAAACGAAACCACATCCAAAATTGTTTATTTGTTTACATTAAAAAATGTTCTTATTGATCTTATGCCCGTGCACTTTTCATAATACATGTTACAAACCTATAGCCGGATCGCACATAATAATTCAATTCATAACTCCCAGCTATACGTAATCCCTAATTTTAACCCACACACACACACACACGCACACATATTATACATGTTACAAACATATAGACCCATCGCACACAATTCATTTCACAATTCAATTCATAACTCCCAGCTATGCATAATCCCAAATTTGTATGAAATAAGTGCGCCAGAAACCCCATAAACATACTACTGACACATACACCTGCAACTTGATGAAAGCCCATAAGCAACGTCCAAGGAGGTCGAATAAAACAATCTCGTTTCACATCACCTGAGATAACCACGTAGTCAAATACCACACGCGCAGAATATTCAATGTGCCATGAGATGTGTGATAAGAAGTGCAGTCCTGTTGAAACTTGATTATCCAATTCAGACCGAAAATTCGTTGCCAAATAAATCCCAACAATGACATCGCGGGCACAAAATCCACTAAATAGCTTTTTCGAGGCCCTCATGTGAATTCAACCAGCAATTGACTTGATTACTGCAAACAATTTTTGAACGACATTTAGGATCACTTCCTAACTGCTTCAAAGCACGTTCAAGAAGCACATGTTGTTGTCTATGATCGTCGGATATTCCCTTTACAAGACCATATAGAACATTCAGAATCCTATTGTCTTCTCTGACAATGGAAAGAAGAACTGTATTGATCTGTGGTGGAGAATCAATACGGCCCCTAACGGACATAATTAGTAGGCACTGTAAGAGCTGTCAATATAAGGACGAGAAAGAATATAAACAATTCTGACTAGTCCAAGCCACGGGTGTCGAGTATTAAACACTTTGGTGCATGTCCCTTGCATGATTTGGACTACTGCCTCAGAGATAAGTCACTAACATATGGAACCAATTTCATCAGTAATACCGGACGCATCTAGTGAGGGTCATGTAGTTTGCACTCAGATTTGGGGGAGTTTTTCGCTGAAATATTATATCTCAGGCTTTACGGAAATTTCATGAACGTCCATGGAACGGACACCACAACTTCGTTCGACAGTAAGGCTTAAAAAGACTGACTTACGGAACCCCATAAGCTGGATCTATACCAGTAATCCAAACGATAAAACGTTTATTTTTGGCAAACTGGAGATTTGTTTCACTTGGAGAGGAATTTTGTAGAAAATTATGATCAGAATTATCACCTTTTCGTGTAACCGTAGTGACCTCTCTTAAAGTAGAATAACCGAATATTATTACTTTTAAGTTCACTACAAGGCTACAAGCTTTTATACAACAATTTTAGCCACTGTAGACAACATAATAGTCTGGCTAGAAAGAAAATTACGCAGGACTTCCTTCGGAAGATAAAATCTTTATTTGAATTTTTATTCAATGAAGACAAAAAAATTTAGAAAATATTATTTGTTTTACAACAAAAAGAAAAATACAATTGGAACGCATTTTATCATTCCAGTAATTTCATTACTTTAAAGATCTGATAATGAGTTTACACTTCAGAGTTTCTTAATACCACGAATAAAACTGGTTAGAAATACATTAACGTACATTCAGTTTGAGAATGTATCAAATTAAATGGAACGACAGCGACATCGACAACAATGATGGCAATAAGAATTTTGAAGTTAATAAAACGACGCCTCCGCATTAAGTAACAATAAAAACAACAGCGAGCGTTTTAACAACATACAAATTGTTTCTTGTATTTATTTAATGCTTTCAAGGATTATATCTCCTGCTTTGCTTTCTCTTCCAAAACCCCTCAATGTTTCTTTGAACACATTACAATGGCATGTGAAAGCGCGACAAGATATACGAATTGTGAGAATATCTTTCAATGATATTGTGTTACTAAGTAGAGGAGGATATTAATAATGAAACTAATGAACTAAAGGGAATAAGAGAACTAAAACGAGAAAAAAGTATTGTAGGATTTCGTAAGAAGGGAAAAGAAATTGTTTATGGGGCAAGTAAAATGATGAATGTGTAAAGACCATGCGAAAAAATGCCGTTTGACATTTTCTCTCTTTTTGTGATAATCATGGTGTGTGATACCAATTCGTTTCGAATATAACGCTATTGATTTTAAAAATACTCAGTAAACCGAGTCATTAAGGAAAAAATTATTACGTTTTAAAATACAGACCCCCAGACAGTGAATACCTCGAAGTTCTCAGTGAGTTCGAGACGATTACGAAATAGTTGTTAGGCAGACGTTCGCTTAAATTTGTGTATGCTATACCACGAAGGTGAAGTCGCCGTAGTCTAGTAAGTAGTGTGTTGGATTATTAGACGTAAAGCCAGGGTTCGAGCCCCAGGCCAGACATCAAAACAAAAATACAAAAAAGTATTTCTTCGACGACTTCTTCTCAGCAGATTTCTGGCAAAAACTCTGAGAGTAAATAATTGCCATGAATAGTTTCTCAAAAAACTGTAGGTCCCGCAACTCATGTATAAAATTAACACACACAACATAAGTGGTGTGAGAAACTAGGTCGTAATCTTAATTGAAGGGTTGTAATGACCAATTATGTATGTATGTATGTACCACGAAGGTTCTTCTGTTTAAGTTTGATACTAGAATCTCAATAGATTTGTAAGGACTATGAAGATTGTTAAACTGATGATCAGTTTTGTTCATTTCATGGCAGTCGAACCGTTCTCTTGACGGAAGAATTCTAATACAAGATGTTCCCTGCTTTACCATTATTATTACCAAATACAGATGGTTGACTAACGGCAACGACGTACAAATTATAACTTCTGTCTAAACCTCTATTAAGAGTAGAACAAATTTTTTCAGGAGTTAGTTGATAATTGTTGAAAATATGCAACGTTAATGTCATCCAAGAGCAGCAGAACCTACAGTTTAACGTCGACTCCGTACGACAGATTTTTGGGAAACTTGTCATGACATTTTCAGTTACTCTCAGCATATATACTTACCCACTATACTTTAGTCAGGGCACAATGAAATTTATTGGTATTGACATCCTCGTTTTAGCTCCGACTATTATCACCTATATAACTGTGTCATTTGATCCGTCCGTAAAGCTCTTTAGTCTTCTCTGAAGCCCATTTCTCGTGAAAAGGTTTCATATAATGTGATCAACCGTGCAATCATATGAACCGGAATGCATGTTAGAACATGGATATCACAAAATACCTCAAGTTCTTGACCTAATGTGACTTGAATCCTCAAACACTCGGCAAAGTATATTTTTTCACAAAGATCTACCCCCACATGTTTAAATGAACATCTACATCGAACAGCAAAAGAAGCTGATATACAACCAAAAATTTGAAGCTTTAAATTTGTAGTATTTGGACAGAATAGTGGTGAAGTGTTGACCCCACTACACATAATATATTGGCCACATAATTATAATTTTAAATAAAAATGGGATTTTTTTTTTGTTAAATACATGCAAACCATTTCAACTGCTTCAAAAGTAGTTGGTCACCCTTAAAAATTCTATTAAATTTTTTCTACTCATTTGGAAAGCCGTAAACCTCTGATAAATATTTTTTAAGTATCAACTATCTTTCCTTTTAATCCTTTGAATAAAAGGACCCCCAAATAAAAATGAATACAAACAAACAAAAAAAAAACACAGGATTCATATTCACTTGTCATCATCGTCTGTCTCTCTACCTACTCGAAATATGATATTTTTCTTCCCACAATTTGTGGCCAATAAATAACAGTAAAAACAAAAGCAAACAAAAAATCAATGAAAGGACATCTTATTAATGTATGGTCAGGAATCAGCAAACAAAAGTTTATCATGTCCTTACAAAAATCCAAAAAAAAAAACAAGAAAATCAATGCAATGGAAGTGAAACCTGTAACGATTAATTACCCATTCTTACGTATTAAAGCTGCACGAGAGATAGAGAAGGATAGAAGAGAACAGGGCTCCTGTTGCAAACTTGACAACAAGTGTTATTAAATTAATGGATACGATTTTTTGTTTTAACACATTTATTTTCGTGAGTGTAAAAGGCAGCGACAACAACAACACCAACAATACTCATGGTAAAAAATAAGAAATTTTTTTAACATCTTCCGTGTTTTTAAAAGCACCTTAAAATGTAAGTGCGTTGCTTGCTGCTACGTTTCTTATCCTTATGAAATCAATATTAGATTTTACGAGTATTTGTTATTACTGTTGTTGGTATTGGTGCAGACATTGGTGTTGCATGACTCTTTTAAGCATCTAGTACTTCTGCTCCTTTTATTCCTTTTGCTGGTTATTCTTTTGGTATCATTTGCTCTTTTCTGTTCCTCCATTTTTCCTTTATTTTGCTGTAAACTCAGCAAATTGATTTAAATTGTTGTTGTCATTGCTATTGTTGTCGTTGTGCTGTAGCTGTTGTGGATCAAGTTTTAAAGTCTATATGAGCGTATGTGTGCTAGTGTGGCATTTTGAAGCATTTAATTTGTGTGGTCCCTGCATTTATGCAACATCAGTAAAATCGACATCAACAATGGGAGTAACAACACTGGTTAAGTTGCACATTCAATTCATACCCTACACTGGCTAGGTTAGCATAGTGTGTTACGCAAAGTATGAATGATTTCATGAATGATTCAAATTAAAGGTTTCTATACACAGTAGTCTAGTAGGTAGTATGTTACCTTATTAGACATGAGGCCTCGGTTCAAACCCCCGGTGAGACATCTCCAACAAAACAAAATATGAAAAAAAATAGTTCTTCGGTGACTTCCTCTCAAACAGATTTCTGGCAAAAACTCTATGAGTAAAATCAAATTGCCATGAAAAGTTTTTCAAAAAAATCTGTCGTTCGGGGTCGACTGTAAACTTATGTATAAAATTAACACACACAACAGAAATGGTGTGAGAAGCTAGGTCGTAATCCTGACTGAAGGGTTGTAATGACCAATTATGTATATGTATATGTACGTAGTAAAATAGTATTACTTGCACAAATTACAAAAATATATCATGTGCGTATATAATATTGTCCACCATGTGCGACTTTTTCACTATGTGTTTTAATGTGCCTGTTTAAGCCAATTTTACTGGTTTTTTTTATCCGGCAGTTTGTTTTCTCTGCAATTTTCATTTATTAGATTAAATTATTATTAAACTAAGAAATGCATTCAATTTTTGGGGTATTTGCATGTCTTTGCAAAGAAATGTGTTTATTTGTAACAGCAATTCGCAACAGACAAGTGTGGTGGCATCACATTATAATTTATACGATATGGTAATGACGAGACCTAAACTTACTTAAGAATAAGCTGTTAACTATGACAGGACACGAAATATATGTAATTAAAGATTTAAAGATTTATTTTCCGGATCAAGAGTTAAAATGTATTCCTCATATTCTCAGTACTGAAATTCTGTTGAATTTAAGTAAACCTCTGAAAAGCTGGAGTTACTGATGCTGAAAACTTACACTTAATAGCAATATATTCGTTGATTCCTGACAATAGAATTTCCATATTGGTGACTTTCTGCACTGCACTAAAGGGTTAAATCAATTTATTCAACAATACACTGATCATAAGGTTATGACTCCCCGACTGTATGTGTAAGTCGTTTAGGCAATACACGAAAGTGAAGTTTACGATTTTGAAGAAGTTTGAAGCTGAGCTGCTCCACGTCAAACATTATTTTTTCGTTGTTCCCGTTTAATTTTCCTTATTTTCTTGTTGCAAAGAAAAAATATAATAAAGTGATAACAAAAAAGCCACAAAATTAATAACAATTTCCGGTTTTCATACCAAAAATACAATCACGAGCCAATATACCTAAATAAACCGGGTAAAATAAGTAAAAATTAATATTATCAGATGAATAATATTTTGTGTATAAGGATAATGATACTTATCCTTATCAAATGAACGCTTTGATGGATCTTAAATCTTTATTGAAAAATGTGTTCTTTTTCCATTGGTCCAAAGCAAATATTAGACAACTTCTGGTAGTCGTTCAAACATGCAAAGCGCAAATTCTCCGACTTATAATCAAGATTCATCAAAAATTTTGAAAATGTTTAACTTAAAGTTCATTTGATAATGCAACATACATATATAAAAAGGATGACTCAGCTGTTATACTCTTTAAATAATAAGCTCTACAATTTTTTCCCGATTTTATCAAACAATCTCTTCACAAGAGAATGCACGTTAAGAACGTCAGAACTTATTTTACAGGTTTTAATTAAATTTTGCAATTAAGAATAGCCAAACTTGAAAAAATAAGAAAAAATCATATTTTCCAAGTTTACCCTATCAAAACACATAACATATAAGTTTTACAAAATTTTTATGTATCCATTTTAAAGGCTAATCTCTCCCCTTTCTAAAAAAAACTTTGGATTTTTAAAATAGGTCCAAACATATTTGGATAATCAATAATTTTAGGTAAAAAGATAAAAAAAGCTTTTGTTGAATAAAAGAAGTTTGGAGGGTTCGATAAATATAAAAAAAGTATTTTTGAGTTCTACTTAACTAACTGAACAACTTGGACTCAGGCGTATTTAATTTTTTGTATTTTGTAGTGTTATTTACACAATATCTAGACTTTTAAATTATACACGTTCTTAATCAGGCCTTATTACGTATTAAAAGCGAAAGTCTCAGTCCTGAGTAAGACGCTATGTACTGAACTAAATCAATTCAAATACCCATTCATCTAGAAATGGATCTCATCGTTGAGCATAAAACGAGGAAGCGGCTTGCTCATCGAACGTTTTTAAACCAGGAATCTAAACTAATCCAATCGACGAAATAATCAAAATGCCGCTTTTTTTAAGAAAGGAAAGTACTTTCAAAACTTTGGAACTTCGATATGGCGTAATTAAATGGTGCAATGCATCTGCTGAAGGCGAATCTGTACTATATATTATAGAAGTTCAATTACATCCCCCTATGAAATTTTTAAATCTGCGTTGATATACGGATATAGTCAGGCTGGTTCAATGGTACAGTACAGTACAGTTCAATCGTACAGTAAATATGTAGGTGCGTGCATAATGATAAGAAGTTAGAGCGTGACCCGCTACTCTAAGCATCCCGATCCAGCCAGAAGATGCCACCAGGTCCATTTTAAAAGTTAACGTAAAATCAGACAATACAGACTAACTTTTATATATATTCGCGATCTACAATCTACCAAAGCCCATAAACTTCAATATATCCTCTGAGAGCCATTTATACTATGTCTGTCTTCTTATTTTTCATCCTATTAGTCGTATAGAAGATATTCTTCTTCCTAAATATTTTAATTACCGGGTAATGTAATTGACAAATTGGTATCGCGTTTGCTTATAAATTTAATTCAAAAAATGTTCAACAAATTTCTGCATTAAATTTTGATTTCATGTTGTTTTATTTCACGTGGCTATGCCCGCCCTTTTTTAATTCCATTGTTAAACAACATAATTAACGTCAATTTCACTATATTTTTTATTGTTATTATTATACATAGTTGTTGTATCTAGCTGATGCTGTTGTTGCTGTTCATATTTTACAATACCATTTCAATTGTTGTTAGTTATAAAACATTTCAAAATTAAATTCAAAGGTGATGATTTCGTTGTTATTTTTTGCATACAATTTTTATTGCTACTGAGCACTTGGCTAAAGGGTAGTAAGATCCAAACGAGAAGATACCTTTCTTGTGTGGCGACAAAAATAATAATCGCGTGCATTCATTAACTGAACGGGTAGTAGTCGTCATCGTTGTTTTCCTCATCAACAGCCACTAACATGGGCCAAAGCAGTTGTGGTCTCCGTCCGTCTTTATCAGTCATTTCAGCAGCAGCAGAACTTGCATGTTCATCATTATCGTTCATGATGAAAGAAGAGGAGAGAGAGAGAAAAACTTGTCATTATTAAAACGGCAAATTATTTAATTTCTTCGTTTTATTCGTTGCCAGTTTCATTTTTTGGTTTATTTTTAACACACAGAGTTTTCTTTTCTTTAGATTTGGTTTGGGGTATGATGGATGCATATAATTGCAGTTGGATTTTACTTGTGCCATTTATTTAAAATATTCATTACGACAAGTAAACATATTACTGGAGTGTCTGAAGGCATAAAAATAATAATAATAACGATGCTGATGATTACGTTGTAGATATCATCTTCAATTCCATTGGATAGCACTGTACTTCTCCTCTGCAAATGCTGCGGTCCAAAATTAAGCAGTACAAAGGAGTGAATGAATGAGGGCATAACAATATGTGCTGCACTTTTGAATTATAGAAGGGCATACAGCTGTCAGTATGATTGCATGTTTATCTTTAAGGCTGCCAAAAATGCCTGTTCTAGTTTGTGTTGTGCTGGTACTCCTGCTGGTTAGCTATTACTCTATCCATTCTAGAATTCTCAGTATAAATTCTTAGTCTCAGTCCCATCCATAAATTTTAATCAAATAAACTAAGAATAAACAAAAAATACTTCATTTTTCTTACATATATTGTAATAAACAAACCGCCAGTAATTCATTATTCTAGACGCCAAAACGATGAACAAACAAAACTCAAATCAACCTGGCCAAAAACCCTAAGAATGAAAACAATGATGAACAACAAGTTTAACATGACATTTTACTTCTGATGCGCACGCTTGCATGTTTTTATTACAACTGACAATGCTGGCTTGTTACAGACACCCGGCACCAACAAACTGAGGAGAGCTGTCAGCAATATACCAGCCACAATGATATGAAAAAAGAGGGAATTTGCATTCACAACAGCTACAAGTCAAGGTCAAAAATAATTGTGAGTTTGGCAGCAAGTATTTCAAAATTAATTGACAATGAAATGAAATCAAAAAGGACATCAACACACAAATGGATCAGCAGAAATAAAACTGAAGCAATTATGATTTTATTCATCTACACATACTATGTCTACAATTCAAATCAGCTTTGGGTCAGGTGGTAATTTTTTGTTGTTGTTTTTTTGTTGTTTTTTTTTGTTGTTTTTTTTTTTTTTGCAAACAGCAGTCGTTCCCCATTGGCAAATACTGACCACCATTGACAATAATTTAGAGTTTGTGATTTTTAGTTTTTCTCATCCCCTGTTCGATTTTTATCAGGACATTTTATTTTTATTCATTTGTTGTCAAAGAGTCAATACCCAAATAGTCACCCCTCAAGTGATATATGTACACGATTTATCACAGCAATAATAGCACTAACAAGTGTGATATAAAAAGGAGTATTTGTTATTTAATAAATATTGGGTGATAAAAAAGTACCCGCGTCTTTCATGACAATAGGTTGTGTTGACACTTATTTAAGGGATAACTAATAAATTATGTGGCATACGAACACATATTTGGAAGCAGTATATTATTCTGATGCAGACAACTCCTTTATTTGTCATCCAAGCTAAAAGTTTTACTGTTTCGAAAAGTAAGTAAAACATCCGAAAAATACAATATTTTAACGCTTCTTCACTTGAAAAAAAAACGAGAAGACGATTAGCATCATCACATTGTTTTACTTGATTAAGTTTCTGAATTTTTACTATCGACTACCAGTCAGTGAAAAAAGATGCAACCTGGCTTGTTAACTGTCAATTTGAGAAGGCATCCAATAAAAATCTTTGACACGATATGCCAAAGTAATAATATTCAAAACATTATCAAACCGTATCGCTTCAAGCTATACAAATACGAGACTACGAGAGACGTTGACTTCTTGATTTCATCAAATAGTAAGATTTCTTAAGGTCATCGACGGAGAATTTCGTGAATATTCAAGCTACGGATCCTACAAAAGAAATTTTCAAAAGGTAATGGCTAGATTGGTCATACCAATGCAAACAAACGATATAACATAGCCGAAAAACGGTACATTATCGCGTTCATTGTACCATTACATTTAAGACAGAAGCTTCGTCTCATCCAAGTATTCATTTAAACTTGAAACCACTAAGCTAAGTATGTTTGTAAAATGCCTGTGGCTTCCACGATCTCTCTCACTTTTAGAACTTAAGAGCAGATTAGCGTCTACGCCGTTGATGGGTTGATGGTGGAGGGATACGGATGTTAGGGAAGGGATAATCAACGAAAGGGAAGATAAAGGGTGTCAAAGATTATTCTCAATCTGAGTCATTCATCAAACGGACACAAAGATTACAGTTATTCAGAATGAGGGTTGCCTCTAGCTCAACATGTAGATTCTATGATAATGAGAATGAGTCATCGGAGCACATTCTTCGAAACTGTGAAGCATTAATGCATCCCAGTAGAAAATATCTGGGTGCATATCAGGTACTGGGAAGGGAATTGACATTACTGAAATCGATCACCTTTTTGGATGATTTATTATAGAGATGCCCTATAAAATATGTATGTTTGTATGAGCGCAGTTCAGTACATCGTATGGTCACAGTAATAAGGTACCTCTTCACTACACTAATAAAAATAACACAGCCCGTTGAGACGATTACTTACAAACTCAGTAAAGTAATTCACAATGCGACTGTTGAAACGAAGCAGTGAAGAAAAAGTGACCAGAGCTATGCAACAAGAAAGGGAGATGCTCTATCAGCCAGACACACATTTGAAATTTACTTGGAAAGTTTTGATGCGTCCACCATATAGCGAGAACTTCACAGTGAGTATCCAAACACAGACATTCCTGTCTTGTTCTGCAAAACTACTGACGAACTGAAAAATTACTAAACTGTAGACCATTTATGGAGTGCTATAAAATGTTCTACAGTGATAGCATTATGCAGCTACTTAGGGAACATCGAAAGGTTATAGAAAATAAGGGAAAGTCTTTGGTTGATTACAATTGTTGGCCAATGATGAAAATTTCTGGATAAAAATTTAACATCAAAAACTCTCTAAAAGGAGAAAAACGCAGTTACTTTTCATACAATCCAATACGTTTTAAAAAATACTCACATGTAACACATAGCATGTACACGTACACACGTACATACGAGTACGTATATGTATTTGCATTTTCTGTTTACATGCTATTGAAGCAGACAAAATTCCTACTCTACAATAGTAAGCAACACAACGAAAAATGGGGAAACATATTTTTAAACGGATTACTAAGGGATCAGCACTGTGCGTATACGAAAAATTTATAAATACATAAAACAGCAACGACAATAACAATGGCAAATACAACCAGTAAACATCACCCAGGGAATAGCCATAAGCAATGCCATGGCTGGAAATGCAAAAGGTTTGAAAAGGATAACAGAGTTTATGGTTTTCTATTTTTGTTTTTTGAAGATGAAATACAATTTAAAGTTGGACTGAAAGGCAAAGAATTAATACCGAATTAGTAACAGGCTGCACTGTTACGAAAGTAATTCGCTTTTTTTGGATACCCAAGATACCTGTAAAAAATTTGTCTATACTCCTTCTACTCTTATCATGTATTCACACTTGAAGAAATAAAATTATAAGGATGACTTTTGGATTCATAGGCGGTCAAAAGTTGTACATGAATTTCAAAATGTCAGCTCAGAAATAATCTAATACTAATTGAACATGTTATGAAAGGCAATGATGAAAATTAAATTTTTGGATCCCATTTAAGTGGCACATAATATTCGATATTTTTTTTTTTTTTTTTTTTTGTTAGACAGCCATAATTAAGTTATTCCAAACTTTCATGTGATTGATGTTTAGTAACTCTTTTGCAATTTGCATTTTTCGCATATTTTACATACATATGTACATACATAATTGGACAATACAACCCTTCAGTCAGGATTACGACCTAGTTTCTCACCCCATGTTGTGTGTGTTCACTTTAAACATGAGTGGCAGGACCTACAGTTTAAAGTCGACTCCGAACGACAGATTTTTGAGAAACTTTTCATGGCAATTTTATTTACTCTCAGAGTTTTTGCCAGAAACCTGCTGAGAGGAAGTCGCCGAAGAAATACTTTTTGCATTTTGTCTTGACGTCTGGCTTGGGGCTCAAACCCTGGCTTTAAGTCGTATACACTACCTACTAGACTACGGCGACTTATAATTAACCATTTATAAAAAAACATATATAAAAAAAACAAAACTTTATTTTAAACGCACGATAAATTGAAGAATCTCTTCAACAAAAACGTAGCCTTAGGTATCAAAACTCATATCGTTAGTATAATTCGCAAAGACGCTAAGTCCACTTTTTTCCAAAATTGAGATTTTAATGCAAAACGATAACACTATACCAAATACATATTTTACGACAAAAAAATTTTAGTACGTAATATGTATGTTATTGTAATTTTGTGGTTTGCAAAAACGCGAAGTCCACAAAACTACGAAAAATATTAACAGCACGAGCTAACTCCACGAATATTAATTATTAATTATTCTTAATTTTTGATCTAGGTTATTTAAAGAGAGCTATTTTGTAAATATAATTGCGTTTAAAAAGTTTACAAATTTTAAAAACTGAAGAAGCCGCAATGTTTTTTGTGTCTCCTGTAAAATTTGAAAAAAGGGACTTAACACATTGGCGAATAAGACTAACGATATGCTTGTACCTTTAAACAGTGAATCTGAAGACTTCATCTGCTTTCAGTGGCAAAAGACCGAATATGTATACTCTTTATGGAAAAAAATAAGGAAAATACACGTTTAATTTGTGGATATTATTATGTTTATAGCATAACGATTTAAAATGTTAAATAACTAGAAGCTCAATAACTGCAGTTGTTTATGGTCTTTTTTACAATTTTATTAAAAATTATATTTAAATTGCATATTTTTATGAACTCATAATAAAAAAGCGGCTACATTTTATGGTTGAAATAAAATTAATTGTAAATATATTTTATGTGCTTTCTTAATAGTCATTCGTTTATTTATTTATTTTTGCCATTAAACCGTATTAATGAAATTTTATTTTATTATTGCAGTAATTAATAAAATAAAAATCGTTTCTATAAAACAAAAAATATGCAATTGGCTATTATTGATCAATACCGACCATAGCACACCTCAGACCACAATACACAGCGTTTTAAAACAAATCTGTTTCTACAATAAGCATACTTTAGTTTATCGAAGGATAGCTTAAATCTAATACCGAATCAAACACATTCAAATGGTTGAAAACAGATTTTGAAATTATCAGATAAAAGCTCTCTCTCTTCGAATTAAATCGCTTCTGTGCGGCAAACAATACTAATCCAGTACACGCTGAATATACGATCTATATTGTTGCAGTTAATATTAAGGTTAGGATAGGTGTCACTAGATCGGTTATATTAGCAAACTTTTGCATTGGGGAAGCAAACAGGCCCTTGTGCAACCGCTATGGCTTTCGAAAAGAATGATGAATAATTGTTGCAAGATTACAAGTATAGAAGATTGAAAGTGAAGATAATGGTACCATATACTGCGCTATTAAATCAGCGAATGAGGCAAATGATATCGGTAACGAATTTGACTTCACAATACCAAGCCGACTTCAAGATATTGTTCTGATCTTAAAATTTTACTCCAAACTATCCGATCACAGCAGTATTATTCAGACTGAACCCATACAGGCGTTGAACAAATTTTTGAAAGCATATTGAGTAGGAATCTATACTCACTTACTGATATTTAAGAGAAGTCAATAAGTGCAAACATCCACATTATCCAAGAATGACGGTTGCCTCATGTGGAGTCCAGTCACTTTAATAGAAGCCAAATAAATCCAGATTATTGAATATTAGAGGTTAGCGAAAAAGGGTTTCTAAATTACTTAATCGGGATAACTTGAACCCCAAAATTTAAGAAATCATCTTTCTATTTAACCTTTTGAACAAAATTAGCATCACGATATTCTAGGAACACCACCAAATTAACTGCAATTGCCTTAAATTAGGACTCCTAAAAAACTCTATTGAATAAAGTTTTCATTCAACTCTCTTGGGCATACATAAATACCTTGTAACCACATATTTATTGCTCTTTCAATTTATAAATTAGAATTCATAGAATAAAATTTTATTTATTAATCACAACATTAACAACAGAATAAGAACAGAAAAATTAATAGTCGAACAGATTTAATTTTTAATTTTTCTTTTTTTTATAAAAAAGTAACAACAAATTGAGTTACGAGTATAGAAAAACAAAACAGTCACGGAGTCATAAATTTGTTTAAAATAAATTGAATCAATTAATCTTGTAACTTAATTCATATGCACCACATGCAGCAAAAATGAGGGAGCAGTCGCTAATTGAATACGAATTGTTTCAGTGAGATTTATGAAAATATTCTGGAATTTAATTGAGAAACATTAGACAAATGGACTTTAGAAGTTTGTTATTGATTAAAATCAATCTGTTGCAAGTTGACTATTAAATATCGTTCAAAAAAGGTAACAAAAATCTATGAGGCCTCACTTTATGATGCCCTACACCATCAGCATTATGGCGGCAAGGAATATCAGTTACGTGGAAGAAAGCAAAACCAATGAAAACTGCTGAAAATAGATGGCAAGTGCAGAATATTCATATCGGAACTCATAGATTTGAGAGTTTAACGGCCTGGTCGTTCTGCATAGAGTCGACAACAGCATGCAAGACAAAAAAAGTGATAAGAGTAAATTTTGCCTAAAAGAAATTCTTCACGTCACAATTAATTTCAGAATTTACCAAAATTAGACCAACTGTTGTGTAATGTCAACGATAACCACCGTTAAAGTATTTTAGAAACGAAATAAATTTACTAAACCTTTAAAAGGAACAGTTCAAGAGGAAGCAAAATAAAAAGAACTACATTTTTAGAAGCAGCTAGAAGAACTATACCAACTAGTTAACGCAATCATGGATGCCCTAAGCAAAACTATATGCACGAATGGAAGATTGTCTCTATGAAAATGTGCCAAGAAAATAGAACACTTTTAATGGTCGATAGATCTATAAAATAATTCCAGGCGTATACAGATTGACAAATATAAGATCAACTACAATTCAACTACTACCTATCAAGAGTCCTAAGGCCGGACCATATTGTGTTCGAATGTTAAAAATTTGTGGAATATCCTATGGATAGAAAGGCCGTAGATTCTAACAAATGTAACAGCAGAAGTTTACAAAGTCAGATGAAAAAGGAAAGAGAAAAGTAAAGTATGAAAAAACAACGACAAGATTCCTCGAAATGGTTTGCAGTAATTTTAGACGCTTAGGATATTCAACAATCGGATATGTCTGCTACTGATGGAATTCGGAAAACATATTGTTGAAGGAATGAAAGACGGCGGAGTAGAGTATGCAAATTAAATTATTGAATAATTTTTTACCATACCTATTAACATCAGGTATCTTTCCAACTCTAATAAGAAATATAATTAATTTTAAAATTATTGCCGACCATATGATACAAACTTCAAGCATCTATCGTCAACTTTTGTATCGCAGACATATTCATAAAGATTGCAAGGGTCAACGATTATTCTTTTTCACTGTGCCACAAGCATCAGCACAAAAATAATGTGTGATTATTTACCATCCTCCAACTATTTTGACGCAACAATATGTTGATCCAATCATCAAGCTGTTAGCGATGATTAATTTGAAATCAAGACAAAATTATCAAGAAACAGCATGCGAATGAAAATTGAAATTCTTTTCAGACGCAAATACAAAAACAAATTAATTCATTATGATTCCTTTTTTTATTTCTTGCAACTCAATAACGTCGCACCATCCCCCTCTCCAGATAGTTAAATGAGCAACAGAATTGAATTCAGGAAATAAAAACAGAAGAAGTGAAGACATCACTGCAGTAGCAGATGAGAAAATAATTTCGTAAAATCAGAAGAAAAGAAGCAGCAAAGAAAAGAAAGCGAAAAATATTGAGAAATTAATTTGCAAACGAAAAGCATAATTCCCGGGTTAAATGCAAATCAAGCACTTACAAATCCACACACACACAGGGCACTGCATAAAGGGAAGATAATGAGAAACAATTCCATGAAATACTACAGAATGCAATTCAGTATGAAAAATTTAAATGAAAATAGGAAAATAGAGTTGCCAGACCACATTTAAAAGAAGAAAATTCTAATTATTTAAAAGGAGAACGGACTAACGCACAAAAGACTTAAACGCAGTAGAAAAAGATGGATCAGCTAAAAAAGGTAAATAGGGTTATCCTTCGGTGGCACCCAAATCATGGGATAATATCAGGCAATGATTAGGCAGATGAAATAATTGGCCAGAGGTGAGTTCAAGAAAGGGTGTACTTGGCGTAAGGAATGGGGAGACTCCTCTTAATCCAAACGGCCTTAAGACAATCTAAACTTATCCTGGGTAATGATAATGGTAAGATCATTGAGTCTTGCAGCATAACATCCAGAAACACTCTAGGAATAGACAGAAATTTCCTCAGAATGTTAAGCCAATGCCTATGCGGGTAATGTGGTTAAGAAGATAGAGAAGCAACAGCCCTCAATTTTATAAGGGTAGAGATTAAATATTTTCTAAAAATTTTAAGTTTACTCCAGTTATTGGTCATGCTCTGGTTAAATTTAGAAGAAAAGTTCTTATAAAATAAAAAACGTGTACAGTGAAGAGTAGGGAAACATAAATAAAGTGAAGAAATGTTGAAAGCTAGCACACTTGAAATTAACCGAACAGGGTAGCAGTAAAATAGCTTTTCTTTTCATAATTTATTGGCATCCCTTCTTCTCTCTTGTCATTAATGTTCAACTTTAAAATGATTTATGAATTGTTTTTGTCGCTGTTTTTTTTTTGAACATATTTCCTCTTTCTTATTAATTTTAACTGTGAATGGCTTCACTAAATTATCATTGCTGTTGTTGTTGTTGTTCTTGTTAATTTTATTACAGCAGTTATTGAAGACGAGAAAAAAATTAAAAACGATTTAAACTACAAACATGTGCAAAGAAAAAAGGTTTTCGATTTTGTAAATCAAATAATTATGATGTCTGATAGAAACGCTTACTACCACAGCCGCATCAGCCGCTTCTCCTGCTGTTACTGCTGCTGCGACTAGCGCTGTTGCAATTACTGTTGCTCATACTAGTGATATAAACCCAGATGATGACATTTTCATAATTGTCTGCAGTTAAGGAAGTCTTAGTTGCACTAGATATGCAGCCAAGATAAGAGTGAAGCAAATATAAGCAATACTAAGAAGAGAATACTATTGGATGAGTACGACTTTTTTTCTGTCTTTTATTTCTTTTTTAATTAAAAAGTTAACGACTTTATTAACGATATTGTATTTAAGGAACAATGTTTCATATACGAGGGTTCTTAGAATTTTATAAAGCAAGCAAATTGATCATTACAATCCTTTAGTCAGGATTAAGACTTAGCTTATCATATCACCCAAGTTGTGTGTGTTAATTTTATACATGAGTGGCGAAACCTACAATTTAAAGTCGACTCAGAACGACAGATTTTTGAGAAGATTTTTTATTGCCAATTTTATTTACTCTCACAGTTCTTGTCAGAAATCTGCTGAGAGGAAGTCACCAAAGAAATATATTTTTACATTTCGGTTTGTTCGAGATGTCTAAGCTTGGATTTGAACCACGGACTCTCGTCAAATAAGTCAATACATTACCTACTAGACTACGGCGACTTCTGCTTAGCTCGCTAGGCGTTATTAATAAAAACGAAAGAAACCAAAAAAAGTACCAAAATAGTACGATGCGTTTTGGCAATCTCAGAGGCGATAAACATTTTCGAGGAATCATGCCTGCGATCATATAAATTTAACAAGGAAATCTCTTCCAGAATATTGTGAACGTAGAACAGAAACTTGAAAAATTCCTGCCGCAACTGCGAGTAACTCAATTTAATATCCGATAAGGAAAAAAATTCTCTGCTTGATAAGTAATTCCAATAAATTACTCGGGTATATTCCGACGTTAGGATAAGCCACCATTCTGCTGTATTAATTAACTTTTTTAACAATATGTCCTGGCATAGCTTTATTTCAATGTCTTTCTGCCTATATTTATAACCCAGATTTTCGAAAGATATACAGTTTATGTGGAATTCCCTTTGTCTACA
Source organism: Sarcophaga carnaria (assembly GCA_958299815.1). Classification (NCBI taxonomy): domain Eukaryota; kingdom Metazoa; phylum Arthropoda; class Insecta; order Diptera; family Sarcophagidae; genus Sarcophaga; species Sarcophaga carnaria. Next base: position 93,763,334 of record OY283149.1, read on the forward strand.
AAAATCCGTCATCGAATATATCACACTCTCAAAATTCTTGCTAAAAGGATCAAAGACCCAAATGGGCCTGGATCATTGTCTATTCCTCTGAAATAAAATCCACGCCTAACTTCAACATTCAACTTCATATTGTTAAAATTTTAACATATAAAAACGAAAGTTGTCATCTAATTCTTCGGAAGTGTGATCTTTAATCATTTAATTTAGAGAAATTCGAGGTTGGTGACCCCTCCCCACTTGATTTGATCCCTTCTTAGCCCATGACCTTTAGAACTACAGTCGGTAAGACATATAAACTGAAATTTTTCACACGATAATGGACATCGACGGCAAAAAAAATTATGAACGTTAGGTTAGGTTAGGTTAGAGGACGTGTACTTGTCAATTAAGACAAGTACAGTACAAGGAGGTCGAATTAACCCATTGTACAACGTCCTAGTTTCTCACACCACTTATGTTGTGTGTGTTAATTTTATACATGAGTGGTGGGACCTACAGTTTAAAGTGGAATCTGATGGCAAATTTATTTACTCCCAGAGTTTTTGCCAGAAATCTGCTGAAGAAATACTTTTGTATTTTGTCTTGATTTCAGGGCTGGGGCTCGAACCCTGGCTTTACTTCTAATAAGCCAACACAAGTTTTAAAATTAAGCATTCCAACTATGAATGAAAGAGTAAAGCGCAGTACAGAGCTGTAAAGTTATGATTGCCAACGCAAATGACTCCTTTCGAAAGAATGTTAGACGTTATTTAATGGAATATTTAAAATCTCTGGCCGCCACCCAATACTATGTCCACTAATTTATTTTTCATTTCATGACAATCAAATTCGAGACTGGCAATCGTTAGCAATGTAACGATTGTTGATGCAACAATTGCTATTGGAATGCCATCATCGGCGACTTTTTAAAAACGATCCAAAACCAAAAGGCATTTTATTTTATAGAGATATACAAATATTTAATGTGCATGACAAAAAACGTTTAAGAATGTATGTATGCATGCATTTTGTTGTATCAGTAATAACAACAACAATTACAAGAAATCCTTTAAATAAACAACATTCGAAAGAAATAACCAGAGTCTAATCAAACATCGAAATTTACACGATACTGGAAGGATAGCTGGCTAACTCTATGAAAAGGTTGAATGTTGATGCATCATCATCATCACCATGTTGCACTGCACAGATAACAGAGAAGGCATTCAGATGTATAGATATGTGCAATATTTGCCTTGCCAGTTGCCTCGTTTGTTTTATTTTTTTCTTTCTTTCTTTCTTCGTTTATTTCTTTATATCCTTCCGTCATTCATTTTATTTACCATTTCTTTGTTGCTTTTATTGCCAGCGAGAAGAGCAAGAGGGAGTGAGATCTTTAACTCTTTTTTTATTACTTGTTGCAGCATTGGGTTACCAACTGGCTGACATTGTCATGCTTTAACGCACGTCCAGTTTGGCATCAGTAACAATAGAATGTAAAAAGAAAATAAACAAACAAACGTAACGAACGAACCCTGTTAAATAAAGAATCAACATGATTTTGTTGTTATTTTTTCAGTTTTTTTTTATTACTCATGTATAGTTATGTGGACGACTTAACAAGTACCGTTGTATACACATGATGCATGTATCAATACGTATTGTGGGCAACAGGTATGCTCAATTTATTGGCTGATTGGTACCTGTTGATGCAAAGCAGGAAAACTTCGAACCAAAAAGTCAATTGTAACTCCTGTAGATTCAATTGTAACTCTTAACCCCTTCTATTTAAGTTTTTCTTTAAATACGGAACTTGGCAAATTAAATTTTTCTGGCTTATAAAGCCGCGAGTTAGGATTTCTGGCACTGCTTGTATAAGTCAAAAGGCAAATAACAGATCTTGCCTTTGGATCTAGAAAACATAATTTCACAAGTTCACGACTGCCAATCAAAGTTAATCAAACCCAGAAATTCTTGTAAAAGTTGTAAGAACCGATCATAATTATTTCAGATATTAAATGAAGTCTTGATTGAGCCAACAGTGACGGGTAATTACGCAACTAAAATGGCGTAAATTATGGTTAAATTGCTTGAGCAATTTATATTCGAGTTTTAAAAACCAGTCTACCCAGAACGACTTCCGATTGCTGAGGTGTCTGAGAAAATAACATCAAAAACGATTACCATAGCAAGGTCAACTAGGACACCACTGGCGAGACAGAATGGCTTAATAATAATATAAAGACAATGCAACAACCCCAAATATATTCTGTGGCAATGGCAAATGACAACCCTATAACTCTTGACTATGCTACAGTCGACTAAACGCCTAATTAGCTGAAAAAACTTGATGTATGGAGATAGAGAAGGGGATGGTGTTTCTTACTGGAAACAAAAATGTTCAAAACTTATTTGGAAGACTAGTTATGAAGTATATTTTTAATCAATGGGACGATATGTTACTTCAATAAGGATCCCATAGACCGATTGTAGTCGCCGTAGTCTAGTAGGTAGTGTGTGTGGCTTATTAGACGTTAGACCACGGGTCAAACCTCCGGTCAGATATCGCCAGCAAAACGAAATATGAAAAATTATTTCTTCCGCGACTTCCTCTCAACAGATTTCTGGTAAAAACTCTGAGAGTAAATAAAATTGACATGAAAAGTTCTTATAAGAATTTGTCATTCGGAATCGACATTAAATTGTAGGTCCCGCCACTCATGTATAAAATTAACACACACACTGCTGACTGAAGTATTGCAATAATCACTTACGGTTAATTACGGTCAATTATGTATGTATAGGACGATTGTTGTAGCACAGAAACCTGAACAATACTGCCTTAATAATGCGTCAACTTTAATCACTGTTGAACTCAATGCATTGGATCCTGTATGAGAATCACATATTGCCCTACGACTTTTGTATGAGCCCGTATTCTGCCAAGTTAAAATCATTTGTTTCCAAGATAAATCGGTGTTGACTTTACTTCATTTGCTTTGTTTCAAGCTTATCTAACAATGTAATGTAGATAGTCTTTGAATGATAGAGTTTCAGTCTGTATTTTCTCATAGACAATGATTTCTGTATACTAAGTTGCTGTGTTCTATATATTGGTGACTAGTGACTAGTCTTGCCCAGTGAGCCCTGCTCTTTAGCGAGAGGTGAACTGATCTCCTTTTGATATGATCATATGTTTGTGATGTTATCTTCTCTGAGCAGTCTGGGGCATCTGGATGGATCATAGGGATATTGAAATTAAATTAGAAAAACCTTGTTTGATTTGCAGCCAAGTATCCTTAAGTATCATCTCACAATGCTTTACTAGCCGTTAATAATATGAGGGTTGTTGACGTATTTGCATATGCAATATCCATCTATGTGCAATATCCATTAATGTGTAACTTTCTGTTAGAAATTCCTCTCGTATTTAATACCGTTTTCCTCACACTAATTGCGGAAACTCACTTTAAAGTATATTACAAGACGGTGATGCTGGCTTCTATTTTTCCTTGTGAGCATGTTGAACACACGAAAAGTACATTTGAGTTGTGCGTATTAATTGAAATACAAATTTTGTAATTTTCATTTCATTTATAAATATTTATATCTGAGTGTATGTACGTCACTCTTTTTGTATAATACATGTAAGTGAAATGAAATGAAAAATAAAAGACAGAAAAACAAAACACAGGAAAACACATCAAGGAATTGTCGATCCAATTTTTACGCTTATTTATGCGCATTTCAACGCAATGATGCTGCAAATGTAACATGACAGCCTACTTGACTGACTGGCTGGTTGGCTGCCCATCCTGCTATGTTGACTTCCCATTCTTGCTGCACTTCACAAAGGTTTACTTTCAATCAGACATGGAACCATAACATGTCCATAACATGCATTCCTCATAACTATTTGCATTGCACATTGGTGTACATGAAATTTTATTTGAACTTATGAACTTAAATGACGTCTCGTACAAAACGGCGTGTGGATGCATCAATAGCGAATTCGTTTTTATGTTTGTTTGTATAAAATGTCGTTGTACACAAATGTTTCCTTGGCATTGTCCATCCAGAATCAATCATTCGTTGTCCATTTCGTTTCTCTTTATTTTGTTTCTTTCTCTGCTGTTATATTCTGACGTCGTTTGTTTGTTGCAATCAACATGGTCATCATCAGTTGTTGCATCATCAAGCCAAAGAACGAAGAAGAAAAATACCAAAACGTAACTTGAAAAGAAGTTTGTTGCATTCAATTTTCTTGGTTTTATTTTATTGTTGTTTCTTCTTTTGCAGTTTGAAATTTGTTTGTACGTTTGATTGTTCGTTTCGTTACTTGTCTTGTCTTGAGTCGACCAAGAGACTCTGTTTTATTTTCCGTTTCGCAGCTTCACCAGTAAATTTAATAACATTTTCGTTTAGCTCTCTTACACACTAGCATTTATCTTCGTCACATGTGCATGCAAATGCTGTAAGTATGAGCGATTTTACATGCAAATGTTAAAAAAATTAAAAAGGAACTGCGGTCAAAAAAAATTGTGAAACCATCAAGCCCTTATTTATGGGCAGTAATCTTGAAACTTTTAAAACGCTCATCAAATATAGCAAAACTAAAGGTGAAATGTAGTCGCTATAGTCTAGTAGGTAGTGTGTTGACTTATTAGACGTAAGCCCACGGTTCAAACCCCAGGTCAGACATCAAAATGAAATATGAAAAAATATTTCTTAGGCGACTTCCTCTCAGCAGATTTCTGACGAAAACTCTGAGAGTAAATAAAATTGCCATGAAAAGTTTCTCAAAAATCTGTCGTCCGAAGTCGACTTAAAACAGTAGGGCCCGACACTTATGTATAAAATTAACACACACAACATGAGTGATGTGAGAAGCCAGGCCGTAATCCTGACTGAAAGGTTGTAATGGCGAAATTGTTTCCCGGTGGGTAGGCAGAAAAAGGACAAGAAGAGAACAGTAACCGGTTTGTATTTTACACTATAGTACATGCCTCTATTTACATGTACTTCAGCAATCGGAAAATGGGAGTAGGATCACTTTAATTTACTTCGATTACTGACCACAAGTCACTCGTAGCTACTAGATGCTGTAAATCTAGCGAAAAAGAACATCGAACAGCAGACATCACCGTCTTTGCTGAATATCTACTGCCTTACATCAGACTAACATAACAAAATATCACACGATATTAAATTCTAATATATATAGGTTGCCGTGGTTTTAATCTCCTGAAAATAATCCGTCTGGGGCTTCCTAGACGGTCTAACCCTTATGTCAACAGATACATACCCGGGCATGTTTTGTGTTTTTAAATCGCCGTATCTCAGGAAGTAATAACTGTATTAACCTGAAATTTCCTGATATCCTCACTAGTAGTGTTTTCTACCTTATTCCTCTACCTTAAATGGCGGATGGGGGTCAAAGATGTGTCCATTTTTGATTCCTATTCCTTACGTCAACAGTTGCATACCTGGGTATGTATAATGAAATATATGAAAATATATTGATATTTGATGTTTATTGTATTTAATTTACAAGTTCTTAATAATAAGATTGGAATTCAATCAAATATAGGAACACATAAAAAAATATTAAATGCTAATTTTTCTTAAATGCATTTATTATATTACGGCATATAACTTGAATGAGTGGCACACACGGGCTTGTTGCATAACGTGCAGGACTTGCTGGTTGGCCGACGTTTTGTACATATGTAAGTATTTACCTTTTACTTTCATTCTACCAGTGCTGTCAAGTTCTTCCACGCTTTTATCTGCAGCACCTCTTACGCTCAAAGATTCCCCACATATGGCTTCAATAGCATTGCGTGTTGAATATATTTTTGTAACATGTTTATTTTTATCTATGTTTTCTCTTTCCGGCTTCACCAGTTGTTCGCTGAGGCTGTGAAGAAACATTCTACGGCGACTTGTGGAAGCTTTCAACATTGGGTTATTCGCAACGTAAATTATGGGCAACTAGGTCTAGTATATTGTAGAATAAAGCCAAGGGCCATCTATTTGTTCGTCGCCTTGTTCAATATTCTATCCATATTATCGACGGCACATTTATATTTGTTGTAATCTAAGATCTAGATTGGCTTTTTCTTGGGACCTTGCACTTCGTATGAATAATGCAAGAAGTATAACCGACTTATTTTTTTGTTTTTTTTTTTGATGTGAGAGCACAAGGTAATATTGTTACTGAAACCAAATGTAGTTAACTCTACTTCCCGTCTTTTAGATAAAGTTAAATATAGTGGTACAAACACTTGTCTTCTGTTCACTGTACCTAACATTGATAAACTGCTGTCCATCATTAAACTTTTCGATGCCTTAAATGTTGTGAAGAAATTATCACAAACAATATTCCGTCCACTTCCACGAAAATGATTGACGAACAAGTCCTCCACTACCCTCGTACCAGGTTTGGATCTGCTACGTAACTGCTGCGTAGATTGTCATTCAGTATTAAAAATAAGTCCGTTATGGCTGCAGCTTTGTCGGTTTTTTTACGCTGTTGACGTGTGTTTCCGTTGTCGAAAAGTATAAAGCGGCTTATATCCCAAAAACACCGCACGCTCATGGGAGCTCGATATAAGGGATGTGAGGTCGTTTGCCATAAGCCTTTAGTATGTACGTAACTAGAGTGCGTTACACCACCCAACAAGTAAGTAAAACCAAATAAACACAAAAATAAGCTTAGCAACAAAAGAAATTCCATATAAAATGTATGAACACACCCGGGTATGTTTCTGTTGACGTAAGTATAATTTTTTATCTGTTGACATAAAGGCTAAAGGGGAAAACACCAACAATGAATATGTAGGAATATGACGCAGCACCATCTTTTAAAAAAGACTAGTAATCGGTTAAAACTTGTCACCACTACATCCAATACAGGGGACTGTGCAACGATAGAGGACAACACTATTATTCTAGTACACGCAGCAGTAGATAAGACCTGATTACTTAGAAACCCTTTGTAAATGGAACTGAAACAAATCAACAAATTAATTAACAAGACAGGGGATGCGAAAAGGAACCCCAATTTATATAATGAATGCAATTATCTGACAATAATCTGGGCAGATAGAACAAATATGAAACATGGAGTTGAACAAGATTTAAAGATTTGCGTAGGCACATGAGTTTGCGAAGAGGGCAGCTTATACGCCATTCATAAGACTAGCACCATTTTAGGAGTGGGACAAAAATATTCACTGAAAGGGCAGAAAAAGAGAGGCGAAGATTCTTCTCAAACCAAGTGTATTTGAGGTACTCAAAATTTTGTTTCAAAAAAGAGGAGATCTGAGTTATTATTCTCGGAGTTTACTTATTCAGAATGTAGTTTCTGTGACGATGTGAATGATTCATAAAAATACATTCTTGGGACCTGTGAGATATTAATGTATTATAAGAAGAAACATCTGGGTACCTATCAAGAGCTAGGAAAGGAATTGTCACTGTTGGCTGCGATCAGTATCCTGCAATTTTTCAGCACCATTAGCTTGGAGGAGACATTCTAGGGATGCGCTATAAAGTATGAGGGAAGCGTAATATATTGTTTGGGCGCATAATTCATCCATGGTCTTTATTGCACATTATTGAGGATCGTATTTCACTTTTCAACAATTGCTTCAGAAATGGTTCGTTACGTCGTAATCCTGACTAAAGGATTGTAGTGAGCAATTGAGTTAATTGAGTTGCCCGGTTCAGTTAATACTACCATAGAGAGCCGCATACGGACTACTTAAAAAAAAAACGTTTTCGAACAACCAATGTAAAGTGATTGCACATGAATAAAATCGTAGCTACGACTTGAAAAGTAAGACCAAAATTAATGTTCAGTTTTAAGACGACAAAAAATCAAGACTTTGTTAAAGTCTCGAACAGAGATTCATTATCGGATGAATTTTCTTAAAGCATAATACGACCCAAAACAGCCACACTAACGGAGAAGGCTAAAAGCGGTGAGTGATGACTGCGAAAAAATTTTTTAAGGCATCGTGAAATCATTAAAGTTCCCTAAAAAATTTTCTTCAAAATCATGTAATACTACCATGTGAAATGGCTCCATGCAAGTATATGCGTATACGCGTATTAAGATTTTGCTGTAATTTTCTAAAGTTCTTAACCGAAAATGTGCTTTGATGAATATTTATTTACATGAAAAACTCAATTCAAATCTCAGCAAGGCAAGAAAAAATAAAAAAAATGTTTAAAAAAACTGGTTATCAACTAAAAGTTTTGCCATAAAACTTGTACTAGAAATTTATGTTGCTTCGTTACAAAATAGAAGAAACAGACGCAAATAATGATTATAAATTACACTTAAAGACAATTTTTTTGCATTTTAAAACGATAATTTAGCTTTTCTAATCACAATAAACAAGTATTAAAAAAGCTTTTCTTACAAATTAACTTCGTTTATTTAAGTCGTAATAAAATTAAATTTCCTTATAAGATTCCAAGAATAAGAATCCAACTAAAAATAAAAAACATCATAAACAGAGTCATTAAATTAAATCTCTGTAGGTGTTTAACTACCATGTTTAGAGTTTTACATACTCAAATATTTACTGCCAGTAAAATTTTATTAACAGAAATGCTCAATAAAACTTTTCGAAAAAGATTCATAAATTTCTTGCCAGTTTCATTCTAATTTCCTCAGAAATTGTGCAAAAATAAATTCGATTAAATTTGATTGCAATCCAATTTTAAGTTCTTTCTAGGAATAACTTCGTTTAAAGAAAAAAAAAAACAATTCATTCTTTGTAAAATAAAAAAAGAAAAATTTTTCTAAAATATTATTAAAATATTCAAATAAATATGCTAGAAAAAGCTATAAAAAATTAACGTAATAAATTTGAAAAAGATAAAATTATTGAAACATAAAATATACTGTAATAGGCCTTGAAACATAAAATATGCTAAATAAAGGTACAAAAACCTTTTTAATAAATATTTTAAATAAGCTCTTAAAAGTAAAACGTACTGGTAATATAATTCTATTAAAAAATGTTCTCTTAAAAAGAAAATATAAAAAAGAAATATAAATGTATAATATTTTTAAATAATTAATTTAAAATTATAAAAATATGCACTTTAAACAAAGTGTGAAAAAAAACAAATGAAATAAATTAGAAAAGTATGAAAAAATAACTAAATATAAAATATGTTTTACAAAATAAAATATGCTTCAAGGAACTATAAAAATTTATAAAAACTAACACATTGAAAGATAAGTCCTTTTCAAATGTTCTTGAAAATAAAGTATTGTGAAATATGTCATTAAAATTTAAAAAAAAATCGTATTTAAATTGGAAAGCTAAGGGAAATCTTCTGAAAATTAAAATATATTAAAATAAGCAATTAAAAAGTTTTAAAATACTTCATTAAAAACTAAAACAAATAACTGTTTGAATACCAAAATAGAAAAAAATTTTATTTGGACATATTCCATAAAATGAAATATGCTCTAGAAAGCAATAAAAACTAACGTAAATAATCTAAAAAATATGGAAATATTTGAAAAGCAGAATGTATTAAACTATGCTTTAAAAAAATCCACTAAAAATTCAAAAGACTATGACCAAAGTTATAAAAATGCCGAAAAGGAATTTAAATATTATTGTAAAAATTATATATGCTTAAATATTAAATATATGCAAAAGTCCTCTCAAACATTAAGCTGAACAAACAACAACAGTATTAGCTATAAACTCTGAAAATATGCTGTTTAAACATTCTTCTAAAAATAGAAATATGTTTAAAAAGCTACTAAAACTACAAAATAAATTTGAAAATATGAAAAAAAATTTTACCGAAAATATCAAAATATGCCTACCAAAGTTATATAAAACTAAAAAAGTGGTTAAGAAAATTTGGAAAATATAATATAATAGAGAGTCGCCTTTATTAAAGTTAAGCTGGTCAATAAATTCAGGTCATAGGGAGGAGCTAAAGACTGGAAATTATTGTGTGACACAATTCGGTTGAAAAAAAAAACGAAATAATAGCCTAAGAAAAAAATATGTTGCAACTAGTTGGTTTTAATGGAAAATGTGAGGAAAAAATGTGAGTATATGAATAAATGCTGAAATATATTTTGCCATCAATTGCGTATGCAAATAAGCCGCTAATTGCATAAGTATTAAAATAAGGAGATCAAACATCGTTCAAATATTCGTCTTTTCTGTGTGGATCGCATCTAAAATTTCCAATTTTCTGGCAAATAAATTAGGCTGACTTTGACCGATGGCATGAGCGATGTTGGCTGTGAGGACCCCTGTTGTTTGCGGCTTACTCTCTTGTACCTGCAACTTAAGAAAACCACACAAGAAAAAGTCTACCGCGAAGAGAAAGAAATTGGTGAAATAAAAAGATTTGTTTTCGAAACGTATGTCCACATACATATCTGTTGTCACCCACAATCGATATATTAAACTGATGGTAAAAGGAGAAAAAAAGTCAAGTAAATGCTCTCAAACTAAAAGCACAATGATAAAGATTTCATTGCCACTATGAACCCATATATAATTTCAAATTTCTATAATAGTTTCAAACAATGACTGTTGCAATAAAAAGATATTGTGGGTAATCTCTGGAAACTATTCCGATTAAATTTTTTTTAATAAAAACCAAAGTCAAGTTATATTATCATAAGTCTTGGTGTCTGTAGATGAAAAAATTTTGTGTTCTAGAGAAAAATCGTTGCTACTCTTTTCGATCCATCATGCGAGATTGTTAAATAAAGAACGTTAGTAAAAATATATAGCATAGCGTTTGCGATGGACAGGTCATTAATACGACAGTCATTAATATCACAGGAAAGTCAAAAATGTATAAACTTTGATGGCGGAATGATAAGAATATCTACTTAACGGATAACGTTTCAATAAAGAGAAGTCTGGGTCCTACCTACAAAGGCAAGCAAAGTAAGTCAATATTTGAGAACGTTCTATTTTAAACCACAATTGTACGGGATATTTAATTTTCCTTAATTTTTAATCAAATTTAAAGGCAAACAAGCAACAAATACTGTGGTTTTGTTGCTCCAACATTTTTCCACAAACAAAGAAAAACAAATTTAAATTGGGGCGAAAAAATAAATAAAAATTTTTACTTACCCTTGTTTAATATGTTGTTGAAAATGTGTGGAGACAGCAACAAGTTATTGTTTGTTGGGTATATTTCCAAATTAACAACCAGCAGCAAATGTTGCCAAAAAATATTGGCCTGTTGAAACGCGTTTCGTTGAAAAATATCGTCCTTTTAACATTAACTGGGCCACAACAGATTGCCTGGTAAACTGTTGCATAAACTTGCCATGCAATAGCGTTGTGTACGCGTATGTGACTGTTTTACAGATTTCAGTTAAGATTTACCTTGGATTACAATAGCGAAAGAAGACAAGAACAGCATATACAGTTGCTTACAAAAGTAATTTGCAATCATCAAATATTTGTAGGCAATTTCCGCAATTACATTGAATTGTTGCTATTGGTATTGCTGTTACATGACAGAACGTAAGACGTAGTTTTTTCTTCCTCAGTCTGGCGAAGAACAACAATAACTAAATATTGTATGTCGTTTTTGTTTTTATGATTGTTGTAAATTTTTAATTCGAATCATGACATAATTACAATTTTCTGGAAAATTTCTTCCTTTCTTTCGTCTTGGCTTTGCATGTTTTTGCTTTGCTTGAATTTTCGTGTTGAATATTTAAAATTTTTCTTTGAAATTTTCTTTGTTGTGCACGTTCTTCTGGTTCTTAATTTTTAACTTTTCTCTGTTTTCTTTTTAATTCAAAAAGTTTTTATTTCGTTTTGATTTGTCGTTTTATCATTGCTTAGAAAAGAAATATTTTTATTTATTTATTTTTTGTTAAACTGTGTGCAAATTATGGCATTTTCTTCGCAGTTGGTTGGCTATGATGACAGTGTTGTGTTCGGTTCGGTGATGGAAGTAAAAATAGAGGGAATATATTTACTTCCGTTTCAGTTTCTTTTTGTTTCTTGGCTGGGCTTTTTTGGTTTATGACAACATGGCTAAACTTCCTGAAAAAAATATAAACAAATTAAGAAAAAACAACGACAGAATTATAAACATAATTATGAATATATTGTGCACACTGGGACAATAAAATGTATTTATAATTATATTTATATAATTACCTAGTTTGTCACAGTTTACGTTATGAAAGTTTTATTATCAAAGTTTTCTTTATCTACCACTAGGAATACAGTGTCTTAATCTGTCATTGTCTGGAACAAAGTCCATACTACGAAAATACACATTTGGTTTTTGAATTGCGTTGAATGGGGTCATTCAATTTTGGTCATTAAATTTTAGGTCAAATCTAGGTTGTAAGGTTTGTAGGGACCACTTATATAAGTAAGTATGGCGTCAATGATAGCTTGCATGTGCTCGAAGAGTAGCTAGTTTGTCAGAATTAACCCTAATTCTTAATTTTTGGAAACAGAAATTCAGTCAGCATGTTTCGATAACGCTCGCTCATTTAATCTGGAATGAGCTTTGTCAGTAAACACAATTCTTTGGAAAAAAAATGCTCATTTTCGAACAACTTCAAATGAATCCAATCAGCAAAAATAACACCCAAGCGGTGTATGTATGTATGGATTCAATACTTTTACGACCTATATTTTGTAAGAACGTAAGGCATACGTAAAATGTTTCTCGTATTCGAAGGACAAAGACCAACAAGTTGAGAATAAATTCAAAGTCTTCTTCAAGATTTTGCCCCACAGCAGCAAAATTCTGTTCTGTAAGTACGATTTTGTCTTGTAGCTGCTTTTGAATTTGACAGAGTAAAATTAGTACGAAAACGCACTAGCGCACCGATTATATTATAAGTAAAATGGACGAAGTGCAGTATGAATTTTGCAAAGATTTCTTTCTTTTTCTTCATTTATTTTAAGTTTGAACCTTGCTGCATAGAATCAAGTGTTTTTAGTCTATATATTTATATTATATACTCCCACTATACTTTTCATAATGTGATTTAAAATGGAAATGAATTGCAATACAAACCTTTTAAATATTTTATGCAATAATCCTTACGTTCTGCATGTCATTAATCAGCAACATTTGTCGGCGTCAACATTCATTTGAAATGCAAGAAGACACGGAGCACTTTTTGATTTAAATTTTTTCAAACTACGGTTGCAATAATTTAATTTAAATAATATGGACACAATTTGTTACACATTTTTTACGCGTTACTACTCGGCACTTTTCTTTTAATTTTTTTCTTAAATTTTTTAAATTCTAATGCAACCGATTTTGATTGACATTTTCGCGTTATCTTAAATGGTATCCGAAATATTTTATTTTTTATTATTTTTTCGTACTTCTTTTATAGATTTTTGTGCTTCATTTTCTAGATAAACTTGTAATTTTCGATCTTATAACCACCATTTATTTAATTTTTATTTCTCTTTTCTTTTAATTTTTCTATTGGATTTTTTTTATTTTTTGGTAGATCTTTTCATTATTTTTTCACTAGCAAGCCATTGAAATGGTTTTTACGTTTCGTTTCTTTATAACTCGGCCTGTGGTTCGTGACCATTACACTGTGCTTGTAGAGATAATAGTTGGTTTTCCTAGCATGTTTCCTTTTTAAGTTTTAAGTTGTTATGTCAGACAGTTGATTGTTGGTGCCTGTTAGACGGTGTCAATCAGTTTTAATTTGATATTTTTATTATTTATTCTTAATAGTTTAGCTCTCTAGTGGCAATATAGCTTAGCTTGGATTTGAATTCAAATTTGTAGTCGTATTCGATTGAATTCATTTTGTTTGATTTTATTTTTCTTTCATTCACTTTTTAAACCATTTTTATACACTAAACCGTGCACTACTCCACTCGTATTTGCAATTTTATGTAAATTTTAAATATTCTTTATTCTTATTATTTAACAGCAATTCTCTGTATTTCTATCGAACGAACACTTCAATTTAGTTTCAAATGATTTGCAATTGGTTTTTTTTTTAATTTTTGTTGCATTTTTTCATTGAAGTCGTGTGGTTTTGTTTTATCGACAATTAATTGCTTTCGGTCGGGAAACTATGCGAATTTCATTTTATTTTGAATCTTTTTTAATTAATTGCCTGCTAAACCTGGCTTGTTTACTCGGCTCAGAAAGACACCGTTGTACACCGCACTTATCTGCAAAGATAAAAAAGAAACATTAATTGTTGCTTAAATATTCAAGTTTTTCAAATATTCTGTTTGTCAATTATTATTAAAAGTTATTCGTTTCGAACAGCACTTATGGTTTATTAAAGGCATTAAAGGCATTAAAGGCCAAAACTACAGCAAACAGAAAAACGAAAAAATGTTTACAAACCATTAGACAGTCTTAAATGGCGTCGACCTTATTAATAAATTGTTTAAAGAAATAAAATTATTTAAAAACCGTTTTATATTGAAAGATTTTAGGAGCTAATTAACCAAGTTATTGACACCGGGCTGCATCAAGAAGTTTGTCAGAACATTATGCTTAGAAGGGAGGTTATAAGGATACCCTATAAAGATTGAGGGGAGCACATTGAAACATATGTTCGCAGGACTATGGCACGTCTTCACGACAACAGTCAGTATTACGTCTTTACAAGAGATAACGAATCATTCAACGATTACCTTTGAGCGGGTTTCTAGACAAGGGGTTGTAGAAGGTAACAACATTGCTGACAACATTGCGACGACTGCTACACTAATAATTCAAACGAAACCAGACAAAAAAAAATAACTTCAACTGGCTTCACATATTCCCAAAGAAATGGGAAGGCCCGTCAATGTTTGCTCTTTTCAAGTAGCGAAAAAATGTTTTGTTTTGAAAGAATATACTTACAATTCAACTTAGAAACCTTTTAGCGGTAACATTCAGGACTGAGAATGTCTATAAGAAAATAATCGACTCTTGACTCATTGGTTGCAGTAGTCGATTCTTTCCTTATTCAGAAAGGTTACGAACTCAATCCGTACATTTTGTGGTAATCAGAATGAATCTTTAGAACACATTCTTGCAAATTGTCGGGCATTAAAGCATTTCAGAAGAAAACACCTGGATGCTGTACAGATGCTGGGCAGTTACTGTCTTTGTTGATATCATCATGAACTTTGTCTGGACAATAGGCTTAGAGGAGGCATTATAGAGATGTAGTTTGAGAGGAGTACAATCGATTGTATGGTCATAGTACTATGGCAACTTTTAATGACAATAATTGTAGCTGCCATAACAGAAAAATATCTCAAAAGAATAGCTGAAGTCTTCGAGAATAGCGTGAGTGTTCCACAAGCTCAAGTGCCAGTTAATTGCTACTCAGACCGACTACTTTTAATTCATATAGGATTGAGGCATTTCAAACTTTGGATAAGGAACGAGTATAGAAAAATAATCGACTCTTGCCTCATTGTTTGCAGTAGTCGATTCTTTCAACAAAATTTTTAACATTCCCACAGTATCTCAAGGATAAGTGGTTGAACATTGTTTGTGATATAAAAGGACACACGTTAACATTTTCTCATGCAATAAAGCTAAAATTTTGTAGAACACATACTACCGTTCAGGTCATAATCTTCAATTGCAGGTCAAAAAATCTATTATCGTTCGCCTACAGCGTGCTTCCAGAATCAGTTTCGAAAAACTACAGGCCAATGGCACCTCCAGCTCAATCTACGCATCAAACATCTGGAATATCCGAGCCTTATACGCGACAATTTTTCTTATTAATTTAGTAACCGAGTGAAAAATCAACTTCATTCTTGTACAAAATTTTGCTCAAAAACTTAACATTGAAAGCATTTTCCTTTATCATTTATTCAGCATTTGTACTAAATTGTGAATGGTCAACCGACTTTAATAGTTGCGTAAGTTAAACTTCATATGGATGGAGAGGCATGTCCTACTGCAAACCTTTGCCTAAAGAAATGGCACTTCAGATGCATTCTTGCCAATGAATGGATGACACGATATCGAAAGTTTCCGTACTTCAGAAGGAAGACCAGGGCATATAACTAGACACTGACATCAACCAGCATCCTGCGGTTCGTAAGAGCAACAAGCTATGTATTCAAGATATGGCGTATTCTGAACAGCGTTGACTTTTTAATGCCTCAGTATTTCCTATTGGGTTATCCTTGTGGTTTACTCTTCTACTGCCTCGTTAAACTAAAAGAATATTTGGTTGGTGCCAAATATTACAACCTTAACTTTAAGGTTTTCAAACACTTTAATAAAACTCCCGAAGGACAATATCAAATGACATTGACAATGGTAGCCAATATAAACGATGGATAGAATTATGGAACATTACGAGCGAAAAATAACAGAAGCAACAACAACATTACGAGCGAAAAATAACAGAAGCAACAACAACATCATCAAGCATATACTAAACGATGATGGTACTTGAAAAAACACCAGCATAAAAAATGGGTGAAAAGAAAACGTTAAAAAAGCATTGAACGAAAAAGCTTCAAATGACGTTGACTTGTGCTTATGTTTTAAAACGTTTTTGCCTTTCTCCCAAGTCCGGTTGACAAAGATAGACAAGGCCATAGCAAACAGCTCTCCAGGAAGAGGTAAAGGGCTTAAAAGCATGGCAAGGCACGGTGCAAGAACAGCCAAAAAAAACAATGCCATGAAGGCAACATAGGCACAATGTGTTGCAACAACTGAAACAAAAATAAGAATCAAACGTCATCATCATCTTCGAAGAGCAATAAACGAATGCTCTGGGAGAAGCAGAAGAAAAATGTTGCACAGCAACAAAAAGCCAACAACACCTTTAACAAATGGAACAACAAAGGATCTGATTCCTTAAGAGATTGCGACTACAAAAATTCAGTGGAAACAAACAAACAAACGAACAGAAAAATTTTTCATTTTTTCTCTCTTTCCTTTTGCTGTTGTTTTCTTAGTTGTTAATGTATTTTTGTTAAAGAAAATGCATTTGCTGCAAGCCAAGACCAAGAAAATCTTCTCTGATGTGGAATCGAAGAAGAAATTCTTTCAGATACACACACACTCAAATCTATAGAAATGTCACTCTCATCTTCATCAGATGCTGAATGGTCGTTTGGTTAGTCGTTCACTTGGAAGCATATATTAAACAAAATTACAACAACACCACCAACAACAACAACAAAAACAGAAAAAGAAAAACAACAAAACAAAAACTATTTTGCATTTTTCCTAGATTCTATAAAGGCTTACAAAAATATTGCAAAAGTGTTTGCAATTGTTAAGGATTTCAGAGCAAAGAGCAGCAGAGACTGTCAAAGATAAAAATTTGAAAAGTTTGGAAATTAGGTTGACCATATCTCAAATATTGCAATATAGTGGTGATATGATATACAAGAAAGCAGAGGCAAGATATGTCTACTTCAAGGCATAAACCTACTAGAATTGCATACAACAATTCCCAGGTCTAGACGCGGATTCAGGGTAAACTGATATTGGATTACCACATAAACAAGCGGGACAATATGAAAACACTGACCCTAAGCAGTACTTTTTGCTTATCAATTAGCTAATATTTTTAGTGCCTCATATCATGCCTTTGGCTTATATTCCTTGCTAGCAATCTTCAGAAAAGATAAGACCCGCCTTAGTAATGATCAGATCTGGTTAAAAAATAGTATCAATTCCTCAATATATTGAGACGACTATGGTTGTGATTTGTCTAAACTTTTTCCTTTTGATCCCAGCAGTCACTTCTATTATTAAATGTTGAGTTTTTTCAGAAAACGCACTTACAGAGTTTTACTCCCTGTTCAAGTGTCTCACTACGAATTATATCACTTCCAATACTGAAATTACAAGATATAGCATTAAACCATGGATATATCGCCTCCTATCTAGTTAAAGGCTTGTTCGAGTGAGTAGAATATGCTGTAAAGTTAAGTTAAGGATGTCTGAAAAAGGTAGTGATTATTCATATAAGTCCAGCAGAGTCTAACAATATTACACGTACCTTACTGCTGCCATCGAAATGGAGCTTCTTTGTAAAATGAGTTTAACTGAGACAATTGGAATACCTAAGTATGTGCTTGTATAAAAGTTTCCTTTTATAGATTAGGTTGGGTTAGATTAAATTTTAAATATTATCAAAGATCAAGTTGTAATACTTTTCAATAAATGTTTGTGGACCAAAGGTCTTCCATTTCAGATTCCCAAGTGCCAGGACATGGCCATTTTTCCATTTTTCTTTGTGAAATGAGTAAAGCCTGTCTAAGATTATTTATTTGGTACCGTATCCTCCTAAGGAAACACTTTTTTTGCACAATTTTCGATGTGGTTTACACACTCTTTTTTTGGTAAAAATGTGTATATTCCTATTTAATATGCCCTAAATACATTTCGCGGATATCTTTAAAGTCATTAGTTCTGTCTGAATAATAAATAAATCGAATGCCTTAAGGACTGACCAGAAAAGATTCCGCAATCGAATGAAAAGAAGTTCAGGTGTTGTGTATTCAAAAGGGGGAGAAGCCTAACAAGAGCACATCAAATTCTAGCATAACCATTCCTCAAAGCTTTCTTATGGTTTGGTCCTCTAATGTATTTACAGCTGATTATTTGGCCACAATATCCAGACGAAAAAAGAATTGAAAACTTCTTCACTGCATGATAAACTGTAAATTATTCTGTAACGTCGTTGTCTTGTTAGATTTTTATGAAACATTGGATACTGCGTTAAAGCTATTCTTGCCCATAATTAATAAAATTTGATGGCCACTTGGCAGCCTTATAAAAATGACTTTAAACGAGAAAACTCTCTACAAAGCTATGATATTTTATGAGTTGCAACCACAGTAAATGTTTTCATTCCATGAGTCCAACTCTCTCCACACGCTCCATCCAATACTCAAGTTGTAGTCAGCATGGCAAAAACCATAAGTTATCTCGTATAATTGGCTCGAAATAAAATTAAAATGCAAAATTTATAAATTGGACCAACTTTATGGTCAGGAAAAACAAAAATAAACCATAAAATACCAACTGAAAGCAATCAAGTACGAGTAGTATGATGATGATAATGAATTAAATAAAAAAAACAGAAAACACAAAAAATAAAAATATTAAATAAAGAATGTTTAGAATACCAACAACAATAACAAAAATAAAAAATAATTTAAATTGAAATTCTAAAATTTATTCTTAATATTTGACTTTTTGACAAACATAAGCAGAAAACATAAGCATACGATAGAACCTCAGTAGATAGAACCATTCAAATATTATGGATATGTTGTCCTCACTGCGTAAACAACACCTCTCGAGAAAATAGAGTGTTAGAGGCTGCAAACTAGTTTTAGTTGATAATTTGTAACGGTATTTTAATAAATAAATAAATATGATGCTATTAATTATTAATGGACATAATCTGTAGAATGGTTAAGTTGGCAGAAGTCTTTGATATTTATTTCTGTCGATGGTAATTTTACAAGAGAATTTTCTTTGCAACTACTCAGCACTAGAACCTAACATCCTAAGAAGGAGAATTCTTTAACACCCAGCTTTAACACGTCAAAGGCAATTTCAAAAGAATCCAAAACCTTCATAAAACTCGGGATGGTTGAGAGGTGCCAACCAAGGAATTGTAATTATATGGCGGAACCTTAAGCAATGCCTATTGAGGTGGCTGCAAATTCAACGTAACCTAACCCAAGTGCTTTCAATTTCTGCTGATTCTCTTTTCACCGCATTTTCCTGAAAGAATCAAACTGAAGGTAAATTGTATCTTTTACATGCATATATTTGTAACTTTCCCGGGTAAATAAATCTCGAGAAGAAATAACTGGAAATGGCCTCCACACTATCCTGATTAAATCTTTATAACCATTTTTCTGTGTATTTACCTCACCTCTAAAGTTTATCATTCCTTAAAAAACATATCCGTTACGAAATAAGAGCCCTCACAAAGTCTACTCACCGAGTGTTGTCGGTTTCCCTTACGTATAATTCACTGTATTTTTTTAAACATCACCTCTCTCTCTATTTCTCCCTCTCTTACACTTCTTTATTTGCTTAAATGTTTTTTTTTTATTCTTTTCATGTGTAGTTTTTGCTTTTTTCTGGTTTTGTTTTCGTTTATTGTTTTTGTTTTGTAGATTAAAAAAGGCTTAAAAGGCTGTTTATGCTGCGCTACTGGCTATTTTTGACTAAAAAGGATAAAGTCCAGTTAAAGCTTTGTATTGGTGTTGTTGTTGTTATAATTGTTTTTGTTTATGCCTTTACATTTCGATTTTTTAATAACAGGGAAAAAAAACAAAAAGCTGACGCAACAACATTCATCTGTTTGTAGGCTTTTAAAGTTTCTTTTATATCAACGTAATTTTTGTGTTCACTGCGCTGCTATTGAAGACAAGA
The DNA here is from genome assembly GCA_958299815.1 of Sarcophaga carnaria. Classification (NCBI taxonomy): domain Eukaryota; kingdom Metazoa; phylum Arthropoda; class Insecta; order Diptera; family Sarcophagidae; genus Sarcophaga; species Sarcophaga carnaria. The sequence goes on from OY283149.1 coordinate 93,783,731, forward strand.
AATTTAAACTTCACAGTTTTCCTTTCCTTTTTTTGTTGTTGTTGTCGTTAGAGAATGAATTCTAGTTGCTGACGGTAAAAAGTATGAAAGTTTAGTGGCTGTTCTTGGTTTTTTCTTTGCTTAGTCGATAAGTGCACTATGGTCGGAAGAGTTCAAAAATTTAAAAATTTTACAGTTCAAAGCATTTACTGGTTTAAGCACATCATACAGCTTTTGGTACGTATACGATCTCCGAGCTTCATTGGTTAATAACTTGTAAGTATGGGATGAACAATAGTCGTTGGGTCCTCTCTTGGATTGCGTCTTCGATAAATTATACATATAACATTTTAAAGGGAAAAGCACTATTATTTATACTCAGTGAGGCACAATCTTTTAGTAGATAAAATGAATAAATCTATTAACGCAACTCGTATACAAAGCTCGGTCAACTAGTCAAATTAACTACAAATGCAAATATTCGTAACAGCTAGACGACATTCTGGTTCCATGATTTGATAAGGTTAGAGTGGTCTTGTCTACTATAGTTAGGATTACAACCTATCACCTCACACCGCCCATGTTGTGACTGTTAATTGAATCTATGGCAGGGCCTGCCGTTTAACGCTGACTTAGAACGACAGACTTAAGAAACTTATCATGAAAATGTGTATCCCTATAATGTGTTAAGTAATACTCTTGCCCTACTAAACTTTAGAATGCTGTTCGTTGTCAGTAAATATGTTCCGCTCTGAAATGAAATTCGCACAAATTTCAATAGTTCTGATGTTTCACTTTGTCCAGAGAACAATTAAGGAGGGACCTGTAAGCCACTCGATTTTTGACGGGAGAAACATTTCGCGGCAATTTTTATTTCCTCTCAGAGTTTTTGCCAGAAATCTGCTAAGAGGAAGTCGCCGAAGAAATACTTTTTGTATTTTATTTTGATGTCTGGCCTGGAGAGCTCGAACCCTGGCTTTACTTCTAATAAGCCAACACACTACCTACTAGACTACGGCGACTTAAGCTGAATTGCTATCTCTTTTTAAAAATACCAGTAAATAATGATGAATAGTAAAAACTGTAATGGTCGATTAGAAACGAACCGTTCACACAATGCCCAAACAAGAGCGATGTGAGTTTTGGAGGGAGATTCTCTGCTATGAGTTATTCGCCAGCTTTACTTAATAAGAGAGGAGGAGAGTTCCGAGTCGGAACTTCCGACATCTGCTACATATTATGATAGTCACTAATCTTAAGCTTAGTTAGTAGCATCTTAGGCTTCCATTATATATTGCTGACTTACATAAATACGAAGTGACTACAAACTATTTCCTCTCGATGGCGGGCAATTGTTTTGTTTTGTTGTTTTGTAAGATACTCGCTTCAATGGTACTTAAGAAAATCAATTGTTTCAGTTTCAACTAGGAAGACGCAAACAATACCAGTCAATATTAGAAAATGCAATGCAATTACAACACATTATTCATTTTCTGATATTGAAGAACCGGACATCAAAACAATTTTCCTTCAATTTAATCCCAATTCAGCCCACAGTGGTTTTGATCGTGTTCTACAACTCATATTAATCTCTTAAGTTTAACCACAAATAAGACTGGAGATTGCAATAGTTTACAGGCTCAAACTGTTATTGGATGTAACTAACAGACAATTATAATAACAACAACAGAAACAACAACAGCTACAACAAGAATATATAAATACAAAAAATGTGAATCTTGTCTTTAGGTTTTCTAATACAGCAAATTGCATTTTTTTAACTGAAAAGTAAAAAAATCAAAAAAATGGACAGAAAAAGATGATAGAATCTCATTTTCATCCACTTGAAATATTAGGCTTCATTTCAGTAGCCATCATCTTTCTTTTTCTTTTGCTTCCGGACTATTCAAATACCCACTCATTTAGTTGTTCTCTTTGGGCACTTCTTACACATGCCAGAAACTATGGACACACACATACAAAATTTCATTCAATTCTTTTGCATCTGCATACCTTTTCCCATATTTTTTTTTAATGTATTTTGTTGCTTCTTGTGTTCTTCGTGTTGTTTCATTTCATATTTTTTTTAATTAAAAATTCTATTCACTTTGGCAACACATGTTTAACAATTTATGTAATAATTTTTCTTTTTGTTTGATACCCTTCACCACGCTTAGGAGAGTTCTATCCGAGGCCATCTAGTTAATATGACGAGTTTGTCTATACCACGACTTATATTTGAATGATGCAAAACAAAGTACCCGTAGTCTTGTATGTAGCGAGTTGGCCTATTAAACGCGAAACCACGGTTCAAATCAGGTCAGACATATCGAACAAACCGGAGGCTTCCTCTCAACAGATTTCTGGCAATAAACTCAAATATTTATCTTTTGGAGTCCAATTCAAACTGCAGGTCTCCCGCCAGTCATGTATAAAATTAACACACACTGATAAATGGTATGAAAAGCTAGGCCGAAATCCTGACTGAAGGATTGTAATGACCAATTATGTATGTATTTATAATCATATATAATGTCATACAAACAATCACAAAAACCTAGAGTCTCTGGTGGAAATCGAACTCACGGTCTCAGCCGTATAAGATCTACACATTAGCAACTAGACCACCGAGGCACCTGATAGAGAAAAAACGTTCTTTATAAGTAGACTATAGGAAAACAAAAAAATTAAATCGCTTCAGAAACTATTGAACACGAATGAAATGGTTCGAGAAGAAAGAGAAGAAAATTGAAGTTCAAAAAAGAGCTGATCGAACATAAACATGAACATAGACGCATGATCTAGGGTGGATCATCCACAGCCTCTATTCGAAATAAAATACGTAGGGGAGTGGAGTCATCACATCTACAAGAGTTGTCCTACCTCTACTAAAGGTTTTTTAACAACCAGCTGACCTCAGATAACCACAAACTAACATGTGATTTATTTTTAGTGCCTCTGACAGATGGAATATCTTTTGCAAAATTTCATTCACTTCTTCATTGGCTGGTCGACCAATAAAAGGTGCTTCTTGGATGCATCAGAATCGAGCACACTATATATGGGATAAGTTCAGATTTTGCCCTTTTTTATAGTAAAAAGCATTGTGTGTGAAGAAAAATCGGATTTGAAAATCCAAGACGCAATCCAAAAATTTTAGCCGAGCCACATTTGCTGTTAACAGAACAAAATTTTCTCTTCTTTGAATTTGTCCTTAGCAGAACACTGTTGCTGTTTAACATTATCCATCTGAACAAGCCTACTAATTAATTATCTAATTTTAGGTAATACTATGTCTATGAGTACCATAACACATTCAAAGAAAGCTCCAATGCCTCTCTATATAATCAGCAATATAAGTGATATGGTATTGAGAAAATTGGCTTTGAAAATATCAATTGTTTGCTGAAAAATTCTCTAGGTTATCTATGATAATCGTGCAAATCAATACAATACAATCACCATTGCTGAATGTAAACACTAGACGATCCAAGTTTAACTTTTGCTGGATCAATATTACGTTGAAGGAGTTTAATTTAGTCATACTTGATCGTCAAATAAATCCAAGCATTTTTTTTTTGTTTTTTGTTGTTGGATTTAAAACAAAAACAACAGCAACAACAAAATAAAATCTCCCAAAAAATTACAAGTTGATCTTCTTTGTCGTCTTGCCATTCATCCATCCAGTCCTTCATTCGTCCATCTATTGTAGTTCTAAACTCTAAAACATGTCTAGACTACGAGGCTGTATAAATTATACGAAATTTTTCTTATTTCATTTGACTTTCAAACTCCATAAAAAAATTGGAAACAACTTACATATGCAAGTTTTGTCTTCCTTTCACAGTTTACAGGGTGATACAATTTGGTGCACTTTCTGTCTACACAAATGAATGAGTGCCGCCATAAAGCACAAGAGCGCCACTGTCCATTGGGTTACACTAGGCATCATTATCATCTTGATTTTCTCTGTTTTTCATTTTATTTTTTTCTCTTGTATGTGAGAAATGAAATTTCAAGGATATTCTTTTTATCTTTTTTTTTATCCCATGCCCTTAGCCAAAAAAGAAAACTACAAAAAATGGGGAAAACTGAGAGAACGAAAAATATTGTTAAATGAACGAAAATAACCGAAATTGTAACATCGGCTATAAGAACGGGATTAATTTTAAGAAATTCAACCAAAAATTTTAGGAAAATTTCATTAATTAAAGGCGCTATCTTACGAAGTATGTATATTCTGAAAAGAGTAACTAATGGAATATAATATGGAAATTCCACAGGCTTACATAAAAGGAAAGGCATTGCATTGCTTATTTATGCTATTTGGATTTTCGCTTTTCTAATTTCAGATTTTCTAATTCTCCGCGATGACATAATATAAGCAATCGATTCAAAACGTAATCCAAGAAGAGGTTCATAAAAGCCTAACTCTGTAAAGCAATTAATTCATTTGTCCGTCATTTAAAGTATACTAGTAAAGGACAAACAACTCAGAAACTCATTGATTCTTAAATTTAAACTCAGGAATTTAACAAGAACATTTGCATAATTTGTTGTAGTATTATGTCTACTGTTAGAATTCTGCGCCATGGTTTATAGGGCTCTAAGTACCTGATACCTATGGGTTGGATAATTTTGGTGATGCTATCGGGAATCTTTCAGTTAAACAATATTATTTTATTTATTAATTACAATACAATTACAACAACTTAACCATATGCTCGGTGTAGTGTCACAGACCAGAGTCTCTGGTGGGAATCGAACCCACGACCCTCACACTAATAGTCTAGCACATTACCCACTAGACCACCAGGGCACCTAGCAGATTATTCTAACAATAACTGCAATATTTTTCCCAAAAAAAAAGAATATATTTCACTTAACAATAATGTAACCGCATACAAAAAATGTCGTAAAATGTGAGACAATAAAACCCCAGAAAATTTAAAGTAGCTTCATTCCCCTACAAATAATCTACTGAACAAGATTCCCCAACCTTCCCGTAGAGGATAACTTCAGTAAAGAATATCAGAAACTATCGCCAATACAGTATTTTTACACAGAGCATAGTTTCTAAACAATATCAATTGGAAATGATATTACTGTAGGACCTGCTGCATTTGACCAACTGCGTGTATGTATTTACAGATAAGTTCGAATTCATCTAGCAAAGACCAAAAGCAAAAATTTTGTCGGAATCAATGTTAAAGTTAACAGAGCAATATTAAATTGTCGTGGAATAATCATCGGAGCATGGGATTTTTAATTCATCTTTTAAAAATTATACTCCAGACGTTCCTAAGTGTAACAGTTTCACTCATACTCCTCAAATAGTTTTGAAAATTGAGGAACTTAGACAAACAAATTTACTTTTCTTAACCAATTCCTAGAGAGGATGCTCGATAACAAGGAAAAGAAAATTTGCTCCAGGTGCCTTACTATATGAAGATTATAACCTAAGGAGTCCATTATAAAACATAATGAGATGTATAATCTAAATAATTTTTGGATTTGAGAATATCCGATATGAAAAATTTTTATTTTCTCCTAATTCTTGAATAACTTCAGAATATATAATTCTCAGTTTGATCATTATTAGCTGTAAATATTTATGAATTTCTAAATATACTTTTAGATTTTAACATATTTTAGATATGAAAAGAATTATCAATTTTTCGATTTCTAATATTAAAGTTAAATAAAACACACACATAAAGCTATGAATAGAACTTTTATTACTAAATCTTGTCAAAAAGATCAAACGATTTATATTCGTAACAGGCAAGATCGACCTTCACGAAATAAATGATGAAATCTTTGAGGAGCTGCACAGCTACTTTAAAGGGAGTAAATTAATAAATCCACACAATATGTTTCCTTAGCACACAGGAATTTGTGCTACAGTTTTGTCTGATATCGTATGATACATAATCAGTTGTTAAGCTATGACGATAACAACTTGTATCAACTTCGACAAAAGAAATCCAATGTCGATAAGTAATATGGCAGCTCGGTTCTATCACCTCTTCTTACTGACATTATGAATCAAACGTGAAATTAATGAAACTTTATTATCTAAAATTTTCTAATAAAAACAACCATAAGAAGAAATATGTTTTCACTTTCAGTCCATTAGTCCTGTTCCTGTTCATATTTTTTTAGATTTCAAAAAGTAAATAAATGAGTCAAGGTTAATTTGGTAACCATCGTCGTAATTAATTTTATTATCTGGAAAGCAAAAAGAAAAATAAAAACAAACAAGAAGCAAAAATTTACGAAAAAAATGATCACAAATAATAACAAAACAAACACTTTAACTCGGTGAAATTCTCATTATTTACGAGAGGGAAGACAAGACAGTTAATTTAGGCAGACAATAGCAACACAAAACTCTAGCTTGTAACGAGAGCTGTATGGGAAATAGAGCGGGGCCACAGGAAGAATGTAGAGAAGAACACAAAACAACAACAAACAACTGCATTGTTGTATGACCATAGTCTATTAAATGATGATGATGACAATTATTATAACGGTGCACAACAAGTGAATCGTATTCTGACAAAGAAATTGTTTTCGGCACAATATAATTTTTTTTTGCACACGCAATTTCTCCAAAGGGCAACAGAAAAGGAACAGAAAGAAAAAACAATTTAATTTAAAAAAAGAATACGAAACAAATACACAAGTGACAAAATGAGAACAAGAAACTGAAACTATGAACAATGAAAATCAAGAAAAAGGAGAAGAAACACTAACTACGATCATGAGTCATGACTAACGGTTATGAAATATACTCGTCATACTGGGTGTTTAAAACTCGAGTTTGTACTTGAATTTTATTTTCCGAGTTTGTACTTGAATTTTATGTATAGTGACCCCAATAGCATAATCGAAAATAATTTTGAGGCGCATGGGAATATTTTTTTAATTCAAATTTTATAGCAATGCATGCTGAAATTTAACTTCTTTAATTGGTTATTTATTAATTGGTAATTTATTATTGGTTATTTATTATTGTGTTAATTTTATTGATGAGCGACGGGACTACACTACGCCTCTGACTCTGAAAGACAAATTTGAGAAACTTTTTAGGGCAATTTTTATTTTATTTTTTTTTCGAGAGGAAACCCCACCGAAAGAAATATTTTTTCATATTTCGTTCGTTTTCGAGATATCAATGCTGTTATTTGAACCCTTCTGCACACCAGAAATCGGCGACTTCATCTACATACTTATTCAATCAAAAAAAAGACCAAGCACTTCGAACACTTTTTCGCACATTTTGTTTTGGTAACTCGCGGATAATTGAAGAAATGTTGATTTTTAAATGCTCCAATGTTAGCCCATCAGAAATGAACTAACTACAGCAAATCCTTACAGTTTAGTGCCCAATTATGATTACCACCAAATAATTCCTTATGTTTTTCGATTTTTACCAAAGTTTTTGTCACAAGACAGCTGAAAGAAATTCCTTGCACATTTCGTTTGGTTCTCGATGTCTGAGCTGGAAATTGAACTATGGACTCGCATCTAATAAGCCAACACACTACCTACTGAACTACGACGGAAATTGAACTATGGACTCGCATCCAATAAGCCAACACACTGCCTACTGAACTACGACGATTTTGAGGAAGGTTTATGGGTACAAATACTCAAAAATTTATGATTACATACATAACACACATAATTGGTCAGTACAACCCATCAGTCAGGATTACGACCTAGTTTATCACACCACTTATGTTGTGTGTGTTAATTTTATACATGAGTGATGGGACCTACAGCTTAAAGTCGACTCAGAACGACAGATTTTCGAAAAACTTTTCATGGCAATTTTATTTACTATCAGAGTTTTTGCCAGAAATCTGCTGAGAGGAAGTCGCCGAAGAAATACTTTTTGTACTTTGTTTTGATGTCTGGCCTAGGCCTCGAACCCTGGATTATAGACGTAAATACGCCAACACTCTACCTACTAGACTACGGCGACTTCTTCAAAACAATTTATGATTTCTGTCACCTATTTAACATCCATTTCGCTAGTAAAACTGCTGGGGAAAATTTTAGCCGACAAAATAGACATTCCAATTCCCTGATGCTTCTAACTACTTTTTTCCACAAGTTCTAAATATTTCCCTAAGCATAGGAGTTCGCAACCTCCTCCACTACGGGCATAAGCACATAGCGTTCCCTAATTATCGTTCTAATTCATATAGAGATCCAGGATTTTTTCTTATGGATTAGTACGATTGGACTTTTTTCGCATGTAAGAAATTGACGTTAACGGTACATAACCTGCCAGCACTTGAAGACGACAGATAGAAACTGAATTGGTCAGTATAAAAGTTATTGGATCATGACAGATCTCGATGCAAGAATTTCGTTGCGGCACTTTCATTGTGGAATCATAAGAAACAATTTTTCTATTTACACGGTTCTTAAAAGGTGAAATCCGTCAGAAACATTTGATAGAGAACGTACGCTAAGACGTAGTTGCAGATCGTGGACTTATATTGAAGACAACTGGAGAAGGGAGAATAGAACGACTGACGGTACCTGATTTAAATTCAAACAAATTGCTTGTGATAGGATTGTTTGAAATAAATTTAAAACCGTGCTGTGTTCCTAAGTGGAATTTTAGTTACAAAATATTTAGTCATGCATATAAGAGTTTAAAACGCAAAAATTTTTAAATCATTTCTTAAAAAATAGTTGACAAGATCTTAAATTTGAAATTTTAAAAATCAATTGAAAAAATCACCAAAAAAATTTTAAATGCCCTCTAGCTACGGTATCAAAATAAAATTCTTAAACCACAAACAACAATAATAGAAAATAAAGCAAAAAAATATTTGTTGTGACTAGGCAGGGTGCCATAAATTCAATTTTACACTATTTTGTGGTTTCCGGCGGCCATAAACAATATCAAAAACAATATTAAATAAAATTAAATGAAACATTTTTGTTTTGCCAGGATCTATAATTATTTAAGGGTTATTTTCCAACGGAAAGTAGAAATTATAACACTTACCTGGAATTTCCAACAGAAAAAATATCCAACAGGTGGTTCTTTGATGAACGGAAGGCAGCCAGCCTATTATTATTACAGTTCTTTTGAATGAAAACACAATGGCGGCAATAAATTTAAGACAGCAACAGCAACATTTAAAAATTGTTTAAAACACGCACTTCTATTATTATTATTTTTTTCGAAATAAATTGAAATTTTTAAATTTTAAATAAAAAAATTAATTTTTAAAAATGTTCCTTTTTAGAAACTCTTTTGTTATCTTTCTATAGAATATCACTTCACCATTTTTATTTTGCATTCTTCTTTATTCTTTTTTTATTTTTTGGTTTTGTACTCTTTTTATCTTATCCTTTTATTTTTGGCCATTAAAAATATTTTTTAAGTAATTTTTAATAACCGGTTTTGTATACGATTGGGACAATTTTTTTACGCTTTTATTTTCTATTTAACCAGAATCTTTCTTTCACTTATTACCAGAATCATTTTGGCTTTTTCTATTTGTATTTCTTGTTTTAACTTTGTTTGTAATTATTTTATTTTTTCACTTTTTTACATGCCGTAATTTAATTTAAACGATTTGAAGCTTTGCGCGAGAGACACAACAAAGAAAAAAATATTGCGAACAGGACCCTACATTATCATGGCAAAACTTACACTGAACAGCATGACGACAGCCAAAGAAAATAAAGTAAATAATAAAGTAGTAAAGTAAAAGCACCTTCAAATACTCAACCATACATAGTTCTTTTACTTTTTTCTTTTGATTTCTTTTGCTTTTTCAAAAAACATAAAACTAAAAAAAGCAATAAATGTACATGCAGTGTTTTACACTCAACACACACACGCATTCGCATAATTATACTCTCATAAATAAAAAGTGAATTTTTATTACATTGTAGTTGTCTTTGCAGAGCTTAGGTGATTGTTCGCGCTGTGGCAGATATAGTGAGTCGAAGTTCCTTTCTTTAAATATTGAATAAATCGTGCAGACTGATGCAACTATGACTTTAGCAGAATACAACAACATTATAATACTAATGCTTCTACAATAACAAAATTAAGTAGTACGCGTGTAGTACTTAAACACTCTTTAGCTGTTATTGCTCCCTTCTCCATAAGAGACTGCACAATAATAAGTAGACGTAAGTGTGCTTTTGTTGCTGTAATAATAATAAATTTAATCGTGTGCTCTATAACGAATCCCATTCGTTGAATATTAGATCTCGTTAATTGCAAAGGCAAAGTAGAAATACTAAGAGAGAGTATGCTAATTTATTAGAGTTTATCATCCAAGTCTCTTTTTACTTACACTTAATAACATAAACCGGCTTTTCGTTCCTTTTTTTCTTCCTAATACCAACTGTTATTGAATGAAAACATGTGCACGTTGCTTTTTTATTTTGTGTTTTCGGACAGGGTTCGTCAAAAAATTTTTGGTTATGTGTTAGTGAGTAAGAGAGAGAAAATAAGTTGAGAGAATTTATTTATTTACAGCCGTAGGAAAGTGTTAGTAATATACGCTATTTTTATTTTCATTTCATCAGCGTACATAAGTAAAGCTATATAACTTTGGCTTAATAATTTTAGATACATAAAAATAAAATAAAAAAATCCATTTTTTATTAAAAGAACATAAAGCTATCCATCTTTGGCTTAAAAATTAGGCCATGTTTTTTAGATAAATAAAAATTTTTTATTAAAAGAAAAAAGCGAACATTCCAAAGCATTTAAAAAAATTATACTATGCGACAAAATAAAACTGAAATAACAGAACATTTTTAACATAAAATATTTTTTGAGTGTTATGCTGAAATAAAATGATAAAGCATCCGCCGCACATGTGTTCTTGTCGCAGTCTGATCGACAACTAAATGAAAAAACACAAGAATGCGTGTGAGTTCTCTTTGCACAACTGTGCTATGAAATGGTAAACTATGTTTTAGGACATAATAATTGTTGTTTATATTTAAGAGAAATTTATCTGTCTCTCGGTGTTATTTATTTTTTGCAAATATATTTGTTCGGAAAATTTGTTTGTGCGTGTGTTTCAAAAACGTTTTGTGTATTGCTTGTCCGCACTGTTATTTAAATGGCTCATGTTACTTACAGTTCTTAAGGTTGCCTATTCTCACTGTTGTTGTAATGGCTCATGTTATTTACAGTCGTTAAGACATTTGTTTATTTTAGTGTGGGACATTTTAATGAGACAATACCAAAATGTGTAGCATAAAAGGTACCAAATAAAGAAATAATAATAATAATAAAATATAATTGCTATAATATTAAGTAAATAATATTAGGCTTGTTTGACAGAGAAACAAGCTCATAATCCTGACTGAAGGTTTGTAATGACCAATTATGTATGTACAGTGAGAAAGAAAAACAAGACTGCCAGCAGACGATGAAGATATCGAAGGCATCTCATCTAGCAATTATTCACGTCGTAGTATTTCACAATTTTAAAACAGAACCCTGAGAAGCTGCTGTCGTAATGACAAGTAGGAGTTTCTCTGCATTGAAGCCTAGAAGTGCTTACAATCTAATCTAAGTAAATAATATTAGGCTTGTTTGACAGAGAAACTAGCTCGTAATCCTGACTGAAGGTTTGTAATGACCAATTATGTATGTACATTGAGAAAGAAAAACAATACTGCCAGCAGACGATGAAGATATCGAAGGCATCTCATCTAGCAATTATTCACGTCGTAGTATTTCACAATTTTAAAACAGAACCCTGAGAAGCTGCTGTCGTAATGACAAGTAGGAGTTTCTCTGCATTGAAGCCTAGAAGTGCTTACAATCTAATCCGTTCTAAAAATATTTATTGGAACCAGTGTAGTAATGATTAAAAACACTATAGTCTGATAGGTAGGGTAAGGAATAAAACGTCAGGCCACCTTTCAAATCACAGATCAGACGTCTCCAACAAAACGTAATAAAAAGAATATTTCTTCGGCGACTGCCTCTCAGCACATTTCTAGTGACAACCATGAGTAAATAAATTTCCATTTAAAGTCGTCTTTAAACTTTGAACTTGGCACTCATGTATAAAGTTAAGGCACATAACTTAAATTTTGGAAGAAACTAGGTCGTAATCTGACTAAAGATTATTTACACTGTTTTCTTCCACAATGATAGCCATGATAAGTTTTTCTATAAAATCTGTCGTTCGGATTCAACTTTGAACTCTAGGTCCCGTCATTCATGTATAAAAAAAATATTCGTGGTAAGAAAAGTTAAGTTGTAATCCTAACTGAAAGATTGTAATGACCAATTTAGTAAGAAAAGCAGCCATTAGATCTCTAGACTGTGTATATAACAAGACAGTGGGCCATGGTTGCATATTACGAAGGTTCAGAATACCTTACAACAACTTTTTCCGACACTTGGAAACTTAAAAGAAGAGATTTTTATTGGTCTTGAACTTATAGATAGCACGTGCGTTTAACCAAAGTTGATTTCAATAGAGCCTGTACTTATTATAAACCTGGACTTACAGTTGAATGATAAAATAGGCACTATCGGTATTATAACGGGATCTTAACGCTGGCAATTTAACCTACCATTGCACGAATCCTTTTGCATAAGCATTCAAGTTTAATTGAATCCAATCACTGTAGAGAGTATTCTCATAGCATTCATACTCCTAAATGCCATACAATTTTAGATTTTTAAGGACATTACCTCGTATAAGTCAACAGTCTATTTGCAAATCAAATTATTTCGGCTCTTTTCACAATCAACCACAAAAGAACTACTACGAAAAAGAAAAAAAATTTACTCACATTGAAAAGCCCTGACAATTAATCCAATTCGGCAATTTTAAACTCCTTTAGGACTGTCTGTCCATTAGAGCAACGGCATGAATTTCTCTGCACAAAATATGTTTATTGCTTTTGTTGTTGTTGCCTTAAATTCACATTAAAACCCCTGAAAGACAGACAAACAATACTTATTTCATCATCATTACATATGCAACATTGATGCCGATGATAAGGATGATGTACGAGTACGATGAGTACGGAGGTGCAGTTAAAAGTTTCGCATTGTAAATGTCATTCTTTAAACAATCACTGGCTATTAAAAACATCCTTCTTATGTTATAACTAGAGAGTCTCATATTAACTACACTCCTCAATACATTGCTACTGTTCTCTGTAGTCTTCCTTTTCTGTGTACGTTTTCATATTGTGACATGAAATACAATTTTACCAGCATTAAATGAAAATTTGAGACGGCTAGGAGACGGAAACAAAAACAACAGCGCCAGCAACAATTATTACTACCACTACAACAAACTACAACAAGAACTGGCCATGAAAGTTATGAAATTGTATACTCCAACCACCTGACTGACTCTTTTGTATCGCCCATACAGCAACAGCACAACTTTATTACAACCATCAGCAAAAGACCAACAAAAACAGCAACAAATGCGAGGAATGTCCAGCATTTAATTTTAAGTGGGAGTCCTCTTGAATGGCGACAATGTACACAATGTTGTGTGTGCAGGTGTGTTGCAAGTTAGAAGGTATGTGTGGCATGATAGGCAGACAATTATTTAAGGCCATTTGCAAACGTTTCAGGAGCTAACACACCCACAATACACGCAACTTAAATGGATGTGCCACAAAAACATAATTTTTTCGAAATCCCCAGCCCATTATGTACATGTATATGGTGTTTATAGGCGACCTTCTTAAACACTAATATTATTTTTAAAGCACTTTTAAAATGCAATTTATCTTTAAGGATATCACTTCGCTTGGGACCAAAGGGTTTCCTTATTTCCCTTGAATTATGGAAAAGCTGTCACGATGTTTTTTTTTTGTGCGAGTTCTGTAGGAGGTTCCCCACACTTGATCGGAATCACTGCCAATATCCTTTCGATATAAGTCGCAGTAATGATTCTGTGTTAGTTGTTCGAACGTCAATTCGATGTCTGTTCCGTGAATTTCCTTGTCGACGTTTTCTCAGGGAGATTTCGATTCGGTCCAGAACGTAGAGATATCGTCGCATATTGAATTGCTGGCGAACAAGAATTCTGGTATAAGGATAATAATTTCCGACATATTACAGGTCAACGGTGACCTCAGTTAAGTTGATTATCGTTAGGTAAGCACTGATGCTCTTCTTTCCTTAAATGGCATGTTCATCCACCGAACTTTATTCGAATCTAATAGGTCCCACTGCTCTACTCGCACTACTGCACTGCTCCGTCGCTCGTTTTTTCAGGCAGGGAACAGTGTTCACACCTTAACATTACCACCAACATGCCTAATCGTTGGAGGGCATAATGTTTTTCATTAGAACTGAAGACGCAAAACTTTGAATCTTAGCTGCAAAGTATGTTTTTCCAAAATGTCATCCGTTTATTGCGTTGTCCTCTCGAGAACGCTACACAAGATTTAATATTTTTTGATCCATCCACGTAAGTTATTCTAATTTAGTCATCTTCTTATTGTCTTGGACGGTATACATATGTTTGTACATACCAGAAAACTACAATCAGTGATTCCGTAGTCAAAAACATGATACTTTCACTCAACTGATCGCCTCCATTCTATAAAGTTCTAAGTGTACTTAGAACGTTTTTAATTTTCTTGCATATATACGTTCTCTAACTTATACTTATACTGTCAAAATTTGGTTAAGATCCGCCGATCCGTTCCGAAGTTATAGTGAAAAATCTACTTAGAATACACATATAGTCGTATATCGCGTAAAAACTTTGAGAGCTCATAACTCAAAACACACTTTTTCGACTTAGAATGTTATAGAACGGAGGCATGGATATATACATACATATGCCTTAATACTCGTTTTGATTATTCATTTGCAAATCAATCGGTACAGCACCTTTTATGTGAGTGACATGCACTTTAAAACAGACACGTCACCAATTTTCAGAATGACTGAACGTTTGAAGATCTGGGCGTGATGCTAGGGGACCAGCCAGTTTCATACGGACCTTGGGTATTTTAAACCCACCACTAACGAATCATAGCAAGGGGGTACACTGGGTAATACACTAATGGCCACCAAGAGAACTTGCGGTAAGCTACCTGCAAACCTAAACCGAATCGATGAATTCGACTGGATACAGTCCGAATGTAGCTAATAATAATTTTTGGCAATACGTATGCGATATTGCGATAATGTGAAGGCCTAACGACATCTACAACACTTCAAGTCTCCTTAAACTTCTTTTATTCCTTAATCAATAATTTTTATATTCATTATTCGTTTGCCGTTTGAGTCATAACTTTGAGTAGAGTAGATTTTAACTATCTTCTGTACATCCTCCTCGATTGTTAAGCGAGCTGACAGATTTGTTTTTAAAACCACTAAATGGAAAACCCGATACAACTCTAGAAATAGGCTATGTTGCGAACATAATATTAAGAAATTTGCTCGAATTACATGCATACGTTTATTTGAAAAGTAACGTTGCTTCAAATAACACGGTATTGTTGTTATTTGTTGCATCGAATATTTTTGTAGCATAACTAAACGATTTTTCCAATGTTAGGATCCACTTTATATGTAAGTCTCTTTCTTTCTCTTTTTGTCGTTCTTTTCTCTAAAACAAGCCACTCTTTTCATTTTCATTTCATTTATATTAAATGCCACTCACTCAAAAGAGTTTATAAATTATTTTCCTATTTGTTTGGTTACCCTCTTTATATTTTGAAAACACTCAATTGGTCAAATATTTTTGAATTACGTCCGTCATTTATGTGAAGGGTCACTAATCACGCATATATTGAAATATATTTGGGGTATTTTCATATACATTTTTGTAGGCCTTTTAAGTTTAACCGCATAATTTTACGAAAAACATTCCAATCAATTGCTCAAATATTTTTGAATTACGTCACTCATTTATATAAAAAGTCACTCATTTACTCATTGAAATATTTTTGCGGTATTTTCATACAAGCTTTCGATCGTCTTTTAAGTATAACCCCCTGATTTACCAAAAACACTCCACTCAATGGCTCAAATATTTTGCCAGAGATCCTGAAGTCCTGTTTTTGTAAGGCGAGCGATTAAAAACACGTTCGTCTGTTTATATGGAAAGCACAAACAAAAACACTCAAAAATAATACTGTGGGCACTAATCGGCTATTGTGTCTGTTGTGTGCAATAATATAGAATATATGGAACGCAATATGGTCGTTAAAAATTATTCAAAAACTGTGAATTGCAGAGCTATTCTAGGAGATGGAAAGTTTATTAAACGAATGCTGATGGCTGAGATAATTTTTTCAATTACAAATTGTAACTCAAAGCATAAGAAGTAACTTGTAAAAATAGCATACGATAGGGTATACATATCACATTTTGTAGAAACAGTTATTTGGGATCGACCAATGAACAAACAGAAAAATATTAAAATTCTGTCTTTCTATCTCTTTGTGGTCATTCATTTAATTATTCTGATTGCCTGTTACAACTACTCGGTAAGACAATCGTTAGATGAAGGATAAAAGGAGTGCAGCGAGTATTAAAGGACTTGAACGTGTATTAAGAACAACATGTCTACATACATATATCGAAAAGAAAACATCTAATAAAGCACTTTTTTATAATAATGCTTGATTACAACATAATCTAACCAACGATTATGATAATCTGAGAAATTTAAAATCATTTTATTTTTTTCAATGCTCTTCAATGTAATATAATTTCGGTAAGCATTTACGTTGCTTTTCATATGCTAAAAACGTACTTTACGTTCCGTGGACATTTCGCTATCCGTTGCTTTGTAAAAGCGGACTTCGACAGCAAACACGACTTGATATGAGAAATAAAGAAAGAGAGAGAAAGTGAGTGACTTAAGCTATTTTTGTATTTAAGTTTGCCTTCTGTTATTTTGGTTGCAACGCTTTAAATTCAAGGACTTTTCTTTGCAATGTTAAGAACGCTGCTAATGTTCCCTACTTTCTCTTCTTAGCTACTGCTCATGTATAAAGAATGAAAATTAACATAAAAAAATCAATCCCTCACACCTTGTACTGAAATATTTTTAAGCTGTTTTTATAAAAAATTTCGATCATCCCTTGGCTTTCTAGTTTAACATCCTGTTTAATGAAAATTGCTTAAATATTTTTAAAATAAATTCATATGAATCTCGTCCGAAATCACTGGAGACAAGAAATTGTAAAAAGTCGTCAGAGATCTACATAAATGACACATAACAAGTAGGCAGTCAAAGTTGCATATGGTAGGATACTCACATCACATTATTAGAGACAGTTATTTGGGATCGACCAATGAACAATCAGAAAAATATTTAAATTCTGTCTTTCTGTCTTATTGTGGTCATCCATTTAATTATTCTGATCGCCTGGTATTAACCCTTTGCTCTCGGCAGCGTATCGGCAATTCGACGCTTCTTTTTAACGAAAACGTACATCCTTGAAACGTATACAGTATAATTTTAGAACCAAGTAAGGAATTGTAATGAAATTTGTTTTATATGAATTTGTGAACATTGATGAACACATATTTACAAAAAAAATATCAAAAATTTTTTCTATTCGACGATTAAGTACTAACTGAAATCTTGTACATTTTTCTTCTCTCGGTTATCGGATATCTTTATTATCGTATCAAGTTTCCCACTTCATTGAGCCACACCCATGTAGCTTTGGATGCCTAATCCACTATATCCACAAATTCCTCAACGGATCAGAGAAGTGTACAGTCCGTCGTGAACGCATTTCGCACGTTCCTTTTCAACATGTAGAACGGACGATTTATTTATCATCTTGTTAATTTCATCACATTTTGATCAATTTTTTGTGCCATTTTAACAGAAAACTACAGGCGAACACTTGTTTCTTAAAAAATTGCGGTGGAATAATTTTCTAAATAACTATCATGTCCCCTCATAGGGGACAACCGAGTGATATGCTAGACTTACGTTGTCCCCTCAGAGGGGACAGCTGAGTGCAAAGGGTTAATCATGTTGGGTAAAAATCATCATAAGACTCTCGCAGCAGCTATACAGGGTGTGCACATATGCGACCCATAATACATCAGACATCGGCTATTACGATTTCTTCCATATACTTTAGCAAATCGTATTTATTAAACGAGTGCTGTTCACGAAAAATATTAATACTACAAATTATAACCGAATTAACTTGCGAATATTGCATAAGATAGGGTACACACATTATTTTTCAGAAACAGTTATTTCGGATCGACCAATGAACAAACAGAAACATAATTAATTTCTGACTTTCTTTCTCTTTGTGGTCATTCATTTAATTATTCTGATTGCCTGTTACAACTCGGTAAGACAATCATTAGATGAAGATGAATAAAAGGAGCGGAGCGAGTGTAAAGTACATGAACATCATGAGTACAATAAGATCATTTATATTGCTCTTCATATTCTAAAGATGTACGTTCCGTTCGGTTACGTTCCGTGGACGTTCCGCTAACGCAGTCTTTATAAACGAGAACTTCGACAACAAAAGTATGAAGGAAGTATAAAGGACACGAACGTATATAAAGAACATCATGTGTACGTACATATATCTAAAAGAAAACCACTGGTAAACCTTAATAATAAATAATCTCATTACAAACAATGGATATTTTAGTTACATTAAAAATATAACAGAGATCATCTAATCAACGATTCTGATAACCCGAGAACAATTTTAAATCGTTTTA
Source organism: Sarcophaga carnaria (assembly GCA_958299815.1). NCBI lineage: Eukaryota > Metazoa > Arthropoda > Insecta > Diptera > Sarcophagidae > Sarcophaga > Sarcophaga carnaria. Next base: position 93,802,437 of record OY283149.1, read on the forward strand.
TTCCTTCAACACATATCGCTGCCCCTATAGCGTCATATACAGAATATAGAAACAATATAGAATGTATGGGGAACGTAATATGCCCTTTTCTATTTAATTAAAAACCCTAAATTGCTGAGTTACTCTAGAAAATAATTTATTTTATTAAACAAGCGCTGGTTTAGACATTTTTTAACTTGATTACATATCATAACAAATTGCTTATGAAAATTACATACGGTAGGGTACTCACATCACATTTTATAGAAACAGTTATTTGGGATCGACCAATGAACAAACAGAAAAATTATTAAATTCTAATTTTCTTTCTCTTTGTGGTCATTCATTTAATTATTCTGATTGCCTGGTATTATTAGTCGCCTATTGTCTTTATAAAAGCGAACTTCGACAACCTGACAAAGTGATTTTTTTTGCCGTTTTTGTATAAGGTCATTTTGGTTTCAACGCATTTAACTCAATTTAATGCTGGGAATCCTGCTTATGTTCTTTACTTTCTCTTCTTATCTCCTGTTCCTATACGACAGTTGTGTTATTTCAGAAGAAAGAAAACTTTCAATGAAACATCACATACTCTCTGATTAAATACTATTTTTATAAACTTTTTCGATCATCTCGTTATCGCTTAGCGTTCTAGTTTTATGAAAATTGCTGAAATAATTTCAAATTATGTTCGTTCATTTGAATTTCGTCTGAAATCGTTGCAAGAATAGGAGACAAGAAATTGTAAAATGTCGCCATAGATCTACATAATTGACACATAACAAGTAGACTATTAAAATATGGTAGGGTATTCACATTTTTAGAAACAGTTATTTGGGATCGACCAATGAACAAATAGAAAAATATTTAAATTTCGTCTTTCTTTCTCTTTGTGGTCATTTATTTAAGTATTCTGATCGCCGGGTATTAATCGTGTCTGGTAAAAATCGTCATAAGAGTGGCACAGCAGCTATACAGGGTGTGCACCTGGTAAACCCCTTATTACTCAGACATCTGACCGGCTATTACAATAAATTTGTTCGATAAGCTTTAGTAAAAATTTTTTATTAAACCAGTGCTTGTCACGAAGAATTTTTATATTACAAGTTGTATCTGAGTTATCTCCGAATACTGCGTAGGGCACTCACATCAAATTTTTTAGAAACAATTACGAATATTTTGAATCGACCAATGAAAAAACAGAAAAATATTTGAATTCTCTGTTTTTCTGCCTTTGTGGTCATTCATTTAATTATTCTGATCGCCTGTTAAAAATCTATGTTTGGTAAATTGGTCAAAAGAGTGGAGCAGCAGCGATACAGGGTGTGCACGTCTTCAACTGGTATTATTGCATCAGATTAATTTTTTCGATATATGTATTTAGTAAACAATTTTTATTAAACGAGTGCTGGTCACGAAAAGTGTTTATATTGAAATTTATATCTGAGTTAGGTTGCGAATATTGCATAAGGTAGGGTACTCACAATTTTAAGGAACAGTTATTTGGGATTGACCAATGAACAAAGATGAAAATATTTAAAATCTTTTTCTCTCCCTTTGTGGTCATTCATCTGATTATCCTGATCGCCTGGTATTAATCGTGTTTGCTAAAATCATCACAAATCTTGCACAACTCATACTAATACAGGGTGTGCAAGTAAGTGTAAAAAGTAAGTTTATTGACGAAGATGGTGTATGAAGAAAGTGCCATCTATTAGGCGATAGCTGATCGCTGAGGTCATTGCAGTAGTTATGAGTGAAACAATGCTGTTGCTTTATTTTTATAAACATTTTATTCATATTTATTTATTTATAAATTAATTGTATAACAAATAACAAATATTATTTATTTATTTATTTATCTGTTTATTTATTCATATAAAACCAAGGGAATAAATCCAAGGATTATATTTAGTTAAGGAGCACTAGCTGCAAAGGCCATCAGCTCGGTAACAAATATATATGTGTGTATATAACAAATAACAATATTATTATGTTATTAATGTTTTTTTCTAGTTTTAGATAATTTTTTTATTATTTATTATAAATTAATTGTTTAACAAATAACAAATTAAAAGTATTAAATAGTACAATATATACAGTGGAGAACAAAAGTCTTAGTACCTCAATATATGTTTGGACACTTTCATGAATTTTAACCAACAGTTTGTATAAAAACTTGAAGTTTTTGTATTTGTTTTATTAACTTATTTCTGTTGTATTATAAAATAAAATTTGTAGGTTTTCCACAAAACGAAAGAAAAGTAAAGAAAAGTTTCTGATTACTTCATGTTTTTGCACCGCAAAAGTGTAGGTACCTCTAAGAAGAACTCAGAGTAAATTAAAGATTCAAAGGACTAACATATGAAAATGCTATACCATATCTTTAGTAGGATATCCGTTAAGGTCAAGCCGTCCATATAACCCATTTGAAATTGAATGTACCAGTTTTGTTTAGTATTTTCTGGTGATATGCCGCCATACACTCCCATGAGTAAGTTTTTCGGTTGACTTTTGGTTGAGGTTTAGCGACTATGTAAGCGTTCTTTCCAATGATCTCCTAAATACTCTTTTCATAGTCATATCACGACTTTGTGCAAGAGTATTAAGTGTGTGGTGACTTTGGTGGGCAAATCAAATCTTCATATTAGGAGAAGTATGATTGGGGGTGAATTTGTTCTTTCGAATGTTTCCTCAATAAATTGTAAACTGTCCATACGTGGTGTCACAGTATTGAACTTCCGCGTCCATGCTTAAATGTTTCATGCAATTTCTATGGATTGGGTTCCATATTTCTCTTTCTCTCTTTCATATCGAATGAGATTTTCAGTAATGTGTGTGTGTCTTTTGGCGAGACAAAATATGCCTTTTTAACTCGCACGGATGTACTTTATTCAGCATGGAGGTAGAAAAGGAATGCCGAGCTCGATCTCAAGAAACGGTTAAACATGGTGGTGGTACTATAATGAGTATCGGAACTAGGCGTGGGCAGTTTGCAATTTATTAAGGAAATAGTTAAAAGGAGAGACTGTTTTATACAAACTACTGGTTAAAACTCATGAATGTTCTAAAATTGTATTGGGGTACTAAGACTTTTGCTTAACCATTATTGGCTATGAATGGTTAAATTTTACAAGTGTTCACATTCACATATAAAACTCTTTAAATATAAAATAAAGATATTACAGTCAAAGAAAAAAGTATTCATACACCACTCTTTGTAGTATTTTTTCCTGATGATTTTTATCAAATTTTTTAAGGCAGTTACAATTAAGAATGTTTGAAGACAAAAAAGGAAAATAAAAAAGAAAATATAACATAGAAATTATTAGAAAACTACAAAAAAAATTAGCAGGAAAAAAGTCTGCATACACCGCTGTATGTAGACTTTTTTCTGTGACTGTATATCGTATATTTAAAACACAAAATCTTTAAAGAAAGCAATCCAATGCATTATAAAAAGATATCCTCCATTCAATGTACAGTCAAAGAAAAAAGTCTACGTACAGTGGTGTACTTACAGAGGAGAACAAAAGTCTTAGTACCCCAATATATTTTGACAATTTGAAATAACGTGTGTGTCTTTTGACGAGTCAAAATATATCATTTTAGTTCGTATGAATGTACTTTAGTATGGAGGAAAAAGAAACGGTTAAACATGGTTAAACTGATGGTTAAAGTTCATGAAATTGCTAGAATGTATTCGGAATAGTCAGAATTTGCTGTCCACTGTATGTAGACTATTTTTTCTTTGGCTTTATGCTAATGTTACAGAAATGGTTTGAATTTTTTATGTTTTTTTGGTATTTTTTTCAAATATTTTCGACAATGTTAAGCCGCTTTAAAATTAAATTCAGTCCACTGTTGGTTTTTCTTAATTGTGCACGCCACGGTATATCACGGTATACCTTCGGATCATCTTCTTCGTTTTGTTGCTGCTGGTATTGTTGCTGTTGTTGGCATAGTTGCTGCTACTGCTGCTGTAGTTGCTGCAGTTATTGAGCATCTCATATTATTGTTTGTATGATAATTATTGTCAGCATTTACTGTCTTACTCTGTCCATGACCATGGCATGATGTCCATTATGTGAACCATTCTGTGCATAGGTATTCTCTTTACTAATATGACTGGATGATAGAATTTCAATAGCGCAGGAATTGCCGTTGATATGTTATCGATAGACAGGATATGACATGATTTTTCTTTCAAGCGCCATGTATCGGCTAAACGATTGATTGTTCTCTTCCACTTTGATTGTGGCTCTATAAAGAGATATAAAAAAAAACAAAAAAATATCAATAAAATATTTTTAAATTTCATATGCACATACAGTCAGAGAATAAAGTCCACATACAACGCTTAATGAAGTCTTTATTCCCGGTAGTTTTTATCAAAATAAAAAACCTGTGTATTAAAAAGCTGTGTATATACAAAGGTGTATGTAGACTTTTTCGGTGACTGAACATATATAAAAGTACATATATAAAGTATCTACTGTAATAAAATAAAACAAGCATATCAAAAATATCATTTTAAACTGTATGTAAGTATATGATGTTAAAACATAATCTGCATTCACTAGCATTCAAAGAAGTAACGACGGGTATCTCGGGTAATCGATTTCTAATCTTTAGCTCTGAATAGCAAAGATTGGCTCGCCTATCAATGGAGTATGTATTCATACGTTCACGTACATCCAAAGTATACATCCTGGGGGGTTACTCTCTATTGCGATGCGAAAGCAAGTTCGATGCGTAAGTTAAATGCGTTAAGAGTACAATTTGGTACTCTGTATCGCTTACGCAAAACTTTCGCAAAATTGGTTGAAAGTGATGCCAGATTTGCGCATGGGAATGCGTAAGTAAAATACGAAAGCGCAATAAAGAGTACTAATTATTCGATTACGTACCATTTTCTTTTCGCATCGAGAGTAACCCCCCTGGTACTGGTATGATAAATGTTCCAGTTGAGACATTCAATTCCACATATATTTTTAATATGTTTGGTTGCTACCAGCGCAGACATGTCTAATTGTATCGTTTAATTATTGTAATTCTTAGAGATAGGATATTAATGATATTCACTAGTATTTTGGAGGGGAGAGTAAACGCATACATGTGCACGAAGTAATGTTTGAAATGGTCATTGAACGAAATGACTTTTGCTACAAGTTTCGTTTGTCTTTCTCAAATTGGGCCTAAAATCCAGCAGATTTCTGACTAAAACTTATTTTCACCGATATATCGGATGGATGATCAATTTGCAAGAGACAGTTTAAACGATTCAAAGGATATCATTTAGACACGGAACAACAAAGCAACAAAAAAAATCGATAAAATGATTAGTTCAACACATAATTATGACATGAATGTTGTTTTTATCAATCTTAAGTTGCAGTCAAAATTATCAGGAGTTACCACCTACTTAAACAGCAATTCAAAATATTTGCAGGAAGTAGGATTCGTCAAAAGGCAACGACGAATTCGATCAAAACTCAGGTTCACATAGAAACGTTAAAAGATTATTAAGCATGCCCACAATGCAGTTCGAATGCCATATGATTTCTAGCGATAGATGAATATGATGAATCCATTACAACAATTTGAAGTGCAGAAATCGTAGACGGAGCCCAGCGTAAAAGCTGAACGTTAAAGCTCAGAGAGAATGTCACCAAGATGATGATCCATATTTGGTGAGCATACAAGACCCTTATAATTTTGAGCGGAAATAGAGCCAGATGACTGCAGGGAAAACCCTTTCCGAACATAATTTATTCGTTTTAAGCGAACATTAGACGAAAATCATTCATTGATTTACGGGTTCATGCCCTTATTTGTTTCGAATGATGCAGAACACTTTCAATGGGCATTCGAAAATGACTTTCTTTTTTCTTAACTTTGTAAAAACCTTCATTAGAGTTCAATACAAAAAGCTGGCAAACCAATGAATATCAAGAAATATTTTCAACACTCCTAGAACATTGAAGACAAGAAACAAAAAAAGAAATATTTTGCAATTGAAAAAAAATTGCTTCCATTTATAATGCATTGTTCGGAACACGATAATGAAATGAAACGAACATGTTTTCTTTGGTATGAAAACCTAAGAAATCATCATCAACACCGTCTTCGAAATCGGCAACTCACAATTGGCAACATTTAATAACTGGTTGTGGATTATTTTTCCATTTCGAATTCTTATTAATCATGGCAAATTGGGAAAAAATATTTTAAAGAGAAAAAATACAAAAAAACTACATACTAGACTAAATGCAATTGTTTAGCAATTTCTTTAGGATTTTTGTGAAAAAAAATATAATGAAAGTAGCCTTAGAATGAATGACAACAAGTAATTTAAAGATTCGGTGGTCAGTTTACACACTTATGTGTATTACGGATTACGGATTTATATAAAATATTGGATATAAGCAATACGTACCCTAAGCTTTAAGGTCCGTTTTTATTCCCCGTTAATTGGCTTTCGACACCAAATTGAATATCAGCTCGAGTGCTTTAAAGTAAAATTTTATTATCCAACAGTTTAATGCAGTTTAATTATTCTGTACGAGGAGGCTTTAAGTCAGTTGCTCAAAACTATAATCGAATAAACAAGACAATAAATAATAAAAAAAATTAAAACAGAAAGAAAAAGAAAATTTGAAAAAAGAATTTAAAAGCAGACATTTATGGTTCAATTATAAAAAGCAATTGAAATTTTTGTTTTTAATTTTTTATTTTTTGTTTTTGTAATTTTTTATGGTTGTAGGTTTTCATAAACGAATTCAATCAATAAACAACAACAGAAAAAATTATTATATTATTATTATAATTAATTATAAACGATACTCAGACACTCTTTAAACAAGTTTTTTTCGTTCGTTTTGCCTAGAAACACAAAAAAAAACAAAAAAATCTGCTATTAAAACAATAAAAATTTAAAAAACAATTAAAAGTAGAGAAAATTATAAAATACCAGGAGTTAACATTAAAACACTGAACAAACAGATCTTAAGGCACGCTACTGCTCTGTTAGATTTAAGTCCGCTGCATAAGGTAGTAAAGACCAAAGCTTTGGAGGGTACGGCTAGAGTATTGGTAGCCAACATGAAATTCATTAAAGGATTCCGTAACTTAACTGACAGATGCTTAACAGAGAGACTGAGTAATAAAAATGAATGAAGTAATATAGAAGCTGCATACTTTTTTAAAAGAGGAACCATTTTGTGATATACAGATGAGTCAAGAACAGTTCTAAGGAAAAGAGAGGTAGTTTTGTATCCCTGAATGAAATATTTGGAGTATATGGGGAAACTCGGATGAATTTCCCAAGCGAAAGTCTATGCCATCAAAATATGTGTTCAATTTAACTTCAATTAAAGATACAAAGGCCGGCACATGGCAATACTATCCGATAGTCAGGCTTCCATTCAAGCACTTGTGCAGATAAGCTGAATCAGTTACGCAATAAAAATGGTATTAGCCTCTGCTGAATCCCAGGATATGTGGAAATTCACGGTAATAAGCAAATGACATTGAGAGGAGGAAGCTTCTACGTTAATGTTGGAACCAGAACCTTTCTGTGAGGGGAGTGTGGGGAGCAGATGTTTGGAAAGGTCTACTCAATGAAAGGGATTATAAAAAGAGGCAAATACTATCCTCAGAACAAACGGGTTGGAAGCAACTAAAAATATTTGTTGAGAAATTACATCAGAAGAGATCTGAGTCATGGATTAAACTATCAAAAGATAACCTGAGGTTTCAACTCAAAGTATACTTGTTCATTTGTTTAGTGGAGCACAATAGGTCATATGGTCGCAGTGCAATAATATCTTCACGACAATAATAAGAATGATGCTACATAAAGCTTATTCAGTAAGTTCGATAATTTGAATTTAAAAAATCTGGCCACTTTTGGCTCAGTTTCACCGCATAAGCTTGATATGTCCCACCGATTCCATTTTATAAGACTAGCTTTGTACGATTTAGAAGTGGCGACGGTTCAAAAATGATGAGAACATAACTCCAGTATTGTTACAAAAATTTTGCAAAACCAGCAATTACATGAAGTTTGCGAATTCATCTGAAAGCAAAGAAATTGTGGTCTACGCGGCATGTAGTTGTGAGGTATTTAAGAACAATTCTCTCCACTTAAAAGCTATGAAAACTATTTATTTTGCGAGCGATTTCACAAGTTACTTATATTTGTATGGAAAACCCAAAACAAAACTAAGTGCGAACGAGTAAAATCGTTCGTCTTACAAAAACAGGGCCTAATTTTTTGCATGTCAATTTCCTTTTCAAGCCTAGCTAGCCAGCCAAATTAATTCCAAAACTGAATATCGGTGACGCCTACGCAATCTTCTGTATTCGATGAGAATACAGGACTCCTATATATTATCGGTTGATGTCATTAGGTGAACATAGGGGGACTTTTCAAAACAAAAATGGAAAAGGGTTTCCATACTTACTGGTCCTTTGACTTTCAATTTCGTTCAGAAAATTTTGAAGTCAAGGATACAACTCTCTCTTCCCGACCTGTCATTGAAAAACTTAATGAGTAAATGGAAGAAAAATGTGGAGAAATAGAGATATCGGTGGCACTAAACATGACCGCTTGCAGTAATTTTAAAAGTGCCGAGTAACCAATCAGAGTTTAATTATTAAGTGTCACTTGTATATAAGACGTACAATTTGTATGTTACAAACACTACAATGAATCAAAAATAGTCATCCAATTTGCTTTTATTTCACGCATAAATATTAAATGGAAGGAATAATTACATCGTTAGCCGAGCATAAAATTTTCTTCTTAAATATCAAGAAAATTCAAACGAAAGACGTAAGAAGCCAAATTTGGTCCATAAGGATATAATTATTGCAGCAAAATCTAAAAACACTTCACTTACACCATAACAACACAAAATTTCTAAAAATAAATTCTAAATGTTTGAAGTCCCATCAGGTTTTTTCCTTTAAAAACTCAAATGGCTGTATAGAGCGCTGTAACATGAACTGTTTTAATAAGGAAATAAAAATAAATATTTAAGCTCCAGAACATAAAAGCGTAAACAAACGGCAATTCAATTAGCTCTACAACGATAATTTACACTGACAACGAAACTAAGGCATGTCATTTGCTCGTGTAAACCTGTTAAGGGGACATGGGACTGTTGTTGTTATTAAGAAGAATTGAGTAAAAAGAAACTGGCTACTATATTGTGGTAGGGAGACATTTTGATTTAATTCCGAGCTATAATCGGTAGACGGAGAATGAAAGTGCAAACTTAAAATTTTAAGCGTAAATATCTCAATCATAACTGTCATCAGTTATCATAGAAAACACCGTAAGGCCGCGATTCAAACCCCAGGTCAGACATCAAAACGAAAATATGAAAAAAATATTTCTTCGGCGACTGCCTTTCAGCAGATTTCTGTGAAAAGCTTTCAGAGTAAAATAAAATTGCCGTGAAAAAGTCTCTAAAAAATCTGTCGTTCGGAGTCAAACTTTAAACTGTATTTCACACCACTCATGTAGAATATTAACACGCACAACGTGAGTAGTGTAAGAAAGAAATTTTTTCATGGCCTTTGAACCAAGGATTTTGGACGGATTAGCAAATACACTTGGCTTCGGCAACTACGCGATACTATTGTACTGTAACCTTCACTTTGTAAATAATATTTTTGTAGTTTACGTTTTACTCTGTCTTTCTTACAAGAGTTCATCTGCTGAGGCTTCTTTACTGTTATGAACCTTTAAAAACCTATTGGGGTAGTCCAGTTTATGTGGAATATTTTCATCATTAGAGTTCGACCGATTATGAATATAATTTCCATCAAATGTGCTCCGAATCGGAAGTTCCACAGTGTAGGCGGTCATACCCAAAACAAGTCAGGTAACTATATTATTACCATCACCTTTGGAAATTTAAATTAGAGCATACTCCTGTTTCTGAGACTATTTATAAAGCTCCACTTAGGGAGAGATTCTTCTTATTCGTCTATGCTCACAGTTTGTGCTAAGAAATCTGAGTTTTTCTTATCGGTTGGTTAGCCCTCTTTATTAATTTCTCTACTATACAGTTTTCTCTATATTTTCTCCCCTCAGTGCTCATTTCTCACTCTTTTACTGTATCTTAAGGTACACAAGTTGACTTCGTACCTGCATTTCAGCTGTCACGATGGAACTTTTTTGATTCTTGGGTCGAATTGAATTAACTTAATATCACGATGATGTACACATCATTCACGCGACATTTCTCAATAATTTTCCTAAATTTTCAATTGTGAACGTGGGAAACATTTCCGCATCATACTTCCTTAGATGGGTTTAGAGAACAGAGGACATATTCGCACATTACTTATGCAAGTGTAAACAGTTCAAGCCTTTTAAACTTGTGCAACAAATACGCTTAAAGAATTGTAATAAAAAAACACACGAAAATCATACCAACAGGCAAGAGTTGTTGCAAAAACAAATTAATCCAGTACAATATAGACAGTCAGTTAGTCAGTTACAAACAGCCAATATCGAGAGATTTAACAACACCTTTCGTATGCAATTTTGTTTACCGTAGTTTTTATCTCATTTCCATATGGAAGCAGGATAAAAGACAGAGAGAGAGATAGAGATAGAGACAACGTGATATCGGAGGAGGAGAATTTACAATTCAGAGTAACGTTGTAAAAAAGGTTTGAAATTTTAACAAAAAACTGGCAGAAACTATGAAAAAAAAATAGAAAAAGAAATCTTCAATGAAATGTTGTGATTTTATTCGGTTCATTCACAAAACTAAACAAATAGGGGAAACGTAAAGCGAAAACATTATTTTAACTACAGCCTGGCTGATGCTTTCATTTCTATTTAAAAGTCGCTGTAGCTATCAAGGATATGGGAGTCTACTATACTGTCTGCAAAGGTTAGTAATTAGCGTTCTGATTAGGTATTGAAGACTAACAAAACATTTGTACAAAACAGAAATCATTTAAAGAACAATATGTAGATTGTGATGATGACATCGAATTACTAGAACAAAGACTACGAACACATACGAAAGTATGAGAGATTGCAACATTATTGACCCTAAATAGCACTCTAATGTTGGCCAAGACAGCAGGGTAGAAGAAGACTTTATAGAGAAACTCTACATAGATCGTCTGGTTACAGTACTGTAGTACTCCTTCAGAACAACAAATTTCGATATCTGGGCATTCATTTTACCACCGATTATTTTGCTGATGATTGCAATATATTTCTGCGACCTTCCAAACATCTCTTCCAATCAGGTCTTAATCTGATATTAACTACAGTCTGTAGAGACTTGAATACAATATTAAGATAATATCATGAAGGCTGGTACAACCAAAGCTGTCGTAGATTGAGCATGCTTTACTATTAGTAAGGATAACTATCAATTTTAGTAGACAGCTATTATAGAATTGATCACACCATATGTTATCGAATTGTCTATTGTTCGTTACGAATCAAGGAAGGCTATAGTCGATCCATAAAGTTTAACCAGTTTCCATCAACTCTTCTTTCATTCACAAATAGTAATTCAGGAATCCTTTTGGCCACTTAACTAACTAACCATATGAGATTTTACCACTTCCTAATTGATGACTGCAAGAGCAGTAGTGTAGTGGTTAAAAGGCTTGACTATTAACTGGAGCAAATAGTCCATCAATAAAATTCCGTGACAAATCTCATTACAAGTTCGAATTGTGCCTCATCTTGGAAAAGAGCAAAACTCAGTTAACAATGTTCTTAATTACTATGCTCCACACAACAAGACAATACACTTTCAAAGGGGGCTTGGTTTTCAGTCGCCATATTCTGGTTGGTAGTACGTTGGCTTATTAGTCAAACTTTAAACCCCGACTCAGAAGTTTCAAAATAAACGAAATATGAAAATAAAAAAAATTTCTTTCGACGAATTCCTCTCAGTAGCCTTCAGCCAACAACTCTTAATGTAAACACAGTTAAGAAATGTTTTTCAAATTTGGCGTTTGGAGTTCACGTTGAACTGTTGGTTCCAGTCGCTTTTGGATATAATTAACACACAACATGGGTTGTGTGAGAACCTGAGTTGCTTTCCTTACTAAAGGGAAGTAATGATCAATTAAGTAACCTATTAGCATAGAACCAAATTAGTTTAATTACCCGTTTAGCTTAATGAATTTGCAACAAAAGGAAATAATTAAGAAGGGGGAATGCTTTGTGACAGGCCTATAATCCATAAAAAAGGAAAATGATTAAAAACGAATATTATACACCAACGACTGAAAAGGAAAAACTGTCATTATATTTGAGTTTAAAAAGTTCTTGGTTAGGGAATTAAAAATTCGTTTTTCATTACCGCAAAGCCTGTAAACGTGAAATCTATACGAATTATACTTGTAGAGCAAAAAAAGAACATTTTCTTCCATAATGATCTCGTCTATCATACCATTGTCCTAACCAGACAGAAAAAAAACGAAAATGCCATACGCGGAAATTCATTCATCACTCCCATTCATCCCAGCCATTTCTACCACCATCACATTCATACCAGTCAGCCAGCAATAAAAATTGTAAACGAAAAGTGAATAAGAAAATTTAATATTTTTCTTCTAAAAAAGGCAAACAAATCTACGAAAGTATTTTTTCGTTTTTCAATTTCACGGCAGAAAAAAAATCTCTGTGCGTTTAAAAGGCTACTTTCTTCTTCTATGCCATCTAATAATAGTCGGATGAAAGCGTGGTTCCTGTATGCAAGGAAACTGAACGGAAGACAACAAATACACGTACGTACACACATCATTTATATAACATAAAAATTCAAGCTTTTGTAAGAGTCTAAGATGTACCGAAATAAAAAACAAAAAGGGAAAAAAGAAGAAGCGATAGAATGTAGCGCAGGCAAATACTGAAATGAATTCTAGTAATACATGTAGAGGAGTAAATGGAATAAAAATTTCAGTGATACGATATTTTTTAACAAAAGGTGACCATGTGTATTAAATAAGAGATAAATCATAAAACTGTAAGTTCTATTGCAACGGTTCGGTAGGGATAACTCCTGCATGCTCTAAAACACGTTCTTCTGAAGATGGCTATCCACGTCACTTTTGGCTGTGTTTTAAAGGGATCGATTGTAAACTCTTTACCCAAGCAATAATATTGGGATTAGTATACTGGGCAGTAATAATTCTACTTGAGCTCAAGATCATTTAACAATGCTCTGGGCAAGGTTTCTATATTGCCAGTCATTATTTGCAAGTAATTAATGAACTTCGAAGAGCTTACATCGCTTCGATTTTTAGCATTTCGGTCCTATGCTTGCAGCTTGTGATTATTTGATACAAAGATTGTGATTAGAGTTTAAAGGCCCTATTCATCTCCTTTTAAATACTTGCGTGTCAATCGAGTGTTTTTCGCTTGCACGTCAGCCGTGATATCATCATTGAATGTATACCATAATATTTACGCCAATGATGATCTAGTAGGCAAGGAAAAGCTATCCTACAGTGACACTAGGTATTCTGTTGGATTTAAGGTCACTGCTCTTGCTAGTGAGAACCAGATCTATGAAAACTGCAGTTAAGATATTGGGATACAATACAATACAAGAATCATCTGGAGGCAATGTGGCTCGACAAATGGAGTAGCTGACAGCTTCTTTCTTAGCCTTCCCCTTGACAATACCAATATAATCTTAATTTTTACGAAATGCTTCCCAATGAAGCTGAGTAATAAGACACGATGTATAAAGGATGGGACATAACAACACTATCTGGTAATAAGGTTAAGATCCGCGTACTCTGCTGCTATAAGATTAACTTGCGAATAGAATGGGATGGCCTGTGTAAGCTGAATCAGCTGGACAGGGAAAATAGAATCACTATCTAATTAATCCCAGATCATGTGGAGTGGCGCTTGCGTGCCACTAATAGGAGTGTTTCTTTATATTGGAAGGATATATTTGGCAAAAGAGAAGATGGAGAAATGCGAAGACGCTTCGTAAGACAAATGGGTTTGAGAAAATCTAAACTTTTGCTGTGTAATTACAATTGGCAGACCTACCGGAAGTAGCCTGAGTAGAATCAAATATCTGTTTAATATGGATATTCGGTCATAATGATAACGAATCATCAGAGTATACATATATTTGAATGAAACCTATGCGGCGAAAATTCTTCGAGTTTATCAAGTTCTAAGCAGGAACTCCGGACAACTTTTTTGAGTATGTCAGGTTTAACGATAACATAATATATCTATTTACGGTACAAAGGTCAATACAGTAGATCGTATGGTCACAGTACTTTAGCTATTCTACACGACGAAAGGACATTATCGGTGAAGTCCGTGATATGTTGTTTTTAATTTTCCAGTCCTCCAAGATCTGACACAATAACAGTTTTAAAACAGATAGATATGGTTAAGGAAGTAGAATACAGCTACAGAAGTTACAATAAGAAGTTATTATCTTAGTAAAGTATAAAGACTTAAAGATTTGAAGTCTGAGAAATGGCAAAGACTAATACGCAATAGATGGCCCACTACACATGCCGTGGAATGTAGTGAAGTTTATAAATACATTGTAGCAAGAGAGAAAGAGGGAGAAGTGGAAGGTTAATGCTAATTTGTTACTGCCCATAGCATGATCATGTTTCTCTTACCAGTGTAACAGATTTTTCAAATACCTATGGCCACCTTATCCAATTACTATAACGTGTGCACGTTTTGAAGGCACTCAAAGAGTTGCAAGACTAATACCATCACTAAGAGCCCATTGATGGCAGTCATTATAGTATTTTTCTACTACGAAATTAGTATGTTGTTGTCGTAGTTGTTGTAGTTGTATTAATAGTAGTATTGTAGTATTTACACATACTCGTAGTATAGCATTCATAAAAATTATCTGTAGCATTGCATTGCATTGCATTGATAATGACGAGTTGAATGAAATTGCAATCATTTAAAGGCTCTCCAATGTTGTTGCATTTTCTGTTTTCAATTTCCATTGTTAATGCCAGTCTATGAGAATGCGATTTTTATTTCTTTGTTGAGTAAAGCTAGGTTGAGTAAAGCAGGAGAATAAACACGAGGCAACTTAGTCAGACTCCTCTTATATGCCCGCCTGGATTCATTGGTTTTGTTTTCAGTGATTTTAACATATTTTTTCTTGGGCTCAGTAGAGAGACAGTCGTACTTGTAGCAGTTAATAACGCTGTACGTGCATTTGTGTTTGGATTTTAATTTAAATATGAGGGTGAATTACGTTTTCATTTGTTGTTCGTACAGTGAACTTTCTCCCACTCATGGCTGCTGATTGACTGACTGACTGTTTATCTGCTTGCTCGTCTGTATTCTGACCCAAATGACTAGCTCTCTGTTGAATTTAGCTGAGGCAAATAACAAACAAATACCCGTCATTGGTTGTGTATCTCTACATTCTTTAGTTGGTTGGTTAGTAGCAGAACTCAGTAACAATTGCTCAACTAAATTAAATTGAGTGTTAGAAGCTGTTGTGATTTTTTTATTCCATCACCCATATTCCTGCTACTGGTGTCCTTATGACTGTGTTTTAAATGCCACATTTAAGACAGAAATCTGTTGTTGTCCTTAAATTAAAGAATAGCTGACAATTGGCTTTGGGGTATACGTCTTATTGTCTTAATAGAATTCCATTGAAACACCAGACTGAGTCTTTTAATAACTTTTTAATTTGATTTTTGTTTTCAAAGAGAGAAATATTGAGGGAGCAAATTAATGAAATTAATTTAAAAGGAATTAATTAAAAAGAAAATAATACCGCATTTTAAGACTTTTTAAGTAGGCACCAATGGCTTGAGAGCATTCATCTCTTGACATTCTTGTTGACTCTGTCATAAATGTTAAAAACTGCCAACAGCGTAATGCTATACTCGATGAATTATTCCAGTTTGAAGTGCTGTTACTATTTAAATGCCTTTTACAATGTTTTCGCAACAATCTTCACATATCATCTGACCTTATTTCACATACGAAATCCTCCGTTTAATAAAAACTAATAGACTACCATAGAATATCCTTTTAAGTGTGACGTCAAAGTGTATTTTGTTGCAACTAAATTATAAAGATTTTGAAACAAAATTCCTTTAAATTTCGGCCACATCATCGTGTACATTCAATACCAATTTCCTAAGTTGTTGCAAAAATATCAGCCAGTCAAAGAAAATCCTTGTCCAAGTCTTTTATCCCATGACCAGACTATTAAAAAGTTATGGCAAAATAAATGCGAAATAAGTTCCACTAAAGTAACGCAAAAGCGCAACAGAATTGTATCACACAATATTTTCCAGTCTTTAGCTCTGTATTATCTGAATCTATAGAACAGCTTAACTTTAATAAAGACGACTATATGAACATTCCTTTGCCAGCAATTTAATATCTGCGTTTGGAAAAAAAAACGAAATAATAACCTAAGAATGTAACAAACGAGATTGAAACACCGTGAAAAGAAGAGTAAGGATATGAAAGATTTAAGCTTCCATTATTAGGAGAATTTCACTTCATATGTAATGTACGAAATAAGGATTTTAAAATTATCCATACAGTGGCATTCATGGTAAGGAAACGAAAAAAGAGTGTATGAACGGAATGCGGCCGGATGCCGGTAAGCAATTCGACAGTATCAATTTTTTTATTATCAACCGGAAATGCATGTGCTGTACATTTTCACTTCGTTTCGTCTTATTTCGTTCTGTCTGCGTTCAGTTCTTCTTATCTGTCCAGTGGTCTTATGATGGCATTTTTGATAGTAAAACAAAGGATAATGATTTTTTAATAAGAAATCCTTATCAATTATAAGGAGAAAAAAAGAAAACGAAATAGCAGACGTTTTATATCGGCATTTAAAAAAGAATTTTCTTAAAATTTTAAATCAACAAGATATGAAAAAACCAAAAATAATGTTCTTCCTTTAACAGTCGCAGTGAAGGCCTGACTACCATCACAACCGCCTTGTGGTATTTCCTTCTCATCTTTCTTTAATTTTAATGTCTTGAATTGGCTTTTACACCCCAGCGTAAGACCACGACAAAAAGACGTTGTGAGTAAGATTTTGGATGTAAAGAAGCAAATGTTTATGGTTGACTGCTGGCTGGTAATTTTTTAATATCAATGTTATCCTCGAAAAATCCTCATTTTTCACATTTTGTTAAACTTTGGTTTTGTTTGCTTCTGTTGTTTTTGTATACATTAATGAATTTTTTTTATTTTTCTTTAGGTTATATTCTTCAGCTGTTTTCCATTTTTCATTTTCTACTTGATTGTCATCCTGTCTTTTTCTTTTTTATTCGTTTCCAGATTTTTTATTTTAGCCTTGACATTCAGAGTTTTTTTTTTGTTCAATGACTTCAAATGTAAAAATGTAACCAATAGTGGGAGATACACTTTTCTGAACTGCAATCTTAACATAGGGTCTTGTGTGAGATATCGAAATTTTTTATTCATTCCAAAGCCCAATTGCTGCCATTCAGTCACGGCTTTGCTGTGTGGAGCATGCTTGAAGTGTCCAATTTTCAATAAATTGGGCTGAGTTGGACCGATGGCATGGGTTATATTGTCTCGAAGACCGCTCTGGTTTATTGCTTATTCACATGCACCTACTACTTAAGAAAAACCATAAGAAAAATTCGGGTTCAAATCGAAAGATTTCGGTGGTCAGTTCATATCACCTTCATATGAGATAACCATGCCTAAAGCCGCTTCTACAGAATATCTAATGTGGCAAGAGTTGTGTGGTAAAATATTCACGGAGTTTCAAAATTTGATCACTGCAACATCATTCAAAGAAGTCTTGAGACTGTAAGTTGTTGACACATGGCAGTTGAACAGAGGATACACACAGGCAAGACAGCAATAATACCTTTTACAAGAAGAAAACTTTCTAAGTGGAAGAAATATTCGACTCCTGGTTTAGATAATATCACAGAAAATGTACGTAAACACCTAAGAATATCACTGGATAGTAAATAAACATGAAGAGCTCATATAGAAAACATCTCAGGAATGCCCAGACATGCCACAATGGTATGCAGAATGCTTGCACTGAATGAAAACATTGATAGTCAGTCCGATAGTGAACAATGGGGCAATTGCCTGGTCAAATAAGAAAAAACAGTTCAAATTTAGTTGGACAAAATACAGTAGAGAACCTGGTAATTCTGTTGGAATGAATTCCGCTGCATAGGGTAGTGAAGGCCAAAGTTTAGGAGTCTAAGATTTGTTTGATGGAAGAAGAGCCTAACATTAAACTTCTTTTGGGTATATCCCCACCTAAGGAATTGATTGGCTTACAGCTCCCTTAAACAGAAATGCTTTCCAAAGACACTTTATAACAAAACCGAATGGAGTAATCTGGAAGCCATGTATTCCATTAAAATAGAGACTATTTCATAGTATGTCAAGAGCGGGAGTTTTTGGCTCCAGAATGAAATTCTTCGAGCCCGTGAAAAAGCTAACGGGTTTCTACAATCAGAAGTCTATCCCATCGAAAAATTTAACTTGGACAGGAAGTTCAGAAGATAAGACCGTAGATGATTAAAGTACTTGGCTTTTATGAGGTTGAATTGAATATAGTATGGAACTGTCCGGAAAAGCTGAATCAGTTGGGTGAGGAAAAACAGTGTAATTCTCTGCTTGGTCACGCCGCTGATGGGACCAAAAACCTTTCTATAGCTATGCTCGAGCAAGAAGATAAAAAGAGGAAAAGACTTGCGATGAACCGAGTAGGTTCTGAGACAATCAAAATGTTTTCTGGAAAACTACAATAAGAAGAGATCTGAGTCGTGCATCAGATTATCCAGTAATAACCTTATTGCTAAAGATACTAAAATTACATATGCTAACAAGCCTTGTATTTTAAACATGTTCATACAACACAATATTGTTTTTTGAAGCCACGCCCACTACCATTTCTAAATTAACAAAAGGAAAAAAAACTTAAAAAGGACGCTATATTTATTTAAATTTGAAATCCTCTTGAAAAAAAACCAACACACACGCTTTAAAATAAATGAAGAAAAACAATTGAAGAACTCGACATCAAACCTTCATTCTAAGTACAACAAATCACCAGCTCTGCCACATCTGTAGAATCCTATGAGGCATAATACATCCATATATACATACAGAGAGACAGACAGACTTGCATACGGCCATAATATATTTGATGCTTCTACTCATAAATACGATTGAATGTTGAATGTTACATATGTAGTTAATGATGCCTGCGCCGCATTTACTTCAATTATTTATTATTATTGTAGTTGTTGCTGTTATTATTTATATATATATATAAATATTGGTTGAATAATAATAAAATAATAAGCATTCAACCATAAAATTTGTTTGTATTAGATTGTTCTTCCATGCTGCTGGTAATATTGTTTGCTTTCATGTACGAATGTATATATTTGAACCGAAAACTGTGTAAATCCTCCTGATTTTGTATGTGTGTATATGTGAATGTATGTATATCATAATCTTATGCTAAAGCCAACAATAGAGCAAAAAATATAACCAACTCACACACAGTTCAATGTCTGCGTGTGCCTTGTATTATTACTCGTAAAATATCCTTAAGGATCATGCACGTGTATAATATTATTATTATTGTTGTTGTTTTTATGTTGCTCCCATACTCAAAAGGCTTTAAAGAACAGCATAATATAGTGACAGAATTTAAGCAAAATAAAAGAAACTAGAGAGACGTTACTCCATAAAGAAGTAAGTGCTGCAATGATCTGAAAAGGCCAAAGCAATTCCATACATCGTTCAAATGAGACCCACTGCAATTACTGGAAACCACAAATGTTTTTTTTAATTTCGTAAAACTCGCTTAAAATTCAATTTTATGTTCCAGCAGCCAAGGCCTTCGTATTTAATTGTTAAGCCAGTATTTTAAACATCAACCCCTTTGTCTGCCTATTCGTACTAGAAAGAGACACTGGCGGTTTAGTTGCAGCTGAATGTTACAAGATGTGGAACTACAAGCAAACGAGACCATTAGTGTCGCTACTATTAGTTACAAGTTGTAAGTACTGGTGGACGACATACATCGACAAACATTCGATTTAATTTATCGATACATTAACAATTTCATGTTTTCGCCACTGATCAATATCGATGTTTTTACTTGATGCACAGATGTTAAAAACTTAGTACAAATGCTTACACATTGTATTTGTGTGTGTACATTGAAGACAGCTCAGGTGGAGTTAGATAATACGCAGAGACCAGCTTGCCCCAGTATAACTGTAGCAATGAGAAACTGTTTGATAACTGCGTTGCAGTCTTTGTTGCATATGGTTGTGATAATCAAAGTTATGTAAGCAAAAGGTTAGCTTAATGGAAGACATGTCCCACTCTAGATTTAACAGCAGGCATGACAAATCGAATGGCTGTCCCTACTCCTCTTAATTGTATCCTGAACAGTACCAGTAAACTCTATGATTTTTAGAATCATACGCAACGACATACTCGTTCAAGAGAGGGACCATTCTATACAGATGTGAGTAGTCATATAGTAGAACAAAAGCTAGGTGAAGTGAAAGACTCAGAACCCATCTGGAAACTCGTAAAATGCTTCCACAATGCTTTACGCAATTCAAAATTGTGTTGCGTTATTATTCTATTACATCTTCGAGTGGCTAGCTCACTGTTTGCTATTCTGCTATTTCTCATAAGCTTTATACCGGTTAAACTGTAACTTTTCCAACTTTTCAAGTTTGAAACAAATGTTTTCTTATGTGCTTTCTTTCATTCGGTATTTTTGCGTTAACACAATGCATAAAGTTGAGCAACTTTCGACATGCGTTAAGTACTTTGACAGCTATTAGTTGGTTTTTGTTTTGCTGTTTTTCTTTAAAATTTTTAGTTATGTTCAGGCAAATTTTAAAGAATGTTTTCTTAAAGTGAGTTTTTATTCATGTTTTATAATTCGTTATTTAATTTAATGAAATGCAAGTTTATAGTTGAGTTACACCAACAAAGCCTTATCACTTTTCCTTAAATTATGTGGTGGCTCTGAAAAGAACCGATTGGTTACGATATATTCTACTGGTTTTTATGTTCTTCTGTTGTTGTTATTGCACCTGAGAAAAAAATATTTAAAATTGATGTCAACATTTGTATAAAATTTTATTCTTCTTACATTTTAAATATGCACAATAGATGGAGTGGTGTTAACATTTTAGTTATCTCGAAGTGCTCGCACCTTATTCTGGATTTTACGGTTTGATGGACCCATGTGAGAAACTATTAAAGCAACGACAGGAAATCTTGCCGAGTGGTGCTTTGATATCAGCGTGTAGAAAAATGTCTTTTGACAATTTGGAGTCAACGTCATAGAATACAGGCTGCTTTCATGATTTCTCAACCTTCTAGTAATAATTGCTCTGACGTTCTTAGCCGGATTTCAAACGACAGCAGTAGGATAATCATACTCACATGAGGCCTCTACCTTCATTCCGTCGAATGCAAACTCATATATTTTGTCTGTCGTGCGTGTGCTACATGAATTCTAATGATATTGACAGCAACCCCCTTTATGCATATCGCCTTTCTTTTACAAATGATCGTACGCTCTCAGGCCAGATGCATGTAAACAAATGGCATTGCAGATATCATTCCAGCTCCAATACACATTTCTGGGAAACATAAAATTTCTTATAAGGCCCATCTGTAAAAAGTTCAGCATTTTTTCTATGACAAAACTGGCTTGGGCGAGTTGGCATGTCTCGGCTGCAATTGTTAATTTTGTCTTGGTATTATTATTGGCGGTAAAGCTATCATTTATGGGTTGAACAATATATTCATTGCGCAGAAGGAATACACATTTATGCTGTTTAGAAAATATATACGTATATGCATATATATGTATATAGGAATCTATAACGAAAATTTATAACTCGAACTTACTCTGCAGGCTACTGCATGCTACTAAAAGGGCAGCTTGAGGTACATTTTAATTGTTTCCTTTTTTAATGATTCTTCCGAATATCAAAACCTGTTTTATTTGCTGCAAACGACATACAAATTAACATGTATTCTACCAATAGTTTATGTTTAATTTTCGTTTTTTAAATCGTAATTTTTACGCAACTAATAAATACGAAATTGGTTGCAAAATAAAAAGAATTGCATTCTTTTGACAACTTAAAACGCAATTGGAAAATGCGAAAGTTTGATAATCATAAAATAAAACACAACAACAAACTCTTGACAAGTCGAATACTCCCACATCAAGCATTTTAAGGCCACCTTCTAAAATAAAGCAAACTTGACTCAGAGGTTTATAAAAAAATATTCTCATGGGGAAACTTGAAGGTGTCTTTCAAGTAAAAGCCTATGTCATCAAAAGATGTGCTCAATAATACTTGGATAGGATGTACAAAAGACAGCACATAGCAATACCATCTATCAGTCAGACCACCCTTAAAACACTTGGCTCATGTGAGGTTAAATCGAAGACAGTATGAGATTGTTTGAAGAAGCTGAATCGACTAGGTAAGGAAAATAAAGTTATCCTCCGCCTAATCCCAGGCAGACTAGTTTGCTATTAAGGAAGTTTCCACGCCGCTAATGGGACTAGAACTCTACTATGGTGGCGGAAGAACGCCATAAAAACGCATAGTTTCATCTCAGGTTTCGAAGAGTTAGACAACGTTAATACAACTTTCCAATCTGCTGGACCCCAGGTCATGTGGGAATTTTCGGCAGCGAAAAATCAGACTCTCTAGCTATGGAAAGAATTTCCACGCTAGCAGAAGCTGCTTAGAAAGGTATTTACAAACCAGAGCCAGACAACTTCAATACACATGCATACATACACACATAATTTGTCAATTCAACACTTCAGTCAGGATTACGAATTAGCATCTCACACCACTTGTGTTGTGTGTGTTAATTTTATACATGAGTGGTGGGACCTACAGTTTAAAGTCAACTCCGAACGACAGATTTTTTGAGAAAGTTTTTCATGGCAATTTATTTACTCTCAGAGTTTTTTGCAGAAATCTTGTGAGAGGAAGTCGCCGAAGAAATTTTGTTTTCATATTTCGTTTTGTTGGAAATGTCTGACCTGAAGTTTGGCCATGATCTCACGTCTAAAAAGCCAACACACTACCTACTAAACAAAGGCACAAACCTCACTCCATTTAAAGCTCAAAACGCATAGCTCACTGCTATTCTATTAGGTACCGACAAGATAGCCATTCATCGCCTCTGTTTTCGAAGAGCCAAACAACGTCAATTAAACTTTCAGTGAAGTCGTTATGAGTTACTCTCTGTCTCTAGTTATGATGACTACTATCCTTACAATTTACTCAAGTCGGGTTGTTTAATTTCTGACCTCCAAAGTCAAAAACAATTGTTCAGCCAATTGTTTTGATTTGAGCAGAAATAAGAAATGAATTTGAGATGAGATTCGCCAGAGAACTATGTATCTATGTATATAGCGGATTGTGAATATCACATGCGAAATGAGTAAATAATTCTTACGGTATTAATACGGAATTTAAACTTTGAATTGTCCCCAATTTGGACATACGTATTACCTTAAAAAATTTAATTCACTTGCATTAACCAATCGTTTTAACAAATATCCCCCACTCACATAAAAGCAGTTTTAATATTCCATGTGCAACAATAGCCTGAGGACAGCCATAAATTATTGGTAGCCGCGTTTAATTTACTTGGGATTAAAAAAAAAAGAAAAAACTACTCGGCATTTAAACACACGCTTAGTGCAAAACATTAGGAAAACTCTTTGCTGTTCAACTAAGGCAACAACATTCAATAGAATATCGGTTGAGGGGATTATTTTTAGAAACTGCAGCAGGCTGCAAGTATGTGTTCGTATGACATGACTCGGAATTATTTGATCGGCCAATTACAGCAGAATGCCTTTAACACATACGAGTATTGGCGGAATACGGAATACGATGTTAAATGCTTCCGTAAATATAACGGTATAGTGCGAGCAGGTCAGGGAGATGAAATTAAACTTTTGTGCGTTGGTATGTATGGGTTACAACAGAACATGCATTGTGCCACGCATGCCACCTTCGTTCCATAGTTTATTTTTACTTTCTTTTTCCGGACAATTTGAAATATTTGTGCAGGATATTTATTAAAATTATCGTATATTATATTATATATTATATTATTATTTATTAACTTTATCGTGGACTGTGTATGGTGTTTCAAGTGATGTTTTTTATTGTTTCTGAATTTGTTGGTGTTTTTTCTTTCATCCTTTTTGTACAACAAAACTACACACATATTAAAATAAATGCAACAGAATCAAAAAAAAAAAATAAAAAAGCAGAAATTGGTTGCAATCATAACACAAGATCGGCTTGCTTATATTAAAGCGCCGGCCCAGCATGAGTGAGAAGGAGGAAAGTGACCGGTCGGCTGTGTGGCTGGCTGATAAATGGCGTAGGGTGGACAAAATTGTGTTTACTACACAGATTTTTCTTCTTTATCAGTTTTAGTATTTGGGGCTGAATTCTGATGGATGGCTATACCACATACTTACATGGATGCAACCAAGCATTATAATTTCCAATATTTTATAACCGATTCAGTTTTTTATACTTCATTTATTTTCTTTTTCCAATCCTCATGATAGAACGCTTAACATGTAGTCGCATTTACTAACTATGGTATGTTCTAGAGAGGACAATGACTCCCTTGCATTTTGTTATTGTACGTACGTTTCGTCTGTCCGTTGTTATGTAATTTATTTTGGGATTATTTATTTGAGTTTGACAGTTTGTTTTGTATTTTTAATGAATTTAAAATAAAATGCAACAGAAAAATCAGTTCAAAAACAAAAAACAAAATAATAAAAACCGCACTAAACTATACAAAATTCCCTTTAAACTGTCATCACCAACTAAAAAAACATCATGTGGCTAACAAACATAATGCAGTTGTCATGTTCAAATAAAGTGAAATCATATTTACTCTCGATACTTCCATTCCCAAAGCCTTAAATGCCAATAAATGGAATTTAATTTTAAATTTGAAATCAAAATTTCCAAAAAAGTTAAAAACATTTGCAAATAAAACATATTTTGTTAAATTAAATAAATAAGCTATGTATGCATATGTGTGTTTTTTTTGTTATAAAATACATGTACAAGTGAGTATGTAAAATAACTTCTAATTAGTAGTTTAAATTTCGGTTTTTCTTTCTGCAGCCATACCAGAGCCTCTCAATTTTTTTTTGTTATTTCAGCAGCCAAATTCGTTGGAAAACCCTCAATGGAATTTTGTGTATTAAAAACAATTAAAGCTTTTGAAAATAGTTTTAAATTCCATTAATGAAAAAGTTAGCACCACTTCTAATAGTGTTAACAAAAAGTCGAGTATTTTTTTCTTCAAACAATATATACAGGCTAGTCAAAGCCGATAACCCGGAGCACCATAACTAATAGGTACACTTATAATCATTATTTTTATGTTTAAACATATAAATTCGTTATAAATTATTGAACGTCTATTGGCCATTTTTGCTGCATAATTGTTGCAAGTAGCGAACAAAAGCAGTGTAATAATTCTGATAATTAATAATTCATTATCACACATGCGTACATAATTAGTCATTACAACCCTCCTGTCAGAATTGCGACCTAGTTTCTCACACCACTTATGTTGTGTGCGTTAATTTTTATACAGGAGTGGCGGGACCTACAGTTTGAAGTCGATTCCGAACGACAGATTTTTGAGAAACTTTTCAGGGCAATTTTATTTACTCTGAGAGTTTTTACCAGAAATCTGTCGCCTAAGAAATATTTTTTTGCATATTTCGTTTTGTTGGTGATGTCTGACTCGGGGTTTGAATCGTGGCCTCACGTCTAATAAGCCAACACACTATCTGCTAGACTACGGCGACTAGACTATTTATTGCTTCATTCAACAATAACTCCTGTGTTGGAATTTCCCAACCATCCTAATATTTTCATTTCGTCAACGAATCTGTGTGCCCAGGAATCTTTTGCGGTCAATAAAGCAGACAGAGGAGACAGACGATCAATGATATCCTTTTCTTTTTTATAATTACAGTTTCTGTAAGAGTTGTTTTAAAGTATTCCCGGTCCCAGGACGGGTGGACCCAGAGGTCAGTGTTCCACAATTGGCGCACACAATATGGATGGTGTGAGAAGCTAGGTTGTAGTCCTAACTTAAAGATTGTAATGAACAGTTAAGTAAGTAAATCGCTGTAGTCACGAACATGTTCACAAAAACATTTAAATAACTGACGGTCTGTTCTACTGCTATGCAAAAGAAGCCGTCAAAGATTAAAACACATCTCGAGATGAACGATATTTTTGAGAGCTGGATACAAATTACAGTCTTAACCACGTAAAATTGAGATGTTTTTTGTGGAAGCTACATGCTCCTAACAGTAATAGTGGAAAACTATGCATATTATTTTAATGAAATGAACTCCTTTAAATTTAAGCAATTTTGATTAACTGGTTACTTTGACTGGTTTGATTTATTGGTTAACCAAAACAATTCATTCGAATTGATGGCGTTAATTTAAACGCAACTCTAACACCGGTTTGTAAACATGTTGGAATAAACATATTTGTGGTGGCTACTTTGCCTGGATGATTTCTGATGTGTAATCCTATATTTTACCAACCAAATCCATAACTAAATAGAATTAAAACGGAATTGTTTTTACATTTTCCGGGGTAGCGCGAATGGCAAAGTTATTTGCCAATTTATTTAAAATTTAATTGAAATATTATTCTTATTACTTTTGTTGTGTTAGTGCTATTTTCGAATTCATTTGAATGTTCTATTTGACATTCTCTATTGATCCCGCAATTGGGTGTGAATTGGATTTTTATTGTTCGATGGGATTTTTGCAAGCGAGATTTCGTTTTTTTTTTGTTTTTCATTTACAAATATTTACTGTTTTTCACGTTTGATTTTAATCCTATAAAACCTATTAAAACAACAACAATACATGATTTCTATTTGCATTTACTATACGATAAAATATTTATTTGGACGACTTCACATATTCAAATATTGCTCCTCACCCTTTAAACAGTCACTTATAGGATTTGACGTTTTGGCCATTTTCTCGACTTTTTCAGCGGCTGGCTGGCGGTATTATCGAGTGGAAATATTGAGCGAATATATTTGTTTTTTAGCAGGAGTAGGAGTATTAATTGCATTTCGGATTAGAATGTAAATACGAATGATTGCTTTAAATTTTTATTTATTGTAGCCGGAATTGAATTTGAATTTAAAATAAATTTGTTTTCATTTTCGCTTGACTCTATATATAGTTGAACGAACAGGTTTAAGGCTTAAATTAGAGTATGAAAGTTATTGGCAGGAAATTAAGTCATTACCGGTAACGGATAAACAACAAAAATTAAAAAATAAGAAATGAAGGGATACCCTATATTACCACGCAAATTTTACTTGATAAATTGCGACTTAATAGCTTAAGATCTCAAGTACATTACTTTAGGAATGACTGGTTCTTATTTAGTTCCAGGAATAATCCCACTGTAATGGCAGTTAAACTTGGAATATGTATAGTAATTTACAGGATGCTAATTATGATAGAAAACCCCGCAGCGAACCAATTAAAAGTTTTAACGAATCCATAGAACCTGTTCTGAATGGTCTCCAATTTAAATGTGTTTTAGACTTGAAACTTACGACCTTGTTAACCTAATTCTACTACTAAAATCCGATTGTAATGAATTCTGTCAGTCTAGTAAGCTATTACACACACATTTTTTTCTTTTAAACAAACGAAGAGGAAAAATTGTTTTAAAATTTTGCAAATAATGGCCGCCATTAAATGCAATTATCTGAGTGTTATTTCAATTTAATTGAGTCATTAAATGCCTTTATATGAGTAGTAAGCACAACAATATGAATTTGAAGCAATAACAAACATTTTCGGCTAAAATATGGATTAAAAATCAACATTATTTATGCCATGCAACCGGCAACAATAATTAGGTTAATGGGATTAAAACTGTTGTCATGATTAATTGACAACCGCGTCACTGAGAATAAAAAACGGTATTGAAGAAAAAACAACAAATAAACAACAAAAAAAAGCTAAAAGCTTAAGTTGCTAAGAATTTCAAAAACCAAAGAGAAATTCAGAGAGAGAAAAAAGGAAAAAACACTCACCAGTTGATTAACCCGGATCGTTAATGCTTGAAGTTGAAAAGCCGGGCAGTTTGCTCCAACCTTTGCGCTTCCAAAAACTACGAGCTTTAGATTCAATGGGTTGGGTATTTAGAACAACGGCAAATACGGCAACCGTAAGAGGCACGCGTAAAAAAGCCCGAAGAATTTTGCAAGACATCGTTAATGTGCTGTAATTGCTGATGTTGTTGATGTGGATGTTGCTGTTCTTGATGAAGTTGATGA
The DNA here is from genome assembly GCA_958299815.1 of Sarcophaga carnaria. NCBI lineage: Eukaryota > Metazoa > Arthropoda > Insecta > Diptera > Sarcophagidae > Sarcophaga > Sarcophaga carnaria. The sequence continues at coordinate 93,830,875 of OY283149.1, forward strand.
TGATGATGGTGTAGGTGTGAGTTATGATGCTGATGGTGTTGTTGTTGATGTTCCAAATGCAGTTGTTGCTGCTGTTTTGTATTGTGGTGTATACGAGGTAAATGTTTAATAGTGCACGATGAAGTTGTTGCTAACACTGGAACCGCTGCGGATGATGAGGCTGAAGATGCAGATGTTGCTATTGCATTTGTATTATTACTGTTGGCTCTTTGAAATGAACGACAACATTGTGTGGCATAAGCGAAGGCACTTTGTGGACTTTTTGCAGCTGCATTGCCTTCAGCTGCTGCAGTTGTTGTACTTGACAGGTTATTTGAACGTGAACCCATGAGGGCTTTGGTCTTGTGCAGACGCAGAGAACCAATGTAACTAGCCCCACTGGAACCACTAAAACCACTATCGAAATCAGCCGCTACACAAGAGGATTTCAAAAGACCAGCACTTATCGTTTCCGCATTGGGTATGGGCGAGATAAAGTCATCTGCTGGTCCTCCCACGAGAGCCGTATCACATATGTTGTCGGCCGACGTAGAAGTCAATCGCAAAGGCTGACCTGAAGCTGTGGTAACACTAACTACGGGCATTGGTGGTTCTTTGACTGTGGGACTACAATTGGGCGGACTTTCTGGCATAAGCATGGCCTCTACGGACAAATTAAGCTCGCCTAATATCTTATGATGTCTATTTTGTACTCTTCTCAGTTCCTCCTCTACCAGAGTTCGGGTCAGTGAGCAAGCCGAATGGGAAGTGGCCCTCAGTTGGTGGGGACTTGTCATGGAATTAGAGGAAGATGATGTAGATGAAGCGGAAATTTCTTCGTAGTAATTTTCTGGTGTGGAAATATTACTACAGTTAACTGAGGCCATGGCATCAGCCATATTATGGCTTTGTTGTTGAGGAAGTCTTGTCTGATACGATTGCCGTGTAGTTGGTGATACCAAAAATTTATTCTTTTTGCCTTTCAAGAGAAGAGCTCTAATGGAATTTGGTGGCGGGGGAATGAGATCTTCTTCTTCATTTGCTGCCACTATAATCTCAGCATGTGGTATGTTGGTATGTTTCATAACAGCACCTGGTTCATAGTACGCTTATGAATAGTCGTGTTGTTGTTGTTGTTGCTGTTGCTGTTGCTGCAGTTGCAACAGTTGTAAAGAGGTGGCCTGGGACTTGTTGGTCCATTGCCCATGCTGATCCTCAATACTGTGATGATGTTGATGCTGATGATTTAATCGTGCCAAAGTCTTGGTTTGCCTTAACAGACCACAACCACCCTTAAAAGAGACATGGAGTTCTGGGTCCACACACACTTCAATGGCATCTAAATCAGCTTCAAGTTGTTGTTGCTGCCACTGTTGCTGTGCTTGCCAGTTGATCTTGCGAAAAGTTTTTACATTCGCATTGGTCCTGATGCCAGGTGTGTTGGTGGGAGTTACGGTGGAGGGTAAATTTGGGGTAACCTCTACCGTTATCGTATTCTTTTCAAATAAAATAGTTTGGGGCTGTGGCTGTTGCTGAACAGCACTGCCAACATCATCTGGACAATCATTTGCTGTCGATAACATTGGTTGATGCATATTAGCTGCTGTTGTTGTTGCTGCCGCCGATGTATTTCGATATTGAGGTGTCGTCGTACATGGTGTTGTTGTTGCATTGTGTTGCGCATTTTGCTGTTGCAGTTGTCTCACCAAATGACTTTCCTCGTTGTGCTGCTGTTGCTGCAGTCCTGATTTTTGTGCACCAACATTTGGAGTGGTTTGTCCACGTGCTACCAGATGACGTTGATTTTGAGGTTGCTTTTGTATCGTGTAATAATTTTGATTCGTTATAATCGCTTGGGTTTGTTGTTTCTGTTGTTGCAATTGTGTTTGTGTTGCCTTTTGTGGTTGGTTTTGCAGTTTTAAATCCTTTTGCTGTTGCTTGTTTATATTGCGTTGATTGCGGCCTAAACCCAAACAGGCCTCCATGGCACATTTTGTTGATATTAACTGATGACAGTTTTTCAAACTTACAACGCACTGGTTTTCTCTCGGGGTTTTCTCCGGTTCAATCGATTAGAAGTGGGGATGCTACGTGATTAAATGCTTACTATTGACCAGATGATCGTTATCAGTTTACGGCTGTAATTGAAAGATTGATCGAAATGCTTAATAAATGCAATGTCTAAAGAGAAAGGGAGAGAGAGAAAAATATATTTTTTTGAAACTAAATTGGCTGAAACTCAAACGTAATCTTGATTCAATTAAGACGTGCTTAAGCAATGGTCATTAATCAAAGAGGCCATGGGGGACAATTATTTTATGATATAAATGCGGTCAATTATTTTGGTAGAGTTTAAGAGTTATTGCAGCATACATACCACGAGTTTACAATATTTCTAGAACCCTCTAATTACATGCAATAAATATTAAACATTTGTTTTGTTAACGCATTTCGAAAGGTTTTTGTGATAAATCATGGCAATTAAAATTTTGAAAATTGAAGACAAAATTCCAAAAGGAAAGAATTATTCATACGCTATACCCATCATGCACGGTTAAGGCATATGATGCTAGTGCTCGTGTCTTCATTACACACTTACGTACTAAATGAAAAATAAAATTGCATTGCTATGCTTAAGGCACAAGGTCCCCTTTGGTTTCTAATGAGCACAACACGCTTTCAAAAATCGCTTCAAAATTAATTTCAGTCGCCACCGAAAATTCTGACGAAAACAAAATTCAATAAATGCAAGAAATTTTGTGGCTCAGCAGTCACTTTGGTCAATCATATGAAAATCGGTGCATATTTGAACTTAAAAACTCTCACGTAAAGTGCATGTCTTGCTCTGCAGAGTATCAGAGTGTTCTTGCAGTTGCCATTATTTCTGTTGAAATTTGTCTCTTATAAATGAAAGCAGCATTCATTGTAAAATATTTGCGGAATCAACTAATGAAACACAGTGACTATTAGTCAAGGGAGTGACAAATAAATCATTAAGCAAAATACACAAGGGCGGCATGGTCGACTTAAGGAATACAGCCAACAAGAGAAACATTCATTCTAGGTAGCATTCCAACTTTAAAACTTAAAGAAATCTGATAGATCTTTGATTGCCGATTGAAAAAATTTTTAAAATCTCTCCAAGTGGGCGTAATCGCACGATCCAGCTTAAAATTCACACCATACAGAGACTTTTTTGGGATGTGCTGGACGCTCTTGGATATCATTTGGGTTGGCATCGTCTCAAATTCGACAATTTTGATTGTTCAGCTGCCCATTCATCCAGAAATTAACCTTATTAATGAAGATGAATTTTAGATAAAACTTTGTGTCAATTCTCAACTGCTCCAGAGTTGCCTATGGACATCCATGGTGATTTGACAGAATGAAATAAACAACTAATTTGACGGATGAAGCTTCGTCAAGATGACTGTTATCAACTTCCCTAAAACGGAAGTTTTAGTTGGAAGAACACCCTACTTGATTGGTTATTACAACCTTTCAGTCAGGATTACTACCTAGCTTCTCAAATCACTTATATTGTGCGTGTTAATTTAATACATGAGTGTCGGGACCAACAGTTAAAAGTCTACTCCGAATAACAGATTTTTGAGAAACTTTTCATGACAATTTTATTTACTTTCAGAATATGAAAGTATATGAATGAATATGAATATCATATATATATGATACCAGTTTTACTGGGTCTTAAAATAAAGGTAATGTACCCAATTTGTGGGTGGGAGTATGTAAGAGGAGAGCAGAGCTGAGCACATTCGGTGTGGTGCCTTTAGCTGGATAGCTAGTTAATATAAAACGTAACATTAATACGGAACTTAATAGTGCAAGGATTCAGACATGATATTACAACTGATGTGATCTAAACGATATCCTCCTATTTTACTTGAATACTTTTGCTTAGTGGTCACGTGAATCAACTAATGAAAGGTAACCTTGGAAAACCTTTGCCGGTAGAAATAAATTTGTATATGTTTGTTTGGTTGGTGTGTACGATGAGAAATTATGGGGACCAACTGGCTTACATTAAATGTACTAAAGCAACGACAAACTATGTATCGAATCAAAAATACCCTTTGCTTGCCAGTGGTGGAAACGTAGTGAAACTAAAATTTGACGGCACTATTTATTGTACGTCAACACAACTTGCAACAACAAAAAATTCTAATTAATTTAAGCAAAAATAGAAAAGTTACCAGCAACAAAATAGAATAAAATTCGACACAAAAAGAAAATTTACAAATAAACAGCAACAACTACATAAAATACTAACAAGTTGCAACAACCTTTTATGTTGAAACATTTATTTATTCAACGTAGCACATAAAAATTGGTTGCAAGCTTTCTGAGGCAGTCGTTTGTTTGTAATAAGTTATTTACATCCTTGTTGTTGTTCAGTAGTTGACATTCATTCAGTCATTCGTTCAACCTGCATTTGGCTTAACAGCCACTGGCTGTCAGGATGGCTGCCGGGCTGACTGACTGACAAAGTTGTAAAATTGCTATGTGGTGGTGGTATATTTTTGTTTATTGTTGTTTTTGTTGGTATTATATAAAATTTTTTTTTTTTTATTTTGGCTGGAAATTGTGGTTTCTTTTCGTTGTTGCACGAATCACACAAGAGGCGAAAATGTAACGAAAGGATTCAACAACCAACAGTAACAACAGCAACAACAAAATAGTTGACACTTCAACTTTTGTTGTTGTTAATTGCAGAGCAACAAAATTTGCAATGTGGCACAAACAACCCAGCACAACGCACTTCTAAAGCATGCTTCGTTAATGCGAATAGAGCAGTACGCTGTGCCAACACAACAGCAAAGGCGTGGGTAATCGCATTTTGTTGTATTACATTCGAAAAGAGTTGTAATTTAAATGTAATTTTCATTATATTTTGTGAGTACTTTGTCCATTATTTATACCACTCTGCCACAGATTTCCTCTCTTTTAACTTTTTAGTCCATATCGAGTTATTTGAGGTTTCAACTTTAGTGTGGCACTGATCGCTTCGTCAAACATTAATTAAAAAATTTGAATTTTAAATGTGCCACAACAAACGCATTAAAAAGAAAAAAGAACAAGAATGGAGTGCAAGTTGCTAAGGCGACAATCTCATTGCGTTTGTTTTTTCCATCTGCTTCCCCGCCTGTTGTATTATAAAAGATTGTGATAGGAAAAGAAGTTTGTTTCACTTGCCTTGCCAAAATTTGTAAGCGATAAATTAACGCCACATTACAGTGATGCAGGATGCCACAGAAAATATTTAAATTTCTTAGAGGATTTATTGCAACGAGAGAACAAACTCGATATAATTCAAAGCAAATGAATCGGAAGCCTATTTAAGGTGCAATAGCTTCTAGAAGAAGTCATAATTATTAACAAGAGAATCATTTCAAATTAAGGGAAGTGATTGTCTCAAACACTCAGTCAATCATTTTAAACATAAAATCCCCGCATAGACTTGGCTTCCCGCTGTTCACGCAACTAGTCTCTGTCGAGGCGTGAGCATAAGCATCAACTAGCGGAATACTCTTATCCTGGCCCAATATAGTAAAAAGGTTGATTTAAAACAAGAGTCTGTGTAGCTCCACCGGAGAATATATTGGTTCATGGTTTAAGTCCAAAATGTGGCTTTTTTGGCACATCTCAACCATGAAGATCCTCAATTACACTTATTACTGTTCCCAACATTCTTCCTGACCACCTACAGGGGATATCTACAACGACGAACATCATAGGAAGAAGAGGTAATGCCCCTTTCTTAAAAAAGATTAAAATCAAAGAGCTAAATTTCTCAGTATACTATATCGAATACAAAAACCCCAACAAGTCGAATCTTTCATTAACCATCTGTTGATGGCATTATTTGTGGAGTATAAAACCGTTCAAAAGTCCTCCATGTTTCTTTGGTTAGTACTCATCAGAAATGTCTAAGTTTCTTTAATTTTGGTTAATAAGTCAAGCTGAATTTGACCGATCGCCTGGATTATTGTGGTTTTTTCCTTTGTTTTCAAATCGCTTTGCAGAATATCGAATGTGACACGAGCTGTGTGCCGCATAGAGCCTTCCTGTTGAAATCACATGCCGATGGCGTTCAAATTATCCAATGCAGGCCAAAAGAATTTGTTAATAATCAATTTATAACGCTCGCCGTTGACAGTGATTACTTGGCTAATGTCGTTCTCAAAGAAATATGGACCATGACACCGCCAGCTAAAAGTCCAACAGTGACTGTTTCAGGATGATTAGGACACTCTTAAAGTTGTTAACTGGTCCAGAGCGCACTCATCGGACTGAATAAATGACACCTAATTGGTAAATGTAGCTTCAACAGTCAAATTAGAAAGTCTCTATTAGAAAACCTGATATAAAACAGGGGCCGTGGTTTCAAGGCAAAGACAAAGGGCAAGCACGACATTAAACCAGCTTTTAAATGGAAGAAAATAATTGATGAAATTACAAGAAAGCAAACAAATTATCAGAAGATGGGGGAAATAGAAAATGGAAAGAAAATAGTACTCCACAGATGGGAGGAAAAAGTCGTACAATTGTCTCCTTAAAAAATTATTGGCTCTATTTTTATTTTATTTTATTTATTATTATAATGAATGTTTTTCTGATGCAACAAGATGAATTATTAAAATTTTTCTGAGAATTCGAATTAAAATCCTACCACTTCAGTTGCAACTTCAAATCATGCACGTCCGTCCTTAAGAATCGTGGCATTCGATTAAAATGAAAACAGCGTTATTAGGAGTATTTCTTTAATTTCCTGTCGGCAATTGTAATCTGCCACTTCTGTGAGTCAATTATTGAATAATAAAAATGTTGCAAGAAAAATATTTTAACAAATTGCTTATTGCAGCAATTGAAACGCACACGCTGAGGCACAAATGTCTTTCAAATGCGTTTCTCATTTTAAAGAACGCAACACAGCGTAACAAAACACAAGCAAAGATAACAAGACTTGGGTGACAATTGCAAGTCACAGCCATTGCAGGCAATAGAGCAACCAAGACAACGACGACAACAACGTTGGTAAACGAACGTACAAGGGCAATCTAACAGAAACAAGGAAATTGTTTGAGTTGTTTTGCTTGTTGTTGCTGTAGTCCTTTGGCAAAAAATTCGCTTAATTAGCAGCAATTAATCTGTAGTGTGGTTTGTAATTCATACCTGTCAGCTGCAATATGGTAAAAAGGAAAAGAAAAAATACAACAACAAAGAGAAGAACTACAAAGCAAAGGCCACAAGATGCAACAACACATTGAAAAGAAGTATGAACCAGCAACAACAAATTACGTTGTAATTTTCATGCCGGTGTTACTGCCTGGAATAATACAATGCAGCAGAAAGTGCATAAAACCGTGGCTATATTCACATACACACATTGTTACTCATGTACTTGTACGTATGTTACTTGTAGTGTATCTCTTGCCCTCTGGTGAGTTATTATGTGGCAAGCAAATATGTATATTTTTTAACTGCTCTTTGGCTCTTTGTTTAGTCTGAGCATTCTGTTCATCCGTTGGTTTTTTGTTATTGTTTCGCATATTTATGGAAGATAAAATGCCCGTGTTGCTGTCGCTGTTGCTGGACGAGACATATTGGCGTGTGCTGTAAACATGCTAAACGTTTGAGTCGATGATACAATAATGAAGACTACCACTTGCAACATAAAAATACACTCCATATGGCGTTGTTATAGTTGTTGTTGTTTTATAACTGCACCGCTTGTTATTGTTAGTTCTGGTTGTTGGCGATTGTTTTGGCTATTGTACATTACGATGTGTGTGCATGTGTACCCTGGAGAATGTGAGAAAACTATTGTTTGGTGACAACAAATTATTTTCATTCATTTCCTTTATGAGTTTGTTGCGTGTGTTGATGGAATCTTTTACTATTTTTTACTCTTGGCTCATCGTCAACATCATCTCTGTAGAAATTATTGGAAGTTGTTGTTGTTCATGCTATATAAAGCGATAGTTCAGTGTATAATGCAAGAGTACGAGAATATGGAACCAACTAAGATCAAGAAAATTCCCCGATAAGCTAAAAAGGCTTTTCAAAGCGCTTTTACGAAAGAATCTTAAAGTTTGGAGTTGATCTAAGTTGTCCTCAGGCGAAGTCGCTGTAGTCTACTAGGTAGTGTGTTGACTTATTAGACGAGAACTCGTGGTTCAAATCCCAGCTCAGATATCAATATGAAAAAATAACTCTGAGAGAAATGAAAAGTTGTTCAAAGATTGTAGGTTCCACCACTCATGTGTAAAATTAACACACGTAACTTGATTTGTGTGAGAAGCTAGGTTGTAAACCCGAGTAAAAGCGTTGTAATGATGAATTAAGTAGCTCAATATGTATCCTCATCGAACCTACGATCTGTATTAAAGGTGATATGATAACGCACATCCTGAGAATGTTATTCCAGAGCTGAAGAGAATATTTAGCCTCCTAATTAGCAGATAGTTATATTCATAAAGAAGGTTTTAAGAAGTACGTTGTTCAGAAAATAAAGCAGCTTAATATACTCCATGTTAATAACTTGGTTTGTTGCATTGTCGTAAGAAAGCAATTTCTAAGAAATGCAAGACTTAAGCCAATTCTTCTATAAACTAGCCTTTGTAGAGCACAGAATCCCAGCATAATACTGCTAAATGTGGAAGAACGATGCACACGAGAATTTCCAAATTACTAAATGGCTATCCTATCCACCTAATGGTTCAGTAATATTGTTGGCTTTGAAAATCTAGTCTGCGTGCCTTTATTGTAGTTGCCACATGACAAGTTCAATACCAATTTTAGCAGAGATTTAAAATTTTTATCAACTCCCTCTTGTGTCTGTTTAAACTTTTATTTCAACTACCTCCAAAGACACCTCGTTTTTCAATATTTTTCGTTGTTGTCCTGATTTTTTTTTTTTTAAACCTAATAAAGAATTCAAGTGATGACAGAAAATAGAGGAAAGAGAGGAGGGAATATTTTTTAAACATTTAGTGCCGTATTTATGAAATTCCTGTAAAGTTTTTATTCGTAAAATTTGTTTAGTCTTCCAAGCAGCACTTCTCTCGCTACGACTAGTGCTCCTCATCACCTGTGGATTTAATTCATTGGAATTCATTGGTTGTGTGATTGCAGCTGCTGCAGTTTGTGTTTTTGCAGCTGTTGCTGCTATCGCAAGTATTTCACAGTCTAGCGAAAAAGCAATTCAAAGAATTTTAATACGAGAATACAATTGAAGAACCTTCACAAGCAAAGTATTTAAGTAGCATGAGTATTTGTATGAATGAAAAACAAATTCCTATAAATTGTTAATGAATAAATAAACTTCTCTGTAATGCTGTTGATAGTAGTTAAAGCAGATATTTTTGTAAAATATCTTTGAAAATTCTTCTAATATCAAATACAATTTGTGATAATTAATTATTGCAATCAGGGAGAAAGGGCTTTTTATTGTAAAGTTAATAACCATCTGTTGTTAAAAGAAAAACGCCTGTTTCAGTTCAATGCTAGGGAAAATTTTAAAATATCATTAACACTGTGAACTGTAGACAACTACTTATATACATACACATACATAATTGGTCGTTAGAATTCTTCGGTCAGGATTACGGCCTAGCTTCTCGCACCACTCATGTTGTGTGTGTTAATTTTATACATGAGTGGCGGGACTTACAGTTTAAAGTCGACTCCAAACGATAGATTTTTCAGAAACTTTTCATGGAAATTTTATTTACTCTGAGTTTTTACCAGAAATCTGCTGAGAGAAAGTCGCCGAAGAAATACATTTTGTATTTTGTTTTGAAGTCTGGCCTGGGGTTTGAAGCGCGGCCTTACGTCTAATAAACCAACACACTACCTACTAGACTATGGACAAGGAATTCTAACCGGCAATTGGCAATTTCGCTGACAGCATCGGTCTGTCCTACCAAGATTACTGCAGAAGCCGCCATGATGTGGAGGATATGGAATCGGTACAACACATTTTATGTGAGCCCCCTGCACTTCAGAACAGACGTTATTTTTTTTTATTGTTTTGGATGACAGAAAGTTTGAAGATCTGGGCATGGTGGCGAACGTACCATAAAAGGGAACTGGTCAGTTTTATCCGGAGCTAGGAGTGGTTCAAAGCCGCTACAAGCGGATCATGACAAGGAGTTACCTCACACTGGGTAACACAATGGACCATATAGGCCACCGATTGAACTGTCCGATGAACGGCAAGTTACCCGCTAATCTAACCTACCTTAAGCTTCACTGTGAACAACTACGATAAATCATCTAAGTATACGGCCTGTATTTTTTAAAATGATTTCTGCTAAAGTCGCGTATACTATTCCACAGGGTTCGTGATAGTTGTTCCATGATGAATTACTTAAAACCCATGAGGAAATCACAGATATCTTCCAAATGGAAACATTTTTCAAGTTAACATAGACAAGATATAAAAAAGACAGGACAGAGCAATACTATACTATACAGCCAGGCCTCTATTCCAGTACTCGGCTCTTATGAGATTAAATCGAAGATAGTCTGGAGGTCATCGGCTAGGTAAACAAAATAAGGCTACCCTCTGCTGGGTTCTAGGTAATGAGGGAATTCTCGTTAATAGACAAACAGTCGAGCTGGCGAGGAGATAAACTTCCGCGCCCTTGATGGGATCAGAACTCTTCTGTGGAAAGAGGTGGATATTTGGAGCGGTATGTTCAACGAAATTGAAAATAAAGATTAGGAATTTTGAAGTAATCAAAATTTTGTTTGGGAGAATATAATAAGAAGAGTTCTGAGTCATGCATCAGAATAATAAACTCAGTTTTGAGTCATGCATTAAACTATCAAGAAACAACCTGAGGTTGATAACCGATTTTTTGACATGGCTTATGGAATGTACTTTTCTAGAATGGGAATTGTTTCTAGCCCAACATGTAGATTCTATAACGATGAGAATGAATCATCGGAAGGCATTCTTGAAACCCGTGGGGCATTAATGCATTACAGAAGGTACTGGGCAAGGAATTATCATTGTTGCCAACGAGCAGCATACAAAAGTTTGTCGTGAAGTACGGTTGGAGCAGACTTTATAGGGAAACCCTCTAAAGTATGAGGGGAGTACAACAGATCGTATGGCCGCAGTATATGGCCACCCCTGCGCGACAGGTACTGGGCAAGAAATTATCAAAAGTCTATCAGGGAAATAGGCTTGGAGGAGACTTTAGAGAAATACGCTCTAAAGTATAAGGGGAGTACAATAAATCATATGACCATAGTACACAAACACCTTTACACGACAATATCACAATACTACATACATATGTATATAATGCAGTGCAGAAATACATTTATTTGTAGATTTGAGTAAAACATTACCGGATAGTTTACTGAAGAAGATTCTTTTTGTATATTATAATTCCTCGATAATCCTTTATAAATCGAAAATGGGATTTGTGACAGTCACAGCTTGCATCTTGATTCGTTTGGTATTTCATGTGAGACATGTCCTACAAACATAAGCACAATAATTAGCTAAAAACCCAAATCGCGTTGAATTACAGCTTAAGCTGTGATTAAGGAATGTTCCAAAGGCAAGGAAAATACAATATTTTTAAAATGAGTACCATAAAATCATATTGAAATGCGTAATAAGTATACAAAATAAAATATTTTTCTTCAATAGCAGTTTCAAACCAAACAACGTTTTATAATCCATGCTCTTCGACTTACTGTTTTAGGAATAAAAATTGAAAAACCATTGATACTAGATATCAAAATTTTAATTAAATTTGTGAATAAATTTTTATGCTTGGCTAGGTATTTCTACCTTAAAAACTCAATAAAAATGTGTATGTGTGCAACAAGCAACACAGTTCAATTGTAATTAACGCACCAGAAATTTATGGTCCATTATTAACAAGCAGCAACACATGTTCAGTACAAGACAATAAAATTTAAATTAGAATTTCGCCTCTAATTTATTGATTATTAAAGCTTTAACTGAAACTAAATGCTCTCCCCCCCTCTCTATTCCCTATAGCAGTAATGATTCTATTTTTAAACAAAATTCCACACAAATTAACATGAGGAACTTTAAGAAGACATTAAGAGCTTCGTTATTATAACAGGCTGTAGTTGTAATTGGATTTCCATATTTGCGATTATTGTTGTGGTTGTTATACAGCATTTAAATTATAAATTTATGTCTGCAACATTTTCTTGTGTTTACAGCCACATACACATTTAAAATGTATCTGAAGACTCAGGCACACAACGGCTCATAGCTTTACTCTTTCAATGTTTTAATGGGTTTTAGTTTTTATGGGTGACAATGAAGAACCATTCGTGGCCTTAAGCGGACAGTAGATAACAACAGCAAGAACATTATAGGATAGCGTAGAAGAATCAGTGTTTTGTTAAATATGGGTTGTTAACAATACAATCTCTTGGCCGCTATTGGATTTCGAATTCCAATTTGTTAGAAATTATTAAAGAGGAGAAGAATTGTAAGAGTAGGAGAACGCATCGATGTATTATTGGACCTCCACCAATAGTTTAAGTCCATTTAAGTCGGATTTTTTACAAATTTTAAATTACAATACTCTAAAGCATTTTATTGATTTAACTTAGGCAGTCGTCTTAAACATAGCTTACTTGAAAATGGTAGGAATTTCTCAATCTTCATCATGTAGCCATTTTGTGTCACATTCTACCTATACCCTATCACCCTATATTTTACTCGTGAAACTGAGCACAGGATCTATGCAGTCGTTCGCCTGGGAGATGCAAAGATTCCAATCAAAACAGTGAGGTAAACAGAAAGTGTTCTTTACTTTGATTGCAGATTACCTTCAAAGTAACTTTCCATAATATCGCCATACTAAGCGCCATTAGATTCAAAAAATCTTGTGAATAAGCCATAAATTTTTAAACCTGCTCACAAAATGCTCCCCAATTTCGCACTTATTGTACTGCCTGTTGGTGGTATACCATCTATTCCAAAAGGCATGTTTATATTAATATCAGCAAGAACCTGACAACATAATTGAGAGCAGCATTAATGTTCCATAAATTTATTTTCTAAAGAGCTAAAAACAGCGGAAATATTTTTTTATTTACTTTTAATCCCTTTTTGATTTTCAATTTTCGATATAATTGCATAGACACTACTTAACATATATAATTTATGACCTTCGCCAGGGTTGAGACCAATCAATTGGCTTTTAATCATAAAAAAATTGGCTTTTATTTTATACAACGTCAATAGTACAATTGCAAATACAAACCGGCATTAAAATATCAAATCTCGAGTGACTGTCTGTCTAACCGTACGTAAATTTAACTGTCTGTGCAATGGAAATACATATGTTTTTTGTTGCCTCCCTGTATTTTTTTATCGTGTTTAAAACAATTGATTTTTTTTTTCAATTGAAACGATAATATTTGTCAATGGTCTGTGGGTAAAACATGTGTACAGTAGGAGTCTGTTTTGGCATTCCGGAAGTGTCGAGATTTTGTATTGAAGCACCTTAATGTATTGTGGGTTACTCATGTACTCACTTGTACAATAATTAATTGAGTTTAAAATTACAAAAGGATTAAATATTCATAAGGATTTTATGAACTGAGGAAAACTTTGATGAAAGAAATTAAAACAACAAAAATAAAAAACAATTTATTACAGTGCAGACATAAAGTAAACTTGCACTTCTAACAAGTGTTGTAAATATATTGCTTCTTTTCTTCTGGAATTGCATTAATGTTTACATAGCATCTAAAATAACCATTTATATGATTGGTTTATCCTTTTCGTTCAACTATATTATAAATGATGTGTATGCAGTACAGAAGAGGGAGTTATAAGTGTCCTTATCTACACAATGCTACAAAATAAAAATGGAAAAAATTGCGTTTCTTCTTTTATCAATTTCTTGTTCCCTTTTTCTATTTGGTTAGTGCAAAATTTCCATAAAAATTATGCATTACTTTAACAATAGGATACTACATTAAAAATTATTTCAAAAAAATATATTTTTCTACAAAGTACATATAAATAGCAGATGTTTCAAACTATTTAATTTACAATATTCGTGAGATTATGATGGCAATTTGAAGGCAATTTTTTATAATAATACTTAGGAAAATATGACCGCAATTGTTGGAAACAAATTATTTTTCTTTTTTGTAAGCGCAGGTTCAGCTCTGAAAGCCACAACAGTAAAGAAATTGGTCGGACTACCAAAGGGCTTCTCTTTTGAATTTATTGAAGAAAAGTTCGATTCACTCGTCAATCGTGCATAACTGACTTTGGGGTTGCAAGAGTTTTATAGCCAAAACTCAATCCTCAGGGAACGAAATTAGTCCTAAGCATGAGTAGGCAGGAGATAAGAGCTGTTTTAGAAATACTAACAGGGCATGACGCCTTTAGACAAAGAACTAGCAGGTGAAATAGGGATATCTCTAATTTCTGGAGGCTAGTGGGAAGAATTCATTTCACTTAATTTTCATTTAATTTTGACCTTTAAATAAAACGACTATCAAATAAATTGAGGTAATAAAAAAAACAACAAAAAAGAAGTACTTCCAGTACTTCCTAACCAGCAACTGGTTTTTGGCCAAATTTTTACAATTTGTTTTTAAAATAAAATTCAAAGAAACAAGAAGAAGAAAAACGACAAAAGTCATTTCAATTTCAAATATTAAGTGCGATAATGTAGTGGCAGTAACATGGGTTCACATTGAGCTCTGGAGGAATGAAAATTGTACTAAAAACTGCACAAAGAAAGGAACACAAAATAATTCTGATCATAAAACAGACAAGATAATGGTAACAAAATGAAAACAAAAACGCAAAAAATACATGAATTTACTGTGACATTTTCTAAATCGACAACATGTTGTTGGTGGAGAATGAACCACAAAAAAGACAAAAAAAAAAATCGAATTGAAGAGGTAGTGAGTGAATTGAAATTTTCATTTCATGTTTTATTTTCGTATTCAAATTAGGTGAAAAAATTTTCAAATTTCTGTTGTTGAGTTCATATTTGGACACATGTTTCGTTTCGAAATAAACAAAATTTTTAAAATATTGCCGAAACGCTTAAAGCCAATGCGGTGCCAAATGTTACAATAAAATTAACGAATTTTTGACACGTTAACAGAGAATCAATGCATTTTAAAGGAAAATACCACGTTAAACATTTAATTTCAGAATAGAGACACTTCTTTCTACAATTCATTAGATTTCTTCATTTAATCCAAGACTGAAACTACCATACTACCAGCTAATGAAGTCCTTATGGCTGTAATCAATTAGGTTTCTTTTGGACTCATAATAAAATGAATACTCATCTTCGGAAAACGGTAAATTGAGTTCCTGCATCTACGCTTAACAATAATTTTCCTGGGGAACAATTAATGACGCCAAAATGCCCTCTTTAAAAGCCAGTACAACGTTCTGCTGCTGCAAGAACATTTTGAATTCTGGCACAGTTTCTCTAAAAACCAAACTTAATATTCATAAAGCCTGTAACAAATACACGTGTATCTGAAACCTGGACAAACAAATGAACAAATCTTACGCAAATACGTGCCTACGTAAAATTTTAAAAATCTAGTTTCTAAGGAGAATTATGAACGAATGACTTCTACACAAGGCTTAACAAGACGGTATTAACACACAAATAATATGACGAAACACACATGGGGACTGGGCAAATACGTTGTAAATCTTTTGAAAAAACATGGTACCACGAAGCAATACATGGGAATGCAAAGAACCTGCATCAGGGGAAAGCCATAAATTCTCTGGAGAAAAGCCACTTTAACTGAGTCCGGTTTATATATAAATTTCTTCCAGGTAAACTAATGATTCTCCAAATATGATAGGATTTTTAATTCTCATGCTCATAAATAACGCCAAATATGCTTAACTAAACTGAAGCAAATCATGTGGATGTGAGACAATTATAGCTTTTATTGGGAACTTTCCAACAATAGAAGAGTCATGAATCAGACGATATCAAGAAATAACCTGATAACCGGTCTTTTGAGAGAGCGCTGTAGACTTAGAGTACACTTATTTAGAATGGAGGCTACACCTCAAGCTCAAAACACAATTTCTGTGAAGATGAGAATGAATCATCGTAACACTATTTTGCGGTAGCTTTTAGGGTTGTTAGCTTCACACTTTCTGAAGATTGGCATTACACAAGTAACCACTCGACAAGAAAGGATAATACAGTTGGGTATGAGGCACTAAAAGGATTTTGTAAAAGACGGGGTTGTTATTGATGTTACCCAGAGGAATATTCTGAAAAGAATACTTTAAGCATACACTCTTTCGGAATTGCACTATGTTACTGTTTTACGAAATATGGAAAATTCAACACACTTTTCGGAATCTTAAGTCTTAAGATTTAAACTGCAATTTTTGTCAAATCGAATTTGGCCCTTTTTTTCTATAAAAATAAAATTTTTCCCCCTCGTTTAGTTCACCAAGTTATTGGACCAATTAATAGGTTAATAAACTTTTGAAAATTATCCTTGGCTTTCTATTTTGATCAGATCATAATTTTGAAATTCTTTACAATTTAAACTAGAATTTATTTGAACAATTTAAATGAAAATTTCATCCGCCAATAAATTCAAAGTTTTTATGTATTGCCGTCCCCAAATAATCGCTTTTTAATTTCACATGTGAGTGAAACTGCGAACGAAAGGCGAACAAAAACAGACCAACAACCAAACGATTTGAGTGTTATTGTGTAGAAGTGAAAACATGCTTTAAGTCTCGACTAGTTGGGCAGTTACAACAAAAAATGTTTGTGTTTGTAAAACAATATGGAAATAATCAAATAAAAAAAAAATTGGGGGAATATTAGGGACACACAAGCTACTTTTTCAGTCGTTAAGACAACAGGTAGATAGAAAGGACAACAATACTCCACACCGAGAAGGGCTACAATCTTCCATTTTAGGATGTAGTAGTCACTCTATAAAATAAGAGTGTTCTATGAAATCGCACACCTCATCCAATGCTTTAAGTGATACAATAAAACTGGTTGTCCAAGGGTTGTCCCCTTGTTTAAGTAACCACATGTTGTTCCACTTATTAATCATTTTCTATTATTAAACTTAGTTTACAAAAAACAAAGTTTCGAAAATTTTTTTCGTACACACTCCTTATTGCCCTGTTGAAATATGGTACAGAGAGTATTCACCAAAAATTTTTCAGGATTATGTTTCCTTAAATTCCTCTCCATATAGTACCCAGAGTATATTGTTTTTCTATGTTTGATTTTTCTTGTTGTAGTTGTTACTGTTAAGGTTTTTTGTCGTTGTTGTTTTAGTTTTGAATTGCAAATTGTAGGTGTAAATAATGACAGCATAAATGAACATGTAAATTGTTTATGATATTCATTATTAAAACAATAATAGCAACAACAACAACTGTAAACAGGTAACAATAACATTTAAAAAACAACAACAATATTTTTAATAAAAAACAAAAAAGGGGAAAAAATTAAATGAAGTGCGTAAAAAACGTTGCAGATTAATTGAAAAAATATTTAAAATAAATTATTTACAGCAAAAAAATTAGAAAAATAGGGAAAAACGAAATTGAAATTTGTTTAAATAAAAAAAAAAAGAAAATAAAACGGGAAAAAGAAAGAATATTTTTTATTAATAATTTTAAATTAAATGATTACGATGTGGTGTTTCGGAATTTACAACCACCACATTTGTTTTAAAAGGGTCTACGGAATTAACACTAATGCACAAATAATTTCATGCCGCACTGAATTATATGACTTTTATCGATTTGATCAACCAGATATTGGCGGCGAATATCAAAGGCGTGTATGGCATTGTTTGTTCAACAAAACCCGAAATCAAAAGGATACGTATTGTTACGAAGACAGAATAAACACTTAACACTGAAGTATTTCTTTCATAACAAAAATTTAATAACAACAAAAAGCTTACGACGCAAAGAATTACAAAAACAAAACCTGTGAAATGACTTATAATCAGCTCCTAAATCTGTGGGCTTTCTCCGATTGGTTCTATTTAATAGTTATCAGTGCTCTGTTAATAGAAAATTTTTGCTCTGTTGACGTCAAAAGTGCCACTGCTGAAATTGTGGGTTTGCGTCTTTGGTTTTTAAATTCAAATTTGTCTTCACACACATGACTGTTTGGTGGTAGGATCTGTAACTCCCAATACTGGTGCTGCAAACTTATTTGAAATTCTTTTGTCCATTAGTCGGGCAGTGACCTTAATTAACTTCATAATGACCATTTAAATACACATTATTCCATATTGTTACCAGATGTCTTCATCTGTAGCACCTCATTTCTTGATATTCTCTTCTGATTTAATTACAATTTCAACTCGCTTGTATTCCACCAAATAAAAAAGTCTGGCACTTAATGTAATTTCTTTTACCTCTGAGATCACATACACACTCGGATTGTTGCAAAGTAGAATTGTTGACATTGCTTGTGTTATAATTTATTTTCAACTTATGTGTCGACGTCGTTGTCTTCGTAGTTATCTAATTGCATATTTGGGTCTTCAGTTTGTTGCTTGTCAGAAGCTGTCTTCAGTTTGTTAATTTGTTTATTTAATTTCCTATTCTTTTTTGTTTTTACTTTTTTCATATTCCTTTCGTGATATAATTTGGGTATGATGCGATATTTAATTTATTTTTTATTCATTATCTTTTAATTTTTCATTAGACTGTAAGCATGACGAAGTTGCTCTGCCGGGAGATGATGATTTGATGATATTCATCAGCAGACATGTTTGTAACTCAATGAAAAAGAAGAAAACGAAGGACGACTGCTGGAAAACAAGGGTTTGTTGTTGCTGTACACTTATATTCTTGTTTTTTGTGTTAATGATTCTTAAAAGAAGTTATCGTCACTAGGGGTTAAAGTCTTGTTTTATGATATCTTACAATTACAAAAGCAGAAAACAAAAAAAAAAAAATGCCTACGTTTCATTGTTTTGTTCTATTAAAAAAAAATAATTTGTATTGAAATTCATATTATTTTTGGGAGTGACATAACTTTTGTCCGTGTCAGGTCAATCTTCACTTGTGTTTGCTTACAAACAGCTTTTATTCTGGTTCCCCAAATACCGTTTTTTTTCTAAACTCTGTATATGGTCTATCTAGGAGGACGCTTCCAAAATAAGCTAAACTAAACTTAGACGGGCGGTAGAAATTTAAATAAAAAGTAGCGAAGGAATAGCACATCATAAGTTAAATTAGATTAACTAAGTTGGATAACATTTCTTGGAAGTTAAAATCCCACCTTAGGTCTAGACATTTGGCCCATTGTGATACCACAATTCAATATTCATCCCAGTCCTTATAGGTACTAATATAGTTTCAAAATAAATGCTGCGTTATTACTTACTGTGGAGAACTGAATCAAAGGTGATCGGAAGTGAGAGGCTAAAAATATAGGCCTCTTTATGCCAGAAGCTAGGCACTGACACACAAAGTGAACGATAGTCTCCTCCTCCTTCTCAGAATTCAAAATGGAATTTGAAAACGGACTTTCAATTTGTCAGAGTGGATTCCCTCACGAAAGTCCATTCAAACTCTACCTTTATTCACGAATGCCCAATATTTCATAGGATAATTTCGGATCATTTAAAAGTAACTCTTATATGAGTTCTAGGACATCCGTTGGAAATTGTTTTGCTAATGTACTGACTAAAGCTGATAAAGACCTTACAATCTCCGAGATGTTACAGGTCATAAGTCTCAGTTAAACTCGATATTCTCTTGTTGTTGTACAGTGGGATTTAATTTCATTGGAAGTGTGAGGGTACGTGCACTACGGTTACGCTCTCCTGGGCTGATATGAATAAGAAGAGGGCTGATTGTCGTTTTTCCTCAAATTGCAAGGTCATCCATCGCAATACTGCGGTTCTCATAGGATATGAAAGATATGATAATAGAGTTGGCATTACTTTAAATGATTTCTGGAGAAGCTGTGATTCTTAAGAGGGGAGTGCATATTTCATCGCACGGTTTTCTAAAATATTTGATCCCTGTATTGCATACTGATTTTTGGTAACACAATCAACCGCATGCCTGGACTAAGTACGACCTTACCGAGGTATCTAACCTCAGTAGACTAGCTCATGATGACCGCCTTATTAAATACTAAAAGCGTAACCATTGTATGTAATAAATTAAAGAGAAGAACATAAACTTAAGCCCCTACTTCAGACACAAAAGAACAACTTGGCCCACTAATGCTTGTGTACGAAAGCATTAAATTATTCACAGTCTTTTTAAAGCTTCTTTAAACAGTTTTCCACCATTTTTTTGAGAAAATTAAAAACAGAAAAAACTTTATTTAACAGGAAATTGGTGATTTCTTTTTTATTACACGATGACTTTGGTTTTAATTTATTTTTTGTTGCCCATCTTTCTTTTTATTCATCCTGGCTCCCTCAAAACACAGCACAACACTGTATAGCACAACGGTTCTGTTCCATTTAAAAAGAAGAAATAACACACAGAAAAAATGCAACATGTTGAACATAAAGTTGCAACAACGACAGTGCATAAGGCAGTGAAGAATGTGTGTGCGTGCTTCAAACGAAATGTAAAGCATTAGAATTTTATGAGGATATCACCTCAAGTTATAAGAAAATAAAAGAAGCAATGCACTTCTTTTTCTTCCTCTTGTTTTTCTTATTTATGTCTATGTGTTTACTGTGTTGCAAACACTAATATTTACCGACCCCTTTCACTTTAGTAGGTGACACTTTTATAAGCAGCAATTGCTTCCTCTGCAATTTGGTTTTAATAAAGTAACAAGAAAAATAACAACAACAGCAACAATTTTTCTATAAATTTTTTCCCGTTTATTCTTCTGTGGCAAGTTGCATGAACGCAAAGAATGAACAACAAAAACACTGTGATGGTAGCTGCCATAGGCCAACCAAGGCGTTTTCTTAAATTCACAATTTACCACCACCAGTTTGTGGGGCATGTTGTTATTGTTCATTAAATAAAGATGTTTTAAAATTATTTGGCTCGAATACTAATGATTTGTTGCAACTACAAACTCTGTGGTATTATATTCAATAGTCTTTTGATTTAAATTTTTGTTACAGATTGCAACGGCTCCACCTAGTCTATTGCATTGCATGAACGATAACGATGTTGTGTCGTTTGTAGTATGGGCTGTTGAAACGATTCATGTTGCAACGCTTTATTTCACTTTCAAAATTAAGAAAATGATATTTAGACGGCTAAAACAGACCTCGAATTTCTGGCTCACTATCATTGAAGATATTTAAATCTCTGTATGACATGTTTATCCAATTATCACAAGGCGAAGACATTGTTTGGGTGTATAGACGCCCAGCCCATACTATCTCCTTGTTTAGAGCAATACATGCAGCAACAAGTCGCCAAGGGCATCTGTGCCGTTTGACCCAGACAGTTGATTGGAAATCGGAGTGACGCGTTAACCCTTCATTGCATCGTGATGGATATTTCCATCATAACGTTTATTCAAGAAAAAAAAAGAATGGAAACAGTGTGGTAAAAAATGCTTGATGTGGGCAACATCTCACATTAGTATTTCACACACTGAATTGTATTGTTAAGTAAAAAAGGCAATTCTCCACAAATACGTTGGTTTTGTTTTATTGCACTGCTATTTGGTAAAGTGTGCAAAAACTTAAATACATTTGGTGTTTTTTTAAGAAGGTCGGACGAAATTTTTTAAAATAAAAATCGAAAATGAGTGGAAAAAAGGTTAGTTCTAAATGTTTTAGTAACATTTTTACAATATTTTTTTAAATAGCTATTATTATTTCAAAAAAACTATATGATGGAAATTTACATCATTATGCACTAGCTGCATTTATAATGTATTGCAAAATCTTATTTGTTATAAACTACAAAATACTTTTTTTAGAAATATTTAAATGAAGAAGATATTGAAACGTTTTTGGCTCAGGTTGAAGACGGTTTGCTATCAGAAGATGGTCTTGATGTTGAAAATTCTGATGAAGAGGATCAAGACGCTGTCGAAATTGCAAAAGTGTTGCAAGCGGAAAACATCCAGGATAATGTAGAGGACGAAGTCGAAGAAGACGATGCTGTAGATGATCAGAAATCCTCTCGAAATTCTGAAGTTAGAAATTATTCAACCTTTTCGTTTCACAAAAGAATATGGTATATGATGATAATATTACTTCTTTCTTGGACAACTCCTCTGACTTAGACCAAGTTTCACAACTGGAGACGCCTTATCAGTGCTTTGCACACTTCTTTACAAAGGATTTAATGAATTTAATAGTGGAGGAAACAAACTTATACATGCTTCAAAGCAATTCTAATTCGTATACAACTTATACTGAAGAAGATATAAATAAGTTCTTCAGAATTATTTTGTATATGTCGGTGTAGAAATTTTCCAATTTCGTCAGCGATGCCGCTAAACAAGTTTGAAAAGATCAAATTGTCACTACATTTTAACAACAACGAAAATCATAAACCTGTAGGCCATCATGAACATGACAGACTTTATAAAATTCGTCCTATAATCAAACATCTCAATGAAAGATTTTTAACAGTTGCAATGGATCAAAGGCTTTTTGTAGAAGAGCAGATGTGCTCCACGAAGGTGGGTCACTTTTTAAAACAATATCTTCCGAATAAACCGCACAAATGGGGTTTTAAGTTCTATGTGCCTTGCAACCTGAGGGGATACGCTCATAAGTTTGAAGTTTATTCTGGACAAGAAAATATAAAAAAGCCAACAGATGAAATTGACCTTGGAGCTACAGGAAATGTTGTAGTTCGGTTGGTTCGGGAAGTTCCAAGAATGCGAAACCATATCATATATTTTGACAATTTCTATACATCGTTACCTTTAGTATATTACTTAGCTACGAAAGGTATTTATACTGTTGGAACAGTACAACAAAATTGGATACCAAATAATACGAACTAAGAACTACTAAGAAAGATTTTATGAAAAAGTCTGTGCCAAGGGGAAGTTATGAAGAGAGAGTCTCTACCTACAACGGTATAGATATAAGTTGCGTTGCTTGGAAGGATAATAAGTTAGTAACTTTCTTATCCACTTATGCAGGAGCATTGCCTTTATCTCAAGCTACTAGATTTGGTAAAACCAAAAACGAATAAATTAGCATAACCGGTCCATTTGTTGTCCAAGAATAAATGTGGATTAAAAATAATATAAAAAGCTATATTTTATTTTGTGCCTTCTTTGTACTGAGCTAAACATGTAGATTTGCATGTTGATGGAAATTTCCTTCATACGAGTTTTTTCCAATTTGTCTGCTAACTACTTGAACTAAATATTTTTTTAATACTTTTTCCTTAACATAGAGCCTGAATTATATCAGTGTAATCTATTTCACGAAAAAATAAAAAATCATGCAATGAAGGGTTAAGCAAGTATTCTCATTATTTTCTGATAAATCGACTTGGGACTATGTGACCCCACATAACCTGGAGACGATATAGCGCAAGCGTCGCCTCATGTCGAAACTGTATAACCAGCACCAAGTTTCCATTGCTCTTGTGGCTGATGTTCTCATCACACCACTTTTTTCCTAAGTTATAAATTCATAGAACTCTCAGAACTATTCTGAAGCAGCCTCTCTTTTACATTGCTGCCACCATATTGCTGAAGGTTACATACATACATAATTGGCCATTACAACCCTTCAGTCAGGATTACGGCCTAGCTTCTCACATCACTCATGTTGTGTGTGTTAATTTTATACGTGAGTGGAGGGACCTACAGTTTAGTGTCGACGATGAATGGTAGATTTGAGAAACTTTTTCATGGCAGGTTTATTTACCCTCAGAGCTTTTTCTTTTTTTTCAATTTATAAAAATTTTATTCAACACCAAACCCATATCCTTTCAATACAGGACAGTTAATGCTTTCTTCCTATTGACGTATAAATATGAAACACTATAAAAGTGCTGTACACTTTATGATAATTTTATTTCCTTCAAATTGTTTTCAGTTGCTAGTGTTATTGTTATTTTCATTGGGTTTTCTTCCGTTAATGATGCAACCATATGTTGCTATTGTTTTCGTTGTCTGTTGTTCCTGTTGTTTGCTTACTTAACTATAAATATTGCCAAAATCTACACAGTCACACACACATACACAAAAATTTAAGGTTAATACAGCTAGTGAAACGTGCAATACGGTTGGAGAAAGTCTGTGTGGATGTACATATGTATGTACTATGAGTGTAATAGAGTTTGTGTGGCAAGTAAAAATATAAAGAAAAGAAATGTAGAGAATGAAAAGTAAACACTGCCTGTAAGCAAGTCATCATCATCAGAAACAACTACAGTTACCGCTGCAACTAATGTGCAGTATTTGCAACCATTTGACGCAGTGAAGAAGTAATTACTTTACTTCCTGCTAATGCGTTCAATACAACATCAATTTGTTAGAAAACTAAAGTGAAACAAACCAACCAATTCAAGGAGTTGAAAACTTTTCTCGTATTAAATAAGTTTCTTCTACTTTGGTTCTCTCGTTCGTACGCTTAACTTATTCGTACGATTGTATGTTCTGTAGCAGCACGAATTTACAGAGGGGATAAGAACAAGAAATCGGAGTAAATTTCAAAAGTAGGATTTAAATGTACTCGATAGTGTTTAAGGGCAAATGTGACAAGTAGTTTAATTTGCCACACTTTATCTTAACGTTGTCCCCTTTACCCCGTGCAACCATTTTTGCCACAATTATACTTTTACTTTGCGTTTGTGCCCAAACACCACAACCATTTAGGTTTTTCCGAAGTTCTTCTAGGTGAGTTGTTTTGAAAAAGAAAAATCCCTCATGCTACACGTTTCAGAGGATTATCAGTCCTTTTTCTACCCTACAACACTTCTTAATAGAATCTAATTAATGTTTGTAACACAGAAAGGCAGAGCTTTGCAATCACCATAAAATAAGGCGACTGTGTTGGTAACGCGTAGAATCAAGTTGCTACTAGGCAACAACTAAGCTCTGGAAGGATACGATTCGATTTTAAGTTAAATTATGATTTAAATATTATAAATTAAATACAATAAATTAATAATTAATTCTTTTAATTATAATAAATTAATAATTAATTCTTCATATACAAGTACATATAAATTAAATAAAAACTCATACTGAGATATGTACATGCAACGTATGAGTGATATTCAATTCTATTAATTCAGTATACAATAAAATTTAACTCCTATTTTATTGCATACTTACTGAGTAATTATGGCAGCACTGACAGTATGACAGCGTAATATGTATATCCCATATAGAATTCAATACCAAGTATACGTATGAGTGATATTAAATTCCAGTAATTCAGTATACGACAAAATTTAATTCATATTTTATTGCATACTTTTCAGGGACATTAATCTGCTACTGGTAATATGGGTATGGGTGCGTATAAGCAATATATTTGAAATTAAATTCAATATTAAGTAAACTGTCAATATGAAGTTAGTCAATGCCAACAGCAGTGGATATTCAAAAATGTTAACTCTTTTTTTTAATTTTTTTTTTAATCAGTATAAGAGGATTGTCATGTAAACGAAAACTTAATTTCTACACCGTTTAAGCAGTTAGTTTCCGTTTTTTTTATAAGACCAAGACTTAGGGGAGGACACCTACTCATACAGTGCTTTGTGCTGGCATAAGGAAAGTATGTTATGGGAAGGAGGACAAAAAGGAGTAGTGTTTTTGGACATTAGATTTGAATATTTTTATATCATAAGTGACAGTGTGAGTTCGACATAGGAAAAGTCCGTCTAAAGAAAGAAAACTGTCTG
The DNA here is from genome assembly GCA_958299815.1 of Sarcophaga carnaria. Taxonomy (NCBI): domain Eukaryota; kingdom Metazoa; phylum Arthropoda; class Insecta; order Diptera; family Sarcophagidae; genus Sarcophaga; species Sarcophaga carnaria. The sequence continues at coordinate 93,856,730 of OY283149.1, forward strand.
CAATTTGGAATTGCCTTGCAAGAAAGACGAGTACTACGTAAGGATTCACAATTTTCCGAGATAAATCCCCTTATTTCGCTAGAGCAAAATCCATTGTAGTAGCGATAGAATAGTGAAACACAAGCCACATTGCGACGATACTCCACCAAATCAACAGGTGTGGATGCCCTACCGTCATTATGGAGCACATTTGCTCCGTCCTACACTACAAAAGTAGTGTGAGAAGCTAGGTCGTAAACCTGACTGAAGGGTTGTACTGACTAATTACGTATGTATGACGAAAAAGGGCCCACAGGATAATACTCTTGCACAAAGTCTCGATATAACTTCAAGAGAGTATTTGAAGATCATTTGAAAGAAAGGTTACTTAATCGCTAAACCTCCAGCAAAAGTCAACCGAAAAACTTGCTCATGGTGCCACCACAAAGGTTAGATTAGGTTAGGTTAGATGACGTGTACTTGTCAATTAAGACAAGTACAGTACCCAGAGGTCGAATTGACCCATTGTACTACGTCCTAGTTTCTCACACCACTTATGTTGTGTGTGTTAATTTTATACATGAGTGGTAGGACTTACATACAGTTTAAAGTCGACTCCGATCGAAAGATTTTTGAGAAACGTTTTCATGGCAATTTTATTTTACTCTCAGAGTTTTTGCCAGAAATCTGCTGAGAGTAAGTCACCAAAGAAATTTTTTCAAATTTTGTTCTGATGTCTGAGCTGGGGTTTGAACCGCGGCCTTACGTCTAATAAGTCAATACATTAACTACTAGTCTACGGCAACTTCTTTTTCTCGGATTATACACGTGGTATCCATTTGTTTATTCAATAAAATATTAATTCTACCTGCAGAACTTCGATATCTCAGCATTTCCTATACCAGAAAAGTCGTCGCCGTAGTCTCGTATCTAATGTGTTGGCTTATCAGACGAGAACGTCTTATATGTTGGGATAGACTCAGACCATTCATTATACTTTCATGCAGACGTATGCAACTTCTGTACAAAGATCTTGCTTTAAGACAGTCAAGAGATCATGCTAGAAGAATACTGCTTTGAGTGTGAGCGCGATATTAAATTACCTAATGGTTAAATGTTGTAGCTTTCAACAAAAAATTTACTGGAGTTATATTAGTAACATCGCGGCAGAAATGATAAGCGGTCAGCATGAATTTCTTACTCGGCCTTGGTGTCATTAATATGCTTTTACTTCATTTTATTGATCATTGCAACCCTTCACTCCGGATTACAACGTAGTTTATCACACTATCCTACTTTTCTAGGCAAATATATTTACTCTCAGAGCTTTTGCCAATAAATTGTTGTGAGAAAGTCGAGAAAACAAATATTTTTTGACATTTCGGTTTTTTAAGATGTCTGACTGGGATTTGAACCACAGACTCTCGTTTAATAAGTCAACTCACTATCTACAAGTCAACAGCGTCATCTGTAAACTGCATAATAATAATAATAATTCTTTAAGCGATTATTCCCAGTTAATGTTGTCTTGTCAATGATATGGAATACTAATTTTTTCTTAAGGTACATACATCATGTTGTAGAAAAACATACATACAGTCCAAAATGATATATGTCAAGTTTTTGTTGTCCACATTTTCTTTTTTATTGCTGACATTTGATTCATTTCTTTTGATATCCTGTAATTCAAAGATTATCTCTTTTATTCTGTTTAATGTTGTATGGCAGGATAACAAAATTGTTATGAAGAGCACATGGAGGGAACAACTTCACTTTAAATTTTGGGAAGGCAGTAGTGTAGTGGAAAACAATATAAAAACTAAGGCAACATGCAAATACAATAAAAACAAGAAGGATTTCAAAAAGAGAACCTCAAATATCAACGTTATTAAAATCTTATTGGAAGGCCAAGCAAATGGCATTTCTATGTCTTCTAAACAACATTAAAGACTTGATCATACTTGCCATGACAAAATATCAAATGGGCGGAAAAAATTTTCAATTTTGACACAATTAAAATTTTTAAGTTTCTATTACGTTTGCGGAGCAGAGGCGAATAACTTGAGCCACTGGGATTTATAGAAAACAGTGAGAAATTCATGGTTTCTACTTGTAAAAAGTAAAATTAAAGACATTGTGTCCCCTATGAAGCTTCTTAATTAAAAGGCCTTAGGGCAGGTTTAACCAAAATTTCAGCACCCAAAAGAGAATCGGAATGTTATTGGCAGGACATGCGAGATTAAGCACAATAATTTACTGACAGTTTACTGTGAAATTAAATGCATTCGTGATCACACTGATGAAAACATTTGAGAAGAATTATCTGCAAATTCTTTTAGAGGCGACTGTCGCCGAGAATATTTGTATAAATGTTGCTTGTAGATATTCTTGAACTTGAATCCATTGAATGCTACAAAACTAGAAATTGAAGGAAAGAGACTCGCAAAAATTTGTTGATGGTTCGATGCTCTCAAACTTTTGCAAAAATCTTATTTGACGTTGCCTAAATAAGAAATGGGATTGCCTCACCTCGTCGGTTATTTAAATTTGATAGTATTACAACAATTCCCTGCCTAGAATCTGATATGCACCCAGATGGGTTTCCTAGTTGAATGAATTAATGCTCCAAAGGTTGCGAGAATGTCCCGATAATTCATTCTCATCGTACAGAATTTACACATTGGGCTGGAGACAACCCCCATTCTAAATAAATCTATCTTGAGTCTATAGAGTCCTTGCCTCTCTTTAACGGCCCTTTCGTTTACCATACCTTTCCAAATATCCGCTTCCACTGCACAGAACACAATCTATTCTAATCTTCGCCTTCAGATCTGGCTTCCGATAATTATTTGAACAAAAAAAGTTCTATTTTCTAGTGTTCATAACCCGCGCCTTTTCTATAACTGGATCATACGTACACACAAAATTCGTTATTACAACCGTTCACTCAGGATTATGAGCTAGTTTCTTACATCACTTGCGCTGTGTGTGGTAATTTTATAAATGAGTGGCAACATTTACAGTTTAAAGTTGACTCCGATAGACAGCTTTTTGAGAACATTTCATGGTAATTTTATTTACTCTTATTTTATTTTTTGCCAGAAGTCTGCAAAGAGGAAGTCGCCTAAGAAATATTTTTTCATATTTTGTTTTATATGAGTTGTCTCACCTGGGGTTTGAACAGTGGTCTTACGTTTAATAAACCAACTAGGCTACGGCGATTTCTGCAAAATTGCAAGAAATTTTACTTGCAGCGGCTTGAATTAATTAATTTTCGCTTGTTCTCGTAAATGATTTACAATTCAGTCGTAATTAATTTCATTTATTCGTACTATTTGCACTCCTACTACCCACGTAACAATTTCCTTCAGCAACCTTAACCCTTTCGATAATTAATTAATATCACCATGTGATATCGAGTGAGACATGGTTTAAACTTGTTGCTGGTTTAGTAGTCGTTGTTGTTGGTTTTTTTAATATAAAAATATTTCATTTAAAAACTGCTGTCATCTGTGCAGGTGTTTAAATTATTTATTACTTTTGTGTGTAACTTTGAATATTAAACTTCAGTTAATAAATGACACAAACCGTAGTTCAGTCTCTTAAACAAACATCTGAATGAATGTCATTGTGCTGATCTAAAAAAGACACACAATGAAACAAATACCAAGACTGTCATTGCAGCAGCAACAACAACAGCACCAAGAATGTATAAAAAATTAAGATAAAGACACAATTTAATTACAATTTATTTTATTTTCCAACACTTTAGCAGCAAAAAAATTAATACAGCACAATGGTTTGGCAAAGGCAAAAATCAGTAAAAAAAAGAAAAGAACTAAAGGAGCAACCAATATGTGTGGTATCTCGATAACACCATAGACTACAATTAAAACTTTTTAAATTTTTGATTTGAGACTGCATTTGTTTGAGCTTCTGAAATACAAGTCAACAGATCAGTAATTTTCAATAATTTGAAAAAAATTAAACAAAATTTGGCTTCAATTCGTACTTAAGGGCCAATTTATATTAAACTGTATGTGCGAAAAGTTAATTATTTGGAAAACAGTACAACAACTAACGTAGTTGTATTCTTTTTTGTGTTCTTTTTCGTTCCTTTTCTAGAATTATCGGAAGGTTAGGGTTTCAACACGATATTTGCAATTCCATCAATTATTACCGTGGTATTGGTTGGCATATCTCAGCCATTCCAGGAGTTTTATGAAGTCGTGCATTTTATTCAAATATATTGTCTTATTAGACGTGAGGCCGCGGTTCAAACCACATGTCAGACATCTCCAACAAAAAGAAATACGAAAAAATATTTTTTCGGCGACTTCCTCTCAACAGATATCTGGCAAAAACTCTGAGAGTAAATAAATATTGCCATGAAAAAATTCTCAAAAATCTATCGTTCGGAATCAACTTTGAACTGTAGGTCCCATTCTGTCAATAAATTCTTCTCCTTATGTTCCCTGTATCACAACTAAGTTGTCTTGCGGTCTTCAGATCTTCCTCGCTCGTTGAGGTATTTCTAGTTTACGGGCGTGTGTACCCAGAGACAAGAGTCCAGTTATAACTGCTGTGCGGTTTCTGAAATGGAAATTGGTGGTTGGTATATTTTCCGCAAACTCGCATGATCGAAGTAGAATACAGGACGCGGCAACAAACAATAGCAAGAACGACATTTACAGCTGGTCGGGCAGATAGACGATAACCATAGAGAAATAATTTTTCTATAATGGACATAATGTTTGAGCTTAGAGTTGTGCACGTCTTTCTGTTGTAATACTTAATCCGGGGTACTTGTAGGATCTCACCGTTCGACACTGGGGTGATGCTAGTGTGTAAAGTTCCTACACTGAATAAGGCTTAAGACCTTAGCTACTAGGCTTTGTATTTGTATTGTAATAAATAAAATAAATAAATGAATAATAATTTTTCTTTGCAGTTCCATTGTGCGAAGTGTAGTGAAAAACATTATTGGTACTAAAAAAAAGCTAAAAAAAAAAATTCAAAACCTAGACATTTTAATTCATTCAAAGTGAAACTTGGAAGTATTTTTGTTTTTTTGTTTTTGTGTATTTGTTACTATCGTCGTTAGTCTAACAAACAACATGTTGTCGACAATGTTGCTCTACCATTGTTATTGCCATTGAATGGTTTAACATGTCTGGGTATAATAAATACAGAGGAATTGGTGTGGTTGGCTTTGATTGGCTTGTCTTGGATATTTTGCTTTCGATTGTTGTCACGAACAAGAACAAGAACATTTCAAAAAAGTTGACTTTACGCAAATTGTATTGTTTAAAGCAATTGTTGGCTGATTTTTGAATGAGACAGAAACAAAAATAAAAAACTGCAAAATTTGCATTCATTTTCTGTGCCAACAAAAACATATTCTTGCCAATAAAAGTAATAAAATCGACAAAAACGAAAATGTTTATGTTCATTTACAATATTTAGCGACACAAAACTACAGAATTTTTCTTATTTTTTAGCGAAAAAAATTACAACTGCCATTGCAAGCTGGTTTAAAATGATTGTTGGGCGCAGTGGTAGAAGATAACCAACCATTTGAAAAAGCAACGTTAGCAATAGTGGCAACAATAATTTTCTTCTTTGTTTTTTGTGATGACAATAAGCCAGACATTGTAAGTTTTTTTAATGTTAACATTTTAACTTGAAAGATCCAGTCTCGTCCCTTCGATCCATATGGTCCCTGGCAACTGCATACTTCCTTTACATCTTTACCCGTCGCTGACGTTTTATTTTTTTCTGTTCGGAACAGAGTCATTATAGTTTGACTTGTTTGTTTGCCTTTTTTGATGATAAGTAAAACTAATGGAAATTTCTAGGTATCCCACTACATTTCTTTTAACATTATTGTCGTTGTTGTTATTGTTGTAATTTTTACATTAATTTAAATTTTACATGAATGTTTTTCGAATGTTATTTTATTGCGGTTTGTTACGAAGCATGACAGTTTCTTTGTTTTTTAATTTATTTTTGGCTTAATGTTGTTACTTTTGACAGTAGAATAAATGGCGCGCAACGGCAACACAAGGACATCAACCAATCGGTTTGACATGATATTATACAACGTTAAAATATGCAACGAAAACGAATTTGTTTTGAACAGAAATAAATTATTTTTACTGTTTTATTGCATGATTATTGTTTGTGTAATTGTTGTTGTTGTTCTTGCAATTTTTAAATCTCAGTCAGATGCAATATTATTAATAAATAAAAAATTAACTAGAAATATATAAGATTATAAAATAAAAAATATTTTTAAATTGATTATCACATTATTCTTATATGCGAGTATCTCTCTATCTTAATTCAAGCAAAGTGCAACAAGTATTCTTAATTTTATTATTTATATAATATTTTTTTGTTTGTTTATTTTTCTTGTTTGCCAATATTTCTAATGGCAAACAATGACTTCATTAAACAAAACATACTCCCAATAAGTAGTCGCAAACTAAATTAAAAAGTAGCAAAAAAAAAAAAGAAAAATCGTATTCTAAAAAAGAGCATTGAAAAGAGGTTGCAATCGGCAAACACCGACTGCAGTATAGTTTATACCTATAGAGTCACTGTTTGCTTACAAATAATGACATTTATAAAATTGTTAGAGTTGATCAAGTGTTTTCTGTTACAGTGCTTTAAATTATCGGCCTTATAAAAAGACGGATAAAAGGACGGATTTTGAAAAAAAGACGACTTGCGGTACTTTGTCACTACGAACTAACAACGTTGTAAAACTTATGAAGTGTTCTGTCTTAGTGGTTCATTCAAATTGACTCCAGAAATTTCAATACAAAATTTAGCTCACTTTGGTCTTCCAGTTGAAATGGTGGATGACATTTTATAAAGGCGCGCAACTATAAATTAATTAAAAACGACAGTCTACTAAAAGAATCTTGACGTTTGGATGTTTCATGACTGGGATCGTGCCTTCTATTTCACACTGAAACAGTAATAAATTAAGTATTCTTAAAAATTACGAAAAATTAAGATATTTATAACCGATTAATACCAGGAATAAGTTTAACTTGTTACGTCTGAAAACCATTGGTTTCGATGAGTGACTTTAAATCGTATCTCTTTTTACAAAAGTCAGTATATCATCGTCTGTTCCGAACTTCGCTTCTACAACTACGGCAGAGTATAGGGTATAGGAGAGTACATATCTGTTAAATTTCGATTACGATTAGTAATCAATTACATTACTTTTTAAAAAGAATCGTAGTGATTATATAATTCTATGAACAATTTTTTCGAATTACTAATTGATTACGATTACCAAAGAATCAAAAAATAATCAGGATTACTGACGATTAATCTAATAATCAAAAAGAATCAAAGGAAGTCTAAAAAATAATCAAAATGTTTTAAATAATTCTTTTTGATTATTTTCAAATATTCAAAAGTAATCCAAAAGTAATCAAATTGTTTTCAATAATTCTTTTTGATTATTTTCAAATATTCAAAAAGAATTCAAAGTAATTATTGAAAATAAATTGATTACTTTTGGATTACTTTTGATTCTTTTTGATTATTAGACTAATCGCCAGTAATCCTGATTACTTTTTGATTATTTTGTAATCGTAATCAATTATTAACTATTTTAACCAAAAATAATCGTAATTGTAATCATTATTTCACCATTGAAAAAAAAAGTAATCAAATTACAAATCATTACGATTACTAATCATTACTTAACAGGTATGGGAGAGTATAATAAGTTGTTGTATAAAAGCAATCATATTTTGGCACTAAATCTAAAAATTCAAATAAAAACTGATGAAAACAACTTTATTGAATCTAATCAAGGAACACACATTCACATACTATGTTAACTTTATACGGTAAATATTTTTAAAGTTACAATTTTTTGAACAAGTTTTTGAGAAAAAAAAAAATAATAAAAACGTAAACAAATAAACAGATTCTAAAAAGAGCAGCGGGTCTTAAGCTTTAATTTCCAATTCGCCATTTTTGGTTTTTATAATTGTAAAGATGCACTCAGTGCAAGCGTTAATCAAACATAACTCATCGCCGTAGTCTGTGAGGTAGCTTGTTGAACAAGGTTCCAGATTTCGACAATAAATATCACGATTACAAATAATAGAGGTTGGGAATCTCTTACTAATTTTTCGCCAGACGATATTAAATATAAACATTTTTTTTTATTATTTTGGTTAAAATATTTTGTTTAATTTCTATGGAAAACATACACATAACCCACTTGACTTATAGAACGGAAACTAGCAACCGTTTCATTCATTTATTCGAAATAAAAAAGGTTTCTTCTGTGTTACGGAATATTTTGTTTCTTCGTTTTATTAGTTTTTCAAGTATCATAAAAGATCTTAAACTAAAAACCACAACAACATCAACAGACAAAAAGCGGTAAAATCTGCTTTATGTTGAGACCAAAAAGAGTGCCAAATTACCAAAGCCACACTAAACGATAATATTTGGCAGTGAATGAAATTTAAATTGCAAATGCAAATGCGACTGAGGCAATAAATGGAAATACTTAAACACTACCCATATACTTATATACACACACATATACCATGACTTTACACTGGTGTATTATGCTACCAACTTGTAAGTGCTACTAAAAAGCAAAAACAAATTTAAGAACGACTTTGAAAATGTTGCAGATTTGGGTTGACAGAGCCTTAAAGGTATGTAATTTTAGAACGATATCCGAAATAGCGATGATAAGCAGTGAGGAAGGAAATCTTGTTTACATTTGGAAATGTTCTCAGAATTTGAAGTTGTGGAAACCGGAAACAATCTAACGAAAAGTGATGGCACAAAATAAATATAAATGAAGGAATTTTATTGCAGACCGTTGTCCTAAACTGACACTAAAGGAATTAATATATTCAGACGACACATTGGGGAGCAGTAAGTGATACGGGTCAATGCATCTGGGCCACTAACAGTGGGAAAAAAGATTTAGAGAAAATACGCAGAATGATATCTTAAGGTAGGTATCTTACGAGCAGAATCCTTATGAAAGCCCGATGTACATCCATTGGAGTGACTCATGACAACAAAACCATGTAATCAATGGAGTGGGAGGCAGAAAGGAACCTTATTAGGTATACGTAAATTTAACCCTAACTCGTCTAATAGGCTCCTATAGCTCGGTTAGTGAAAACTTTTAATGTTAATCAAGAGAGTGACTAACGACAACAAAAGAAATAAACTACGATAAAAGCCCACTGTGTAAAACTCTCAAAAACGTCTCGAGCCGTTACATCATTCTCAGAGAATATTTGGACTGAACCTTAGGGAGAGGAATGCCAACATTACATTTAATTGTTTACAATATGTAAATAATGTAAAAAACCCTTAATAAAATAAAAAAAATTAACAAAATTCAACTTTTCGATTTTAGCTCTTAAGGTTCTGGTTCGTAAAATAAATTTAAATAGATTTAAAATATAACTTCTGTTCCTTTCTTGCTCTCAATCCCGCTCTCTATCTTCCTCTTAATTTTGCCAGACACTTTACGTGTATAAAACAGCGTTATTGTAATACTGTTGTATAAATTGCAGAGTGTAAACAATGTTATGTGTCTGAGTTTGTGTACAAATGAAGCGCATCATGAAACAAACGTGTAGAAAGAAAAAAATTATATGCGTTAAAAGGAAAATTCATTTTTTGAAAACCATACAAAAATTTACCGACTGTAAAGAAGGTAAAAATATTTTCTGTAACTATGTCCATCCACATCCATATAGATACTTAGTATAACGTATGTAATAGAAAGCAAAAAAAAGGTATATAAACATATACATGTCAAATTAAATGTCAAATATATAGGATATAGAACTGCAGGCTCATTAAGTTTATACTTATGAAACACTGTGTATGGTTTTTAAGGCTTTAGAAAATTTTTAAATGAGTTTATTATATATATATATATATATTATTATATTATTATAAGTTCTAATTGGTTAAAAGCAGCTGTTTACGTTAAACATTTTACAAGCGTATCATAGTGTCTTGTCAAAATGTAAAGTGTCTAAACACTAGCTTTTATGTAATTATACTACAACTACTTTGTAAGCTTTATTTACACAATGTAGAATACCACAAGATTATTAAATTATATTGAACATAATGAATATGTAAAATACATGATGTACTGTTCAATAATATGTATATAGTTTACATAATAAATACATATGTGTTTATAATAAGAATACATTATATTTTATTTGATCAGGAGTATTTTGCAAAATTTACATGGAAGTATAGAAATTTACAACTTATTTACGCCGGGTCGAAAATGGAAATTATTAATCTATAGTTTATAAGATTTGTTTTATTACCCTTTGAACTATTTCTTTACAATTGTATGCAATTTGGAAATTAGAACTAAATTTACACTTTCTTTACACCATGTAGGCAATGTAAACTATTGCAATAATACAATAAAAGTTGCATAGAAACAATATCATGTACCCAAATGCCCAAAATTAAATTACTTGGCACGTCAAAAATATTTTACAAACATATAATACTAAGAATTTCAACGTGTCAATTGTTCTAAACTACCGTGGCCAAATACGCGTAAATTTATCATCAATTTCCTCCATGTAAACTATGTAAATTATAGGCTAAAATACATTGCTTTAAGGCATTTTATACTATTGAAGTATTTTAAATGATTTCATGAAATAAGTTCATTCCCTATAAGAGTGAAAAATGTATAAAGCACCAGTTAATAATTCTTATACTCCACATATATATGTACAAATTTGTCCTAAAGTTATAAGATTTTCTTTTAATAATACATACACGTCTGAAATATATCTTCCCTGCCCTACAATACATTCCTTCCTTTTAAAAATTCTCTTTTTAATTCTTTGTTTAATAATCCTTACAATTTAATTAAATTATGGTGTTAAAACTTTACATCATGACATCGACTTCTCTAATCTATTCACTAATATTTTATGCATTTTACTCGCTAGTCAAACAAAGAGAAGTTATTGTCTTCCTCTTTCCTTTACTACGTATGCAGTCACTTTTGAGAGGTTAAATTATTTTCTGTTTTAGTTTTTTTCTTTCCTTTTTTGTAAACAAAAGATGTAAGGCAAAAAGGAAAGTGAAAATTGCAACACATAGTACACGTACACAAGTATGGGTAAAAGAGTGCATCTACAGATAATAAAATAAAATTGTCGACTTCCGTAGAGTGTCCTACTTCCATATATGAGCCGCTAAAAATGAAGATTCTAATTGTGTTTCGCCTGGATATATAAAAGATCAAAAAATGTTGAAGTTTTCTTAACTAAAATTATCCATTTACGGTAAAACATACAATAATAATGTGAATGTAAATAGGTAAGAGTTTCCAAGATTGTCGTATAAGAGTTAAATTCCATTACATAATGAAAAATTTAATGTTTTCATTAATGCAGAATAAAAGTAAATGACAAAAACTCATGAGTTGTTGTATAAGAACATTATTTTTGGCTTATAAAAAACGTATAAGAGTTAATTTTTATTAATATTTAAGGATTTTGTCAAAAAGAATTGTATTATTAGAATAATTTCAGTTGGCATATTTAAGAGATAAGCTTTTATATATTTCCGATGTAGTTGTCGAGACAAAGTGTGTAAATAATTCCAAGAGTTCTTCATTTCCTTACATAAAATATATAAGTTATAAATCTTAAAGAATTCTATCTGACCGAAGCACATTGCCAGATGAATTTTGGTGCTATAAGAGCTATATTTCATTCATGCATGAGAAGGATAAATAATTATTCGACGAATAAAAAATCAAACAAATTTTCTTAGCTGAATTGTAAATTGAACGATAAATGCTTGACCTTCTGTGATTACAAAAATAAGGATAAAAAATCGGAGCAAAACTTAATTATGAAACTTTGCAGATTGACAAAAGATATAATAGAATTTGTGTGGTTCTTTAGAAATCACAGACAGGCACATATACACTGTCCGTTGTCCAGAATTTTCTGAATAAAAATAGTGATGCCCCCAATCCAGTTCAGAGACAAGCTGGCTATAACTGAAGCCTTGCGCATATGTGCGAGCAACTGTTGCTATTAGGCCACAAAATACCATTTCTGCAAATATTTTATCCACGTACAGAGATTTAAAGATGTAATTCGCGTTTTGCCTAGAACTCTACTGCTTTGGGCATGCAATTATCCTATAAATCCGTATCGTATATTAGTTTTCACGGAACATTCAAGATTTTCTATATAATCGAGACAATTGGGTTTCAGATGAGCCTTGTGTTGAGCCAGGGGCAAGAAGTGGACCTAATACAAGGATCGATTACTGGTCAGCAGTTTTTCAAGTTAAGATTCATACAATTTCAATGTGTACTAGAATAAACCGACAGAGGAGTATTATAGGTGCACAGAAAATTATATTTTCGTATAAACAAGCTGCACACTGGAATTTTAGCTGGTTTAGTTGGTGGTCAACCTACTGGGTATGATAGTTTGTAATAATGATACCACTGAGGGATATTTATATAGACCAAAGTAGGGAAGTTAAAGTTTTTATCCAATAATAGCCAGTCGGGACTAAAATGCAATAGAACTCTTAGAAGACTCAAGACTCAATCTCACACAGGAATGTGCTCATTAATCGTATTTCAGTAACCTTTACAGCAACTTTGCTACCGTTTTATCGTCAATGCAACAGCGTGGCCGTTAACGATATAAACAGTACAAGACGTTAAAGACCGAATTTTTTCATTAAGTTGCACTATTCCAGCAGAAGTTACCAATTTTGTACGTTTTATTATGTTAACACATCCAAGTCAAACTTTCATCAACACTGGTTATATTTTCTCTTATCGCAAGAATTATTTTTCTAGATCCCAGAGACTGCCATACTCATAGTGTTCTTAGCAGTTCTTGGCAATTGACAAAACCTTGTCAAAAATGTATAATTGTTTGAACAATAATTATGGTTATGGTCTTGTGTGAAAAAAGTTTTGAATTCTTAAATTTACTGTAGGAAACTATCCTGGTTCCATAAATTTAAATGCAACACCATTCATCACATATTTCCATTTAACAATGGAAACGTTTGTAACATTGCAACATAAGCGGTGATTATGTTCAACATATGGTTTGCAATTTGGACTGAAATAGAGTCGAAATCATGATAAACCCAGTTGCCTTTCATAGCCTTTCATGATGCAAGAGGCAACCACGAGTAATAGATGAAATCGAGACTCCCTTAAGATTGCTTTCGCTTTCATTCCAATGCTGTTTCTTCTTGCTTCATATTACACTGATAGACGAAAAGCTTATAAAACTCCTTTAAAAAATGTTGGAAATCTCTTTCCGTTATTTTTCCCTTTCTGGTTTCATAAGCATATAAACGTTTCGTGTCTTCTGCTGTTATCCTGTTTATCTTTTGTATCCTTTCCTGTGCAAATTTCGAGTTCCAAAGGAAGTTCATTTTGATTGTGAACGTACGTGTTTTAGTGTTAAAATCTGATTTTCATGTTTAAGAAAACGCAGGAAAGGGAAAGTTTCAAGAAAAACGGAATCAAAACCACAAGTTAATTCAATTTTAATTTAAAACTTTTAATGAATTTATGCGAGAAGTATTCATGCAATGTTTTTTTTTTTGTTGTATTTTATTTTCATTTTATAGAGTTGTAAACTTAATTAAACGACATTTATGGCAAAAAAGCCAAAAAAAAAATTGAAACATTTTTAATAATAATTCAGGCAGAGGATTAAAGGAATGGAATTATAAACCAGCCTAACAGAAATCCGGCTATGTAAAATATGCAAAAGTAATCTTCAATTCTAATTATAAGTTGAGTACAAAGAAAATCGAAAGTTTTATTTGAGTATGATTTTAAGGATTATATAGAAGTCTACATGTTCTTAACACTGTATTGTTTTTTGTTCTCTATTAGCAACACTAGCCAATCAAATGTTCATACAAACGTTTTGTACTGTATGATAATTATAAGAACTTTTTTTAAAAGTGATCAGTTAAGAATCGTATTTGCCACTCTCATTATTTGCAATAAAATTTTGAGAAGATTAAAACGTCTGATCTCTTTGAGAACAACGATATAAATTTTGAGTGTTTATTCAATAATTTTAAATGTAATTGGAACCTGTAATAACAACTCATGCAACTGTAATCGATCTAAACAAATTTCATAAGAGATCAAAGGAATCAGAAGGCAAAGATCTCTAAAAATCCAGATAAGATTAGACAGATCGTGACTAAAACTCAACTTGAAAGGTGTACTGTTAATTTTTTTTTATGTGAGACTAGATCTATGGGAAACTGATTTAGCTATGTTCAATGATTACTTTACAAAAGATTTAAAATCTGTACGTGTGAAATGAGCTACGAAAATTATGTTCTTTTTTTTTACAGTGAATGTTTTGTTAACAGATACTGTTAACTTAACATAATTAAAAAATTTGGAAAAGGGAGGAAAGAAAAGCGATTAAAAATCGCAAAAATAGTGATAAATTGCAGAAAAAATTAAAGACGAAGCTAAGCCTTTGAATTTTGCAAAAAAAATATATGTAAATAATAATTTGCCTATTGGAGATAATAAGGTTGAAAAATCAAGTATTTTTACAAAATATACTCTCCATAAATTGGGCAGAAATCGATCAAATATAAAGAGGTGCGGTCAGTCAAACCTTGGGATCGGAACTATAGCCGAAGTAGATTAGGAGCCACATATTTAGTCCTCCTAATTCTGACACTGCAGCCAAATTATAAAGACCAGTAAAAGAATCAGTTCTTAAAGTAGTAAAGGGGTTTAGTGTCCTTCCCGTGGGTAAATTCTTTACTATCAGGCGAAAATATTTGTTATCCTCAATACTTCACATAAAATTTTGAATGAAATAATTGAGACGGGATCTAAGTTTTTATCTAACGTATCGACTCTAAATGTAAATTAAACAAAAAATAGTTCTTCAATACATATGACGTTCAGTCATGATGTAAGATGTTTTTTAATTTACTACCAAATTTTAAAGACAATACAACATCAGTAGCGTACATATAATGTTTATTTCTTTCATTAGAGTTGGAACGCCTTTATTTCCCACATTGTGGTAGCTAAAAAACACCAACCAACTGTTCGTTGGTTCCGTGGGCAAGTCCGTGCGCACCCCCTAAATCTATCAGTACCTGTACTTGTGAGCGACTGATGGTCTGCACCTGTTTATTGAGCTCATACTTTTGTTTGATGACTTATATAGGTTATCTACATACTGTACTGTACTAAATGGATGTATGTTAAATATACTGTATAATATAATAGACTTAGACAGCGCAACCCTTCGTAGGCGCAAAATAAATAGCAGCGAACTTTTTGTGAAAAATGTATGTATGTATTTGTGAACAATGTATGCCGCCAAAAAAGTTGATGAAAAAATTTACCCAAAAACAAAAAATGAAATTTTGAAATTATATTCGATGTATGGTTCAACTTATATTTGCGAATCCTCATTTTCTTTTTTAAAATTAATAAAAACCAAAACTAGAAACAGTTTATCTGAAAATAATATTGAAAATCTACTTAGGATAAAATGTTGTCCATATTCTATTAATATTGATGAAGTTATAAACAATACAGTATGAATGTGTTACATAACTTTATATATTTTTATATAATTTTTTTAAATAATTCCTCTTTATAATCAAAATTTTAGCAATTTTTCCTTTTGTATATGTAAATAGTTTTTATGAATAGTGAAATGTAAGTTATTTTTGTTTTACTAAATGTGTTTTTTGTTTTAATAAATTTCGAAATTTTTTCTTTTTTATAGAATTTTTTTGAAAAATACTTCTTTTTTCATATGTACATAGTTTTTATGAATAGTGAAATATAAGTTGTTTTTGTTTTATTAAATTTGTTTTAATAAATTAGAATAATTTATTTTGAAAAAGATTATAATTCTAAAAACGTACACCATACGCTGATGTTAAAAACATTAAGTTTTCCATCCCTGCATTAGCAGGTCTTCGTGTACAAAAGCAAGAAACATGCGACAACACAACCTCTTTCAATGAATGCTCAAACGAGACTGAGAGTGTTTTTAATACGTGTGAGTCAGGGATGGAAAAGTTGATACAATTGTACTTTTTTTAGCACTAATTGGAAGTTAAAAACACCATAGCACCTCAATGACTTATTTAGCACTATTTAAAAATTTTCCCTAATCCCTCCCTACAAAGGGAGAAATAGACTGTTTGCTCCGACTGTCTCCAATTTAATCCAAACAAGGAATTTATTGAAATCATTAAATTCGTGTTGCTACAATTTTGAAATAACAAATAGTTTGCTAGCAAAAAATGTATCTAATGTAATGTATGTAATGTAATGTAATGTATAGTGGTTTAAAATTTAGAACTGATAAACTTTTGTATTCCTTTATAGTTAAGTATTAAAGTAAGTTGTTAAGTTTACCTATTATATATACAAGTACTTAGTACAAAGAAACTGCAATGTATTTTTTTGTTAATTTTTATGTTTTTTTTACGCATATACAGTGAGTATATGTTTGTACTCTGGACAATTTTAATTGCATAAAAATACAAGTGTTAAAGCAATTCGAAAATTTTTTTCGTTTTTTATTTAGTATTTAGTACTTAACAAAATAATATAAATTTCAAGCTAAGATGATCAAATTCTAAGAAAAAACATTCAAGAGGAAAATAACTCGGATGTACTCAATTTTGCACCACTCCAAAATTTTAGGGAATACGAGTATTTTTAATATTTAGTCCAAAGTCCCTTGTTATGTAAAACCTCATTTACGCAACTAAGCATGCTCTCTACCAAATTCTCTATAATTTCTTTCGGAATATTTGTCCATTCCTGATGACTCCGTTGCCAAAGCTCACCTAAATTGGTTGGGGCTGATCAGTACTGTCTTCATTTTTTAATAGAAATTGATTTTTGTTCGATAAGTTGCAAAACATATTCGCTCAACGAGATTAAGTAATTAATATTAAACTAATATTCAAACATGAAAATTGAAAAATGAATATTTAAAACATGAAAAAATAACGATAGTTTTTGACTTCGTTTTTGCAAACATATAAAATGGACACTTGCAAAATTGAATACATGCGAGTTGATTTTGCTTTGTTCGTTTTTTTCTTAGGGCTTGATGATTTCTAACTTTTGAAGTTTTCTTTATTACTTTTAGTTTTATTCAATAAAAAGCGTCCAAAATACAAACATGTATTCATTTGCGCACCTCACTGTATGTACATGAATATATGTAAAATGAATTGTCATTTATATTTTTATTTAATTTTTAATAAAAAAGTTTAAAAAAGAAAAAAAAATGAATTTAGTACAATCGGGCTGAAAAAAGTAAAATTTTTTGTGAAAGTTAGTACAATTTGTTAAGATCAATTTCCCATCCCTGGTGTGAGTACGTTGTTCTAAATTTAGTAATGGCTGAAAAGCACGCGTGCATAGGAAATGCCGAGCTCTGGTTTATACCATGTTCCATCATAAATACGATAAACCTGACGGTTTTTTCCAAATGTTAATGAAAGTAAATTTTAATACGAGTAGGGGCACTAAATTTATGCATCATTCTTCTTCTACGTTATTGGTAAGGCTTCGGCTTTTATAGGAAAGCTTGTCTTGTATGCAATAGAAATTACAGTAAGCGACTACTCTGCTAATGGGTTGAGAAGTGTTAACACACCGAAATACTCGAGTATTCACGAATCTCAAATACGATAAGATTTATCATATTCTTGTGTATTCAACTTTGAGTACGATTGGCAATCGTGTCTCAAGGCAGAAGTATTCTGGGAAAATATTTAAGGGAGATTTTCCTGTGGTTTTACGCGACCATGTGACTTGAAACGAATACAATGAAAAGAGTACTGGAGACTTTGTCTTAGAAGGCCTAGTTAATCTCTTTAAAGTATTGTCTATTGCCGATAAAGACACAAAACACCATTATAGGGGAGAGTTTATGCAACTCATATTATGCCTTAAAGTTAACTACGCCTACCTATGTAGCCCTGTTGGCTTTTTAAAGTTGGTTTTTGCCTAACAAAGTGCATTTATTTTGCATAAAAAGCCATAATTCTTAAAGAAATTAAAAAAGAAGTATAAGAATCACCACAGTAAATGATTTTCTTATTACAGTCTTTATTATACGACAGCCCACTTGTAGCGACTTTATAAAGAAAATAAATTCATTTGTTTACCAATCTTTGGTAAAATGATTTTCAAATATTTAGTAAAGCATGTCAACAAACAATTCAAAAAAGAAAAATCAAGAGAAGAATCCATTAAAGCAACGATGCTGATGCTGACGCCAATTAAAATAAATTATAGTCTTGAAAGAAATATTCACAAAAATAAAGAAAGCACAGAAGGGGATAGGGAGAGAAGAGAAAGAATGCAAAGACCTAACTCTTAATGGATAAACTTAAGCGGTAAAATCAATTACCACAACGCCTCGTTTAAAACCGCAGGTTATAATAAGTTGTAGAACCACTACACACCACTGCCAATAGCCCCGAAACATTGGTAAGGAAAAAGAACCGGGTTGAGAGGCTATCAACAGCAGCTTAGGATTTGACCAGTCTTGTCTGCTATGCTATGTGCTTCTGTTTAAATCGCTATGCAACACAGTCTATAGTTTACTGCTGCATAAATATGATCATAATTGTGGTTTGGTGGAGAGTAAAAGGGAGTCAGAGAATTGCCCGCTTTGTTGATCGAATTGTGAAAGAAGTGAAAAGCTGCAAAAGGTTTTGGAATATTTGTGAAGTTGCTAAAAATAATGGAAATGTGACAGCTTGAAAGAGTAGAATTTATATCACTTGGGTGATACAGCAAGCATTCATGGTCTCTTTATGTCTATCGTAATAGAAAATTCCTCATTCCCTTTATAGGAATTTTAACACTGGATCCTGTTCAAGAAGCCAATGGTCCTAACTTTTTCTTCTTTATTTAGCCTTTGAAGCAATTCTAAGATGTTCCCACATTTCCACGATTTCAAAACAATTTTAATGGTACAATATTTCCTTGCCATACCCTTATCAGCCTTCTCTATTGCATTTGTGGCGTAAGGAATTTTAAAATTATTGACCCAACCGCCGTTGTGCGATAAAATGTTATATTTACTCACTATAATATATATGTCTCAATGTATTTCCTCATCCTCATAAAGGGCTGGAAAAAAGGATGTCTACTACTTCCCATCTAGTATTTAATGCAGCTTTCAAGTCTATGATGGCGATCCCATCCTAATGTCTAGAGTACTATCACATCAACCTGGTGAGCAGATAACACGCTGACTGTAGGCATTCCTCCGTGCGACCTCCATGTTGAATAGTGTTATTTTCGGATATATTATATGGGCAGCTCTCATCACACTACCACTATTGATTAGCAAGCCGAGCTTAGACCTTCTACTCTGGAATGTTTTTGTTTTACTCCTCACGTATTCCTTTATTAATAATCACTCCATCAGTAGTTTATTGTTTGCCATTCGTTTCTTATTTTTCTTGACATTAAAGTATAACATACATTTGTTGGAATCATTCCCAGTGATGCATTCGGTGCGGTCTCCTAAAGTGTTTTAAAAGTAGACTTTTTCTTTCTACGAGAATAGTTAAGTTCCTCTGCTAACTGTCTTAAATGTTAAGCTCTGATATTCTCTATGTACTAATCAGGGTTTGCCACTGGGTCACTCACTGTAGTGCGCATTTCTACGTAACATTCTGAATGAAGGAAATATTTCGAAAGCCACTTTGGAAGCTCTTGTGGTTTCTTTCTAGGTGTCACTTTTTTTTGTTTTGGAGATTTTTTTTATAATAATTCGTATTAAAAGCGTTATGACTATCAAGAGTATCAGACTATCAAGAAATAACTTAAGGTAGATAACAGGTTTTTTTGGCAGAGCTCTGTAGACTCAGAGTACACTTATTTAGAATGGAGGTTGTCTCGAGCTCAACATTTAATTTCTATGAAAATGAGAATAAACCTTCATAGCAAGTTATTGAAGCCTGTGAGGCAATAAAACATCCAAGAGGGAATAACATGGGAGCATTCCACGTGTTAGGCAGCGAATTGGTACTTTTGACGCCGAGCAGTCTGATGAAAAATATTTTTTATTTTTTTGTTGCAATTGTATAAAGCTGTGATTGTATATTTAGTATTTAGCCAGTAATGATATAACTATCTATTGACATAAACAATTAAACAAATAAATAAATGAAGTGTGACAGAGCATTAGGCTTGGAGGAGATATTATAGGCATGCCCATACAGTTTGAGGGGAGTACAGTATTGTCACAGTACCAAGGCACATTTTTATCACAATAATAAGATGAAATTGCAAATTTGTGGGATGTTAGTAATAAAAAAAGAGATTTATTCACATTGCAAAACAGTTTGAAATTTCATATACTAAAAACTGAAAACGAAACTCGAGTAGAAATAATGCGTGAGTTCTTATTAAAAAAATTAATGTAAATGTGTTTAGAGAAGTTTTAAATTGAGACAGTTTTTCCTTTTTCGAACTAACTATAGGCCGTTCCTATACCGAGTAAATAACGTCTTGCAGACTGTATCTACTTTTAGACTATGAGCCTAATTGAAGGCTTGGAGATTCTACAGATTAGATGTTAAATAGCCAACCTCTTTTATTTACAGGTTGAGATTTGAAAAGCGGAATATCACTCCAATGCATCGTTTTCTTTAATTAAAGTAAACGACATTTTTTATACCTTAAGGCGTTAATGTTGAACTATTTTTTCATTCGCATTTTTACTCATACAAAATCTTCTATGTCTCCTCTTCAAAGTCTTGGCCTTTTTTGAATTTTAAATTGTTTTTAAAGAATATTTTCTTATTCTCATTCCTGAGAGCACTGTCTGTCTGTCTGTCGGTCTTTTTAATTACCTCTTTTCTTACGTTTTTTTTATTGAATTTAAAGCAACCAATCATTGGCATGAAATTATTGTCACCTGTTGGTCATAAATTATACGTGCTTAACGGCCAATTGAAAATGAGCGTAAATAATTACTTCACAGTCTTAGTAGCGGTGGATGGTATGGACTGTAGGGGCAAGTACAATAAACGAAACCTAAACATTGTCTCTCCTTAAATTCATTTGTAATACTTGTTTCTAGTTATTATTATTATAATCTATTTAATGAATTTATTAATTAATTTAAACAAATCCACAACGATAATATTGGCTACCATTAAAGATAAGACATGTAAGTTTTCAGTTGTAGAAATGTTTGGGCAGTGTGTGTATGTGGCAAAGTATCATTATAAAATACTTATCATTGAATTGAATTCTATGTTGTTCTATTAGAAATTCGTAATAATTTTGAATTTAAATTCAATGACTGATTTTATCTTTTACCGTCTAACCATATCGTTATACTTCAATACACTGATATTCTTAAGATATTATCTTGCAATATGCCACACACTCGACGTCTTTAGAGTCTAGTCATGTGGCAATCAAAGAATAATAATTTTCTACTTAATCAACCCATGAATTTATTTTGGGGACGGGAATTATTGTTGTTGTTGTGATTGTACTTTAATATCATATACACTGTTTACACAGAAAGATGCCGTTTGGGATTTTAAGTGCTACACAACTTTTACATTTTCATTGCCCAAGAATCAAACAAACGAAGTCGGAAAGGCATCCCGTTTGGTTCGGTTTATGGTGGTAAATTCACACTTCATTTTATCCCAAACATACATAATTGGTCATTACAACCCTTCAATCAGGATTACGACCTAGTTTCTCACACCACTTATGTTGTGTGTGTTAATTTTATATATGAGTGGTGGGACCTACAGTTTAAAGTCGACACCAAACGACAGATTTTTGAGAAACTTTTTCATGGCAATTTTATTTACTCTCAGAGTGTTTGCCGGAAATCTGCTGAGAGGAAGTCGCCGAACAAATACTTTCTGTATTTCGTCTTGATGTCTGGCCTGGGGCTCGCACCCTGGCTTACTACGGCGACTTCTATGATTTCAAGTAACTTGATTACATCTTTCGTTTCCACACAACCACTTTTTGATCCACCCAATACTCAGCCAGTTATCATAATAAGCATTACAAGCTATAAAAAAAACTAAAATTATAAAAACTAAGACTGAAACTAATTTGGCTTTCACTTCACAAATTACGACCTCCACTAAAAACTTCAAATCTTAACGTCCTCTTCAGTATCCTTAGCATGGTTTAAACCGTAAATGGTGTAAACTAGTATTTTGGTATTTAAATAGTTTGCATGCATGCCCATCTTTTGTAAGCCGTATGGCTTCTTGCAAATACGTTTAAATCCATATTATGATTGCAAATAGACAGAGGCATTATTAAATTGTTGCTGCTGGTGCTGGCTGCTATTCGTACACAAATTTGTTTGAGCAGACAGACAATTGTTATTTGCATTACATGCATGCAGTCTTCGTATTGTTATCGTTATTGTTATTGTTATTATTACAATTATTATAAATAGTATCGTTGTTTGATTTTGTGAAAGCTTGTGATTGCTTTCACATGTGTAGACCATTTCTGAAATGGAATTCGAAATAAAATTAGAATTATTTCGGGTCTTTTTAAATGCATGTCAGTATGGCAAGGTATACCGGAAAAGTATTTTAAAGGTAAAAACAATGGTACAACGAGATCGCACAAGTCAAAAATTTTAAAAATTGTTTTTATGTGGAGTTAGAGTTAAAGTGGCAAGTGTTCACACTTTATTTTAAACATGGGGAACAAAAGAAGTGTAGCCAAGAGGCTGATCTCCAAATGCATCTGGATCACAATTCTGCTGCGTTTGAGTAGAAATTATAGTTCCATTTTATATATATATAATTTTATATAATTTTATATAATATGTGGTACGTATATAAAGTGATGAGAGTAGAAATGGTTCAAGTCAATAGTACTAAGTAAATAGTACTAGCTAGTGTCTGAATAAAATGACAGATTTGGCAATTTAATCTTGATTCCGTAGCAATTCCCTAAGAAAACTTCAATTATTCCCAACCGAATTCCTCAAGTGTAGCCTGCGAAATCGAAACTAAAGAAGAAAAAAACACAAAAAATATTTGTAACAGACATGTTACACGTAAAGTCAATTAAATGTTGCAGCCCCAGTGTGAATGCAACAAAGCAACAAGTACCACAGCTACAAGCTGGCAAATGCTTAAAAAATAACCAAAAAAGACTACTCATCAATGGCGGATATATCAAGTGGTTACAACAATTGTAAATACCAGACAAGGGCACATTTTTAGTAATACATGACCAGACTTTGTGGCTTTCACTGGTGAGAGGGGAGATATGTATATACAGTACATGACAAAACAATGGAAACTTGTTCAAAAATTTATTTATGTGTTACAATCGGACGAAAATTTAAAAATCTTTTTAAGAAATCGGCAAAATATTAATGCCTTTTATTAATATGCACTGCTATTAACATTTCTGTATTTGAAAAAATATATAAAAAGACTATATAATTCAGTAATTAAAAAAAAATAATTCTATTCACATATTTGATGTTGACAAAACAATGGAAACTTTGGAAACTTTTTTAATTTTTGAATTATATTATTCATTTTTATACATAATTTTAATATACAGAAACGTTAATAACAGTGCATATTAATAAGCTCCACAAATGTTTTGCCGATTTTTAAAAAACATGTTAAATTTTCGTCCTATTAAATACATTTTTGAAAAAGTTTCCATTGTTTTGTCAAGCACTGTATATATACATAGCAAGTTTAAACATCGATTGACTACACAGGCAACGTCATCATCCTTATCATCACTTTCGTTATAGGAATACCAACAGTCAATAAGAAACACAGAGAGCGCAAATAAAGTGCCAATGAAAGCTATGTTGGTAATGGCGACGATGTTGGCAATAGAATGAGTGTTTATTACGCACATGCCACAAATATTTTTCAAATTTATTTTTTCTTTAGTGTGTGATTATTTTTTCTAATCGGAATATTTGCAACAGAATTACGATTTAGTGTAGGTAGCACAACACTAATCTAGGTACAGGTTTAATAAGAATATCTCTGAGTAATAGATCACACCGCCAGGTGGCTTTGGTGTCAAACAGTAATTCTAGTAGATTGCATTACAGCATTTGAAGAAATTTAACGAAAAATTTCAATCTCTTGATGACAGAACTGAGTTTAAGAGTGATTTTATTGTAGGAAAGTCATGATAGTCATATTTAACTGACCTTATTTAGACCTAAGCTTGATAGACTCCTAAAAATTAAAGTTGTTTTTAAATATAAGCAATTTGTCTTGGATAAGGCAATCTAAAAGTAGTACTTATTATTCCTGACTATTACGTTGAACCGACTGCCAATAAGTTTGCACTTTTTTGCCACATAAGTGTCCTGCAGTTAAGTCAAGTTCTAGGTGGTCTTTGCTTAACATCGATTTATTTGTGTTTCTATCTGATCTTACGTCACAAATAAGTAACCGAACAACGCAGTGACTTACTAAAGTAGTATACTGATAGATCCATAATGCTTTAGGAAGTAGAAGTGAGAAGAGTGAAGTCCAAGTCATGCATATCAAGAACTTCGAGCATCTTCCAACCGCTAAAAGGTTAGAATACTCTACGAAAGAGAACACTTATGAGTAATACATTTGGATGTTCAATTTGACCTTTACTTTGGCCGCAAGCACATACAAACCACAAAGGAAATGAAATGGAAAAGGGGGACGGTCTGGAGGATTCCTTCTTTTGGCTTCACAAGGAGTCTTCTAAAAGACGAGATAAGGAATTGATCAATACCCATCGTGAAGGAATATTAAAACGAAGTTATTGGCCTCGACGATTCCAAAAAGTTTTGCATTTTCAATGCCAAGAGAATGGAATTTGTTCTGTAATTAGACAGGAAAAGAGACAATTTTGATAGTATTTAGCACCATATCAGAGGGAGTATCTGCCCACACAAACGCCCGCTAGATAATGGAAAACTTGATCAATAACATTCAAGAACTTGAGCACAATAAGTCGATGTGCAATAGAGGAAAGGGAGTCATAGCGAAAAAGATTATTTAGGGCCTGACCCGCATTTATTTTATAGCCTCTTATGTTTGCTAACTTTTTCCCTTTTAGTCTTTGGGCTTAGACTACATCCAACATTTCTTTTAACGCTATATCTGTCAAGTGTTGCGTTCTGTAATAACAATCCTTATTGTTAACTTGCGTTCCTCTTGGCTGCATTTATTTTCCATACTAGTAACAGGGGCTCGTTACCCTTGACTGTTACAATATTTTACTATTTTTAAGTCCTCCTATAGTTGG
This sequence comes from Sarcophaga carnaria, assembly GCA_958299815.1. Classification (NCBI taxonomy): domain Eukaryota; kingdom Metazoa; phylum Arthropoda; class Insecta; order Diptera; family Sarcophagidae; genus Sarcophaga; species Sarcophaga carnaria. The sequence goes on from OY283149.1 coordinate 93,882,099, forward strand.
CAACATTCTAGACAATGAAAAGACATTTCGCTTCCTTGAGGCAAGTACTGCCCAAATGACTTTTAATTTTCAGACGATCGTTAGTCATTATGCCCATAAATTGGGTTTGTTGGTTCTCGAAGATTTTAAATTTTAATCCGTTTTCGGTTAATAATCATTCCAACTAATTACAGGTTCCACTCTAATAGTACGTCTGCCATGTGTATTGCTGTTACAACTACAACAATATCAGCGGTGAAGCTATCAATATTATCGCCTCGGGTATACTCATTTTAAATTCATTATCATAATCTACATACTGTCATATATACTGTCGGACAAAATAAAGTGCGGTTTGAAATATTTTTTGTTTTTTGATTAAAGCATATGTTTATTGCTTTCAAATGTTTATAAATTATAGTTTCATTTTTAATTCGGTTAATATTTTATCTAAAAAGTATCTTATCATTGCATTCTTTCTTTATATTTTCTATTTATAATAGAAACTATATGGCACATAAGGAATTTCAAGTGACAAAATAAAGTAACACTTCACTAGAAAATATTATAAATAATTAAATAACTTCAAAATTTAGAACGAAGTTGCTCCTCCTTTGTTATTTATGACTTCTCTTAATCTTTTCGGCATACTTAGCGCAAGGTTCTTCAAAGTACTTGTAGGAATTGCCCTCCATTCACTTTGCAGTTTTTCCCAAAATGTTTGAGTATTTGTTCTGGACTCCATCGGATTTTTGTCATCTGAGGTAGCCCAAAGATGCTCTATGGGGTTTAAATCTGGGCTTTGAGCAGGCCATTCAAAGTTTTCAACATTATTTTCTTCAAAATATGTTTTAGCGACCTTACTTGTGTGCTTGGGTTCGTTGTCTTGTCGAAAGATAAACTCCCCCAAGCCCATTTCCTCCTAACTGCTGTAAAGATTTTCTTCCAAAATATTTACATAGTGCTCTCCAGTCATTTTGGAATCAATTTTAACGCGTCTGCCTACTCCTGAAGAGTAAAAACATCCCTACACCATGAGGCTGCATGAATGAAATGATAAGATATTTTTTAGATAAAATATTAACCGAATTAAAAATGAAACTATAATTTATAAACATTTGAAAGCAATAAACATATGCTTTAATCAAAAAATAGAAAATATTTCAAACCGCACTTTATTTTGTCCGACAGTGTAATAATAATTTTAGGATATAAGTTTGAAGAACTCCTGTCGTATTGAAATGTTGGAAATCCAACCGTAAAATCAATCGAAATCCTTACTAAATGGAGCAGGTACGCAGGCACAATCAGGATAGGATATAACTGCAATTTTTGAAAGCGTTTAAAATACGTTGTGGGTCTACAATATATAATTCCATTTGAATTCTGAGTTGATCTGGATACACCTGTTATAAGAGGCAAAATAAATAGATTAATTGTTCCATTTTAATAACTCAGTAGTTATTTGACCAATTGGGTTACATTTTCAAAATTGATCAGAAAGTTGTATTAGAACCACAACGGCAAATATGCAATGATGCCGGTTTGTCTCATTCAAAATTCATATTTTTAATTTGATGAATTGATTTGCCAATAACAGAGCTACAACAACAATAACAACAATGAAGCAAAACCACAGATTGTCACATCGCGGTTGCACAATCGTAGAGCAATATACAGTGGCAAAGCAACACTTTTTAAACTTCGTTTTTCGTATTTGGAACAAAAAGTGGCAAAAATCATAAACATTCCACGATAACCGCAGAAACAAGACAAAAACGCACAAGAAAACTGAAATATAAGAAAAATATAACGACGATGGCGACGACGACAGCGAATGTTGGCAACAAGAAAAGCTTGGAACTCCACAAGTCAATGTTAAGGCATAACAACTAGTGCTGATGTTGTACGAACGAAAATACAAATGTTGTTGTAGCACATGCTATACATGATGGCAACATGAGATAAATCCATGGGAATACCAAATACGTGCTGCAGTTGTTCTTGTGTACAATAAAACGGCGAAGGAAGTGTCTTTAGACAATTCAAAATAGTGGCAATAGCTGATTGGAAGAAAATTTACAAGTAATTTTAACTGACTTAAGCTACATATTTTAACGTTGCAGCTTCACACTACAAACAAACAGACAATAAAGGAAAAATCCTTTTAAGAGCTGTTTTGACAAGCAATGCCATTTCTATTGAATGTGGAAATAGCAGTGAAAATAGCAGCAACAGGCACATCAGCATCATCTGTAACTGTAATGGCTTCAGTTGCTTAATTTTGTTCTTCTTATTTTGTAATATCAGTGAAATATTTGACACCACTAAAGCTATCATAAAGAGATTCTGTATTGTTAGTTTCACTTTGACAAAACGAGTGCGGCAAATATGTTCAATATTGTCGAGAGTTAAAAGTTTTATAGACATCACCAAAATCATTATCATCAGCATCACCAACAGCATCGTGCATGTTTGTTCATGTCTCAACGTAGGTTTACTTTTCCTTTAGACATTTTAAAGATTTTTTGTTGTTATTTGCTCTTTCACCAGTATACTCTTGAACTTTGAAGCTCAAAGCTGCAAAAACCGATGTGTTTCACATTTAGTGGCTTTTAAGAGTTTCCCAAAAACTATTTAATATTCGAATACTACTCTGCTGTTACTTACACTGCTACGGTTACAGTCGCACACTATAAGCATTTGAGTATCATGTCCAGAAGGTAGGAATCTGCAGTAAATAATCTGACACAATTAAAGAACTGAAGTGAGACAAACCATCTTGGTGTAATTCCCGTTAATAATGGATTGTAGACACTACACTAATTTATACAACCAAGGTTTAGAGGTGGTGCAACTAGGCGTCGCATACAATATTTACATCCAATATTTGCTTAAATTTCAATTGCTACGTGTGCTAACAACGTCTGCAGAAGAACACTCTTAGGTCTATGTGTTCTACGTTCGCTGTGCTTTTTTGATAAGCGGAATCGGCCGATACATTTAAGTGTGACTGTAGTAAGAAAGTCTCAAGTCTCATTGTCTGTGGTGCTGATGGCTTTGAACTGCGCTATCAATTGAAGTAACGGAAAAACATCTGGTGGAAAAAGTCCGGCTTTGAGATAAGTATCACTGGAATATTAGGTGATAAAGCATACAACCACACCAGCAGATCGAAATTTACATTCTTATAATGTCTTCCTGTTCAGACTAATACCAATACCGATGAATAGAAGCGGCCTATCTGAGAGCGACTAGTAAATTAGGGGGAATGAATGAAATGAATAGTCCTCTAGGGCTATAATTAGTAAAAAATTTGCAGAGTTTACTTACTTAATCGGTCATTGCAACCTTTTAGTCGTGATTACAACCTGGTTTCTCCATTTAGTGTGTGTTAATTTTATCCGTGGAAGGCGGGACCTACAGTTTAACGTCGAATCCAAACGACGGATTTAAGAAATTTTTCATGGTATTTTGTTGACTCTCTGAGTCTTCGCAAGACGCATATCTAAACGCCCCATATGAGAATATTGATCGATTTATTATACCGAATTGCTATGCATAGTACCCTTAGGTTATTCTGGGTAAAAACGGACTAGATATCCATAAATCAATATTCGAAAATAGTTTTCCCTCTTGCTAATATTTTAGTTTGAAAAAACGTCTTGCAACCCACTTCGCTTTAAAATGCAGTTTTCTTATTGAATTTGTAGTCAGCTTCTTGAGTAATAGAACTACGGGTTATCAATTCAATAGTATGCTTAGTGCTTTAACTGAAGTAGTCCTCAACACGTCCGTAACTAGTCCTTTTATAGCATTCGATAATTTGCGAGGATTAACGCGAGACGGGTCTCAAAGAACAGTGAACGTACAAACATATGTATATACGGTCTAGCATTTCCTACCACCCTACAGATTTGAAAGTTTTTTATTTTTCAAGATGTTAGAGCTGTGATTTGAAACGGAATTCTTGTCTCACAAGCTAACGCACTACTCAGATAACTTCGTCAACCACAGAGTAGTATGGAGTGAATTAATATATGGAAAGGTATGAATGTGTTTGGGACCACACCTACTGAGAGGAACAGCAATGTAGAATCCGTGCCTGATTTCGATTAGTATTAAGCATCAAACATGATAATCGAAACAAATTTGAACCGAAATTTTTACTCAAATCTAAATGGAAACTGGAGAAAATTTAATATGTTTCTTTTAAGCACCAATTTCTTTGCTAACATGCATACCCTGCAATGAGTACGAGTATCACTATAACACCGTGTTTACTCGTATGTTTTCTCTGTTATAACTTGTCTTTTCATTAGTACGTGCGGTGAAAGTGAATTAGTTGGCGAAAATAAACAGCAAATAAAAGAAGAATAAAAAGAAGCCGAGAAATTTTAACGTTGCTGTTGGCACGACATTTGGAGTTTCTAGAGCCCTACATACCCAACTCGTGCGCCACCATAAACTGTAATAATCATTCAATTTTCGTTTTCTTCTTGCAAAATTTCTCAAGTATTTTTCAATAACAATTCTTTCGTCATTCGTTCGACGCTTTTACTCCACTCGATATTATTATTGCAGCCTTAGTTTGTCATGCAAGGAAACTTTTTCTCATTTAATAAAAGTCTTAAGCGGTAAACAATTGTTAGAGGGTAAAAGTGATGGTGGTGCTAATGGTGTTGGATGGATGGTCGTATGGAAGAGTGGGCATTAGCAAAAACTGTCAAAGATTACCATAATGGGAGTCTTAAAGAAAATGTGTAAATAAGCTCAAAAGAAACAATAACAACACATTACTTTGTGCAAAATATTGAAGAAACAGACATCATTACTTTACAGTGAAGAGTGTTGTAACCTGAAACCTTTTATTCAATAGGGCCAATTGTTTCTAAGACGCTAGAAAATTGTGTTTTGAAGTTGATGGGCTCATAAGCTTGACCTTTTCTAAGGGAAATGTCAAGCAGAAGCAGATTATTTTAATAACTTTCGTTTGTTTGCACAACTGTTTAGGTAAGAGAGAATGGGATTTTATTGATTTGAATGGCGAAAGGAAAAGCTTTGATAGAGGAAAACTTTTATCATCAATGAATGAAGACAGAAATTCATTTGAACGTAAAGAAATCATACATCTTTTTAAATTTCACGAAACATAAGTGCGGTTTAGTATGAGAACTTGGAGCTTCAAATTGAATAAGAATGTATCTTAAGTTACACCTTTCCTTGCCCAGCGAATGTTCTTTAGTGCAAATATTGTATATTTTGGTTATCATTCACAGGGCCGTAACAATCCCGATAACATACCATATGAAATTATCTGCTGGCAGCAATATCTTAAGGAACTTAGAAGTGTTTCGATAGCATTCAATTAGCCGTGTGAGTTATTTTTCAACTCTTGGAAAGTTGTAATGATCGCATTATTGTGTTCCTATATGTTTGGGCTCTAAGGCGTATATGATAAAGGGCGCTAATGTATTCCTGTATTATTCTGGCATCTGCTAGACTAATACCCTTGCAAAATTATTTGAACAGAGTCAGCGTTGTGATACCACAACCAATATCCAAGCCGAGAATCCAGCATTTCTTAAAGGAAACCAAACCGACCCAGAATAAATCTTAACATTGCAGAGTACCGTCAAACATGACAGAAAATCGGTATTTAAGAACCTACATATCCTCATAGCAAGTGCAGGGCACTGACACATGACATGAAAGCGAGTTTACTTTTCCTCCTCACAGGAGGCTTCCATAGGAGTCATTGGATGGAATGCTAAGTCTGTCAACATGCCTTAAATAAGGCGATAAGTCGTGAGAATCGCAATTGCACAACGGATGGCCATGGGATTTAAAGACAAAACTGAATAAGTCCTCTTCCTATCTATACAGAGACTGAGAAAATCTTAAAGTTCATGAGCACCATGACTGTCCGAGTAAATCAAGAGATTTTCAGAGACAAATCCCACCACTCAATAAGTATTGCGTCACGTTTAAAATGACTATTATCTCCGCTTGTAAAACACAGTTGTGGTTAGGCAGTCTACTCAGAAACTTATAAGGAAACATATAATCGATTTCACATCGTCCACTAAACGTATGCAGGGTTCGTTCGACCAGTATGTGATGGTGGCTACGGCATATTCAGATGTAGAAAGTGGTATGGTCGCTTCTTTACTAACCCAATTATGTTGTCAATCCATAAAAGTTCGGATAGAGGACATTTAAACGCTACCTTTCCTGTAGTTTCGGTGTCGTGACCAATTTCAACTGTCTTGTTGGAAGCAATATTGACAGAACAGCTTTATAAACACTATTAGAACGGTTTTCGTGTTTCGCTATTTTTACTCCTATTGTCTGAATCGAGGTTTCAATTGAAAGCACCAGAGGTTATGCCTTTTGGCCATTCTATGTTCTGCTAATAGTAGTGTTGACCAAGTTCCACAACTGCATTTAAGTGTGACCCCCCACTTATTAAAAGAATTCTTAAAAGTCTCAACTACTTTTAAAATTAACCGCTGAAGACAGTGGTAACTAAAATTGAAAACTAAATTAACCACATGTTCGGAAAGGCATTAATACTGCATTGTTGTTGCAACGGCGACAATATACACAATATACACACATACACAAGGCACTTAAGAAGTCAAGTTAACACAATTTAAATCCAATTAATAAACAGAGAGGTGCACAATTACAAATACAACAACCACAACAAACAACAACATTTGCGAAGAAATCAAGTAACAGGAGTAACATGCGGATTGACTGCAAATTACAGAAAGACTGAATGACTGAAGGAATAAATGATGAAAAGTTCTTACTGCAGTTTGTACGCAGCGTGGAAAGTGGGCATCATTACGCCAAACCTAAAACGCCGTGAGTGCGTAAAGAGTGAAGGAAAATTCTAAACAAAACTAAACGCATTGCATGCAAACTGAAGTGGAGTGAAGGGCTCTTTAAAGATTTATTCTATCATTATTTTTGCATACGAACGCACAACATTGCCTGCCTGCCTGTCTTTATCAGAAAAGTTAAAATTCTTATGCATTCAGCGTTTGACTAAAACATGCGTTGAAGTGGGGCTTTAATTAAAATAAAGGTACACACTAATAATCTGCGCAACCTCCCTCTCCCGTATCATTACCTCTATTGTCTTGGAAACATGAATGCATTGCACCTGAGTTACTGCTTTCCTGTGAAATTCTGAAATGTTTGTGTGCATACGATGGAGGGAAGGAAAAGCATTAATTTTTATGGCGTTTTTACTGCTGTTTTGGACTGATGTCAAACCGGTAACCGGTCGCAATTAGTAGCAGCACTGTTGGCATTTTAACTGACGTTATTAAGTAATGAAAACACCAGCATTTAATGCAGGTTTCAGGCCAAAAGAAAATATTCTGCGATTGTGATTGAATATCTTGAATGATTGCAGCAAATAACCACTTTGGAGGAAGTGAATTGTGAAAATTATTTCGAATTCTTAAAGAGATTTGCCTTGATTAGAATGGTAATCGTAAGAATTGATTGATTTCAGTAAACGGAAGATGAAAATGAGCGTTTTTTGGTTATATCTTTGAGATGTTTTGAAACCGCAGCAGTAATAATATGTTATAACTCGAAAATAATTATCGCCGTAGACTAGTAAGTAGTGTGTTGGCTTATTAGAGTCGAACGCCGTGGTTTCAATTCCAGCTCAGATATCTGGAACAAAACGGAACATGAAAAAATGTCTCCGTCTCAACAATCTTCTGGCAAAAATTCCGAGAATAAATAGAATTTCCATGAAAAGTTTCTCTGTTTCTGTCACTCATGGATAAAATTAACACACACAACATGTGTGGTGTGAAAAGCTAGGTTGTAATCCTGACTAAAGGGTCATAATGACAAATTCCGTAAGTAAGAATGATTGTCCACCAAAAAATTTATTTCAAACCTTACAAACAAACCAAAAGTAGAAAAGGGTGCCACAGTTTCCCAACTCATCACTTCATATAGGCATCTGACACAAACATCTTTTTTCCCTCACTAAGTCTTTAACAAATCAAGAACACGTTATCGATTCACATGATAGTTTATCAGTTTATTTAAGGCAATAATAGGTTCGGCGTTATCCGAACACGACTCTAGATAATTTTTCTAACTTTTAGAAATCCTGACCCTTATTCAGAGCAATTATACAGCAGCCTACCTGCATCAGTGCTATTCAGAACAAATAGGGTATGTATTGGATTTCATCGTAAATGAAGAAAAAATATTGAAGGAAAATGCTGCATTTATGACAGAAATTGTTTTGGAATCAATCTGCTTAACTGAAACCTTACAAGCAACAACATAAACTGATGATACAGCCTCTACTGCACTAAAATCCATCACTTGATGACTTCAATGTTATCATTGATCTGCATGGTATGGCAGCATAAAAACATCATCATCATAAACGTCATCATCATCATGGTAATAGCCTTAAACAAATCGAATCATCTTTTAAAATCATGTTCAACTGTCACTTATCGATAACCAAATGTGCAGCGAAATAAAATCGAGCACAACAATTACGGAACAGTCAGTACAACAAGCACTTGGCAATTGTGGCATAAATTATGGAAAAATGAGGAAAAAAACTGGAAAAATGACTTCAAACAGGTTTGGTTGTTTAAGTAGTGAAACACTACAAAAAAAGAGAAAAAATAAATTGAGAGATAGAGATACTCCGTTAGTACTAGAGAATAGAATTTATAACAATGTTTGTCAATTACGACAGCCGTTTTACTTCCATTTTGCGAATTACATTTCCTGTCATGTCCTTGAGCCTTGGTTATCAGCACTACATTCTCTATTCGCACTTGCTTTTCTCTCTGATGTTCTTATGCTGTACATCGAGTAACAAACAGAAGTTAAAACGGTAGAAAATTGTTTTCAATTTCCCTTTTATTGTGCCTATTAAAGTTGATATTTTTTTGTCTCATTTTTGTCTTTGCCTAGACTACAATCAGCGGCAGCAGATTGTCTCACCTTGGTTAGTTGTCAAGATGGCGAGGTAGTTTGGTGGCGTATGTTGCACAATTGTTCATTTCAGTTTTTGTTCTCATTCTCGTTGTAATTGAAATACAATTAAACTCTTATTGTTGCTTTTTTATGTCCATTCTTTCGTACGTTGTTTAGAACTTGCAATCCTTTTTTGTTTTCCTTTTTTCATTTTTTTTTTTTGCTGCTCCTGCTTCAACTTCTTCATGGTGGTCAAGTATTTAACAGTTGTTACTCATCGCTATTAGCGTCAGTTTTTTTATACCCTACGAAAGACAGAGATATTGCAGAATGACATGATGCATGATGTTTTCAAGTTGATACTTTACACTTCTATTCATATTAACGTTGGAAAGATTGTTGCTAGTGAAGGGATAACAGTTAGCTTGAAAGGCTTTTATGGTAGCAAGACGACGTTAGCGAATCGTTTCTACCAACAAGAACTTCCGGATTTTGGCAGTTGAGAACGGGCGACATGTTGTAGTTATATCTGTTAAATTAGCTGTCATCTATGCATCTGTATTGCCAAATCACGAGCGATGGATAAATCATTCAACAACACTTTTTTTTTTTTTTTTGTAAAACCAGCACTCAGGGGATGGCCCCTACTCATGCAGTGCTTGTGCAGGTTTAGGAAAATAGGTTATAGGAAGGTGGAAAGAGGGAGTAGTGTTTGTGGACATTTGATTTAAACTCAAGATGCGAACGGCAAGGAAACGAGTTGCTGCTAGGTGACTGTATAATGGCCAGTACTATACCTTCACCATTAGACAGTCTACAGCAATCGTCCCCAAGAAGCCCGCATCTTAAGGTTATTTGAGTTCAAATAAAATTGCAAATAATAAAATTGTTTTATCAGAATTAGTGTTCTGTTCGAACAAAGAACCACGTGCTTAAAAGGTTTTACGATCGGCATAATCGTCCTACCAATAGGACTCTTCGAAAACTGCAACTTGGCGAATTTTGCTTGGGCCTGTACCCATACAAAATTCAACTAACCGAGGAACTGACGGTAGACTACAACGATGTGCATTCGCTGAATCTGATCTGCAACAGTTGGAAACTGATCTTAATTTTCATCCAAAAATCATTTCATCGATGAGGTCCATTCCTAAATGAATGGTTGCCTTAACGCTGGCAGCGTCACTGGTCCATATTTCTTTGAGGTCAGGCAATCACTGTTAACGGCGAGTAATGTAGGTCGATGATTACCAATTTTCTTTCCCATGAATAGGATGATCGAATACAAACGACAACAGAACGAAGCTAAGGGCCACACAGCTTTTGCCGCATTGGTGATGTGAACTGCCAACCGAGGTCGTGCGATTTGCCTTGTGCTATTAGGGTTTTCTTAGGTTTCAGCTTCATGCGCACCAGAGTAGTCCTCAAAGCCATTTATATCCTCAGTTGTCTAGGATCCGTCCATATCCGTCTCATTTAGCTCTGCATCGAATTTCACCAACAAACTCCCTGGGTAAAAGGAACGAGCCTTCGACTGATCTGCTTTGAATGCGGATAATTTAACGTTACGTTTTCGAAATGAGAAAATTTCTACTGACAATGGAACCAAAGACTATCAATACCAACAGAGTTTCCAATATATCTGTAAATATTTTTCATGTTTTTAAAGGATAATTAATGATTTAATTCTTTTGTTGTTCTGCCTAAACTGGATCCGTTTAGAAGAATATAAATTCCATGCCATATCGAATAAATGACTGTGAGTGCGTACCTCATTTAGTTTTAACAACAGTCGAGACAAGTTTTTTTTTTATTCCATACCCCTTATATCGAATACAATGTTGCATGCTGCATGCAGAGAGAAGGAGAGAAAACAAATGCTCACATGGAGTTGGTGCAAGCCCAGACCCATAGACGAAGTGGCAAAAAATAAACGATTGGTGTACATGTACTCAAAATATATAGAAAAGATAAAACAAAAAAGAAAAGAAAATTTGAAGTGTATATTTAAACCACAATTTGTTGCCATTGTTTTTGTTGTTCCACACATAATAGAGCTTCAGTTTCCGAGTGAAAACATACTAATGTTGGTCAAGGGTTAAAATGTATACCACAAGACCATAAACGGCAGGAGCGCAGCAGGAACAGCATCACTACATAACAATTCTGTAACTGTAAAAGAGCAGGCAGAGCAAACAACTAACATTCCAGGCTAAGAGGGCATACTCCTCTTCTCTCATCTCCAGTTCCTGATGAGAGAAAAATTATACGTTCGTTCATATAAATAGTTTAAGCTGTACTCCTCTTTTAATAGTTTAAAGCTGTTTGTTTTGACATGCCCCTGCCTGGTTATTTTTATTATAAATTTTTGCTGCTGCATCATATCCAACCAGCAAGTGCAACTTTTTTTCGTTTGCTCTGTTTAGTATTGTAAGAAGAGTTAAAAGTTATATTTGTGGGAGGGAGTTAAAGAACTGCAAGGATTGTTTGCGTTGCAGTTGGCAGTTTTTGATTTTGTGGGGAATTATTAAAGATTTTATTGAAGTTTTTATTGTTTTTAATGAAACTATGAAAAGCAATTAGTTGTTCGTAATAAACATTAAAATACACAATATGTACCAAATAACTATTTTAAATTGTTCCCTTTTCCCTTTTTATAATAGACTCCCCTCACTAGTCTTGGTTTGTTGAGAACTTAAAGCTTTTTTCTCTATTTTTGGATTTAATTTACTCAACTCCAATTCTGCACACACGGCCAAAAGTTTAAGAGGATTATGTGGCATTTTAATTGCAGTGAATCAATTTGTTTATGACCAAATATTGCAGACATAATCTTAAGTAATCCAATCACCTCTCAGATGGCATTTTAAAAAAATTCCTTAAGATTGTACAATCGATAACACCGTAAGCATAACGTTTTTCATGTCGTAATCAGAAAAACATATCTCTGAACGAGACAAGTTTCGAAATTTTTTTTCAATTGTTTTTATTCCCTTTCCAAAGATTTGTCGACATTTTGCTAATGAGAAAATGCCATCATCAAGTTGTATTTGATAGTCTATGGGATTATTAAATCAAAGTCCGTTGTTCAAACCCCAGATTCAACATCGCGAACAGAACGAAATGAAATATTAAAAGTTTGTGAAATCTATGAAGTCGCCGTAGTCTAGTAGTTAGTGTGTTGGCTTATTAGACGCAAAAGCCTGGGTTCGAGCCCCAGGCCAGGCATCAAAGACAAAATACAAAAATTTTTTTTTCGGCGACTTCCTCTCAGTAGATTTCTGGCAAAAACTCTGAGAGTAAATAAAAATTGCCATGATAAGTTTCTCAATAAATAAAAAATCTGTCGTTCCGAGTCGACTATAAACTGTAGGTGCCACCACTCATGTATAAAATTAACACACACAACATAAGTGGTGTGAGAAACTAGGACGTTGTACAATGGGTCAATTCGACCTCCGGGTTCTGTACTTGCCTTAATTGACAAGTACACGTCCTCTAACCTAACCTAACCTTATGAAATCTATTGTTCGTAGTCGACATTAAACTGTAAGTTTCCACCACTAATGGAAAAAATTAACTCACAGAACCCATGTTGAACCTAAGTTGTAATACTGACTAAAAGGTTGTATTGACCAATTATGTATGTGCTCCTAGGAAGACAGTGTCGCAATCTGTAATTGCCAAGAATTAGGTGTAGAAGTGTTCAACTTTGCTTAACGAATTCAAAGTGGCTTGAGAGATTTTTAATGGAAAATCTTTGCAAAATATACGGTTCCACTGTTGTAAATGGAAAATAAATCGTTGGATGTCATTAGTTGCAAGGCATGTTGCTGGAATAAGAACAAGACGAATTGAACAGAAACAATACTCTGAAACAATGTTACCGAAACTTGAAGTTTCAACTGGAGAAGAAAACACGGAAAATTTAAACACCTGAAACAATTTATTGAAAGAGTTGTAGACTTAGGTGTCAATATGAGAACCATAAGTAAGTAAAAAGATTCGTTTCGATAATGAGCTCATTATTCTTTTTTTTTAATTACCGTTTAGAAGTGTTAGAATATTACTTAATTACCGACGCTTATTAGTGACGTATCAGGGGTTATCGTGTAAGTTTTGTAAAAAAAAAGTATTGAATTATTTCGAATTATTTGTAGACGAACAAAAATATGCTTTGAACGTAGCACTAAACAAGCAACGTCCAAGGGGAATTAATGTGAAACTGCGCATCACGAAGATCCTTCTTCCCTTAACAAGGAGATCAATATATGCACACTTGGGTGTTAGTTTGTATTGGAATCAGGGGTGGAGAAAGCGCCTGGATGGAAAGACTGTCATTGAGTAGGATGGCCATGTTTTCTAAATGGATTCGTAATACAAGGATGATTCCCTACGAGAGATAATTTGTTAATACACTCTTCACTAGTATAGTGCACATTACTGGATTGGTAATGCAACGACAGAATATCATGAAGGATTTAAAGACTGTTTTGCCTAAGAAGAAGCGGCACGACAAGTATGCCACAAGGGCATTGAAAATTATCTTGTCTCACTAACCAATAGAATTATGGGGATATTTGAAGCAAGTCTTTTGTCCAGTCGACTTAAAACTAAGGAGATGCGTTTGTTGAATCTAAGAAAGAGTGAACTGAATAGAGGAATATGTGTCTTATCAATACACTAGACCTTACTGATACATTTGGGCTGGATGGGTCCGGCAAGGCAAATAATTGCGACTGCAGAACATATACAGTTTAAAGTCGACTCCGAACGACAGATTTTTTGAGAATTTTTACATGGTAATTTTATTTACTCTCAGAAATCTGCTGAGAGAAAGTCGACGAAGAAATATTTTTGTTTGTTGGAGATGTTTGACCTGGGGTTTAAGCCGTAGTCTCATATCTGATAAGCCACCACTAATATGCTACCTTAGTTTAGGTATTTGACGAAAAGGCGTGGGATCCTCCATGTGGTCCCTGCTTAGTTTCTGCCGTGGTAAATGTGGAAAATTATTCATTTTTAATAGAACACTAAATTAATTGAGTTAATTTTAAAATATCCTCCTCCTCCCTATAATTTTTAATTTTTCTTTTAAATAAAAGTTTTTGCACTTAGTTCTACAGATACAACCACTACTTCTTTATAAATATCTCAGATGTGCTAAAACAAGCGAATGTAATTGAATTCCTGACCTATACCACTGCCATTTATATATGTGGTGTACTAATGAACCAAATAAATGTACAAGTGGCGCTACATGAGGTACTAAAACCAGATTATTTAATTAAACAGTTCAATTAGGGGTTGATTATGCATACAATTAGTGTATTCCGTTAAGAAGAAATATCCTTGGGATACCATTTTGCTGTCTGCAATTTTGTTAATGTGCAGTGTAACTGTTAAGTACGGATGTCCATGTGAACCAAGAGAACTAATGGAATGACATCCATAATATACCCACGTCTAGAAGTAGCTTCGCATGGCGATGAATAGGGTCTGGTGCGAATGTAGTGTTAAGACATCGGCTTCAATTCGATGTAACATCATTTCTAATATCCATTTGAAAAAAAGAAGGTGCTCCATTGAACACAATTCTTTGGGATATACCGAAGCGCTTAACCTAGGGGATATTTTCATATCAAAACAATAATAATAATAATAACTTTTTACGATTCAAACCTGAAACGTAATAGAGTGCAGAAAGTGTGCAAAAGTATTCTTGCAATCCGGTTAATGCGTGTTTCATTTCGTTTCTGGTGAACGAATATTTCCGAACACAATTGAAACGCTTTGTAGAGGGCCCCCTTAATTCATTGTTTACCTCTTTTGGCTCACCAATGGATGATGAGCCCATGGCAGCGCTTAGTTCTTTATAGTTGTGCACTTGAAAAGGATGTAAAGCATTTAAAACAGACAGTAGATCTCAAAGGATAACTAAATGACCACAAAGAGGCACAAGAGGACAACAACACACACTGCAATCATAAATGCGTTTAAATGTTAAACGTTATGACGACGTGTTGTGTGTAATTGCTGTTAAAAGATTCAAAACGAAGAGAATAACAATGACGGTGATGTGAATGTGAATATGGATGAGACTGAGGATGGTCATAAATTAAGTTCGTTTGGTAAAATTCGCATCTTGTTAGTGTAACTGATTGTACACTCGTCTATAGCTTGTGCTGGCATAAACGTTGCCAAGCACAGGCAAGAGTATAAACAGTGTTCTGCTCCAAACTGGCTGGAACTGGTTCTGGGTTTCATTTTTCTCGACTTGTTGTGTGCTAAATAAGCACAAAACTTGGCACCTGGCACTACTCTTTGCTTCATATTCACTTCACTTCAATTGAATTGTTTGCGTACAGCAATCTAACGAGACTGCTGTATATATTACCACAGTTATACCAAGTTATAACTTTTACTCTTCCCAAACTGATCAGTCAATGATCGAATTGTTTTTAGTATCTTCGCATAATTTTCATATGCCTTTTGAACACTTTCCTTCCAAAAATATAAAATAAAAAATAGCAACAACAACTACAACTTTTGTAAGCAAACGAAGAGATAAATCGTAAAATAATATTAATTCGTGGCGATTTTTTTTATCTTTCCTTGTCTTCTTTTGAAAAATGTTTAATTTTCCTTTGTTTTTTTAGTTTTATTGTAATTGTTGTTGTTGTTGTCTTCTTTATGATTTAAATTGCTTGAGTATTTTACAGATTTTTATTGGCATGATATTTTTACGTTCCTTCAATTTCAATGTTAGCAGTGTATACTTGGTTGTAGTAATGCTTATAATACCATTGTATGTATATATATGTATGTGTAGTGATATGCAATGCGGCAGATTTTCTTAACCACTTTGCAACGTATTTAACACCAAAGAAACATGCAACCATGGGTAGTACTACCTTCTTTTTTGTCGGCATTACATTATTCTTGTGGCATTCATTTATGGCAAATCATAATCATGAAAAGGGGATCACCTTTGCTGCCAGTTTTTTCTTTTCTTCTAAAGTTTTGCAGTATAAGTGCTTATAAACAAACGAACAAGAACTGACGACGAACGGGAAATAAGTTCGATTTCAATACGTTGACTGTATTCCTTTGTTATTTCATGTTAATGGCGATCGTTTACAATCTTTAGAGCGGCTCAAAAAAATAGTTTTGCTAAATATGAGCTTAAACGTCTCATGAAATAATTGTTTTCCTTGTCCCTGTCCTCCATTAAATCCACTTAAGAATGTAGGAACTCTACATATTTAATACAACTAAATTTTTCAACACTATTCGTATTTATTTGTTCGGACAACCGAAACCTGATCTAGCTTTCTTCGCCCAATTGGAGAATTTGCTAAACACACCATTGTGGATGGTAATCATGCATTCAGGATAAGCGTGAATGTTTAATCGATGATTCGTTCTGAAAGAAAGAAAAGTCTTATTAGACGAGAGCCCGTGGTCCAAATCCCAGCTCAGACATCTCGAACAAAACGAAAGGATAGAAAAATTTATTTCGACAATTATTAGTCAATCATTCGCAGACAATTTACGAGCAAAACACCGTTCAAACACAAGAATTTCGTGTAAACCTTTAAAACGTTTTTATAATGAATTACGAGCGCACTACATGTTAAATTTCGATAAAACTTTTTAACAATTCTATTAAATTACAGGTACAAAGACAACAACTGCAACAAAGAAAACCATAAACATGGACTGAAATGAATTCTTTTCCATTCCATTTTTAATTTTTTTTTTGATAATGCTAAAGAATCAAATCAATTTTCACTCCCGCCGTGAAGAATCTCATCACCGCCAGTCGAAACTTGACAAAAATTATTTTGACTAACAGCAGTGCAAATAAACAGTCACTCATCTGCATCCATTCTGCCAGCCAACCAGCATTATTATCATCAGGTAATGGATAATAAAGTAATGCAATGCGTTTATTGTCTTCTAGAGTGTCTCAAACAAAACTGAAAGAATGAGAAACTTAAATAGGAAAGTTTGAGACGGTCTATATAGACTATGTGAACACTTTATAATTCGAAGTCAAATTAGGTCAATTAAACGTGAATCCTATTAAAAAAAATTTAAAGCAAAGAGACCGACGACCAAGTACAGTACTAAAATTTATCGAATTAACTTCAAAACAACGATTGATTCTGGTTTGATTTGATATTCAATACCAAGCCCAGGACTATTACTTTCTTAAAGTGTCTCAAAAGGCAGAAAAATACTTATAATGGCGTAGGGTACTGCAAAAAAGATAACAAAGATGGGAAACTAACATAGTTTTACGTTTCTCTACAGCCACAGAATTTTCCATCATACGTCTTTGGAAAAGCTGCAGTTGCTTTGCCATTCAAGCAAAGTCGAAGTAAAGTTAGGCAAACAGATTTTAATTTTTTCTTTTTAAAAGGCTAACAATGGTTGTCTAGAAATGGTTAAAAAAAATGATGAAAATGTGAAGTACTTTGCGTTGACTAATATGTTCGTTCTCTTCATTAACCAACGGAGTTTTAAGAACAGATTCATTCATTTATAAAAAAGAAAAAGGATGGTAAGAGAACGGCAACAATATATTTCAAGTATATTTCACAAGCTTCAAAAACTGTATTATTCTTCACAACGAAAAAAAAGGAAAAAAGATCAGAAATAATAATTTCGTTTGCTTTAACGTTTGTTTTTCTTTTCATTTGCCAGTCCATCTGTCTATTTAATTTTTCTTTTCAAGGGTCTGTCGCTTTTCTTTTGGCAATTTTTTTTATTTTGTCTATCCTGTACAAAGAACAAAGTGTTGAAAAGATTCTGGCAGATTTTGGCACTTTAACTTTAATGAGAATTCAAGGTAAAGGAAATACAAGACTTTGGCGAAATTTTTCAGACAACAGCATGCGGAAGAAAATTAAATACTCTTGTGAGAGTTTTTGCCGTGTGGTTTAAGTTTCGCGCTATATTCGTTGAATATTTTCCGAAGAAATAAAGAAAATAAAATAAGAAAAACTAAAATCAAAAAAAAAAATAAATGTTTTGTTTAGAAAAGCAAATGTAAAGTCAATGTTAGAAAGATGCGGCAAATAGAGGTTTCTCGCCATCGATTTAAACCGTTTTTTTTAAGAAGCCAATATTCTAACAGTTATAGTTTTTGTATGACGAGCAGGATACTGAAGTATGTACAAGGCCGTTGGGCAATAGAGCAGCATCTGCTACTTAGTTTTCATCAACAAGTTCACTCATCCAACATCATTAGGTGATAGAACAGCCTGAACACTAAACTTTATTTCTCCAAAGAAACTTTCTCTAGACCTATATACAGAAAGAAGTCTTAGTAAAGACAGTGACAGTAAATTAAGTGGAAGGAAAACGTGAACAAATTGATCACAGGCCCTTGCGAATGTGAACGTGTGTTTTCTTAAAGACATGACAATCCGAAACTGGATACTATTTAATCCATAACCTGTTATAGAAGTTTTTTCAACTTCGCACGTGGCAAATCCTAAGGTTTTAAAAACAGCACTCTTTGCCTAAAAACAAATAAAGCAAACCTTACTAGTGAAATGATACTTTATCTCAACTCAAGATGCCATATCTGAAGGGAAAAAGAAAATATCATCGAAATGCAGTTCAAATTTCGAGTTTCTGTTTAATAGAGCAATGTGTCGTGCGATAAAATGTTTTTTGTAAAATTTGATTTCAGTAAATTATCCTGTTTTTCGATCAAATTTTTGACTATTTGGCATATACAAAGAGACCTAAAGTGTGTACAGGAAAAAATATTCTTTCAAATACCTGTTAAAGACCAAAGATCTGGTTAGAATTTCAGATATAGAACTTCAGATAGAATTAAAATTTAAAAAAAAATTAAAAATTTACAAGCTAATCACTAATCTTCTGGTATCAATAGTACGCTTACCACGGTAGAATTGTGTTTTAAGATTTTTTCTTTTCATCTGTACAACAGTTTCTTGTTTAGCGACTTACCTGAAAAGAAAGGAAAAAGTAAAAAAGTTTAGTAGTGAAATATAATAGCAAGCAGTAATTTAATTTGAAAAGCATGACTAAAACTTTTACACAAATAAGTATATTAATCAGATTGAAAACCTCGGTACTCTCGTGATACTGTCAGCATTCACCACATGGTTGGTAGCTATGTGAGCTGGCTGAAGTCATATCCATTTAAAAACTAGTAGGCATCATATATTAACTAAATATTTGGATATGAGAATGCTGTGTCTAAGAAGTGAATGCAAATGCTCGCAGTATAACAAAAACGGCGTCAGAAGAAACCAAGTTTTGAAACGATTCCAAATTAAGGATGAGACATGGTTACACCATTTCATATATAATAATATAAATAAATAAAAACATTAGACTAGATTGAACAAATTGACTCCACAGAAGACAAAAACAATTTCACCTGCAGGCAACACCAAGGAGTCTGTTTCTTTTGATATACGCGCTGGATAATTTTTATCGAGTAGAATTGACAGTGGTCGTTTAGATCCGGAACCACGTGTCAATATGGGTATCTCCTAATTAAAATGCTAGATTGAGATACCTAAAAATGTCACCCGGGACATGATATCCCATATCAGTTCCAACAGCTAATTTAGGCCATGGAAAAAATGGCGAATAGGAACATATGACTGCGGTAAAAACTTTCTTATTTAGGATAAGATATTTCCGTATCCGCGCGGTACTTTTCTTTTACAAAGGAACAGAAAGAATGAGTAACAAGAAATGCTTCTTTCACATGGCCTGTTTATTATGGCCTCAAATTATGGCCGAACGAAAATACACTATAATTCTCATGTTTGGGCCATTTCCATGAAGTCTATTTTGAGTATTTTCATCCGCATTCAAGATACCTAGGCATAATAATGACTGTATATTTAGTCTGGACCCTTAGAAACTACGTATTGCTATACTGGATCTTTATGTTTATTCCGGCAATATGAAGAAAAGAAAAAAAACGAGAATAGGAATAAACACAAATTAAATTACACCAATTATAGTAAAAAATAGCAAATAGCAACAACAGTAAAGTTCTAGAAGTTGTCAGATATAAATAAAGGTCGGCGTAGTCTAGTATAGAGCCAGTAGTTTAAGCCCTAACTCAGGCGTTTAAAAAAACAAGGAAAAGAACATTTCTTTCACCGACTTCCTCTCAGCAGCCCTGAAGCTAAAACTCTTGCGAGCAAGAAAAATTACGATGAAAAGTATTTTATGAACTGTAGATACCGCCACTCATGAATAAAATTAACACACAGCATGGGTAGTGTGAGAATCTAATTCGTAATCCTGACTAAGGGTTGTAATAACCTCTCAAGTAAGCAAGTCAACAGTTTGAGAACGAACAAGCATTTTCCTAATTTCTGCCAATGGCCATGAGAGTTTCTATGGCATTGACTTAAAGAAAATATTTCTAAAATAGCAACACAAATCGAACAAACCTTGCATATGTGAACTGAATGGAATAATTTATCATTAAAAATAATGGATTTTTATGTCACGACTAATATTAATTTATCCACAGCAAGACCGACAATAACTTTCTAAATAATTTATGCCATTTGGCAGTACTTCTGTGCAGTTCAGTCTTAATATCAGGTTATCTCCAGTCGTGTTATCCTTGAGGGCATTAGTGTTACCTGGTGAAAAGAAAATGATATGATAGCAGTATACTTTTTAATATCTACTCAGTGATAAGTAAGCTTTTGATTGCCATTAATGGTCATGACCATATTTTTCCATTTTAAAATGATATTTAAAATTATATTTAAAAAAAAAAAAGAAAAACTTTATTAAATTCTAAGTAGAGCCTTTAGTTAGAACTTTAAGCTTTTGATCTTAAACTCATGCTTTTCCCATCATTAACACAAAAGAAATTGTTGGTATTATTATGCTTTTGATTGAAATGCTTTTTCTTTAATCACAAATACGGAAAAAGGTAAAGAAAAGATATCGAAACAAGTATAAGTACGAGTACTTAAAAACAGCAAATGTCTGTTAAATATGGTACTAAAAATTTATGATTTCAAGCGCAAAAAGTACAAACAAAACAACACACAGCTTATGACGCCAAAGTATTAAAAAAAAAAAAAAATTCTGTGGATAACAATTGAGGAGTTCATATTGCCCATAAAATCATCAAATTAAAGTTGAAATGAAAGAATGCGAAGAAAAAGCAATGAATAAAGGTATCTTTTCTGATTTTCTGCCTTATAATGTAACCGTATTTCCTTTTTAACAAGGGCTACACTACATTGCCCCTTTCTATTACGCCAAATAAAAGTTTCGTGTTTTCGGAAAAGGGCGACAAATCAGCACTAACAGCGTTTTAAGGCACACTTAAAAACCCATAAAAAATAACAAATATTGTACGAATATTATGGCCCTCTGATGTCTCTTTTTAGGACAACACAAGGCTTAAGTAAGCCTGTAGAGGAAAAAATCCATATGTGGGTAATAAACACGCTAACACGTATATGCAAAGGAATAAAATCGTCAGCCCTATATAGCGGTTGAGTGAATAAAGTCGAAATTTGCGCGACATCCTGTCGTATTGACATAGATTTCCAGTCATTCGATCAACTGAGGGATTAACATATCTGATGACTGCGGTTAGGAGTGGTAATCCTTTAGTATATCTCTTCTGCAGCGGAAAATACGTGCCCATTTAGTTGTGTCAGCGAGCTTGATAGACATCGCCACATAAGGGTCCTTTTAAAGCGCACTCCATCTTTAACTTTAAATAATGTTTAAAAGACCTTTTGATGTGTGATTTTGTGTGGATTATAACATCGTTCGTATATCACCCTCAACTTCTTTGTGTAGAGCGCATCCGAATTCTCCAATTTTGTTTGACTTTGAAGAACGCTGGGATTTATGTGCCGCATACACCTGGGACTTAAAGGAATCCCTTAAGAGAAAGTTCGACGGGATGACAGATTCAGCTTTATCAAGATGGTCGTTATTAACTGTCGAAGTTCGAATGATCCTGTTGTAAGCCCCCATAAAACAATCAAAATCCTAATGCCTCTACTAATAGAAACTAGTAGATAATTAATAGGATTACTAACGAGCGTAATTAGTAGGCACTGTACTTAAAAGCTGTCAACATGGGCAAGAAAAAGAATCAGAACATGTCCTTTTGCTTGACTGGTTTACACCAGATGAGTCTGGATTTAGGCACTTTGGCATATGCTCCTTTCAAGATTTGGACAATTACATCAGGTATAATTTGCTGACATTCAATTTTATCAGGAGTATCGAATGTATCTCGCGAAAATCATGCAGTGTTTGCATTCGGATTTGGGGGAGATTTTTGGTGGAATATTCTACCTGAGGCTGTATGGATCTTTAATGAACGTACATGGAACGAACACCAATTCTGGTTGATAATTAGATTTAATAGTTTTACGGAACCCCATAAGCTCTAAGCCAACACTATAATTTGTTGTACTAAAACGTTATTTTTGGTGAATTGGGGATATTTTTCACTTGGAGGGTATTTTTTAGAAAATCATGAATCAGAAATATCATCTTTTCGTATGACCTCATAAAGTGGAACAACCGAATGTTGGCACTTTTGGGTATCTTTCAATATTCGAAGCTCTTATTATATTACGACAAAAAAGAGAAATACATAGCACTTCCTTAGGAGGATAAATACAAATTTTAACTAAAAATATAATGAAAAAAAAAAAATTCGTGTTACAAGAGAATTTGGAAAACACTTCATTGTTAGTCATTCCAATGATATCATTACTTTAAAGCTCTGATAACGCAATTACACTTCAGTTTCTTAACAAAACGAATGAAACTGGTTAGAAACACATTAACGAACATTTAGTTTAAGTGTGTTTTAAATTAAATGGAACGACAGCGACAACGACAACAATGATGGCAATAAGGAAAGAGATTTTAAAGTCAATAAAACGACGCCTCCGCATTAAGTAACAACAAGAACAACAGCGAGCGTCTTAACAACATACAAATTGTTTCTTGTATTTATTTAATGCTTTCCAGGATTATGTTTCCTACTTTGCCTTGTCTTCTAAAACCCCTCAATGTTTCTTTAAACACATTACGATGGAAAAAGTGTGACAAGATACACGAATTATGAGAATATTCTTTTAAAAATTCCATGATATTGTGTTACTAAGTAGAGTATATTAATAATGAAAATAGTGTAATAGAGTGAAGCAGGGAACTGAAAAAGAGGAGAAGGCATAATAATATTTCTTACGGAAATCTTAAAAGAAAAGGACATGAATTTTTTTTATGGGGCAGTTAAAATTGTGAACTGCACGTTCATAATACGAAAAAAAAACCGTTTGACATTTCATCTGCATTTTTTGTGTGCGATATTTTCAGTTTCGAAAAAAACTACAATTAGTTCCGAATATTACGTTAATAATCGGTTACGCACAAAAATATCCAAAAATACAGATACCACGACAGTGAATACCTGGAACTTCACAGTGAGATTTACGATTTGCGATTACGAAATGGTTTGTAGGCAGATTTTCGCCTAAACTTACATGTACTAGGCCTAGGTCCTAGAATCTTATTAGATTCGATAGGACTATAAGGTTATTCAACTGATGATCAGTTTTGCCCTCTTTCTGGCCGTCGAACTGTTTTCTCCATCCTTTACCATTATTTTTATCAAATCCAGGTGATTGACTAATGGCAGACACTTAAAGCAAAATATCATTTATGTCCCACCTTCCTCATAAATTATAAACCAACGATTACGGCTGTATAGTTATCCGTCTGGCGCCTATGGTGGATTATGCCAACAAAAATCTTGGGTGCAGACCGTTGTTTACATGAACATGTACATCAAACAGCAAAAGAAACTGACATTATACCAAAAAGTTAGTTTTAAATTTGTAGTATTTGGACAGAATCTGTGGTGACCCCACAACACATAATATATTGGTTGCTAATTTCAATTTTAAATGAAAATGGAATTTTTTTATTGAATACATGCAAACCATTTAAATTGTTTCAAAAGTAGTTGGTAACTCCTAAAAATTCTATTAAATTTTTTCTACTGATTTGGAAAGCCGTAAATCTCTGATAAATATTTTTTAAGTATCAACCTTTAATCCTTTGCATAAAAAGATCCCCAAATAAAAATGAAAACAAACACAAGATTTACTCATATTCACTTGTCATTATCATCTCTGCCTACGCGGAATATGATATTTATCTCGGCACAATTTGTGGCCAATTAACAACAGTAAAAACAAATAGAAAAAATCGAAATAACGAATACCTGAAGGAACATCTTAATACTGTAGAATCAAGGATGATCAAGTGAAAGTTTATCACGTCCTTACCAAAATAAAAAAAAACAAGAAAATCAATGCCATGGTAGTGAAACCCATGCTTATTAACACTGTACGATAGATAAAGAGGATAGAAGAGACCAGGGTCTCTGTTGCAAACATGACAAAAATTTAATGGCTACGATCTTTTGTTGTTCTTGTTTTCTCTTTTTAATACACATTTATTTTCGTGAGTGTAAATGGCAACTACAACAGCAACACCAACAATATTCATGATAAAAAAATTAAGAAAAAATTTGTAACATCTGCCCTGTTTTTAAAACCACCTTAAAATTTATGCTGCAACGTTTCTGCAATGTTTCTTATCCTTATAAAGTCAATATTGAGTTGTACGAATATTTACGATGATGTTGGTGTCAGTGTTGATATTGGTGTTGTATGCCTCTTATATTATTTTTCTATTATTCTTTTGCTCGTTTTTTTCCCAGTGTGCTTATGGTACTGTTTTGGTATCATTTGCTCCTTTCTGTTCTTCCTTTATTTTGCTGTAAATTCACTACAAATTGATTTAAATTGTTGTTGTCATTGCTATTGTTGTCGTTGTGCTGTAGCTGTTGTGGGTCAAGTTTCAAGTATATATGACCGTATGTGTGCAAGTGTGACAATTTGTAGCATTTAATTTGTGTGGTCTCTGCATTTATGCAACATCAGGTAAATCGAAATCAACAATGGGAGTGACAACATTGGTGAAGTGGCAATTTTATACCCTACACTGGCTAGATTAGCATATTATGTTACGCAAAGCGAATTAATTTCTGGATATTTTCTTACGAATTCAATATATTTTCTTATTATCCTTCAAACATTTTTCTACCATCTCTCTGTCTAACAAATAAATCAAAGAAATTTATGAAATCTTATTGTGCAGTGACGCTTTATTTCGTCAGTCTAATGAAACCAAAAGTAAACCGTAAAGATTGCATGGGTTGTACTGTTCGAAATATAAATTTTTCCCATCCATTATTTTCCAGATGAGCTTAGGCACTCAACTTCGGTCTTATAATTCATAGTTGCCCGGTTTTGACATCACCAACAAGTCAGATATGCTTAGGCGGATAGGTGTTCTAAAAGTGTTGACTGTCTTTTCGACAGCAAATCATCGACATTTCGGTTAAAGTTTTCGTATTTTCTTCTGCGACATTATGTTGACGCGACTGACGGAAACAAGCACAGCGAAATTATTCAAATAAAATTTAGGCATAGTGGTCTAAACTCTATTTTTGTAGCAATTACAAAACAAAAAATATGGACCACTCAAGGACAACAGGAAGTAAATCAAACCTTAGTACTCCGACCGTTCGATGTATTCTATTACTCACCAATGCCTGGATTCCTTCTGGAATCCATTAATCAGGTTTTAATCAAAATCTGCATGTTGAGCTGGAGACAGCCCCCTCTGTGTCTACAGTACCCTGTCAAAAGCCTTTTATCAAACACTTTGGTTGATCTGATGCGCGATGCAGATCTCCTAACAAAAAATTATTTTCCAGCAAAAAATTTATTGAGAAGAGTCTTTGCCTCTAAGTAAATTTGCCTCGCTGAACATTCCTTTCCAAACATACGCATCCTGTCTTAAGGACAGCTGGTTTGCTTACTCATTGCTGAGAATTCCCATATCACCTGAGAGCTTGCGGAGTGTTACCTTACTTTCCTTATCTAGCTGGTTAAGCTTCTACAGACAGTACCACACTACCTTGGTAACATCATTATAGCCGAATGATCGGATAGCAGCTTGACTGAAATTTGACAGTAATTATGACAGTACACGAAATATATTTTTCTAGATCAGTAGTTGAAAGCTATTCCTAAGGTTCTCAGTGCTGGAATTGTGAAAAGATGTAGCTATTGATGCTGAAAACTGCCGCTTAACAGCAATACTTTCTTCGATTCTTGACAGTACAATTTCCTTAGAGGTTGCATTATTGATAACTTTCGGCATCGCACTAAAGGGTGAAATCAATTACCATACTGAATCGTGTTGGGA
The DNA here is from genome assembly GCA_958299815.1 of Sarcophaga carnaria. Taxonomy (NCBI): domain Eukaryota; kingdom Metazoa; phylum Arthropoda; class Insecta; order Diptera; family Sarcophagidae; genus Sarcophaga; species Sarcophaga carnaria. Next base: position 93,908,415 of record OY283149.1, read on the forward strand.
ATGAATGAAAGTGATGTTTACGGTATAATAGAAGTGCGAAGCTGACCTGTTACGTTACAAACACTTCGTTTTTTTCATTTTTCCTGTTTAATTTTACCTTTTTTTGCTGTCATACAGTATTTAATTAAAAGATTTTTATTTGGTTATTGATTTATTTTCATCATCACCAATAAAAACAAAAAAAGCCGCAAAATGAATATCAATTTGCGGTTTTCATATCAGAAATACTCGTGCGTATATAATTACATGGTAGTGTAAATAAAACGGGCAAAAGAAGTCAAAATTATTATTATCAGGTGCATGATATTATTGTGGATAATAATTATGATAATGCTGTTGATGTAACCCGTATAACAGAATATTGTGTCAGAATATAACACAATAAAGAATAAATTAATAAAAATATTTGCAACATAATCCAACAAATTTTAAAATATATTCCATCGCTTAAGGCCATCAGTAAATCAATAAAAAAAATAGTTTTTCTGTTAATGAAAGTGGTGGTCAGTTTCATAAAATTCAATTTATTTGGCTTACAATAAAATCTACATAGACTTAGAAGAAGATTCCTTTCATCTTTTGTTTAATTTTAATAATTTTAATTAGAATCAAAATAATTATTGAAAATATTTCGAATATTGTTGGATTACTTTTGATTCTTTTTAAATTATTTTGTACTTATCGCCAGTAATCTTGATTATAGTTTGATTATTTGTAATTGTAATCAATTAGTAATTGTGCAAGACAAACATAAACGTAATTGTAATTATTGCTTCACCACTCAAAAAATGTAACATCATTACTAATCAACGCGATTATTAATCATTATATAACATACATAACTGAAGGCCTATTTACACATTAAAAAGGGGTGTACAAATGGCATTAGACTTTGTTCAGTGTTCGAGTTTACTGTAGTTACAGTTCTAAGCAAGTCAGAAAGTATTTAAGTTTACAATCCCGATATCCTTCGTAAGATCAGTATTTAGGCTATTATAACAACTTCTGTCCTAAGATTTGTCCAATCTTACGGAGAGAATAAAGCCCCAATACATATCATATCATAAGAGATATACGAAACATCATTAAAACGAATTTTGTAAACTGAGGCCCTAATTTAATCAAGAGCCAAGCAATAACTAATAATGTATGTATATGTATGTACAGTGGTGGCCTTATAATTAGCAACGACTTAACAACATGTATGTTTGTTAATTTGTTTTACAGTTTTCACTGTGTACCTGGGATCAAAGGCTTTGTTAGGAGGACGTCTTACATACGTTTTTCCATCAGATTGGGACAAATTAAACTTAGATTCATCACTCCAGAGAACTCTGTTCCAGAAACATCGTTTCTAATTATAAGGCCACCACTGTATGTATAGCCGAGATACACAAAGCAGCTAGATATTTCGGTGCTACATGAAAAATTTTATGGTCAGTGTTTCTATTTAGCTACCGACGATTCTTGGCTCAATTTCTCTTTAGGTATTACCATAAAAGGTGAATTAGAGAGCTAAACTTTTTTGGCATCATTTCGAAAGTCAAATCGACTAGACCTCCCCACTGTAGTGGCTCATCTTGCAGGAAATCATTAAGTCTAAATCATAATAGGTCCCACATTTTTGCTAATTTCTCAATTGGAATCTATGTTATTGACGATTCAATTGCTTCTGGTGCAATCTAAGGGATGGAGTAGAGCATTTCATTTTGGCGTGACTCTTAAAATAGGTCTTTAATCACAAAAGCAGGAAAAATTTTTTTGCATTGAAAATTTGAAAAATAAACAGACTATTAGTGAGAAAGAAAAAACAGACATAACCCACATGGATTCTGTGCTAAAATACGCTCTTCTATTCCTTAATTAGGGGGCATAATTATTTTTATTACCGGGTAATGTAATTGGTAATGTGTCTGCTCACAAATTTATTTCAATAATAGTTTTCAACAAATTTCATTTCATGCGGCTCCATCCACCCTTTTTAATTTCAGTGTTTAAAAACATAGTTAAGGTTAATTTTACATATTTTTTTTATTGTTATTGTAGTTGCTGTTTACATTTTACAATAACATTGCAGTTATTGTTTATTTATAAAACATTTCATAATTGAATTCGAAGGAGATGTTTTCGTTGCTACTTTTGATCTGTAATTTTTATTGTTTGGCTCGAGGATAATAAGATCCAAACGAAAAGATACCTTTCTTATGTGGCGGAAAAAATCTCAAAACTATCGTTTTAAATGAAAATAAATACACAACAAAAAAAAATTAAATGAAATGAAAATAAAATAATAATCGCGTGCATTCATTAACTCAATGAGTAGAAGTACTCGTCGTCGTCCTCATCAGCAGCCTCTAACATGGGCCAAAGCATGAGTCATTTCAGCAGAAGCAAAACTTTGCTTCTTCATCATTATCGTTCATGATGAAAGAAAAGGAAAGAGAGAAAAAACTTGGCATTATTAAAACCGCAAATTATTTACTTTCTTCGTTTTATTCGTTGCCAGTTTCATTTTTTGGTTTATTTTTAACCCACAGAATGGATGAATATCATTGCAGTTGGATTTTACTTGTGCCATTTATTTAAAATATTCATTATTATTTAAAATATTCATTACTTGAGTGTCTGGAGATGTAAAAATATGGAAAATGATGACGTTGTAGATATTATCTTCAATTCCATTGCATAGCACTGCACTTCTCTGCTGCAACTCCTGCGGCCCTAAAGTGTTTAGCAGTACAAATGAGTGAATAAATGAGGGCATAAGAGTATGTGCTGCACTTTTGCATTACAGAAAGGCATACAGCTGTCAGTATGTACCAGTATGTATGTCAGTACCATTCCCTGCCATTTATTTAACCAAATAAACTATGAATAAACAAAAAATCTTTAATCTTAACCGCAGGTAATTCGTTATCCTAGACGCCAAATCGACGAACAAACGAAACACAAATCAACCTGGCCAAAAACCCTAAGAATGAAAACAACGCCGAACAGCAAGTTTAACATGACATTTTACTTCTGATGCGCATGCGTTCATATTTTTATTACAACTGACAACGCTGGCTTTTTATATATACCCGGCACCAACAAACTGAGGAGAGCTGTCAGCCATATACCAGCCATAATGATGTGAAAAAAGACGGAAATTGCATTCACAACAGCTACAAGTCAAGGTCAAAAATAATTGTGAGTTTGGCAGCAAGAATTTCAAAATTAATTGACAATGAAATGAAATCAAAATGAACATCAACACACAAATGAAACAGCAGAAATAAAACTGTAGCACTTATGATTTTATTCATCTACACATACTATGTCTACCATTTTCGACTTTGGGTCAGGTGGTAATTTTTTGTGGACAGCCAACGTAAACAATAATAGTTCCCTAATGGCAATGCTAACCAGTTGAATCAAACTTTACTGGTGAATAAATACTGACCACCATTGCCAATAATTCACACTGTTTGTGATTTTTAGTTTTTTTCTCACCTGTTCGATTTTTATCAGAATATTTTATTTTCATTCATTTGTTGTTAAAGAGTCAATACCCAAATATCACTTACACGATTTATCACAGCAATAATAGCAATAACAACTGTGATATAAAAAAGAGTAGAATCTTGTTATTTAATAAATATTGGGTGATATAAAAAGTACGTGCGTCTTTTATGATAATGGGTTGTGTTGACACTTATTTAAGGGATAACTTAAATAAGTGACATACTTAATATAATATAATAATAAGAACATACTTAAATTATGTGACATACGCATACATATTTGGAAGCTAACAGTTCACGATACTTTTCTGAGGAAGACCGTTCCTTTATTTGTCATCCAAGCTAAAAGTTTTATTGTTTCGAAAAGTAAGTAAACAGCTGAAAGACACAATATTTTAACGCTGCTTCAATTGAAAAAAAAGAAACGAGAAGACGATTTGTATCATCACATTGTTTTACTTGATTAAGTTTCTGAATTTTTACTATGGACTGCCAGGCAGTGCAAAAAAGATGCAACTAATGGATCAAGCCCGGCTTGTTAGCTGTCAATTGGAGAAGGAATCCAATAATCATCATTGACACGATATGAAAAATTAATAATATTCAAAACAAACATTCAAACCGTATCGCTTCAAGCTATACAAATACGAGACTACGAGAGTGTCAACAAGACCTTGACTTCTTGATTTCATCCTTTTCAAAAAGTAAAATTTCTTGAGGTCATAGACGGAGAATTTCGTGAATATTCAAGCCACGAATCCTACATACATATGTATATGAAAAGAAAGTTCTAAAAGGAAATGGCGCTAGAATGGTCATACTAGTGCAAACGAACGATTCAACATAGCCGAAAAAAGGGTAGATCATCGCTTACATTGTACCATTAAATTTAAGAGAGAAGCTTCGTCACATCCACGTATTCATTCAAACTTGAAATCACAAAGCTATGTGAAATGTCTGTGGCTTCCACAATCTTTCTCAATTTTAGAACTTGGGAGGAGATTAGCGTCTACGCTGTTGACGGGTTGATGATAGAAAGAGCGGATGTTAGGAAAGGGATAATCAACGAAAGCGAAGATAAAGGGTATCAAAGAGTGTTCTCAAACCAAGTGGGTTTTGAGGCAATCAACACGTTTGTTGGCGAATTACAACAAGAGGAGAGCTGAGTCATTCATCAAACGGACACAAGGAGTACAGTTATTCAGAATAAGGATTGCCTCGAGCTCAATATGTAGATTCTATGATAATGAGAATGAGTCATCGGAGCACATTCTTGGAAACTGTGAAGCATTAATGCATCCCAGTAGAAAATATCTGGGTGCATATCAGGTGCTGGGAAGGGAATTGACATTACTGACATCAATCACCGGTTTGGATGAGTTATTATAGAGATGCCCTATAAAGTATGTAATCGTATGTATGAGGGCAGTACAGTGCAACGTATGGTCGCAGTAATAAGATATCACTTCCCCATAATAACACAGTCTGATGAGATGATTACTTATACTACTTATACTACTCAGTAAAGTAATTCACAATGCGACTATTGAAAAGAAGCAGTAAAGAAAAGGTAACCAGAGCTATTCAACAGAAAAGGAAGATGCTCTACGTGCCTGACACATATTTTTAATGATATAGCGAGAACTTCCCAGTGAGTATCCAAACGCAGACATTCCTGTCTTGTTCTGCAAAACTATATTGATGGTAAAAAAAACTATGGAACTGAAAAACCACTAAACTGTAGACCATTTGTGAAGTGCTTTAAACTGTTCTACTGTGATAGCATTATGCAGCTACTTAGGGAACGTCAAAAGGTTATAGAAAATAAGGGAAAGTCTTTAGTTAAATTTAACATCAATAACTTACTAAAGAGAAGAGAAAAACGCAGTTACTTTTTATACAATCCAATACATTTTAAAAATACTCACACGTAGTATGTCCACATCACATACACATACACACGTACACACGTATATGCATTTGTATTTTCAGTTTACTTGCTATTGAAACAGATAAAAATCCTTCTCTATGCAACAATAGGAAGCAGCACAATGAAAAAGAGGGAGAAATATTTTTAAACGGATTACTAAAGGATAAGAGCTGTGTGTGTACAAAAAATTTATAAATACATAAAACAGCAACGACAATAACAATGGAAAATACAAACAATAAACATTACCCAGGGAATAGCCTGGGGCAATGCCATGGCTGGAAATGCAGAAGGATTGAAAAGGATAACAGAGTTTATGGTTTTCCATTTTTGTTTTTGCAAAAAGCGTATTTAATAGTTGGCATTGAAGATGAAATACAATTTAAAGTTTAAAGGCAAAGAATTAATACCGAATAACAGGCTGCACTGTTATGAAAATAATTAGCTTTTTTTTTTTTGATATCCAAAATACCTGTAAACATATTTTCTATACTCCTTCTACTCTTCTTATGTATTCACACTTGAAGAAATAAAATGATAAGGATGACTTTTGGATTCACAGGCGCGAAAGTTGTACAGGAATTTCAAAATGTCAGCTCAGAAGTAAGCTAATGCTAATTGAACATGTTATGAAAGGCGAGGATGATAATCATATATCTTGGATATCATTTAAACGGCACTTACTAAACGAATTTCTTTGATTAGACAGCCATAATTAAGTTATTCGAAACTTTAATCTGATTGATGTTTAGTAACTGCTTTGCAATTTGAATTGGATTTGCATAGCTTTTCATGTGTACACACCGCTTTTATATTTATAATCTTAAAATTACAAAAAAGCAGATTATTAACCATAACTGCAGTTGTGGTCTTTTTTACAATTTTATTAAAAATTATATTTAAATTGCATATTTTTATCAACTCATAGTAAAAAAACGGCTGCATTTTATGTTTGAAATAAAATTCATCGTAAATATTTTGTATGTGTAATCGTTTATTTATTTATTTTTGCCATTTAACCGTATTAATGAAATTTTATTATTGAGGTCATTAAGAAAACAAAAATTGTTTCTATAAAACAAAAAATACGGAATGGGCTGTTATTGATCAATGCCGACCTCAGAGCACAATATACAGCGTTTTAAAACAAATCTGTTTCTATAATAAGCGTACTTAAGATTATCGAAGCATAGCTTAAATCTAATACCGAATCAAACACATTCAAATTGTTGAAAACCAATTTTTGAAATTATCAGATAAAAGCCTGCCTTCGAATTAAATCGCTTTTGTGCGTCAAACAATAGTAAACCAGTACACGCTGCATATACGATCTGTATTGCAGCAGTTAATATTAAGCTTAAGATAGGTGTCACTAAATCGGTTATATTACCAAACTTTTTCATTGAAGAAGCATTTAGGACCTTGAGCAACCGCTATGGCTTTCGTAAAGAATGGTGAACAATTGTTGCAAGATTACAAGCATAAGTAAAGATAATGGTATCATATACTGCGCTATTAAATCAGCAAATGAGGCAACCGATATCGGTAACGAATTTGACTTCACAATACCAAGCCGACTTCAAGATATTGTTCTGTTCTTAAAATTTCACTCCAAACTATCCGATCACAGCAGTATTATTTAGACTGAAATTATTCAGGCGTTGCACAAATTTATGAAGGCATATTGAATAGGAATCTATACTGACTTACTGATATTAAAGAGAGGTCAATAGGTGCAAATATCCTCATTATCCTAGAATGTCGGTTGCCTCATATGTCTGTAGTCCAGTCACTTTAATAGAAGCCAAATAAATTCGGGTTTTTAAATGTTCGAGTTTAGCAAAAAAGTGTTTCTAAATTACTTCAAGTTATCCCGAATCCTAAAATTTAAGGAATCATCTTTCTATTTAACCTTTTGAACAAAATTAGCATCACGATATTCTAGGAATACCAACAAATTAACTGCAATTGCCTTAATATAATATATAATACGAAAAAGCTTTCATTCAACTCTCTTGTGCATACATATGTATGTAAATACCTTGTAACCAAATGTTTATATTTAATGTTGCTCATTCAATTTATAAATTAGAATTCATAGAATAAAATTTTATTTATTAATTACAACATTAACAACAGAATAAGAACAGAAAAATTAATAGTCGAACAGATTTAATTTTTAATTTTTCTTTTTTTTATAAAAAAGTAACAACAAATTGAGTTACGAGTATAGAAAAACAAAACAGTCACGGAGTCATAAATTTGTTTAAAATAAATTGAATCAATTAATCTTGTAACTTAATTCATATGCACCACATGCAGCAAAAATGAGGGAGCAGTCGCTAATTGAATACGAATTGTTTCAGTGAGATTTATGAAAATATTCTGGAATTTAATTGAGAAACATTAGACAAATGGACTTTAGAAGTTTGTTATTGATTAAAATCAATCTGTTGCAAGTTGACTATGAAATATCGTTCAAAAAAGGTAACAAAAATCTATGAGGCCTCACTTTATGATGCCCTACACCATCAGCATTATGGCGGCAAGGAATATCAGTTACGTGGAAGAAAGCAAAACCAATGAAAACTGCTGAAAATAGATGGCAAGTGCAGAATATTCATATCGGAACTCATAGATTTGAGAGTTTAACGGCCTGGTCGTTCTGCATAGAGTCGACAACAGCATGCAAGACAAAAAAAGTGATAAGAGTAAATTTTGCATAAAAGAAATTCTTCACGTCACAATTAATTTCAGAATTTACCAAAATTAGACCAACTGTTGTGTAATGTCAACGATAACCACCGTTAAAGTATTTTAGAAACGAAATAAATTTACTAAACCTATAAAAGGAACAGTTCAAGAGGAAGCAAAATAAAGAGCCCTACATTTTTAGAAGCAGCTAGAAGAACTATACCAACTAGTTAACGCAATCATGGATGCCCTTAGCAAAACTATATGCACGAATGGAAGATTGTCTCTATGAAAATGTGCCAAGAAAATAGAACACTTTTAATGGTCGATAGATCTATAAAATAATTCCAGGCGTATACAGATTGACAAATATAACATCAACTACAATTCAACTACTACCTATCAAGAGTCCTAAGGCCGGACCATATTGTGTTCGAAGGTTAAAAATTTGTGGAATATCCTATGGAAAGAAAGGCCGTAGATTCTAACAAATGTAACAGCAGAAGTTTACAAAGTCAGATGAAAAAGGAAAGAGAAAAGTAAAGTATGAAAAAACAACGACAACCTCGAAATGGTTTGCAGTAATTTTAGACGCTTAGGATATTCAACAATCGGATATGTCTGCTACTGATGGAATTCGGAAAACATATTGTTGAAGGAATGAAAGACGGCGGAGTAGAGTATGCAAATTAAATTATTGAATAATTTTTTACCATACCTATTAACATCAGGTATCTTTCCAACTCTAATAAGAAATATAATTAATTTTAAAATTATTGCCGACCATATGATACAAACTTCAAGCATCTATCGTCAACTTTTGTATCGCAGACATATTCATAAAGATTGCAAGGGTCAACGATTATTCTTTTTCACTGTGCCACAAGCATCAGCACAAAAATAATGTGTGATTATTTACCATCCTCCAACTATTTTGACGCAACAATTTGTTGATCCAATCATCAAGCTGTTAGCGATGATTAAATTGAAATCAAGATAAAATTAATCAAGAAATGCAAATGAAAATTGAATTCATTTCAGACGCAAATACAAAAACAAATTACTTCATTATGATTCCTTTTCTTATTTCTTGCAACTCAATAACCATCGCACCATCCCCCTCTCCAGATAGTTAAATGAGCAACAGAATTGAATTCCGGAAATAAAAACAGAAGAAGTGAAGACATCACTGCAGTAGCAGATGAGAAAATAATTTCGTAAAATCAGAAGAAAAGAAGCAGCAAAGAAAAGAAAGCGAAAAATATTGAGAAATTAATTTGCAAACGAAAAGCATAATTCCCGGGTTAAATGCAAATCAAGCACTTACAAATCCACACACACACAGGGCACTGCATAAAGGGAAGATAATGAGAAACAATTCCATGAAATGCTACAGAATGCAATTCAGTATGAAAAATTTTAATGAAAATAGGAAAATAGAGTTGCCAGACCACATTTAAAAGAAGAAAATTCTAATTATTTAAAAGGAGAACGGACTAACGCACAAAAGACTTAAACGTAGTAGAAAAAGATGGATCAGCTAAAAAAGGTAAATAGGGTTATCCTTCGGTGGCACCCAAATCATGGGATAATATCAGGCAATGATTAGGCAGATGAAATAATTGGCCAGAGGTGAGTTCAAGAAAGGGTGTACTTGGCGTAAGGAATGGGGAGACTCCTCTTAATCCAAACGGCCTTAAGACAATCTAAACTTATCCTGGGTAATGATAATGGTAAGATCATTGAGTCTTGCAGCATAACATCCAGAAACACTCTAGGAATAGACAGAAATTTCCTCAGAATGTGAAGCCAATGCCTATGCGGATAATGTGGTTAAGAAGATAGAGAAGCAACAGCCCTCAATTTTATAAGGGTAGAGATTAAATATTTTCTAAAAATTTTAAGTTTACTCCAGTTATTGGTCATGCTCTGGTTAAATTTAGAAGAAAAGTTCTTATAAAATAAAAAACGTGTACAGTGAAGAGTAGGGAAGCATAAATAAAGTGAAGAAATGTTGAAAGCTAGCACACTTGAAATTAACTGCTACCCTGCAGTAAAATAGCTTTTCTTTTCATAATTTATTAGCATCCCTTCTTCTCTCTTGTCATTAATATTCAACTTTAAAATGATTTATGAATTGTTTTTGTCGCTGTTGTTTTTTTTGAACATATTTCCTCTTTCTTATTAATTTTAACTGTGAATGGCTTCACTAAATTATCATTGCTGTTGTTGTTGTTCTTGTTAATTTTATTACAGCAGCTATTGAAGACGAGAAAAAAATTAAAAACGATTTAAACTACAAACATTTGCAAAGAAAAAAGGTTTTCGATTTTGTAAATCAAATAATTATGATGCCTGATAGAAACGCTTACTACCACAGCCGCATCAGCCGCTTCTCCTGCTGTTACTGCTGCTGCGACTATCGCTGTTGCAATTACTGTTGCTCATACTAGTGATATAAACCCAGATGATGACATTTTCATAATTGTCTGCAGTTAAGGAAGTCTTAGTTTCACTAGATATGCAGCCAAGATAAGAGTGAAGCAAATATAAGCAATACTAAGAAGAGAATACTATTGGATGAGCACGACTTTTTTTCTGTCTTTTATTTCTTTTTTAATTAAAAAGTTAACGACTTTATTAATGATATTGTATTTAAGGAACAATGTTTCATATACGAGGGTTCTTAGAATTTTATAAAGCAAGCAAATTGATCATTACAATCCTTTAGTCAGGATTAAGACTTAGCTTATCATATCACCCAAGTTGTGTGTGTTAATTTTATACATGAGTGGTGAAACCTACAATTTAAAGTCGACTCAGAACGACAGATTTTTGAGAAGATTTTTTATTGCCAATTTTATTTACTCTCACAGTTCTTGTCAGAAATCTGCTGAGAGGAGGTCACCAAAGAAATAAATTTTTTTGCATTTCAGTTTGCTCAAGATCTCTGAGCTTGGATTTGAACCACGAGCTCTCGTCAAATAAGTCAATACATTACCTACTAGACTACGGCGACTTCTGCTTAGCTGGCTAGGCGTTATTAATGAAAACGAAAGCAACCAAAGAAACAATAGTACCATGTGTTTTGACAATCTCAGAGGCGATGAACATATTCCAAGAATCATGCCTGTGATCATAAAAATTCGACAAGGAAATCTCTTATAGAATATTGTGAATGTAGAACAGAAACTTGAAGAATTCCTGCCGTAACTGCGAGTAACTCAATTTAATTATCCGAGAAGGAAAAAAGTGCTCTGCTTGATAAGTAATTCCTGATTGTTCCAATAAATTACTCGGGTATATTCCGACGTTAGGATAAGCCACCATTCAGCTTTATTAATTAACTTCTTTTAATAATATGTTCTGGCATAGTTTTATTTCTATGTCTTTCCGGCATCGTGTGTATCACACTCTCAAAATTCTTGCTAATAGGATCAAAGACCCAAATGGGCCTGGATCATTGTCCATTCCTCAGAAATAAAACCCACACTTAACTTCAACATTCAACTTCATATTGTTAAAATTTTAACATAAAAAAAAAGAAAATTGTCATCTAATTCTTAGGAAGTATGTTTTATTTAATCGTTTAATTTAGAGAAATTTGAGTTGGTGTCCCTTCCCCACTTGGTTTGATCCCTTCTTAGCCCATGATCTCTAGAACCACAGTCGATAAGACATATAAAATTAAATATTTAACACGATAATGGACATAGACGGCAAACAAATGATGAACTTTTAAAAAATAAATTTTAAAATGAAGCCTTCCAACTGTGAACGAAAGAGCAAAGCGAAGTTCAGAGCTGTATAGTTTTGATTGCCAACACAAATGCCTCCTTTCGAAAGAACGTTAAACGTTATTTAATGGAATATTATAAATCTCCTGATGCCTCCAAGTATTCTGGCTTCTAATTTCTTATTCACTTCATGACACACAATCAAAATCGAGCCTGTCAATCGTTAGCAATTCAATGATTGTTTATGCAACAATTGCTATAGGAATGCCATTGTTGGTGACGAATTCATAAACCGTCCAAAACCAAGAGACATTTTATTTTATAGTGAGAGAGAATGACGACGGCAATACAAATATTAAATGTGTACGACCAAAGACGTTTAAAAATGTACCTATGCATGCATGTTGTTGTTTCAGTAATAACAACAATAACAAGAAATCCTTTAAATAAACAACATTCGAAAGAAATAACCAGAGTCCAATCAAACATCGAAATTTACACGAGACTTGAAGGATAGCTGGCTAACTTTATGAAAGGATTGAATCATCATCATCACCATGTTGCACTGCACAATTAAATGAGAAGGCAATCAGATGTATAGATATGTGTATCATTTGTCATGCCAGTTGACCCGCTTTTTCTCTTTTTTTTCTTTCTTTCTTTCATCGTTTACTTCTTTATATCCTTCCGTCACTCATTTTATTTACCATTCTTTGTTGCTTTTATTGCCAGCGAGAATAGCAACAGGGACGGAGATCTTTAGCTCCTTTTTTATTACTTGTTGCAGCATTGGGTTACTAACTGGCTGGATTGTAAAGCTTTAACGCGTGTCCAGTTTGGCATTACTAACAATAGAATGGAAAAAGAAAATAAACAAACACACGAAACGAACGATTCCAGTTAAATAAAGAATCAAGATGATTTTGTTGTTATTTTTTCAGTTTTTTTATTACTCTTGTATAGTTATGTGGATGACTTAACAAGTACCGTTGTATCCACGTGATGCATGTAGCATTACATTTTGTTGCAACAGATATGCTCAGTTTACTGGCTGACTGGGACCTGTTGATGCAACGCAGGAAAACTTCGAACCAGAAAGTCAATTGGGCTCGTGTTAACCTCTTTCATTTAATTTTTTTAAATACGAGACTTGTAACCTGGAAAATTTAATTTTTCTAGTTTATAAACCTATGAGCCTATATTTTCAGGCATTACTTTGTATAAATCAAATGACAAACAATAGATTCTACCAATTGATCTTGTGAACATAATTTCACACGATACGACTGCCAATAGAAGTTAATCAGACCCAAAAATTTTTGTAAAAGTTGTAAGAACCGATCATAATTATTTCAGATATTAAATGAATAAATGAAGTCAGCTAAAATGGCGTAAATTAGTGGTTAAATTGCTTGAGCAATTCATATTCGAGTTTTAAAAACCAGTCCACACCGAACGACTTCGGACTCCTGAGTTGTCTGAGAAAATAACATCAACAGCGTTGTCTAGTTGGTAGTGTGATAGCCCACGGGTCAAACCTCAGGTCAGATATCGCCAGCAAAACGAAATATAAAAGTTTCTCTAAAATCTGACAAATTCCTAGAGGAACTTTTCATTTCAATTTTATTTACTTTCCGAGTTTTTGCCAGAAATCTGCTGAGAGGAATTAACGGAAGAAATACTTTTTGTATTTTGTTCTGATGTCTAGCCTGGGGTTTGAATCCTGACTTTACGTCTAATAAGCCAACACACTACCTACTAGACTATGGCGACTTCAATGTGATGAATATTTATTTGCACGAAATGCTCAATTCCAATCTCAGCAAGACTAGAAAAATGGAGGAATAATTCTTAAAAAACTGGTTACCAACTTAAAGTTTTGCCATAAAACTTGTACTAGAAACTTATGCTACTTCGTTATGGAATAGAAGACGCAGCCGAAAGTAAAAGAAGTTTCTTCCCCTTAATAATAACAGTTTGGATACACCAAACAGTAACTTTTTCGGTATGCATTGGACGCTCTTTGATCTCGTGTGAATTGGTATGGCCTCCAATTCCCCAATTTTGTGTGTTCACGTACCCATTCATTCAGAAAAGGGCCATGTTTTGTTTATTTAATGTATGGATAATACTGTTGATGGTGAGGGAGTTTTGAATCACACACATGTTTTTTTAACACAAAAACACGAGATTTATGGGTCGCTTAGGTGTGGAAATGACAGTTCAGTTGAGTTGTCAGTTGTTTTGGTATTACAGATGGCAACAGACATTAAATATTTCAAAATTCCAGGTGCAAGACGATATCTTTTTAACAACCACAGTTTGATCCATAATCGACCTATCAGTCTGATGTAAATGGAAAAAATAAACGAAGTCGATGCCTTTAGTCTAAAAGCACATCGAATAAGATTCCATTGTCATGATGGGTCCTTATACCATTGAAGTCGTAACAAATTGAATTTCTCTGGGAAGTGTAATAATTTCAAACAATGGCAACGGCAACCACGAGATGTTGGTATTGGCCATAATTTAAATAGCCCGTCAGTCAATCTGACGCCTTGGTGTCTGAAGTCAACAAATGAATAATAGTTGTAGGTTTTCGAAGGATAAATTTTGACATACCTAACGTTACTAAAAGACGTCCAGCCTAACGTTTGCGATAAGCACGTCGAGAGGAGAGCAAACTAAGAATCCCTAACTAAAAAATAATGCTTTAAAATAGAAAAAACAGGGATAAATCTGTCGACCAAACGAATTCTACCTGTATATTTAGCTTCAAAGGCCAGCAAAGTAAGACAAACGTTCTATTTTAAACGACAATTGAACGGGATTTTTAAATTTTATTAATTTTTAATCAAATTTAAAGGCAGTCGAGTAACAAATACTGATGTTTTATTGCTCGATTTCCTTCCAGAAATAAATAAAAACAAATTCAATTTGGGACAAAAAAAAATAAATAAAAATATTCTACTTACCCTTGTTTAATATGTTGTTGAAAATGTGTGGATACAGTAACAAATTGTTGTTTGTTGGGTATATTTCCAAATTATCAACCAGCAGCAATTGTTGCCAAAAAAATATTGGCCTGTTGAAAACGCGTATAGCAGAAAAAATCGTCCTTTTAACACTAACTGGGCCACAACCAACAGATTGCCATTGATTTATGCCACAAACTCACATCCAACATTGTCTGGCAAACTGTTGCATAAAAGCAATAGCATTGTGTATGTGACTGTTTTACAGATTTCAGTTAAAATTTACCTTGGATTACAATAGCGAAAGAAGACAAGAACAGCACACACAATCGCTTACAAAAGTAATTTGCAATCATCAACAATTTGTAGACAATTTCCGCAATTACATTGAATTGTTGCTGTTGCTGTTCGTATTGCTGTCACACGATAGAAGGCAAGACGAGACAAAATGTTTGGGAAAGTTGCAATACTCTTTGAATATGTCATTGGCAAAACAGAAACAAACCAAAGAGAGAGAAGGAGAGAGATTCAGGAAAATCCTTGCCAAGGATTTCGTTACCTTTCCTTTCCAGATGTTCGCCTTCAGTCTGGTAGAGTACAACAACAACTATTGTATTTTCGTTTATTGTTGCTGTTATTTTTGTTGTTAAGTTTTAATTTAAATCATGACAAAATTACAATTTTTTGGCTAATTTCTTCCTTTATTTCGTTCT
The DNA here is from genome assembly GCA_958299815.1 of Sarcophaga carnaria. Taxonomy (NCBI): domain Eukaryota; kingdom Metazoa; phylum Arthropoda; class Insecta; order Diptera; family Sarcophagidae; genus Sarcophaga; species Sarcophaga carnaria. Next base: position 93,923,967 of record OY283149.1, read on the forward strand.
GGCTTTGCATATTTTGCTTCGGCTGTTACTTGAATTTTTGTGTTGAATAATAAATTTTTTTTTTTTTTAATTTTCTTACTTGGGCACGTCTTTCTTGTTCTTGCTTCTCTCTTTTTTATTTCTAAAAACTTTCTATTTCGTTTTAATTTGTCGTTATTTATTGTTTAGAAAAGAAAAATATTTTTTTTATTTATTTTTCCTTAACTGTCTGTAAATTATGGCACTTTGTTCGCAGTTGGCTAGCTATGATGGCAGTGTTGTGTTGAATTCGGTGAAGGAAGTAAAAATAGAGGGAAAATATTTACTTCCGTTTCAGTTTGGTTTTGTTTCATGGCTGGGCTTTTTCTGGTTTATGACAACATGGCTAAATTTCCTGAAAGAAAATATAAAAAAAAATAAGAAAAAACAACAACAGAATTATAAACATAATTATGAATATATTGAGCACAGTGGCACCATAAAAAGTATTTATAATTATATTTATATAATTACATAGTTTGTCATAGTTTAAGTTATGAAAGTTTTTTTTGCTAAAGTTTTCTATATCGACGCCTCCGTTCTATAACATTCTAAGTCGAAAAAGTGTGTTTTGAGTTATGAGCTCTCAAAGTTTTGACGCGACATACGACTATATGTGCATTCTAAGGAGATATTTCCCTATAACGTCGGAACGGATCGGCGCATCTTAACCAAATTAGACAGTATTTCAGTTAGAGAACTTAGAATTTAAAAATGCAAGAACATTTATAACGTTCTAAGTGTACTTAGAACAGTTAGAACGTTATAGAATGGAGGCGTCGATATGTACCACTAGGGAGGCAGTGACTTCGCGAATATATTGGGTTTTGAATTACGTGTAATGGTGTACAATTTTGGTCATTAAATTGTAGGTCAAATGTAAGATGTAATTCTCACTGACGGATTGTAGTTTGTTAGTATAAACCCTTCTTAATTTTTGAAAACAGAAATTCAGTCAGCATGTTTCGATAGCGCTCGCTCATTTAATCTGGAATGAGCTTCGTCAATAAACGCAACTCTTTGGAAAAACTGCTCATTTTCGACCAACTTCAATGAATCCAATCAGCAAAAATAAGACCCAAGCGGTGTATGTATGTATGGATTCATACATATATTATAAGAACGTATGCTTTAAGTAAAATGTTCCACTTATTTGAAGGACAGAGACCAACAAGTTGCGAAGAAATTCGAAGTCTTATTCAAAATTTAGCCCTACAGCAGCAAAATTCTGTTCTGTACGTACGATTTTGTCTTGTAGCTGCTTTTGAATCTGACAGAGTGAAATTAGTACGAATACGATTAATGACTGCGCGCATTGCTAGAGCACTAGCGCACCGGTTGTATTAAAAGTGAAATGGACGAAGTGTTGCATGAATTTTGCAAACAGATTTCTTTCTTTTTTTCAATTATTTTAGCTTTAAACTTTGCTGAACAGAATCAAATGTTTATAGTTTATATATTTATATAATATAGTCCCACTATAGTTTTCATAATGTGATTTAAAATGGAAATGAATTGCAATACAAACCTTTTAAATATTTTATGCAATAATCCTTACGTTCTGCATGTCATTAATCAGCAACATTTGTCGGCGTCAACATTCATATGAAATGCAAGAAGACACGGAGCACTTTTTAATTTTAATTTTTTTAAACTACCATTGCAATAATTTAATTTAAATAATATGGACACAATTTCTTACACATTTTTTTACGCGTTACTACTCGGCACTCTTCTTTTAATTTTTTCTTAAATTTTTTAAATTCAAATGCAATTTTCGCGTTATCTTAAATGGTATCCGAAATATTTTATATTTTATTATTTTTTCGTACTTCTTTTAGAGATTTTTGTGCTTCATTTTCTAGATAAACTTGTAATTTTCGATCTTATAACCACCATTTATTTAATTTTTATTTCTCTTTTCTTTTAATTTTTCTATTGGATTTTATTTTTTTTTTATTTTTTGACAGATTTTTTAATTATTTTTTCACTAGCAAGCCATTGAAATGGTTTTTTCGTTGCGTTTCTTTATAACTCGGCCTGTGTTTGTAGAGGTAATAGTTGGTTTTCCTAGCATGTTTCCTTTTTAAGTTTTAAGTTGGTATGTCAGACAGTTGATTGTTGGTGCCTGTTAGACGGTGTCAATCAGTTATAATTTGATATTTTTATTATTTATTCTTAATAGTTTAGCTCTCTAGTGGTAACATAGCTTAGTTTGCATTTGAATTCAAATTTGAATTCGTATTTGAATTCAATTCATTTTGATTTTATTTTTCTTTCATTCACTTTTAAACCATTTATATCCATTTAAACGTGCACTACTATACTTGTGTTTGCATTTTTTATGTAAATTTTAAATATTTCTCTTATTCTTATTATTTAAAAGTAATTCTGTGTATTTCCATCGAACGAACACTTCACTTGATTTTCAATTGATTTGTAATTTTTTTTTTCATTTTTTAACTTATTTTTCTTTGAGTAGATTGGTTTTTGGATTTTGTTTTGTTTTACCGTTTTCATTGCTTTCAGTCCTTGTTAATTGTAACGGTGAGAATTGCATTTCATTTTGCCTCCTTTTATAATTAATTGCCTGCTAAACGTGGCTTGTTTGCTCGGCTCATAGACACCACCGTTGTACACCGCATTTATCTGCAAAGAAAAGAGTTTTGTTTGGTAAAATAAATAAAGAAATATTAATTGTTGCTTAAATATTCAAGTTTTTCAAATATTCTGTTTGTCAATTATTATTAAAAGTTATTCGTTTCGAACAGCACTTATGGTTAGATAAAGGCATTAAGGGCCAAAACTACAGCAAACAGAAAAACGAAAAAACGTTTCCAAATCATTAGACATACTGTGGACAGGCTGAAATGGTGTTGAACTTATTAATAAATTAATTTAAAAAAATAAAAATATTTCAATTCAGTTTAATATTGAAAGCTTTTAGCAGGGTGAAATCCGGTTTCTAAACCTTCTGCCTGCCGTGTCATAAAAGAACTAATTATAAGACACAGTCACATAAGTATGAGTATTTAATTACTTTCTCAGTCCCCCTAAAGCTGTGTTTATTTTTCATTAAAGCCCACAACTTGTTGGCCGCCCAGTGATGACGCTGTGAATTTCAAACATGTGATGACAAGTTCGTATTTCACTACATATATCAAACGTGATTTAGAATCAAATGATTTTCAACTTTATTTTTAATGGTGGGGGAGAATATTTCATAAAACCACAAAAAAAAACAAAAGCAGTGTAAAAGAGGAATCCGTTCAAGAGATTGGAGAATAAAGTTCCCCCTTTTCTAGCAGCCATGGCTTGTATAATAATTTTGGGTGTAGTAAAGCAAAACCGCCATACGAGTATTTTGTGCTTTTCATTTGGAATGGGTGTGAAGAAAACCGTCCGGTGCTGTTTCTTTTTGAGGGAGTACTTTCATGAATTGAATAAAATTCATTATTTGTACCACTTTGAGCGGAGTAAGAGCAAGAATAACCCTTTATTTCGGCAAGGATGTCCTTTGCCGCAGCAACTTTATTCATTGATTTTATTCATCTTTTTCTATTTTCTTCTTCTTTTTTTGCTATTTTCTGTTATTTTTTGTTTTATATGTGCAGGAAATTAAATCTCCATAGATTTTTAGACAGAAGCTGTAAATGTCAGCACAAACAGTCAGTTCCGAATATTAAAAGGCAATGGCGACACACATGCACAGACACTTTCAGAGTAAGTAATGTTTATGCTGTGATTTTGTAATAGACTGTAAATGCTTAGATAAACGGACAAACAGAGACATACATACAGAGACATAGTTAAAGGGTTAGTCTGGAAAAATAACCAAACCAACTAGTGTAAGGAGTTCTATAGTTTATTTGTTTTCCGTTCAAATATTCCATCCCTCCATTTCCATCTCGTTCGGTTTGCTGCTGTAGTTATCGCAACCTCCCAATTACGAGTGCACTGTCCCAGTTCTTGAAGTATCATGCTTCTTCGGATGTTTTTTGGTCGAACAGAGTTTATTCAGCTTTGAGTATTCTAGTTAAACAGGTAATTAGTCTCCTGTAGCACGTTCTAAGGTTCTCCCTAGAGGATTGCTATATATCGTTACATACATAATTTCTTTTACATAATTTTTCACACAGCTTTTCACATCACTTATGCTGTGTGTGTTAATTTTATAGATACGTAAGTGGTAGGTCCTACAGTATAGTCAATTCCGAACGACAGATTTTTGAGAAACTTTTCATAGCAATTTTATTTACTCTAGAAATTTTTGCCAAAAAGCTGCTGAGAGGAAGTCACCGAAGAAATATTTTTTCATATTTTCGTTTTTTTGAGGTGTCTGAGCTGGGGTTTGAACCGAGGCTTCACATTTTATAAGCCAACACACTACCTACTAGACTAAGGCTACTTCGTACCATCCATTCTTTACCATCTTTAACCCTTTGCGACGGTATTAATATATATATATGGGTGTCATGCTGGTCGGAATTAATTTTCGTTTCGTTCCCTTTGCGACCGTATTAATTTTATATATGGGTGTCATGCTGGTCGGAATTAATCGGTAATAAAGCTTTGGTGGCTGGGAGCAGACATACGACTAGAATGGTAAAAATGCTTTGGTGGCTGAGAGCAGACATACGGTCGCAAAGGGTTAAACTAACAACGGAGTAGTTGCACAAACTCAAATTTCCAATTTTTTCTTTCGTTGTACTTCTGTGGACGTTTAATTATTTTAAGCACTGTTCGACCATCAATCTAATACTGTCGTAATAGTTTAACTCGTTAAATAATTGAAACTAAAATTAATTGATGCTACCAATACCGATAAGAAGTGGCAATAATAAGTGTAATCGTACTTATTTAAATTATTTATTGAGTTTTAAATTGATAATTGAAATCAATTAGGACTTTGGGGAAAAAGCTACACTCAACGAAATAAAAACAATAACAAACTAATTTGCTGTAACTCATAAAATAAATGAGAAATAATTGAAGCTTTCGAAAAGAAAATGTTTGCATATTTAGGCTGCGTATGTGCAGAATTATGTTGTTATCGAAAATTGGAAAAGCAATGCACTTCGACGTTAATTACATTGAAAACTATCTTTGTTATTAGAAATAATAGCATCCGTACTCATCAGTAGATTGGCAAATCATAGAAAATAAATGTCCTTCATTTGGGATAAATGTGGCGTAAGTGTTAGTGCCTGATAAAGCAGCCTTAGATCACGTTGTGATAAACTACAAGACTAAGAACTAAGAACTAAGAATCAGCTGCAACTGTTCTACAAGACGGACATATTAAGTCTAATTCTCGATATTGATATGGAATCTGGACATCCTTTCAATGCTCTCGCTTAATGCATTGTACCCATAGCCATGCCTTCAACTATTATTCAGACTGGTACATGTAGCAATGGATTGTGGAAACTAGGACGATAGGCATAGCTCAACATTTTAGACCTGTACGGAAAAATCCAAATCTAGATATGAAGTCTAAATCAGTTTCCACAAAGGAACAGATTTGCGTCAGACTATCCAGAGGTATTTATAATAAGGCCGATATTCAGAAAGCTTACCAACCCAATTCGTACATTTTGTGATGATAAGAATGAATCACTAGAACACATTCTTGCAAATTGTCGGGCATTAAAGCATTTCAGAAGGAAACACCTGAATGCTCATCAGATGCTGGGCAGTTATTGTCCTTGTTGATATCATCATGAACTTTGTCTGGTCAATAGGCTTAGAGGAGGCATTATAGAGATGTAGTTTGAGGAGAGTACAATCGATTGTATGGTCATACTACTATGGCAACTTTTAATGACAATAATTATCGCTTCCATAACAGAAAAATATCTCAAAAGAATAGCTGAAGTATTCGAGAATAGCGTGACAGTTAATTGCTACTCAGACCGACTACTTTTAATTCATATAGGATTGAGGCATTCCAAACTTTGGATAAGGAACTAGAATAGGAAAATAATCGACTCTTGCCTCATTGTTTGCAGTAGTCGATTCTTTCAACAAAATTTTTAACATTCCTACAGTATCTCAAGGATAAGTGGCTGAATATTTTTTGATATAAAAGGACACACGTTAACATTTTCTCATGCAATAAAGCTAAAATTTTGTAGAAAACGTAATACCGTTCAGATCATAATCTTCAATTGCAGGTCATAAAATCTATTTTCGTTCGCCTACAGCCTTCTTCTAGAATCAGTTTCGAAAAACTACAGGCCAATGACACCTCCAGATCATTATACGCATCAAACAGATGTTTCTGGAATCTCCGAGCCTTATATGCGACAATTTTTGTTGTTAATTTAGTAACCAACTTCAGTAATCAACTTCATCCTTGCACAAAATTTTGCTCAAAAACATATCATTGAAAGCATTTTCCTTTATCATTTATTCTGCATTTGTACTAAATTGTGAATGGTCAACCGATTTTAATAGTTGCGTAAGTTAAACTTCATATGGATGGAGAGGCATGTCCTATTGCAAACCTTTCCCTAACCAAATGGCACTTCAGATGCATTCTTACCAATGAATGGATGACACGATATCGAAAGTTTCCGTACTTCAGAAGGACAGACACTGACATCAACCAGCATCCTGCGGTTCGTCAGAGCAACAAGCTATGTACAGATATGGCGTATTTTGAACACACATACATAATTGGTCACTACAACCCTTCAGTCAGGATTACGACCTAGTTTCTCACACCACTTATGTTGTGTATGTTAATTTTATACATGAGTGGCGGTGCCTACAGTTTAAATTCGACTCCGAACGATTTTTTTGAGAAACTTTTCATGACAATTTTATTTACTCTCAGAGTTTTTGCCAGAAATCTGCTGAGACGAAGTCGCCGAAGTAGTACTTTTTGTATTTTGTTTGATGTCTGGCCTGGGGTTTGAAACCTGGCTTTACGTCTAATAAACCAACACACTACCTACTAGACTACGACGACGTATTTTGAACAGCATTGACTTATTAATGCCTCAGTATTTTCTATTGAATTATCCTTGTGGTTGAGTCTTTTATTGCCTCCTTAAGCTAAAAGAATCATCTTCGAAGAGCAACAAACGAATGCTTTGGGAGAAGCAGAAAAAAGGCAACAAATGGGACAACAACAACAAAGGATCTGATTCCTTAAGCGTTTGCGACTATAAAAATTCATTGCAACCGAACAGACAAACAAACAAAAAAAAAAGAAATTTAAAAAATATTTTTTCTTTCTTTTTCAATTTTTCTTTTTGTTGTTGTTGTTCTTGTAACGAAAATGCTTTTGTTTACAAGGCAAGGTAAAGAGAATCCTTTCTGAAGTGGAATCGAAGAGAAAATTCTTTCAGATACACACACTCAAATCTATAGAAATGTTTCTCTCATCTTCATCAGTGGCTGGATGGTCGTTTGGGTAGTCGTTTACTTGGAAGGACTAAACAAAGTTACAATAAGAGCAGCGACAACAACAACACAAATAGAAAAAGAAATCAACAAACCAAATGTTATTTTGAATTTTTCGCAAATTCTATAAAATCCTACAAAAATATTGCAAGTGTTTGCAATTGTTGAGCATTTGAGAGCACAAGAGCAGCAGTGACTGTCAATCACAAAAATTTGAAGAGTTTAAAAACTAGGGTGACCATATCACAAATATATTAATACAGCAAGGCAGAGAGAAGACATGATTGCTTATATTCCTTTGTCTATTTTTTTGGATGATGGCTTGCATTTTTAAGACGGTAACTAGCATTTTTTGGTCAATGACTTCCATTTTTAGCGATAAGAAAAATGTTAGCTTCGTTCCCCGTACAAGATTCGAAACCTACATCTCCCAAGTAACGTCCGGATGCAAGAAAACCTGTTTTGGAATCCTTGATACCATGGCTACCCAGCCCATTTCCCACATAAATCCGTTTCTTATCCGATTTAGTGCCATTTATACACTGCAAGATCTACTTTTTCACAATAAGGATCATCCTTCGCAGACACTGTTAAAACAATAATTGTTTTTTTTTTAATTTTTTAATTTTTAAAACAATTTGCGAATTACCAGAGAAACTGTTACCGTCAGGAATGTCTGGAGTATAATTCTTAAGGAATGGAAAAGATAATACAAATCAATTTCTACTCAGTAAGGCAAAGACCAAAAGCTATCTTTTATAATGTGAGATTAAAAGGCAAAAATTTATAAATTGGGCCAACTTTATGGTCGGAAGAAATAAAAACAAATCATAAATTAAAACTGGAAGCAATCAAGTACGAGTAATATGATGATGATAATGGTTTAAATAAAAAACACAAAAAAATATGTTAAAGAAATATTTACAATAAAAACAACAACAATATGAATAAAATATATTTTAATTTAAATTGAAATTCTGAAATTTATTCTTAATATTTGACTTTTTAACAAACATAAGCAGGAAACAAAAGCATACGATAGAATATCAGTAGAGAGAACAATTCAAATATTATGGATATGATGTGCTCACTGCGTACAAAACTCCTAAGGAAATGCTGTTAGAAGCAAGCCTTGACAATCTTTGATAACTATTTCTATTGAAGCTAATTTTACGAGGGAAATTTTTTAGAGCGGCTCAGCTCTGCAAGCAAAAGAGGAATTTATCTGAGTGATTGAACTAGCCGTGGCAGAATGGATTGTTAATTGTTCCTCTGAAATGCTTGAATCGAGAATGTAGAAGATATATTGTGTACTTTGATCACCGCTCTTGTTATAAAAGCCTTATAACAGACAATCAGCCTCAAAATGAATTCCGCATTGCAATATGGAAATAAATTGTAAACCATTGAAAATCATGTAGTTTTTGTTTACACGAAAATATCTGGCAAAAGGATAGAGTTTTTACTACAATTAGTAAAGGATGGTTTCAAGTGAAGAATTACTAAGATACAGGAATATAAAAGCCATTTTGGTGACCTTAAATATTTCCAGACTTGTGGTTTGTGGGACACCATACGGAGTACACCTCCTCACCTTAGCTAAGGAGCCTCAATCTGAAAACTTTACTGAAGACGATAAAACGAACATGTTATATGACTATAGACAATAAGATTATTGACATGGCAAAGAATTTTAGGAATTTGCGCTGAGATTACTATAGAAATGGTACAAAGAATGTGGGCCAAAAGTTAACCCAACCAAACAAGAGTTAATATTAGAGGGAGTAGCTTTCCATCTACAAAATAACTCAAAATATCTTGGGATCATAGTGGACAGCAAACTAAACTTATTTTCGTGAGAAAGCAACGGGCCTACACTTGCAATATGTATACTGACCATACGACTTTGTAATCAAACCACCATTCGGCCTCTGAACTAAGCTATGCCTATTGAGGCGGCTGCCAATTCAACATAATAAATAAATAACAGCCCTCACAGAGTCTACGCTCAAAGTGATGTCGGTTACATTTCCCATAATTCACTGTATTTTCAGCAACACCAACTCTCTATTTCTCTATCTCTGCATTTCTCTCTCTTTCACTACTTTATTTGCTTAACTGTTTTGCTTTTTGATTCTTTTGTTGTGCTGTTTTTTGTTCTTTTTTGTTTTTGTTTATGTTTTATAGATTAAATAAAGAATAAAAAGAGTCATTTATGCTATGCTACCGGCTATTTTTTTGGCTAAAAAGGATAAAGTTAAGTCAAAGCTATATGATGTTGTTGCTGTTGTTATAATTCTTTTTGTTTATGCCTTTACATTTTTTAAAAACAGAAAAAATCAAACAAAAAACAGGAAACTGAAGTAAACACATTCATCTGGTTGTTGGCTTAAAAAAAAGTTTTGTGAGTGGTCATGGTTTAAGTGCACTATGGCCGGAAGAGCTCAAAAAATTTAAAGTTTACAGCTCAAAGCACTTACTGGTTCAAGCACACCACGCAGCGTTTGGTACATACGTACACAATCTCCTTGCTTCATTGATTAATAACTTATAAGTACCATAGTCGGTGGTTCTTCATTTGGTTTGAGTCTTCGAAGAAAAAAGCTTTGTTGTTTATACGCATTCATTTTACTAAACAGGACGAATAAATGAAGAATGAATCTACTACGCGCAACTCGTATATAAAGCTCGGTCAACTAGCAAAATTAATTTCAAATCCAAAATTCGTAACACCAAGACAATTTTCTGATTCTCCGAACTAGGGGATGATCACTGAGTGGTGTCCTTTCAATACTAATGTGGAGACTGATTGTGGACGCAGTTCTGACAAAAATTTTCGAGGCACGACGGCAGACGATGCCAAGATTATGCAGATGATGTAGTCCTCATGGCTAAGAGAAAATTTGAAGAGACTCTATGACATCATTCAAAAAGGTCTTGTCTATTATATTAAAGATTAAAAACTAGCTTCTCACACCCCCCATGTTGTGGCTGTTAATTTAATCTAGGAGTGGCAGGACCCGAGGACAGATTTGAGAAACTACTCATGGTAATTTTATTTCCTCTTAGAGTTTTTGCCAAAAGAGTGCTGAAAGCAAGTCGCCAAGAGAAATATTTCTTTTTAGTGTTTTTGACGATAGAATCTATTATCGGGAACGTAAACTCTGATATGTTAGCTAGCGTAATATCAATTAAAAACAATTCACTTTGTCCGCCCATGTTCTTCTGTTTTCCCACAAAAGGGCACTTAGTGGGTGTTAAAGTCTAACATGTCGGAAAATTATAAAATCTACTATTAAAACTCGCTCTGTTAAAGGTTCTGGCGACTTTCCTTCCATTATTCTAACCTTAGTCTCCATAGGTTTAGTTCTCACTACCAAATGCAATTGGTCACTAGTGACACGTTAAGTGAAAACAGTGATGTTCAATTAGAAACAAACCGTTCAGACAGTGCCCAAACAGGTTAGTTTAGTTAGTTAGTTTTGGTGGGATTGAAGGGAGATTATCTACTATTAGTTATTTACCAGCTTTATCCAAGAAAAGAGGATTTGAGTTCCGCCATCCACCTACGCACTCCGACTGCCACTACTCCTAAGCTTACTTGGTAACACATTAGGCTTCTATTATATATTCCAGCCTTAAATACGAAGCGACTACCAACCATTTTCAATCGATGGCGGACAATTTTCTTGGTAAAAAATTTGCTTCAAAATAACTCATGAAAATCAATTAGAAAGACATAAACATTCTTTATTATTAAACAAAACTATTTTTCTCGAATTTAATCCGTATGTAGCCCATAGTGGTTTTGAACATGTTCTAAGTAGTCATCGTAATATCTTAAGCTTAAACCACAAATATGACTGAAGATTCCAAAAGTAATTTATGGACTCAATGAGTTATTGGATGTAACCAACAGACAATAATAATAACAACACAGACGACAACAACAAGAAAATAAGCATTTTTAAATACAAAATATGTGGATCTTGAGTACATGTTTCCTAATACAGAAGATTGATTTTTTTCTTGTCCAAGCCAATAACTGAAAAGTAATAGGAATCGAAAAAAGTAGACAGAAGAAGATGAAAGAATCTCATTTTCATCCACTTCAAATATTAGGCTTCATTTCAGTAGCCATTATCTTTCAAATACACGAGGAAACGGCTATGGAAAGTGAATTTATTTAATTTTTTTTTGCTTTCGGCCCATTCAAATGCCCACTCATTTAGTTGTTCTCTTTGGTACTTCTTACACATGCCAGAAACCATGGACAAACTGTTGAGTTCTTCCTGTTGTATTGTTTCATTTCATATAATTTTTCATTTTCAAATTCTATTCACTATGGCAACACATGTTTAACAATTTCTGTAATAATTTTTTTTGTTTGATATCCCACGCCATGCTTAGGAGAGTTCTCTTGGAGGCCATCCACACAATGTGACGAGTTTGTGTATATCGCGACTTACATATATTTGAATGACACAGAATAAAGTAGCCGTAGTTTTGTAGGTAGTGTGTTGGTTTATTAAGCGCGAGGCCACGGTTCAAATCAGGTCAGACATGTCAAACAAACCGGCGGCTTCCTCTCAGCAGATTTCTGGCAAAACACTCTAAGAGTAAATAGGATGGCCATGAAAAGTCTTTCAGAAATGTATCGTTTAAAGACGACTTCAAACTGCAGGTCTCCCGCCACTCATGTATAAAAATAACATACACAACACAAATGGTGTGAAAAGCTAAGTCGTAATCCTGACTGAAGGGTTATAATGACCAAGTATGTATGTATGCATAATCATAGATAATGTCATACAAACAATTAGACAATCACAAACACCTAGCGTCTCTTGTGGGAATCGAACTCACGGTCTCAGCCATTTAAATTCTACACAGCGACTAGACCACCGAGCCACCTGATATAGAAAAAACGTTCTTTACAAGTAGACGATAGAAAAATAAGAAACTGTAATGGGAAGAAGAAATCGTTTCAGAAACTACTGAACACAAATGAAATGGTTCGAGAAGAAAAAGAAGAAAATTGAAGTTCAAAAAGAGAGCTGATCGAACATAAACATGAACATGGACGCAGGATCTTGGGAGGATCATTCACAGCTTCTATTCGAAATAAAATAAGTAGAGGAGTGGAGTCATAACATCCACAAGAGTTGTCCTACCTCTACTAAAGCTTTTTTAACAACAAGCTGACCTCAGATAACCACAAACTAACATGTGATTTATTTTTAGTGCCTCTGACAGATGGAATATCATTTGCAAGATTTCATTAAATTCTTCATTGACTGCTCGACCAATAAAATATGCTTCGTGGATACAACAGAATCGTGCAAACTATATGTGGGTTCAATGTTTAATTACAGATTTTTCCCTTTTTTATAGTAAAAAACATTGTGTGTGCAGATAAATTCGGATTTGAAAATCCAAGACGCAATTCAAAAATTTTAGCAGAGCCACATTTGGCTTTGACAGAGCAAAATTTTCTCTTATTAAATTTGTCCTTAACAGAACACTGTTGCTGTTTAACATTATCCATCTGAACTAGCCCACTAAGTTAGGAGCAAATCTTAAGGTATATTCTAGGTCTATGAGTACCATACAACATTCGAAGGTTCCAAGACCTCTTAATATAATCAGCAATATAGCCGCATGTAAAGTGGTATTGAGAAAATTGGCTTTGAAACTATCAATTGTTTGCTGGAAAATTCTCTAGAAAATCAAGAATCACATATGGAGACTCTTCCGTACTGTGGTAGTGGGTTATCTATGATAATCGTGCAAATCGAGAAAATTAGCTCTCTCCATCCCCCACTTGCTACAATACAATCACTATTGCTGAATGTAAATACTACACCATCCAAGTTTAACTTTTGCTGAATCGATATTACGTTGAAGGGGTATAAAGTAGCCGAATTTGATTGTCAAATAAATTTCTAATGAAGCATTTTGGCTTTTTTGTTTCGTGTTTGTTCTTCAAACTGTAGCTGAATTTAAAACAAAAACAACAGCAACAACAGGAAAAAATCTTCCAAAAAAATTACAAGTTTATCTTCCCTGCCGTCTTGCCATTCATCCATCCAGCCATTCATTCGCCCATCTATTGTAGTTTTAAACTCTAAAACATGTCTAGACTACGAGGCTGTATAAATAATACGAAAATTTTCTATTACATTTGACTTTCAAACTCCACACAAAACAAAAATGGGAACAACTTGCATATGCACTTTTGTCATCCTTTCAAAGGGGGTACAGGGTGATACAATTTTCTGTACTTTCTGTCTACACAAATGAATGAATGCCGCCAAAAAGCACAAGAGTGCCACTCTCCATTGGATTATACTATGCCTCACTTTCATTTTGATTTGATCTATTTTGCGTTTTATTTTTTCTCTTGTATGTGAGAAATGAAATTTCAAGGATATTCTTTTTAACTTTACTCCCGTACCCTTAGTCAAAAAAAAAAGAAAATTACAAAAAATGGGTAAAACTGAGAGAACGAAAAATCTTGTTAAATGAACGAAAACTATCGAAATTGTAACACAGACTATAATAATAATGATTAATGTTAAGAAATTGAAGGAAAAAATGTTTGGAAAATTTCATTCATTTAAGGCGCTATTTTACGAAGTATATTTTTAAAAGGAGTACCTAATGGAATACAACACGGAAATTCCACAGGATTACATAAAAGAAAAGTCATTGCATAGCTTATTTATACCATTTGGATCTTCGCTTTTCTAATTTCAGATTGTTTAATAATTCCCTCATAACCCAGAGGATTTTCTAATTCTCCGTTTTGACATAATAGCTGAAAGCCAGTAAATTAATAAATCCATGCAATATGTGTCCTTAGGGCACAGGAATTCGCACTACAGTTTTGTCTGATATCGTATGATACATAATCAGTTGATAAGCTATGACGATAACAACTTGTATCAACTTTGTCAAAAGAAATCCAATATCGATAATTAATACAGCAGTTCTGTTCCATCACCTCTTCTGACGTAATAAATCAAACCAGATTTTAATGAACTTTATTTTCTAATAAAAAAAAGGACCACAAGAAGAAAAACGTTTTCACTTTCAGTCTTTAATTCTGTTCCTGTTCTTTTCGAAAACTAAATAAATGAGTCAAGGTTAATTTGGTAACCATTGTCTTAATTAATTTTATTAATAAAAACACAACAAGCAAAAACGACAAAAAAAGATGCACAAATAATAACAAAACAAACACTTTAACTCTACGAAATCCTCATTGTTCACGCCATAGAAGACAAGACAACACAAGACAAGTAACATAGGCAAGCAACAGCAACACAACTCTTGGTTCTAACGAGAGCTGTGTGGGAGAAATGAGTGCGCGGCCACAAGGAGAATAAAGAGAAGAAAAAAACAACAATAAATAACTGCAATGTTGTTTGATCATAGAATACTAAATTATGATGATGATGACAATTATTATAACGGTGCACAAGTGAATCACATTTTTGTAAAGGAACTGTTTTCGGCTGAATCATTAATTTTTTTAAATACACACAAATTCTCAATTCTCTCATATTCTTGAAACGGCAACAGAAAAAAAAAAAACAAAGAGAAAAGCAATTCAATTAAAAAAGAGAATATGAAGCAAAGGGTCAAACAGAACAAAAAACATTGAGAACAAACAACCAAAACTATGAAAAATTAAAAAACCAGAAAAAGGAGAAGAAACACTAACTACGGTCATAACTAACGGTTATGAAATATAACCGTCATACAGGGTTTTTAAAACTCGAGTTTATATTTGAATTTTATTTTCCCAATATAGTGACCCCAATAGCATAATTGGAAACAATTTTGAGACGCATGGGAACGTTTTTTAAATTAAAATTTTATAGGTATGCGTTGCTTTCGGCAGCAAACTTAATTTAACTTCTTAATTGGTTATGTATTACAGCCTAGTTTCACATAATCCTTGTTGGGGATGTGTTAATTTTATTAACGAGCGACGGGACTACACTACGCCTCTGACTCTGAAAGGCAAATTTGAGAAACTTTTCACGACAATTTTTATATTTTGAGAGGAAACTCCGCCACAATAAATACTTTTTTTATTTCGTTCGTTTTCGAAATGTCATGATGTGATTTGAACCCTTCTACACACCAAAAATCGGCGACTTCACCTACATACTTATTCAATCAAGAAAAAAACCAAGCACTTCATGCACTTTTTCGCACATTTTGTTTAGTAACTCGCCGATAACTGGGCAAATGTTGATTTTTAAATGCTCCAATGTTAGCCCATAAGAAATAAACTAACTGCATCAAATCCTTGCAGTTTGGTGGCCAATTATGATCACCAAAACGTAAAATAATTCTTTTTCCACAGTTATTTTTCAACATTTTTCAGAGTTTCTACCACAAGACTGCTAAGAGGATTTCCCCGAAATTTATTTGTTTACATTTCGTTTGGTTCGAGATGTCTGAGCTTGAGATTGAATCATGGGCTCGCGTCTAATAAGCCAACACATTACCTACTGAACTACGACGACTTCGAGGAAGGCTTATGGGTACAAATACTTAAAAATTTATGATTCCTGTCACCAATTTAACATCCATTTCGCTAGGAGAACTGCTGGGGAAAATTTTAGCCGGCAAAATAGACATTCCAATTCCCTGATGCTTCTAACTACTTTCCTTCTACAAGATCGAAATATTTCCCTAAACTAAACTAAGGAGTTCGCAATCTCCTCCACATCGGGCACAAGCCACATTGTGTTCCCTAATTAGGGTTCTAATTCATATAGAGATCCAGGATTTTTCTTGGGGATTAATACGTTTGGTCTTTAAAGCTTAGCTAGCATGTAAGAAATTTACGTTAACTTGAAGAAAAAACATTGTCATCGAGACTGTAAATCTGTTGCCTTAATTCATTTGTTGATCCAAAAACTCAAAGTCGAAGTAAGAGGATACAAACTGAGTCCATTCTACCGCTTATGATTTTTGCTGACTGCGTTGAAGACAGGGCTAGATATCAAGAAGTACTGTTTAAGCACTTAACAAGGTCTCAAACAAGATTCTGCGAACCGTATAAAAAAGCCTCATTAGACAAATTTACATACAAACAAACCTGCGTCTGTTCTCACTCAAAATTTGTTTCTATACTGCTATGCATCTTTGCATTCTGGAACACATTGGCAATCGCCACATGATAATACAGCAAGAAGGACAATTGAATGGAATCCCCAAGGCAGCACAAAACATGCGAGCACCTGAAGATAACAGACAGAAACTGATAAACAGATCAGAGAAGAATTTTCGTTGCTCGACTTTGTTTTACTGTGGAATTAAAGAAACAACGTTTCTATTCAATCAGGTGTAATCCATAAGAAGCATTTGAAAGAACGCATGTTAAGCGGTAGTGGAAGACCGTGTACCAAAATAGAACACAAATGGGAAAGAGCAAACAAACAAATTACTGGTGATGGGATTACTTGGAATAATTTTGAAACGGTCATGTGATCCTTAATGGAACAATAAAGGTAGTCATGCATATAAGAGTTAAAAAAACGCAAAAATTTTTAAATCATTTCTTACAAAATAGCTGACAACCCCATGCAAAAGCTTAAATTTGAAATTTTAAAAATCAATTGGAAAAATCACCAAAAAAAATTTTAATTGCCCTCTAGCAACGGTATCAAAATAAAATTCTTAAACCACAAACAACAACAAGGACAATAGAAAATAAATCAAAAATATTTGTTGTGACTAGACAGTGTCATAAATTCACTTTTACATCATTTCGTGGTTTCCGACGGCCATAAACAATATCAAAAACAATGTTAAATAAAATTAAAGGAAACATTTTTGTTTTGCCAGGATCTAAAATTTGTTAAGAGTTATTTTCCAACGAAAAGTAGAAATGATAACACTTACCTGATATTTCCAACAGGAAAATATCCAACTGGTGGTACTTTGATAAACGGGAGGCAGCCAGCCTATTACTATTACACCGCTTTTGAATGAAAACACAATGGCGGCAATAAATTTAAGACAGCAACAACAACATTTAAAAATTGTTTAAAACACGCACTTCAATTATTATTATTTTTAATAAATTGCGATTTTTAAATTTAAACAAATAAAATTAATTTAAAAATGTTCTTTTTTACACACTTTTTTGTTATCCTTCTATAGAATATCACTTCAACATTTTTATTTTGCACTCTTCTTTATTTTTTTTTTTTTTTTTGGTTTTGTACTCTTTTTATCTTTTCCTTATATTTTTGGCCATTAAAAATATTTTCTAAGCCTTTTTTATTAACCGGTTTTTTATACGTTTGGGACAAATTTTTTTTCTTCTTGCTCCATTTTTTTTTTGCATTTACACAAAATCTTTCCTCCACTTATAATCAGAATCCTAGCTTGGCTTTTTCTATTTGTATTTCTTTTTTAACTTTATTTGTAATTTATTTATTTTTTCACTTTTTTAAAATGACTTATTTTACAGACCGTAGTTTAGTTTAAACGAATAGGATGCAATACGCGAGAGACTTTGCGAAACAAAAAAAATAAATATTTTAAACTCGTCCCTACATTTTCATGGCAAAAGTTACACTGAACATCATGACCAAAGCACAGGCAACATGTTAGCGGGTAAACATAACGAGAAATGCATGCAAAAAGCACCTACAAACACTCAACACACACAGTTCTTTTATGTTTTTCTTTCCTTTCGTTTTAAAAAACACAAAACTTTACAAAAAGCAATAAATGCACATGTAATGTTTTACACTCGCGCATACACATACTCCCATACATATGCTCTCATAAATAGAAAGAGAATTTTGATTATAATTTAGTTCTCTTTGCAGAGTTTAGGGGACTGTTCGCCATGTGGAAAATATAGTGAATCGAAGTTCTTTTTATTTCAAATTTTAAATAAATTTAACAGACTGATGCATACCATAGGTTTACAAAAATTACAAGAAAAACAAAGCATTATAACACAAATTCGTCTAAAATCACAAGTTTTAGTAGTATGGGTAGTATTTTAACACTCTTTATCTGTTATTGCTGACTCCACTATCCCCTCTCCAAAAAAAAACACTCAACATAATATATCGATAGCTGTGTGCATTTGTTGCTTTAATAACAATTTAACCGTTTGTCTTACAACGAGTCCCATTTGGGTAATATTAGTAAATAACTCGTTAAATGCATTAGGCAAAGGAGAAAAACTTTGATTGAAAGAGAATGTAAAATTATTGAAGGGAGCTTATCATGTAAGTCTCTTTTTTCATACACTCATTTACATGAACCGGCTATTCCTTATTTTTCCTCCCCAATGCCTTAAAACATGTGCACGTTGTTTTTCTAATTGCTTTGGGAGAAAATAATTGTTGTTTATATATGAGAGAATGTTATCTCTCTCTTACTCTTTCGGTTTATTTTGTATTTTTAGCAAACAAATTTCTTTAGTAACTTTTTTTGTATGAGTGTTTCCTAATCGTTTAGTGAGTTGATTGTCCACACAATTTTTCAAATGGCTCATGTTATTAACAGTCCTTAGGGTTGGTAGTCCGCACTGTTGTTTAAACGACTCTTGTGTTGCTTCACCAAAAAATTTTTCAAATGGTTCAAGTTATTAACAGTCCTTAAGGTTGGTTGTCCGCACTGTTGTTTAAACGACTCATGTGCTGCTTCTCCACACTATTTTTCAAATGGCTCATGTTATTAACAGCCCTTTAGGTTGGTTGTCCCCACTGTTGTTTAAACGAATCATGTTATTAACAGTCCTTAAGGCATTGGTTTATTTTACTATGGGACATTTGGATGGTTCAGTACCAAAATATTTGGTACAAAAAGTAATAAATTAGTAATTGGGACGGCGCAGAATAAAGCTGTTGTATAGGAATTTTTTACAAGAGAAATATAACAATATTTCCTTTTTGTAATTCGTATAAATTTTTGCATTGTATCATAAATAAAAAAAAATGTTTTCTTCTGATTCTTTACTCCATTAAGATACTAAATAATAATAAGTGGTATTACTCCACACTGTAAAGCATGATGTACAAGCGTAGTGTGTAAAGCAGTTGTGTTTAATTTCCAATGTGTTTCGCTTTGTAGAACATTCAATCTCTCTCTTGTGCTCTCTTGCATTTTCTTAATCTTTTTTGTCGATTCTACTATCGTGTGTATGTGCGAATATATGTTTGGCGTTTAAGCAGCTGTTTTACTTTTTTTGGGGATTTGTTTCTATGGTTGATATGCCGCTATATATTTCTAGCTTTCGCTTGTTGTTTTTTTATTGTTTATTTTTTTTGTATTTCTTCCTACTTTGTCCTTTACGTTTTTGCCTTCGAAGTCATTGTTGTTTATTTGCAACTCTCTAGAGAGTTGGTTTGCATTTCGTTTAATTTTTTGAATGAGACAGAGCTGCCGTGTATTTAAAAAACGGCAAAAAGTAAGTATTTCAGTTATTTTTGGTAGGAAATTAAAGTAGTAAACAAATTGTGAAAACGCCAATGTTTTTAAAAAGAAACTAAAAATTAATTTTCATTTATACTAACAGAGAATATACAATAATAAAGACTGTCTGTGTATGGACAATTGTATTTAAAAGCGACCACATGCAACAGTTTGGTAACGGGTAACTGAAGAAGAACTTGTAACTTTCTACTGATGAAGTTGCCATAATAAACCCAAAGTGACTGCATCCCCAACAATGTTAAACAACGGCCACTTATGGACTGAGGGGAAATACTCTTTATCAATCTCCAATGTGAGTCTATGTTTTGAAAAAGCAAAATTCACAAAAGCTAAGTCGAAAAGTGGGTAAAACTCAGTCAACACACATACATACATAATTGGTCATTATAACCCCTTAGTCAGGATTACGACCTAGTTTCTCTGTCAAACAAGCCTAATATTATTTCCTTAATATTGTAGGGAAGCATAGTGAGAAAGAAAAACAAGACTGCCAGCAGACGATGAAGATATCGAAGGCATCTCACCTAGCAATTATTCACGTCGTAGCATTTCTTTAAAAATAGAACCTTGAGAAACTGCGGTCGTGCTAACAAGTGGAAGTTTCTCTGCATTCAAGCCTATAAATGGTTACAACCCAATCCGTTCTAAAAATATTTATTGAAACCAGTGCAGTAATGATTAAGAACACTATAGTCTAGTAGGTAGGGTATTGAGGTATTAAGCGTCAAGCCACGTTTCAAAGCACAGATCAGACGTCTCCAACAAAACGTAATAAAAAGAATATTTCTTCGGCTACTAAAATTGCCATAAATAGTCGTCTTTAAACTTTGAACTTTGCACTCATGTATAAAGTTAAGATTATTTACACTATTTCCTTCCACGATGATAGCCATGAAAAGTTTCTCAATAAAATCTGTCGTTCGGATTCAACTTTAAACTGTACGTCCCACCACTCATGTATAAAAAAAACATACGTGGTGTGAGAAGTTAAGTAGTAATACTGACTGTAATGAACAATTTAGTAAGAAAAGCGGCCATTAGATCTCAAGACCGTGTACTATAACAAGACACTGGACCATGGTTGCATATTCCGAATGTTGGCAATACCTCTCAACAACTTTTTCCGGCACATGGGAATTTAAAAGAAGAGATTTTTTTTTCGTCTTGAAATTATAAACAGCACGGTCGTCTAACCAAAGTTGATTTTAATAGTGCCTGTACTTATTATAAGCCAGGACTTACAGTCGAATGATAAAATAGTCACTATCGGTATTATAACGGGATTTTAAGGCTGGCAATTTAACCTACCATAGTACGAATCCTTTTGCATAAACATTAAAATTTAATTGAATCCAATCACTGTAAAGAGTATTCTAATAGCTCTCGTACTCCTAAATGTCATACAATTTTAGATTTTCAGGGATTTTACCTCTTATAAATCAAGAGTCTATTTGCAAATCAAATTACTTCGGCTCTTTTCATAAGCAACCATAAAAGAACTGCCACGCAGACGATAAAAAATTTCATTCACATTGAAAATCCATGACAATTACACTAATTCGGCAATTTTAAACCATTAACTGGTTTTATGACTGTCTGTCTATTGGTGCAACGGCATGAATTTTTATGCTTAAACAATATTTATTGCTATTGTTTTCATAGTTGGTCTTTATGATATGGGCAATTTTAGATATCCTTGTTAATTTTATCTCATTTATTGTTCATTACATTTGATTACCATAAAAATGCATATGGACACATGCATACACCTGAAAACCCTTGAAAGAGAGACAAATAAAAACTATTTCATCATCATTATAGCCATCACACATGCAAATTATTGACGATGATCATGATGATGTTATTGAGCACGGCAGCGCAGTTAAAAGATTTGTATTGTTAATGTTATGCTTTAAACGATCACTGGATATTATAAACATCCTTCTTTTCTTTGTTTTATTTTTTGTTGCTCAGCTCTAAAAGGGTCACATTTTTGTTTTATTCTTCAACATATTGTTGTTGGGCTATGTTAGCTTCCTTTTCTGTGTTTATTTTCGCATTGACTGAACAAAACGAAATTCTTGTCATATGAAATCCAATTTTAGCATCATCAAATGAAAATTTCAGACCTATAGGACACGCCAACAAAAACAACAATAACATCAAAAACAACTGTTGCTACCACTACATTAAGAAGAAAGTACAACAAGAACTGGCCATGAAAGTAATGTGATTTTATACGCCAACCACCTGACACTGACTCTGACTCTCTTTTATCGCTTATACAGCAACAGCGTAACTTCATTGCAACCAACAACAAAAGACTAACAAGAAAAACAGCAATAAATGCGAGGAATTTCCTTCATTTAATTTTAAGTGCGAGTCCTGTTGAATGGCGTCGGTAATAGTGCAGGTTTGAGAGCTAGACGCGTACCCATTCATGCTGCACTCATTATAGGATGTACACAATGTTGTGTGTGCATGAGTGTTGCAAGTTTAGAAAGTATATGTGACATTTTTGGTAGACAATTATTTAAGGTCATTTGCAAACGTTGCAGACACTGACACACCCACAATACATGCAACTTAAATGGATGTGCCACAAAAACATGATTATTTCGAAATGCCCACCCCCATTATATATTGGGGTTATAGGATACCTTCTTAAGCATTAAATATTATTTTTAAAGCATTTTTAAATGCAATTTTTATTATAAAATCCTAAGGTTATTACTTCGCTTGGGACAAAAGAGTTTCCTCTGAATTATTGTTTGTTTGTGCGACTTCTGTAGGAGGTTCCATCCCTACACTTGATCTTAGCCACTGCCGGCTTCCTTTCGATCTTTGTCACCCAAATGATTCCGTGTTATCTGTTCTCCATAGAATTGCCGATGATTCGCCACGTTCAGGCTGTGATCAATTCATTCACGAACGTCCTTTAGATGTCTGTTCCATAAATTTCCGTGTCGACGTTTTCTCAGGGAGATTCCAGTTCGGTCCAGAACTTTGACATATCGTCGGATATTGAATTGCTGACAAACTAACAAGGCTGGCATAGGGCTAATAATTTCCGAATTATTACAGTTGAATGATGGCCTCAGTTATATTGGTTATTGTCTGGTAAGAACAATACTCTTCTTTCCTCAAATGGCATGGTTATCCACGAACTTTTTCGAATCTCATAGGTCCCACTGCTCTATTGGAAGACATGCTGAACGGCCTGATATTCCGTTGCTGGTTTTTTAAGGCAGTGAGGAGTGACGTAAAATACTGTTCCAACCTTAACATTACCACCAGCATGCCTAATCGTTTTAAGTGTGTACTTTGGATGATGTTCTAGATTTGGAGGACGTAATATTTTCCCATCAGATCTGAGGAGGCAAAACTTCGACTATTAGCTCCAAAGTATGTTTTTCCAAAATCTCATCGGCTTATTGCGTTGTTCTCTCGAAAAGGCTAGACAAGATTTAATTTTTTTTGATCCACCCACGTAAGTTCTTTCATTTAGTCGTCTTTTTATCGTCTCGGATGGTTGCATATGTATGTACATAGGTACCAGAGCTCTGCAACCGGTGATTCAGTACTGAAAAACATGATCCTCTCACTCAGCTGATCATAGTTATATACATACAAATGCCTTAATACTCGTTCTGATTATTCATTTTCAAATCAATCGGTACAACATATTTTATGTGAGTGCCCTGCACTTCAAAACAGGCACGTCATCAGTTTTCAGAGTGACAGAACGTTTGAAGATCTGGGCGTCTTAAACATGCCACAAAGGGAACCAGCCGGTTCCATACGGACCTTGGGTAGTTTAAACCCACCACTAACGAATCATAACAAAGTGGCTTACCTCTACACTGGGTAATACACTAATGGGCTATATAGACCACCAAGTTAACTTGCTGTGAACGGTAAGCTACCTGCTAATCTAAATCGAATCGATGAATTCGAGTGGATACAGTTAGAATGTACCTAATAATAATTTTCGGCAATAGGTATGTACATTGCGATAATCTCTAACGATCAAACAACTTCTGTAACGCTTCCAGTCCTTGCTTAAACTTCATTAAAATCTTGTCAATATTTTTTTCATTTTTTCAATCATAACATAGAGTACATAGTAGTAGATTTTAGCTATCTTTTGTACGTGTTTCTCGGTTGTTAAGGGAGGCGACTGATAGCCTTGCCAGACCAGTTGTTTTAAAACCACTAAACGGATAACCCGATACAAGTCTAGAAACAGATTTGTTGCAACCATGATATTAAGGAATGTGATTTAATTTCTTTGTATTGTATTGGTGTCATTTCGGCCGTCGATTATTTTTGTAGCACTCTTTTCATTTCATTTATATGAAATGCCACTCACTCAACTGAGTTTATAAGTTATTTTCCTATTTGTTTGGTTACCTACCCTCTTTATATTTTGAAAATACTCAATTGCTAAAATATTTTTGAACCATGTCACTCATTTATATGAAGAGTCACTCATTTACTAATTGAAATATTTTTGTGGTGTTTTTATACAAACTGTGTTAAGAAAAACATTCAAAGCTCAAATATTTTTGAATTATGTTCGTACGAATCTCGTCTGAAATCATCAAACAAAAACAGGATACCAGAAAAACAAAAAGTTGCCTGAGATCCTGAAGTCCTGTTTTTGTAAGACAAGCGAATAAATACACGTTCGTCTGTTTATATGGAAATCACAAACAAAAACGCTCAAAAAACACTCAGGGGACTAATCAGCTATTGTGTCTGTTGTAATAATATGGAATATATGGAACGCAATATGGTCGCTAAAAATTATTCAAAATGAATTGTAAAGCTATTCTAGGAGATGGAATGTTTATTAAACAAATAATGATTGAGACAATTTTTTCAATTACAAATTGTAACTCAATGCATAACAAGTAGCTTGTAAATATTACATACGGTAGGGTACTCACATAACATTTTTTAGAACAGTTATTTAGGATCGACCAATGAACAAACAGAAACACATTTAAATTCTGTGTTTCTTTCTCTTTGTGGTCAGTCATTTAATTATTCTGATTGCCTGTTACATCATAAAAGGAGCGCAGCGAGTATAAAGAACATGAACGCGTGTCATCGTTCATCGCCATGTCAGTCATATGTGTCTGACGCTAAGAAGTCCCACATGAGCCATGTCAGTCATATGTGTCTGACGTACGCGATTTGGTAAATCACAAATGTCCGACACAAACGACGCTGTGTTCAAAACAACAGGTTAATACTTGTTGCATCTTGTTTGTATGCGTGAGACATATAAGACTGACACGGCTTGTCGAAAAAAAGGTTTAAATATAGGGCCATGTCAGTCATATATTTCTGACATAAAAAATAGTGTTCTTCCGGGAATTTTGGCAAAACAAATTTTTCTGTGATACATTAAGTTTGCTTGATACATTTTTAACTAAATTATCTAATAAAGTTACCGTGGCCCATGTGAAAATTTTTATAATATTATCATGGCGATGAACGTGTTAAGAACATCATATCTACATACCTAAAAGAAAACATTTGATAAAAAACCTTTTAATAATCTCATTACAAACATAATCTAACCAACGGTTCTGACAACTCGAGAAATTTAAAATCGTTTTATTTTTTTTCTCAATATTTTTCAATGTAATGTAATTTCGGTAAGCATTTACGTTGCTGTTCATATGCATTCCGTTCCGTTACGTTCCGTGGATGTTCCGCTAACGGAGGCTTTATAAAAGTGAACTTCGACAACAAAACACGACCTGTTGAGAGAGGGGAGTTTTCCTATTTTTGTACTTAAGGTTGCCGTCTGTTATTTTGGTTTCAACGCATTTAGCTCAACGACTTTTCCAATGTTGAGAACACTACTAGTGTCCTTTACTTCGTCTTCTTAACTCCTATTCAAGAAAAATCCACTCACTTATATTGAAATATTTTTAGCTATTTTTATAAAAACGACACTGTTTTATGAACACCCTGTTAAGCTCAAATATTTTCGAATTATTATGTTCATATGAGGAATATCGTTTGAAATTGTTCCACGAACAGGAGGCGAGAAATTGTAAAAAGTCGCCAGATATAATTGACACGTAACAAGTAGACTGCCAAAAATTGCATATGGTAGGGTATGCGTATTTTTTCGGAAACAGTTATTTGGGATCGACCAATGAACAAATAGAAAAATATTTAAATTTCGTCTTTCTGTCTTTTTGTGGTCATTTATTTAAGTATTCTGATCGCCTGGTATTAATCGTGTCTGGTAAAAATCGTCATAAGACTGGCGCAGCAGCTATACAGGGTGGGCACCTGGTAAACCCCTTATTACTCAGACATCTGATCGGCTATTACAATAAATTTGTTCAATAAACTTTAGTAAACAATTTTTATTAAACCGGTGCTGGTCACGAAGAATTTTTATGTTACAAGTTGTATCTGAATTACCTCCGAATACTGCGTAGGGCACTCACATCAAATTTTTTTGAAACAGTTACGAATATTTGTTATCGACCAATGAAAGAACAGAAAAATATTTAAATTCTGTGTTTTTCTGCCTTTGTGGTCATTCATTTAATTATTCTGATCGCCTGGTAATAATCCTTGTTTGGTAAAATCGTCAAAAGATTGTGTCACAGCAGCTATACAGGGTGTGCACGTCTTCAACTGGTATTATTGCATCAGACTCAGAACCGGCTATTACGATAAATTTTTTCGATGTATATATTTAGTAAACAATTTTTATTAAACGAGTGCTGGTCACGAAAAATTTTTATATTGAAATTTATATCTGAGTTAGGTGGGGAATATTGCATAAGGTAGGGTACTCACAATTTTTAGGAACAGTTATTTGGGATTGACCAATGAAAAAATAGAAAAATATTTAATCTTTCTCTCTTCCTATTTTTGTGGTCATTCATCTGATTATTCTGATCGCCTGGTATTAATCGTGTTTGGTAAAATCATCATAAAACTTTCACAACTCGTAATATACAGGGTGTGCAAGTAAGTGCTTAAAGTAAAACGAGTAAGTTTATTGAGGAAGATGGTGTCTGAAGGAAGTGCCATCTATTAGACGATAGCTGATCGCTGAGGCCATTGCAGTAGTTATGAGTGAAACAATGTATTTTTTATTTTATTTTTATAAACATATTATTCATATTTATTTATAAATTAATTGTATAACAAATAACAAATATATTTATACTTATATAGTTAAAACAAATAACAATATTATTATAAATTAATTGTTTAACAAATAACAAATTAAAAGTATTAAATAGTACAATATATGCAGTGGGCAGCAAAAGTCTTAGTACCCCAATATATTTTTGGACAGTTTCATGAATTATAACCAACAGTTTGTATATAAACTTGAAGTTTTTCTATTTATTTTATTAACTTAATTCTGTTTTATTATAAAACAAAAATTTTTTTTAACATTTTCCACAAAACAAAAGAAAAATAAAGAAAAGTTTCTGATGACTTCATGTTTTTGCACCGCAAAAGTGTAGGCACGTCTAAGAAGAACTCAGAGTAAATTAAAGATTCAAAGGACTAACATACGAAAATGCTATTACATATCTTTAGTAAGATATCTGTTAAAGTCAAACCATTCATTTAACCCATTTGAAAATGAATGTACCAGTTTTGTTTCGTGTTTTTTTGCCGCCATGCACTCCCATGAGTAAGTTTTTCGGTTGACTTTTGGTTGAGGTTTAGCGACTATGTAATCGTTCTTCCAATGATCTCCTAAATACTCTCTTCATAGTCATATCGGGACTTTGTGCAAGAGTATTAAGCGTGTGACTACTTTGGTGGGCAAATCAAATCTTCACATTAGGAGGAGTATGATGGGGGGTGAATTTGTTCTTTCGAATGTTTTCTCAGTAAATTGTAGACTGTCTACACCTGGTGCCACAGTATTGAACTTCCGCGTCCATGCTTAAATGTTTCATGCAATTTCTACGGATTGAGCTCCATATTTTTTTTTCTCCATACTACAGCATATCGAATGAGATTTTCAATAATGTGTGTATGTCTCTGGATCGTTCAAAATATGTCTTTTGACCGTTCAAAATATATCATTTTAACACGCACGGATGTACTTCATTCAGCATGGAGGTAGAAAAGAAATGCCGAGCTCGATCTCAAGAAACGGTTAAACATGATAACACATAATGAGTATCGGCACTAGGCGTGGGCAGTTAGCAATTTATTAAGGAAATAGTTAATAAGAGGGACTGTTTTATACAAACTGCTGGTTAAAATTCATGAATGTTCTAAAATTGTATTGGGGTACTAAGACTTTTGCTGTCCACTGTATGTATATTTTGTTTAACCATTATTGGCTATGAATGGTAAAATTTTACAAGTGTTCACATTCTCATATAAAACTCTTCAAATAAAAAGAAAGATATTACAGTCAAAGAAACAAGTCTTCATATACCACTCTATGTAGACTTTTATCCCGGTGAGTTTTATTAAATTGAAAAAGGTGTTGTAGCGTTTTTTAAGGCAGTTACAATTAACAATGTTTGAAGACAAAAAAGGAATATAAAAAGAAAATATAACATAGAAATTTTTAGAAATTATTTGAAAACTACAAAAAAAAAAATTGGAAGCAAAACAGTTTATATACACCGCTGTATATAGACTCCTTCTGTGACTGTACATCGCATATGTGAAAAACAAAATCTTTTAAGAAAGCATGCAAATGCATTTTAAAAAGATATCTTTTCAATGTACAGTTAAAGAAAAAAATTCTACGTACAGTGGTGTACTTACAGTGGAGAGCAAAAGTCTTAGTACCCCAATATATTTTGACAATTTGAAATAATGTGTGTGTCTTTAGACGAGTCAAAATATATCATTTTAGTTCGTATGGATGTATTTTAGTATGGACGAAAAAGAAATGAAGAGCTCGATCTCAAGAAATGGTTAAACATGGTTAAACTGTTGGTTAAAACTCATGACATTGCTAAAATCTATTCGGGGTAGTCTAACTTTGGCTGTCCACTGTATGTAGACTATTTTTTCTAAAGTTACAGAAATGTTTTGAATTTTTTATGTTTTTTTGGTTTTTTTCAAATGTTTTCGACAATGTTGAGCCGTCTTAAAATTAAATTCAGTCTACTGTTGGTTTTTCTTAATTGTGCACGCCACGGTATATCACGGTATACCTTCGGATCATCTTTGTTTTGTTCCTGCTGGTATTGCTGTTGTTGTTGCTGTTACTGGCATAATTGCTGCTGCTTGCTGCTGTAGCACCTTAAATTATTGTTTGTACGATAATTATTGTCACCATTGACTGACTTAGGCTGTCCATATCCATGGCATGGCATTATATGAACCATTCTGTGCATAGCCATTGGTATTCTCTTTACTAATATGACTAGATGATAGAATTTCAATAGCGCAGGAATTGCCGTTGATATGTTATCGATAGACACGATATGGCACGATTTTTCTTTCAAGCGCCATGTATCGGCTAAACGATTGATTGTTCTCTTCCACTTTGGTTGTATAAATTGGTGTGGTTCTATAAAGAGATATCAAAAACAACAAATATCGATAATTTATTTTGAAATTTCATATGCACATACAGTCAAAGAATAAAGTCTACATACAGTGGTGTGTGAAGGCCCTTTTCCCGGTGATTTTTATCAAACGGTGTATGTAGACTTTTTTCGGTGGCTATACATATATAAAAAAGTATCTATTGTAATAAAATAAAACAAGCAAATCAAAGATATCATTTTAAATTATATGCAAGTATATGATCTTAAAACATAATCTGTATTGACTAGCATTCCAAGAAGTTAATGGGTTAATCGGTTAATCGACTTCTGCTCTGGTCTTTAGCTTTATATTAGTGAAGAATGGCTCTTCAATCAATAGAGTATGTATGCGTACGCTCACGTAGGTCCAAAATATAATTCCTTGGTCTGATCCTTATATGATAATTGTTCCAGTTGAGACATTCAATTCCACAATATGTGTTCTGTCACTTTTCCATTTCTTTATCTTCTTTACCTCTAGATTTCATATCCCCTTTATGACTATTTTTAGGTTTGACAAACATTTCTTAAGGCAACCAAAATTAGTCGTCTTCATAACTTATGTACCTTATCTAATGAAGTACATGTTGACTAGACACATTCTGTTTGGACTTCAAATGTTTGAATTTGGTGCTCCTTTTATAGATTTGTTTTGTTTATTACCACATTGAGTGTATTACAGTGTTGTTGACTTGTACGACTAACTACCAGTCACTGTTTTATTTCGTTTAAAGGTCTCGACTATTGACTACACTCCCAGGCATACCTGAAACCAAGAATTAACAGTCATTATTACTTAAGGGATGCCATGAATTTTAACTCGGTTTATGTGACTGTAGTCCTTGCATAAGAGTGTGAAGATGACTGTTGTTACCACCGCAGGCGATAACGATGATTGTGATACGGATTGTGATGATGGTGCTGTTAGTGTTATTTGTTCCCCAGATTTCTTCATATTCAAGTATTTTCCTATTAATTTTTGTTGTCCACAGGTTAGTATAATTTTGTCTACAAAATGAAAATTTTATGCGTAAAATTCTATTTCATTAAGGCCGGGCGAGCATTGTCCTTTCTTATATCGTATTACTAGACGTCCTGTGTACTAAGCCAACAAATTCAGTAACATTTGCCATCTTGTCATCAAGATGTCTTCTGTAATGTACAGACGCATTATTTAAATAAAAATTATAAATACGTCAAGTACATGTAAGTGACAAAATGGGTGAGTGAGTAAGCAAGGGGGTGAATAAGTGCGTGCATATACATATGTCTGCTGGTTGCTAGATTACGTATGAATAAATAATTTTATTTCCGTGTGTGTAAATAGCTTTCATACTGAATTTACGTCTGCATGTGCATTGCCTTAGTGGCAATGATAGCGAAGATAAAGATGGTGATGATGACAGTGGTGGCTTTAGTGACAACACATTTTATAGGTGGTACTTAAAGTTGACAATATCGTTTTAATACTCGTAGCAACTACTACGACTCGTAGTCGTACTCAGACTTGACATCCTGGTAAATTAAAATTTAATGAGTGTTTAAAGATAATTATGTTAAGAATGTTATGTTATGAGAGAAGATTATTTTATTTCATTGCAGTTCATTTAATTTCATTTCCTGTAAACAAAATTTAATTGCCGTCATTAATGACGCATTGCAAACATCGTCGGTAAATGCGTTGAAAATTATCTTTCATAGCCATTTTCAATATGAGTTGTCATAAAAAATTAACAGGGTCATGTGGCAATACCCGTAAAAGTTAGTGATAATAGTACAGTAAAGATCAAGTACATACCTATTTCACATTTAGGTTGTGGCAAAACATAAATATTAATTTTCATTAATATGTATATAAAGCACTTAAAAAACTACTCACCTTTTACGATTAAGAACAAATCAAATCAATTTCAGATCTGAAATGTTTCCCACGCAATGCTCGAAACAAGCAATAGTCGGCTTTTAACCCAGCTTCCAACTGCTATATTCTGCATATTCTTCTTGTGACCGAAAGCTCTCATAACGAAATTTTGCGGCTTTATATATGATCGCATATTCCTGGTGTTCTTCGCAAGGATGCCTGTGATTTTCTGGACAGATTTTAGTTTTCAATAACTTTGCTTTGGCACAATGGATATCCTGGCTTTGATGTTGATTCGGTTGATTGGTTGGTTGATTGGATAAGAACAGAATTTTCGGCATGCAGAATCACCTTTCAATATCTCTCGGCTTCAAAGGAATGAAAGCAATTTATTTATTTTTAAAATAATCCTTCTGCCTTCTAATGTTTTGAAATTCCTGCTTGCGTAACTGTCCATAAATTTGCTTGGAGGTCCATGGGGATAGCAGTTAAGAGGACTGAAAAATATTTAAAGTTAAGAACGAATTAATGACATCTTTATCTTTATATGTCGTAAAGCTTATTCCAACAACAACATTTTGGGTTTGCCGAAAAAGTGGCCCAATGTGACAAAGTCCCGTGCAAAATTTCCAAATTATTATTTTTTTTACAGCTGAATAGAATATTTTTTCGACTTTTATTTCCTTAGCAGATTGCTGCCGTAAAGCTTGCCTGCCTTTTATGATTAACAACAAACTGTTAAACGTCACTTGTAAATAAAATTAACAGACACAACATGGGTGGTGTGAGAAACTAGGTCGTAATCCTGACTGAAGGGTTGTAATAACCAATTATTTCGGGTAATTGATTTCTGGCCTTAACTCTGAATAGTAAAGAATGGCTCTTCTATCAATAGAGTATGTATTCATACGTTCACGTACGTACAAAATATACTTCCAGGTACAGGTCCTTATATGGTAATTGTTCCTTGAGACATTTAATTCCACATATATCTTCAATATACAGTCAAGGAAAAATTCTATGTACAGCGGTGATTTTTTTCGAATTAAAAAAGGTTTTATAGCGTTCTTCAAGGCAGTCAAAATTAAGAATTTTTGAAGACAAAATCGAATATAAAAAACATAACCAAGCAATTATTAGAAAAAAAAAGAAAACAAAAAATTATCGGGAAGAAAACTGTATGCTTGCCACGTCAGACATATCCTAGAAAATTTCAAAATAAATATTGTAATCGTTTAATTAGTGTAATTGTTAAAGACCAGATAGGATATTACCGGTGTTCACTAGGTATATTGGAGGCGAGGGTAAGCACATGCCATTCATTCATGTTTACGAGGTAATGTTTGAAATGATCATAGAACGAAAAGATTTTGCCAGAAGTTTTGTTTGTCTTTCTCAAATTGGGCCTAAAATCCACCAAATTGCTGACTAAAACTTATTCTCAATATATCTGATTTGATTTCAATTTTCCAGACACAGTTTAAACGATTCAAAGGATTTAATTTAGACACGGAACAATCAACAAAAAAAATCGATAACATGATTAGTTCAGCACATAATTATGACATGAAGGTTGTTTTTATCAATCTTAAGTTTCAGTCAAAATCATCAGGAGCTACTACTTAAGCAACAATTCAAAATGTTTGCAGGAAGTAGGAGTCATCAAAAGTCAACGACGACTTTGATCAAAACTCAGACTAATACAGAGAGACGTTAAAATATTATTATTCATGCCTACAATGAAATAGAAATGCCATACATATCATTTCAAGCGATGGAATACGATGAATCCATTACAACAATTTGAAGTGCAGAAATCATAGATGGAGCCCAGTGCGAGAGTTAAGTTAAAGCTGAGTGAGCATGTCACCAAAATAATGATCCATATTTGGTGTGAATACAAGACTCCTACTCCTATCAGCTGAAGAAGAGCCAGAAGAATACAGATGAAACCTTTTCTGAACATAATTTATTCGTTTTAAGCAACAAACATTAACTTTCGATAACCTTCTTTTTTCTTAACTTTTTCATAACCGTCATTAGAGTTCAATATAAAAAGGTGGCAAGCTAGTCAATTTCAAGAAATATTTTCAACACGCCAAGATCATTAAAAATTCACAAAAAAAGTTGTTTCCATTGACAAATTGCTTCCATTTATAACGCATTGTTCGGTACACGATAATTAAATGAAACGAACATGATTTCTTTGGAATGAAATCCTAAGAAATCATCAACAACGTCGCCTTCGAAATCAGCAACTCCCAATTGGCAACATTTATTAACTGGCTTTAGAGTCTTCGTTCATTTTGAATTCTTATTAATCGTGGCAATTGGAAAAACATTTTTTAAAATAAAAAATCACAAAAAGTAAAAGAGTAAAAATAATTCCGA
Organism: Sarcophaga carnaria; assembly: GCA_958299815.1. Taxonomy (NCBI): domain Eukaryota; kingdom Metazoa; phylum Arthropoda; class Insecta; order Diptera; family Sarcophagidae; genus Sarcophaga; species Sarcophaga carnaria. The sequence continues at coordinate 93,957,702 of OY283149.1, forward strand.
AAACATTTGTTTTTACACTTTACGTGTGTGGATTATCAAATAATCGCTAAAAACAGATCACATGCCTCATAAAATCATTCTTTTTTTACTTTTTATTGTTACTCTGTTGTTGCTGGTGTAGTGGTTCTTGTAACGCCTCTTGCGTAGGGAGAGAAGATAAATGCAACAGACAGACAGAAATACACACACTGGAGCTGTATAATCCCAGAGGAGTATGAAAATCATGGAACGGCATGTGCAAACACAAGAAAATATTCGTAAATGATTGTGTTCAAGTACAAAAATGTGTATTGTGCTGTGTTTGTGGATATAAAGTTTTGACAACTGAGAGTAAAAATATAGCAGAGAAGTGGAAATAAATGATTTAGAAAATGCATCTACTCTTTGGAAGAAATTAGCAAATTTGCAAGGAATGAAAACACTGCTACAGATTTTTTGTCTCATATGTATTTGTAACTACGGATCAAAGGTTATAGAAAACTATATATCTGCTCATGTGTAATGACAGCTTTTGCGTTAACCGAATATTGAATAATATTTGTTCAACTTAGCCTCAAGATAGTTCCTGATCGAAATTAAAAAAAATGTTTGTTCTACAAATCCTTTCTTGCAGCAGCGTCAGAGCCAATTACACTCTATAACAGACGTGTTTGAATATAAAACAGAGTCAGACTACATTAGTGGAGAGTTCTATCACAGATGACAAAAAATGAGAGGTCGCCTCTTCTTAACAGGCATCGGCACATAAGATGACAGACAGTCTCATCCTTCTACTCAGACCCAAAGCTCTTGCAGATTTTATTTGAGAGAATTGTGGTGCAATAAGCCAGTAACCCGTGAGAACTGCAATTATGCGATAGTTGTTCAATTGAGTTGACAGAAGGCAATCGGCCCCTTTTTTGATCCATACAAGACCAGCATTGTCTTATCTTCAACGTAGGACAACGAAACTGAGCCTTCACGTAAAACGAGTGGAAATCAGCTAGTCTAACTGAGGCAATTGGAACACCTATAATTATTATTATTAGCTCTGTTCCGGCTCTGATCCAGAATTTCAGCATGTTCAGAATCTAGGTTGGCCTAGAATTTAATTGTATTGAACCATTAGCTCAGTTGTCTGATTTATTTAAAAGTTAGGACCAAGCCAATTGTGTGTGGAACAAAGTGCACTGATGATTAGGATAACTGACTGCATGTGAGTCTGTCTATCAGTCGGCAGTGGCATTGGTAGTTGTTCAACATCCGTTATACTTCAGCACAGTCAAGGAAAATTTTTTCCACCAAGACCTTATAGAGCCAGTTTCTGATAGCGGTAATGCAATTCACGTGTCATTTGTATTGCAAAAATTTATAAAGTATTCTACGTTTTGCATTCTCATCCGAATTCGATGAAAAAAGTTTTTTATGACACAATCACATCTCTAACTGGAAAAGCTTGCCTATTAAACTTTGTGGCAAGAAGTGCCTCAAGTGTACAACAATTACTGTGTCTCTGTGAAGTCTCACCCTAGGCTCGATCAATGCTGTGGCCAGCTAAGAAGAAAAATCCCTACTAATTTTTTAACCACATCTGTTATTTGCTTACAAACATAAATTTAATGCCAAAATAATCTCAAAGAGTGAACAACAAAAAGAGAAATCTTTATTTAATGCCCGTTTTTATAACCGAAATCTATAAATAACAGGAAGGAACATTAAAGGCCATCAACTACAACTCACTGATACACTGCAACACAACGATATTTTTGGAATTGTTTCTTGAATAGCAGCAGCGGCATTTCTTAATTCAGACGCGAGATTGTGGAGGGAAGAAATGGGCAACGAATGCACTTGTAAGGAGATCAAATTGATCTCGACATTTTCTTTGGACTGCATCTGGATTCCTAACTGTGCCTGTTCACATGATAGGAATGCTTTATATATCAAGTGAATCTACATTTGAATCTCTGTGTCATATACAGTACAACACATCTTTACCTATTATAGGGCATAAAAACAAGCATCATCTTCATCAGCACCATCGTTATAAGCATTGTAAATATTCCAGCTTATAATAGTAGAATAATAGGAGGTCAATGGAGAACCAATAAAGCATATATTTCTCTTTAGACAAGTATTATAAGCTTATAAAACTGAATATAAAAAAACAACAACATCATCAGCAGCAAAATGATTTTTCCTTACAATTCTTCTAAAACACTTGCAGTTACTCAGACAATTGACTCGATGCCATTATTCTTTGTATTACTTGTCGTTTTTCTTGCATTTATTATGGCATAAACGAAATGGAAGAAATTTTAAATCCTCAAATTCAACCAGAATTCAAAATCCATATGTACTCGTCTTTAGACTGATTGAACCATTCACACATAATGAAGTTTCAAGGCAATCATTAAGCAAAAGCAATAGAAGTTGAAGAGTTGCAGTAACACGATGCAGGTTAGGTTAGGTTAGAGGACGTGTACTTGTCAACCAAGACAAGTACAGTACCCGGAGGTCGAATTGACCAATTGTACAACGTCCTTAAAGAGGGAAGGCTAATAGAGGGATAAAAAAGGAGAGGATGTAGTAAAGTGGAGAATGGGAAGTGGAGGAATAACACGATACAACTCATCTTTAAATCATAATCAATGGCCATGGAGGGTACAATTGAAAACTGAATTGAACAGAATCGCAATGGAAACAAAAATTTTGTAAACGTTTTACAAGAAAAAAAATCTGTTTTCCTTGGTACACAGAACCATTCATCTCTTAAAAAGCATTAGAATGCAGAGGCTTAAAAGTATGCAATCCATAAAATGAAGAAGGAAGGAAAGAGGAAATTACACTTTCTGCTAAAGTCTTTATGCGGAAAATCAAATGCGAATGCTTTGTCATTCGTAGTACACAAAAACTTTAAATGTAGGCAGAGGAACAAATGCATTTGATGCTGTCGTATGTCATGTGGACTGTTATCTCTCAAATTCGGCAGTTTTGCTTATTCGCGAAATGAGTTTCATCGTTAAAAATGATTTTTCGTTGAAAATCAAGGTCGGTTGTCAACAGCTCCAGTGTCAACAGCCAAGTGTTTAGTGTTCATTTAATAAACGAATTTTGTCAAAGTTTTACAAGAAAATAATGCATCATTCTTTCTATGAAAAGCATTGGAATAAATCAATGTATACAAGCTGTTAAAGGAAGAAGATGCGAATGTTTATCAGTACAAAAGATTTCTGGTATTCGTTGGGATAAAGTGTTGAATGCTATATCCGTCCATGATTATTTGACAAAAGAAGCAGAATAAAGTCAACTAATTTAACAGCTCTGGCTCCAATTAGATGTCAACTGTCAAATTTCGAATGTCCCTATTGGAAGACATCCGAGTGGTTATATAATAAATTATTAAAAAAAATTAATTCCTTAACGTTGGAAAAAGTTGAAATTGTCACTTTAGAAATAACTTCGCACAAACAATGCGCACAGTTTAGCCACAAATGGCAATATTATGCCAATATTTTTGCTGATTGCTATGTCCGAAGAAACCTCCGAATTCGATGAGTACAGTAAATAAATGTCAATGGTTTACAATTCGAGACAAGCTGTTGTAAAACAAATCTGTTACATATTCAATTTTCATTTGAAGTCGCCGTAGTCAAACACCAGGTCAGATATCTCTAACAAAACGAAATATGAGGAAATATTTCTTCGGCGACTTCCTCTCAGCAGATTTTCTCAATAAAATTTGTCCTTTGGAGTCGACTTTAAACTGCAAGTCCCCCCACTCATGTATAAAATTAACCCACACAACATAAGTGGTGTGAGAAATTAGGTCGTAATCCTGACTAAAAGATAGTAACGACCATTTATGTATGTTAAATGTTTATGCAAAACGAGTGTTTAATTTTCAATTGATAAACAAATCCTGAAGTCAAACACTGTTTAAGTGCGTTACTTGGGTGGGTAGTGTACTAGACAACTGATATTAGCGTGATGGTCGTGGGTTCGATTTCCACCAGAGACTCTGGTCTGGTACACTACACCGATTACAAGGCCTAAGTTACTCAGTTCGTAATAATTACACATAATTTGTAATTGTATTGGTTGTAATAAATAAATGAAATAAATAAAGTGCGATACTTTGACCTTTATTGTCTCAAATTTCAAATGCACTGTCGAAATAACGACAAAATTCTTTTAAATCTGAACAAGCGATTGAAATTTTACTGCAACAGGAGACAAATTTGCCATTTTCTACAGTTACTTTATGAAACTCCTTAACACATACACTCCTACAAAAGAAAAAAACTAAACATTAAAGTTGAATATAACAATATTAAGGTCTTTATCATAATTTTCGTTGTCATTATTATCATCATCATCATCATATTTGTGTCATAATAGAAATTTATTTTAGTTTTCATTTAGCTTATGCCTTAGAAAAGATTCCTATTTTTATTGTTGTTGTTATTGTTGTTGTTGGTGTTATTATTGTAAATGTTTTAAATGTGCCTTTCCCACTGTGATGTTCATTTGTCAGATAAAAAGAGAACTCAACACAAAGATCGACAACGGCAGCAACAACAATAAGTAAATCAATATATAAATTACAAAATATCGAATTGTGTGGAATAGATTGAAATGAATTGAAAATAGGGAACAATAATAGTAATAACAACTTCAACTACTACCGTAGCAATTGTAACAAACTAAAAATGAGAAATAATAATAATTTAAAAACCAACAACAACCACACACACAGCAGCAGAAACATCAATTATGTATTGAGGGAGAGGCAGAAAGAAAGAGCAGTACAATGACTCATATAACTGCGTATAACTGACTATCAGTATGTGTAATGAAAGTAGTCACTCACTCTGTGAGTGAGCACATTAAAAAGGATACATTAAAGTGAACATGATAGAGTATGTTATTGACATTTTTGTTTACGTTAGTTTTGCTTTTTTATTTTTGTTTTGTGTGTGTTTATTTGTACAAATATTTATGAAAATTTATCATCATTGTCCTTCACTTACATTGCCAAGTGCATGAATGTTGCTTTTGGTTGAGAGGTAGAGAAATATAGTTCAGTAGCAAATAGTCTGCTTTCGTATTATTCAGCAACGATAGGGCATTTACCTCTGTAATGTCCAATTCATACAATCTGATTTTCCACAATAGTTTTAATATTGAGTACTGGACAAATAAGACAAATTGGGGAATTATTCTCATAAAAACGTGTGAATGATGTGCTAATGTAAAGTGCTTCTGCATTCAATGTTATTAATTATAGTACTTAAGAATAAAAAAACAACGTTTTATATGCGATGACGTTGTATAAATTGAAAATCTTAGAGGTTTTGGCAAATTTTATTTTATTTTTAGGTGTTGTTGCAATAATACGAATTAATTCAAGATACTGACTTTCGTTGCCTGTGATCTTCTCCCATCTTATAATAGCAAATAACAATAAACAAATAAATTTCTTTGATTTTTCTAATTTAGCGCCGAAATCTTACTTTCCTCTTCGTACATTTTCAATGCGAATGATATAGCGACTGTATTATTGCCAGGAAATAGACCTACTTTTTTGAAAGCAAACCATTTCCCACCATTCTTGTTATGAATTTTATAAATTTTAAATACACAGGACCTCTATGATAGGTTCAAGACGACTGAGCCCATAATGAATGAATGTACCCTAGGTCGCTCATAGAACACAAACAAGCCAGAGAGTATGAGTGAGAAATTTTGTTTAAATGCTTTGCTTTTTCGCTGATTTAGTGGGAAGATTTCCAATTAAGTTATGGGAGGTCTCGGGTTCAAAACCCGGGTGAGCCCAAGCGAACAAGTTTTTTTTTAACAGTTTTTGTCAATTACAAGGCGAAAAAAGAAAACACAACAGCAGACGTTTTATACTGGCATTTAAAAAAGAATTTTCTTCAAATTTTCCATTAGGAAAATATGGAAAAACTAACCAAAGATAACGTTCGCCCTTAATATCAGCCATGAAGGTCTGACCACCATATCATTTTCTTTTAATTTTAATGGAGATTGTGTGGGTAAGAGTGTGTATAAAGAAGTATTCACTTATGGTTGACTGATGGCTGGTAATTTTTTAATTTCAACGTTACCCTTGAAAAAATCTTCACCTTTTTATTTTTCATATTTTGTTAACGTTTGTTTTGGTTTCCTCTTGTTGTATGTGTATACATTGATGAGGGTCCTTAGTTAAGCGCTTCCTATTTTTAAGTAGAAATATAACAAATTGTGTGAGATATCATTGAAATTTTTTGTTCTGTTGAAAGACCTATGGATGGTATTGGATGTGGAATATAACATCAAATGTCCGCCATAACTTCTCTTGGTGGAGCACATCTGAAATGTACAATTTTCAATGATTCAGATGGATAAGTCAGGTAGAATTTAACCGATGGCATGGGTTATGTCGGCTTTGTGGGTCGTTTTGGTTTATGTGTTATTCGTTTACACCTGCCACTGCGAAAACCTTAGAAGAAAAATACAAATCGCACATGATCGATGGCCAATTCACATCATCTCCCCTTGAAACGGCCATGCCCTCAAATCGCTCGTAAAGAATGCAAAATTTTTTCTCTGCAACATCAAAAACAGAGTTATGTTGGCATAACATTGGCAATGAGAAGCTGTTAGATTTAAGTTAATTAGAGGATTTCATTACTTAAAGAATCGATTGCCTGACAGCCCCCTCCTTAATTGTCCGCTGGACAGAACCAATATACTCCATGATTTTGGGTATTGAATGGAGTACTCTGGAAACTGTGTACTTTCTTAAAAGAGGGATTATTTTAGTTCTACAGATAGTTCAGAAACGGAAGGCAAAGGAATACTTGTTTTTGATCCTAAAATGGCGTATTCGCAAGTATTTCCAAGCGGATGGCATGGACCATTGAAAGATCTGTTCAATTGAACTCGAACATGAAGTGTAAAAGACAAGACAGGCTATACTATCTGACAGTCAGGATAACAATTGAGCTCTCGACTCTTATGAGGTTAAATCGAAGATAGTATGGGACTGTCTAAGGAAGTTGAAGCGGTTAGATGGAAAAATAAGGTTAGCCCCTACTAGGTCTAAGGCCGTGTGGGAATTCCCGGTAATGAGCAAGCAGGCGAACTTGCGAGTATGATGGGACCAAAACCCTTCTGTGGAGACTCTTCTCAAAGCAAGTGGGTTCGAGGCAATCAAAACGTTTGTTGGAAAATTACAATAAGAGAACTGAGTTATGAATCGAGGAATAACTTAAGGGTGGCAATCGCTCTTATGACAACACACTGTAGAATCAAAGTACATTTACTCAGAATGGGAGTTGAATCGGTCCCAACAAGTTGATTCTGTAACAATGAGAATCAATCATCAGGGGAATATTGAATTGATTTCTGAAAGAAAAACCTGTATATATATCTGATGCTAGGCTGAAAATTTTCATTTTCGACACCAAACAGGATCCTAAAATTTGTCGGGGCAAAAGGCTTGGAGAAGACTTCTTCTGTTTGTTTACTCAGCTGCCTGTTGCAGTAGGTGGTACATTATTCCATTGAAATATTGTGTTTGATTTTCTTTGTTTTTCATTGTTTTTCTCCTTTAAATTTAAATACATCATGTCGGTTTAATGAATATTACGCTGTGTTGGTTTCGTTGATTATACTCATAAAAAAAATATTGAACTTCTCAACTTTTCCTCGTTCCTTTTTTGTTTTTCATTTTTCATTTTTAATTTTTGTTATTTGCAAACTAAATTTTTCATCCTAATTTCCCGCACTTTAATTCTGACAGACTCTACTGCAGCTCAAGCAAATGTGAATACACATTAAACGAAACAAATGGAGTTTCACTTCTTGGTTGGCATGAGCGCTGATTCAAATGCATTCAATGTACTGTTGCTCGAATTGCCACTCTTACTTTCGCTTCCTATTCCTCTAGGCTTACACATACTTATAAGTGTGTATACATTTACATATGTATGTAAATATGTATGTAAATAAGTATTTTTTATTTGTATATGAAAATATGAATGAATTTGTAAGATGAGTACGAATATGCACTGCATCGTTTATAGTCTTTTACTTCTGGCGCAATTGTTTTTTAATTATTTACTTTTATTTCCTCCCTATCACCCATTTTTTCTTTTTGTTTATATTTTAACTCGTAGTAAACTTCAAATCGCTATAGTTTGTCTCGTAATGAAAACATATACTCAGGTCCTTTTTCCCACTTCTCTGATCATATTGCATTGATAATTTGCACGAATACTGCCATCAGACCGAACCATTTGCCGATGTATGAAATCGTCGTATATATGTACTTGTGTGTAAATTACAATGAATGGAAAAAACCATCATTTAAAGAAAAATTAATACGACTTCACAATAGAGGTTCTATTCTAACTTTTACTATATCAGTGGGTGGGAGGAAGAGTATTTTCGATTTTAATTGATTGATTGATTTTTCAATCCGAATTCAAGAAAAACATTTCTTTTTTCAATAACTGCTCCGAAATTGCTGCTTTGACTATAATGTTGTCACGTGAAACATTTTTTTCTTCTAAAGTATCATTGTGAAATTCCTGGTTATAGCATGGACTCCGATTTTTGTAATCCCAGTACAACTATATGCAAAATTTTCTAGGCATTTGATCACGTCCAACTATATGGCCATATCAGAGCGTGCAGAGCATGCTATCTGCTTTTGCATTTGAGTTATTCTAAGAGTGTAAGCGATGACAGTTCTTACCTCTAATCGGATGAACCCTTAACACACTGGAACAATTAAAATTTTCGCACAATGACCAGGTGGCAACCATTCATTTATTGGTAGCCATAGCACTTGCTGCTGCGTATTGTTACTTCTTTTTGAAAACAAACCTATTTAAGCCACCATTATTGCTTAGAACTTACAACGAATTACTTTTTTCCCTAAATCTCTATAGGAATTACTGACATTGCTCATTTTGTACTCAAGGCTCAGTGCAATGTTGTTGTAGGATTTACAATTCACTGTCTTTAACACCAAACCTTCACCCTGCCTTTGGATTGTAATTGCAATAGAAAACAGAGAATCCTTGAAAAGAAATCCTGTGTTGCTCATTTGCAATCAGATTCACTCTAATAGTTCATTTTCAGTTTATATTTGATTTCAGTTTATTTTTTTTCCAACTGTTATGATTTTTTCCTCACATTTTATTCAATTTTCTTTCGATATTTTTTATTTCTTTAGTTTTGATAATATTTTCGTAATTATTACACTCAACTCAACTCGACTTGACTCTCTTCGCTCCTCATTTTTTATTTTTTATTTTAAGGTCTTTTTCTTTTTTCTATTTGTTCATAATTTCTTTTTCCATATGGCATTTGTTGTTTTTGTTACTTAGGCGTCATTATTTGCATTCGTCGTCGTCTGCTGAAAGTTAACAACCTTAAATTGTCAAGAACAATTCAGCAAGAATTTTATTGTTGTTATAAAATGGCTTAAAAGGATGGGAAATTACAGAACTTGTAGTTAAAAAAAAGGATTTTTTATTGAAATTTAGAAATTTAAGCGAATGAAGCAGCATTAAGCCTTTGCTATTGTGACATGTTTGAAAGCCGTAATAATTGTCTCTCTTATGCACAATTATCTTAAGCGTAGATTGAGCGTTAAATAAACTTCATAATTCTACCACTTTTGATACATACTTGTAGTACATGGAATTGTCACGATTATTGATAGATTTTGTTAAAAAATTTTAGTATTTTAATTCATTTTAATAAAACTATTTATTTACTATTATTACATTTTATTATCACTTTTAGTAAATTTGCGCCAAAATTTTTAACATGATGTACAATGGCATGGTTTTTTACATAAAAATTAAGCACTTCATGTCAGCTTGGTTTTATTTCATTCTAAATGGTAATAATTTGACGTCTAGCACCCTGCTTTGTGGCGATTTATAAGTTTCCAATTGCTTAGGTAGGACAGCGTATTGTCACTCGCAACAGTAACACTCTCAGTTGAAACCTCATGGCACAAACCATTCTTGTGATTCTTTAGAAATATTTGTTGTCTATGTCATGTGAGGTAAAAAAATTTCCCGTTACAATAGAACATCGATTATGTCAATAACAATTTTCTCTCTTTGATTCCTCTCTGGTTTCCCAGATACGGGTTTCCCCAAATACTGCTGTAAGTAGTTGCTACGCATGTAGCATGTACTTGAATCTAAAACTGCCAATTCGTGTTCGGTGGACCACGAAATTTATAACGACCATCAAATTCAATTAGTTACTAATCTACAGCGACAAAATTAAATATGAGTTGAAAAGGTGATAAAACAAAACAAAAGGAAACATAAATAAATACCAAGAGTTACTCCGCAAATCTCCTTATGAAGCTTGATTTATATAAATATCCTTAAATTAATTTCCCTGACAATCACTGTAAGTATTCCATCATTAAGTATCAAATTTCAATTAAAATCGCTGGAGGTAATTTTCATTTTCCACAATAAAACTGAAAAGTTTTTGAATTGTGTTGCTAAAAAACTTTAATTTGAGATGAAAATATACCAAAAAGGAACATAAAAACATAAACATCATTATTTAAATATATTTTCTTTAATTTTCTTACCTTTTAGGCGAACAAGAAATTAAATTTTTCAAAATCTTAAAAAAGGATATATGGGCTGCTCTGAAAGTATAATAGCTAATCCCAGACTATTTATACAGTATTATTTCTTACATAAAAATACAAGTTGTGTGATAAAAGTTTTATGAAAATGGTTAAAATTTTCTAACAAAAAAATTAAGATAAATATATATTTTTTTCTTAGAAAAAAAATATTTTTTAATCGAATTTCAAAAAAGGCTTTAAGCATGATTATTAAAGACTGGAAGAATTTCAGCTCATTTTTCGAAAAGGCGTAATGGGTGTAAATATGTGTATCGTTATCAGGGTGCCCTGGTAGTCTAGTGGGTAGTGTGCTAGACTATTAGCGTGAATATCGTGGGTTCGATTCCCACCAGAGACTCTGGTCTGTGACACTACACCGAGCATATGGTCAAAGTTACTCAGCTCGTATATAATTAGAATATAATTTGTAATTGTATTGTAATTAATAAATAAATATATAAATAAATATATAAATATCATTATCAAAGCGAATGATTCTGTTATCTCATACGTACGTAGTTGACCGAAATATTATCATCTGTAATAAAACATGGGACGAAACACATTTTTCTAATGTTTGTCTGTCACGTGAGATAAATATGAGAAGAGAAGTAAGAAAGACTCTACTACATTTCAGGAAACAGCTGCTAGTAATCTGCGTGAAAATTGGTAATATTTTTTCATCCCAAACTACTAAAGGCAGTTTGTTCTGTTCCAAGTAGTACCATCTTTGGCGATATACATCCTGTTGTCATGTTTGTTGCTGCCAATACTTTCTTCAGTTCATAAGACGAGCTTCTATTTTCTTCTTCTTCTTCAAAGTCTTTAGCAGCAGCAATATTACATATATAATGAATATATAATCGGTCATTACAATCTTTCGTTATAAATTGGAAATGTGTGAACTGAGGTTTGAACCTTGGTCTGACGTCTAATAATGTAACACGCTACATACTAGACTACGACTACTTCAATCAATATCAACAACATATCAAGAATATAAAATTCAATCTTTTTACTTTCATTCAACACTTAACTTTCAGATGCTTCTGAAATACAACAAATAATGTATTATTTACGATAAAAATTCACAAAATCTTTGAAAACATAAAAAAATTACATAAACAACACCAAAAAATCTCTAGGAAAGTCGTATGTATCAAAATTGATATGAAGTCTTTGAATTTTGTAACCCCTGTTTGAAATTTTCTTTTTTATTTGGTTTAAAATAATGGCGATAACAATACTAACGAACTATAAAAATATCAGGCATCTAACTTTTTCTGTATTAAAGTTATGTAGTCTAAAAAATTGAAATGTATCATTTTTGATACAAAGCTAGATCTACGGTTAATTTTAATTAACTTTTTGTATAGCACCAAAGGTTAAAGGCATATGAGGCGTTCTACTTGGTATTGATTCAAGTGAATAAATAATTCATTATCTAAGGAGCGTTCAAACTGACAGGATCAATTAAACAGAATACAGCAATTGGTGGAATTGTATCCTGGATTTGGTAAGGCTGTTAGCTCTTAAATATATTTCAACTGAGCTGTCATTTATTTAGTAAAAGGTCTACCATTTTCATTTTGGTGTTTTTGGGTTTTGATTTGCAGTTCCATTCATCTACAGTTCAAATCAAGAAAGTTTTATAGTCGGCTGGCTATTTGCAACACCGAATATATGTTGATTAGGTGCTAAAACAAATAAGCTGTCTGCTTATATTGCAGGCAATTTCATAGCTTTGTCTTGAATTAGTGAGTTTTATTCAGTACCTGGTGCGATTTACTCGCGCTTGCTGAGTCGTGTAATTTCACGCATTCGGTTGATCACTAAGTTCTATCGGAAACCCATTAATTTCCTCGCTGTTGCTTGCAGTGAAGAATGTCGTTTGCGGGATCTTTAAAAATTATTTTCACTCTTATGATTCTTCTGAGAAGCTTAACAGGTAACTTGTCTAGACTCTTCATTGGTTATTTTTTCATCAACACAGAATTAAAGTTAAACTTTCAAATCAAAATTGTATCTTATATCCTTTCGATTTTGTTTAAATTAAATTGTTTCTTAAAATAACTTTTCGTTATCGAAATGGTATACTTTACCATTTTGTTTAATTCGATTCTTTTGCCATATGTACTCTTTGCCTGTGTATTTTCTGATTTTCCTTTATTAATTCCTTTAGTGCGTTTTTGTTTTTTTTTTTAATTTTTATTTGTTTGTTTCACTGCCTTTAGTCCTTTGAGGATAAAATTTTGTAAAGTTTCTCTAAAAAATTTTGTTTTGCAACCACGAAGGTCCAATTAAAAATTGAAAATTATGGTTTCGAGCCACCAGACAAGCCGTGGCGGACGTTTGAAAGACATTTGACATGAAGGACTCTATACTCGTTTCCTCGCAGGCGAAAGCGAAGGAGCTTACTCTCCACATAGAGTCGAGCTTGGGATTAATATTGCTTAAAATAAGACCTTTCGAATGAAAGTAAAAATTTTAGATTCGGTCTCCTAAGCAATTTCTTTAATTCCATTACACCTCTTATATGAATCATTCTTCCATCCGAAGTTTCCAAAGTATCCTACAAATGCTAGAGGTTTTAAATCTAAGGTCTGTAAAGGTCTCTTACAATTTATTGCTTAGAATAGCAGTCGTCCTCTTGGTAAAATTTTTCTTTTTCAATTTCCATGCTTTAATGCAAAAGATTTTCAAAAGCAAAAGACTTATATTCAACAAAGCTGTTGCAACTTCTAAAGAAAAAACATTGAAAGTCTTAAAATCTTCTAAAAAAATGTTAAAAGCCCTAATAGACTTCATGGTAAAGAAAACTGAAATCAGCAAAAGAAAACCAGTAAAGTAAGGAATATGCTCCATTATTACAACAATTTCATCAAGAGTAATCTTTTCATTTTGAGTTTTTTATTTAACAGGAAAAAATAATTGACAATGAAGGACAAATATCATATAACATCTTTTCTACTCTCTTGAAACTTAAGGAATATGTTTAAATGTCCTATACTCAGAGAAACAACAATTTTTATGTCGTATGTATTCTAAAATCTTTATACTTTAACTTCCCACTTTTGTTGTTAATGAATTCGCCCAGACTATTGTGTCGGACCGCACTAAGAGATTATCCCGAAATTGTCAAGAACGGTGTGATATTAGAGGTATTTTCTCCTTAATAGAAACAGGTTAAATCTAGCCTGATTTGTGAGCCAGAGAGAATAACGCATTTCAGATGTTATATTCCACATAAAATGGCATCAATAGGTCTTCTAAACGAAAAAAATTCTAAGGTACCTCAAACACATACTTTGTTTTATTTAAATTTTAAGATAGGAAGTGCTTAATGCAAGATCCAATATGTCACCTGCATACCTTGGTAATTAATACCCGCCTATTTACTCGCCTTTGATAATATAAGATATAAGAGGTTCTGAAATGAAGTCATACCACGAAATGACAGGAATTTGCAATTATTGAAGGTGCCACAGCTTAGGAGAGCGCCCAAAATTGATTCAAGCATTGATAAATAGTGTCTGAATTATATCTCCGAAGGAGACTCATAAATATTAACCCATCCTGGTGATTTCATTTTGATATACACTGTATTTTGTTAAGTATTTTGGCTTTATCATAATGATGTAACATCATTGTCAGCTGGTTTCATTGTGTCGACTAAACTTTGTGCAGTTTTACTATTAAAAAATATTATTTTATCATACTACACTATATAGACACACTCGTATATATTGCTGCAGCAGTAGCAGCAACAGTAGCAGGAATATTAAGTTGTATGTCAGACTGCTTGTTATCTTTATATCGCTAATAGAAGTAGTAGTATCGTTTTAAAGTTGTTGCAGTTGTTGTTTTGATCATTTATGCTGGATGCTGCAAGTATCGAGTCACTGATACACTCACACAGAGTGAATAGAGTTTGTATCTGCATGAGTACGTCTTCATCTTCATAACAAGTTGATAGAAGAAGCACGGGAAAATTCAAAAATCTTTGAATCGTTTTTCTTTTCTTCTTCTGCTGCTACTCGAGCTCATGCTGCATTAAACGCATTTGCTTTAATAAACGTGTAAACGTTGTTACTGGGTTCTAGTTTTTCGAGCAAGAACTATCAGAGTTTCTTTGATTCCTATTTGTTGGAATTTGGAAAGTGAACGAAAAATTCAATGAAAAACAGTTTACGAGTGTAATTTTGTCAGAAATTATTTGCGCATTAATTTCGATTTGACATAGTAATTCTGTTGACGCAAGTTGAATACCTTTTTCAAAATTTGCATTGTGAGGAAAATTTGCTGTGTGAGGAAAGCATGAACGTTTCTATTGTTTTCAAGTACGATTTCATTACTCAAGTCAGTAATCTAATCGAATAAGAAACATTAGAGGTAATCGAAAGATATTTATTCATCAAAATTATATTTTTTATCTTCGGAGCAATCACCCTCAGTTACACAAGTGCCCAAAATCTTTCTAATCCAGAAAACATTTCTTATCCGAACTTTGTATAGCCTTGAGCTACATACATATATTAGTATTGCAATGTTTATTTCCTCAGTAGTTGGCAATATCCAATACCTTATGGGTTTCTTTTTTAATTTTAGAAACAAAAAAGATTGCAACATGTGGAATACTGTAAGTATGTTGATTGAAGTTCTTATCTGTCTCGTTATTTTGGATCACAAATCTGATTACAAGACAACACTCTCAAACTGCTAATGGTGATGGTGTTGCAAATTCTTATTTATTGACGTATGGCATGGTAGATGTCGGAAAATTGAAAGCCAAAAAGCTGGAAAAGGTTTGTTTACTGTTGATTCCAGAACTTAATCTAATGCTGCTTCAACACTGTTCTGCACTTACTGCTGGCTAATTTAGATTACTAGAGACTATCTTTCCAGTCAAGGCAGTATCTTGAGACTTCTTACTCCTTCACTGGTGTAATTGGGCACAGCCGTAGCCTTGCACAAACTGGATTTTGCTGGTAATGGCTTCCCTGCCAGAGAAGGATGAAAAACGAGTAAGCTTTTTGCAGGTTTTGGTAAAGCAGTCTTAAAAGACAAATCCAATATATCATGATGGAAGCTGCTTTTTTTCTCCGAATTGGATAACTTTTCAGCATCATTTAGGTTTTCGCTCCTACAGTAATTTATTTTCATAGCCAAGATGACCTAGTACAGCGTACCTGCAATTCTACAAGGAGAAACTGAGGTTCCTTAGTAGTGTATGCATAATCTCTTTAATCTCAGTGCAGGAAGACATTTTTGAAAGGGAGAACGATGAGAACTTTTTAAGAAGGCCTTGATTTTATATTTATCGTGTCAGCTTCTACTTCATTATTAGTTTTTCGATGATTGCCGTCTAGTTTGCAGACTTTTCTACGAAAACGCACAGACCTACTGGGGCCTGCATGACTCTATTTCCCAATCTATACTTGTGATTGGACGATAGGTACGTACGCGCAAAATATTGTTTTATTCTTTAAATAATTTATTATACTCAAAAACGTTCAATTACCTTAAATACTGCGGTTACTGTCTGCTCTTCTCTTACTCAGTGATTATGTCTTCACTTTTTAATTTTTGCAAGATGTATACTTAATTGGCCAAACAAATGTGGATCAAGATGCTACTCTAATGACATGACCAATCCACCTATACTTTCTACGCTTAGTTTGCTTCAATACGGACATCTATATCACTCTGAGTCAGTTTTTTATGAATGCCTAAAATTTTTCAATCTAAAGGAGAGAGAGTCTGAAGATCATTTTCAATTTGCTCATAATTCCACTGATGGTATTTTTACTAATGAAACTGCGGTATTTGTCAATCCACCGAAATTTGAAAAGTAAAGGCTGATGCACTCGTGTTAAGTATGACCTCCAGTTTGCAGTGTATTTTGGAGTGAAATGAAATTTATGTGTATGGGAAACGTTTGCTGCGATCCTATGTTCCAAGGGGTTTGGACCCAAATCGCGGGAAGGGTCTAGTCAGTAGGCTCGGTGTGGAGTTGCATTCTCAACCGGGTGCCGTGACCCAAAGATCGGATGGAGTTTTAGAAAGGTTCCGCTCCTAACTAAGGGGGAAGTCATGTGCAAATACTTGGCTTCGAATTGGTACTTGGTATTGGGGGCATTGTATTCACCCTGTGCGAAGAGCACCGTGGGATTATGTCCACGCCGACAGGTACGTACCCATGTTAAATCAATCGTCGTTCCAAGAGGTATAAAAGAACTTAAACAAATACATCAGTACACATCATATTATCTTCTTAATATTCTCGTAATTTTAATCAATATTTCCTTTCTTAATGCACGAGTATTTCATTTTTCATGTTATTAGCTACAGTATAACCAGTAACAAAGCTGCCTTTTTGAAAATTTTCTTAATTCAGTTAATTCCCGTCATGATCATCGTGAAGGTTTAGCAAACAATAAGAAATTTTATACGTTTTAAGTCATTTAAAGTTGCAAAAACACACTGAATAAGAAGGCGAAACAAAAGCTATGAAATGTAGGAAAACAATTTTCCATTTAGCGACGGAGACCAACATTTATAACATTTAGTCAATGAAATTGATATTCAACGAAATGTGACTGTTTAACTGGTAAATGGTTCCCTTATTTTCATGTTGCCCTCATTCCATGTATTTTTGCTGAAAGGTTGGTTTTTTAGCGATCGTAGATAAGCAGTATCTTACAAATGAAACAAATGATTGAATGTAAGAAACTTGATGTGATCAATTCATGGATGAGTTTTTAAAGGTCATGACAAAATAAACGTTGTGATTCCATGTAACGTGTCAGATTACTATGTGGCTACGAATTATCAGCTGACTGCTGCTGAAACATAACTACCCCAACATTAGACTGTGGTTTTAGGTCACTGACGGGGTACTGAGATAAAATTTTAAAATTTAAAAATTATGCAGAGATCAGAGGAAGTTGGCGGCAGTAAAGCAGTTCAACTCTTGGATAAAGAAGATTGGGAATAGGGGATTCTTTGAATGTTTGAACCTTCAATGAGAGGAGGTATTCAAGTTCTCACGAAGAAATTGCGTTGGTCGTAGACTGTGAATAGATTGTAACGTAGCTGGTCCTTTAGCTTTTCTTTTTTTCCCTCTTTCTATTTCCCCCATCTCCTTAACAATTCTTTTCTTTTTCAAGAACGAACTCGATGGGTGCTATCCTTCGGTAGAAAGTCCTGGATCTCAGTACATAATTGCCAATAATTTACCATAAGATATCTACTCTATGATATGAAACTAATTTTTGGTCAGCAGGAGAGAAAGTTTTCATGGATATACATTAGAATTAACACGAGTTAGATAATTAAGCCCATCTAAACATTTAACTCTTTTACGGTCTGAGTTCCTAGCGCATTTAAAAACCGTTCTCCTTTAAAAAGTTAAAACTTCAACTCAACGGTAATATATAGGGAAAACACTCGAAAGTCATCAATCATTACCTTCGAAATTTGTTGTAACCGCTTCAACGGAATATAAATAACGACGACGACAGACAAATTGCTCGAAAATAGCTGATGAAATTTTAATTGCATTTTAATTAATTGTTTAATCAAATAACAGGGAAAATAAAATATAATCGGCATTAATTGAATGACAAACACACAACGAATTGCGACCTTGCAATGCAGTAGTTACAGCGAATATTGATAAGTTGCACCACAGCACACCACATGTAACATCAAATGATAGGGAATTGAATACGATTGATGCGATTTTTGAACAATACTTAAGTGAGCTGCACATACATTAACGAGGTCATGTTCGAAATACAAAAGAATAAAATACCAACAGAAGTTCATGGGAATTGATATGAATTGCAATTGTACGTGCAATATTGAAAATCGTATTGTATTGTGATCTCCATTTAAATCTATTGAACTGCAGCAGTCTTACACACTCACATCCATACTGCCATGAAAAGGGCAAATCAAAATGATTTCAAACTCTTCCTTTTTTTTTTGTTATTTTTATTGTGTTCAAATTTTACTCCAGCATGACAGTGGCGCCAAGTGGCATCAAAACTTTGTGAATTTCAAAATATAAAGAAAAAACTCCGCAATATTGGAATGGTATTACACAGTTCGAAATATACTGACAATTTATCCTTTCTTGTTAATGAGAATATTTTTGTTAATAAAACTAAAAAAATTAAATCTTTGTCATCATCATCCACCTCTATATTATTTTTCTCAATTTTTTTTTCTAAATAAATTTTATCAAAAGGTACTTTTCATACATTTTCAGTACTTTTTTATTTGAAAAGAAAAAATGTTTTATTGTTTTTGTTTTTTGGTTTTAAAGAGGCGCTGAAATTTGAAACCCGTTCAGATTCTTTTTTCTTTTTGTTTTCTTTCCATCAGATTTGCTGGCTTTTGTTATTTGTTGGAACCTAAGAAATCAATTTAAATATTTTATTGTGTATCCTTAGTAGCTCCATACAGACTTTCAATCTGTCTACGGTCGTTTTGCAATTCTTTTGAGGCCAAGAAGAAAAAAAAAAGAGGAAAGAATGTAAACAATAGAAAATCGTGCTGAAATATTTGTCTGACCATATCAACAAAATTGTATTATTTTTTCGATTTGGCCATCATACTTAGTTCACTGTAAAGGGGACGAACGAACTTCACACAATCCAGAAAACTCAAACCGATTTGATAATGAAGTATGAAAAACGATTCATTCAGAAATTTCAAGTTCAACTTGTATGATTAGTGCACGTAATTGTGAAGCTCAAAAAGAGTTTATTTTGAACAGCAAAGAAGTTTTATTGTTGATTTACCTTTAGTTCCTTTAAGGCGCAAAAGGTTATCACAAAGAATAGCAGACAGAACATGCGGATCTATGCATGACATTGTCAGATATCTCAATCTGACAAACTGGATATGACGAATACGCAATGACATGTGGTTATTAGCTACGTTTGACGTTTTTACAGAGCAGCCACGTGAATTAATCAATAAAGAGTCTTCTTTATACCCGCTGAGAAGTGAACGAAAGAAAGTGAATTAAAGTACAGGGACAGAATACCTTTATAGAAACTTCGAATACCTTTAGCAGTTGTAACTCAATAGACAATGTCTTGCGCTGATAGGAAAGGGATTGCTATGGAACACTTTTTTGAAGAATATCACATTAGTGTCCACTTCACTGAAGAGAAAGGTTTACCGGTTAGTTATACCTACGACACATTTAGAGGCACTCAAAAGTCGTCGACAACTAGCAGCAGCAAAACGTTGAGTCTCTTAAGAAACTTGAAACTGATTGTGAGATATTCATCCGTCATGATCCGTTTAGAAAATTGTCTGCTCTTGTTATCGTTATCATTGCTGCTGCTGCTGTTGTTGTTGTTTAACATTTGAAAGCAATAAAATATATTTTAATTCGTTTTTATCATTCAAATTGAATTGACAAACGTGTCACAAGTTTCGCACAAAACTTGTGAAGTACTTAGCCAGAGGAAGGGAATGAATTTCTCTTTGCCTTTATTTCAACTACTGTGATTTGTTAACACGACACTAAATACAAAAACAAGAGAAGGAATTGAATATTCAAAATTTGTCCACAAAATTCATTTTTTTATGTTTTTC
Source organism: Sarcophaga carnaria (assembly GCA_958299815.1). Classification (NCBI taxonomy): domain Eukaryota; kingdom Metazoa; phylum Arthropoda; class Insecta; order Diptera; family Sarcophagidae; genus Sarcophaga; species Sarcophaga carnaria. Next base: position 93,977,983 of record OY283149.1, read on the forward strand.
TTTTTTGTTTAGATTATAAGTAGCGGAAGTTTTAATTGACAAGATTTGATAAAAACGTCTTTTCAACTCAAACGGAATGTCTGTCTGCGTTAGAATGTTTTTTTAAATGAGGTGTTTATGGAACTATAAACTGAATTAGTGACGCTTTGCAATTTGAACTTCTAAACGAAGATTAATTTGATACAAAATAATGCATGAAATCCTTCAAAATCTTAAATAATAAAACATCATTTATTTCATTACATACATAATCGGTCATTACAACCCTTCAACCAGGATAACGACCTAGCGTCTCATACTACTTATGTTGTGCTTTCATATATCGTTTTGTTGCTAATGTCTGTCATGGGGTTTGAACAGTAATACTAATACCAACACATATACTAATAAACCAACACACTACTCAAATTGTATATACCGACGATAATGAAAACTAAGACATGTTGTCATGAGAGTGTGGGAATTTGGGTTGTAATCCTGATTAAAGGTAATACCACGTAAGTAATAGCACCTCTCAGCAAGCTTTCTAGCAGTTTTCGGATTACTGAGTTGCGATACAGTGCTTAAATGTGAAGTTACGTTTGATTGCATTTCAAATCGCGGTATAATAGAGATATGTATAACACTCGACCTCGCTCTGTTGTTAAACAAATTCGTTGAAAGATTTCATTTCACCTACTTTTCGTGTAGACCTTAACGCATTTGAGTGTCACTGATTTCTGAAGATACAGAAATTACAAATGCTAACAAGCCTTGTATTTTTCAACATGTTTATTTAAAACAATATTGTTGTTTGAAGATACGCCCATTGCAATTTGTAAATTAACAGCAACAAAATTAGGAAGGACACCATTTTTATTTTAATTTATTTGAAAAATTTTTCTAAAAATTCACAATTGGTTTGAAAACCTTTTCTTGCAAAAATAAAAACAAACACACATACTTTAAAAAAATTAAGAAAAACCATTTAAAGACCTTGAAATCAACCCTTCATTTATAAAGACACTCCAAGTATAGCACAACACCAGCTCTGCTTGTTTAGAACTCCTGCATGAGGCATAATACATACAAACATGCAGAGAGACAGACAGACAGACTTGCCGTCCAATATTTAATGCTTGTATTCATAAATACGAATGAGTACAAGCATGTTTCTTATGTAGTTGATGATGCCTGTTCCTCATTTATTTCAATTACTTGTTATTATTATTGCAGTTGTTGTTGTTATTATTATTAATATTGTTGTTGCTTTAATAAGAAAAAGCATTCAACCATAAAATGTGTTTTCAGCATCGTCCTTTCTCGCTGCTGGTAATATTGTTTGCTTTCATGTCCGAATGTATGTATTTGAACCGAAATCTGTGTGAATCTTTGTGATTTTGTATGCGTGGATATGTGAATGTATCTCATAATCTTATGCTAAAGACAACAATAGAGACAAAAATATAACCAAATCATACACAGTTCAAATGTCTGCATGTATGTACATACATGTATAAGATGGACATGTTCTCTGTGCGTGTGCCTTGTATTATTACTTGTAAAATATTGCTAAGGATCATGCACATGTATAGCATTATTATTGTTGTTGTTTTTATGCTGCTCCCATACTCAAAGGTCTTTAAAAGCAGCATAATATTGTGACAGATTTTAAGCCAAAAATAAATTACCAGAGAGTCTTTACTCCATAAAGAAGTACGCGCTACCATCATCTGAAAAGGCCAAAATAATTCCAAACAAATCGTTGAAATGAGACCCACTGCAATTACTGGAAACCACAAAAATGTTTACAAAGAATCTTTTTTTTAATTTTGTAAAACTCGCTTAAAATAAAATTTTAGGTTCCAGCAGGCAAGCCCATCGTATTTAATCGTTAAGCCATTATTTTAAACATCAACCCCTTTGTCTGCCTATTCGTACTAGAAAGAGGGGCTGAATACCGTAGTAGAATTGTATACAAACTTTGTATTGGGTCAGCCAGATGTGGAACTATAAGCAAACGAGACCATTAGTGTCGCTACCATTAGTTACAAGCTGTAAGTACTGGTGGACGACATACATCGATGTTTTAAAAACACTCGATTTAGTTTATCGATACATCAACGATTTCACGTTTTCGCTACTGATCAACATCGATGTTTGTTACTCCATACACGGATGTTAGAAACTTAATACAAATGCTCATACAAATGTGTGTGTACATTGAAGACAGCAAAGATGGAGTTAGACAGTATGCAGAGACCAGCTTGCTTCCGTATAACTGTAGCAATGAAAAATTGTTTGATAACTGCGTTGCAGTCTTTGTTGCATATGGTTGTGAGAATCAAAGTCATGTAAGCAAAGGTTAAGTTAATTGCAGACAAGTTTAACTTAAAATTTATCAGCAGGCATTTCAAATCGAATGACAGTCTCCTCTCCTTTTAATTGTCCCCTGGAAAATACCAGTAAACTCTATGATTTTTAGAATCATTCGCAACGACATACTCGTCCAAGAGAGGGACCATTCTATACAGATGGGTCTACATATAGTAGCACAAAAGCTAGGTGTCCCAGACTGAATAACTCACGAACCCATGGGGAAACACGAAAAATGATGAAAAAGCGAAAGTTTACGCAATTGAAAATTGTGTTGTATTATTCTATTATTTCTTCGAGTGGTCAGCCTGACTTTTGCTTGCATAAGCTGTATGCCAGCTAAGCTTTGGCTTTTATAACTGAGACCAGATTTGATATGAATGTTTACTTATGTGCTTTGTTCTATTCGGTACTTCTCGTTTAACACAACGCATAAAGTTGGGCAACTTTTCACATGTGTTTAGTACTTGACAGCTATTAGCTGACTTTTGTTTTTCTGTTTTTGCTTTAAATTTTTTAGATGTGTTCAGGAAAATTTTAAAATAACTTTTTTTATGGTATTTTTGTTCTTATGTTGTATAGGTTGTTATTTAGTTAAACGAAAAAAGTTTATAGTTGAGTCACACCAACAAAGCCTTATCACTTTTTCTTAAGTGATGTGGTGGCTCTGAAAAGAACCGATTGGTTACGATATTTTTATATTGGATGTTATATTCTTCTGTTGTTGGAAACAACGAGGAAAAAATATGTAAAATGTATGTCAACATTTGTATAAAATTTTATTCTTCTTACATTTTAAATATGCACAATATTTGGAGTGCTGTTAACATCTTAGTAATCTCGAATTGCTCGCAGCTGATTCAGGAACTTACGGTTCGATGCACCCATATTAGCAACTATTAAAGCAACAACAGGAAATCTTGCCGAGTGCAGCTTTAATATCAGCGTGTAGAAAATTTTTTTTTGACATTTTGCAGTCAACGTTATATACTACAGACTGCTTTCATGATTTTCTCAACCTTCTAGCCATAACTGCCCTGACGTTGTTAGCCGGATTTCAAACGACAGCAGCAGGATAATCCTACTCACATGAGGTCTCTACCTTCATTCCGTCGAATGCAAATTCATATATTTTGTAGTTCAACGACATGTCTGTCATGCGTGTGCTGCATGAATTCTATTGATGTTGATAGGATCCCCCTTCATTCATATCGCCTTAGAATTAGGTTGAGGAAAGCTTTTCTTTAAGAAATGATCGTACGCTCTCAGGCCAGATGCATGCAAACAAATGGCATTACAGATATCATTCCAGCTCCAATACACGTTTCTGGGAAACATAAAATTTCTTGTTAGGCCCATCTGTAAAAATGTTCAGCATTTTTTCTATGACAAGACTGGCTTGGGCGAGTTGACATTTTCCGACTGCAATTGTTCATTTTGTCATGGTATTATTATTGGCGGTAAAGCTATTATTTATGGGTTCAACAATATGTACATTGCGCAGAAGGAATACACATTTATGCTGTTTAGAAAATACATATATACGTATATGCATACATATTGAATCTATAACGAACTTACTGTGCAGACTACTGCATGTTACTGAAAGGGCAGCTTGAGAGGCATTCTAATTGCTTCCTTTTTTGTAATGATTTTTCCAAATATCAAAACCTGTTTTATTTGCTGCAAACGCCATACAAATTAACATGTATTCTGCCAATAGTTTATGTTTAATTTTTATTTTTTAAATCGTAATTTATATGCCAATAACTTATACTTACTTTGCCAATCCTGCTGATCCTATATTACTGGCACAGCACTATTGGCATCAAAACAAAACGATACCCGAAAGTAATTTTTTCTGATTGGGTGAAATGGTCGATTGATGTACTTCCTAGAGTTGTAGTAAATACCATTTGACATATATTATCCCTGTTTTCGTCTTCTGCTTTTTATCATCCTTTGACACAAGAAAAAAGGAGCATCACCTTCATTATTTTTTTTGTAGTTTTTGTTTTTTTTTTGTTAATTTTTAACGTAAGTTTGCATGCATTTGAGTAGGTTTTGTAATTAAATTTGAATTTTAAAAAATGTATCACTGACATAACGCGCAACTTAAAAATACGAAATTAATTGCAAAACAAAATACAAAAAAAATACCTTCTTTTGACTACTTAAAACGCAATTAGAAAATGCGAAAGTTTTAAAATCATAAAAATGGCGAAAAAACAACAAACTCATGACATCGAATCGAATCAAGCCGCACCTTAAAAATTAAATCCCCTTTGATTCTGTGGTTTAGAGAGCAATATTCCGACCCCATGCGGAAACGATCAGCTCTGTTTCAAGTAAAAGCCTATGTCATCGAAAGATGTGCTCAATTCAACATAGATAGGAGGTACAAAACACAGGATGTAGCAATACCATCTGTTAGTCAGGCCACATAAATAAATCGAAGAGAGTATGGGACTGTTTGCAGAAGATGAATCGACTAGGTAAGGAAAATAAAGTTATCCTCTGCTGTGTCCCAGGATATGTGGGAATTTTCGACAACGAAAAAGCAGACTTACTTGGTATAAAAAGAGCTTCCACGACGCTGTTGGGACTAGAATAGTGCTGTGAAGTAACAGAAGTTGTTTGGAAAGATATGCACAAACAAGCCTCCCTTAAATTGGCACTCAAAATGCATAGCTTACTGGAGTTATATTAGATTCTGGTAAGATAGCCATCTTTGTCGCAGGTTTTGAAGATCCAGACAACGTCAATACAACATCTCACTCTGCTGGACCTCGGGTCATGTGGGAATTCGCGGAAACGAGAAATCAGACTTATTTGCTATGAGAGAACTTTCACGCTGCTAATTGGATTAGAATTGTATTGTGGAGTGGCAGAAGATGTTCGTTTCTATTAGAAAGCGGTAAGATAGCCATCCTTTGTCTCAGGTTTTGAAGATCCAGACAACGTAAATTCAACTTTCAGAGAAGTCGTTATGAGTTATTTTCGGTTTCTAGTTATGATCGCTACTATCCTTACAACTTACTCAAGCCGGGTTTTTTGATTTCTGTTCTCCAAAGTTTTGATTTGAACAGAAATAATTTTTTATTGTTTGTGAATTCGTTGGTGTTTTTTTCTTTCATCCTTTTTATACAACAAAACCACACACAAAATAAATGCAACAGAATCCATTAAAAAAAACCAGAAATAAGCAGAAATTGGTTGCAATCATAACACAAGATCGGCTTGCTTAGCTTAAAGCGGGGGCCCAGCTTGAGTAAGAAGGAATAAAGTGGCCGGTCGGCTGTGTGGCTGGCTGCCACGCTGGCCAAGTCAAAGTGATAAATGACGTAGGGTGGACAAAATTATTGTGTTTCCTACAGAGATTTTCTTCTTTCTCAGTTAGTTTTTGCGCCTGAATTCTGATGGATGGCTATAAGGCGACATACAAAATCCTGCCACTCTTACGTACCATATACTTATGTATATGTTACAATATTTTATACCCGATTCAGTTTTTGTTTTCTTCTCTCAATCCTCATGATAAAACGCTTAATATGTAGTCGCCTTTACTAACTACGGCCAGAGCTCGTAATCCAAACCCAATTTTATGGCATGTTTTAGAGACGGCAATGACTCCCTTGCATTTTGTTATTGTACGTACGTTTGGTTTGTCCGTTGTTATGTAATTTATTTTGGGATTATTTATTTGAGTTTGACTGAAAACTGACAGTTTGTTTTGTATTTTTAATGAATTTAACAACAGAAATGCAACAGAAAACTCAGTTCAAAAACAAAAATATAATAAAAACCGCGCTAAACTATACAAAATTTCATTTAAACTGTCATTACCAACTAAGAAAACATTCAGTAACTGCAGCGTACACATCTCTAAAATAATTTGCGACGCTACATAAAAACAAGTCGACATCATTAATCCTTTTAAACAATTTCTTTGCAAAACAGAAAAAAAATATAGAGATCACAATTCGCGTTTTCATATGCATCTTTCACGAAAAGGGAGAAGTTTCAGGTAAAAATTCCAATCAGTTAAGAGGAGATAGTAATATCACCTAGAATGCCATGGTACTGCGTTCTATTGTGTTCCCCTCAATCTATATCGGGTATATCTTTAATGTCGCTGCTAATACTGTTGCCTAGACAAACATCAAAATGTTGTCGGGTTCGGTGTTAATAAGGATAATATCAAGCCTATAACTTGATACGTTCCCAGATGTTTCTTTCTGCAAAGGATATTTCTAGTTTCCTCCTTTGGGAGTTAAGCTCTTAGAAACCGTGTGCTCTCCATGTTTGTGGGACTGAACACTATTCTCCTATTCCAGTATCGGAATGCGTCTTATCCGTATTCTGCAGAATGATCTCGTTCTCTTTAAAGGGTTTGTGGTATCCCAATTGTTCCATTAGCTCTGTTGAGGGAGAGAGCAGTCAAACACTCAATTTGTCATAAGAAGTCAATCTCGGTTTCTTGTTATGTAGTAGAGGACTGGATTCGAAGAGAGAGCACAGTTTAAAAATGACGTACGGAGTCCGTACTACGGACTATACAGGAGCATCTTTAGATCATAGGTCATAAAGACTGTCGGCGTACGAATTCGGTATCAGGGTTATATCGAGTACAGGTTTCGACAAAACGTTGTATGGCTCATGAGCAACTGAGGCGAAGAATTCGTTTGCATCCATAAATCCATGTCTAGCCAAAGGGGATTTGAATAAAATCCACGATTTTATGAAACTTATCGGATTGTTGAAAAAAGGTACAATTGGTATTACAACGGAACATTATAGGATCTGAATGAGCTGAGCTTTTTAAGACAGCTAGGAATTTAATTCATGCAGCTGTGGAGTAATTCATGCACATGTTGGAAGTGGAGCAATAGTTAACTATAAATCCTATGTTTAAATCAAAAGCGAATGGACTTTTCCTACAAAAAAAATTTTTGCTAAGGAGGAGTTTTGCAATTAAAAGTTATTAAAGAAGTTAAGAAAACAAGGTTTTTATATAACTAGAGAAATAGAGTTGAAGTCTGTTTAAGTGCTCTTCATTAAAGAGTTGAGATCTCAGCAACTGACATATATGAATCTCACTTATTAGAATGTTGTTATACCACCCTACATATATCTAGAATACTTCATGGGAATAAACTCAGCAATGGGACAGTATTTTATAGTCGCCGTTCTATAGAAGGTAGTCTGTTGGCGTGAGGCCACGGTTCACACCCGGTTCAGACATCTCCAACAAAAAGAAATACAAAAAAATTCTTCTTCGGCGGCTGTTTCTCAGCAGATCTCTGGCAAAAATTCTGAGAGTAAATAGAATTGCAATGAAAAGTTTCTTAAATCTGTAGTTTGGAGCAGGAAAACTGTAGGTACCGCCACTCATGACTAAAATTTATACACATAGCATGGGTGGTGAGAGAAGACAAGCCGTAATCCTGAATGAAGTGCTGTATCGACCAATTATGTATGCATATACGTATGTATGTATGTCTGTATTTTATATGGAACAATACTGAAAGCTGTGATAAGATAGGGTTGCGTGGTGTTGTCAAGCTTATTATTCAAAATTGGAAACTGTGCTTCAAGGTTATACATTCGGCTAGAAGTCAGGCAAGCGAGATTCTGTAAATCATTTGTTAAAATGGCCACAAACCAAGGAGTATCAAAATTTTAAGATGCAAATGGTACGGGCTAGGGAATACACTATGAAAAACGGCAGACATAGCATGGACAGGCATTGAATATAATAAGAAAGGTAGCAGAAGGAACGGAAGTCCTACTTATACATGTGGTAAAATAATGAATAAAATAATAATAAATATGGTAATGAAGAAGAAGACTTGGAATAAAATAAGCTTTTGATAGAACTGAATGAAAAAGATTTGCATTGGAAAGAGGAGAATAAATAAACTAATCGGAACTTATTTTTTTTACTTTACTGATGATCAATAAATTAAATCATCAATCAGAACAACCTCATGTCAGTAGGCAAAATTTGATGACCTCATTATGGACTGAGAATTTGTACAATATTATTACTGTGCTCAGCTTATATTATAATAATATTGAATATATTTGCTTCCCTTTATTAGTTTATTAAATAATAAAATGATCAAATTATTAAAAATTTAAATAATAATTGTAATCAAAACATTCATTCAAACTTGTGTTGGATTGTGTATGTAAACGCTACAAGATCTGTTTACGATTTTAGTTGAGTTTCGTTTAGTTTTTGCAGTAAATTTTCCATTAAATTAGCAGCAGACAACAATGACGGGTCAATCAATGTTTTAAAAGCCATTATTTTATACACAGGCAACAGCATATGGTGTTAAATAGTCAATTAGATTTTGAAAAATCATTGAGCCAAGGCAGTTAGAGCAAATGTACAACAACAGACATCAACAACCATCGGTCGTTAATAATAACAATAACAACAGCAATCCCATGAAAATGTAAGCAAAAACTTTAAACTTTTAAAATAATAACGATGTGCTACTGCACTACTATCACAATAATTACAATGATAATGATGATTTCAATAGTAATTACAATCAATTGCCACTACATACAGATGTGATGGTAATAATAATGACAATGATGCTGCATTTTAAAAGCAATTAATTGGAAAATGAAGTATTGTTGCCACCACATCATGTGGCCAGTGATGGCTAACAAACAAAATTCCATATTCAAATAAGAGGAAATTATATTTACCCTCGATACTTTTATTTAAACAGCCTTAAATGCCAGTAAATGGAATTTAATTTTAAATTTGAAATCAAAATTTACAAAAAATAAAAACGTTTACAAATAACAAATAAATAAGCTGTGTATGCATGTGTATATGTGTGTTTTTTGTTTGTTTGTTGTTATTAAATATATCCCCCATGCAAAATATCTTCTAATTAGTGGCTTAATTTTCGTTTTTTTCTTTCTGCAGGTATACCAGAGTCTCTCATAGTATCTTTTTTCGTTATATCAGCAGCCAAATGAGTTGGAAAACCCTCAATGGAATTTTGGTGTATTAAAAATAATAAAAGCTTTTGAAAATGGTTTCAAATTGCATTAATGAAAAAGTTAGCACAACTTCTAATAGTGTTAACAAATAATCGAGTATGTTTTTCTTCAGACAGGCTGTCAAAGCTGATAACCCGGAGCACCCTAACTAAAGGCTAAATTATAATTATTATTTTTATGTTTTAACAGATAAATTCTTGATAAATTATTGAAAGTCTATTGGCCATTTTTGCTGCATAATTGTTGCAAGTAGAGAACAAAACCAGTGTAATAATTCTGATAATTGATAATTCATTATCACATATAGGTTAGGTTAGGTCGGAGTGGTAGCTCTGTTATCACAAAGCTCACTTGAGCACGCATAGCGGCCCGTTGTGATGCCACGTGTGAACGCAGTCCCTGTACTGACCAAGTTCCACATATCACATTATCACATATACATACATACATAATTAGTCATTACAACCCTTCAGTCAGGATTGCGACCTAGTTTCTTACACCACTTATGTTGTGTATGTTAATTTTATACATTAGTGGTAGGACCTACAGTTTAAAGTCGAGTCCGAAAGAAAGATTTTTGAGAAACTTTTCATGGCAACTTTATTCACTTTCAGAGTTTTTGCCAAAAGACTGCTGAGAGGAAGTCGCCGAAGAAATATTTTTTCGTATTTCGTTTTGTTGGAGATGTCTGACCTGGGGGGTTTGAATCGTGGCCTCACGTCTAAGAAGCCACTACACTATCTGCTAGACTACCTATTCCTTCATTCAACAATAACTCCCGTGTTGGCTTTTCCCAACCATCCTAATATTTTCATTTCGTTTCTGTCAATGAATCTGTGTGCCCAGGAATCTCTTGCCGCAAATTACCAAGACAGATGAGACAGACGTTCAATGATATCCTTTTCTTTTTTTATCATTACAGCTTCTGTAAAAGTTGTTTTAAAGTATTCCCAGTCCCAGGACGGGTGTACCCAGGGGTCAGTGTTCCATTATTAGCACACACAATAGGGATGGTATCAGAAGCTAGGTTGCAGTCCTAACTTAAAGATTGTAATGAACAGTAAAGTAAGTAAATCGCTGAAGTCACGAACATGTTCACAGAAACATTTAAGTAACTGACAGTCTATTCTACTTCTCTCTATTCCACTTCTACTTCTCTACGTCAAAGACTAAAACACATCTCGAGATGAACGATACTTTAGAGAGCTGGACACAAATTACAGCTTTAAACCACGTCCAATTGACATGTTTTTCGTGGAAGCTAAATGCTCCTAAGAGTGATAGTGGAAAATTATGCGTATTATTTTAATGAAATGATCTTTTTTAAATTTAAGCAATTTTGATTAACTGGTTACTTTGACTGGTTTGATTTATTGGTTACCATAAACAATTCATTCGAATTGATGGCTCCAATAAACACGCTCGAATAAACATATTGATGGTGGCTACTTTGTCTGGCTGATTCTGATGTGTAATCCTATATTTTACCAATCAAATCCATAAATAAATAGAATTCAAACGGAATTTTTTTTAGATTTTCCGGTGTACCTTCAAGTGAGGAGTGGGGCAGCGTGAAAGCAATGTTATTTGGCAATTTATTTTAAATTTAATTGAGATTTTGTTATTGTTAGTTTTGTTGCTTTAGTGCTATTTTCGAATTCATTTGAATGTTTTATTTGACATTCACTGTTGATCCCGCAATTGGGTGTGAATTGGTTTTTATTGTTCGATGGGATTTTTATAAGCGAGATTTCGTTTTCTTTGTTTTTTGTTTTTCATTTACAAATATTTGCTGGTTTTCATGTTTGATTTTAATCCTATACAACCTATAACAACAACAACAATAACATGATTTCTATTTGTATTTACTATGCACCATAAAATATTTATTTGGACGACTTTACATATTGAAATACTGCTCGCCTTTTAAACAGCCACTCATTGGATTTTAATTTTTAGCCATTTTCTCTACTCTTTTCAGCGGCTGGCTGACGGTATTATCGAAAGTGGGAATTTTGTGCGGAAATATTTGTTTTTTAAGAAATACAATAGAGTAGGAGAGCAAGAGTAGGAGTATTAATCGTATTTCGAATTAGAATGTAAATACGAATGATTGCTTTAAATTTTTATTTATTGTAGCCGGAATTGAATTTGAATTTAAAATAAATTTGTTTATATTTTCGCTCGAATCTATTACGTGAATATATAGTTGAACGTACAGGTTTAAGCCTTAAATTAGAGTGTGAAAGTTATTGGCAGGAAATTAAGTCATTACCGGTACAGGATAAACAATGAAACTGTAGGTCCCACTACACACGTATAAAATTAACACACACAACATTAGTGGTGTGAGAAGTTAGGCCGTAATCCTCACTGACTGGGTTGTAATGGCCAATTATGTTTGTATGTAATGTAGGACAAACGCAGTTCATTACAACAAAATTTACAAAATCCCTCACCTTCACAATTGAGCAAAGGCTAGTTATCACTCCAATGTAGTAAATATATTAACAACAGGATCAAGCAATTCCCACAGGCGGTTTTATTCTTTTTATTCTTTCATTCACATTTCAACGGACCAGTAAATGAGATAAGAAATGTCAGTATTGCTTTGGTTTACTGGCCGTTAGTTTCTGAATACCACATCACATCTTTGTTCACAGCTCTGTAATGGTATATATAACATAGTAAATAATGTAAATAATTAAAATACCATCACTGATGTGTACCCTTTTGGTACAACCATTAATTAGTAGTAGAAATAGAATAATAAGCGTAGTATAAGCAAAGTAGGTTAAGAAATATGAAAACGAGTTACAATAAATCATTCGTTCTTTGATCATGAAGATAAACAGTTGGTTCATTTTATTATATGGCGACCGTGACAGGACAAGAGTGTTAAACTTTAAATTTATAGTGGCAGTGAAAAATTTTTTTTTTTTTCATAAAAATTGTTTTGTATATATTAAAATAAAAAAAAAAATAATAAAAAAAGACTGCCTAACAGATTTTACTAAAACAACAATAAAATAAATATAAACCGTTAATATTGGAAAAAGACCATATATATCCACATATATACATATATAACGGTATTAACTAAAATTGCAAAAACGAGAGTGATAAAAGAAATTGGCAAAATAGACCTTGAAAACAGCACAACGGTAGAAAAATATGCCGTTACATTTTGAAAAACAGTACAGTAGACAACAAAATAGAACGTCCTTTCAAACAAATAAAAATTAAACATCCAATAACACAAAAGCAATAAAAGCAACAACTAAACAAACAAAAGCAAACAACACAGAACCAAACAATACTACAACAATAATAACGGCAGCAACCAAAATATATATGTATATATAAAATTTCAAACCAAGGTGAAAAAAATTAACAAATGAGCAAATAATCATACCGAAAAAATTATCTTGCAAACTAATAAAAACAAAAAGAAAAACTATGATATTATTAAATAAATATAATAACTATTGAAAAAAATTGAATTTAAAACAATGAACACACATTTCTTTCTTTAAAAAAAAAAAAAAAACTTAAAACCTACAAATAAAACAACTGAAATAAATTACAACAATAAACTACTGGCACAATATACAAACAACATATCCAACATACAAGCAAAAGAGAAAAAGAAGTAAAAGAAAAAAAAAAAACATCAAAACAACAACAATAAAAACCAAAAATCAATAGACAACGAAAAGATCAACATTACAACAACATTACAACTATAATACAACAAGCAACTGGTTCGGAAGAAGACAACAAAAACAATCAACATAGAAGGTGATGTACAAATAAATCAACACTGTATCCCAGCAAACATTATTTCTCAAAATATATACTAAAAAAAAAAAAAAAAAAATAAAGAATGAAATATATATACTTTTACTTAATTTTATGTACATAAATAAATTTAGTATAATATATAATATTATTACAATTTAATCAAATATTACTAGATATTATTTAACACTACTATTATAATATATAATATTACTACAATTTAATCAAATATTACTAGATATTATTTAATACTACTATTATAATATATAATATTACTACAATTTAATCAAATATTACTAGATATTATTTAATACTACTATTATATTACTATATATTATATAAAAAAAAAATACTGAATATTATATTAAAAAGAAAAAAAAAAAAAGAAAAACAAAAATAAATATTAACTACTTATATTAAATTTATATAAATATAAAAATTAATAAATTTGGATTTCATAAAATGTGTATATACTTGATCTAATTAGTACTACTTATTAATACTACTTAATAATTGTTCTAATTAAATATTATTGCATTGATTAAATATTATTGCATGGGCTTAATAATGTTCTAATAAATGTCTTCGGGTCAATTTGACAGCGATAATTTTAGTGGATTATTGTCCAAGTTTAACACCGTGAAAAAGAGAATCATTCAGAATAGACCGATAACTAGTAACGAAAGTAAAAGGAAGGAATATATAGATTTGTTGGTGGAATCTTTTAATAATATTTTGACTTATACGGAACAATTTTTCGACCAAATACAGCCAGCTTTGCAGAGGGAAATATATGGAAGAATCACACATTGTAGGGAAATTTTATTTAAATGTTTTTGTAAACTAGACTGCAAAATCAAAGTCCCATTCGGCGACAATCTGTTTGATAGAGTGGATAGGAGAATATTGATAGAGTCTGTGTTCGATACAGAGGCAAATAGGAGTGATTCGGATACCGAGGTCGAAGCTAAGGGAAATTTAAATCTAGGACAGATATTTGAGGAAACTAAAGAAGTTTGCAGATTGAAAATGGCGTCAATAGAGGAAAAAACCAAATTTATTTCGATGTGTTCGAATATTATTCGCGAGAATTATGGTGGAGACCCACTTACATTGAATTCCTTTATTGACAAAGTAAATTTAGTGACGGAAATCATGTCCGATAACTTGGAAAGTTGTTTCATCTCATTCATAAAATCTAAATTGGACGGCAAAGCCAGGGAAGTGTTACCTGATGAAGTCACTAGTATTAGTCAGATCAAGGAAGCATTGAGAAATAGAATTCGGCCTGATAGCTCGAAGGTGGTGGCTGGAAGGATTACAGCCTTAAGTATTAAGGACAATAATTATGCCGATTTCGCGAAGAATGTGGAAGATCTAGCGGATTCCTTGGAGAGATCACTAGTCATAGAGGGTATTACCAGAGAAAAAGCGCACGAAATGAGTATAGAACAAACGGTTAGTGTATGTAGGAGCAACGCAAGGTCGGATATGGTAAAGGCTATATTGGCGTCAAGCACTTTTAAGGAACCTAAAGATGTTGTAGCAAAATTAATTTTGGAGGAATCTAGTACTAGTGGGCAAGCACATGTCTTCTCTATGAGATATAACAGGAATAACTTTGAACATAGGAACAATTTTGAACACCAAAATAGTTTTCCACACCGAGATCCGCGAAATGATACATTTTACCGCCGCAACAAGAGTAAATACGGGTATAGGTCGAATATTAATGGTTCATATGGAAGTAGAGCTAGTATTCCTACGGGTAATCATAATAATCGGACCAGAGATAACAGACCAAATAGGGGTCGAGGAAATGGACGTAATGCATCAGTGAGGACTTTAAACTCGGAGGCCCCTCAGCAGGTACTGTTGAGGGAGGAGGAGAATCGGAATTAAGAGCCGTTTATTGTCTCAATCTTAATTACACAGATTTCATAAAATTAAATTGCACTGATACTAAAGGACCTTCTAGCTTCCTTGTGGACACTCAAGCGGACATATCGCTAATCAAAATATCTTGTTTAAACCCTGAAATGATTTTCAACCGGAATAATATTATCAACATAACTGGTGTCACCTCCGAGACGGTTCCCACCTTGGGCACAATTTGTACCAATTTAATTGTTTCTAATTTCATGATTCCCATTGTTCTTCATGTTGTGAGTAATGATTTCAATATACCATCCGATGGCATACTGGGAAAGGATTTTCTCAGGGACAACAAATGTAGGATAGACTATGAGAATATGGACATTACAATTTTTGTTAGAGAGGCACGGCTTCAAATTCCAATACTTCAAGGTCCAAAAAACTTTACTTGCATAATTCCACCCAGGTATGAGGTTTACAGAATGTTCAATTTGCATGGCATTAGGGAACCCATGTTTGTAGATTGCCAGGAAATATCTGAAGGAGTCTTTATCGGTAAAGGGATTATAGATTCGGACAACCCTATTTTGCGTATAGTTAACACGACTGATCAGGTGAAATGTGTCAAAAATGATCGAATTAAACTCGAAAAACTTCGACATTTTAATGTATACTCAGTGAATCACAATGACATACACAAGGAACGTATCGAGAAACTGAGGGCTATACTTGTTGACCAGATGCCACATGACGTTCAGAATGATTTAATGCCATTATGCTTATCTTACGCTGACATTTTCGCTCTTAAGGACGACAAGATGTCCGTTAACAACTTTTACGAGCAAAAATTCAGAATGGTCGATTCGTCTCCCGTATATGTGAAAAATTATAGACTTCCTCATACTCAAAAGAATGAAATAAATAGGCAGGTCCAAAATTTGCTGGATAACGACCTGATTGAACCCAGTACTTCGAATTTTAACAGCCCATTGATCCTAGTCCCTAAAAAGAGTATAGATAACGAAAAGGCTTACAGGATGTGTGTGGATTACCGAGCAGTGAACAAGAAGCTGATTGCAGACAAATTTCCCTTGCCACGGATCGACGACATATTGGACAATTTAGGTCGGGCAAAACATTTTTCGGTTATTGATTTATTTTCCGGTTTCCATCAAGTCCCAATACATCCCAATTCACGTGACATAACGGCATTCAGTACTGACAAAGGTTCCTTTAGGTGGAAAGTTCTCCCATTTGGTTTGAGTGTTGCACCAAACTCCTTCTCAAGAATGATGTCGATTGCATTTTCTGGTCTGGAACCTAACAAGGCATTCTTATATATTGACGATGTAATTATCACGGGTTGTAGTAAAAATCACCATTTGAGAAATTTGAAGGAAGTTTTTGATATAATGAGGTCCCATAATTTGAGAATAAATCCCTATAAATGTGATTTTTTTCGATCCGAGGTTACTTTTCTGGGCCACAAGTGTACGGCAAGAGGTCTTCTGCCGGACGATAGGAAGATTGAGGCCATAAAAAATTATCCTACCCCGGTTGACAAGGACTCGGTTAGAAGATTTGTTGCTTTCGCAAATTATTACAGACGCTTCATTCCAAATTTCGCTGTAATGGCAGCCCCTCTCAATAAACTGACAAGGAAGAACGTAGAGTTTACATGGAATGACAAATGTCAAGAGTCTTTTGACAAATTGAGACTTGCATTAATGAGTCCTAGAATTTTACAATATCCGGATCTATCAAAACCTTTTATAATAACAGTAGACGCATCCAAATATGGATGTGGAGCCATTTTGAGTCAAAATTTCAATGGGGATGACCTTCCAATTTATTATGCGTCTAAATGTTTTACTGAATCGGAACAGAAGAAACCTATTATAGAATTAGAACTGTTGGCAATACATTTCGCTATCAAGCAATTTCGTCCCTACGTTTACGGAACATCTTTTACGGTGCGATCGGATCATCGACCGCTAGTCTATCTTTTTAATCTGAAAGACCCATCATCAAAATTATCCCGTATTAGATTAGAGCTATCAGAATACAATTTTAACGTCGAATACATTAGGGGTAGAGACAATGTTGGTGCTGATGCACTCTCCAGAATTTCAATAAGTGACCTTAAGGTTAAGGACAATCAAGTATTGGCCGTCACGACGCGTTCTAAATCAAAAAGTAAACTTATTAAGCAGATCGAGCAAGTGAAACCTGCTTTAGATTATGACACATTGCAGGTCTACGACAAATTTTCTCATCAATTCAGTAGAAATATTACTAGGATTAAAACGGAAATAATAGATCATAATGAACATTGTATTAAATTGCGCATACATTTTCATAGGAAATGCAGTAAACTGCTATCAGTGGATTTTGAATTTGTTAACGAAACAGATGGATTAGACTGTTTGCTTTCGAAGCTGCAAAAGGAGGCTAACAAATGCAAAATCTACAGAGCAGAATGGAGGAAAGATGATCCATTTTTTAGAATTTTTAAAATTCAGGACTTGAGAGAACATGGTAATAAAACACTGGAAACTTTGGAGCTGATTCTTACTGAACCGATAGCTATAATAGGAAATGAGGATGAGAAACAAAAATTGATGCGGATTTACCATAATGACGCGTTATTAGGAGGACACTGCGGACAGAAAAAGTTGTACGCTAAACTGAGAACTAAATATTATTGGAAGAGGATGACTAAAGATATAGCGAGATTTGTAAAAAATTGTCCACAGTGCAGGCTAAACAAAGTCAGACCATCCAACATAGAGAAACTAGTTCTTACACCTACTCCCGTTAAGGCTTTTGACATCATAGTTATGGATACAATAGGTCCGTTACCCCAATCAATTCATGGGAATAAGTATGCGTTGACACTGATGTGCGATCTGACGAAATATTTGGTTTCGATTCCTATTCCGGACAAATCGGCTCCCACTGTGGCCAAAGCGATTTTTGAGAGTTTTATTTTGATATATGGGAGAATGCAGACTATAAAATCAGATTCAGGAACTGAGTTTAAAAATGAGGTCCTAACTGAACTTTGTAAATTGTTAGATATTGACTTAAAATTTTCTACGAGTTATCACCACCAGACGGTAGGCACAGTGGAACGCAATCACCGAGTTTTTAATGAATACATTAGGGCATATGTAGGTGAGAACAGGAATGATTGGGACACTTACATTAAGTATTTTACATTTTACCATAATACCACACCAAACTCAGTTTTTGAGAACAAGTATACACCCTTTGAGTTAGTATTCGGCAGAAATGCTACCATGCCCAATGAGACAAAGACAAATTTAGATCCTGTTTATAATATTCAGAATTATAGCAAGGAAGTGAAATATAGGCTACAGAAAACGAATATATTAGCTAGACAACTAATAGACAGGTATAAACAACGAAATAAGGCATTTTATGACAGATTTGCGAAACCAATCCAATTACAGGTGAAAGACACTGTCTATTTACAGAAACAGCCGTATGACAAACATAGCAATATCTATGATGGACCTTTCATTATTAAAGGGTTGGAAGGAGTCAATGCAATAATATTTGACGAGAGAACAAAAAAAGAGAATGTTGTCCATAAGAACAGATTAAGAAAATAAAGAAATGAAAGAGATATATATATATATTTTATGAATTTATTAATTAAAAAGGGGAAGAAAAACCTGAAATACTAGAAAATACGAAGAAAATTATTTTAAGAATTGAAATTTAATGTACATATAACAAAATATACAAATATTGAGAGCACAGTGAAAGATAAGAGTAATTGAAATACATTTGAATATGAATATGAATTGGATTGAAAATAAATAAATAAATAAAATGTGAAATAACCAAGCCTGATCAACTTGATTATTTCATTGTTTTGTTTTATCATATATAAAAAAAAAAAAAAAAAGAAAATGAATGTTTTTGAAGAAGAATAAATAGATACTCTTCTTTTTGAAGAAAGGGAGGAAACACCATACTGTCAATATTTGTATATTAATTCAGTCAATACTTTACTATTAATACTAAATATATTGGATATAAATGATAATGTTATGAAATTGTTCAATATTACTTATATAAATTGTTAGCATTAAGAATTATAGGTTTAATATTGTACAATACTAGGATATTGAAAAAAAAGAGAATTTTCTATTATTATCTTAATATTTTCTTGAGAAAATATTGTTATACAAATTCTTTTTTTTTTAAGAGAAAAGGGAGGTGTAATGGTATATATAACATAGTAAATAATGTAAATAATTAAAATACCATCACTGATGTGTACCCTTTTGGTACAACCATTAATTAGTAGTAGAAATAGAATAATAAGCGTAGTATAAGCAAAGTAGGTTAAGAAATATGAAAACGAGTTACAATAAATCATTCGTTCTTTGATCATGAAGATAAACAGTTGGTTCATTTTATTATAGCTCTAAAAACAACAAATACTTCGGATTGATTGATACTACAACCGTCCTGCAACCTGGAGCTTATTATGTAAGAAGCCAAAGGTACTACAGAGGTTAGACTTAGGGGCTTGGAAGCAGTAATGGAAATGAAAGAGCAAGTGGACTCTTCGGACACCGTTACTGATAGGTCGGATAACACTAGCATGAGTCAGATCCAGTACAGAAGTCAACTTGCCTACTAACACTTTCCTTGACGAAAGTGTTCTGAATGGTTTCTTTGTGAGAAAATTTAAATGTGGTTTGGACTTGAAACTTACAACCTTGTTAACCTAATTTTACTACTAAAATGTGATTGTAATGGATTCTGTCAGTCTGGTAAGCTATTACACACACATTTTTTTTTTAACAAACGAAGAGGAAAAATTTGTTTTAAAATTTTGCAAATAATGGCTGCCATTAAATGCAATTATCTGAGTGTGTATTTCAATTTAATTGAGTCATTAAATGCCTTTATATGAGTAGTAAGTACAACTACATAAGTTTGAAGCAACAACAAACATTTTCGGCTAAAATATTGATTAAAAGTCAACATTATTTATGCCAGGTAACCGGCAACAGGTTAATGGGATTAGGTTAATGGGATTAAAACACTGCGTCACTGAGAATGAAAAACGGTATTGAAGAAAGAACAACAAATAAACAACAAATGGCTAAAAGCTTAAGTTTATAAGAATTTCATAAAAATTTCATAAAGAAATTCAAAGAGAGCAAAAAGAAAAAACACTCACCAGTTAATTAACCCGGAGCGTTAATGCTTGAAGTTGAAAAGCCGGGCAGTTTGCTCCAACCTTTGCGCTTCCAAAAACTGCGAGCTTTAGATTCAATGGGTTGGGTATTTAGAACAACGGGACCGAGATCTACGGCGGCTCCTATCTTAGCACAATTTAAAATACGGCAACCGCAAGAGGCACGCGTAAAAAAGCCCGAAGAATTTTGCAAGACATCGTTAATGTGCTGTAACTGCTGATGTTGTTGATGTGGATGTTGCTGTTCTTGATGAAGATGATGATGATGATGGTGTAGGAGTGAGTCATGATGCTGATGGTGTTGATGTTCCAAATGCAGTTGTTGCTGCTGTTTTGTATTGTGGTGTATACGAGGTAAATGTTTAATAGTGCACGATGAAGTTGTTGCTGACGCTGGTACCGCTGCGGATGATAAGGCTGCAGATGCAGATGTTGCTGTTGCATTTGTATTATTACTGTTGGCTCTTTGAAATGAACGACAACATTGTGTGGCATAAGCAAAGGCATTTTGTTTACTTTTTGCAACTGCATTGCCTTCAGCTGCTGCAGTAGTTGTAGTTGACAGCTTATTTGAACGTGATCTCATGAGGGCTTTGGTCTTGTGCTGACGAATTAAACCAATGTAACTAGCACCACTGGAACCGCTAAAACCACTGTCTACATCAGCCGCTACACAAGAGGATTGCAAAAGACCAGCACTTACCATTGCAGAATTGGGTATGGGTGAGATAAAGTCGTCTGCTCGTTCTTCCGACAGGTCCGCATTGTCGGTTGATGAAGAAGTCAGTCGCAAAGGCTGACCTGAAGCTGTGGTAAC
Source organism: Sarcophaga carnaria (assembly GCA_958299815.1). Lineage (NCBI taxonomy): Eukaryota > Metazoa > Arthropoda > Insecta > Diptera > Sarcophagidae > Sarcophaga > Sarcophaga carnaria. Next base: position 93,999,108 of record OY283149.1, read on the forward strand.
ACTAACCGCGGGCATTGGCGACTCTTTGTCCGTGGGACTAATATTGGGTGGAGTTTTTGGCATAAGCATGGCCTCTACGGACAAATTAAGCTCGTCTAATATCTTATGATGTCTATTTTGTACTCTTCTTAGTTCCTCCTCTACCAGAGTTCGAGTCAGTGAACCAGCCGAATGGGAAGTGGCCCTCAGCTGATGGGGACTGATCATGGAATTAGATGAAGATGATGTAGATGAAGCGGAAATTTCTTCGTAAAAATTTTCCGGTGTGGAAATATTACTACAGTTAGCTGAGGCCGTCGCGCCAGCTGCATTATGGCTTTGTTGTGGTGTGAGTCTCATTTGATACAATTGCCGGGTAGTTGGTGATACCAACAATTTGTTCTTTTTACCTTTCAAGAGAAGAGCTCTTATAGAATTGGGTGGCGGGGGAATGAGATCTTTTTCTTCCTTTGCCCCCGCCATTAGCTCAGCATGCGGTATGTTGGTATGTCTCATGGCGGCACCCGGTTCATAATACGCATATGAATAGTCGTATTGTTGTTGCTGTTGCTGCAGTTGCAACAGTTGTAAAGAGGTTATCTCTGTCCATTGGCCATGCTGATCCTCAATACTGTGATGATGTTGATGCTGATGTTTTAAGTGTCCCAAAGCCTTGGTTTGCCTTAACAGACCACCATCCTTAAAAGAGACATGGGGTTCTGGGTCCACACACACTTCGATGACATCTAAATCAGTTTTCAGTTGTTGTTGCTGGTCTAAAAAAGAGTGATGTTGGTGTTGTTGTTGAAATTGATGTTGTCGTTGTTGTTGCTGCCGCTTCTGCTGTGCTTGCCTGTTGATCTTGCGAAACGTTTTGGCATTCCTATTGGTCACGATGCTAGGTGTCTTGGTGGGACTTACGATGGAGGGTAAAGTTGGGGTAACCTCTACTGTTACCGCATTCTTTTGAAATGAAGGCGTTTGAGGCTGTGGTTGTTGTTGAACAACACTGTCAACATCATCTGGACAATGATTTGTTGTGGATAACGATGGTTGTTGCATATTAGTTTTTTTTGTTGCTGTCGTACATGATGTTGGTGTTGCATTCTGTTGTACAATTTGCTGTTGTTGTTGTTGATGACTTTCCTCGTTGTGCTGCTGTTGCCCTGGATTCAATGCCCCAACATTTGTGGTTTGTTCACGTGCTACCACATGACGTTGATTTTGTGGTGGCTGTTGTGTCGTGTAGTAATTTTGATTCGTTATAATCGCTTGTGTTTGATGTTTTCGTTGTTGGAATTGTGTGTGTTGCTGCTTGTGTTGGTCTTGCACCTTTAAATCCTTTTGCTGTTGCTTGTTTAGATTGCATTGACTGCGGCCTAAACCCAAGCAAGCCTCCATGGCACATGCTGTTGATTTTAATTCATTGCAGTTTTTTCAACTTTTCTCTGACATTTCTTCGATTCAATCTCTTCATTTGATTAGAGGGGGGATGCTGCGTTATTAAATGCTTCGTTTTGACCAGATGATCGTTATCAGTTGATGGCTGTAATTGTAAGATTGATAGAAATGAGTAATCAATGCAGTGATTAAAGAAAAGAAGACTTTTTAAACTTATTTGTCTGAAAGTCACTTGTAATTTCTTGTGGAGAGAATTAGTGCGGTTTCATTTAGGTGCGATTTCATTTAGAAATAGCCATCAGTCAAAGTGGCCAAGGGGGAAAACTATTTTATGGTTTAAATTCCGGAAACTATTTTGATAGAGTTTAAGAGTTATTGCTTGGATGTATACCCAAACAACCAGTGACAAGTTCTGGATGGTTAAGAACACAAGTTTTCCCTACTGTTTCTTTGACCACTAGTTCGAAGCAGTGGCCACGTGCCCACAATATTAGAGGTAAGAAGGGAATGCAAAACCTGTTGTAGGCTTGCTAAGAAATTCGAGGTTTTAAATCAGAACTCTTATTGTTAGGGAGAACGAATATTATTAGGATACTAAAAAAACACTGGAAATGGTGTATTTAGTCTAAACGCCTAAAGAGATCTGAATAGTCCACAAAAAAACGATGTTTTTATAGCTGCCCAAACTACGTTTGTAATAGTATCAGGGGAGGTTATGAAGGATGGCCATTTCCACTGTTTCTAGCTTCTAAGTCAGAGCGTTTCGGTAATGGAGGGTTTTCCCATAAAAACTGCTAAAACTTGAAATCCTATTACTATCTGAATAAAAAGGAAATTTTACAAGAAAAGACTGATGGATTAAATACGAATTTTCAGAAAATTGAAGAACTCTGACTGTTATCCAGATTAATTTCTTTTATACAATCTTGGTAGGATATTTGGGGGATTATAATTATTATTGTCTGCAAGAGGTTATGTAGTACTGCGACCATGCGATTGCTTTGCTCTCCTTTAAATTTATAGATTATCCCTGGAATGTCTCATCTAAATTTATTGCCCTGACGCACTTAAGGACACTGCTTGGTGTCACCAACGACAGTTCCCTTCCCAGTACCTGATATACACTTAGGGATTTCGTCCTGGGATGCATTAATACTACACTCAAGAATGTGTTCCGATTATTATCGTCGCAGAATCTACAGATTGAGCTCGGAAAAATCCCCATTCAATATAAGATCACCCAGAGTGTATAAATTTCCGTATGGAAGATACTCGCGAATTTTCTCATAAACACAGAATATTTCGTTACATTTTTAACCCATCTGTATACAACGAAATAGTAACTCTTTTAAAAGAGCACACAGCTTCTAGATTATTCCATTCATTTTGGTTATTAGTCCCATTGTAAGGTCTTTCCTAAAATCATAGTGTCTATTGGTTCTACCACAGCTTTGTATTCACCACCATGTGCAGTGGACTTAAATCCAAAAGAGTCTCCAAAGCCGGTAGGTTCTCATTGCCTCTGTTATGCCAACATTTGCTAGTCTCTGTATTATGTCCAACTCCATTTGGGTTGTTTTTAAATTTGTTCTATCTTCCCAGATAATTGCCAAATATATCATAGGATGGTCTGAACATCATGTTTTGCATGTTATTCTTGTGTTGAGCCCTCATGATTTTCTTGTATGCCTTCCATGTCAATTTACGATTCAGTGTTATTCCGAGATATTTGACTTCTATTTTCTGTGATATTATTCTACTCACGAATCGAATATTCTTTCATTTATTCGGGGATATTGTAACAATCAATTCAAGTGCATCGCGGTTTTCACTAAAAACTGCGGTGTCATCAGCTAAGTAAGTGAAAGAATTTTGTCTTAAAAATGTTCAAGTTCAAAAGGCTATGTATTCTTAAGCTGACGTATGGCCAACATGGCAGCATTCAATTGATATTTGAATTTCATTTGATATTTCATTTCGTTAGACCGCCGAATAAAAACATTCGCTCGGTACACACTGCGTTCTTGTAAGTAGACATTTCTAAAATCTGCGTGCAATAAAGTCTTAACATTCGTTTTGTTAACATATTTCAACAGATTTCTTGTGATAAATCATGGCAATTAAAATTTTGAAAATTTAAGACAAAATCCCTAAAAAGAAGAATTATTAGTACGCTACACCATCACGCACGGTTAGTATTGTGTTAGTATTAGTATAGTAGTATTGTGTTAGTGTGATATTTTCGTTACTAAATAAAAACGAACTAAAATTGTGTTCCTATGCTTAAAGAACGAAGTCCTCTTTGGTTTCTAATACGATAACATGTTTTCAAAAATCGCTTCAAATGATGAAAACAAAATTCAATAAATACTAGTAAATTTTTGGCTCAGCAGTCACTGTGGTCAATCTCATAAAAGTCGGTGGACAATTGATCGCTATTACTTCATACAAATTTTAATCTGAACTTAGAAACTCTATCATAAGGTGCATGATATGCTCTGTAGAGTATTGTAAAGTCTTCTTGTAGCGGTTTGTATCTGCTTTAATTTGTGTTTCCTATAAATTAAAGCAACATTCATTATAAAATATTTGTACAACCTACTAATGAATCAAAGCGGCATTAGTCAAAGGTCTGACAAATAAATTGTTAAGCAAAATACACAAGGGCGGCATGGTCGACTTAAGAAATACAGCGGGGCATCGTCGACTTAAGCCAACAAGAGAAACATTCATTACAGGTAGCGTTCCAACTTCAAAACTTAAAAAAATCTCTGATAGTTTCCTGATTGTCGTTTGAAAAAAAGTTTAACACCGAATTAAACTCTCAGCAAGAAAAAGTCTGACTGGGACTAATTGCCTAATCTCCTGCTAAAAGTCCACACCATAAAATGACTTTTTTGAGATGCATTGGACGCTCTTGGATCTCATGTGGATTGCCATCGTCTCACATTTAGCAATCACGTACTCTTTTATCCAAAAATGAGCCCCATCTCGGAATCACGGAATAAATGACAATTAATTCGACGGATGTGTCTTCAATAAGATTTCGGTTACCAAATGGTGTATAGATCCTGGCATTTTAATAGAAAGCCTCTAGAACTAGCAGATATTTACAGACAGCTAAGGTCCGATAAAGATTTCGACCCGTTATCCTTTCTTCAGAATGTGAGATAAAACCACGTTCGCTCTGGTGACGGTAGGTCAATCTGGTCGTGAAGGACAGTAAGTAGAAGATCTGCATTGGATAGCATTTGGAGTAGCCATCATGAGCTAGAGATGGTAGATTTAAAAAGTGAAAGATAATTTTCCGTAAAAGGGTTAATACAAGAACGAGAATAACAAATCCCTACAGAAGTAGTGGTGGAATTGGCGACAATTGGCCAATTCTTTTGCTAATGCCGCACCAAGTTTTAAATTGACATACAGTAAATGTACTAAAGTAAGGACAAACATTTGTCGAACCAAAAACATAATATGCTTGTATTTAGGGAAGCGCAATACAAATAAAATACATATGTTGGGAACATCTATTGAACGTCAACATAACACAATTTGCAACGACACAAAAATTCTAATTAATTTAGCAAAAATAGAGAAATTCCCACCAACAAAATGAAATGGAAATTTGACAAAAACAAAAAAAAATTCCGAACAAACAACAACAAATACACAAAATACTAACAAGTTGGAGTAACTTTTCATAGTAGCCGCCTTTAAATGCGAGTATTTAAATGCGCTTTGCACAGTATTTACTTATTATTGCACAGTATTTACATAAAAAAATTGTTGAAAGTTTTCTGTGGGAGTCGCAATGTTCGTTTGTAATGAATTATTTACATCCTTGTTGTTTTTCTTGTTGTTGTTGTTGTATTTTAAATAGTTGACGTTTATTCAGTTATTCGTTTAACATACATGTGGCTATACAGGCCCTGGCTGGCAGGATGGCTTGTAAAGTTGCTATATGGAGGTGGTATATTTTTATTTATTGTTGTTTTTGCTGAAAACTATGGGTTCTTTCTGTTGTTGAACGAATCACACAAGCTGCGAAAATGTAACGAAAGTATTCAACAATCAACAGCATTCAGCAGAACAAGAGCAACAACAAAATAGTTGACACTTAATATTTTTGTTATTGTTAATTGCAGAGCAATAGAATTCTGCAATGTGGCATAAACAACGCAGCACAACGAATTACTAAAGGCCATGCATCGTTAATGCGAATTGAGAAGTACTAACAGCGAGGGCGTGAGAGATTTTGTTTTGTTGTATTACATCCGCAAAAAGTACTCTGTCATTCTCTCATTATCGGTCTCATTTAACTTTTTGTTGCGTATCTAGTTATATGAGGTTTCAACTTTAGCGGTACATTCGCTTCCTCGAACATTAATTAAAAGTGTTGAATTTTAAATACGCCACCAAACAAACGCATTTAAAAGAAAATAGAATAATGGAGTGCAATTTGATTAATGCGACAAATCCATTGCGATTTTTCGTTTATCTCTGCTTCATCTATCTATTGTGTTATACAGGCTTGTGGTAGGAAAAAAATTGTTTCAATTGCCTTTGTTGCACAATGCAACATATCTACGGAAGCATATTTACGGTGTCATAGCCTCTAGAAGGAGATATGATTTTTAACAAGAGAATCATTTCAAATTAAGCGGAAGTGATTCCCAAACACCCAGTCAATCCTTTTAAACAGGAAATCTCCGCATAGACCTGGCTTTCCACTGTTCACGCAACTAGTCTGTCGGTAGAGCATGGGAAGAGCCGTAGTCAGAAGTCCCGTGACTCGAAGCGCATATATAGATTAATCACCAGCTCGTCCCAAACAGCACATGTTTAAGGAAACAAAGAAAATAATAATGACGAAGGCATTTACTATGAAACATAAATAGATCGCGAATTGATATATGGAACGAATTTTTTAGGATAGTCCAACTACGAAAAGTTCTCTGCACATATAAGCTACGGCTTCGTATCTCTGAAGTCAGATGGTCAGACTACAGGGAATACCCTGCTTCAAATGGATGGGAATTGCTCTTTTCAGAAAAAAAACTAATCGATCAAGGCAGAGAATCGTCGTTTGTATATGGGTATTAATTGAGTCAACTACCAAAGCAAGGAGCGTTACGATTATACAATGTCATCCATCAAGTGATTTCTCTTCGCTTTCGAGAAAAAGATTTCTACATCAGTTTCAACGTAGTCAACAGGGACGAAACTGTTATCATTTCTGGCGATTAAGAGGGCTGTGATAACAGCACCATTGATTTTTTTTGGCACATCTCAACAATTGAGATCCTCAATTACTCTCATTACTCTTCCCAAGATTCTTCTTGGACTCTCCAGGCCACCAAGGGGAAATACCATCAACGACGAACATCATAGGAAAACGCGATAACGTCCTCTCCTTGGGAAAGACTAGGAATCAAGGAGCTAGATTCCTCAGCATACCGTATCCAATCCAGAAACACCAACATATCGTATCTTTCATAGAAAATTTTAGGCCGCCAGAAACAAGGAAAATGTGTGTGTTTTTTGCTTCTTGTTGTTAATATAGTTGTTTGACTAAAAATTCGTTTAATTAGCAGCAATTAATCTGTTGTTTGGTTGTAATTCACACTTGTCAACGACAATATGGCAAAAAGAAAAGAAAATACAATAGCAACAACAACAAAAATAATGACTGCAAAACAAAGGCTACAACATATAACAACATCTTAAAAATGAGCACGAACCAACAGCAGCAAATCATGTTGTAATTATGATGCCGCTGTTGCTGCCGCCTGTTGAAAAGAAGAAAATCGAATGAAACAATTCAACAGAAAATGCGCATGTACTTGCAGTATTTGCTGCATGTATGAGTCAAAGTGTACATATGTTGGTTGAAGGGTATCTCTGGTGTAGTATTGTGCGGCAAGGAAAAATATCTTTCCGACTGTCTGTGGCTCTTCGTTTCTTCTGCTCATTCTGTTCATCAGTTGGCTTTGTTTTATTGTTTCGCATATTTATGGAAAATAAAATGCCCTTGTTGTTGTAGCTGTTGCTGGACTAGGCATATTGGCGTGCGTGTGCTGTAAACATGGTAACCGTTTGAATTGATGGTACAATGACAATGCAATATAAGAATACACACCCAATGGTATTGTTCGTATATTGTAGTTGTTGTTGTTTTATAACTGCACGTTGCACCAGTCGGTTATTGCTGGTTCTGCTTGTTGGTGATTGCTTTGGCTATTTGGTACATTATATGTGGACATGTGCGCTTTGGAATGTGAGAAAACTATTGTTTGGTGACAACAAATTGTTTTCATTCATTCCCTTTATGGATTTGCTGCTTATGTTATTCGAATCTTTTAATATTTTTTGCTTTTAGTTCATCGTCGACATCATCGCTTTAGAAATTGGTGGTAGTTGTCAGTATATGAAGCAAAAGTACGAGAATATGGAACCAATTAATAATAACCTGATCTGCTATCACTGTCTTAAGGAAAGAATTTCTTAGTCAAGCAAGCATTAAGCCAAATATTTGTCGTTGTGCGTGTGGTGAATAACTTTTAAAAAATTCTTCTATTAACAAGCCTTTGGAGACCAAAGAATGCCAGCCTTTAACTGCTAAATGTGGAACAAAGAAGCTCAGGAATTACTAAAGGGCTATCTTATCCACCTAACTGTTCAACAATATGGTCACCCTCGAAGCACTAGTCTTTTTGGTTTTATTGTAGTTGGCCACATGACCAGTTTAATAATAATTTTAGTAGATATTTCAAATCAATAGACACACCAGAGAGAATAGAGGCAATGGCATGTGTTAAACATTTACTACCGGATTTATGAAATTCCTGTGAAGTTTTTATTCGAAAGATTTGTTTAGTCTTCCAGGCAGCACTACTAGTGCTACGACTACTACTCCTCATCACTTGTGGATTTAATTAATGGAAAGAGTTTATTAGTTTAGATTGCTGCTGCTGCAGTTTGTGTTTTTGCAGCTGTTGCTGCTATCGCAAGTATTTCACAGTGTAGAGATAAAACGATTCAAAGAATTTTAAAACGATCGCACAACTGAAGAGTCTTCACAAGCAAAGTACCACGAGTATTTGTATGAATGAAAAACAAATTCCTATAAATTGTTAATGAATAAATGAAGTTCTCTGTAATGCTGTTGGTAGTTGTTGAAGCAGATATTTTTGTAAAAGGGCTTTCTATTGTAAAGTTAATAACCATCTGTTGTTGGGAAGAAAGAAAATTTTAAAATTTAAATACTGTGAACAATTAATTGGGTTCAAACGGTTCGCATTCTAACAGGAATTCTAAACGGCAATTGGCAATTTCGCTCTCAGCATCGGTCTGTCCCACCAAGATTACTGCAGAAGCTGCCATGATGTGGAGAAAACAGAACCAGTACAACACCTTTTATGAGAGCGCCCTGCACTTCAGAACATTTGAGGATCTGGGCTTGGTGGCGAACGTGACACAGGAGGGAACTGGCCAGTTTCATCCGGAGCTAGGGGTGTTTCAAACCCACTACAAGCGGATCATGACAAGAGCGTATCTCTCACTGCTTAAACCAATAGGCCATTTAGGCCACCGTTGAACTATCCGGTGAACGGGAAGCTATCCGCTAACCTAACTTACCTTACCCTTTACTGTCTGTACACTATTCTACATGGTTCGTGATTTTTGTCCCATGATGAAATACTTAAAACAAATGCGGAAATCTTGGGTATCTTCCAAGCGGAAAAATTTTTCAAATTAACTTGGACAAGATATACAAAAGGCAGGACTTAGCAGCACTATACTATACAGCCAGGACTTCTATTCAGGTACTCGGCTCTTGTGAGATTAAATCGGAGATAGTCTGGAGGTCATCGGCTAGGTAGACAAAATAAGGCTACCCTCTGCTGGGTTCCAGGTCATGTGGGAATTCTCAGTTATAGACCTACAGATGAGCTGGTGAGAAGGGAAATTTCCACGCCGTTGAGGGGGCAGAACACTTCTGTGGAAATGAGTGGATGTTTGGACCCTTTGAAGAATAAGAGAAGTGCAAGATATCGTATGGCCACAGTACTCAGGCACCTCTAAACGACAACACTACAATACTACATATATAAATGCAGTGCAAAGATACATTTATTTATAGATTTCAGTAAAACATTACCAGGTAATGTACTGAACAAGAATGTATTTGTGTGTCTTTGAAAGTACGTCAAAGGTATTCACATTTATCTTCGCAAAGCCAGTTCCTTGGTAATCCCTTATAAATCGTAAATACGATTTGTGACAGCCACAGCTTACGTCTTGATTCGCGAAATTTATCTTTGTTGGCTTATTTTTAAAGAGATCTGCATTGCGGCGGAATATGCTTAAATCCTATTAAAATACATAAAAAGTATGGAAAATTCGTGAATAAGAATTTCAAACTAAACAACGATATCTAATCAATGTTATTCGATTTAAGCCAGAGATCTTACAAAGCAAATTTTAATTAAATTTTGTGAATAAAGTTTTATGCTCGGCTTGGCATTTTTACATTAAAAACTCAGTAAAAAGTGTGTGCGCATCATGCAACACAGTTTAATTGTAATTAACGCAGCGGTTTTATGGTTCATTATTAACAAGCCGCAACACATGCTTAGTGCAACACAATAAAATTTAAATTGGAATTCCGTATCTAATTTATTAATTATTGAAGCTTTAACTGTAATTAAATGCTCTTCCCGCTCTCTACCCTTCTTTCTGTTCCCTATAGCAATAATGATTCTGTTTTTAAACAAAATTCCATACAAATTAACATGAGAGGGGTTCGTAATGAAGTTTAAGAAGACATTAAGAGCTTCGTTATTATAACAGGCTGCAGTTGTAATAGGATTTCCATATTTTTGATTATTTTTGTGGTTGTTGTATAACAATACAGCATTTAACTTATAAATTTATGTCTGCAACATTTTGTTGCATTTACAGCCATATACGCACATTTAAAATGTGTCTGAAGATTACACGCACAACGGCTCATAGCTTTACTCTTTCAATGTTTTAGTGAGTTTTAGTTTTTATGGGTGACATGAAGAACCATTCGTGGTCTTAAGCGGACAGTAGAGGACAACAGCAAGAACAATATAGGATAGCGTAGAACAATCAATGTTTTGTTAGATACGGGTTGTTAATGATACAGTCTCATAGCCGCTATTGGATTTCGAATTCCAATTTGTTAGAAATTATTAGAGAGGAGAAGAATTGTAAGAGTAGGAGAACGGATCGATGTGTTATTGGACTTTCACCAATAGTTTAAGTCCATTTAAGTCGGATTTTTTGCAAATTTTAAATCACAATACTCTAAAGCGTTTTATTGATTTAACTTCGGCAGTCGTCTTAAACATAGCTTACTTGAAAATGGTAGGAATTTCTCAATCTTCATCATGTATATATATTTATATACATATATACTATATTTTAGTCGTGAAAATGAGCACAGGATCTATGCAGTCGTTCGCCTGGGAGATGCAAAGATTCCAATCAAAACCATGAGGTTAACAGAAAGTGTTTCTTTACTTTGATTGCAGATTACCTAAAAAGTAACTTTCCATAATATCCCCATACTAAGCGCCATTAGATTCAGAAAAATCTTCATGTGAATAAGCCTTAAATTTTTAAATCATCAATTTCGCACTTATTGTACTGTCTGTTGCTGGTATACCATCTATTTCAAAAGGCATGTTTTTATTTAGATCCGTAAGAACCTATCAACCTAATTGAGAGCAGCATTAATGCTCCATAATTTTATTTTCTAAAGAGCTAAAAACAGGCGATATATTTTTCGATTTACTTTTAATCTCTTTTTGATTTTAATTTTCAATTTTCCATATAATTACATAGACACTATTTAACATTTATAATTTATGACATTCGCCAGGGCTCAGACCAATCAATTGGCTTTTAATCATAAAATATTGGCTTTTATTTTACACAACGTACAATAGTATAATTGCAAATGCAAACCGGCATTAAAATATCTACGTTGTACAAGTGACTGTATGTCTAACCGTTCGTAAATTTAACTGTCTGTGCTATAGCAATATTTTTTGTTTGTTTGCTGCCCCTGTATGTTTTTATCGTGTAAAACAATTGATTTTATTCGACTGAAACGATAATATTTGTCAATGGTCTTTCGTGTAAAACAGATGTACAACAGGGTCCCATAGCTATTTGATTGTCTACCCTGGCATTCCGGAGTAGTGTCAACAATTGTATTGAGGGTCATTCACGTACTCACTCGTACAACAATCAATTGAATTTGAAATTTTCAAAGATTAATGTATTCATAAGGATTTTATGAACTGAGGAAAAGTTTTATGAAAGGAATTAAAACAACAAGAACCAAAATAATTTATTACAGTGCAGACATAGAGTAAACTTACGTTTCATACAAGTGTTACAAATAGATTACTTTTTTCTTCTGGTATTGTATTAATATTTGCATAACATGGATAATATAACCAGATGACCATTTAAAAGTCTGGTTTATCCTTTTCGTTCAATTATGTTATGATTGATGTGCATGCAGTGCAAAAGATGAAGTTGTTAGTGTCGTATTACTGAATACAAAATGTAAAATAATATTTTTTTTTTATCGATTTCTATGTTTATTTTAATTTTATTCCGTTTTTCTCTTTTTTAATTATGTATGAGGTAAAATTTCCATCAAATTTATGCATTACCTTAAGCATAGGATCAGAAAAATCCTTTCAAATAAAATGAAAAGTAATTCAAAAAATAATAATTTATTCCACATAGTACTCATAAATAGCAGATGTTTCAAACTACTTTATCGGCAATAATCATGAGATTATGACGACAATTTTAGAGCAATTTTTTTATAACAATACCTAGGAAAAAATGCTCGCAATTGTTGCAAAATTTTTATTTTAACTTTTGGTTGAATAAGCAATGGGCGTCTTTTTTAATTTATTGAGAAAAAGTTCGATTCACTCGTTAATTGTGTATGGGTATTTAGGACAGACTGTAGGTTGAAAGAGCTTTATTTCCATATGTCAATCTCAGAGGAAAGAAACTAATTCCAAGCATGAGTAGGTGGGAGATAAGAGTTTTTTTTAGGAGTACTAGCGAGGTATGACCCCATTAGACAAAATATTAACAAATGAAATAAGAATATTTCTTTCTGAATTCTGAAGGCTACATTGAAGTCGCCGTAGTCTAGTAGGTAGTGTGTTGGCTTATTAGACGTAAATCGCGGGTTCGGCCAGACATCAAAACAAAATACAAAAAGTATTTCTTTGGCGACTTTCTCTCAGCAGTTTTTTGGCAAAAACTCTGAGAGTAAATAAAATTGCCATGAAAAGTTTCTCAAAAATCTGTCGTTCGGAGTCGACTTTAAACTGTATGTCCCACCACTCATGTATAAAATTAACACACACAACATAAGTGGTGAGGGAAGCTCGGAAGTAATCGTGACAAACTATGTATGTATGTACGTTTGTTCTGAGTGATGCATTAAACTATCAAGAAACCATTATGTATGTACATGAGGGAGCAGTGGAAACAGTGGATCATATTTTATGCCTGTCCTTGCCAACAGGTGTGAGTCATAGATGGCTATATAGTCGGTTTTTTGAGAAATTAGTAGAATCTGTGTATTTAAGGATGGTGTTCACGCCTGTTAGAAGTGATATCTTCGAAACATCAGATAAGGTGAATCAAGGAATCAGATTCCTACTCACTAAATTGGTTTTTACCCCGAAAATACTTACTATTAAAGGTCTATCTCAACAATCTTTTTAAAACAGAAAAGAATATACAAATACAAATTATCAGTATTATAAAACGAAAAAAAAATCATAAATCTAAATAATTATTTCTGATATTAGAATTTATTTCATAAATCGTATGCCACTTAATTTTCATTCCATTTTGATCTTTAAATAACAAGACTATCAAATAAATTTTGGTAAAACCAAACAAGAAAATAAGATAAAAAATGCATGAAATGAAATCAGCAGCCAACCAGCAGTACTTATTAACCACCAAGTGGTGTTTTAGCTAAGTTTTTATAATTTGTTTTTAAAATCGAATTCAAAGAAACGATAAAGTAGTGGCAGTAACATGAGTTCAAACTGAGGTCTAGAGTAACCAAAATTGTAATGACAACCGCACCGCAAAAAAAACAAGTTTTTTCTGGCTATCCATTTTGACAAAAATTTTAACAGACAAGATAATGGAAACGAAATGAAAATAAATAACCAATAAATACATGAATTTTCTGTGACATTTTCAAAGTTGTCAATATGTTGTTGGGGGAGAACGAACCGCGCAAAAGTAAAAAAAATCGAATTGAACAAAGATTGAGTTGAGAGTTTCATTTCATTCATTCATCAAATTAGGTGAACAAATCTGGCCAACACAATTAAAGCTACTGCAGTGGCAAAAGTTACAAAAAAAAATTTACGAGTGTTTGACACATTATAGAAGGGAAGCGCATTGATTTTGGAGGAAAACATCATGTTAAACATTTTACCTTAATGGAATCCAAAGCAAACACGCATCTTCGTCGAGGTCTCTTGTCTTAGTTACTGAGGCGTTACTCAATATCTGATTCACTTCATGCCATGTCGACTTTTCTAATACAGAAGAATTTGACTGAACGAAACCATCCGGTACTAAAGTAGGAACGTATGTCCATAAAGGTTTTAGGCTTCGTTAAGCAGTTACATGTTCAGGACTTACAAGTGGCAAGGGCGGTTAATTAATAAATTTTTTCGCGTGTATTCATTGACCAATCCACCACACAATTTTTTGCACAGTGTGTATTGACAGTACAGTAAATGTAGACGCTAACAATGACATCGGCTTATTGAACGCCCTTACGGGAGGCTAATTTTATAATTAAATCGAAATAGATTTGTGCGAATTGATAGCTCAAGCAACTGCATAAGAAATGAAGTAATGGTATATTGGAAGAGATAGAAAGAGAGAGAGTGAGAGAGAGAGGAGACAATTACAACAAGTTTTACTTTTTGTCCGCGAATTGATATTTTTGGAATTTTCTCTCTGGAATTGGAGAAATTGAAGATACTTGTTGATTATACAGGACCAATTATAATGCGCCTCTACACGAAGTAATGCATACGCATTTACGAATATAGAAATTCTTATGAATCGTCACATACATACCTCATACCATACATCTAAATATCGGAACAGATTTGCCTTAATGCTGTCAACAGTGAAAGAGTAGGTAGGATTGGAATTTGAATAAAGAACAAGCAAAATCCTTAAATTTAAATTGAACTCCATCTGCAGTAATTTTTAAAATTCTATTTGTCTATTCTATATAAAAAAAATCGCTGTAGTCTAGTTGTTGGCTTATTAGATGTGCAGTTCAAACCCCAGGTCAGACATCTGCAAAAAACTGAAATATGGAAAATATTTCTTCAGTGACTTCCTCTTAACAGATTTCTGGCAAAAACTGTGAAATTAAATAAAAATGCCGCGAAAAGTTTCGCAAAAAATCTGTAGTACGGAGTGGAGTAGTTGTGAGAAGTTAGGTCGTAATCCTGATGAAGTGTTGTAATGACCAACTATGTATGCATGAAGTTAATAAACCTTCTGAAACTATCGTTTCCTTTCTATTTTGATTACAATCATAATTTTGAAATGCTTTACATTTTAAACTGGAATTTATTCCAACAATTTAAATTAAAATCTCATCCGCCAATAAATTCAAAGTATTTGCCGCCCCCAAATAATCGTAATCCGTTTTGAAGCATTTTTACGTATTTATATTTATTGCTATTGTTGTTAATGTTTCAGTTTAAGGTTTTCTTTTAAATGAAATGCAATAAAAATAAACAAGAATTTAAAAACCTGTTTTAAAACGAAACTGTTCGGCAGACTCCTATACTTTTTTGCTACATTTTAATTTCACATGTGAGTGAAACTGCTGACGAAATGCAAACAAAAAAGGGTGACCAACAACAACAAGATTTTAGTTTTATTGTGTAGAAGTGAAAAAACGCTTTATGTCTCGACTAGTCGGACAGTTACAACAAAAAATGTTAGTGTTTGTAAAACAATATGGAAATAATTAAACGACAAAAAATTGGGGGAAAACTGTGGACACACAAGCTTCTTTTTTAGTCGTTAAGCCAACAGATAGATAGATAGGAAGGACAACAATACTCTACACCGAGAAGGGCTACAATCCTCCATTTTAGGATATAGTAGTCGTAGTCACTCCATAAAATAAGAGTGTTCTATGAAATTGCAGACCTCCTCCAATGCCTTAAGTGATACAATAAAACTGGTTGGTGTAGTCCAAGGGGACAAACACATGTTTAAGTAACCACAGGTTGTCCCACTTATTAATCATTTTCTATTATTAAACTTAGTTTTCATAAAACAAAGTTTTGAAAAATGTTTTCGTACACACTCCTTATTACCCTGTTGCAATATGGTATAGAGAGTATTCACCGAAAATGTTTCTGGATTATGTCTCCTTAAATTTCTCTCCATATAGTACCCAGAGTATGTTTGTATTTCTGTTTTATCTTTCTTGTTGTAGTTGTTCTTGTTAAGGTTTTTTATCGTTGTTGTTTTAGTTTTGAATTGCAAATTGTAGGTGTAAATAATGACAAAGTAAATGAACATGTAAATTGTTGATGATATTCATTATTAAAGCAATAATGGCAACAACAAAAACTATAAACATTTAACAATAACATTTAATTATAGAAACATTTAAGAACAACAACAATATGTTTAATAAAAAAAAAACAATAAAAAGGGGAAAAATTAAATGAAGTGCGTAAAAAATGTTGCAGATTTATTGGAAAAATAATTAAAAATAAATTATTTACAGCCAAAAATTAGAAAAATAGCGAAAAACGAAATTTAAATTTATTTGTTTAAACAGAAAAAAGAAAACAAAAAGGGAAAAGGAAAGAATATTTTTTATTAATGATTTTAAATTAATTGATTAGAATGTAAAGGCGTTTCGGCACTTACAACCACCACATCTGTTATCAAAGAGTCTATGATATTAGCAGCGGTACTAAAAGGTAATCGGAATTAACATTAATGCCGCAATAAGTTCACGCCACAACGAATAACTACATTTTTTTATCGATTTTATCAACATGCCCAGATATTGTAGGTGTATTTTAAGGGCGTGAAAGTGCTGTTTGTACAACAACAAAAATTTAAATCAATACGTATATGCAAAGCATTGTTCTATTATCAAACGACAAGCTTTTGTGTACTCGAATGTCTTGGAAAAATGTCGAAGACCAAGAAGACAACCGCATGAGGTAGTTAACCGAACTTAACTTGTAATAATAAAAAACAAAAAAAAAAACTTAAATCGATATGCATACACAGGACATTATCAGCAGTGTTCTGGCAAATCAAGAGTAAATAAAATTGTCATGTATAGTTTTTCAATCCTGTCCATGAGTAGCAGTCCCCCTATGAGCATTGTTATTATTAATTTCGATTGGTACAGAGTAGTGATTGAAATGATTCCATAGACCTTTGTTCGACGATTGCAGGGAGGTTGGTATTGGGATTAAAACCTCATTTTTCTATTAGCAGTGATGCTGTTTATTTAAAATTCTAATGTCGTTTAATTGGGCAGTAACAATAATAAATAAATTAATTAACTTCATAATGACCATTTAAATAGAAATATATCATGTTGTAATCATGTAATCAGATGTCTGCATCTGTAGTAACTCATTATTTGATATCCTCATTCTATATAATTACGATTTTATTTCGCTTGTGTTCCAAATGAACAAGTCAAGCGTTTAATTGCAATTTCTTTTACCTCTGAGACCACACACACGCACACTCGGTTTTTTGCAAAGTAGAATGTTTTGCATTGCTTGTGTTATAATTTCAAAATTATTTGCAACTTATGTGTGTGTCGTCGTCGTCGTTGTTTTCATCTTCTTATTTGGATCTTCATTCTTTTGCTTGTCAGAAGCTGTCATCAGTCGGTTAATTTGTTTATTTAATTTCCTTTTCTTTTTCGTCTTTTCTCACATTTTGGAATGATAAATATTAGGGTATGATGCGATATTTAATTTATTTTTTTATTCATTTTCTTTTAAATTTTTCATTTGACTTTAAATATGACGGAGTAGTTTTGCCAGGCGATGATGATATTTTTTAGTAGACATGTTTGTAAACCAACAAAAAAGAAGAAAACTAAAGAAGACTGCTGGAGAAACAAGTGTATTATCCTTAACGTTTTTAGTATTTTAAACTTTCCTAAAAGATGTTATTATTACTGGGGGTTAGTGCCTTGCTTTATTGTCTGCACTTTAATAAATAATTATGATTCTTTGTCTTCCATAAAAAAAAAAAAAAAATTTTATGTCTTCATTTCATTGTTGTGTACAATTAAAAAATAATTTGAAATTCAGATAAGAAATTCCGAACACAGATTCAGTCATAACACTTATCTGTGTCAGTTCAATTCTGGCTCCTCAAATACTGTTTTTTCTAAACTCCTTATATGATCTATCAGCGAGGAAGCTTCCACAATTTGCTGACCTCAAGTATAGATGACAAAAGAATAGCACATCATAGGTTGGATTAAGTAAACTAAGGTGGCTAACATTCATTGCCCGGTGAGATCCCACCTTAGATCCCTTATGATACCACAAGACAATAATCACACCAGTTCTTATAGGCACCAATATGGTTCCATAATAAATATGGCGGTATTCTTTATTTTGTAGAACTGAGTCAAAGGTGACCCGAAGTGAGAGGCTAAAAATTTAGGCCTCTTCATGCCAAAGGCTAGGCACTGACACATAAAGTGATTGATAGTCTCCTCCTCCTTCTCAGAATTCCAGGTGAAATTTAAAAACGGACTTTGAATTTGTCAAAGTGGATTCCCTCACGAAAGTCTATTCAAACTATACCTTTATTCACGAATGCCGAAAATTTCAAAGGATAATTTGAGATCATTTAAAGGAAACACTTATATGGGTTCTAGGACATTGCAATACTGTTGGAAATTCGTTTGCTAATCACTGACTAAAACAAGTAAAATACTTACAATCTGATTGTCTCAGTTAAACTCGATATTCTCTTGTTGTTGTACAGTGTGGTTTAATTTCATTAGAAGTGTGAGGGTATGTGCACTACTGTTAGGATTTCCTGGGCTGATATTAATAAGATGAGGACTGATTGTCTTCGTTCCTCAAATTGCATGATCATCCATCGCAATACTGCGGTTCTCATAGAATATGAAAGACATGACAATATAGTTAACATTACTTGAAATGATTTCTGGAGAAGCCGGGGATCTTAAAAGGAGAGTGCATATTTCATCGCACCGTTTCCTAAAGTATTTTATCCCTTTGTTGCATACAGATTTTTGGTACCACAATAAACCTCACCCCCTGGCTAAGTGTGGCCTTACCCAGACACCTAGCCTATGTAGATTAGCTCATGATGACCGCCTTATTAAACACCATAAGTGAAACCATTCTATGTAATAAACTAAAGAGAACAACATAAACTTAAGCCTCTAATTCAGACACAAGAGAACAACTTGACCCACTAATGCTTGTGTACGAAGGCATTAAATTATTCACAGTTTTCTTAAAGCCGTTCAAAATACTTCATTAATTTTTTTTTAATTTTTAATATTTTTAGAAAATTAAAAACATGAAAAAAAACTTTATTTAACAGGAAATTGTTGATTTATTTTCTATTACACGATGACTTTGTTTTTAATTTTTGGTTTTATTTCTCATCTTTCTTTTCATTCAACCTTTCTCCTTTAACATACAGCACAACGCACTTCAGCACAACTGTTCCGTTTCGTTGAAAAAGAAAACATAACACACAGGAAAAAATGCAACATGTTGAACATAAAGTTGCAACAGCGACAGTGCATAATAAGGCAGCAAAGAGTACTCACTCTTACTGCAGCAGAGTAAAGATAAAGCCTTACGATTTAATGAGGTTATTCCATCACCTCAAGTTATAAGGTAGTAGAGGAAGAAATACATTTCTTCTTTTTGTTCCTCTTTTTCTTTCTCTTATTTTTTCCTATTTATACCTCTGCGTTTACTATGTTGCAAACACTAATATTTACCGACTCCTTTTACTTTAGTAGGTGACACTTTTAAAAGCAGGTTACGTGAACAATAATTGCTTCTATTGCGATTTGGGCTGTTGCAACGATTCACGTTGCAACGCTTTATTTCACTTTCGAAATTAAGAAAATGATATTTAGAAGGCTACAACAAACCTAAAATTTGTGGCTCACTATCATTGAAGATATTTAAATCCCTGTATGACATGTTTACCCAAGACAAAAAACATTATATGGGTGTATAGACGCCCAGCCCATACTATCTCCTTGTTTAGAGCAATACATGCAGCAACAAGTCGCCAAGGGCATCTGTGCCGTTTGACCCAGACAGTTGATTGGAAATCGGAGTGACGCGTTAAGCAAGTATTCTCATTATTTTCTGATAAATCGACTTGGGACTATGTGACCCCACATAACCTGGAGACGATATAGCGCAAGCGTCGCCTCGTGTCGAAACCGTAGTTTCCATTGCTCTTGTGGCTGATGTTCTCATCACACCACTTGTTTCCTAAGTAATAAATTCATAGAACCCTCAGAATTATTCTGAAGCAGCATCTCGTTTCTAGTGGTGCCATCATACTGCTGAAGCGTAGGTTACAATATGTATAACTACGCTTGTGTAGAGCCAGTATGTCATTATCGGACATTTTCGGTGTGTCAAAGGACAAGCTTTTGTGTACTCTCATGTCTTGGAAAGATGTCCAAGACCAAGAAGACAACAGCATGAGGTAGCTAACCGAACTTAACTTGTAGTCACTACGTCACCGGTAACTGTTCTAAATAAAGACTGTGCTTGTTAATTTTCAATTTATAAGGATTTTATTGAACACCAAACCCATATCCTTTCAATATAGGATAGAGTTGTTTTTGTTGTTGATTCTTTCTTCCGATTGGCGTATAATTATGAAGCACTTGAAAAGTGCTGCACACTCAGTTGCTTTATTATTATTTTATTCTCTTCAGATTGTTTTCAATTGCTATTGTTGTTGTTATTCTTATTGGGTTTTCTTTCCTTAATGATGCAACCATATGTTGCTATTGTTTTAGTTGCCTGTTGTTGCTGTTGTTTGTTTACTTAACTATAAATATAGCCAACATGCACACACACAAACCTTGTAAGTTTAATAAATCTAGTGAAACGTGCAATACTGTTGTGGAAAGTGTCTGCGTATGTACATACATATGTATGTACTAGACGTGTGCACAAGACATCTTGCTAGCTTACACTTCACTAAATGCAATACTGAATTGTTCTCTTTTTTGTTGGTCTTGATTATGCGAGTACACTGAAATGTGTATTTCTCTTTTATTCAAAGTATACAACAGCACTTATTTATCTGTGAAGTAATGGAAATATGCTGTGTGTTGTGAGAGCATATTTCACTACTGAAACTAAATTTTCAGTATTGTCAAATGAATTTCAGTAGTGTCAACGTTGAAAAATATGCGTACATAAGTGTTTCTATACATTCTTTGCTTCTGCCATGAACTCTTCCAACAACAATCTCTCTTCAAATTGCTATGTTAATATTCGTTGATGTTCGTGTCCTATGTGTGTAAAAAGCCGAAGGCCTCCGGGGCTATTGATGCCGACGTCTGCTATTGAATAAATACTCTTTCTTTATTCTGAAAAAAAAGAAAAAAAAAACAAATTTTTTTCTTTCACACTTACTGCAAAAAGAAATGCACGTTGTGACACTATGAAGTGTACAATATTTTTGCCGTACTCTTCACACAACTCTCTTTTGTATTGCTGTACAATGGTTTGTGAGTGCAGTTGTTTTTTTGTTCTCTATCTATGCTTCACTCTTATTTATATTTGCAGCTACAGTAAATATTCGCTCATGAGAAAAATACAATACTGTACAATTTAATTTTACCATGAGTGTATGAGAGTTTGTGTGGCAAGTAAAAATATAAATAAAAAAAATGTAGAGAATGAAAAGTAAACACCGCCAGTAAGCAAGTCATCATCATCAGCAACAGCTACAGTTACCGCTGCAACTAATATGTAGCATTTGCAACCATTTGAGGCAGTGAAGAAGCAATTACTTGCCTTCCTGCTAATGCTTTCAATACATCAATATGTTAGAAAACTAAAGGGAAACAAACCAAACCAATCCAAGGAGTTGGAAAATGTTCTCGTATTAAATAAGTTTCTTCTACTTTGGTTTACTCGTTCGTTCGCTTAACTTATCCGTACGATTGTTTGTTCTGTTGCAGCACGAATTTATTATGCAACTCTGGTAAAGTAACAGAGGGGATTAGACGTAGTTTTCAAAACAAAAACAAACAAGAAATCGAAGTAAATTTAAAAAGAAGGATTTAAATGTACTCAATAGTTTTGAAGGGCAAATGTGTCAAGTAGTTTAATATGCCACACTTTGTAAATTTATCTTAACGTTGCCCCCTTTTTCCCGTGCCACCATTTTTTGCCACAATTATACTTTCACTTTTCGTTTATGCCATTTTTATTTCGAAGTTATTTTGAAAAAGAAAAACCTCTCATGCTACATGTATTAAAGGATTATCAGTCCTTTTTTCTTCCCTACAACACTTCTTAGAAGAAATTCTGTTAATGTTTGTAACACAGAAAGGGAGAGTTTTGCAATCATCATCAAATAAGGCGACTGTGTTGGTAACAAGGTCTAAGTCAGAAGGAGCACATTAAACCACGTCTATGGATGAAAATATTGAAATTAAGAGTTGGGTTGCAGTTCTAAATAGAATTTCGAATATCAACTTGTGAAACTAAGTGAAATATCCAATAAGGGAAATATATTAACTGTCTGAGAAACTTTCCACTTAGAATGTGTTCCTATTGCTCCTTCGTTTTAAACGTACTTACCGCTTGTTCAATGACCCATGTAATTCGCATTGTGTTTAGAAAGAGAGAGAGACAAGGAACTTCAGAAGCTTCAGTGTACTGCGCTTTAAAATAGCACAAGAAATGGAACCCCACCACTATAGGTAGGTAAGTCGAGGTGGTAGTGTTGATTACCAAAGCTCACTTGAGCATAGCGGACCGTTGCGATGCCACAGGTAAGCGTAGTCCCTGTACTAACCGAATTCCAACAAATTCCGAGCAAGTTAGTCAGCGCAAGGACTGCAACCACTCTGATAAAAACTTTGTAAATTTCTTTTTTAGACAGTCAATATCAGAGAAGGATGTGAAGAAACCACATCCAACAAGAACCTCGTTTCTGCTCATACTTCGCTTGAAAAAATGGTTAATAAACGACTGACAGGCTTCATATCCTACCCCAATCGCAAAAGTAGAATCAAGTTGCTACTAGGCAACAACTAAGCTCTGGAAGGATTCGATTCGATTTTAAGTCAAATTATGATTTAAATATTATAAATTAAATACAATAAATTAATAAGTAATTCTTTTAATTATAATAAATTAATAATTAATTCTTCATATACAAGTATAAATTAAATAAAACCTCATACTGAGATATGTACATGTAACGTATGAGTGATATTCAATTCTATTAATTCCGTATAAAACAAAGTTGAACTCTTATTTTATTGCATACTTTTCTGAGTAATTATGGCAGCACTGACAGTATGGCCGCATAATATGTATATCCCATATTGAATTCAATACTAAGTATACGTATGAGTGATATTAAATTCCAGTACATAATTCAGTATACGACAAAATTAAATTCATATTTTATTGCATACTTTCAGGGTAATTATTCTACTACTGGTAATATGGGTATGGGTGCGTATAAGCAATATATTTCAAATGCAATTCAATATTAAGTATACTGTTAATATGAAGTTAGTCAATGCCAACAGCAGTGGATATTCAAATATTTTAACTTTTTTTTTAAATTTTTTTTTTAATCAGTATAAGAGGATTGTCATGTAAACGAAAACTTAATTTCTACACCGTTTAAGCAGTTAGTTACCGTTTTTTTATAAGACCAAGACTTAGGGGAGGGCACCTACTCATACAGTGCTTTGTGCTGGAATAAGGAAAGTATGTTGTGGGAAGGAGGACAAAAGGAGTAGTGTTTTTGGACATTAGATTTGAATCTTTTTAAATTGTAAGTGACAGTGTGAGTTCGACACAGGAATAGTCCGTCTAAAGAAAGAATACTGTCTGCAGTTTGGATTTGCCTTGCAAGAAAGACGAGTACTACGTAAGAATTCACAATTTTCGGAGATAAATCCCTTTATTTCGCTAGAGCAAAATCCATTGTAGTAGCGATAGAACAGTGAAACACAAGCCACACTGCAACGATACTCCACCAAATCAACAGAGGTGGATGCCCTACCGTCATTATGGAGCACATTCGCTCCGTCCTACACAACATAAGCGGTGTGAGAAGCTAGGTCGTAAACCTTACTGAAGGGTTGTACTGACCAATTATGTATGTATGACAAAAAAAGTCCCCACAGGATAATACTCTTGCACAAAGTCCCGATATAACTTCAAGAGAGTATTTAGAAGACCATTTTAAAGAACGGTTACTTAATCGCTAAACCTCAAGCAAAAGTCAACCGAAAAACTTGTTCATGGTGCCACCACAAAGGTTAGGTTAGGTTAGATTAGATGACGTGTACTTGTCAATTAAGACAAGTACAGTACCCGGAGGTCGAATTGACCCATTGCAATACGTCCTAGTTTCTCACACCACTTATGTTGTGTGTGTTAATTTCATACATGAGTGGTGGGACCTACAGTTTTAAGTCGACTCCGAACGACAGATTTTTGAGACACTTTTTCATGGTAATTTTATTTACTCTTAGAGTTTTTGCCAGAAATCTGATGAGAGGAAGTCGCCGAAGAAATACTTTTTGTATTTTGTCTTGATGCCTGGCTTGGGGCTCTAACCCTGGCTTTACGTCTAATAAGCCAACACACTACCTACTAGACTACGGCGACTTCTGCCACCACAAAACACTAAACAAAACTTGTACATTCAATTCCAAATGGGTTAAATTGAGTGCTTGACCTTAAGGGATATTCTACTAAATAAATAACGGATAAGATTTTCATATAATAACCGTGGAACCGATTGGATGCAAAAATGAAGAAGCTCGTGATTTATTTGAAATAAATGTTTTGTAAAATATAATTCTTTTTTTTAAAACATAATATTAAGGAACTGAAGCAAATTTTGCATGTGAAAACAATAGAAATATATAATTAATTATATAAAATTAACACACACAACGTAAGTGGTGTGAGAAACTAGGTCGTAATCCTGAGTGAAGGGTTGTAATGACCAATTATGTATGTATGTATGAAAACGAATTCTCATATTTCCTACAATATAAGGTCCCCTCTGTAGAATAGGAGTGGATGTTTGGAAAGCTACGGTCAACGTAAGGGCAGATAAAGCGAGTCATACTAACGTCATGTTTTCTACAAAAGGCTGACGACATCGAATGATTCTAGTATTATACTGGAATATCTCAGGTAAAAGTCTACAAGCGAAAATTATACATACATTCTCTGCGAAAGTCATCTATTAACAGAATTGGCCGATAATTTTTTTCAAATGTTTTCATCAATTCTTTATCATGATTTCATTTTATTACAAGGTAAACTTTTTGTAACTTATTCGTTCTACATTTAACCGATGTAAAACGATTTAAGGAAGTTTCATTTATCGAATGTTTACAACATCTAAATTTGTTTCCCAATCACGCATAAGTTGTCTTGCGGTGTTCATTTCTGCCGTGTTCATTGAGGTATTTCTAGCCTCCGGGAGTGTGTACCTAGAGACTAGTTTGTCTTTACACCTGCTATGCGGTTTCTAAAGTGGCAATTGGTCGCTGGAATATTTTACGTAAACTCGGCATAATCGAGGGAGAATATAGCACGCTGCAACAAACAATAGCAAGAACGACATTAACAGCTGGTCGGGCAGATAGACGATGACCGTAGAGACACAATTGATCTATAATGAACATAATGTTTCTGTTGTAATACTTAATCCGTGGATCTTGTAGGGTCTCACCGTCGGACACTGGGGCAATGCTAGTCTGTAAAGTTCCCACACTGAATGAAGCATAAGACCTTAGCTACTAGGTTTTGTATTTGTATTGCAATAAATAAAATAAATAAATGAATAATAATTCCCTTTGCGGTAGTGAAAATCTTTATTGGTACTAAAAAAAATAAAAAAATAAAATTGAAAACCTAGACTTTTTAATTCATTCAAATTGAAACATGGAAGTATTTTTGCTTTTTTTGTTTTTGTGTTTTTGTTACTATCGTTGTAAGTCTAACAAACAACACATCGTCGACAAACTTGCTCTGCCAATGTTACTGCCATTGAATGGTTTAACATTATTACATACAATTGGTATTAAAATCTTGGCTGAATTGGTGTGGTTGGCTTGGATTGGCTTGTTGTGAATTATTTTTCTTTGGAATGGATTGTTACTGTCATGAACAAGAAACAGTCGAAAGTAAAAAATTTCAAAAATGTCTTTTTATGTAAATTGTATTGTTTTAAGCCATTGTTGGCTGATTTTTGAATGAGACAGAAACAAAAACAAAAAACTGCAAAATTTGCATTCATTTTCTATGCCAACAAAAACATATCCTTGCTAATAAAAGTAATAAAATCGACAGAAACATAAATGTTTTAACAGACTTTTTGTTTTTCGCTATTAATTTATAATATTTAGGGCCATTATTACAACTTGCCGTTAACTAAAGGGAGGATTTTAACAGGTAGATAAATTGTTTTTCGTTATTCTGAGTACCCAATAAGATAGAAGTGATAGTTAAGCTAAAGGGAAGATCATCCTACCTTTAACATTTTAAGGTCACTTTATGTTTGAACTTGCCATATTATATATTATTTTCTTTATGGCAACTTCAAATTTAAACAAAATGAGCATATACAACAAGAAAACGAAGACCGCGGTTGCCACTGCTTAAAAAAAAAAGAACTTGTATAATTGAGCAGTTTTATTGACATTGCTCCGGCACTGCCATATTTTAGAAAAATTCAGTTCCCTTTAGCTAAAGGTACCTTTAACTAACCCCAAGTTTAACGAAAAGTTGTAATAATGTACCTTAGAGACACAAATTTATTTTTTTATTTTTTATGGAAAAATAAAGAACTACCATTTGAGACTGGTTTAAAACGGTTGTTGATATAATTGTGTTACTCTTGACCTGACATTTCATATCGTTGGCCGCAATGGTAGCAGATAATCAAACAACCAACCATTAAACAAAGGCAACGGTAGCTATAGTGGCAACAATTTTTTTTTTCTTTTGAGGTGACAACAAGCCAGATATTGTGAGTTATGCTTATGCTAAACGTTTTAACTTGAAAAATCCAGCCTCGACTATTTTTCTTTTATCCCTGGCTACTACAAAGTGGTGTTCGGAATAAAATCATTAAAATTCTCCTTTATGCGTGTTTTTTCTATGTATACAATAACACCATTTTGCCGCTTTCAAATACAAACTGACGGATCCCAGTACATATTATTTTATTTTTGTTGCAATTTTTACATGAAACTAAATTTTACATGAAAATTCGTTTTTATTTTTTCTGACATTTTTAAAATTTTATTGCTGTTGGCTACACAGCATGACAATTTCTTTGTGTTTTAATTTGTTTTTGGTTTGTTGTTATTACTTTTGACAATAGAGAACATGGCATGCAACGGCAACAGAAGGACATCAACCATTCGCTGTGACATGATACAATGCTACGAAAACTTACTAATTTTGACCAGAAATAAATTATTTTTATTGTTTTATTGTATGATTATTGTCTATGGAGTTGCCATTGTTGTTCTTGCTTTATTTCAAATTAAATTAACAAATGGTTTTAGGAAGAAAAAAATATTCCAGTTGCAGTTTCTGGGTATTGTCTCTCAAAGTGAAATAAGTTTCTCAAGTTTTCCACTTTCATACTGCGCTTTCATGCCACCAGCTATGAAAAAAAATAGAAGAAAAGTACTAATGTCTGAAGATAAGGTGACACCATGCAGAGCAGTGTAAATTGTTGAACGAATTCTGCGAAATTGGTGGACTGGGAACATTTTTTTTGAATAGAATTGAAATACCGTGGGATAATAAATATCCGTACTTGGCAGCAACAAGTCGATAATAGAGAATAATGTATGAGCATAGTTTAACAAGCTATATTCTCGTAGATTCTTCTCTATTATCGACTTTTTGCTGCTAAGTACGGATATTTATTATCCCACGGTATTTTTCAATGTAATCCTTTCATTTGGTTTTCGTCTACGCTCTTTGTCTTGATAATAATATTATCTTAATATCATACTATGATCTCATAGTTAACTATCACCTTCTGCGATCTATTGTTCTGCATGCGCGCTGAATATCCACTCACCTTAACCGTTTGGCTATAAAGAATTTAATATCTCTTCTTCTTTCAGCAGTTCATCGTTATCTCATAGTTCATAGCCACCATTCATATACTAGACTGGTGAAATGATTTTTCGCTTAAATATTCTCAGACGGAGTTGTCGACTAATGGCACGTCTCGCACTGACATGTGGTATACATACTGATCTTTTCTAATTATGTGGCAGTTCAGCTGGCAGAATCTTACATCTGAGAGAACGAAACAGCTTGTTTTTCTCTCTCGACTTTACATTTGTTATGCCAATCGGCTGGGCACCCCTGGCGCAAATTCAGCAGCAGTTGAGGAAGAAGAAATTACCGTCTAACGGTTAACGTGTACTAATGCGTACGAAAACATTGGGAACCTTATTATATCCCTCACGTAACTCTGTGAGTATTATCATTATTATTATGGGTGGCTTTGTGGAAACCTCTTAAAAGAAATTTTACGAAACCTTAAAAAAAGACAACCAGCAAAATACATTTTATTTTTCAAGATATATTGTATCTATTATTGGTTTTATTTCATAGTATTATTCTCAATAGTTCCAATGCACTGCCAGCAAGTATTTTTTCATATACCGAAACATTTTCTTGTATTGCCTGTATCCTAACAGCCATGGAATTTATTTTCTTTATTAATTGATTACATACATACATTCATAACAAATTTGGAAGAGTAAGCAGGTGTTATTTGCGAAATAAAAAAAATTATTCAATATTAGAAGTCGCCGTGGTCTAGTAGGTAGTGTGTTGGCTTATTAGACATAAAGCCCGGGTTCGTATCCCAGGTCAGACAATAAAAACGAAATATGATAAAATAAAAATATTTCTTCGGCGACTTTCTCTCACCAGATTTCTGGCAACTCTGAGAGTAAATAAACCTGCCATGAAAAAGTTTCTCAAAAATCTGTCGTTCGGAGTCGACGTTAAACAGTAGGTAAAATTAACGCACACAACATGAGTGGTGTGAGAAGCTAGGCCGTAATCCTGACTGAAAGGTTATAATGGCCAATTATGTAGGTATGTATGTATGCAATATTCCCAGCTAACTCTGATTCTTTCCGCCCAACGTATGCTAGTTATTTTTAATTTAGTTGCTCAAAATTCTTCATGTGTGATTGGAAATGTAGTGTTCACATGGAAGGATATGTCACTCCTCAACCTTTTGCATTCTAAACTATTTATATGACCTATGGATTTGGGATTTCAGTTAAACACAATATTAATAAAAAAGAAATATTGTCAGAAATCCATAAGATTATAAAAAAATATTATATAAATATTTTTTTGTTTTTCTTGTTTGAAAATATCCGAACACAATGAGTTCATTAAACAAAACATTTTCCAAACAAGTGGCCGTAAATTAAATTAAAAAATTCAAGTATAAAGAAAAATTCTAATTCCAAAAAACAACATGAAAAGGAGGTTGCAATCGGCAAAGGTCGACTATATTGTAGTGTACACTACATCGTCGTTAGTTTCGTAGAAATAGACGGTGATTTAAGAACTAATTGTAATTGTTTTTGACACGAGTTGGTGTTTATATAATGGACAATAATAAGTCGATTATTTAATCACGCAATACAATATAGGGTTACGTTTTTGATAACACTCGTGTAAAGAGTTGAATGGATTTGAAGATTGATGAAACAAAGTTAAAATAAGAAAACAATTTTTATTATAAAAATAAAAAAATAAGGTGCAAAACTGAATAGCTGTACTGCAAAGAGTGAACGTGGCTTAAAGAGTATTTGTATCAAGTATATGTAGATGTCAAAGCTGTTCCTCGGTTTGGCCAGCCAATCCCTGGAAATCTTAAAAAGAACTGGCAATTAAACTATATGCTAGCTTGAAATCAAAAAAGTTCTATGTTTGAGTACCTTATGAATTAAAGTCTAAAAATGTGATGAACTGATCTGTGAACCGCTGCTGAAACGCAAGGAGATCAAATTTTTTCACTTCCAGTAGAAAAAGGAAAATGGTTTCACCGAAGTAGCGTAACAATCTTTCTCGAATTTAATTGAATTATGTTGGGCTTTCTGACAGTTGTTGTTAAAGATTCTTCCCATGTCAACCGTCTTCTTAGTTTTGTTTCTGTGCCATCAAACCTTACTACCAATATTTATCGGAGGATTCGTTAAGTTTGGAATATTAATTGACTGGTGACCATTTAATATTAACCCTAAAGTTTGGTTTGTAGTCAAATAAAGTAATGTTGAGCATATGATGGCACGTAAATATTTTCATTGTGTAATATACCTCCAGTGAATATTACTTTGACTGTAACGTAACTTACACCAATGGAAGATCGAATAAGTTCCTCATAAGAAAGCGCAGAAGCAAAATTTTTCACCACTACGCTCAACATAACAATTCAGTACGCCTTTACAAAAACAGGCAACGACAAAAAAACTTGATTTACGAAATTAAACTAAAGGTGACAGAAATAAATTTGGAGGTACTTTCTGACAGGAACTGGAAAAAATTTAATAAAAAATTTAAATTATCGATTTCGAAAATGATCTTTGAATGATATCAACGAAGATGATGGTTAAAGAAGTAAGAGTTGAGTAGTAATTTTTAATAAACTTCAAAAAATCACTAAATTTATATATGAATGTAACGGATTCGACTCAGTATTATTTGTAAACGAAATTTATTACCAAAATTTAGGCAGAACTGTTTACTTAAAATGTTCTAAACAGAATTTTAAATACCTCGATGGGGTATAGGGTATAATAAAGTTATTGTTTAAAAGCAATAATATTTTGGCACAAAATCTAAAAGTTCGAATAAAAACTTATGCCAACAACAGTATTGAATCCAATTAAAGAGTTCATATTCACATGAACTTCTGTTTCAACTTTATATGGCAACTATTTTTAAAGTTTTAATTTTGAACAAGTTTTGGAGAAAAACAAAAGAACAAATACATAACTTCAGTAAGCAAATGAACAGATCCTAAAAAGAGCAGTGTGTCTTAAATATTAATTTCTATTTTGCCAACAAATAAACAACACAAAGTATTTAGCTAAAAATCTATGATTCGCTTTGTTTGGGAATTCGTCGCTATTAAACATTAAAATTTTTTTATTAGTTTATTTTTTTTTATTTATTAATTTATTTTTTTTAATTTAATTTTTTTTTTTATTTTTTTATTAATTTATTTATTAGTTTGTTTAACACAACACAAAGAAATAAACAATAATAAAATGTTTCTTCTGTGTTACGGTATATTTCGTTTCCCCTTTTTTGTTATTTTTTCAAGACTATCGCACTTAAAATGCTTTACAACTCTTCTCAGTCTAACACAGGACAAGTGCATTCAGTAAACTCAGCACTCATTACAGCAACGTCGCTATTGTTTTATCGCTTTTGCAATGAAATGTACGCAAATGATATAAACAGACTTGTTGCCCAGAACCGTATATTTTATGTAATCTGATCGTGGTTCACAGTCAGTTGTCTACTGGATCTTATAAGACTTTATAGAGGCAATTGTTTCGTTTAACCACAGTATTCTTGAAGTCACTTGTCTTTTATTTGTCTCATTATGTACGCAGATTCAAGTCTAACTTTTGTGAACACTGCTTACTTCTTCTCTTCTCCCATGAATTATATTCCTGGTTCCCATAGAATACCCTACTCATTAGAGCTCTTAGCAATTCAATTTAAAAACCTTGCCAAAAATTTATAATTATTTGCCTTAAATGAGCAATAATTCTGGTTATGGGTTCCAAAAATGATTTTTATGATGGTCTTGTGTGAACAGAATTTTTTAATTCTTAAATTTACTGAACCCTTAGATTTAAATGCAACACCATTCATTACATGGCTTTCTTGTTCTTCAATGATTTGCCATTTAACCCTTTCATGCCCGATGTTGCCTATAGGCAACATTGTACATTTTTGTTCATAAATTCCGTAATTTTAAATTTTTTTAAGTTTTTTTTTTTTTGCAAACAAGCTTGGTTAAGAACCTGTTAAACCAGAATACGTACGACTCTGAATTTAATATCACTTTATATTTAGGCCATGACTAACAAACACATGTCCTTAAAAAACTTTTAACCCTGGCCCAAAAAATTCGGGCATGAAAGGGTTAACAATGGAAATATTGTTTCTAACATTACAAAATTGCATTGATTATGATGATACGGTTTGCAATTGCAACTGAAGCAGAATAAAAATCATGACAAACCTGGCTGCCTTTGATACTCTTTCATAATGCAATAGACAAGCACGAGTAGTAGATGAAATCAAGACAAAACGAATCGAAATCTTAAAATATTTCATTAAATCAGCAACATATTTATTTTGCAACATTTCGAGGCTCTTAAGATTCCTTTCGCTTTCATTCCCATGCTATTTGCACATCCCTTTTCCTTTTGCCTAATATTATACTGATGGATGAAAAACTCATAAAAGAGCTTCAAAAAATCTTGGAAGTCTCTTTCCGTTTTCATTCTCTATGTTAGAAAGTGGTTGTATATCACATCAACGCTTCGTGTTTTGTGCTGTTGCCCTGTTTATCCTTTGTATCCCAGTCCAGTGCAAATTTCGAGCTCCAAAGGAGGTTGATGTTGAATGTGGACGCACGTGTTAAGTGTTAAAATCCGATTTTCATGTTTAAGAAAATGTAGGAGAGGGAGTGTTAAAAAAAAATGAAATACAAAATCACAATTTATTTCAATTTTAATTGAAAATTTTGTAATGAATTTATGCGAGAAATATTCATGCAATTATTGTTGTCGTTGCTGCTGTTCTTGTTCCATTTTTTCGCTTTGTAAAGTTGTAAACTTAACTAAACGGCATTTATGGCAAGAAGGAAAAAAAATAATTGAGAAAATTTTAATAATAAATCGGGCAAAGCATTAAAGGAATACAATTTTAAACAACTTTAGAATAACTTGCCTATGAATTAGTGAATATGGGTATGTATTAAAGTGAAGAAAAAGATAATTATATACTATTGCCGAATATTTCCTTAGGTTTAGCTGAATGCTAAGGCTGTGAAAAAGAATGCAGAAATAATAGCTCCAACTCTAAAAGCCAATTAGGTATAAGGCAGGTTTATACCCATCGTTGTTGACAAAAAAATATTGCTTGCACTCTGAGCAGTTGTAAAGCTCATCACTTATCAGAAAAATAATAATATTTGCCACACTCGTTACTACATATTAATGGAATTGTGTATAGAGTGAGATAGAATATGAGTTTTATGTAACATGAGGTCGCTCTAAAGGCGGTAGCTAAAAATGTGATGATGATACCATTTTGTGGAGCTTTGCAACAATCCATTCAGCTGTCAGTTTCTGTAATGCGTTCACAAAAGAGTTAAGAATTGGTCTCTTTGCATAAAAACTTTTCTGAACCAACTCCCGATTTAAATTCGCCTAGAAAGACTTACTGTTCAATTTCTTTATCTGCATCTAAATCCGTGGGAAGCTTCTTCATCTATGCGCTGTGACAGCATTTCACTTCAGTTTTTAGTCGTTTCCGAATAGCGAAAATCGGTTGAAAAATAAAAAGCCCTTCAGTCGTTCATAGACGATCTCTATAGGAAATTAATTTTGGCGCTGTACGGAAATTATAAAAAACTGAGTTTTTGTAAGAGACCAGTAGTATATTTGTTCCTATACTCCTCAATGTAGAGAAGTTAAGAAATCAAAGTATGGAAATTATAAGGGGAATTTTAAAGAACTAAATGAAAAGGAATTAACGTAATTATCTGATATCTGAATCTGAATCTGAATATTCTGATTGAAGAGAAAGTGTAGGATGGCAATAAATATTACTTTAGGCATGATGGCTATGTGCATTTGCTAAGACATGGATTTCATGGGTAGGCCAAATTTTCATCAGCTAAAGCCAGTGCTGGCGAATTCGCCGTGGACTAGTTAAGAGTGTGTTGGCTTAATAGACGAGGGCCCGTGTTTCAAAAACGCAGTTCAGGTGGTAAAAATTCTTCGTCAACTTTATCTCAACAGTCTTCTAGTAAAACTCTGAGAGTAAATAAAATTGCAACAAAAACTTTCTAAAATCAGTTGGTTGGAGTCGATATTTAACTGTAGATCTCGACACTCGTGAATGACTAATTGTGTAAATCAAGAAAGCAAAAATAACGACATAACTGCAAAACCAACCAGCCCCATATGTACATACCTCCTGATATCTTGGCTGTATACCAACACCGATAAGGGCTCATAGACTAAAGGTATAAACACATAGACGACAGACGACAGATAACAGAAAGCTGCCATGTTTAGAATACACACGTTTACATGAAAACGATTATATTGAAGGCAGAACAGACAAAGCCAGACAACAACCTAAGCAGTTGCTGCCCAAATTAAACTATTTTCTATTTTTGTGAGCAGCTAAAAGCAAATTAGTGATGCCAATACAACATAAAATCATAATAAAAAACAGCTAAAAATACTTATATTATTGAAGAGAAGGAACAATTCTAAAATTAAGAAATAAAAAGCAATCCATGTATTCATAACAAATAAAATAGAAGTATAGATTCAATTTTGTATCTGAATTCATTTGATAAATGTTTTGTGTGTTCAGTTTTTTCATAAGTGAGTTTATTTTTGAGTACAAAAAACCTGATAGTGACAACACAGAAAAATATATTTAAATTCAATTTTGAAAATTATTGAAAATATTTGAAAGTTATTGTGTCAGTCGTTTTTTTCGCTCTGCTTTCAAAAATTTTAAGCAGTCGGCATACAACAGAAAAAACAGTTGGCAGAATTTTCCGTCGAACTGTTGTCTGTCGTCTATGTGTACCTTAATGCAAATAGTTGTCTTGAGAAAGCGAGCATTCTTCGCAGGACAGCAATCAGTAGGGAGAAGTTCATAAATAGTCAGACAAACCAAGCTTAGAATACTCAACCTATGTGTATGTGTGTTGGAATACAATGAAGCAAAGGTCGACAAGGATATCTCAAAGTCATATGTAGGATATATTGGTCCAACCAATAAGAACTGTATAGTCAAAAAAGTAAGACATAGAAGGAGGCAGTGATATCGGCATACTGTCAGGAGGAAGCTTTAAATTATAACAAGGATAGTGCTAAAGGGGAATTTCAAGGTTAAAAAAGTCGAGGTCGACTAAAGAACATCTGGAAGCATACATACGTATAGAATTACGACTGTTCGAACTAACATGGCAAGGAGCAAAACGAACTGCAGTAAGTCATTCGTGCAGGGGATTCCACTTTGGCAAAATCGTATATGCCCAATAGAGGTTATGGAAAATGAATATTTGAGAAAATCTTTAAAAATGATTCTGTATCCAGGCAAACTTTCAGCTCTGCAGTCCTTTAAATCGCTGTTCAATTTATTAAAAAATAATCACCAGTTATTATGCGTGTTTTAGTTTTTCCTTGTTTTTTCACATGAAAGGTGTACTTATATATTTATTTGTACATGTTTATGATTCGTTTTGTTTTTTTGACTTTTTAATCATTAAGAAACATTTTATTTGTTACACGTTTTTCATTTTTTAAAATATTTTTTTTATTCTCGTAAACATTTTAATTTATTTTCCTTTTTTTGTGATTTTGCAAAGTCGAAATTAAATTGTTAATTGTTTTTGCAATTAATGCAGTTGTTGTTGCTTTTGTTTCAGTCTTTTTATGGTCGCATGTGACTCTCGTTTCATGTTCATGTTGAAAATGTCACTTAACGGAACACATGCATAAATTAAAACTTAGACCTGCGCGCTACATTCCACACACACTTGCCGAAAAAAGGCAAGTTTTTTTTCCTAATGATCTAATATGAACGAGTGATAATAGTGTGAATATAGCTGCTAAAAAGCTATAACAACTTGGTTTGCTCGAGAGTAGGGGGAGCGGTGGTTGGGGTAATAAATTTATAATGGCTTTAATAGTTAATTAAAATATTGAAAGAAAAATTGCAAAAAAGTAATTTCTTAAATAATTTTGCCGTCATAAAATTAATGATAAAAAAAAACGAAACAAGATAAAACGAAAACTTACCGTTTACATTAGATTCGATTGGTTTAGATGTTAACATGAGTGGAAATAAAAAATAAACAAAAATAATTAATGAAAATTGATTTATTTTATGTAATTAAAATAAATATTATTACTTGCAATTATCGCTTTTTTTGACCAAAAAAAAAAAAATCCTGTAAATTATATATACAAGTTTTACATACTATGGAGAGAATAAGAGAGTAGGAATCTAGGCACAGATGATCGTCATATACAATGGGTGTTATTTAGAGTTGAAAACACTGCTTTATTTGAAGAACGATTTAACAGCTGTTAAGCACCGGCTAGCGAAACGTCCACAGAACGTACGTTCGTTTTTAGCATATGAAGAGCAATGTACGTAATCGGCAATCGTTCTCATTGCTTTTCGTATTCTAAAAATTAACACTAGTTCAATGGACGTTTGGCTAACCAGGGCTTTAGTTATTTTATATTTGGTTTGGAGACACATTTTAGTTTATTTATATATCAAACAGCAAAAGTATTGAAAAAGAAAAACAATTTCGTACAAAAATATAGTTACCAGATGTAGTGAATTTAAATGTGGAAAAGTAATTGATTTATTCTTATTTAGTTGCAAGTAATTCTGCAAAAGTAAGTATTTTATAAATTTCTTACGATATTCAAAAAAATGTTTCAAGCAGGAACTTGTGCTCTCTTACATCGGAGCACAAGATGCTGCAGCATAATCATCAATAATCAGTAGATTATGTAGCCCAGATCCAACTTATTTCATTACGCGATGAATCTATATGCCTGAAATATCGGGTTACACAATTTGCTTTAATAACTTCCTTTACAGTCTCGAATATTTCGCAAAAGATTCTTTCTGAGAATATATCACACAGAAGTGGGAAAGGAAAGAAGTATTGAATTCAATAAATTGAATTGTATAAATGGAAAATAAATAAATAATGGAAACGACCAACCTATACTCTGTATAGCAGTCCGTCCCACAGTATCGAAGGATGAGCGATAAATAAAGCTCGAAATTCTTTAGATTATTCTATTATAATGTGAAGAGTATTGACCTGATCTTCGGGGCTTCTAATAGCCAGAAACCAAAGTTTCGCTCGCAGTTATATCTCTATTTTACTTCAAAGTCTTCAGTGTATTATGACTGGTCGTATCTTGCATATGGTGTTAAGGAGAATAAATCACCTCTGCTTTTAATTTTTAAAGTCGCCACTTTTCACTAACTTTACAATGATTTAGTCTTTACCTTCTGTCTTAGTTCTCGATAGCATTTTTAATATTATTTAGACAGAAACGAGAGCACGCACAGCTGCTGTTATCCATTGCACATATGCCATAACTTTATTTTTATTGCGTTCTTGCTTTTCAGTTTTAAAGCAACTTAGCAACCCTAATCCATTTATTCAAAAATAAACCAAAAATCATTATATAAACTCAAAGCAATTAAATCGACTTGCACACTCACTAGCTACTCCAACAAAGTAAAAACAATAGGGAAATACCTTAAAAACAAAAAAGTCACAAATTACCCCCTCTTGGCATCTCTCCCACATATAACTATCATTTGTATGTGCATAAATGCTTGACCGTAACCAAATAGGCTACAACTACAGGTATGCGATGCTCGTTGTATGTATGGTTATGGAGGCTGCATTCTAAAGTTGAGGTTTGGTTGGATATTGGGTTACTTGATGTGGAATAGTATTGCATACAATTTTGTCAGTCAATTTATGTGCAGCACAAAAAACTGATTACTGTTATTAAATTATGCATAATAAATAAATTTGCCTACAACAAATGTCGCTTATACGAAGAGCTCCAGCATTGAAAGATCAGCGTACGGCATACAATCTCATAAAATGAAATTTTCATTATGAGGCGCCAAAATAATCACTATTTGTTACTGATACGGAGCAAAAGAAAGAAAGAGAGGGAACGGGATAAGAAGAAACTAAATACTCCGCTTAAAACAAAAATCGTATGATTTAGCAGCTCTTGCTAAGCCATTTGGGACAGCATGGCCGTATGTCACAGCGGCAAACAAGCAGACAGTCAGCACTTAACGAATCTCAATTGAATCAATTTTTCATTAGCATTTCATAGCATGTCGACAATTTAAGTGCGAAATTTTATTACAATATTTTGGAAATAAGAATTCAGTGTTAAAAGTTATGTTAGGTTGGAAGGGCGGCACATCACTGTATTCAAAGTATCAAGTCTTCACCCACCAAGTCTTCTTTATCCATTGTGACCCTTCATATACGATAAAAGGAAAGAGAAAAAGGGGGAAAGAAGAAGAGATTAAGTATTAAAATTTTTATTAAATTTGTTTTCTTCGATCTCCCTTCAGTCATTTAAATTTTGTTGTCACTCATATTAAGTGCAAGATGCCACAGACAGGTACTTCGCAAAACAGAAACCCTTTGAGTCTGTTTAACGTCAGTTAGAGATTCGAAAGCCCAAGAAAATTGAGACTTAAGCCATGATCGCTCCTACCACAGAGTAGGTAGGTAGCCGGAAAATTGCTTCACAATGAATTTCGTATGCCTTTATGAATTTGCCACCCTAAAGTGTGGGCCGACTTCAGGAACAAAAAATAATTTTCTTATTTTTTTTGTCTCATGAGTACTTATTAAATCTGGAAAATTAAGTTCAAATGACATTAAAGTGATCTTATGTTAAATCTAAGGCATCAATTTATTCCTGATCAGAGTAACTACACTGCTGCAGTGTACCATTCGATATGACGTACCATCCTATTCTGGATATAATATCAAACACCACTCAATAACTAGGAGTATAGAGTCGGCAGGTAGGTATGATTTTGTAATCACTGCCTGTCAGAAAAGTGATCAACAATTAATTAAAATAATTAACCACAAAATTAGGTGTAGACGCACAGCTAACTTTTAGTTACGCTATTACGGACGGGTGCTGAATGAGATATTTGTGCTATTGTTGAATTCGAACCACAAAACTGTTGCTAACGTTGTTTTAACAGCACAACTTAACCGCTCTATAATGCCGATTACTTTCATTTCTTAATGACTGCCTTGAATCTAAAATATTATATTTATTTATTTATTTATTAATTACAATACAATTACAAATTATATTCTCATAATATACGAGCGGAGTAACTTGACCGTGTGCTCGGTGTAGTGTCACAGAACAGAGTCTCTGGTGGGAATCGAACCCACGACCCTCACGCTAATAGTCTAGCACACTACCCACTAGACTACCAGGGCACCCTAAAATATTATAATAATCTGAACTCCAACGGTATCTTTCCAACAAATATCGATATATCGAATTGGGTCAAATACGAGTTTTCCGCGGTTTATTTATTAAACTACTTTATCTAGTCGACCTAAATCGACTGGCAACACTTTCTATGTATTTATTCTGAAGCTAATGTTGCTGCTTTTACACAAAATGACATTAACATATTGTCTATCAGGTTATCTCTATGGTACGCCCTTTTTGGCAACACCACTGCACCAGTCCACAGTGTTACAAGTGAGCTCAGCTATTAAGGGTTTAACTAGCAGCTGCATCAGAATATTAAAACT
The DNA here is from genome assembly GCA_958299815.1 of Sarcophaga carnaria. NCBI lineage: Eukaryota > Metazoa > Arthropoda > Insecta > Diptera > Sarcophagidae > Sarcophaga > Sarcophaga carnaria. The sequence goes on from OY283149.1 coordinate 94,038,570, forward strand.
TTTAGAAATTATTGGAAATTACGGACGAGACAAGAAAAAGAGAAAATTACGAAAAATATTTCCAACATTTCCCACACCGACACCATCAACGGCACAGCAACAACATGTTCTGTATTGCAATTTGATATGGCATGGGCAACATTAAAAATATTTCTTTAAGTTGTCGCACTTTACTAGGGGACAAGGAGAGCAAGTAGATAATTAAAAATGAAAAGTTGTTTTAATTTTCTTTTTTTGTTGTTGCTGTTGTTACACAATATGGGTTAGAGAAATTTGTTCAAAAAGCTAAAGTTTACCAACTATTTTGGGAGCATAATTCCAATGAAAAGTTGACGACAACATTATGGTTGTTTCAACACAATTTTTCTTCCTCAAAATAACTTCCATAAATAACTTTTGCGTCTACCAGCAGCTAATTTGTGCCATACGAAAATGGTCACAGGGAAGTGGCCACTTTTTCTATTTCGTTTCGCTTCGCTTTAAATTTGTTGTCATTTAAAAGTGGTGAAAAGTTTAATTAATTAAACCAAGTATTGGGAGAAGAATAATTAATTTTTTAGTATAAAAAATCAGGAAATTAATCTTTAAAGAAGAGAAACATTATTTTAAACCATAAAAGTAAAAATAAATCAAAACGAGATTTTAATGAATCTACGCAGTACATCAGAGATGATGATCTACCTCGTAATATGGGTGAATAAGTCAGTAGTGAAAAACAGAAACTCTTCCATACCTCGGCATGTTTTCCACAAATATTTTGTGATAAATTTAGTTGAACGCACTGAAAAAAGGTTAAAAATTATTGACTATTTTTTCAGATTGTAGGTGGAAACAGGTTGAATATTTCGTATTGGACCAGATATACTTTCGCTGGCCAGTAATAGATTTAAGCTGCACGTAGACTTCGATGCGTCTATCCGACTAATGACAATCGGTAATTTTAGGTTTTCCCTGTGATGATTTTCGTAAACAATTTGCAAGATTCCCATTAAATAGTAGCTTAAAAAATGGCAACAGCTAGGCTTAGTCTTTGATGCTGTGATTTACATACACATGTAGGATTAAATTCTTTTAAAAATGCACCTCACATCTTGAAGTTCCCCCATAATTTTGTTCTTTAGGAAAATTTATTTCGAAAGTTCAAGTAAAATTTTCAAATTCAAAATTCATTTCTTTTGGTTATAATTCTACACTCCTTGCTATTGCTTTTTCTATCATTTTCTGCTTTCTGCTCATATGCCTGAGAAAGCCTGGATAATTGAACTGCAAATACAATCGGGACGATAAGAAATCACGTGACAATAATGAAAAAAGAAAATAGGAAGAAAGAAAAAACTAAAAGTATACGAAACAAATTCTCCCCCATTTGAGAGAACAAATATGACCAAAAGGAGCAACAAAACTTGTAAAGAAATGCCCAGAACTGGAATCAAATAATAATGAAAAACATCAAATAAAATACAATCAAATAAAATGGAATGGAAAATGTAATAGAAAAACACAAAAATAAACAAAACGTAAAAGAAAAAATTAAAAGAAAATGGAAGAAAATAATTAAATTTCTTATGAAAACTTTTTACTTTCAACGAACAGCCAACAACTTCAAAATAACCAAAGCGGCCTACTACCAGTCAGTCAACCAACGAAGTGTAAATAAAAATCACGTTCTTGAGACATGTTGAACTCAGCTGGCTAAGAATGATGCAAGCAACAACCAAATATCCATGGTAGGAGCAGTAACAGCAACACTAGTAAGCAGATAAGACGCAATCATGTTTTAATCCTTTAAGAGTCAGCGTAGAGTAGAGAGTTAATTGCAGCTTAAGAAAGTAAAAAAAAAAGAAATGAAATTCATTAATTTACCACATGCCACATTCTCGTCTGAAAGAACGTATAGATTCCTAGGATTACATCAAAATGCTGATGGTACTGCTGCCGCTATTGCTTGTTGATGCCCCACGTATTGTAGTAACGGGCCTAAAGACATTTACATACTAACTTTACATAGTTTGCTCGCACTCATACACACAGGAATAAAGAGAAACGAGTTGTTGTATCCTTTTGGAATTGTTGATGTGACATTATAATGCCATAACAACCTCAATTTTCGCTTGTTGTTGTCATAGAAGATGAAACAAACGTTAGAAAAAAGGGGTGTTCCTCTGTAGACCAAACAAACGCTGCTATTCGTACGTTTATTTAAGCAGCTTAAATATTGTATGAGCCTAACGCCAACAACGCAACATAAGTGGCAGGAACAGCATTAGTGTAGCCAATAGCATCAGTATGAGCAAAAGCAAAACAACGCTTAGAACTGTAATAGCAGATCTCCGAACCAAGATATTTTTCAGCCCATTACGATATTAAGTTCTGAGTTCTGGGTCCTTCGCATTTCGAAGCCAATTTTAAGGAAATATTTCAGTTTTTGGGTGCAAAAAAAGAAACTTAAATTTCGTGGAGCGTGTTATTACAGATAACGACAGTTGGCAGCCTTATTAAACCAGGGTTTGCTACAGTAAATAAATCGAACTCTTAACTGGAAAAATATGATTGAATTAAATTGAAGCAAACAAATGAAGTAAGTAGAACAAGGTTGTGTTCTGTGTTAATCAAAGGAATTAAAAGAAATAAAAAATGCGATATTCGCAGGAGATGGTGAACCTTTAATCCATAAACATGCATTTTGGAAAATAAACATCAGCAGTCAGAGTGGAAGGAAACAGTGTAAATAACAACGTTACCATACCTTATAGCCTATATTCAGGGTTACGAAGATAATCTCTTTAAGTTCATATTTGACAAGGTCCTTAAGATGCCAAAGACATAGACATAGAATATAGAGTCTGGAATAAATTCATAGCGACAACTACTGAAATATGTTTGGTTCTGCAAAAAGTCATGGGAGATAAATTAAAACAAAGTTTATTTTTGGAAAAGAAGAAAGGAAACAATACCTCAGCAATGTCTGTAATGAATAAACACCCACTTTATTATCTGCAGGAAATACAATCGTTAAGTGTGTTTCCTATACAGGCCATACGATAGAGTTCAGCTTCATTGTTTTGATGCAAGATTTTTCAGCAACATTCCGAAGCCTTTGTTTAAAGAACTCAAAGATTAAGACGATGGGTTAAAAACTTGCCTCCACTAAATCTGTACTCTGGAAGAAATTTTTTGGTCATGTCTGTGCAACTAGTAAAATTGCAAAAAGCAACGCTGTAACCCATCCTGTATAATCGAGCAATGAAAACTATTGGATGGGATGGTTGAATCTGGTATAGGTATTCGGAAGGGTTGTGTCCCCACTTCTATATAACACAGTTCTGAAATCAATGCTAGATAGATAACTGGCTATAAACAGACGCTGAGTATGCAGATTGCAAGGCCAACTCAACAATTTTGATTATTTTGGCCATAAGAATTCGCTATAGTCTAGTAGTGTGTTGGCTTAGTAGACCTAAGGCCAAGGTTCAAACCCCAGGCCAGTCATCAAAATGAAAATATTTCTTCGGCGACTTCCTCTCAGCGGATTTCTGGCAAAAACTCTGAGAGTAAATAAAATTACCATGAAAAGATTCTCAAAAATCTGTAGTTCGGAGTCGCATTTAAAACTGTAGGTCCCGCCACTCACGTATAAAATTAACACACAACATAAGTGGTGTGAGAAACTAGGTCGTAATCCTGACTGAAGGGCTGTAATGACCAATTATGTATGTATGTATGAAAAAATGTGACTTCGGCGACTTCCTCTCAGTTGATTTTTGGCAAAAACTCTAAGTGAAAGTAAAATTATCATGAAAAAGCTATTCAGAATCTGTTGTTCAGAGACGACTTTAAACTGTTGGTCCCGCCACTTATGTATAAAATTAACACACACAATATAATTTGCGAGAGAGCATGGTCGTAATCCTGACTGGAGAGTTGTAATGACCTGTTATGTATCTATGTATCTACTACGCTAATAACTAAGATTGTAAAGATGGAAAATATCCCTATTAATGTGACGCCCCAGGCATTGCTTGTAGTAACCGTATGTAGAAGATGGACTGCCGGCGAATCTTGTAACTTTGAGAGGATTATGTCCACAAACAGAAGAAAAAGCGAGAATATTAACTATCATTTACAGCGGAACACATTTGTGTACGAAAATTACAACATTCAGAGCAATTTAATCCAACGTGCTACGTGGATTCAGAAGTATTTTATTCAGGAACTAACAGATAGGAGACTTAGCGGTTGCTGTAGAACACAGATCTAGGCCCATCTAAGCCGCAGAGACAAGAGATGAAAAGAAGTGCATGCGGGTTTAGAATACACGAATGCTAGAAAGGTTCACATTAGAACTTTAAAGAGTTTTAGAACCTACAACGTAAAGCATAAAAAATTAATTGCTTTAGTTTTAGTCGTTAACATTTATTATTTAAAATGTAGCTGTTTAACAGATATTGTAAATATCGCGGCATTAACACACTGACACAGCTGATCGCTTGTTTTTCCCATTTTTTTAAAACGCTTTTTGTATGCAAACATCACACGGTGTTTGTCAAATGGAGGGATTATAACCAGAGTAACCAAAACGGCAAAAGAGCTAAAATTTCTCGCTGTTTTCTATTTTATTTTCTCAGTTTTCAAGAGTAAAAAATTATATTTTCTGTTGATTTTCTGTTTTTTTTTTCAGAATGGATATGTTTGTGTAGCATGGTTTATGTAACACAGGTTTATGGAAATGTACAGGCTTTTGTGCAGGGAGCTATGTCCTGTACAGAAACTTGAGTTGTTTTTAAACTTTTTCTTTCAGTTCTGTTTTTATATTTATGTGTTCCAAGAGTAGTATGAGTACCATCAACATTATCATCATCAACAGCAGCACTATACAATGTGCCAATGTACGGCTCCCATAAAATGTGAAATGTTTAAATATCACGTTGGGAAAGAAACATTTCGTATCAAAAGGAAGGATGACTTTCGTTAAATGAGATGAAAATTTATAAAAAAAAATAAATAAAGCAACATACGGTAGAAAACAGAAAGAAACAGAAGTGAATGATTGTAGCTTGAGAAAGGTCTATAAACGAAATTAAAGGCAAAGCTTAAGCAAGCAGGCAAAGCAGCTCAAAACAAATCCAACACGTATTCAAACAAATAATTTCAACAGAAAAGTGTACGTCAAAATACAAGCTAAGCTGTGAGCGAATCATTATCACCATCATCGTCGTCGATATGCTCGCGCACTAGTAGCTAAGGTGCTCTCCTAACGCAGTAAAACCATTGAGTAGAGGAATTGAAAAAAACTGTTACAAAAGAAAAACTCAGAAATTTCTTGAAAGGAAGCCTACAAAAGGATTTTTGTTTTGCACTCTATTTGCAACAACAAAAACAAAATAATACACATACCAATGCATAGACATATGTAGGCAGCGTAATCTATGATTTCATTTTTTTCTCGTAAGTGGTGCAATTGATAAGTTACTTTATGACAAGCTTTTGTTACCAAAACTAAAAATCCTGAGGTTCCCAATGGCACACTTGAAGTTTACATTGATGGCTCAAAGATGTGTGAGGGTTAAATTCTTTAAAGGTCCTGATATTTTTATAGAGCGCATGCAGTATTTTCCATGCAAACGACATGGCTATTTTGAAAGCTGTAAAATGATTGTTAAAAGGCGGAACTTTTAATGAAAATCCTTTAATTAACTCGGACAGCCACGTATACTACAGATAAGAAGATGTCAGACTCACTTTTGTCCTTATAGTTCACGGTCATCCATCGCGCAATAGCATAACTATCGCTATCATTTTTGGTAGGCATGCCAAAGACTTGGCATTCTGAAAAATTACTTCTGCACGAGCTGTGCTTCTGAGAGGGCGAAAGTGTCTGCCTTTTAAGTTATATGTCAGTTCCCTGATATTGTCACGAAAAGAGATTTTTGACCTCTCAATTTCTGACATCCTTGACTGAGTTCTCTAATAATAAGATTGCTTCAATAGCAAGATTTAATTCGGATTCGGGTTGCTTTCGTCTGGCGATCTCCGGATTGAATATTGTATGTGGTATCGCAATGCGGGTTTAAACGGAGGGTCAGCCGCCATACCTAACCTAAACTAACCGTGTGCAGCTGGAGCAGGATATTTTACAAAATAAAGTTTCGATTTGTAAACAGTAAGAGCAAATGTGAATTCTTCTGAGATGTCATACTGCGTTTAAAACACTGATTGTGTTGAACAAAGTCTATCCAGATTTGACACTAAGGGAGATGCTATAATACCTCTTTAGTGAAGGTTACCAGAGGGTAGAGTGAGAGGGAGAGAGTAGAATAAGAAACGTATCCCCTTATATTAACTTAACAATCTGACCTCGTTACCATATGTCACACATTAATAGCACGTACATGTTTTGTCAAGTAGAACTTTCCTTCAAAAGGCAGCAGGGGTGTACGAACGAATATGTTTTACCTCATATTTTATGTTGTTTTTGTTTTGAATATATGATTTCAATATAATTTTTTTTGTTGCCTTCTATGCATATATTATACTGCATACGCATATGCACATATAGAATATAATTTCTAGTATAAAGTATAAATAATAATGAAACACTTAAAAACAAAATGACTCACACCTAGTTTTGAAGAAAGGAAACAAAATGAGTGTTTCTTTGTTTTTCTCTCCTAAACAAGCGGCTTCAAGGGGATTTATGACTTTTCAGGGTTCCTAGCAAACTTATAAAACAATCCTATGGAACACCTAGTCTTCTTGTAAAAAAAGGAATAAAAAGAGAGTGTGCATTGGTTACAAAACGTGCGTTTATGAACAATTTTATTTACAATCCTCCAATAACAAGCCATAGTCAAAGCCAAAGTTAGTTCAATTTCTGTTTCAAGCACTTCAAGTAATTAGTAACAACGGCAATGGTATTATGGGAGTATGGAACTACAACCTAATAAAGAGGTGCTAGTAACAAACAGGATAACAGTTCCTAATAATACAAGACAACTACAACAAATAGTTTGTACTTGTTATCGCTATTGTTTTCTTGGGGAAAGTATCAAGAACACGGATCGTATAAGAAACAAAAGCAGGAAAGAATGAATGGGCTTCTGCGCATGCTCTTAACAAATTATGCGAAGAGCTTCCGAAGAAACACTAACTCAACACAAAACAAGAAGAAAAAAAAGTAATGACATTCTTAATATTCCACAACTCATGTATGAACTGTTACCCCTGCAACTGCTCCTATAGATTATGTTCATTTTGTCAACAAAGACACAATAATTCTAGGAATTACACGCGAAGAAAATAATGGGGGAGCATTGTTCTTTAGTCGCCGTAGTCTAGTAGGTAGTGTGTTGGCTTATTAGACGTAAAGCGAGGGTTCGAAGCCCAGGCCAGACATCAAAACAAAATACAATAGTATTTCTTACCTACTTCCTCACAGCAGATTTCTGGCAAAAACTCTGAGAGTAAATAAAATTGCCATGGAAAAGTTTCTCAAAAATCTGTCGTTCGGAGTCGACTTTAAACTGTAGGTCCCGCCACTCAGGTATAAAATTAACACACACAACATAAGTGGTGTGAGAAACTAGGTCGTAATCCTGACTGAAGGATTGTAATGACCAATTATGTATGTTATGTATGTTGTTCTTGAGTCAAGGTTAATGACAATATAATCCTAAAGGTATATGCGGAGGGAGCTTTTTTATTTTTATTTTTGTTTGTTTTGCCTACGCATTTATCCCCTTTTTATTACTGTTTTATTCTTATTATGTTTTCCTTATCCTTGTCGTTGTTACTCTTTTTTTTTGTTCTCCTTCTGCAGTCTATATGCGTAGTTCTCCCATTTCTTTTGCTCTTCACTTCAATTTACTCTTTGAGTGCTACATGGTTTCCATACCGTAAACAGGAAATTCTTTGATGTGTAAATAAAATCTACGCACAAATTCTAGAGAGGTAGAGGGACTTTAGGGTGTCAGTCATTTGTTTTAGATTCCAAAGACATGTGCATGTGACAAATTGTCGGGAGAATTGGTTTTAGGGTGGTGAGATGCATGCGTCAGTACACTTTTCTTGTAAGGCAATGACATTTGAATTGTTTCCCAACCAATCTAACTAACCCTTCTACCCATCCAAACCTAGCACATATGAAGTCATTCGTTCAAATATTTTATAACTCTAAGCTTCATTCTATTGCATGGTGCTAACAAAATATTTTAAAGCTACACTTTTCCTGCAGACGGACTTTTAAATCAGATTTTTGATCCAAGATATCATAACGCTTAAAAAAAATTTACTAGTTTCTTTGGTAAGGTCACCATAGCTTCAATATTCTAAGGAGGATATTTACTAATCAAAAGTAAACATCATTTTACCCATTTCATTCAGTCCAGGATTACGACGTAGCTTCTCACACCACCTCTGTTGTGTGTGTAAACTGAGTGTGGCAGGACCTGCAGTTTAAAGACGACTCCGAACGACAGATTTTTGAGAAACTTTTCATGGCAATTTTATTTTCTCTCATAGTTGTTGCCAGAAATCTGCTGAGAGGAAGTCGCCGAAGATATATTTTTTTTATATTTTCGTTTTGATGTCTGACCTGGTTTGAACCATGGCCTTACGTCTAATAAGTCAACACACTACCTTCTAGACTACGGCGACTTCAAATTTCTTTAAAGCAGTGTTTATTTTCAAAATGGACACAGAATGCCATTATAAGAGCGGGTTTATCATTATCAAGTCATCTATTGAGGGATCCATTTTTATTATGGACACAATGCCCAAATTAACTATGCGTATCTGTGTGACCTTATCGGCTTTTTAAAGTTGGTTTTTCCTCACAAAGTACATTTATTTTGTATAAAAAACCCAAATTTTTAAAAGAAAAGAAGGGAGCATAAGAGTTACTACAGCAAATGATTTGCTTGCTACAAAGCCGCTTTCATTATAACAAAACCCACTTGTAGTAATTGTGATTGCGTCATACTTCATAATGAAAACAAATTCATTTATTTATCACACTTCGGTAAAATGATTTCCAAATATTTAGTAAACCATGTCAACAAATAATTAAAAAAAAAATTGCAAGCAGAAGCCATTCAAGCAACGTTTGCTGGACTATTTAATTTTATTCCCTTCAATAAGGAGTCCCAACCGCTGATGTCATGCTAATGACGATGCCATAAAACGAAATTATTGGCTTCAAAGAAATATTTACAAAAATGAAGTAAACAGAGAAAGAGATAGAGAGAGAGGAAAAAAGAATCCGAGAACGAACCCTTAATTGATGAACTTAAGTGGGAAAATCAATTAGCACAACACTACGTTTACAGCTGCAGGCTACAATAAGTTGTAGAACCACTAAACCAGTGGCACTAGTACCCCAGCATTGTTAAGGAAAAGAACCAGTTTGAGAAGCAATCAACAGCAGCTTAGGCTTTGGCCGGTCTTGTCTGTTCTGCGATGGAAACCGCAATTAACTGGCACACACACAACACACATGGGCTTCTGTTTGAATTGTTATGCTGCACAGTCTATGGTTTATTGCTGCATAAGTAACGCTTGGTTTTTGCAAAATGATCGTAATAGTGGTTTGGAAGAGAGTAGCCTGCTTGCAACAGATTCTTTGCAGAGTTTATGGATAAGATGTAATGAACTTGCTTCGCTGGCGTTTTGAAATAAATCGATGTGTGTGTACGAGTGTGTATTCATGAACGCAGTTTCTCATTGTAAAATAAAAAAAGCAATAAAAGAAGCAAATTGAAGAAGAAGAGCAAAAGAAGGGAGAGATAGAGATAATAATACGCGAGTACGTACGTAAACAACTGGCTACTGGCAGGTATAATAAATATGCCATGCCGTGTATTAAGATTTACACAATAACCCACTGGGGACCTATGTTGGAGCATTAACGGGCTCATTATAGGTTTTTGTGTTCTGCAATAAATTTCTACAGTGCAAAATATAACTGTAGGGTGAAATAAAAAATTGTGGAGATCACTACTTTATGGCTTTGAAAGTATTGCAGATTTTGCTATGTAAAATTATTCATAAAGGAGGCATAGTTCCCTAGTATTGGAAATAACGACCCTAAATTAATTTCTTATTTTATTATTTTAATCAATTGATTTTAGATGTTCAAGCGCAGATTTAAATGCTGGTTATCATGTTTTTTCACCCAACCAGTTGCGCTTGCGGTACATTATGTCGCACTAAATTGAATATAGATACATATCAGAGTATGGCGGCATCCTTTTGTTCCAACCTGTCGACTATGTAGTCCATCTTGAAAATAGTGATCATTTAAGGCTTCCAGTAGTGAGCATGGATACTCCCGACTATCTATACGACAATTTGAATCTATGTACGTAATAATGGCTCTCCTAAGGCGGATGATTAACGACTAAAAACGGTTTTGAAAGTATTTTTTATGGGATGAAGACACTTTTTTAAAACGAATTCTGCTTAATTAAATGCATTAAAAGCACATGTCACGATACTGTCGTATGATATCACTTAGTAGTGTTGTTAAACTTCTTATAGCATTTGCAACATTTGTTTCATTTTTGTTGGATCGCATGCCGTTTGGTTTACCTACTATTGAGAGCACCAATGTTGTCTTCAACTTGATTTATCAGTGGTGAATGTGTTATCATTGCTTATGGTTCCTCTCCTTCCTACTGATTTATACTCCAAGTTCGTTGCCTTTGAACCCAACAGGTTGTAGAGTTCGGCTGCCTTCCAAAATGTTAGTTGATTTGTGTTTGAACAAAGTATCGTGTTTCATAATGCCGCTGTACAAAATATATACAATGTATTCTATTTCAAAATGTCAAAAAGCAATCGGGCATCGGACTTATAGTTGATGCATTGTTTGCTTACTTTGCATATCTACATAGTTTATATACAGTAGTAGAACTGAATACAAACTTTGTATTGATACATTTTGGAAGGCAGCCTTCCTTCACTTGTTATCAGTCTGGGCGGGGCATTAGGGGGCTTTCATTACCTTTTTAGAAATGTAGCTCAAACGACTCTTAAACTTCAGGCTATTGCTTTTCATAATGTTGTTTTATTTCAAGATTTTTCAATGGTTTCTTTCCTTCCCATCAAATCAAATCCCAAACGGTCCCCCTTCTATGTCTGGTTTATAAAGATAGACTCTGTCTGCAGTCTCCCAGACCAGACTTCACATATGAAGTCTTGAAATGTTGCTTTTCTGCGAGAAAAAAGTTAAATCCTCTTCTCACTATCTTAAATATTATGCCTTGATGATAGCCTTATAGTAGACTTGATGTGCTACTGGGTCTTTTCTCAGCATTACTGAAGTGAACATTTCTTATGTGCTTACCCTACTCCGCTGTTAATAGAATATCACCCTGAATCAATGAAGTATTGCGAAAGTAACTTTGAAAAGCCTTATGGTGTGGTAAGATAATTCGTATTAAGCAGACTATAAAGAAATAACACAGGTTGATACCTGAATTTTAGACAGAGTACTGTAAACTTAGAGTATGTTTTTTAGAATGGGTGTCTTTTCGAGTCCAACAAGTAAATTCTGTAACGATGAGAATGAATCATCAGAACATATACTTGGAACCTGTGGGAAAGTAATGCATACCAGGTAGAAACACCACGTGCTGGGCAAGCAATTGGCACTGTTGATGTCGAACAGCATTCTGAGGTTTGTCAAGGCAATAGGCTTGGAGCAGACATTATGGGGATACCCAATAATATGAGGAGAGTACAATAGATTGTTTGGCTTCAGTACTAAAACGAACTTTCAAATTTATGCAATGTCAATAAAGAAGAAAGGGATTGAGACCCACGCAAAGCATAAAACCGAAAATGAAACATCAAGTAGAAATAATGTGGGTTTATCCTTAAAAAAAAATGCAAATGTGTTTAGAGAAGCTTTAAAAATGATTCAGTACTTCCTTGTTCGAACCAACTGTAGGTCGTTCCTGTACCGAGGAAATAATAAGCCTATTTGAATACTTGGTGGTTCAACAGATTAGAAGGTAAATAGCCAACTTTTTTTTATTTAGCGGTTGAGATTCGAAATATTGAAACTCAGTAAAGTGGATCGTTGTCTTTAATTAAAATAAACGACATTTTTATGCCTTAAGGTGTTAATATTGAAAAAATGTTCTTTCACTCTTTCACTCTTTTTTTGCTCATAAAAATTTTTTTGTGTCTCCCCTTCAAAGTCTTGTCCTTTTTGGATTTTAATTTATTTTTAAAGGATTTTCTCTCTTTCTCATTCCTGACTGACAGACAGACTCAGTATGTCTGTCGGACTGCTTCATTGCTTTATTGCTTCTTTTCTTACGTTTTTTTTTATTCAATTTAAAGAAAGCAATCATTGGCATGAAATTGTTGTCACCTGTTGGTCATAAATTATACACGCCAATACATGACCAGTTGAAATTGGGCGTAAATAATAACTTCACAGACTAAGTAGCGGTAGACGAATCGAAGATATGTCAATAAATGATACACCTCCGGTATAAATAAGTCCAATTTACCTTTGACAGTAAAATTTGTTGCTCTATAACACTTTAATTGGCCCTAATTACTGTGTTAATTGTGCATTACAGAGGATTCCAATAGAGAAACCTACACATTGACTCTCTTTAAACTCATTTGTAAGTGCTCAAAATACTTTAACAGGTAGTACCAGTTTTTAGTTGTTATTATTGCAATCAATTTAATGAATTTATTAATTAATTTAATCAAATCCATTACGATAATGTTAGCTAGAATTCAAGATAAGCCATGTAAGTGTACATTAATAACCATGGCAATCATAACCATAGCCAGCCATCTGTTTGGGATGTGTGTGGGGCAACACCTCATTATAAAGTGCTCATCATTGAATTGAATTCTAGGCTATTCTATTAGAATTCCTAATAATTTTAATTTCAATTCAATGTTCGTTCTTTTACCGTCTAACCATATGCTTCAATACACTGACTTTCTTGAGATTTTGTTTTGCCATATGCCATGCCTCTTAAAGGCTAGTCATATGGCAGTCAAAGAATAATAATTTTCCACTTAATCAACTGATTAATTTAATTGGAGGGGAAATTGCTCTTGTTGTAGTGATTGTACTTCAATATTATGCAGGATATTACACTGTTTACACAGGAAGATGCTGTTTGAATTGTAAAGTATTACACAACTGACGGTTATTACCTCATTACCACTTCTACGTTTGCATTATTCAAAAATCAATGACGTTGGAAAGACAGTCTGATTGTTTGGCTTTATCAGGTTTATGGCAGTAAATTCATACCTCATCTGATCCCCCAAAAAAAAAAACAATTTCAAATGGATGTTTGAAGAACTGATCTAAATCGGACACAAATATTACACCCTAAATACTTGAAGTCGCCGTAGTCTAGTAGGTAGTGCATTAGCTTATTAGACGTGCGGCCACCGTTCAAACCCCAGGTCAGACATCTCCAACTAAACGAATTATGAAAAAATATTTCTTCAGCAGATTTCTGACAAAAAGTCTGAGTAAATAAAATTGCCATGAAAAGTTTCTCAAAAATCTGTCGTTCGGAGAAGACTTTAAACTGTAGGTTCCCTCCACTTCTGGATCAAATAAACACTACAACATACATATGTGGCGTAAGAAGCTAGGTCGTAACCCTAACTGAAGGATTGTAATAACCAATTAAGTATCGCTTCTTTAGCGGTGCTCCGCATTGTTGAACCTTTAGCTACTACATTAGTATCTTGCCCTAGTTACTGGTTTCTTTTTCGTATCGGAGATGGAAACTTTGTAGGGATCCCAATTCGCTCTAGGTGTTGCAATTTCAATGCCAGTACTTGAATGTTAGTAGCCTGATGCTTGTGACGAACTAGAATGTGGAAGCGATGAACAAGTTCATGCAATGGGAAGTAACTACAATTTGGTACTAACGAGACCATAAATTTAAAACGAAATAAGAAAAGGTGTATAATACTCATAGAAGAGCAGCTAAATTTCGTAGAGTAGTGTTTTATATGTAGTTTAAGATGCTAAGTATCCAATAATCCCAAACACATCTGTTATTAATATAAGAAAACAGAATATGATAAAGTAGCGTAGACTGAAATAGAGTAGACCATAGCATAACAAAAAAGGAGAAGGATAAAGAATAAAGATGAATAAGGAAGCAAATAAAAGCTGTCAATCATTACGATCCGTTTCATCAACTATTTAATTAATAATCATTTAATTTGAATAATTTGTTTACAACTTTCGTTTCCAAAAAACACTTTCTGGTCCACCCTATGCAAAATAAGCATTAGACATACTAAAAGAAAACAAAAACAATAAAAATTAAGACTAAAACTAATTTCACTTTGACAAAACAACAGTTCTCCACACACAGCATCCTTAACATGGTTTAAACCAAAAATGTATTAAACGAATATTTTGGTTATTTGAATTGCTTTGTATGCAGATTAGTTTTGGCCATCATCTGTAAACCGTGTTACTGGTTGCAAATACGTTTAAAAGCACATTATGATTCTAAACAGATAGAGACATTATTCAATTGATGTTGCTGCTGCTGCAACTACTGCTGCTTGCTATTCATACACAAATTCGTTTGTGCAGGCAATTGTTATTTGCATTACATTCATTCTTTCTATTATTATTGCTATTATTACGTTATCGTTATTATTACGATTATTATAAATATTATCGTTATTTAGATTTGTCTGTGAAATCTTGTTATTGCTTTCAACTGTACCACCCATGTGTACACCATTTCCAAAATTGTATTCAGAATATTTGTGTCTTAAGATTTTAGTATGATTTCACGTAGACATTGCCTTTTAAATGCTTGACTGTATGATATCACACGATTTGTTCAAATCACCTCCAGGTGAAAAACCTTGCCCTCAAATCGCTCGTGCATAATATTCAAATTTAGTTGAAACCACACATCATTGGTGTGAAATCTCACAATTCAAGCCAAAAGTGGCTGGTAACCATCTACATAGTGCTCGAAATTGACAGTGATGGTCTGGCCTAAGTCGTTGTCGAACAGATATGGACTGACGACATTGCCAGCCCAAAAACCACACTAAACACTGACTTTTTCGGGGTACATCGGACGGTCTTGAATTTTATGTGGTATTATTTCAAATTCCACAATTTTGTTTGTTCACGTACCCATTCACTCAGAATCGAAAATTAGGATCAGTTAGAGCCCATTCAGCGAACACACGTCGTTGTCTATTGTCGTCCATGGTGAATTGGCGGTTCAACCTAAACACAACTAATTTGATAGATTTAGATCCAACAAATTGGTCGTTATAAACTGTCAAACTATATTTTATGTCAGGTCTAATGTTTGAACTCAAAGCTCTGCTCTATTAAGGCAACACTCTAGATACTTGTATTTATACAGGCTGTTGAGAGGAGTATGCTATTTAGTGTATGCAATCTGTAATGCCTCTATCAAAACCTTCTTAACGCAGAAATTAGTGGTAATCCACAGACACCAGGCGAGTTTTCTCTGGCGTCATAGAACACAATTCTCTTATTTTCCACAGATTTTACCGCTTAAGAACTTTTGTATTCTTCAGAGCAATTATAGTATTGGCTCAATTCATAGAATATAGTTCCCTGCCAATATATATGAGAAATATTATAATAATATAATATTATATGAGAAAGGTTAAATAAGAAGAGAACCAAGGGGCTGAGAAGCACAGGTTTAAGGAGTATGGGTAGATGACCCAAATGTTTCCAAAAATTTAAGATGCTTTTGAGTGGAAGTTACGGAAAGTAAATCCTTAAATAAATTAAATTAATTACATTAATTGTAATTGTATCTATTGAAATACGCTTTTAATATACAAATGGTGTGTTTTATTATTCTATTATATCGTTTAAATGTTATTTGCGTTATAATTCGCAAAGACGCTAAGTCAACTTTTTTCCAAAATTGAGATTTTAATGCAAAACCGCAACACTATACAAAATACATATTTTACGACAACAAATAATGTCATTATGTAGTTTAAAGTTGTTGTAATTTTGTGGTTTGCAATAACGCTAATCCAAAAAACTACGAAAAAAATTAAAACAATGTGCTAACTCCACGAATATTATTTATTAATTATTATTAATTTTTGATCGAGGTCATTAAAAGAAAGGTACATATTTTGTAAAAATAATTGCGTTCAAAAAGTTTACAAATTTTAAAAACTGAAAAAGCTATTATGTTTTTTGTATCGCCTGTACAATTTGAAAAAATGGACTTAACACATTTGCGAATTGGACTAGCGATATGACTTAATAGCTGGCCTTAAAGGAAATAAACAATTTCGAATATTATTTCATTTAAAATGTAAATATTTGTTAATATTTACTCTGCTTTTGTTTTAATGGACAAAACCAATGAAATAAATTTAACATTAAAATGTAAAGAATTGTTGCAACTACTTACCTTAAAATTATCCTTTAATTTGTCTGTCGTTGTAATAATTAATGAAAATCTGCAAAAGAAAATAAATTGACCGGAATTAAACACAGATGCAGTTTTGAAAAAAAACAACGGTAATTAAAATTGAAAACTTTTCAAAAATTACAAAATCATGTTGCAAACTTGTTAAGTTAACCACATGTTCGAAAAGGGATTAATGCTGTCCCTCTTGTTCTTACAACGGCAACAATGTACGCAATATGCACACACATGGCACTTAAGAAGTCAAGTTAACATAATTTAAATCCAATTAATAACCAGAGAGTAGCAGAATTACGAACACAACAACCACAACAAACAAACAACATTTACAAAGAAATCAAATAAGAGGAGAAACTCACGGATTGACTGTAAATTACAGAAATGACTGAATGACTGAAGGAATGAATGACGAAAAGTACAGACTGCACTTTGTATGCAGCGTGGAAAGAGGGCATCATTATGACAAACCTAAAACGCCGAGAGTTAAGAAAGAAAATTCTAAACAAGGCAAAGCGCATTGAGTGCAAACTGAAGTGGAGTGGAGTGCTTTTTAAAGACTTATTCAATCATTATTTTTGCATACGAACGCACAACATTGCCTGCCTATCTTTATCAGAAAAGTTAAACACTTATGCATCCAACGTTTGACTAAAAGCATGCGTTGAAGTGGGGCTTTAATTAACATTAACGTACGCACCAATAATCTACGCAACTTATCCCTCCTCTGCCTACCATTGCCCCTATTTATGTTGAATCTGAATTCATTCCATCTGAGTTACTGCTTCACTATGAAATTCTAAAATGCTTGTGTGCATATGATGTAGTGAAGGAAAAGCAATAATTTTTATGGCGTTTTACGTTGCTACTTAATCAGTAGCAGCACTGCTGTCATTTTTAACTGACGTTATTAAATAATGACAACATCAGCCTACATGAGCATTTAACGCACTTTTCAAGCCAAAAGGAAATATTCTGTGATTCTGATTGAATACCTTGAACGATTGCAGCAATAACCACTTTGGAGGCAGTGAATTGTAAAAGATTATTGCGAATTCTTAAAAGAGATTTTCGTTATTTAAAATCGTAATCATTAGAATTGATTGGGATTCAGTAACCCGAAGTTTCGAGTGAAAGTTTATACTTTTATTTCTTAGAGACACTGTTTTCCAATGTGTTGTAACCACAGTGTACAATAAATCGAAAATAATTGTCGCCGTAATCTAGAAGCTAGTGTGTTTGCTCATTAGAGACGTACCCAATGGTTTCAACCCCAGTTCCGGTTTTCTTCGCCTCAGCCATCATCTGGCAAAAACTCTGTAAATAAATAGAATTGCTATGAAAAGTTTTTCAGTTTCTGCCACGCATGGGTAAGATTAACACACACAACAGGGGTGTTGTGAGAAGCTAGATTGAAATCCTGACTAAAAGGATTATAATGCGAATTCAGTAAGTAACTAATATGACATACATAATTGGTTATTATAACACTTCAGTCAGGATTACGACATAGCTTCTCACACAATTTATGTCGGGTGTGTAAATTCTATACACGAGTGGCCGTACCTACAGTTTAAGGTCGACTTCAAGCGACAGTTTTAAGAAACTTTTCATGGCAATTTTATTTTACCCTCGGAGTCTTCGCTAGAAATCTGCTGAGAGGAAGTTGCCGAAGAAATATTTTTTAAATATTTCATTTTGATTGAGATATATGGCCTGGGTTTTAAACAGTGACCACATGTCTAATAAGCCAACACTACCTACTAGACTACAGCGACTATAAAGTAACTATGATTGTCTACAAAAAATTTGTTTTAAACCTTTGAAATGAACAAAAAGTAGAAAAGAGTGTTACAGTTTACTCAATTGACACACCATATAGGTATCTGATACCAGCGTCTTTTCCTGCAAATAGTCTTTAATACATCAAAAATACAGCATAGATGATTATCTGTCGATTTATATTAGGTAAAATCTAATCCAAATACAACTCAAAATTCTTTTTCTGACCTTTATACAGGGCAATTATACAGCAGTTTAACTGCTTTACTGCGATTCAAAATAAATAAGGATATAGTTTGGATTTCATTATAAATTAAGAAAAAGTATCGAAGAAAAATGCAGCATTCATGACAAAAATTGTATTGAAATCAACGTGTATAACTAAAACGTTACAAGCACCAGCATAAACTCATGATACACATACTAACTTCCGCATTAAAATCCATCACTTGATTACTTCAATGTAATCATTGATCTGCATGGTATGGCAAAATCTAAACATCGCTTTTATAAACGTCATCATCATCATCGCAATCGCCTTAAACAAATCGAATCATCTTTTAAAATCATGTTCAGCTGTCACTTATAGTTAACCAAATGGGCAGCAAAGTGAAATGCAGCTCAACAATTACGGAAAATATTGAAAAAATAGAAATTGGCCATGGAACAGTCAGTGAAGCAAGCACTCGGCAATTGTGGCATAAATTTTATTAAGGAATTAAATGAAGCAAAAAATGGAAAAATGATTTCAAACACGTTGGGGCGTTTAAGTGATAAAACACTACAAAAAAAGGAAAAAAAATAAAGTGAGAGAGACACAGATACTCTGGTAGTTCTTGGGCATAGAATTTATAACAATATTTATCAATTACAGCAGCAGTTTTGTTTCCATTTTGTGAACCACATTTCCTGCCTTGTGCTTGAGCCTTGGCTTTCAACATCACACACTCTATTCGCACTTGCTCTTCTCTCGTTGATGCTCCAACAGTAAGAAATAAAAGTTTAAACAGTAGAAAATTGTTTTAAATTTTCCTTTCATTGTGTATTGTATTTAAGTTGATTTTTTTTTCATATTCCTGTCGTTGCCTCAACTACAAGCAACGGCAGTAGCCTGCCTGAACTCGGTAAGCTGTCAAGGTGGCAAGTTGGTTTGGTGGCGTATGTTGCATAATTGTTCTTCATTTTTTTTTCATTCACGTTGTAATTGAATTGCAATTAAACTTATATTTGTTGCTTTTCTTGTTGTGTGTATCCGTTTGTTCGTACGCTGCTTAGAAGTTAAAATAGTTTTTTCCTCTTATTTTTGTCTTTTTTTTGTTCATGGTTCAACCTCTTCATATTTTGCCTCTTCATGGTGGTCCAGTATTTCACAGTTGTTACCCAACACTATTTGGTTGGTCAGATAGATGGATGAGTTAGTTTTTTATACCCTGCGAAAGACAGAGCTATTGGAGAATGACTTGACGCTTGTTCATAAATGATAATATAGATGAAGGCAATTATAGTAGGTGTAGTTATGGATAATGCTTATACAAGGTCTTTCAAAACTTCCGGCCATCTTACAGAATTTACTTCTATCAAATAAGTTATCAGTTATTTAGTCTGTTTTTTTCAAATCAACATTAACGGTTTATAAAAATGGGTGATCTGTTTGAGCATCGTACCGTACACTTTGGCCGTTTTACGATCGCCATAATCGCCTTCGTAAGGGGACTACGTTGAGGATACGCATGATCTACCGAAAAATTCGCCGCTGTCCGTAAGAATGTGGAGGAGAATAAGAGGCTGGTGGTTTCGCAGGCCACAACTTCAAGATTTTTGCATCGTGACTTGAGCGAATTCATCTGACCCAGGAACTGAATGTAAACTACCATGGACAACGGACGTACACATGTTCGCTGAATGGGACCAGTTGACAGTTGACTAATTTTCATCGAAAAATCGTCTTCAGCCATAAGACCCATTTCTGGATAATTGAGCACCTGTCTAAACAAAAAGGATCGAATTTGGGACGACACCAATTTACTTGAGATCTATGGGCATTATAAAAACAGTTACTGCTCGACTCTATCGAGTGTAAGCTAACGGCGTCATCTGTCCATTTCTTCAAGAACGATGTTAGCCAAGACATCAGTATCAACGACGAATTAAAAACATATTTATGTTCTCCAAATTGTTTTGCTCTGAATAGAGCAATCTGGACACCAACGACATACAGTGAGCGCCATAAGTGAGTCAACACTTTTGTTCGTAAGTATAAAGCAGTTTTGTTCTTAAGTATAAAAAAAGTTCCATTATCATGAATTGTTGTTTTTTTTAACATTTTATAAGTAATAAATAAACATTTTTATTTTTGGAAATTTATTCGACTATACTCATTTATGTTAGGAATTCATCCCAGTGGAAGGAAAAACGACACACGTTCTTTTTGTAGTTAACAAAATTCTTTACTCAAAAAGAAAATAATTATAAGCAACTTCTTTGCTTGATGTTTAAAAAGTGAATAATTAAAAAAATGAAAAAATGTATTGAACAATGTAATGACATATAAGCCATAGATAACAATTAATATTCGAATTGTTTCAAGTTATAAATTCATATTTTAACACTTCCTCTCAATTCGAATATATTAATTGTTGCATAAACAATTCTACACATTCTACTATTTAGTATAAGCCCATTGTTCTTAAATGCTGATTATGTTTTTCTTTAGAAAGATTTTTAGTTAGTAAATCCGCAACATTACAGCTCGTAGATATATAATTAAGTTCAATAAGTTTATCCTTTACAGCATTTCTAATATGGTGGTATCTTATATCCATGTGCTTTGTGCGTGCATGGTACATCTGATTTTTGGTCAAATATTGTGCACTCAAATTATCACCTTTTATGATAATTGGGGTATCCTTAGAATGATAACCCATTTCCTCCAAAAGCCTTTTCAAAAATATTGCCTCTTTTGCGCTCGATGAAAGTGCTACATATTCAGCCTCAGTTGTACTTAGTGCCACAATATGTTGCTTCTTCGACTCCCAGGACACTGCGCCACTACATAATAGAAATACATATCCTGTGTACGATTTCCTGTCCTTTGTATCGCCTCCCCAATCTGCGTCAGTATAGCCCAAAATCTGCTGGTCATCGTCATCGTAATGTAGCTTGTAGTTTAAAGTTTTTGATAAATATCGAAGTATATGTTTAGCCCCATTTTCATTATCAACTGTTGGGTTTGTGTTACATTGTGCCAGCTTGCTTACCGAATGCATTATATCAGGTCTCGTCGAAATCGCAATATACATTAATTCGCCAATGAGTGATTGATATCTGGTTTTAACAACCTTTTTTGCTGCCTCATCATTTGGTTGTATTTTGAAGCCTGGATCTAGAGGTGTTGACGTAATACGCCAATTTTTCATGTTGTGCTTTTCCAACAATTGCTTTATGTAATTTGACTGGCTCACAGCAATGGGACCAGTATCTCCTGTACGCTCAATTTCCCAACCAAGAAAATAAGAGAGCTGTCCTTTATCAACCAACTTGAACGTATTTGCTAGCTTCGATTTTACTTTTTCTATGTCACCAATTGATGGGCTACCTATAATAAGATCATCAACATAAACCGCAATAAAAATTATCTTTTCATTAATATTTTTTATGTATAAACATAAATAATAATGTATAAACAATAAATTTATTACATTATACTGTTTCATTGGACGTCCTGGCTTACCAGATCGAATTATTTTTGGCCTACCTTGGCCAATTTTATTTATATTACGATTCACTGCTTTGTTTTGGCTATTATTTTTCTCATCTTCTGCTGTTGGTAGTTGTTGTAATTGTTGCTTATCTTGATTTTGAAAGTTTTCAGCGTGTTCTTCTGAAGTTGATATGTGTTCATTATTTTGCTCATTTTCGTTTATATTTTTAAATAAATCTATTGCATTTTCATTTTGCTTACCCATCAAAATATTTTCATTAAATCTTACATCCCGACAAACTATAATCTTTTGCGCTTTCAAATAAAATAATCTGTAGGCTTTAGACTCATGTGAGTATCCAACCATAATACACTCTCTCCCTTTTGATTGGAATTTTCGCTTTTGATTCTTGTCAAGTGCAACGGCTAAACATCCAAATGTTTTAAGATGACTTACTCTGGGCTTCCTCTTTAACCATACCTCGTTTGGAGTAATATATCCAATAGGTTTTGATGGCAATCGATTGCGTAAATTGGCTGCAGTAGCTATTGCCTCAGCCCAAAATTTTTCGCCTAATCCAGCATGCACCAGCATACACATGGCCATTTCAACAAGAGTGCGATTAAACCGCTCCGCCACGCCATTCTGTTGTGGTGTATAAGGCACAGTACGTTGATGCAGTATCCCACTACTTTTTAATAATTCGTCAAAATCTTTATTTATATATTCCCGACCGTTGTCGCTTCTTAAAGTTTTAATTTTCATTCCTGTTTGGTTCTCAATCATATTTTTAAACATTTTGAAATTTTCAAATGCTTCATTTTTAGATTTTAAAAAATATACAAATACCTTTCTTGACTTGTCATCAACGAAAGTTAGAAAGTAACGAGAACCACCAATAGATTTCGTTTGAAAAGGTCCACAAATGTCCGTATGTATTAACTCCACAATATTTTCCGATAAAATCGTTGACTTTTTAAACAGTTGTGTGTTAATTTTACTTTTCATACATGGTAAGCACGCAATCTCACCAGTAATTTTAATTTTGTTCATTCCATTTACAATTTCTTTATCAGTTAAATCTTCTAAATTTTTAAAATTGACATGACCGAACCGATTATGCCATTTCATTATTTCATCAACACACGAGAAATTAAATTCTTTTTGCCTTTCTTCTATATTTTGGAATACATAAAGATTATTTATTTTGTATGCTTTGATCGATATAGTTTTATCATTTTTGTTTTTTACAATAGCCAAATTTTTTGTAAATTTTATCTCTGCATTATTTTCAATACTCTTACTTACAGAAAAAAAATTTATGTCTAATGATGGTACATACAGTGCGTTCTTGAGGGTGATAGTAGAAAAACCAGTTTTTATTCTCACTTCACCTCTCCCTTCACAGAGCACAAATTGGTTTCCCGCGACTGTTATTTTTTCTTTATATTCTGTAATTGAAGTAAATAATCGGCGATTATTACACATATGTGATGTCGCCCCACTATCAATACACCAATGATTTTTACTTATTGATTTATCGTTATTGTTATTATTATTAGATGACAACGCGAATGTAAAATAAGAATTTTCTGGAGATTTAAATTTTTGCTGACAAGAATTTGCATAATGCCCCCGCTTACCGCAAATGAAACATTTACCACTTCGTTTACCTTTCGTATTATTCGCTTTCACGTAATTTTTATTGTTTTTAGCAACATTTGTATACTTGCGATTACAAGCTGTATATGCATTTTCAACTTGATTTTGTTGTTCTTTGCGGTGATTTGACTTTTGCCTTTCAAATTCCTCTAAAAGTTTAACCTTTAAATTATCAAATTTTGGCAGCTCATCCCTTGTCTCCATCGCAATTACAAAATTTTCGAATTGCTTAGGAAGGCTAGATAGTAAAATTATAACTAGAAGTTCACTAGTCAATGTAATGTCGACTTCTACTAACTTTTCTACGAGATTTTCAAACGTGTTTAAAAATTTGGGAACCTCACCATCTTCCAACATCCGTAGGTTTAGTAGAGCTTTATACAAAGTTACCTTCCGTGCAGGTCCTTTTGGTTTATGAATGGCTTCTAACTTTTTCCATGCCTCGCTGGAAGTCTTACAATTTTTAATATTATTCAGTTGTGTCGACTTTACACACAACACAATCGTTGCCAATGCTTTTTATCAGTTTTTATCCATTCCTCTGCGTTTGAATTTGGCTTTGGTGTTTGTCCTGAAGTGACATTCCATAAGTCCGAATGGATTAATATACTACGCATCTGGACAGACCACGAATCGTAGTTTTTCTCGTCAAGTTTGTCTATCGCATAAAGACTAGCCATTTTTTCAAACCAAATATTTTTAATTGTACAAATATCTTCCAAATTTAATTCCGAACTTTCTTCTGGCTTATTTTCACTTTTTCCTGTACTGCGAGTAACTGGGCCCATAACCAATGTTAGGAATTCATCCCAGTGGAAGGAAAAACGACACACGTTCTTTTTGTAGTTAACAAAATTCTTTATTCAAAAAGAAAATAATTATAAGCAACTTCTTTGCTTGATGTTTAAAAAGTGAATAATTAAAAAAATGAAAAAATTTATTGAACAATGTAATGACATATAAGCCATAGATAACAATTAATATTCGAATTGTTTCAAGTTATAAATTCATATTTTAACAATTTAATTTTTTCGCTATCCTAAAAAATTAATTATTTCAGTGGTGTTTACTCACTTTTGGCGCTCAGTGTATATTTTCAACAGGATGGCATGAGCTGTAGGAGACAGGCAGATTGACGATTATTTATAATTTGAGAGAAAACTTTGTTCACTTTGCTGATGAGTTTTATTTCTCGTCAGTTTTTGCATTGCATCCATTTCAATATGTCGTCTTTAAATTCATTATGAAAGTCCTCTTGTGTGAAGTTGTCTATACAAGTTTGATACTAGTTTCCAACATTATTTTTGGAAGTTTAATAATTTAAGGCAGTTTATTCCCCAATTATTGAGAATTTACCTATTGGAAAGAATTTTGACAACGAACTCTCTAGGCAGTTAACTTCTACTAGTTACTGGCTTAGTGCTGCGATACAGATTAATTCTTGTTATTTATAGATAGTCATACATGGACACTGTTTTCTATGAAATACTTGTGGTAGAAGTCCTATGATGCAGCGCCTATAGAAAATTTTATAGATAATGGAATCGAAGGCTATCAATAAAAATAGAACCTTTAATTTTTCCGTGCATGTCTGTTTTTAAAGAATTCATAACGATTTAATTCTTTTGTTGTTCTGCCCAAACTGGATCCGTTTAGAAGAATATAAATTCCATGTCGTATCGAATAAATGATTGTATGTATGTACCTCATTTAGTTTTAACCACAACACTATGTGGCATTTTGCCTGAAAACATGGCCAAAATTAATAGAAGTGTTTTATGAGTTAATGGCTGGAATTTTTTGATAGTGTTAGTGATGATTACGCCCAAGGATGAACCCAACTGATTTTGGTTCAAATCGGTCCGTGATTTCGCCTAGCCCCCATACAAATTCCCCTCGAAATTGCACTTATTTACACATAATTATGGTAATTATGCAACAATCATGATAAAACTTAGCATCATCAGTTCTCTGTACCAAGAAATCATGGTGTAAAGTTTGGTGAAAATCGGATCACATTTGACCCTGGTCCCCATATAAAGTCCCCTTTAGAAATTCACGTGTGCGCTTATAAATGGCTTAAAAACATCGGTATCGCGATGAAATTCGGTATGAACGTGTATTTTGTAAATCTAAATCATATTACCAACTTTTGTTAAGGTCGGTCAATAATTGCCCCTTGGTCCAAAATAGGGCCCCTTAAGAAAATATGTTGAGCAATTATAATTGGCTTAAAAATTTTATTACCTCGATGAAATTCGACATGAACATGTTTAATATGAATGTGAATCATTTTAATTGATTTTATTATGATCGCATCATAAGTGCCCCTAGGTACCACATACATTAAGAAAATCAAACATACATCTCATATTGTTATAATAATCGATATACATATGTAATTAAGTTTTTAACCTTCTATGATAATTAATATCTATTCATAATATTTATTTTATATTATTTAATACTTAACTTAAAAATACTTAAAAAGTGAAACTAACTACAATCGTTAAAATCGTTATCATTTTCATCATCAATGTCAGGAAGGAGTAATTTAATAGTATCTGATGAAATGAATTCTTTTCTATTCCTTCGCGATTTTTGTATACTGCAGCTTATAAAAGAGTCACTGCATAAAAGTAACCTATTCAGGACATCTCGATTGGTATCGCTTCTAATGTATTTCCTCGCATAATTCGTACGCCATATGGCTTTATTGCCTATGGCTTTATTACACTGCGTCTAAAATTTTAAATTTTTCAAAAAAAAGTAAAATTATCAAAAAATCGCCAAAAATTTGCGCAAACTTTTTTTTTTGTTCCGGAATATAGAGAGTTCATATTTTCTTGTGGTATATAACATTAAACTACTTAAAACTACTTTCACTTTTAAAATCCTTATCTTTTTTTTTTAGGGAGGGTAAAAATATGTAAAATTTTTATTATTTTTAAATTTTGAACGAATAATTTTAACATTAATATACGAGATATATATATATATATAAAAACTGAAAGTAGCAGTTGTTCATACCTTTCAAATAAAAAAAAAATCAATATAAAACCTCTATTTGTTTAGCCACAAAAAAATATCATATAAACCTATTAAAATTTCAAAAAAACCCCAAAAACGTATTTAATTTTCTTCACTTTCCTGACTTTGACATCGTCTCAAATCTACAAATCTCAACCGAAAGTCGTGAAAATTCACTATATAATGCAGAATTTTGTTGTCTATCGAATTGCATACTATATCAGTTTCTTAAATTTCTTTAAATTCATTTTTGCCTTTTTGGCTAGCTTTTCGGGGTAAATGCCACATAGTCCGGAATTTTTTTTGCTTTTCTTGTTTCTATTGCCCCCACAGCGACTACAATGTTGCATGTATGTATGCATATATGCTGGATACAGAGAAACGCACATATGGAGATGGTATGAGATGGTCTCAGACCCATAGAAGTAGTGGCAAAAAATAAACGATTGGTGTGATGAACATAAAAAACCAAAGAAAAAAAACAACAACAACAAAATCCGGAGTTAAAACACAATTTGTTGCTGTTGCTATTATTGTTGTTGTTCCACATATAATAGAGCTTCAGATTCCGAGTAAAAACAAAAAATTTATATCACTCGACCATAAACAGTAGCAGCAGCAGCAACAACAGCAGCAGTATTCAACAATTCTATAACAGTAGAAGAGCGGAGAGCAAACAACTAACATACCAGGTTAAGGGCCATTATTACAACTTGCAGTTAAAAACTTGGGTTTAGTTAAAGGTACCTTTAGTTAAAGGGAACTGTAAAGTTACCTTTAACTTATTTGCGTTATTACAACTTACAGATAAAATTTTTCAAAAATATGGCAGTGCCGGAGCACTGTCGATAAAACTGCTCAGTTATACAAGTTTTTTTTTAACGCAGTGGCAACCGCGGGCTTTGTTTTTTGTTGTATATGCTCATTTTGTTTAAATTTGAAGTTGCCATAATGAAAATAATATATAATATGGCAAGTACAAACATAAAGTGACCTTTAAATGTTAAAGGTAGGATGATCCTCCCTTTAGCTTAACGATCACTTCTATCTTATTGGCTACTCATAATAACGAAAAACAATTTATCTGCCCGTTAAAATCCTCCCTTTAGTTAACGGCTAGTCGTAATAATGGCCCTAAGAGACATACTGCTCTTCTCTCACCTATATTCTCTGATGCGGTCCAGCTTGTACGTTCGTTCAAATAAACAATTTAAGCTCGACTCCTCTTTTAATAGTTTTCTGCTGTTTGTTTTGCCATGCCCCAGCCTGGTTATTTTTGTTATAAATTCGCTGCTGCTGCATCATATCCAACCAGCAGCTGCAATTTTTTTCATTTTTTCTCTATTGCTTCGTCTAGTATTGTAAGAAAAGTTAAAAATTATACTTGCAGGAGGGGGTTAAAGGACTGCAGGGTTGAGGGCTGACTACGTTTAGAATGTTTGCCTTGCAGTTGGCAGTTTTTGATTTTGTGGGGGATTGTTAAGGATTTTATTGAAGTTTTTGTGAAACTATGAAAAGCAATTAGTTGTTCATAATAAACATTAAAATAAACAATCTGTACCAAAAAGCTTTTGTAAAGGCGACAACTCCCCTTTTATAATAGACTTCCTCTACTAGTCTTGGTTTGTTGAGAATTTAAAATAAGTTCTTCTTACTCGTCCCCAAATTCTGCAAGCACGACCAAACGTTTTAAGACGGCATTTTAATTGCAGGGAGGCAATTTATTGGTGACCAAATATTGTGGACATAATCTTGAGTAATCACCTCTCGTGACGGCATTTTAATAAAAATGTTCTTAAGCTTGTTGAAGAAGTACAATCAAGTATGAGGAACACCGCCTCCAAGATTTTTTTATATCCTAATCAGAAAAACACATCTCTGACCGACTTCTTAATTTATAAGTCTGTGACTTCTTGTACGAAAGACAAGTTTCGAAAGTTTTTTCAAAATTTTTTTTGACGCATTTCAAAAAGATTTGTCGACGTTTATTAGAAGATGTCATTATCAAGTAGTAGGAGACAGTCTTTTGGTTTATTAAAGGAGAGTCAGTTGTGCAAACCCCAGCCCAAATATCTCAAACAGAACGAAATGTAAATAAATATTTCTTTCTTTCTTCACCAGTCTTCTGAGGGTAAATAAATTTGCTATGAAAAGATTCTCAAATCTGTTGCTTGGAGTTGACATTGAACTGTAGACATCTCCAATGAAACGAAATATGAAAAAATAGTTCTTCGGTGACATCCACTCAGCAGATTTCCTGAGCTTAAATAAAATTAAATAAATTAAATTAAATAAAATTGCCATGAAAAGGTTCTCAACAATCTGTCGTTCGGATTCGACTCATGTATAAAATTAACCCACACAGGTGGTTTGAGAAACTAGGTCGTAATGCTGGCTGAAGAGCTGTAATGACCAACCATGCATGTATGTGCACTTCGATTTGATTTGAAATTTAGACGATCCCGACCTGCCCCTATACTTTATAGTTTTTCTTATGAAAAATTATTTTCACATTTCGTTCTACTATTAGTGGTCGTAACTTCTTTATAAATCTCTCATATGTACTAAAAAACAGCGAGTATAATTCCTTTCCTGACCTATGCCACTGCCTTTGCTTTTAAATGGGAACCTCAATTGCCACAAATTAATGACTTTCCTTTAGTCTCCCCACTTTATACTTAAAGTGCGTGCAGCCAAATCGTACGCGGCCATGTAAACAAACAATAAGTAATCCTGTTGTCCCTGAATAACCCGCTTAATTAAAAAACATTTTTCAAAAAAGACTCCAATTCTTAGCACCACAACTTGCAGCTGTTGTTTCTAGCGAAAAGCGAAAAATAACAAGAAGGAAAAATAAAATTTAATTTCATTATCACCCTATAAAATACAAAATGAAACGGAATGAATTCTAAAATGTAGCACAATATACGAGAGATAATAAAAGTTCATTAGATCATGACTGTTCGTACACACATAAACATGTATGTACGTGGTGCACTAATGAAGCATAAAGTTAATAAAATATATTAGGGTCACCATATACATAAATGTAGAAGTGGCCCTACACGAGGTATTAAAAACAGATTGTTTGGTTACAAAGATCAACTAGGCGTTGATTCTGCATACAATGAGTGGATTCCGCAAAGAAGATTTATCCTTGGGATACCATTTTGATTATAAGTAAACTGTTCGAGTAAACATGAGCCATGTGTTCTCACCATGTGTTAACCTAGATTATGATTCAGGCCCAAATCAAAGAGTGCAAAACCGTAAAAAAGTCAATATGTGACTCCTTTCGTTTTTGGTAGAAGAATGTTCCCCAACAGAATTCAGACACTTTGTAAAGTGTCCTTAATTCGTTGTTCACCTCTATTGGCTCACGCATGGGTGATGAGCCCATGACATCACTTTGCAGTTTATAATTTTGAACTTGAAAAGGATGTGAAGCATTCAACAGAGAGTTGATCTCGTAGCATAACTAAATGCCCACAAAAAGACAAAAAAGGACAACGACACACACTGCGATCATAAATGCGTTTAAATATTAAACGTTATGACGACGTGTTGTGTGTAATTGCTGTTAAAAGATTCAAAACGTAGAGAATAATAATGACGATGATGTGAATGTGAATATGGATGAGACTGAGGGTGGTCATAAATTAAGTTCGTTTGGTAAAATTCACATCTTGTTAGTGCAACTGATTGTACACTCGTCTATACCTCGTGCTGCCACAAATGTTGTCAAGCATATGTATGAGTGTGGAGCAGTGTTCTGCTTCATATTGTGAATTGTGTGCATTTTTTCTTCACTTTCTTTCTCGACTTGTTGTGTGTTAAGCAAGCACAAAACTTGGCACCTGGCACTACACGTTACTTCATAATCACTTCAATTCAATTGTTTGTGTTCAATAATATTATGAGACTGTGCCGTATGAGCTGGCTGTGTGTGGAAAGCAAAAATTGGTTGCGGAGTAGAAAAAATAAAAAATATAAACAAAAATCGTGCAACACGATCTTGAACGTGAAATTGTATTTGAAAATATTTTACTACTGTTCGCTATAAGTAATAAAATTTATGGAGTTTTTTCACCCGTTTATTGTTTCATTTTAAGCCTCTTTAATGCTTCGGTTTTGATTTTTGCTTTGAATATTTTAAGGCGTTACAAAATACTCCTCTTTTACTTACATACAAGTTTCGCAATAGCAACAGTGTTTTAACATAGGAAGGGCATGGATTTCAGTTGTATTCTTGTTTCTATTAGACGCAGATTTCCTTTTTAACGACTTTTACACTTTGCGATTTTTTCGCCAATATTAAAAGCGTTTTCTAAAATACCGCGGTTTTGCTAGGCAAATTAATTATGCCGCTATCATATAAATTTTCGCACCTATTTGAAAAACGGTGGTTCTGGGACGACCTGGTAGTCAAACACCGATGTAATGTCAGTGTGTGTGCGACTCATACCAACGAGTTTCAAAGCAGGTCCCAGGATAACAGCATAACCTTGGCGCTTCCTAGAGACAACGGTTTCTATGAAAATCTATTGGCTAAAGTGGTGAGAAACTTTAGCTGGTTGGGCCCATTTTTCCAAAGTGTTAGTACAGTCTGTTCTTGCTATGTTGGAAGTTGTGATATTTAAGACCTGAGCGTAGTAATTGATTTCCAAAGAGACATGGATAAAACTTGTAGGATACAATTAAAATTTTAAAACTCATTGTTCGGAGTGAAGCTAATAGTGAGAAAGACAAACCAGAATAAAAGACCACTACTCTCTGTACATAACAGTATAGGACGGGCTTTTGAAAATACAGCCACGCTTTTAAGTCGCATTATGCTTTTGAAAGCAGACTAGTGCTGTAGGGGGAATTATTACCACAGATATGACGTTAAAAGTATATGGTTCTGGAAGGTCCGGAAGTTCTCAGGCAAAACATACGCTTATTTCAATAAGGAAAAACTGTGCGAAAATGGCAACGGAAATGAAAAAGAAGATGATGACTATATTGAACCTGTGAACAAATCTAGGCTTTAAAGGAATATAATGGTTAGGGACGTTAAATGTATAAACGTAGGGAAGTATTTATATCCATAACATGTCTGCGGGACCAGTTGTGTTCAGATGTTCACAATTTTACAAACTTCGAATGAAAATGGCCAGTATCTGATGGCTAAATAAATAAGATAATGCCTGTGTCCTCGAAGAACTAGCATGCGGTGTAGTCTGTTCTGAAAACAGTCAAAGAAACACAGCGAATAACTGAAGAAATCTGCAAGACTACAACGACAACACAGGCCACGTAAAAGAGCACCCTGGTGCTGAAAATGAAGATGGCTTAAGTCATTAACAATTCGAGAGACCTTAAAGGAATTTCGCAACTATAGCAAGTTTTTACCTACAATCCATAAGATGGTTTCCGTGTAACTTTTCCTCTCCCCAAACAGATCAATCGTGGATCGCAATATTTTTAATTTATTAGCATAACTTTCATAGGCCTGTTGAATACTATTCTACCAGAAATAACAGTGAAACAACAACTAATTTAAGTAAACATAGAGATAAATCGAAAATCATATTAATTCGTTACGATTTTTTTCTCCTTTTATTGGTTTTCCGTTTTAAGAGTTTTTCCCTTTTTGGCCCTTTAAAAATATTTTATTTTCGTTTTATTTTTATTGTAATTGTAGTCGTGTTCTTTATGATATAAATTGGTAGAGTATTTTACAGAATTTTATTATCATGATATTTTTTTCTTTCTTTTCTTCTTCTGTTTTTGTTCTGTTCAATAGTTTCAATATCTTTAGCAGTGAAGGCTTGGTTTTAGTAACACGTAAACGTTGCGTGTATGGCTACTGATATCCAATACCACTTTGCAACGTACTTAACACCAATGATACATGTGGCTATGGGAAGTACCACCTACTTTTTCGACGTAATAGTCCGCATTTCATTATTCTCGTGGCATTCATTTGAGTCATAATCATCATCTGTTCTTTTAAAGTTCGTTGTTAGCGTCGACAAACAAACAAACAAGAATGACTTACGTTGACTATCGTCTTTTCTTTTTTCTTTCATGTTCAGGCTAATGGCGATCGTTTATAATCTTTAGAGCGGCTCGCATATAGAGGATATGTGAAGTATAGCGAATAGTTTAACCAGCAAAATAAATACGATGACAACGATCCTTAAAATGAAAAGACACAAAAATTCACAAGAATCGTCTTAGGACATGTTGGTACACAAATCTTATTAACAAAAAATAATTTTGCTTCAGTTCCTCCATTAAATCCACTTAAGAACGTAGAACATCTACACATTCAATGCAACTAAATTTTTCAACACTATTCGTATTTATTTATTCGGACAACCGAAACCTGATCTTACTTCCTTCGCCCAATTGGAGACTTTGTCACCCATACCATTTTCGGTAGTTGTCATGCATTCCAGATAAAAGTAACTTTTTCAATGCACAAAAGGTAAGATGTATGTATAACCGATGATTTGTTCAGAAAATCGCCGTAGCCTTATTAGGCGACAGCCCGTGGTTCAAATCCTAGCTCAGACATTTCGATGTCTTTCCTTCGATGACAATATTATTTTTTCTCGGAGTTTGACCCACAGGTGCTATAATATTGACTTCAATAGCCTAATTAGTTATCCCAGACGTACAGGCTAAATTCACCCAAAATACTGAAATACAAACACCAGCGAAAGTAATCCAAATTTTCTAAATAGTCCGGCTAATAGCGACCATAATAATGCAGTCAAACTTACAAAATATATCGTATTTCTATTCAACGCCCACCCCCCAATTCATCAATCGTTCTCTGACTACACAAAACGCTATTCAAACACAAGAATTTCGTGTAAATGTTTAAAACATTTTTATAATTAATTACGAGCGCACTGCATGTTAAAATTCAATAAAACTTTTCAACAATTCTACTAAATCACAGGTACAAAGACAACAACAAAAAAAGATAAGCTATGAACATGAACATGAATTTTTTTCCATTCCATTCCATTTTGCTTCCTTTTTTTTTTGATTATACTAAAGAATCAAATCAATTTTCGCTCCCGCTGAGAAGAACCTCATCAACGCCAGTCGAAATTTGCCAAAACTCATTTTGTCAAAGATTCAGCCACTCATCTGCAAACAGTCTGCCAGCCAGCCAGCATCATTATCATCAGGTAATGGATAATAAAGTAATGCAATGCAGTTTTAGACAGCGTCTATTGTCTTATGGAGTATCTCAAAGAAAAGTAAATGAATGAGGAACTAAAGTGAGAAAGTTTAAGGCAGTCAATATAGACTATGTGAATACTATACAATTTTGTTGTTCTCTACAAAAAAAAAACGCCCGTGAAAATAGAGGGTAGTGGTGAAGAAGAAGTTAAGTCTTCCTAGACAGATTATTTGGAAAGGGCCTAAAGCTACAAACCCGAGCACTACACTCTCCTCACACCACGTATTTTATTCATTAGTGCTGGGATCTACAGTTTAACATCAACTCCGATTTAATAAGATACTCAGAGTTTTTCCTAAATTCGTTTTGTTCGAGATGTCTGAGGTAGCTCTCTACTCAAAAACGAACATACCACCCACCAGATTACGGAGACTTCTGATTCAATCGTTATAATTAATGCCAAGGCCAGGAGCATTACTTTTTCAATATTAACAGAAAAAAAGTTAAGATGGTGTAGTGTAACACAAAAAAGAAAACAAGGAAAACAAACGTTTTGAAAGGGAGTAGTTTTACGTTTCTCTTCAACCACAAAGTTTTCCACCATTCGTCTTTAGAAAAGCTGCAGCTGATTTGCCATTCAAGCAAAGCAGGACAAGCAAAGTCAGACAAAAAGATTTTCATTTTTTCTTTTTAAAAGGCAAACAATGGCTGCCTAAATGGTTAAAAAAACCCGCCGTTTAAACTCATTAATTCTTAAATCTTAATTTTTCTTTTTAGCAGTCTAGCCGTTTTCTTTTGGCCACATTTTTTTTCTTCTTTATTGTAGAAAGAATAAAGTGTTAAAGCGATTCTGGCAGATTTTGGCACTTTAACTTCAATGATAATTAAAAGCTAAGGAAAATCAAGACATTGGTGAACTTTTTCAGAAACCAGCAGAAGAAAATTAAATATTTTTGTTGACGTTTTTACCGTGTGTTTTTAGTTTTCGCTTAATATTTTCCAAATAAATAAGAAGAAAAGTAAGAAAAACTAAAATAAAAAAATTGTTTGGTTTTGTGAAGTAAATGCAAAATCAAATTTCAAAAAAATGTGGTAAATACAGTTTTCTTGCCATCGATTTTAATCATTTCTTCAAGAAGCCAGTCTTTTAACTTTTGTGGTTTACGTATGACGAGCAGGACACTGAAGCCCCCTGGGCAATAGAGCGGAATCTATTATTTAGTTTTCATGAACAAGTTCAGTCATCTAACGTCAATAGATGCTAGATCAGCCTGAATTTTCCTTCTCCAAGAAAACTTTCCTTGGCCTACATAAAGAAGTCCTATTAGAGACAGTGACAGTAAATTAAGTGGAAAAAGGTAATATCATGGAAATACAGTTAAAGTTCAAGAGTTTATATTTAAAAGAGCAACATATTGTGCGACGAAAAGAAATTTGTAAAACGTCAAAGTAAAACCGAGAGCTTCAGACAAATGTGTAATGAAACTGACTGGAACCTTTAGAGAACACAGATAATGTCACAAATAGAAGGAAATAAATATTTCCAAATGTAGAGATTTGGTTCAGTGATTGAAAATATTTCATACAAACCCAAGCAATCCAGATATTAATCTGGATAAAGGCGAAAAAATATATGAAAGGCTTTCAACCTACCTCAATCTGCACAGAAAACACAATCAATCTCCAGAAAGAATAATCACGTGAATATGTTATTAGTGTACCTGTAGTTATAACTGAGTGTCTTAGTACTGAGATTATAAGATTTATTTTACTCTTACTCTTCTAGTAACAGGAGTACACTTACCACTTACCTCTATATCATTGAGTTTTAAGATTATCTCTTTTCATTTGTACAAAGTCAACTTACCTGGAAAGAAAAGAAAAAGTAAAAAACGTTTAGTATTGAAAATGAAATAGCAAGGAATAGTTAAATTTGAAAAGCACGTCTTAATTTTTCTAAGCAAAAATTTTAATTGGATCGGTACTATCGAGATACTGTTAGCATTCACCACATGGTTGGTGAACGTTCATAGGAAAAACCTATTTGCGTCAGCAAAAATCAAATTAGAGCAAATATAGTAATGAAAATAATAACAGTAACAAGTCAATAGTAAAGTTCTAGAAGTTGTCAGACCGAAATTAAAATATAAGTAGAGGGCGACGTCAACTAGTAGTGTATTGTCTTATTAGACGTGAGCCAAAATGAAATATAAAAAAATATTTCTTTCGGCATCTTTCTCTCAGCAGTCTTCTAAAACTCTTGAGAGTAAATAAAATTTCCATGAAAAGTTTCTAAAAAATTTGTCGTTCAAATTCTACTTTAACTAATGTAGGCCCCGCCACTGACGGATAAAACTAAGACACAAAACATGTGAAGTATGAGAACCTACTCAAGTAAGCAAGTCAACAGTTTGAGAACGAACAATCATTTTCTTAATTTCTGACAATACCAGCGAGAGTTTCTATGGCAATAACTTAATGGGACTATTTTCAAAATAGCAACACAAAATCGAACAAGCGTTGCATATGTGACCTAAATGGAATAATTCGCCATTAGTAATGGATTTTTATATCACGACTGACATTGATTTATTTAGAAAGACTTTCTAAATAATTTATGCCATTTAAATGGCATAAATTACAGCGCATTACAGTGTTACATTGAGGTTCTCTAAAATCGTTTTATCCTTGAGGGCATTAGCGTTGTCTGGAGAAAGGAAAATTTAATGATAACTGTGGACATTTTTAACATTTTCTCAGATATAATTAGGCTGTGTAATTCTTATTTATGGTCGTGGCGCCCTATTTTTGGGTCGTAAAATTTTATTACAAAAAAAACTTTTTATTAAATCCTATAAATAGACTCTTTAGTGAGAACTTTAAACTTTTATCTTTCAACTCATGCTTTTCCCATCATTAACACAAATGTAATTCTTGGCATTTTAATGCTTTGTATCTTCATTGAAGAGAAGAAAAGTTTTTTCGGTAATCACAAATACGGAAAAAACATTGAAAGGTATCGAAACAAGTATAAGTACGAGTACTTAAAAACATCAAATTTCTGTTAAATATGGTACTAAAAGCTTATGACTTCAAGCGCAAAAATACAAACAAAATAACACACAGCTTATTACGGCAAAGTATTCCGAAAAAAGTATGAAAAAAAGAAAATCCTTTGAATAACGAATAATAATTGAGGAGTTCATATTGCCCATAAAATCATCAAATTAAAGTTGAAATGAAAGAATGTGAAAAAAACTGATTAAAAAAAATACTTTTTTCTTTTCTGCCTTGTACTGTAACCGTATTTCCTTTTTAAAAAAGAGCTACACTTCACTATTCCTTTCTACTACACCAAATAATGGTTTCATGTTGCTGGAAAAGGGCAACAAATCAGCATTAAGAGCGTTTTAAGGTGCACTTAAAAACCCATAAGAATAAAATATATTGTGCGAATATTATGGCCCTCTGATGAAAAATAATAACCCAAAAAAGTCTACGTTGGCCGCTGTTAATAAAGTATACATACGTTGCTTTTATAAAAGGCAGACAAATAGCCATCGAATCTGTAAAGGAAAAAAATCCATATGTGGGTAATAAACGCGCTAACAACGTATATGCAAAGGAATAAAATCGTCAACCCTATAGGGGTCGAGTGAATAAAGTCGAAATTTGCGCGACATCATGTCGTTCGATCAACTGAGGGATTAACATATCTGATAACTTCGGTTAGGAGTGGTAATTCTGTAGTAAATCTCTTCTGCAGCGGAAAATACGTGCCTGGAACTTAAAGATATCCCTTAAGAGAAAGTTTCACAGGGTGAAATCGAACAATCACGTTTCACATCACTTCTACGTGAAATAACCATGTTCCAAAATGCCACTCTCACAGAATATTCAATGTGACATGAGTTGTGTGGCAAGTAGTGCAGTCCGGTTGAAGACACAAGTCTGTGTTGTCGAGATTATGCGGCATTATCACGGCGATCGTTATTAACTTTTTTTTTTTCGAAGTTCGAATGTTCCTGCTGTAAGACCCTATAAAACAATCAGAACCCTAATGCCTCTACTAATGGAAACTAGTATATAATGAATAGGATTCCTAACGGGAGTAATTATTAGGCGTTGTACTTAAAAGCTGTCAATATGGGAAAGGGAAGGAAACAGAACAAGTCCTTTTGATTGACTGGTCCACACCACAGGAGTCTAGATTTAGGCACTTTGGTACATGCTCCTTGCAAGATTTGGACTACTAAGTACATCAGGTATAATTCGCTGATATGTGAGAGCAATTTCATCAGGAGTACCGGATGTATCTTGCGAAAATCATGCAGTGCTTGCATTCGGATTTGGGAGAGATTTTTGGTGGAATATTCTACCTGAGGATCTTTAATGAACGGAAATGGAATGAACACCAATTTTGCTTGACAATTAGATATAATAGTTTTACGGAACCCCATAAGCTGGATCTATGTCATCTCTCTAATTTTTTGTACTAAAACGCTATTTTTGGTGAATTGGGGATATTTTTTCAAATCATGATCAGCATTTTTTAGAAAAGCATGACCAGAAATAACACCTTTTCTTATGACCTCATAAAGTGGAACAACCGAGTGTTGACACTTTTGTTTAACGACAGTTATCTTTCAATATTCGAAAGGAGCCTGAAGTTCTTTTTCTTTTCTCTTACAAGGATTTACAGGAACTTCCTTAGGAGGATAAATAAAAATTTTAACAAAAAATTTAACGAAAAGAAAAAAATTCTAAAAAAGTATACGTATTACAAAAGAAATCAATTGGAAAACAATTCATTGTTAGTCATTCCAATGATGCCATTACTTTAAGGCTCTGATAACGCAATTACACTTCAGTTTCTTAATAAAACGAATGAGACTGGTTAGAAACACATTAATGAACATTTAGGTTAAGAGTATTTTAAATGGAATGGAACGAGCATGACAACCACACTAATGATGGCAATAAGGAAAGTTTTTAAAGTTAATAAAACGACGCCTCCGCATTAAGTAACAAAAACAACAGCGATCGCCTTACCAACATTCAAATTGTTTTCTGGCATACAAAAGCGTGACAAGATACACGAATTATGAGAATATCTTTTAAATATTCCATGATATTGCGTTACTAAGTAGAGTATATTAATAATGAAAATAACGGAATAAAGAGAAGAAGGGAACTGAAAAAGAGGAGAAGGCATAATAACATTTCTTAAGGAAATCTTAAAAGAAAAGGACAAGAATTTTTTATGGAGCAGTTAAAATTGTGAACTACACGTTCATAATACGAAAAAAACCGTTTGACATTTGACCTGCATTTGTGTGATATTTTCATTTTCAAAAAAAACTACGATTAGTTCCGAATATTATGTAAATAATCGGTTACACTCAAAAATATCTAGCAAACTGATATTTGAAAATAAAGATACCACGACAGTGAATACCTGGAACTTCACAGTGAGTTCGTTGCGATTACGAAATGGTTGGTAGGCAGATTTTCGCCTAAACTTACATGTAGTAGCCCTAAGTCCTAGAATCTTATTAGATTCGAAAGGACAATAAGGTTCTTTAACTGATAATCAGTCTTGCCCTCTTTGTGGCCGTCGAACTGTTTTCTCCGTCCTTTACTATTATTTTTATCAAATCCAGGTGGTTGACTAATGGCAGACACTTTAAAGCAAACGATTATTTATTTCACACATTCCCCACAAATTATAAACCAACGATTACGGCTGTATAGTTATCCGTCTGGCGCCTATGGTGGATTATGTCCACAAAGATCTTGGGGGCAGACCGTTGTTTACATGAACATGTACATCGAACAGCAAAAGAAGCTGACATTGTACCAAAAAGTTAGTTTTAAATTTGTAGTATTTGGACAGAATCTGTGGTGACAACACATAATATATTGGGCCCTAATTCCAATTTTAAATAAAAACGGAATTTTTTTATTGAATCCATGCAAACCATTTCTATTGTTTCAAAAGTAGTTGGTCACCCCTAAAAATTCTATTAAATTTTTTCTACTCATTTGGAAAGCCGTAAATCTCTGATAAATATTTTTAAGTATCAACCTTTAATCCTTTGCATAAAAAGATCCCCAAATAAAAATGAAAACAAACAAAAACAAACACAAGATTTACTCATATTCACTTGTCATTATCATCTCTGCCTACTCGAAATATGATATTTTTCTTGGCACAATTTGTGGCCAATAAACAACAGTAAAAACAAAATCAAATAGAAAAATCGAAGTAACAAATACCTGAACGGACATCTTAATAGTGCACAAGCAAGGATCATCAAGTGAAAGTTTATTACGTCCTTACAAAAAAAAAAAACAAGAAAATCAATGCCATGGTAGTGAAACCCATGCTTATTAACACTGTACGATAGATAAAGAGGATAGAAGAGACCAGGGTCTCTGTTGCAAACATGACAACAATTTAATGGCTACGATCTTTTGTTGTTCTTGTTTTCTGTTTTCACATTTATTTTCGTGAGTGTAAATGGCAACTACAATAGGATCACCAACAATATTCATGATAAAAAAAATTAAGAAAAAATTTGTAACATTGCCCTGTTTTTGAAACCACCTTAAAATTTATGCTGCAACGTTTCTTCAATGTTTCTTATCCTTATAAAGTCAATATTGAGTTGTACGAGTATTTACGATGATGTTGGTGTCAGTGTTGATATTGGTGCTGTATGCCTCTTATATTCTTTTCCATTATTCTTTTGCTCGTTTTTTTCCCCCGTGTGCTTATGGTACTGTTCTGGTATCATTTGCTCTTTTCTGTTTTCCTTTATTTTGCTGTAAATTCACTACAAATTGATTTAAATTGTTGTTGTCATTGCTATTGTTGTCGTTGTGCTGTAGCTGTTGTGGGTCAAGTTTCAAGTATATATGACCGTATGTGTGGAAGTGTGACAATTTGTAGCATTTAATTTGTGTGGTCTCTGCATTTATGCAACATCAGGTAAATCGAAATCAACAATGGGAGTGACAACATTGGTGAAGTGGCAATTGTATACCCTACACTGGCTAGATTAGCATATTATGTTATGCAAAGCGAATTGATTTCTGGATATTTTCTTACGAATTCAATATATTTTCTTATTATCCTTCAAACATTTTTCTACCATCTGTTTGTCTGACAAATAAATCAAAGAAAATTATGAAATCTTATTGTGCAGTGACGCTTTATTTCGTCAGTCTAATG
The DNA here is from genome assembly GCA_958299815.1 of Sarcophaga carnaria. Taxonomy (NCBI): domain Eukaryota; kingdom Metazoa; phylum Arthropoda; class Insecta; order Diptera; family Sarcophagidae; genus Sarcophaga; species Sarcophaga carnaria. The sequence goes on from OY283149.1 coordinate 94,079,631, forward strand.
AAACCAAAAGTAAACCGTAAAGGTTGCATGGGTTGTACTGTTCGAAATATAAATTTTTCCCATCCATTATTTTCCAGATGAGCTTAGGCACTCAACTTCGGTCTTATAATTCATAGTTGCCCGGTTTTGACATCACCATCAAGTCAGATATGCTTAGGCGGATAAGTGTTCTAAAAGTGTTGACTGTCTTTTCGACAGCAAATCATCGACATTTCAGTTAAAGTTTTCGAATTTTCTTCTCTAACAACGTCAACATAAAGCGGCTGATGGAAGCAAGCACTGCGGAATTGATCAAATAAAATTTAGGCATAGTGGTCCAACCAGCCGGTCTATTCTCTATTTTTACCCGTATAGTATTTACAAAACAAAAAATATGAATCTCTCAAGGACAACAGGAAGTAAATCGAACCTTAGTATTGCGACCATTCGATGTATTCTATTACTCACCAATGCCTGGATTTCTCCTGGAATCCATTAATCAGGTTTTAATCAAAATCTGCATGTTGAGCTGGAGAAAGCCCCCCTCTGTGTCTACAGTACCCTGTCAAAAGCCTTTTATCGAACACTGGTTGGCCTGATGCACGATGCAGATCTCCCAACAAAAAATTATTTTCCAACAAAAAATTTTATTGCCTTTAACCAATTTGCTTTGAGAAGAGTCTTTGCCTCTAAGTAAATTTGCCTCGCTGAACATTCCTTTCCAAACATACGCATCCTGTCTTAAGGACGGCTGGTTTGCTTACTCATTGCTGAGAATTCCCAAATCACCTGAGAGCTTGCGGAGTGTTACCTTACTTTCCTTATCTAGTTGGTTAAGCTTCTACAGACAGTACCACACTACCTTGGTAACCTCATTATAGCCGAATGATCGGATAGCAGCTTGACTGAAATTTGATAGTAATTATGACAGTACACGAAATATATTTTTCTAGATCAGTAGTTGAAAGCTATTCCTAAGGTTCTCAGTGCTGGAATTGTGAAAAGATGTTGTTGTTGTTGTAACAGTTCGGCTGTTGTCTCCGGAAGCTTTTCCCTGTATGTAATATAAAGATAATTTTAGTTTATGTGTTCTATTTGTTGTGTGCCGTGTAATTTGATGGGGATGGAAAGGGTTTGAGATGGGATTGTTGTTGTTGGTTGTATGTGCGTGTTGTTAATGTCATGTGGTAGGTAGTCCGAGGAAGTTAGCTGTCATCGTAGGGTTCAGCCATAGGTCTACTGGCCGCAGGGCTGTCGGTTTCGCTGGGCAGCTAAAAATGTGCAACGTGTCGTGTGGTGTTTGGTTGCATGATGGGCAGCTATCTTGGGTTCCCGGGATAATTCTAGCCCTGTAGTTATTCAGGAAGTTTGACCATCCTGATCTGAGCTGGGCCAGAATAGTCCTCGTTACTCTTGGTAGCTACCTTTCCGAATCGGCTATGGGTGGTGGGTGCTGATTTATGACCTTGTTATGGCTGAGCTCGTCTCTGGCCGTCGCGACGATGGCATTGTGAAGAGTATTTTGTGCCTCCCTGACGGACAGTGTGTCGGTTATTGAGGGTATGAGGTGTACAATGTCTGAGTTGTATGTGGTGAGGTCTTGTCTTATGCGGCGAGGAGGGGGATCATTTAAGACTATATGGTGGTTTGGATGGGAAGGTTGGTAGCAGGCTATGAGAAATTGTTTTGTGAGCAGCTCGTTGTGTTTTTTGACCGTCAGCATCTTCGTCTCATCATGGAGATGGTCTATACTAGTCATCCTCACCCATCCTGTGGCTATTCGCAGGGCGTTGTTTTGCGACGTCTGTAGAGCCCTCCACTGTGTGTCACTCAGGAATGATGTCCAGATTGGAGCAGCATAATTGAGGAGAGACCGTCCGATAGCCTTATAGGTGGAGAGGATGGTTTCCTTGTCCATTCCCCATGTGGTGCCAGCCAAAGCCTTTAGGACCTTGTTTCTTCTCTTCACGCTGGCGTTGATGTTAGTCGCATGTGCGGCGAAGTGAAGCAAGTTGTCGAAGGTGACCCCGAGGATCTTTGGGTACCTAACTGTGGGAATGATGTTTCCTTCCACTGCGACGTTTAACGTGATTCTTACTTCCTTCGTCCATGTCAGGAAGAGGGATACCGTTGATTTTGGCGCAGATATTCGTAATTTTCTTTCCCGAAAGAATTCCACCAGGGACGAGAGGTAGGTGGTTATGTTGGAGCTGACTTCGTCGATGTTAATGCCCGAGGAAAAGACCGTACAGTCGTCCGCGTAAGAGACCAAGGAGATGTTCGGAGGTGGCGTTGGGAGTGAGGTGAGGTAGATGTTAAACAGGATAGGCGACAGGACTCCCCCCTGTGGGACACCCATCTTTATTCTCCTATGAGAGGACTTTTGTCCTCTAAACTCAACGTATGCCTGCCTACCTCCAAGGTAATTGGAGGTCCAGCGTTTCAGGTCGTTGGGCAAGGTTGAGTTTAGTATATCTCTCAGGAGTGTGGGGTGGTCGACCGTGTCAAAGGCCTTTGAAAGGTCAAGGGCCGCAACGACAGTTCGTTGACACGGTCGTTGTTGGTTGAGTCCGTCAGCTATCCTAGTTGTTATCTCGGTGAGAGCCGTGGTGATGCTTCGCCCTTCCCTGAAGCCATGTTGGTGTTCTGCCAGTGGGAAGTGCTGTTTGAAAGCAGGGAGCAGAAGGGCTTCGAGGATCTTTACCATTGGTGATAGTAAGGAGATCGGCTTGTATGATTCTCCTTTGGTCGCTGGTTTGTTCGGTTTCAGGATCGGGATGATCCTAGCGACCTTCCAGATGTCAGGTATCACCAGGCTGTGCAATGACAGGTTTATTAATCTGGTAAAGAACCTCAAGGCCCTCTCGCCCAACTTCTTCAGCATAAGCATGGACAGTCCGTCGGGTCCCAATGCCTTTGATGGTTTTGCGTTGGTGATGATGTAGGCCACCGCGGATTCCTCAAATGACTGTGCTTGTTGGTCTCTACACAGGTTCCTTAGCAGCCTCAGTGTTGCTCTCTTGTTCTTATTCTGCTCAGTTGGGTGTTCGACAAATTGCTTGCAGAATTCTTTGGCGCACTTTTTGCCCTCAATATATTGCCTACCTTCAAATTCAATGGCTGTGAGGTTGTTGTTAATTTTAGAGCCAGATAGGTCTCTGATGGTCTTCCACAGTTTCTTGGGAGCTAAGGAGCAGCGTTCTAGGTGTTCCAGCCATTTGGAACGTCTGTGCTCATTCACCAATTTGTTTATTCTTATGTTCAAAGACTCTAGCCTCTCGTCCGCTGGGTTAGCAGCTCTGATGTTATCCCGCTGTTGAGCAAGGCGCGCGGCATCTGAAGGGTAGTTCGGCCTGGTGTTGTTAATTCTGCCGGCGGGAATAAAACGCTTTGCCGCATTTTGAACAATTGTTCGGAATTGCCTCTCACCACTTCTAACGCACGTGGGAGGGAGCATATGTTCAAGGTTATCCTCAATAAGGATCCTGAAACCTTCCCAGTTGGCCTTATTGTAGTTCACGTATGTCTGTCGGTCAGGTTCCATAAAGTCGCTGCGTTTTTCTATGTTGACCACTATGGGTAAATGGTCGGAGCTAAGGGTAGTATACGTCTGCCAGGTGGTAAAAGCTAGAAGTGACCGACTAGCAATGGTGAGGTCTGGGGAGCTAGAGCATCTTGCGGTGACTCTGGTCGGCTGTGGCTCGTTTACCGTGGCGAAGTCCGACTCGTCTATTTGACCGGCTATCGCGATCCCACGTTGATCGTTGGGAAGAAGGGAATACCAGCTTTCATGATGTGCGTTGAAATCACCTAGAATTATCTTATTTTCACCCTGGAGGAGATGCAAGATGTTCGGGTGGTAGTGGGTTCCTATACTATTTACTGGTGGAATGTAAACGTTTGTGATTTCGATATCGGTTTCCTCCGACCTTACCGATATTGACATCGCCTCGATGATGTTATCTGGATTGGTGGGGGCTGGAACATTAGTTACTTTGTATTTCACGTTCCGTTCGAGGATGAAAGCAAGTCCTCATCCGTTGTCCCTTTCCCGCTCTTTCCTTATTATGTTATAGTTGCCCGCAGATGTAATGGTGCACTCCCTGGGTAACTTGGTCTCCTGTATGGCGGCTATTTTGATGTTGTTGTCGTACATAAAGTTGGTAATATCTGCTATTTTATTTCTAAGTCCATTACAGTTTAGCTGCAAGATGCTGAAATTAAAGTGTGGGCTATGGTGGATGGTGGGTTGATGAGCTATGGGGGTTATGGATGGGGGGATGGATGGTATGGGTTGTGAATTTATGTTTGTGTTTGTGGTGGGTTCCTGCCGGTTGCGTCGTCGTGTAATTATTGCATGTGTCTCGTGTTGTGGGTCCATACGGGTGTCCGTTGGGTCAGTGTCCTGTTGTGTATTACAGCAGTGAGCTCTGAAGTTCACAGACCACTCCCGATGAGAGGAGAGGCCTGAGCATCTCCTGAGGTGGCACCAGTTGCCACAGCTGTTACATCTCACTGATGTTATGTTTCTCCTGATGATCGTATGGCACACTGAACAAATCCATTCAGGACCTGGATTCTGTTCAATGCCAGCTCTTATTAGTAGGGTACAGAGCAAATGCGCTGGCGTGATTTGCTCACCTTGGGAAAAAACTTCCGGTTGATACAGCTTTCGCTGGGTTGACAATCCTTGGCCGATGTTGAGTCTGGTCGTTCCGGAGCGTAGATCCGATTGTCGTGGGAACGTTGAAAAGATGTAGCTATTGATGCTGAAAACTCCCGCTTAACATCAATACTTTCTTCGATTCTTGCCAGTACAATTTCCTTAGAGGTTGCATTATTGATAACTTTCGGCATCGCACTAAAGGGTGAAATCAATTACCATACTGAATCGTGTTGGGAATGAACGAAAGTGATGTTTACGGTATAATAGAAGTTCGAAGCTGACCTGTTCCATTACAAACACATTGTTTTTTTTTCATTTTTCCTGTTTAATTTGACCTTTTTTTGTTGCCATACAGTAATTAATTAAAAGATTTTTATTTGATTATTGATTTACTTTCATTATCACCAATGAAAACAAAAAAGCCAGCAAATGAATAACAATTTGCGGTTTCCATATCAGAAATACTCGTGCGTATATAATTGCACGGCAGTGTAAAAAAAACGGGCAAAAGAAGTCGAAATTAATATTATCAGGTACATGATGTTATTGTGGATAATAATTATAATAATGCTCATAATGTAACCCGTGCAACAAAATATTGTGTCAGAATAATAAATTAATAAAAATATTTCCAACAAAATCGAATAAATTTTAAAATATATTCCATTGCTTAAAGCCATCAGTAAATGAATAAAAATATAGTTTTTCTGTTAATGAAAATGTTGATCGGTATGATGCAAATTCATAAAATTCAATTTATTTGGCTTAAGATAAAATCTAGATGGATGTAAAAGAAGTAAGGAAAAACATACATATTTTATTTAATTTTATAATAATTTTAATTAGAATCAAAATAATCATTGAAAATATTTCAAATATTATTGGATTACTTTTGACACTTTTTAATTATTTTGTACTTATCGCCAGTAATCTTGATTATTTGTAATTGTAATCAATTAGTAATTGTGCAAACCAAAAATAAATGCAATTGTAATCATTGCTTCACCACTCAAAAAATGTAACATAATTACTAATCAATGCGATTATTAGTCATTAGATAACATACATAACTGATGGCCTATTTGCCTATTAAAAAGAGAGATACAAATTTCATTAGACTTGGTTGAGTGTTCGAGTTTACTTTACGGTTCTAAACAAGTCAGAAAGTATTTAAGTTTACAATCCCGATAACCGAACTGATAATGTAAATGTATGTATAGCCGAGTTACACAAAGCAGCTAGATTTTTCGGTGCTACATGAAAAATTTTATGAACAGTGTTTCTATTTAGCTATCGACGATTCTTGGCTCAATTTCTCTTCAGGTATTACCATTATCGGTGAATTACAGAACTAAACTTTGTTGGCCATGTAATCCGTCATTTCGTCCTGCAGGAAATCATTCAGTCTAAATCATAATAGGCCCCACATTTTTGATAATTTCTCAATTGGAAATTATGTGATTGACAATTAAATTGGTTCCGGTGCAATCTAAGGAATGAAGTAGAGCAATTCATGTTGGCCCTGGCTCTTGAAATGGCTCCTTAATCACAAAAGCAGGTCATTTTTATTGCATTGGAAATTTGAAAAATAAATAGACTGTTAGTGAGAAAGAAAAAAAAAACAGACGTAATCCACAGGGATTCTGTGCTATAATATTCTCTTCTATTCCTTAATTAGGGCGCATAATTATTGTAATTACCGGGTACTGTAATTGGTAATGTGTCTGCTCACAAATTTATTTCAATAATAATTTTCAATAAATTTCATTTCATGCGGCTCCATCCACCCTTTTTAATTTCATTGTTTAAAAACATAATTAAGGTTAATTTTACATATTTTTTATAGTTATTGTAGTTGCTGTTTACATTTTACAATAACATTATTGCAACTTTATTAAGAACAAAATGTGTCTTTACAATTCAAGTGACTTTATTGGAGTAAGAATTTACTTCATGTTTTTTTTTCTTCTAAATTTTAAAAGTGACAAAGTTTACAAAGATATAGAGTATGTTAGAAAACAGAGTATATATTAATTAATAAAGGTGTATAAACTTAGAAAAACTATGGAATATATATATACACTCGAAAGTGAATGTTATTACTACAACACTCCTCCTAATTCACTTTAAGTTACATCTTCCACGAAAATAATCATGTTTAATTGGCGCCAACGGCTTCGTTAAAATGTCAGCTATCATCTCCTCTGTAGGGCAATAGCTTATTGATATGATACCCTTCTTCACTAAATCTTTTGTCATTTTGTATCTCGTATCCATATGCTTTGTTCTACAGGAAAATTTATCGTCGTTTAAAAGTCGCAAACAGCTTTGGTTATCATTTAGGAGAGTTGTTGGTTCATTAATTGGTTGTTGCAAATCTTCCAGTAGTTGTCTGAGCCATTTTGCCTCTTTTGCAGATTCAGATAATGAAATATATTCCGCTTCACATGTTGAAGAAGCAACCAGTGTTTGCTTTTGACAGGACCAAGAAACAGTACCACCATTGTAGAAAAATATTCGGCCACTATTAGATTTTCTTTCAATTCTTTCTTCAGCCCAGTTCGCGTCAGCATAACCAATTAGTTTTTGTTCATTATCTTTGTTGCTTAAATTCAATTTTAAATTTGCTGTTGATTTTAAATATTTTAAAACACGCTTACACTGTATCCAGTATTCATTAGTGGGCCGGGATACCTTTTGCCCTAAAATACTTACAGCTGCTGAGATATCAGGTCTGGTGTTAACGGAAATATATAAAAGATGTCCAATCAATTTGCGATACATAATATTATCTTCAAGTAAATTAGTATCTCCTCCTTTTCCGTAACATAAATCCAAAGGGGTTCTAACGGATTTTGCATTTTGAAGCCCAAATTCAATAACTGTTTTATAATTCGATTGACAAATTTGAAAGTTCCCATCGAAATCTTTCGTTATTTCAATTCCCAAATAATGTTTCAATTCGCCTAGATTTTCTATAGGGAAACTACTTAATAGGTTGGCTTCAACGTACCTTATTTGTTCCATTGTTGAACAAGCCAGAATGAGATCATCAACATAAACGATTATATAGCATATGTTCCCGTAAATATTACCATAATACAAACAGGGATCATTAAAACTCTGTTTGAATTCCATTCCGATTAAAAATTCATGTAATGTTTTATTCCATGATCTTGCAGCCTGTTTTAAGCCATATATACACCCAAACCTGTTTTTACACGGTTTTTTTTACGCGAATTTGAAATAACACGGTTTTTTTTAACAAATTTACCATTTTTTTTGTTCGCTCCTTTTTATACGGATAAAATCGTTTAATAAAATAAAAACTCTGTGTATACTATTCAACTAAATCTGTGCGTTTTTATAAAGTTATTCAATTTTATAGGCATATGTAGGCTGCTGCATCAATCCTATGTATATTTTTTCAGTTTGTTTATACACTTACATACATACATAATATTTGACTTTTTTTACGCGTTTTATTTTACACGGTAACCACTGGAACGTATCTACCGTGTAAAAAAAGGTTTGGGTGTACTTCTCTTTAGTAGGCAAACCATTTCACTGTTTTCATCATTAAAACCTTGGGGCTGTTTCATATAAATTTTTTCGGACAATTTTCCATTTAAAAAGGCTGTTTTTACATCACTGTGATTCACGATCATATTTGTCTTTCCAGCAATTGATAATAAAATTCTGAATGTCGTGTGGGATACCACTGGGGCAAAAACCTCATCATAATCGATTCCATATTTCTGTGAAAAGCCCTGAGCATCTAGACGTGCTTTGAAACGATATATTTCACCATCGGAATTACGTTTTATTTTATATATCCATTTACTTCCTATGGCTGTCTTTCCCTTGGGCAATTTGACGAGTTCCCAAGTCTGATTCCTTTTCATAGATTCCATTTCGTCTTGCATAGCAGCTAACCACTGAGCCTTTTCATCACAATTAATTGCTTCCGTATATGTTTTAGGTTCTTTGATTTCTTGTATTGACCATAATTCATCTATTAGTCTTCTAGGTTCTTTGCCTTTATTTGTACGGCTAGAAACTCTAACTGTTGGTGTATGTATTTCCAAATGTTTTTCAGGATCATCTTCTTTATCAGTTTTTTCATTAAGTTCTGCCGTATCATTATTGATTGAATTTTGTTGTTGTTGTTCCGTATTCTCCTCCTCAATCAATAATGGATTGGTTTCATTCTGAATTTCTGATTTAATTTTCTCTTTCTCAATCAAATATGGATAATTTTGGCAGGCTTTAGGAAACTTAATAAAAATGTTTTCATCAGTATTATCTTTAATGTAATCTAAAAATCGAACGTCACGGCTTATGACTACTCTCTTCGTTATAGGATTGTAAAAACGAAAAGCTTTTGAATTATCATCATATCCCAAAAAAATCATTTTTAGTGCTTTATCATCTAATTTACGCCTTTTTTCAGATGGAACGTGTACAAAACATTCTGAACCAAAAACGTGAAAGAGGCTTAAATTCGGTTTTAAACCATACCATAATTCATATGGAGTTTTATTTGTAGATCTTGTAAAAACCCTATTTTGAATATAATTCGCAGTCGATACAGCTTTTCCCCAAAATAAGTAAGGCAAATCAGCATCTATTAGTAAGCATCTGGCCATTTCAATTAGGCTTCTATTTTTTCTTTCGGCCTTGCCATTTTGTTGAGGACTATAAGGGGCTATTAATTGTATTTGAATACCTTCAGACTGTAAAAAACAAGTAAAATTTTTTCCGGTATATTCCCCACCTCTATCGGAACGAATGGCCTTGGGAGCTCTACCAAAATTTGTACGACAAAACATTATAAAATCTTTAAATACTTGTTCTACTTCTGATTTCTTTGATATTAATCGAATTATTGTAAAATTTGAATAATCATCTATATAAGTCACTATATACCTTTTTCCAGATGGTGTAGTTGTTTGCATCGGTCCACAAACATCAGAGTGGATTAACTGTAATGGCTCCGTTGATTTGCTCACTGATCGTTTTGGAAACGGCATTCTAGTCAGCTTCCCCTTCACACAAGTTTCACATATCTCCTTTATACCACATTCAAAAATTTTAAAACCATCAGCTAAGTTTTCCGAAAACATCTTTCTTATGGCTTCAGGATCACGATGTCCCAGCTTTCGATGCCATACATGAATACAGTTATTATTATGTTGAATTAAAGCATTTATTTTATCATGTTGACGTAAAATATACATTTCTCCTTCTATATCAGCCATACCAATATTGTTACCATTCAAATTTATGCAGCAAATATTTTTATTAAATGTTACATCAAAACCGAATCTCGTTAACTGTCTTATTGAAATTATATTTCCCACCAAACTAGGTGCATATAAAACCTCCTTTGCGAAAAATGTATGCTCCTTACCGTATTTATCATAAAACATCAGTTCAACTGACCCAATGCCCTCAATAGCAACTTTTTCACCATTAGCCAATTCAATATGACTCTTGTAAGATTATAAGATAAATTTTTGAAAAAATTTGTAATCGTTGACAGCATGACGAGTAGCGCCTGAATCAACAAGCCAACAAGATAAATATTTATTCTTACCAAACTTGATAAGAAAATCTGAATTAAATTTTTCCTCCACAGAATTGATTCTGCTGAAACTATTTTCTGGTCTTTGTTTCTGTTTCCAGTTTATATATTTCATACAATTTTTCTTTAGATGACCGGGTTTCTTACAAAAATAACAAACACCACCAGGCTTAGCAACAACTTTCAAAACAGCATCACCCACTGCACCTGCATTAGCGTGCAAACGTCTTTCATATTCGGCGATAATTTTCTGTTGAACAAAAGCAAAATTAATTTCATCTTCTTTTCTGGATTCAAGAGATGTTATAAGAGTATCATAGCCCTCCGGCAAACTGCTCAGCAACATAGCTGCACTCCATTTATCAGATAAGGCTTCCTCACCAAGATCACGCAATTTTGTAAATAGCTCGTTCATTTCATTAATATGGGCCACCGCATTGTCACCTTCTTCCAATTTTAACGAACAAATGTTCCTCATTAAATGCACTTTATTAGACAGAGTATTCTTTTCATGATAATTTTTCAAATTATCCCACATTTCTCTTGCCGTTTTGGAGTTTCTTATATGGCAAAGCTGGTCATCCATCACAAGCAATCCAATGGTTCCCCTGGCCTCATCATCTTTGGTGTCCCATTCATCAATCACTGCCTTGTTCTCCATCACATTATTTTTAAACTTAGGTTCAGGACGGCTACCATTGTTCAATTTATTAAATTTTGTTTTTGTGTCCGTCATCTTTATTTTATTTTATTTTAAAAATAAACTTTATGTTGGTTAAACAATTTATTTTTAACTTTTTTTTTTTTTTTATTAAAAATCTATCACTATTACAATTTTAAAATAAAATAATTTTAATAAATATACAGATCTTGAGATATAACTAAAATAAAGTATTGCAGCAATTAGGAACTTATTTTTACAAAATAGGTGGCTTATTAATTATAAGGCAGTATAGGGCAAAAGATAGAACAAAAACCCCAATTAATTTTAATTAATTAGAAAAATTTGATAATTTAATTACTTCTATAGAATTTCATTATTGAAATAATAGAAGGAATTATTAATTCAAATTTCTTAAGATAGAGTAACGTGAAGATCTGTTTCGATCTTCGAATCTTCGGCAAAGATTAGTGGTTGTGGTTTTAAACATATCTTCTTTGAATCGCATGTGGAGACGAGCAGTAGAATATAATCTGGGTAAATTATATATTATTTTAAGGTTTTTATTTTGAATAATTTGGAGCTTTTTCAAATATGTTTTGGCGCAGCTTTCTGCCCATACTTGGCATCCATAAGTCATAATCGGACGAATGCACATTTTGTAAAGTAGAAGTTTATTCTTAGTATTCAGTTTTGATTTTCGATTTAATAGAGGGAAAAGTGCTCTCCCGCATTTTATAGCTTTTTCGCAAGAGTATAGCACGTGTTCTTTAAACGACAAGCGATTATCCAGAATGAAGCCTAGATATTTGATGGAGGTTTGAATGGGAATTTGGTGTCCCTGAATGCGAAGCGAAATGCTGGGAATTCTCTTTGGCGACTTATTAAAGGGAAAAATTATTGCCTGAGTTTTTCCTTCATTAATTTGTATTTTCCACTTTGTGAAGTATTTTTCAATATGTCAGAAGCTTTTATTCATTTTTTTGACGATAGCATTTGAGACTTTGCCACTTGAAACAATAGCTGTATCATCAGCGTAAAGGGCCAATGTTGAACTTTTTGGTATCTTGTAATCCGAAGTATATATGGAATATAAAATCGGTGATAAAACTGAGCCTTGCGGAAAGCCAGCTAAAATTCTACGACTGGCAGATCTTTTTCCATCTATTTCCACCACGAATGTTCTATTTGTCAAAAAACTTTTTACAATCTTTTGTATAAACATAGGATATCCAAAGTTATTTAATTTGTAAACAAGACCATTGTGCCATAAAGTGTCAAACGCTTTTTCTATATCCAGAAAAGTAATGCCCGTGCTTTTACGTTGAGATTTGTTTAGCTTCACAAATTTTACAATTCTTTTGATTTGATGAATCGTAGAGTGTTCCTTACGGAAACCAAATTGTTCTGCTTTTAAAATTGAGTTGGATTCTGTGAATTCATATATTCTGTTAAAAATAATCTTTTCAAAAACTTTATCCAAACAATTCAGCATACTAATCGGTCGGTAGCTCGATGTCAATTTTGGGTTTTTCCCCTGTTTTAAGATGGGAATAACTTTGGCCTTTTTAAATATGTCGGGAAAATATCCATTTTTCAAGCACCAATTAAATACTTTGGATAAAATATTAAAAATTGAATCAGGCATATTTTTGAGAACGATTGATTTGATGCCGTCAATCCCAGGGGCTTTAGAGTTCTTTAAATGGTTTACATAAAATTTTACTTCATCCACAATCATCAACTCATTTTCTATATCCTCTTGAACGCATGTTCTATCTAACCATTCACAATATTTCAATATTTTGTTTTCATTCGGCGATGTTATATTACGGGTTATCCCATGGAAATCTTCAAATGTTTGAGAAATAACGTTTGCTTTGACTTCACTATCATATATGTCAGCGCCATCTCTGGTCAGCACCCCAACAGCTGATTTCTTACCTTTTATAGCCTTTGTTAATAACCAGAATTTTTTCTTACCGGGGGGCAACGCTTCAATAAACTGCGACCAGCTGTTATTTCTGTCATTTATCACTTGGTACTTAATCAGCATGTTCAGCTGTTTTAAGATGCTTGTCAGTGTCATTCTTTCTGCTAAATCTATACTTCTTTGCAACTTTCGGCGATATTTTCTCCTTTGACAAATTAAATATAAACTAATACGGGTTAACTTTTTCTGCCACGTTTCAACCTCTGCTACGGGTATTAACTCAGACGGTCTCTGGATGATCTGTGTAGTCTTTGATAAAATATCCTCAATATTGGTTTGATCTATTACTGCAGTATGTAAATTTATACTTCCGATCTCATCGTCTACCCATTTCCTTATAGCGATCCAGTTTGCTTTGTTATACTGGGGAACACATGTCGGCTTAACTATAATGGATCCATAAATTATGCACGTCATTGGTACGTGGTCGGAGTTTAGTACGTCTGCATGGGTTTCAATTGGTGATATCGATAAACTGCTGTTCGTTAGCAGAAGATCAGCTACCGAAGGCAATGTTGGTGATATTTGTTGACCAAACCTTGTGAAGCAGCTGGGATATTTAATATAGTAATTTGATGTGTTTTGATGGTTGTAAAGTCTATTACCAGCTCTATTGTTATAATGGCAATTCCAACTCGAGTGATTCGCATTAAGATCTCCGAAAATAAAGAAGTCGTTTCTTGTTGATGTTATTTTGTCCAGGTCGTCAGTAAAATATGATGAATACTTCGGACAGTAAGCAGAAGTAATTCTAATTGCACGGTTATTAATTCGAACTATAATGGATACATTTTCTATTGTAATAGTAGGGAATTTGGGAATACGTTGAAAAGGAATACTTTTTTTGATTCCAATCAAAACACCCCCTCCATGAGTTGAGCGATCCTCTCTAATTATGGTGTAATTTCTTAACTTAAACTTATGGTGTGGTTTAAGAAAAGTTTCGTTGATCAAAACAATATCAATATGTTTTTCATTAAGGAAATGTTCTAGTTCAAAAATTGCGGACGGAGTTGTTATGCCCTGGGCGTTCCAGTGCATAATCTGAAATTCATTTTGGGTAAGTTATATATAATGACATGTTTGAGCATCATACCCAGAACTCTCATTTTGTCATATTTGTTCTTGCATTTTTGTAATGCATCAAGAGCTTCGAAATAGATTTCCATTATTTTTTCATTGGAAATGTCATTATCTTCGACATCAAGTCTAGATTGTGCCATGGACGCATATGTAACTTTGTTTAAATTACCTGTGTACCTTTATTTGATTTCGGGAAGTCCTTTTCCGAAAAATCGATATCGTTTGTTGATTCTGGTAAGTAACGATTCTGTGACTTTTTGCTTGTAATCCTGTGCCGAATTTCTAAGTACTCCCTCCGGAGAGGACATCGAGGGTCATCAGCTCGGTGGTTAAAATGTTTGCGATTCTTTTTTATGCAATTGTAGCATTTGTATATAACTGGACCATTTGCTGGCACCTTGTCCAATGGGCAAACAGAATAATCGTGGGATCCTCCACAACCTAAACACGCCACTTTTCTAAAGCAATTTGCGGCTCCATGGCCGTACATGGTACACTTGGAGCACTGTGTAGGTCCTTTTTTACTACGTAAGGGATTTCTCCACTGTACGGCAATTCCACAAAAATATTTTATTTTTCTTACCTCACGCTTTGTTATTTGATTTTTGTTGAACTCAACCATATACAAAGCATCATTTGCGTTTGAACGAGAGGTTTGTATTTCTTTCGTTGACAGAGGTTCAATGTTGAACGTTGACTTAAATTCTTCATTTATATTTTTTGTATTGATTTGAGGCAGACCATATAGTACAAGTTTAAATTTTTGGTTGTCTTTTATCGGGTGAGTGAAAAAAGTCAAGTTCTTTGATTTCAGAATGGAGATAATTTCGTTGTGGTCTTCTAGAGAGTTAGGCATTATTTTTGTTCCAATTGACATTCTTTTGTATTTACATTTTTGGCCAAGTAATTCAATTATTTTGCTAAAGTTAAGATCGCCGTCGACAACAATCGGTGGAACCTTAGTAATTGGAACGGTTTGTTCCTCACTTTCAATGCTAATTGCGTCAGAATCATCCAAATCCGATAGAGCCTGGAATTTGTTTTTAGTTGTCGGTTCACCAACTTTTGTATATTTATATTTTGGATTATTTCCCCAAAAAATTTTGCGTTTATTGCTCATTTGGAAAAAATAAGAAAATAATTATTTGTTTTAAATGATTACGCACGCGATAAATCAGTCGATTTTAACAACACGTCTGAATGCTTTTAACAATCACATGCGACTCCCCATGTTAAACTGAAATTTTTAACTTTATCTCCTTTATTTTCACTTGAATTTTCTGGAAACTTCATATGCATAGGCCCATAACCTATTGCAACTTTATTAAGAACAAAATGTGTCTTTACAATTCAAGTGACTTTATTGGAATAAGAATTTACTTCATGTTTTTTTCTTCTTCTAAATTTTAAAAGTGACAAAGTTTACAAAGATATAGAGTATGTTAAAAAACAGAGTATATATTAATTAATAAAGGTGTATACACTTAGAAAAACTATGGAATATATATATACACTCGAAAGTGAATGTTATTACTACAACAAACATTTCAGTTATTGTTTGGTTATAAAACACTTCAGAATTCGAAAGAGATGTTTTCGTTGCTATAGTTTGCCTGCCATTTTTGTTGTTTGGCTCGAGGGTAATAAGATCCAAACGTGGCGGAATAAAACTCAAAACTATCGTTTAAATAAAAAATAAATACAAACAAAAAAAATTAAATGAAATAAAAATAAAATAATAATCGCGTACATTCATTAACTCAATAAGTAGAAGTAGTCGACGTCGTCCTCATTAGCAGCCACTAACATGAGCCCCGTTCGTCTTCATCAGTCATTTCAGCAGCAGCAAAACTTTGCTTGTTCATCATTATCGTTCATGATGAAAGAAGAGGACAGAGAAAAAATAAATTGCCATATTAAAACCGCAAATTATTTAATTTCTTCGTTTTTTTAATTTTTTGGTTTATTTTTAACACACAGAATTTTCTTTTCCTTTAGATTTGGTTTGGGGTATGGATGGATATCATTGCAGTTGGACTGTGCTTGTGCCATTTATTTAAGATATTCATTATGACAAGTAAACATATTACTTGAGTGTCTGGAGATGTAAAAATAAGAAAAATGATGACGTTGTAGATATCATCTTCAATTCCATTGGATAGCATTGCACTTCTCTTCTGTAACTGCTGTGACCCTAAAGTGTTCAACAGTACAAATGAGTGAATGAATAAGGGCATAAGAGTATGTGCTGCACTTTTGCATTATAGAAAGGCATACAGCTGTCAGTATGATTCCATATTTATCTTTAAGGAGATCCAAAATGTCTGTTCTAGTCTGTGTTGTGCTACTCATGCTGCATATCTATCCATTTATCCATTCTAGAATTCTCAGTATCAAGTTTTAGTCTCAGTCCCATCCCCTGCGATTTATTTAACTAAATAAACTAAGAATAAACAAAAAATACTTAATTTTTCGTATACATTTTGTAATAAAGACTAAACAAACCGCCAGTAATTCGCTATTCTAGACGCCAAAACGACGAACAAATAAAACACAAATCAACCTGGCCAAAACCCCTAAGAATGAAAACAATGCCGAACAACAAGTTTAACATGACATTTTACTAATCATGCCCACGCGTGCGTGTTTTTATTACAACTGACAACGCTGGCTTGTTATATACGCCCAGCACCAACAAACTGAGGAAAGCTGTCAGACATATACCAGCCATTATGGTATGAAAAAAGAAGGAATTTGCATTCACAACAGCTACAAGTCAAGGTCAAAAATAATTCTGAGTTTGACAACAAGAATTTCAAAATTAATTGAATATGAAATGAAATCAACACACAAATGAGTAAATCGATACAGAAATGAAACAGCAGAAGTCAAACTGAACTAATTATGATTCTATACATCTACACATACTATTGTCTACCATTTTCGATTTTGGGTCAGGTGGTAGTTTTTTCTGGAAAGTTAACGCAAACAGCAATAATTCCTCATTGGCGATACTGACCAGTTGAATCAAAACTTTACTGGTGAATAAATACTGACCACCATTGGCTGTAATTCACACTGTTTGTGATTTTTAGTTTTTCTCCTCCCCTGTTCGATTTTTATCAGGATATTTTCATTCATTTGTTGTCAAAGAGCCTTGTGTATTGACTCTAGCCATCCCTCAAGTGATATACACGATTTATAACAGCAATAATAGCAATAACAAGTGTGATATAAAAAAGAGTAGAATCTTGTTATTTAATAAATATGTATTCGGTGATATAAAAAGTACGCGCGTCTTTTATGACACCTATTTAAGGGATAACTAAAATAAATTATGTGGCATACGAACACATATTTGGAAGCTAACAGTTCAGGATACTTTTCTAAGGAAGACAGCTCCTTTATTTGTCATCAAAGCTAAAAGTTTTATTGTTTCGAAAAGTAAGTAGAACATCTGAAAAATACAATATTTGAACGCTGCTTCATTTGAAAAAAAAGGAAGACAATTTGTATCATCAAATGGTTTTACTTGATTAACTTTCTGAATTTTTACTATGGACTGCCAGTCAGTGAAAAACTGAATGAAACTAATGGATCAAGCCCGGCTTGTAAGCTGTCAGTTGGAGAAGGCATCAAATAATCATCGTTGACACGATATTGCAAACTAATAATTTTCAAAACATTAGCAAACCGCATCGCTACAAGCTATACCAATACGAGACCTTGACTTCTTGATTTCACCCTTTTCAAAAAGTAATATATATTGAGGTCATCGACGGAGAATTTCGGGAATATTCAAGCCACGGGTCCTACATATGTGTATGAAAAGAAATTTCCAAAAGGTAATAGCGCCAGATTGGTCATACTAGTGCAAACGAACGATTCAACATAGCCGAAAAAAGGGTAGATCATCGCATACATTGTACCATCAAATTTAAGGCAGAAGCTTCGTCACATCCCCGTATTCATTCAAACTTGAAAACACTAAGCTAAGTATGTGAAATGAATGTGGCTTCCACAATCTCTCTCACTTTTAGAGCTTGAGAAGAGATTAGCGTCTACGCTGTTGACGGGTTGATGATAGAAAGAGCGGATGTTAGGAAAGGGATACTCAACGAAAAGGCAGATAAAGGGTGTCAAAGATTGTTCTCAAACCAAGTGGGTTTTGAGGCAATCAACACGTTTGTTGGCGAATTACAACAAGAGGAGAGCTGAGCCATTCATCAAACGGACACAAAGATTGCACTTATTCAGAATGAGAGTTGCCTCGAGCGCAACATGTAGATTCTATGATAATGAGAATGAGTCATCGTAGCACATTCTTGGAAAATTTGAAGCATTAACTCATTCCAGTAGAAAACATCTGGGTGCATATCCTATGCTGGCAAGGGAATTGACATTACTGACATCGATCACCGGTTTGGATGAGTTATTATAGAAATGCCCTAAGAAGTCTGTATGTATGAGGGCAGTACAGTACATCGTATGGTAGCAGTAATAAGATACTTTTTCCGTATAATAACACAACCCGATGAGATGATCACTTATAAACTCAATAAAGTACTTCAGAATGTGACTATTGAAACGAAGCAGTGAAGAAAATGCTACCAGAGTTATTCAACAAGAAAGGGAGATGCTCTATGAGCCAGACACATATTTTTAATGATCCAAAAGAAATTTACCTGGAAAGTTTGATGCGTCCACCGTATAGCGAGAACTTCACAGTGAGTATCCAAACACAGACATTCCTGTCTTGTTCTGCAAAACTATATTGACGGTGAAAAAAATATATTGACGAACTGAAAAGCCACTAAATGTTAAAATGTTCTACAGTAATAGCATTATGAAGCTACTTAGGGAACCTCGAAGGGTTATAGAAAATAAGGGAAAATCTTTAGTTGATTACAATTGTTTGCCAATGAAGAAACTTTATGGATAAAAATTTAACATCAAAAATTCACTAAAAAAAAGAGAAAAACGCAGTTACTTTTTATACAATCCAATATGTTTTAAAAAATACTCACATGTAACACATAGCATGTGCACGTACACACGTATATATATTTGTATTTTCTGTTTACATGCTATTGAAGCAGATAAAAATCCTGCTCTATGCAACAAAAGGAAGCAACACAACGAAAAATAGAGAGAAAGAAGAATAGAGAGAACGAATTACTAAAGGATCAGAGTTGT
This sequence comes from Sarcophaga carnaria, assembly GCA_958299815.1. Lineage (NCBI taxonomy): Eukaryota > Metazoa > Arthropoda > Insecta > Diptera > Sarcophagidae > Sarcophaga > Sarcophaga carnaria. Next base: position 94,098,796 of record OY283149.1, read on the forward strand.
GTGCGTACAAAAAATTTATAAATACAACAATACAACCAATAAACCAGGGAATAGCCATAAGCAATGCCATGGCTCGAAATGCAAAAGAATTGAAAAGGATAGGAGTTTATGGTTTTCTATTTTTGTTTTTGCAAAAATCTTATTCAATAGTTGGCATTGAAGATGAAATACAATTTAAAGGTGGACTGAAACTAGTAAGGCAAAGAATTAATACCGAATTAATAACAGGCTGCACTGTTTTGAAAATAATTCGCTTTTTTTGTATACCCAAGATACCTGAAAACAAAGTCGCAGGGGCATTTCAAAATGTCAGCTCAGGAGTAAGCTAATACTAATTAAACATGTTGGATCTCATTTAAGTGGCACATTATAAACGGGGTTTTTTTTGGTTAGACAGTCATAATTAAGTTATTCCAAACTTTCATGTGATTGATGTTTAGTAACTTCTTTGCAATTTGCATTGGATTTGCATTGCATTTGCAAAAAAAAAAAAACTTAATTTTAACACGCACCATAAATTGAAGAATTCTCGTCAACGAAAATGTAGCCTTAAGTACCAAAACTCAAATGCTTGTACCTTAAAAAAGTCGATCTGAAGACTTCAACTGCTTTCAGTGCAGTGTTGCAAAATTGCAATTTTAAAATGGTACTGAACTATAACTAAAAGAGTACTTTTTCGCATCAAATGGTACTTTTGTAAAAAAAATACAAACATACGTAATTGGTCATTACAACCCTTCAATCAGAATTATGACCTAGCTTCTCACACCACTTATTTTGTGTGTGTTAATTTTTATACATAAGTGGCGGGACCTACAGTTTTAAGTCGACTCCAAACGACAGATTTTTGAGAAATTTTTTCATGGTAGTTTTATTTACCGAAATTACATTACGGTTCGGCAAGCGTTCTCATTGCTTCTCGTATTCTAAAAACGAACAAACGTCCCGTGGACGTTTGGCTAACCGGGACTAAAGACTAATTCTATCTTTAGCATTACGTTGCTAATGCATTAATAATTGAAAAGTGCAAGACATAAAATGTGTAGTAATAAAAAAGTACTGAAAGCATCGCGGGGGTATTGCGGTATTTTTGAAATGGAAAAGTTCTGTAAAAAGTACTAAAGTACTGAATTTTTCTACATTGTTTCAGTGGCAAAAGACCGAATATATGTATTAGAGATGAGCGATCCAGTGATTTTTGAAGAACGTTGTTCTCAGTGAACGTGATTTGTTAATCACTGTTCTTTAAAACAGTGATTGTGATCACAGTATTCCAAAAGAAAGAAAACATTAATGAGGAATAAGTGTAAATACAATAATGACAATAACGTATTTTATTAAGTCGTAAGAAAGAGACAACAAAATCAAAGTGGTGTCATCAATGTTATTATTTTTAATGTAATTTTTTTTTATATGAAGTTTGACAATTAATTTTCATAGAAAGTTCATGTATAACAGACAAAAGTAAATAATAAGCATCATCTAATAGTAATTCTGCCTCGCTCAAAATAAAATGAAATAAATTTGAGTATGTAACAATTTTGAAAGAACGACGTTGTTAGTAATTGTTATTTGGCAATCACTGTAGTTACCAGTGAATTATCAATCACCGTGATTAAATCACAGTTTTGAAAATATCGCTCATCTCTAATATGTATATATTCTTAATGCCATAAAAAATAAGGAAAATATGCGTTAAATTTGTGAATATTATTATGTATTACAGTGTAACGATTTAAATGTCAAATATGCTGCCAAAGTATGCTTTTGTCTATTAATTAAAAAAAGCTTTTCATGTGTACACACCGCTTCTATATTTATAATCTTAGAACAATAAAAAAGTAAATCATTAACCATAACTGCAGTTCTTTGTGGTCGTTTTTACAATTTTATTACAAATTATATTTAAATTGCATATTTTTATGAACTCAAAGTAAAAAAGCGGCTGCATTTTATGGTTGAAATAAAATTAATTGTAAATATTTTTTATGTTCTTTCTTAATAGTCATACGTTTATTTATTTATTTTTGCCATTTAACCGTATTAATGAAATTTTATTTTATTATTGCTGTCATTAATAAATGAAATTTAATTGAGAAACATTAGACAAATGGGCGTTATTGAATTAAATCAATCTGTTGCAAATTGACTATGAAATATTGTTCAAAAAAGGTAACAAAAATCTATGAGGCCTCACTCTATGATGCCCTACGCCATCAGCATAATGGCGGCAAGGAATATTAGTTATGTGGAAGAACGCAAAACCAATGAAAACGGCTGAAAGTAGATGGCGGAACTCATAGCTGTGAGATTGCAACGGCCTGGTCGTTCTGCATAGAGTCGACAACAGCATGCAAGACAAAAAAAGTGATAAGAGTAAATTTTGCCTAAAAGAAATTCTTCACATCACAATTAATTTCAGAATTTAACAAAATTAGACCAACTGTTTTGTAATGTCAACGATAACCACCGTTAAAGTATTTTAGAAACGAAATAAATTTACTAAACATTTAAAAGGAACAGTTCAAGAAAAAGCAAAATAAAGAGCCTTATATTTTCAGAAGCAGCTAGACGAACTATACCAACTGGTTAACGCAATCATGGATGTCCTTAGCAAAACTATGTGCACGAACGGAAGATAGTCTCTATGAAAATGTGCCAAGAAAAGGGAACACTTCTAATGGTCAATAAATCTATAAAATAATTCCAGGCGTATACAGATTGACAGATATAAGGTCAACTACAATGAAACTACAACTTATCAAGAGGCCTAAGTACCACATTGTGTTCGAAGGCTAGAGATTTGTGGAATATCCTATGGAAATATTGGCCGTAGCCTTACAGATTCTAACAAATGAAAATACCACAAGTGATACAGCTTTCCCTGAAGAACTGAAACGAAGACAATATCTCATGGAATGTAGCAATAGTTAACGTAAAACTGTGAGCAGCAGAAGTGCACAAAGTCAAATGAAAAAGAAAAGAGACAAGGAAAGTATGAAAAAACAACGAGGAGATTCGATAGCTATTTCGCGAAACGTGTAATTTTAGACACTCAGAACATTCAACATTCGGAGATGTCTGCTACTGATGGAATTCGATAAACACATTGCTAAGGAAGTAAAGAGGGCGGCGAACGGTGTGCAAATTAAATTATTGAATTCTCAGATAAGAAATACAACTAATTTTGAAATATTAATGGCGACCATATGATACAAACTTCAAGCATCTATCGTCAACTTTTGTATCACAGACATATTCATAAAGATTGCAAGGGTCAGCGAATAATTTTTTCACTGTGCCACAAGCATCAGCACAAAAATAATGTATAATTACTTACGCCCTTCCAACTATTTTGATGCAACAATTTGTTGAGCCAATCAGCGCTGTCGACGATGATTAATTTGAAATCAAGACAAAATTATCAAGAAACGGCATTCGAATGAAAATTCAAATTCTGTTCAGACGCAAATACAAAAACAAATTAATTCATTATGATTCCTTATTTTTATTTCTTGCAACTCAATAACCCGATCACTCCATTGCACCATCCCCCTGTCTACATAGTTAAATAAGCAACAGAATTGCATTCAGGAAATAAATACAGAGGACTGAAGACACCATTGCAGTAGAAGATGAGAAAATAATTTCGTAAAATATGAAGAGAAGAAGCAGCAAAGAAAAGAAAGTGAAAAATATTGAGAAATTAATTTGCAAACGAAAAGCATCACTCCCGGGTTAAATGCAAATCAAGCACTTACAACTCCACACACACACAGAGCACTGCATAAAGGGAAGATAATGAGAAACAATTCCATTAAATACTGAAGAATGCAATTCAGTATGAAAAATTTAAATGAAAATAGGAAAATAGAGTTGCCAGATCACATTTAATAGAAGAAAATTCTAATTATTTAAAAGGAGAATGGACTAACGTACAAACGACTTAAACGTAGTAGAAAAAAATGGATCAGCTAAAAAAGTTAAATAGGGTTATCCTTCGGTGGCACCAAAATCATGGAATAATATCAGGCAATGATCAGGCAGATGAAATCATTGCCCAGAGATGAGTTCAAAAAAAGGTGTACTTGGCGTAAGGAATGGAGAAACTCTTCTTAATCCAAACGACTTTAAGACAATCTAAACTTATGCTGGATAATGATAATGGTAAGAGCATTGAGTCTTGCAGCATAACATCCAGAAACATTCTAGGAAAAGACAGAAATTACTTCAGAATGTGACCCTATGCGGGTAATGTGGTTAAGAAGACAGAGGAGCGACAGCCTTCCATTTTATAAGGGAAGGGATAAAATAGACAAGTATCTAAAAATTTACTCCAGTTATTGGTCATGCTGTTGTTAAATTTAGAAGAAAAGTTCTTATAAAAGAAAAAACTAATACAGTGTAGGGTAGGGAAACATAAATAAAGTGAAGAAATGGTGAAAACTAGCACACTTGAAATTAACCGAACAGCGTAGCAGTAAAATAGCTTGTTTTCATAATTTATTGGCATCCCTATTACAAACAATTGCTTTCAGATGCGCTTCTTCTCTCTTGTCATTAACGTTCAACTTTAAAATTGACTTCAAATTGATTTTGTTGGTTGTTTTCTTTTGAATATTTCTCCTCTTTCTTACTAATTTTAATTGTGAATAATGGCTTCACTAAATTATCATTGCTGTTGTTGTTGTTGTTCTTGTTAATTTTGATACAGCAGCTATTGAAGACGAGAAACAAATTAAAAACGATTTAAACTACAAACAAGTGCAGAAAAGAAAGATTTTCAATTTTTGTAAATCAAATGATTATGAAGCCTGATAGAAACGCTTACTATCACAGCCGCTTCAACCACTTCACCAACGGCTGCTGCTGCAACTAGTGCTGTTGCTCGTACCATTGATGCTAACCCAGATCATGGCATTCTCATAACGAAGTTGTCTGCAGGAAGTCTTAGTTGCACTAAATATGCAGCCAAGACAACAGTGAAGCAAATATAGGGAGAGAATACTATTGGTTCAGTATGACATTTTCTGTTTTTCATTTCTTTTTTAATTAAAAAGTTAACGATTTTATTAATAACATATTATTTGAGGAACAATATTTCAAATGATTTTATAAAGCAAGCAAATTGCTTGCTTACTTAATTGATCATTACAACCCTTTAGTCAGGATTACGACTTAGCTTCTCATATCACCCAAATTGTGTGTGTTAATTTTATACATGAGTGGCGGGACCTACAATCTAAAGTCGACTCCGAACGGCAGATTTTTGAGAAGCTTTTTCATGGCAAATTTATTTACTGTCAAAGGTTTTGTCAGGTTTGCTGAGAGAAAGAAACCAAAGAAATATATTTTCACATTTCGGTTTCCTCGAGATGTCTAAACCTGGATTTGAACCACGGGCTCTCGTCAAATAAGTCAATACATTACCTACTAGACTGCGGCGAAAACGAAAGAAACCAAAGAAACAATAGTACGATGCGTTTCAACAATCTCAGAGGCGATAAACATATTCCAAGAATTATGCCTGCGATCATAAAAATTCAACAAGAAAATCTCTTCTAGAATATTGTGAATGTAGAACAGAAACTTGAAGAATTCCTGCCGCAACTACGAGTAAATCAATTTAATTATCCGATAAGAAAAAAATGCTCTGCTTGATAAGTAATTCCTGATATTCCAATGAATTATTCGGATATATTATTTTAACTGCTTTTAATAATATGTCTTGGCATAGTTTTATTTCAATGTCTTTCTGCCTATATTTATAACCCAGATTTTCGGAAGATATACAGTTTGTGTGAGACTCAATTTGCTTTCAAAAATCTGGCATCGATTATATCACCCTCTTCACATTTTTGCTAATAGGATCAAAGACCCAAATGGGCTTTTGAAATGAAACCCACACTTAAGTTCAACAATCGACTTCATATTGTTAACATTAAAAAAGAAAATTGTCATCTAATTCTTCGGAAGTGCGATCTTTAATCGTTTAATTTAGAGAAATTTAAGGTTGGCCTCTCTTCTCCACTTGGTTTGATACCATCACGGGCTAAGATCTCTACATAGAACTACAGTCGATAAGACATATAAACTGAACACACGATAATGGACATCGACGGTAAACAAATGATGAATGTTTCAAAAATAAATTTTTAAATGAAGCCTTCCAACTATGAATGGAAGAGCAAAGCGAAGTTCAGAGCTGTAAAGTTATGATTACCAACGCAAATGACTCCTTTCGAAAGAACGTTAAACGTTATTTAATGGAATATTATAAATCTCTGGCTGCCTCCCAATATTCTGGCCTCTTATTTCTTATTCATTTCATGAAACACAATCCAAATCGAGCATGTTAATTGTTTGCAATAGGAATGCCATTATTGGAGACGAATTCATAAACCGTCCAAAGCTAAAAGGCAGAGTCCAACCAAACATCGAAATTTACACGATACTTGAAGGATTGCTGGCTAACTCTATGAAAAGGTTCAATGTTGATGCAACATCATCATTACCATGTTGCACTGTACAGTTAAATGAGAAGGCATTCAGATGTATAGATATGTGCAACATTTGCCATGCCAGTTGCCCCGTTATTTTTTATTTTTTCTTTCTTTCTTTCATCGTTTATTTCTTTATATCCTTCCGTCATTCAATATATTTACCATTTCTTTGTTGCTTTTGTTACCAGCTAGAAGAGCAAGAGGGAGTGAGATCTTTAACTCTTTTTTTATTACTTATTGCAGCATTGGGATACCAACTGGCTGGTATTGTCAAGATTTAACGTGCGTCCAGTTTGGCATCAACAACAATAGAATGAAAGAAGAAGTAAACAAATGCACGAAACGAACGAATCCAGTTAAATAAAGAATCAACATGATTTTGTTGTTATTTTTTCAGTTTTTTTTTATTACTCATGTATAGTTATGTGGATGACTTAACAAGTACCGTTTTATACACATGACACATGTAGCAATACGTATTGTGTGCAACAGGTATGCTCAGTTTACTGGCTGAATGGGACCTGTTGATGCAACGCATCATTTAATTTTTTTAAATACGAAACTTGTAACCTGGAAAATTTAATTTTTCTAGTTTATAAACTCACGAGTCTATAATTTCAAGCATTACTTTGTATAAATCAAATGACAAACAATAAATTCTGCCCCTTTATCTTGTGAACATAATTTCACAAATTTACGGCTGAATTTAATCCGACCCACGAATTCTTGTAAAAGTTGTAAGAACCGATCATAATTACTTCAGATATTAAATGAGGTCTTGATTGGGCCAACATAGACGGGTAATTACGCAACTAAAATGGCGTAAATTAATGGTTAAATTGCTCGAGAAATTCATATTCGCGTTTTAAAAACCAGTCCATCCCGAACGTCTTCCGACTCCTGAGTTGCCTGAGAAAATAACATCAACAACGATTACCGTAGAAAGGTCAACTAGGACACCACTGAAAAGACAGAATGGCTTAAGAATGAAAAACAGTCAATGCAACAACCCCAAATATATGCTGTAGCAATCACAAATGACAATCCTATCTCTAAAGTACGCTACAGTCGACTAAACGCCTAATTAACTGGAAAAATTGATGTATGGAGATAGAGAAGCAGATGGTGTTTCTGAAAGGGAACAAAAATGTTCAAAACTTATTTGGAAGACTAGTTATGAAGTATAGTTTTAATCAATGGGATGATATGTCACTTAAATAAGGATCCCATAGACCGATTATAATCGCCGTAGTCTAGTAGGTAGACGTTAGGCCACGGATCAAACCTCAGGACAGACTTCGCCAGCAAAACGAAATTTGAAAAATTATTTCTTCCGCGAATTCCTCTCAGCAGATTTCTGGCAAAAACTCAGAAGTAAATAAAGTTAACATGAAAAGTTCGTCTAAGAATTTGTCATTCGGAATCGACTTCAAATTGTAAGTCCGCCACTAATGTATAAAATTAACACATACACTCCCTGACAGAATTCTTGTAATGACCAATTAAAAAAGTGACGGATAATTATGTATGTAGCACAAAAACCTGAGCACTACTGCCTTAATAATGCGTCAACTTTAATCATTGTTGGACTCAATGCATTGGATTTTGTTTAAAAATCACATATTCCTCTACAACGTTTGTATGAGCCGGTATTCTGCCAAGTTAAAACCATTTGTTTCCAAGATAAATCGTTGTTGACTTTACTTCATTTGCTTTGGTCCAAGCTTATCTAACTATGTAATGTGGATAGTCTTAGAATAATAGCATTTCAGTCTGTATTTTCTTATAGACTATGATTTCTGCATATTAAGTTGCTGTGTTCTATATATTGGTGACTAGTATAGACTAATCTTGCTCAGGAAGTTCTACTCTTTGGCGAGATGTGAACTGATCTCCTTTTGTTATGATCATACGTTTGAGATGTTATCTTTTCTGATCAGTCTGTGGCTCTGGATGGATCATAGAGATATTGAAATTAATTTAGGAAAACCTTGTTTGATTTGCAGCCTTAAGTACCACGTCACCATGCTTGACTAGCCGTTAATGTGAGGGTTGTTGACGTATTTGCATATGGAATATCCATCTTTGGGATTAATGTCTTACTTTTTGTTAGAAATTCCTCTCGTAATTAATACCGTTTTCCTCAATTTAAGGGATAATACAAGCCGGTGGTGCTGGCTACTATCTTTTCTTGTGAGCATGTTTAACACCGAGCAGTACATTTGCGTTGTGCGTTTTAATTGAAATACAAATTTTGTGATTTTAATTTCATTTAAAAATATTTATATATGTGCGTCAGTCTTTTTGTATAAAACATGTAAGTGAAATGAAATGAAAAATATAATACCGAAAAACAAAACACAGGAAAATACACACCAAGAAATTGTTGATCCAATTTTTACGCTTATTTATGTATGCGCATATTATGTATGCGCATATTTATGTAGATGTAACATGACAGCCTGCTTGACTGACTGGCTGGTTGGCTGCCCATCCTGCTATGTTGATTTTCCATTTTTGCTCGACTTCACCCTTTTTTTGGGGGTTTAGCAAATAATTATTCAAAGATTTACTTTCAAACAGACATGGAACCATAACATGTCCATAACATGCATTCCTCATAACTATGTGTGTGTGCATGCGTGTATAAGTTTTGGTGCACATGAAATTTTATTTGAACTTCTGAACTTATATGACGTCTCGTATAAAGCTGCGAATGGATGCATGAACAGCGAATTCGTTTCTTTTGCTTGTTTGTATAAAATGTCGTTATACTCAAACGTTTCCTTGATATTGTCCATCCAGAATCCATCATTCGTTGTCCATTTCGTTTCCTTTTTTCCTCTACTTTGCATTCTGATGTCGTTTGTTTGTTGTAATCAACATGGTCATCATCAATTATTGAATCATCAAGCCAAAGAACGAAAAAAAATACCAAAACGTAGCTTGACAAAAGGTTTGTTGCATTTAATTTTCTCGTTTTTGTTGTTTCTTGTTTTAAAGTTTGTTTGTACGTTTGATTGTTCGTTTCGTTACTTTTCATGTTGTCACAGTTAATTTTGTTTGATTTTATGTTTCGCAGTTTGTTTCTTACAGCTTCATCAGAAACTTTTAAAACATTTTCGTTTAGTATTCTTAAACACTAGCATTTATCTTCGTAACATGTGCATGCAAATGCTGAAAGTATGGACAATTTCACATGCAAATGTTAAAAAAGAAATGAGTTCAGAAAAAAGTTCTTTAACCATTAAAGCAGCAGGGAGAAAGCATTTTATTTCTGGGGGGCAGTAAAGAAAAGAACTCATCAAAAATATAAAAATTGGAGTTGAAATTGTTTCCCGGTAGAACAAAAAATTGAGAACAGTAACTGGTTTTTCTTTTACATAACATGCCTCTTTGTGCTTTAGTGATCTAAAGTAATACGAGAGTAGGGTCATTATAATTTGACCCCTGACCAGCTACAGTAATTCCAGCGAAGAAGAACATTGATCAATGAACATGATCAAACCAAGTGGGTTTCAGATATTTAAAACTTTTGTTTGGTAGAAAAGAATATCTGAGTCGTTAATCAGACCGTTAACCAATAACCTGAGGTTGATCAGAGCGCATTTAATCAGAATGAGCATTGCATCGAGTTCAGTATCTAGTTTCTGTGACTATGAGAATAAATCATCTAAACACATACTTGGAAGGTGTAAGGCAGTAATGCGTCCCAGGAAGAAACGTCTGGGTGCATTTCAAAAGCTAAGAAGGAAGTTGTCATTGTTGACTCCCATCAGCGTTCTGAAATCTGTCAGTGCAATACGCTTGGAGGAAACATTAAGGGATAAGCTATAATGTATGTGGGAAGTACAATAGATCATCTAGGTGCAGTACAAACTGCCAAGCTTCAGAGTGATTCATCCATGATCTTTATCGCCCATTATTAGGAAAGTGATTAAATTTTCAACATGAACTCTTTTAAAAAACCGTTTTCAAACAGCCAATATTAACTGACTGCAAACAAATACTTTTAGGCTGTGAAAAATCAAGACTTATTCAAAGTTCAGTTATCTGCCCACAATAATCGGACAGTTTAAACACTGCTGAGTTTTCTTTGCTTTCCAATCATCTCGCAGTTGGCAACAATCTGAATGCACTGGTGACAGATTTAAGCCCGCAGTTCTTATTTAGTGAGGTAATTTTTTAGTTTTGATTAAACTCAAAAAAGGTCCCCTTTTTCTTGCTAGTGGTGTATTTAAAGTTCCCTTAACAATTTAATTTAAAATCCTGTAACGCATCCATATGAAATGACTTCATGCAGGTATATATGTGAATGTAAGTGTGGTGTTATGCCCTCTATAGGTCAATAGTTACAACATCTTATTAAACTAAATAGGTACAACATAGTATTAAGCTAACAGCTGTGTAACATCTTACCAGACATCTTATTATGCTTAAACGTTGATCTTAAGAGTAGAATGTAACGATAAAAAGAAAGAACAATAAATCACTTGATATTCAACCATCAAACACGATACATTGCAGTGGCGACGAGGGTTTAAATAAGTTAAAGAAAAAAAGTAAAGTGTGCAAGTTATATAAAAAGAACAGTTAATTTTTGGTTTATATACAAAGTTTTTGTATATAATATATGTAATAAATATTACAAGATAACCAAACTTTTTGAGTGTTAACTGATACATTTTGGTATTAAAGTATACAAAGTTTTTGTATATTATAAAGTAATAAATATTACTAAATTTGTCGTGTTATACTTGTTTGGTGGTAATGATGCGAGCTGCAGGTGATACAACAATAGCGCACAACGAAAGCCTTTTTGCAACATCCATGGCAACAGGCATAAGAGAATTCCGGCCGGTGATAGATAAGTGGTGTCATTGGCAAGAGGTGTTGGATTCACATTTTGTGGAGGCGGCGGTTGATGAAGACCGTATTAAAACGTCAACGTTATTGAAGGCTGTTGGTCTTGAGGCGTATGGCTTGTTGAGGGAGTTGTGTTTCCCTGATTTACCTGCTAAGAAGAAGTACAAGGAGTTGTGTGACATGCTAAAGATGCATTATTCGCCCCCGGTTATAATATTTCGTGAGCGAAGAAATTTTTTGGACGCAAAAAAACGGGAGGAGGAATCTGTGGCAGCCTGGTATGCACGTTTAAAAAAATTGGCGATGGAGTGCAAATTTGGTCAACAGCTAGAACAATTTGTGCTTAATAAATTTGTAACTGGTTTGGAAGGCAGAATTTTTGAAAGATTGTGTGAGGAGGACGAAGGTTTAAATCTAGAAGGTGCGTTAAGAAAAGCATTGACGATGGAGGCGAAGCTGTATGCACAAAGAGGGGAAAGTGAAGGTGTAAATTATGTACAAAAAAGATATGTGAAAACTAAGAAGAACAACAACAACAACAGCAATAAGGGGAACGGCAACAAGGTTAACGGGTATGAGAATAACGGCAATCAGGCAAAGAAGAAATGTTCGCATTGCGGATGGAAAAATCATGCCAGTGAAAAATGCAAATACAAAAGCAGTGTTTGTCACAAATGTCGTAAAGTTGGACATTTAGCAAGTGTGTGCAACAATAATCACGTTAATGTGGTCCAAGTATCAAATGAAAATTTAAATGATGATAATGATAATTATTCTGAAACATTAAATGATTGTAATTTTTCTATTTATAGTGTAACGGGTGAACTTTCTGCTGCTCCGTTTACGTTGGAAATTGAACTAAATAACAAAATGATGGATTTTGTGTTGGATACTGGAGCAGCTTGTTCGTTGATGTCGAGTGAAACTTTTTATAATTATTTTAAAGAGGTTGGATTGCATCCCTCTACAAAAAAATTGTGTGCATATGGAGGGGAAGGCATAAAAGTTATGGGTGAGTTTTTAGCAATGGTGAGATTTAGGGGCCAAGTTAAAAATTTATCGTTTGTAGTTACAAATACGCGTAGCCCTCCCATTTTGGGTCGTGATTTTATATCAATGTTCGGTGTCGGTCTCTCAAATGTTAATTCTATAATGGACATGAATGAGTGTGTACAAAGCATAAAAAAGCGATTCAGCAAAGTTTTTAATAAAGACTTAGGTTTATACGCGGGTGGAACAGTTACCTTAAATTTAATTGAAAAGGTGAAGCCAGTTTTTTGTAAACCAAGGCCGGTGCCATTGGCATGGCGGGCCAAAATTGAATCACAGTTGCAGGATTTAGTGGAGAGAGGAGTGTTAGTTCACGTAGATAATTCTGAATGGGGTACACCATTGGTGCCCATTTTAAAACCCAATGGTCAGATCCGTATTTGCGGGGATTACAAATCTACCATTAATAAATATTTAGAAGATGTCAAATACCCTCTGCCATTAATTGACGAATTGTTCGCTTCTCTTCGTGGAGAACTTTTTACAAAATTAGATCTTTCTAATGCTTATAATCAGCTAATGCTGGACGAAAGTTCACAATTATTATGTGCGTGGAGTACTCACTTGGGTATTTTTAAAATGACACGTTTACCGTTTGGGGTAAAACCAGCAGCGGCTATTTTTCAAAAAACGATTGAAAATATTTTACGTGGAATTTCCAACGTAGTAAACTACTTAGATGATATTATAATTACTGGTCGTAATTTGGAGGACCACGTCAAAACGATTGAGTTGGTGTTAAGTAAGCTGGAGTCGGTTGGTTTACGTCTAAATAGTGAAAAATGTGAATTTTTTAAGCATAAGGTATCTTATTTAGGCTTTAACATTAATCGTGATGGTATCAGTTTGAATAAGGATCGTATTTCTTCGGTTCTGGATGCGCCAGTTCCTAAAAATGTGTCGGAAGTTAGAGCGTTTGTGGGGATGCTAAACTATTATTCAAAATTCATTCCTAATTTTGCTCATAAAATGGCACCTCTTTATGAACTTTTAAGAAAAGAAGTTGAATTTAAATGGACGAAAACTCGCCAAAGTGCATTTGAAGCGTTAAAGGAGGAGGTGACTTCGGACAAAATATTAGTTCATTTTAACCCTAGACTACCTATACTGCTGTCGACAGACGCATCTAATTTTGCGGTAGCGGGTATTTTAGCCCATATAGGGGCGGATGGGTCGAAGAAGCCCATAGCATTTGTTTCTCGTGCGCTTAGTCAAACTGAGAGAAATTACAGTACCATACAGAAAGAAGCTTTGGCTATTGTTTTTAGCGTAACAAAACTCAAACAATATTTATTGGGTATTCATTTTACGTTGGAATCGGATCATAAACCGCTTTTAGCCATTTTTGGGGAGAATAAAGGCTTGCCAGTTATGGCAGCAGCTCGAATACAAAGATGGGCTTTTATTTTATCAGGTTTTAACTATACCATGCGTTTCGTAAAAGGTATAGAAAATTCAGCAGATCATTTATCTCGTTTTCCTCATCGAGATAGAGTAGAAGATAGTGAAGACTTCGGTTTTATAAATTATATAGGTAGCGATAATAAGCTAAATTTGAATTTTAGGGATATTTCTAGAGAAACTAGAAGAGACCCAATTTTGGCAAAGTTAAAAGAGGCTATTCAGGTGGGAAAAATCGGCCTGTTAAAGGGTGATGAATTTATTCCATTCGTCAGTCGTGAGAAGGAGCTTTCGGTGGAATACGAATGTATTTTATGGGGATTCAGGGTGGTGATTCCACAAAAATTGCGTAACAAAATTTTAGCGCAATTGCATTATTCTCATTTTGGAATTGTTAAAACTAAGGCGTTAGCACGGTCGTATATGTGGTGGCCTAAAATAGACCACGACATTGAAAAATTAGTTTCAAATTGTGTTTCATGTAAGGTAAACCAACCAAGTCCTGAAAAAGCTCCATTGATTCCTTGGGTACCAACGGATACACCGTGGTCCAGGCTTCATATTGATTTTGCGGGTCCAATAAAAGATTTCCATTTTCTTTTGATTATTGATTCTTACTCTAAATGGGTCGAGGTTTTTAAAACGAAAAATATAACATCAAGTTTTACTATCAGCAAATTGCGTGAAGTTTTTGGAAGGTTCGGTTTAATAGACACTCTAGTGAGTGATAACGGGCGGCAATTTACGGCCGAAGAGTTTAAAGTTTTTATGAAATCGAACAATATAAAACACATTTTAACTGCACCGGGTCACCCGGCTACTAACGGTCAGGCTGAAAATTTAGTCAAAACTTTTAAAAAGACTGTTTTAGCGAATCTTCGAGATGGAGAAAATCTCGACGATATTATAAGTTTATTTTTATTTGATTACAGAACAACGAAACATTGTTCTACAGGAGAAACTCCTGCCAAATTGCTATTAGGTAGAGAGATAAAAACACGTTTTAGTATGCTTTGTCCACCTTTAGTCAGAAACAAAATTGTTGAGAGTCAGTTATCTAACATTAAAAATCACAGAGGGGCACGAAATATAAATTTTGAAAATGATAAAAAAGTTTTTGTTCGGGATTATTCGAATCCGAATAAAGCTTCTTGGCAAGAGGCAACCGTTAAAAAGCGATTAGGTCCGCAATCTTACCATTGTATTTTAACGCGAAATAACAAATCCATAAAAAGACACGTTAATCAAATGATTCGTGGTACTCAAAGTACAAGTGAGAATGCGGATATCGACGAACAAACAGGCCCAGAGGTTTCCAGTAATAAAAATGAGCCAGAGTCTGAAAAATCAGTATCTGAGAATGACAGAGGACAGCAGAATGTTACTCCGGATACAAAAGAGATTAAAACTCGTAATTTAAGACGTTTGCAACGTCCAAATTACAAAGAATAACTTTTTAATTTTTTTTGTTATACTAGGTATTATATTTCAACATTAGTTAATATTTACAATTCACTAAAGAAAAACTTATAGTTACAAAAATATGTATATATTTATAATTGCAAAATTGATAAATATTAGTAATTAAAACCAAATGATTTTTTTTGTTTATGAATGTAATTAAACTACATTTTATGAATTTCCTATAAACGTATTTTTAATATTTATAGTATTATTACAACTTAAGAGGGGAGTTGTGGTGTTATGCCCTCTATAGGTCAATAGTTACAACATCTTATTAAACTAAATAGGTACAACATAGTATTAAGCTAACAGCTGTGTAACATCTTACCAGACATCTTATTATGCTTAAACGTTGATCTTAAGAGTAGAATGTAACGATAAAAAGAAAGAACAATAAATCACTTGATATTCAACCATCAAACACGATACATTGCAGTAAGCATATTGATTTTTTTTGTTGTTCGTTTTTAAGGTTCTTAACCGAAAATGTGCTTTGATGAATATTTATTTACACGAAGAACTGAATTCAAATCACAGCAAGAGAAGAAAAGTAGGAAAACTGGTTAATTGTACTAGAAACTTATAAAGACTGTGTGGCCACATACAGAAGAGGTGACAATTGCAAGTCTTCCCAATCACAATAAACACAAGTATTAAAAAGGCTTTTCTTAGAAATAAACTTTTTTTTTTAAATCGTAATAAAATTAAATTTTCTCAGAAGTTTCCAACAGTAAGAATCCAAATTAATGTAAAAATCAACATAAACAGTGTCATTAAATAAGGTAGGTTTTTAATTTGGTGAATGATTTGCCAACAACAACAATAACAAAGATGAAACAAAACCCAAACTGTTATACCGCGGTTGCACAATTCGTAGAGCAATGCACAACAGCGGCAAAGCAACACTATTTAAAATTTTGTTTTTAAAGTAATTGAAACAAAACAAAAGTGGCAAATATCATAAACATTCCACGATAACTGCAGAAACGAGATAAAAACGCATAAGAAAACTGAAATAGAAGAAGAAGATAATGACAATGTCGGCTAATGTTGGTAACTAGAAAAGCTCAGAGCTCCACAAGTCAAATAGTTTTCTGTACAAACAAAAAAACCAGGCAATGTAAAGGCACAGCAACTGTTACTGATTTTGTATGAACGAGAATACTAATGTTGTTGTAACACATGCTAAACATGCTGGCAACATGAGGTAAATCCATTTCAATACTAAATATGTGTTGCAGTTGTTCTTGTGTACAATAAAACGGCGAAGCAGTGTCTTTAGCCAATTCAAAATACTGGAAATAGTTGTATGGAAGAAGACTTAAAAGTAATTTTAACTGACTTAAGCTCCATATTTTAATGCTGCAACTTCAGACCTCTAAAGCTATCATAAAGAGCTTTTGAATTGTTAGTTTCACTCTGACAAAACGAGTGCGGCAAATATGTTCAATATCGTTGAGAGTTAATGTTTCATAAACATCATCACAATCATTATCATCGGCATCATCATCATCAACAGCATCGTGCATGTTTGCTCATGTCTCAACGTATGTTTACTTTTTCTGTAGACATTTGAAAGGTATTTTTTTCTGTTCTTTCTTCTCCACCACTAAACTCCTGAACTTTGAAGCTCAAACCGTGCAAAAACTGATGTGTTTTATATTTAGTGGCTTTCGAGGGTTTCCCAACAACTTTTAATAGTTATTCGAATACTCTACTACAGTTACATACAAGTGCTACTACTAATACGGCTACAGCCACACATTGCAGGCGTTTGAGTCTCATTTCCAGCAGACGGGGATCTTCTGCAGTTTATATGAAGCGGTTAAATAACTGGTGGAAGTCAAAACATCTTGATGTAAATCCCCATAAAAATGGAATATACTCTTTAGGTCGTCCATTAACTTGTACTCTCCAGAGTTATAGGTAGGCTTCCAAGATTTCCTTGGAGCCTAAATTTCAATTGCCATCAGTGCGAACAACGTCTGCATAAGAACTGCCTAAGCTCTACGTGTTAACAATTTGCTGTGCCTTTTTGAAAAGCGGTATGGGCCGTAGTCTAGTAGGTAGTGTGTTGACTTATTACACATAAGGCTACGGTTCAACCCCTGGTTCTGACACTTCCAGCATAACGAAATATGAAAAAATATTTCTTCGGCGACTTCCTCTCAGCAGATTTCTGGCAAAAGATCTGAGAATAACTAAAATTGCCATAATGTATGGAGTCGACTTTATACTGTAGATCTCCCTACATATGCACCAACACACTACCCAGTAAACTTAATATTTGGAAAAGTATGAATTTATTTGGGACTATGTCTGCTGATAGAAACAGCATTTTATAATCCTTATAATCTCACCTCGTTTTAAGTATAAAACATGATAATTAAAACAAACTTGATCCGAAATGTTTAAAAGAGCCGACATCTTGTCAACATGCACACTCTGTAATGTGAGTACGAATATCACTCTTGCAACATGTTTACTCGTATGTTTCTGCTGTTATTACTTGTCTTTTCGTTAGAACGTGCGGTGAAAGCGAATTAGTTGACGAAAATAAACAGCAAATAAAAGAAGAATAAAAAGAAGTCGAGAACTTATAACGATACTATTGGCATGACATTGGGTTTTTCTAGAGCCCTACACACCCAACTAGCGCACCACCATAGTCTGTAATAGGCATTAAATTTTCGTTTTCTTCATGCAGAAGTTCTCAAGTGTTTTTCAAGAACAATGCGTTCGTCACTCGTTCGCCGCTTTTGCTCCACTCGATATTATTATTGCAGCCTTATTTTGTTATGCAGGAAAACTTTTTTCATTTAATAAAAGGCTTAAGCGGTAAACAAGAGTAAAACAAAAGCAAAACAACTTGCAACATTACAAGTAACAAACACAACAAAAAGAAAGAAAATAGAAAACTTTGGCAATATTTCAAGTAAAAACAAGAGCATGTGTGTGTTTGACTTCCAAAGAGTTATTGTTAGAGGGTAAAAGTGATGCAGGTACTGCTGGTGTTCGATGGATGGTTGTATTGAAAAAGTGGGAATTAGCAAAAACTATCAAAGATTACCATAATGGGAGCCTTAAAGAAAATGAGTAAATAAGCTCAAAGAAACATTAACAACACATTGCTTAGTGCAACTTTTTGAAGAAAAAGACACACATACATACTTCATTATTTACAAAACTGAAATGTGCTGTAACCTGAAACCTATTATTCAACCAATAAAGCGAAAAGAGTATTACACGGTTTATAAGACACTAGAAAATTGTGTTTTTAAGTTGATGAACTCATAAGCATTCACAGGTGCAAAGCGGTATGGTCACTTCTTTACCCTCCCACTTATGTTCTCCATCCATAAGAGTTTCGGATAGACGATACTTCAATACGACCTTTTCTGTAGTTTTGTTGTCGCGACCAAATTCGGAACAATATTGACGGAATAGCTTTATAACTTCAATTAGAACTGCTTTGATGTTTCACAATTTATACTCCTTTTATCTTTATCGACGTTTCATTAAAAAGTGATTGGCGTTGTGCCTGTTAACCAGGCTATCTCTGCAAAAGGTAGTTGAACAAATTTCAGAATTGTATTCACAATCATTTTAAGTGCGGCCATCCAACACATACAAAAATTCGCTCAAAGGATCAAAGACTTAAACTAATCCGCTAAAAATAACGGTAATTAAAATTGAAGACATTTCAGAAATTTAAAAATCATGTCGAAAACTAAATTGACCACATGATTGAAAAGGGATTAATGCTGCCTCTTGTTGTTACAACAACAAAAACGTAAACAATATTCAAACAGAAGGTACTTAAGAAGTCAAGTTAAAAGAAATTAAAATCCAATTAATTACCACAGAGTAGCACAATTACAAATACAACAACCACAACAAACAACAACATTTGCAAAGAAATCAAATAACAGGAGTAGCATACGGATTGTCTGCAAATTACAGAAATGACTGAATGACTGAAGGAATAAATGATGAAAAGATCTTACTGCAGTTTGTACGCAGCGTGGAAAGTGGGCATCATTATGCCAAACCTAAAACGCCGTAAGTGCGTAAAGAGTGAAGGAAAATTCTAAACAAAACTAAACGCATTGCATGCAAACTGAAGTGGAGTGGAGGGCTCTTTAAACATTTATTCTGTCATTATTTTTGCATACGAACGCACAACATTGCCTGCCTGCCTGTCTTTATCATACATACATACATAATACATAATTGGCCATTACAACCCTTCAGTCAGGATTATGGTTGTGTGTGTTAATTTTATACATGAGTGGCGGGACCTACAGTTTAAAGTCGACTCCGAACGACAAATTTTTGAGAAACTTTTCATGGCAATTTTATTTACTCTCAGAGCTTTTGCCAGAAATCTGCTGAGAGGAAGTCGCCGAAGAAATACTTTTTTTTGTATTTTATTTTTGATGTCTGGCCTGGGGCTCGAACCCTGGCTTTTCATCTAATAAGCCAACACACTACCTACTAGACCTCGGCGACTGTCTTTATCAGAAAAGTTAAAACTCTTATGCATTCAGCGTTTGACTAAAACATGCGCAACCTCCCTCTCCCGTATCATTACCTCTATTGCCTTGGAAACATGAATGCATTGCAACTAAGTTACTGCTTTCCTATGAAATTCTGAAATGTTTGTGTGCATACGATGGAGAGAAGGAAAAGCATTACTTTTTAAGGCGTTTTTACTGCTGTTTTGGACTGATGTCAAACCGGTAACCGGTCGCAATTAGTAGCAGCACTGTTGGCATTTTAACTGACGTTATTAAGTAATGAAAACACCAGCATTTAACGCAGGTTTCATGCCAAAAGAAAATATTCTGCGATTGTGATTGAATATCTTGAATGATTGCAGCAAATAACCACTTTGGAGGCAGTGAATTGTGAAAATTATTACGAATTCTTAAAGAGATTTGCCTTGATTAGAATCGTAATCGTAAGAATTGATTGGGATTCAGTAAATGAGCGTTTTTTGTTTATATCCTTGAGACGTTTTGAAACCGAAGCAGTAATAATGTGCTATAACTCGAAAACGATTGTCACCGCAGTGAGTAGTGTGTTGGCTTATTGGAGACGAACCCCTTGGTTTAAAGCCCAGCTCAGATTCTGGAACAAAACGAAACATGAAAAAATGTCTCCGTCTCAACCATATTCCGGCAAAAACTCTTAAAATAAATAGAATTTCCATGAAAAGTTTCTGTATCCGCCACTAATGAATAAAAATTAGCACACATAACATGGTTGCTTGACTAAAGGAATAAAATGACAAATTGAGTAAGATTGTCCATAAAAAAAATAATCTTAAACATTTCAAACAAACTAAAAGTAGAAAAGGGTGCCACAGTTTCCCAACTGATCACTTTATATAGGCATCTGACACAAACATCTTTTTTCCCTCACTAAGTCTTTAACAAATCAAGAACACGTTATCGATTCACATGATAGTTTATCAGTTTATCTAAGGCAATAATAGGTGAAACGTTATCCGAACACAACTCTAGATAATTTTTCTAACTTTTAGAAATCATGACCCTTATTCAGAGCAATTATACAGCAGCCTACCTGCATCACTGCTATTCAGAACAAATAGGGATATGGATTGGATTTCATCGTAAAGGAAGAAAAAATATTGAATGAAAATGCTGCATTCATGACAGAAATTGTTTTGGAATCAATCTGTTTAACTGAAACCTTACAAGCAACAACATAAACTGTTGATATAGCCTCTACTGCACTAAAATCCATCACTTGATGACTTCAATGTAATCATTGATCTGCATGGTATGGCAGCATAAAAACATCATCATCATAAACGTCATCATCATCATGGTAATAGCCTTAAATAAATCGAATCATCTTTTAAAATCATGTTCAACTGTCACTTATCGATAACCAAATGGGCAGCGAAGTGAAATGCAGCTCCACAATTATAGAATAAATTAAAAGAGAGAAATTGGCCATGAAACAGACAGCGCAACAACAAGCACTTGTCAATTGTGGCATAAATGTTATTACGGAAAAATAAAACAAAAAACTAGAAAAATGGTCTCAAACATGTTTGGGTATTTAAGTGATAGAACACTACAAAGAAAAAGAAAAAAATGGGAGACACATTTGCTCCGGTAGTACTAGAGAATAGAATTTATAACAATATTCGCCAAATACTACAGCCGTTTTGTTTCCATTTTTTTGTTTCCATTGCTTGAGCCTAGGCTTTGCCTCAACTATGTGCAGCGGCGGTAGCTTGCCTCAACTTGATAACTTGTCAAGGTGGCAAGGTGATTTGGTGGCGTATGTTGCATACTTGTTCTTGATTTCATTTTTTGTTGTTCATAATCTCGTTGTAATTGAAATGCAATTAAACTCTTATTTGTTGCTTCTTTCTTGTGTGTATTCGTTCGTTCGTACGTGGTGTAGAATTCGAAATATTTTTTTAATTCCTGTTATTCGAATTCTTTTTTTTCCTATTCCTGCTTTAACTTCTTCACATTTTTCCTCTTCATGGTGGTCAAGTATTTAACAGTTGTTCCCCACCACTATTAGTGTAAGTATTTTATGCCCTGCGAAAGACAGAGCTATTGTAGAATGAGATGATGCATGATGTTTTCAAGCTCATACTCTTCATTACTCCTATACAAATCAACGTTTGAAAGATTGTTGCTAGTGAAGGGATTACAAAAGGCTTTTACGGTAACAAGACGTTAGAGAGTCGGTTGTACTTTCAGACTTTGAGAGTTGTTGAAGATATATCTGTCAAATTAGCTGTCTCTAGTCTGTATGTTTTGCCAAATCACAGTCGATGGATAAAACATTAAACAATATGTGCAAATAATAAAATTGTTTTATCAAAATGTTTGTGTAGGTAACACATCGTATAGTACGCGCTTAGCCCGTTTTACAATCGCCATAATCTTGCGACGGGACTTGGGCCTGTACCTATACAAAATTCAACTGACTCAGGAACTGAAGGTGGACGACTATAGACAACGATGTGTTTTCGCTGAATAAGACCTGATGCAGTTGGAAACTGATCTCAGTTATCATACAAAAATTATTTCAGCGATTAGGTCCATTTCTAAATGAATGTATGCGTTAACAAAATAAAATTGTCAAATTTAGGACGACACTAATCCACATAAGAACCAAGAGCATCCAATGCAACCAGGAAAAGTCACTGTTTAGTGTGGATTTTGGGCTGGCGGCGTCATTGGTCCATATTTCTTTGAGAACGTCGTTGGCCAGGCAATCACTTTTAACGGCGAGTACTGTAGGTCGATGATTAACAAGCGACAGTTTCAACAGAATGGGACTGCGGGCCACACAGCTTTTGTCACATTGCTGATGTGAACTGCCCACCGAGGTCGCGTGATTTGACTTTTGCGATTAGGATTTTCTTAGGTAGCAGCTTCATGCGAACCATAGTAGTTCTTAAAGCCATTAAAGGCAGTTTATATCCTCAGTTGTCGAGGAGCCGTCCAAATCCGTCTCATTTATCTCTGCATCGAATTTCACCAACAAACTCCCTGGGAAAAAGGAACGACTCTTCGACTAATCTGCTTTCAATGCGGATAAGTTAACGTTAGGTTTTCGAAATGGGGAAATGTCTACTGGAACCAAATGAATGGAACCAAAGACTATCAATACCAACAGAGTCGCCAATATATCTGCAAATATTTTTCATGTTTTTAAAGGATTATTAATGATTTTATTCTTTTGTTGTTCTGTCTAAACCGGATCCGTTTAGAAGAATATAAATTAAATGCTCACATGGAGTTGGTGAAAGCCCAGGCCCATAGACGAAGTGGGAAAAAATAAGCGACTGGTGTACATGTACTCAAACAAAAACAAACAAAAACAAAAAAGAAAAGAAAATCTGAAGTGTATATTTAAACCACAATTTGTCGCCGTTGTTGTTGTTGTTGTTCCACACATAATAGAGCTTCAGTTTCCGAATGAAAACAAACTAATGTTGGTCAAGGGTTAAAATGTATGCCACACGGCCATAAACGGTAGGAGCAGCAGCAGCAGCAGCATCATCATCACTACACAACAATTGTATAATAATAGAAGAGCAGAAAGCAAACAACTAACATACCAGGTAAAGAGGATATACTCCTCTCCTCTCACCTCTAGTCACTGATGCGTTCCGGCTTGAACGTTCGTTTATATAAACTATGTAAGCTGTTCTCCACTTTTAATAGTTTTATGCTGTTTGGTTTGCCCAGCTCCAGCCCAGCTATTTTTGTTGTGAATTTTTGCTGCTGCATCATATCCAACCAGCAACTGCAACATTTTTTTCGTTTGCTCTGTTTAGTATTGTAAAAAAGAGTTAAAAGTTACACTTTTGAGAAGGAGTTAAAGAACTGCAAGGACTGTTTGCGTTGCAGTTGGCAGTTTTTGATTTTGTGGGGGATTATTATTGCAGTTTTTAATGAAACTATGAAAAGCAGTTAGTTGTTCATAATAAACATTAAAATAAACAATATTTACCAAATATCTATTTTAAATTGTTCCCTTCCCAATTTTTGTAATAGACACAGAGCCAAAAGTTTTTGAGATTATGTGACATTTTAATTGCAGGGAATCAATTTGTTTGTGACCAAATATTGTGGACATAAACTTGAGTAATCCAATCACCTCTCGTAATGGCATTTTAATAAAAATGTTCTTAAGCTTTTTGCAGAAGTACAATCGAGTATAAGCAACACTGCAACCAAGATGGTTTTCATATCCTACCTAATCAGAAATACGTATGGTATCTGACCGATTACTTGCTTGATAAGCCCGTGACTTCTTGAACGAAACACAAATTTCGAAAGTTTTCTCACTTAATGTGAAATCGATCTTCATGAAGATTCCTGTTTTCTTAACAAAGAGATCAAGATATCTAACCAAGCAGAATACCTAGGAGAAACAGAGGTGAAAAGAACACCCGCACGGAAGGACAGTGAGCATTGATGTTGGAGTATAGGTAGGATGGCCATGTATTGGTAATTCAAGAATGATTCATAAATACATTGATCATTACAACCCGTTAGGCAGGATTACAAACAAGTTTCTCACACCACTTATATTGTGTGTAGTAATTTTACGGATGAGTTGCGGGAACTCGACCCCGAACGACAGATTTTATGAGAAATTTTTCAGGTCAATTTTATTTATTCTCAGAGTTTTTGCCAGAAATCTGCTAAGAATGATTCACTACGAGAAATAATTCATCAATATACTCTTCAGTAGAATAGTGGACATTAATGGATTGGAAATGCAACGTCAGAATATTAGGAAGGATTTAAAGACTATAAAAGCCTAAGGATAATCGGCGCGACAAAGATGCCATTGGGGCATTGAAAATGATTCCATCTCACCAACCAATAGAGCTGCGAAAACATTTGAAGCTGGTCTTTCCGCCAGTCGACTTAAAACTAAGGAGATGAGTTTGTTTAACCTAAGAAAGAGTGATCTGAGGGTTAAGTGTCTTATCAAGACACTCCACCTTAGAGATAAATTTGGACTGGATAGTTGCGGCAAATAATTGCGAATGCAGGACGTGTGACTTCCTGCAACTCTCCTAGTTTGTGAGTGGATTGAAAAGAATTGGAGAAATATATACACGATATGTAATTCACTGTTTGTGAGAACGCTATTAGCTTACGCGATGGTTTAGGTATTTCGCCAACATTCTTGGGACTTTCCACTCCAGCATTGATGCAACATAACTAGCTTAGTTGTTGCAGTAGTATATGGTATACAGAAAATCATTTGTTTTAATAGAACACTAATTCGATTTAATTTAAAATTTATAATATGCTCACCTCCTATTCTTTTAAGTTTTTCTTTTAAATAAAGGGTTTTTACACTTAGTTCTACTGATACGACCACTACTTCTTTATAAATCTCTCAGATATACTTAAACAACAGAGTGTATTTCCTTTTCTGACCTATATCACTGCCATAGCTTTTAAATGCGAACCTCAATTGCCATAAATTAATGATTCTCCTTTAGTCTCCATACTCCACACGCACTTTAAAGCGATCAGATTGTACATGCCCATGTAAAAAAACAACAAACAACCCTGTTGTTCCCGGTTAAAAAACAAAACCGTTTAATTAAAAACCATTTTTCAAAAGATTTCCTTCTTAGCACCACAACTTGCCGCTGTTGTTTCTGGCGAAAAGCGTATGAAAAACAAGATGAAGAAGAGGAGTAAATATAATTAAATTTCATTATCACCCAATAAAATACAAAATGAAACGGAATGAATTCTAAAATATTCGTACACACACGCATATGAACGTGGTGCACTAATGAAACATAAAATTAATGAAATATATTAGGGTCACCATATAAATGTGCAAGCGACCTTAGATGAGGTAATAAAAACAGATTGCTTGGTTACAAAGATCAACGAGGCGTTGATTCTGCATACAGTGAGTGGATTCCGCTAAGATGAAATAACTTTAGGATACCATTTTGCCATCTGTAATTTTGTTAATGCGCTGTGTAGATGTTAACTAAACTGTACGATAGCCCATGTGAGTAAAGAAAACTAATGGAAGGACACATATAACATACCCACGTCTAGAATAAGCATCGCATGGCGATGAATTGGTTCCGGCGCCTGTGTGCCCGTAAATATCGGTTACAATTCGATGTACCAACATTTGTAATATCCATCGCAAAAAAGAGAGGTGCTCCATTGGACATAAATCTTTGGCTAAGAATTGGGAGATATACTCAGGGGCTTAACCTTGTTATGATTCAGATCCAAAACATAATAGTGTGCAAAACCGTAAAAAAAGTATTCTGGCAACTCAGTCAATATGTGACTCCTTTCGTTAGACGAATGTTCCCCAATAGAATTCAGACACTTTATAAAGTGTCCTTAATTTGTTGTTCACCGCTATTGGCTTACCAATGGGTGATGAGCCCATGACATCGCTTTGCTCTTTATAATTTTGAACTTGAAAGGGATGTGAAGCATTCAACAGAGAGAACCGTAACTAAATGCGCACAAGAAGACAAAAAAAAAAGGACAACGACACACACTATGATCATAAATGCGTTTAAATGTTAAACGTTATGACGATGGATGTTATGAATGTGGATGTGACTGAGTCTGTGGTTGGTCGTAAATTAAGTTCGTTTAGTAAAACCCGCATCTTGTTAGTGCAACTGATTGTACACTCGTTTATAGCTCGTGCTGCCACAAATGTTGTTAAGCACAAGCATGAGTGTGGAGCAGTGTTCTGCTTCATATTGGCTGGAACTGCCAATTTCTTTCTCGACTTGTGTACTAAACAAGCACAAAACTTGGCACTGGCACCGTTACTTCATATTCACTTCAAGTCAATTGTTTGTGTCCAATAATATTATGAGACTGTTCCGTATGAGCAAAGGCATGGTATGACTGACTGTGAGTGGAAGGCAAAAATAGGTTGCGGAGTAGAAAAAAATAAAAAATGGAAACAAAAATCGTGCAACACGATCTTGAACGTGAAATTGTATTTGAAAATATTTTCCTACGGTTCGCTATTAAAAACGATATTTATGGAGATTTTTCAACAGTTTATTGTTTTATTTTAGACCTCTTTAATGTTTTGGTTTTGGTTTTTGTTTTTAATTTTTTTAAGGCGTTACTAAATACTCCTCTTTTTCTTATATACAAGTTTCGCAATAGCAACAGTGTTTTAACATAGGAAGGGCATGGATTTCAGTTATATTCTTGTTTCTATTAGACGCAGATTTCCTTTTTTAACGCCATTTACACTTTTCGAATATTAAAAGCGTTTTCTAAAATACCGCGGATTTGATAGGCAAATTATGTCACTATCATATACATTTTTGCAATTATTTGAAAAACGGTGGTTATGGGACAATCTCTTAGTCAAACACCGATGTAATGTCAGTGTGTCCCATACCAACCAATTTTAAAGCAGGTCCCAGGATAAAGGCATAACTTGAGAAATTTTTGCTGGTTGGGCCCATTCTCTTTCCAAAGAGTTAGTACAGTCTGATCTGTTTTTGTCAGAAATCTGCTGAGAGGAAGTCACCAAAGAAATATATTTTCACATTTCGGTTTGTTCGAGATGTCTAAGCTTGGATTTGAACCACAGACTCTCGTCAAATAAGTCAATACATTACCTACTAGACTACGGCGACTTCTGCTTAGCTGGCTAGACTTTATTAATGAAAACGGAAGAAACCAAAGAAACAATAGTACGATGCGTTTTGGCAATCTCAGAGGCGATGAACATATTCCATATGTTCATATGCCTGCGATCATAAAAATTTAACAGGGATAGCTATTCAAGAATATTGTAAATGTAGAACAGAAACTTGGAGAATTCCTGTCGCAACTGCCAGTAACTCAATTTAATTATCCGATAAGGAAAAAAATGCTCTGCTGATAAGTAATTCCTTATATTCCAATAAATTACTCGGATATATTATTTTAACTGCTTTTAATAATATATCCTGGCTTAGTTTTATTTCAATGTCTTTCTGCTTATATTTATAACCCAGATTTTCGGAAGATATACAGTTTGTGTGAGATTCCCTATGCTTACAAAAATTCGTCATCGAATATATCACACTCTCAAAATTCTTACTAATAGAATCAAAGACCCAAATCGCTCTGGATCATTGTCCATTTCCCTGAAATAAAATCCACACTTAATTTCAACATTCGACTTCATATTATTAAAATTTTAACATTCCTTTCCTCACTTGGTTTGATCCCCTTCTTAGCCCATGATCTCTAGAACTACAGTCGATAAGACATATAAATTGAAATTTTTCACACGATAATGGACATCGACGGCAGATAAATGATGAACGTTTAAAACATACATTTTAAAATGAAGCCTTCCAACTATGAATGAAAGAGCAAAGCGAAGCTGTAAAGTTATGATTGCCAAAGCAAATGCCTCCTTTCGTCTAATTTATTATTCATTTCATGAAACACAATCAAAATCGAGCCTGTCAATCGTTAGCAATTCAATGAATGTTTATGCAATAATTGCTATAAGAATGCCCTTGTTGGCAACGAATTCATATACCGTCTAAAACCAAAAGGCATTTTATTTTATAGAGAGAGAGAGAGAGAATGACGACGGCATGTGTATGACCAAAAACGTTTAAGAATGTATGTATGCATGCATGTTGTTTATCTGTAATAACAACAACAATTACAAGAAATGCTTTAAATAAACAACATTCAAAAGAAATAACCAGAGTCCAATCAAACATCGAAATTTACATGATACTTGAAGGATAGCTGGCTAACTCTATGAAAGGGTTGAATGTTGATGCATCATCAACATGTTGCACTGCACAGTTAAATGAGAACGCATTCAGATGTATAGATATGTGCAATATTTGCCATGCCAGTTGCCTCGCTTTTTCCTCTTTTTTCTTTCTTCGTTTATTTCTATATATCCATCCGTCACTCATTTTATTTACCATTCTTTGTTGCTATTGCTTTAACTCTTTTAAGAATACTTGTTGCAGCATTGGATTACTAACTGGCTGGCACCTTTAACGCGCGTCCAGTTTGGCATCAATAACAATAGAATGGAAAAAGAAAATAAACAAACACATGAAACGAACGAATCCAGTTAAATAAAAAATCAACATGATTTTGTTGTTATTTTTTCAGTTTTTTTTTTATTACTCTTGTATAGTTATGTGGATGACTTAACAAGTACCGTTGTATCCACATGAGACATGTAGCATTACAAATTGTGTGCAACAGGTATGCTCAGTTTACTGGCTGACTGGGGCTTGTTGATGCAACGCAGGTAAACTTAGAACTGTAGCTCGTAGTTAACTGTAGCTGTTAACTTCTTTCATTTAATTTAAAAGAAAAAAACTTATAACCTGGAAAATTGAATTTTTCTAGTTTATAAACTTACGAGTCTATGGTTTCAGGCATTTCTTTGTATAAATCAAAGGACAAACAATAGATTCTACCCCTTGATCCTGTAAACATAATTTCACAAATTTACGGTTGCCTATAGAAGTTAATCAGACCCACAAATTCTTATAAAAGCTGTAAGAACCGATCATAATTATTTCAGATATTAAATTAAGTCTTGATTGGGCTAATGGTTAAATTGCTCGAGCAATTCATTTTCGAGTTTTAAAAACCAGTCCACCCAGAACGTCTTCCGACTCCTGAGTTGTCTGAGAAAATAACATCAACAATGATTACCGTAGCAAGGTCAACTTGGACATCACTGAAAAGACAGAAGGGCTTAATAATAATATACAGACAATGCAACAACCCCAAATATATTATATGGCAAAGGCAAATAACAACCCTAAAATTATGGAGCATGCTACAGTCGACTAAACGCCTAATTAGGTGGAAAAACTTAATGTATGGAGATAAAGAAGGAGATGGTGTTCTTAAAGGAAACAAAAATGTATAAAACTTATTTGGAAGACTAGTTTGAAGTATATTTTTAATAAATGGGATGATATGTCACTTAAATAAGAATCCCATAGACCGATTGTTACCGCCGTAGTCTAGTGGGTAGTGTGTGCGGCTTATTAGACGTTAAGCCACGGTTCAAACCACAGGTCAGACATCGGCAGTAAAACTAAATTTGAAAAATTATTTCTTCGGCGACTTCCTCTCAGCAGATTTCTGGCAAAAACTCTGAGAGAAAATAAAATTGACATGAAAAGTTCGTCTAAAAATTTATCATTCGGAATCGACTTTAGGGCCCGCCACTCATGTATAAAATTAACACAGACACTCCTCACTGAAGTATTGTAATGACCAATTAAAAAGTGACGGTTAATTATGTATATATAGAACGATTGTTGTACCACAGAAACCTAAACACTACTGCCTTAATAATGCGTCATCTTTAATCACTTTTGGACTCAATGCATTGGATCCTTTTTGAGAAATAGTTTCTCACTATTAGAATCACATATTCTTCTACGACATCTATATGTGCCGGTGAAATTAGAAACAATGATTTCTGCATATTAAGTTGCTGTGTTCTATATTTTGTTGTGTATAGACCAGTCTTGTTCAGTGAGTTCTACTCTTTGACGAGAGGTGAACTGATCTCTGAGCAGTCTGGGGCATCTGGATGGATCATAGGGATATTGAAATTAAATTTAAAAAAAATCTTGTTTGATTTGCAGCCAAGTATCCTTAAGTACCACTTTACCATGCCTGACTAGCGGTTAATAATGTGAAGATTGTTGACGTATGTATTTGCATGTGGAATATCCATCTATGGGATTAATGTGTTACTTTTTGTTAGGAATTTCTCTCGTGCCGATAATACCGTTTTTCTCAGACTAATTGCGAAAACTCACTGTAAGGGATATTACAAGACGGTGATGCTGGCTTCTATCTTTCCCTGTGAGCATATTTAACACACGAAAATCACATTTGCGTTGTGCGTATTAATTGAAATACAAATTTTGTAATTTTCATTTCATTTATAAATGTTTATCACTGTACGTCTGTCTGTTTGCATTTAATAAATGTAATGTAATGAGATGAAAAATAAAATAAAAGACAGAAAAATAAAGTACAGGAAAAACACATCAAGGAATTGTTGATTCAATTTTTACGCTTATTTCACATTTCAACGCAATGATGCTGCAAATGCAACACGACAGCCGGTCTGATTGACTGTCTGACTGGTTGGTTGGCTGCCCATCCTGTTCGGCTGACTTTTCATCTTTGTTACACTAAACCCCTTTTGAGGGGGTTCAGTAAACAATTTTTTAAAGATTTACTTTCAAGAAGACGTGGAACCGTAACGTATCCATAACTCGCACACATATATTGTATGTATCCTCATAACTATGTGTATCAGAGATCTGCATGATTGTGAATCAAATGGCATAGTTTTGTATTTTCTAAAATGAATACTTTGCTAGCACATGACAGTAGAAAAATTAAATATTCTAATACATGATTCATATAAACGAGACTGTTGCCAAGAATTGCTTGTCACTGCTTGCTAGTTCTGTTTATTTATATGATTCACAAAAGCAACGAATCAGAATGAGTGTTTTGAATACTTTTGAAAAAACTCTTCTAACACATGTTGTTTTATGTAACATTTCAAGTGAACCGAGGAGTTTTATAATTTACTATAATATAAATATTATTAAATAATACAAAATATATTTGAATTTGTATTTTATTATTTATATTTCGAAAAAAGAAGAAGTTACATAGGTTATATCTATGTATAAAAAACGCAAAAAAATATTCTAATTCATGACTGAGTTTCACTAAGTAAAGTAATTATTTATTACATACATATTATGTACATTTTGTAAATATAATAAATAAATAAGTGCGTTACTCATACTTATAAACTGAATTCAGAAAAAGTAAATTATTTACAGTTTGCGGACCAATGCGATTACGCTTTTCGGTGATTATGTTACCTGCGGCGGAAAATACGCGTTCGGAAGCCGCACTGCTTGCGGGAATACTCGAAATTTTTTGGGCAAGTTTGTGTAAACGAGGGTATTCCGAAGTGTGGTTTTGCCACCATTGCAACACATCAAAGTTCATATCAATATTCATTCTTAAATAACTGTAACGATTTACTTCATCGGATATATTTTCCGTAGTGGATTGGTTTGCTTGAATACAATTTGAGAAAAATAATTGGAATTCTTGTGGTGGTTCATGAAACGTTGAATAATGAATTGGACTTGGAGAAGACGATACAGACTTCGTAATTTCGGAAATACTAAATTGATTTCATGTAGGCAAGAATTGGTTGGTGGATACAGGAAACAAGCCGTGTAGTGAATAATACTTAAATTAGCAACGAACTTATTTTCCATTTCTTTTAATATATTTCGCTTTAAAGCTTTAATTACTTCATTGTCCGAGGTTTTTTCTTGGCAAATAGTTTTGAGGCTGCCAACTGTTAAGTAGGCGTAATTAATTGTTACATAATTGACTCCTTGCAGTTTCATACTTATAATATCTAATTCTTCAAAAATTTCCACTAATGCATGAAGAAGGGATAAACTTACATATGTCAGAAATTCGGTATGTTTCATTCCTTGAAAAAACTATTTCTTGAATCGTTGAAAAATTACTTGCGATCGATTTAAATGAATTAAGATGTGAGTTCCATCGAGTAATGCAATAATTTTTGAGTGATGTTGATAATATGTGCTGCAAAGACGATTTCTTGAAATATTTTACGAGCTTCTTGCAAGCGTCAAAACATGGCTGTAACGCTTGTGTGTTGTTTAAACTCGAATCCAAAACATTATTCAACAAGTGATTCACGCAATTAATCCGACTTTGGTCCTTGAAAGCCTTTACAATATTTGACCCCCTATCAGTAACAAAGGTTATATTTGTTATGCTTTCTATGTCAAAGTCTTGCAAAATTGAATTTAGTTTCAAAAGTACATTATTTGCAGAACACCTCTGAAAGTCCATAGATTTAACTCCCAAAACGATTTCTTTTAATTTTAAATCTTTTATATAGTGAAACGTGGCCCATAGAAAGTTTCTCTCGACAAAATCATCAGTCCAGAGATCACATGTTATAGAGGCTGCTTCGGTTTCAATTGCCATTCTTAATTCTTCTTTTAATTTTAATCTTTTTTCTATTGCTATGTCACCTATCCGTCGTGATATTGTTGTTGGGTCGGGTACCATATCTGATATATCTAAATTACTTCCATATTTCGTGCCAATATCGAGAATAGATTGCACTACCTTTTTAAAACCTGCACCGTCCACAATTGAAAAAGGGCGACAGTCCTCTACAACCCATTGCGAACATGCCATTAAAAAGTTTTCTTTGTCTGTATTATTTAATATTTTTAAGGCGATATTGGAATTCCGCTTGGTATAGCATTTGTGACGGATTAAATTGGAGGTTTGCTTAACGTTATATTTTAATATGTTATTGGACTTATAACAAATGACAATTCCTTCAAAAACGCTACCATTGTCTTTTTCTATTTGGCGAAAAACATCCCATATTTTGCTTCTACTATTTGTGTTCTTTTTTATACGGTAAACTCCATTTTCAATATTTCTTAACAGTTCGGAACTCATTGTAAAGAATTTTTTAAAAACTTTCAAATTGTTTTTCAATTTTTCGTTTAAAGTTTAATACTGAGTCAACTCAAAATGTCATATGCTTTTGTGAGTTATTTGATTTTTATACAAAACAATCAAACAACAGTAAAAATTTTTTATATATTTATGCTAACAGTACTTAAAAAACAAAAGTGAGTACATTCAGTTGTTAGATAGTCAATACTGATATTAAACAACATAACAAAAGCAAATTACATGTGAATGGACAGCGAAAGTGAATCAACTCATGCAGTTCTCTGATGTGTATGCATAGGGTACATGTTGTCTACGAAATATATCTTTAAAACATAGTGGAATAGATATATTGGAAATATTTGAATATTTCGAGTCATTTCGAGTCATTACACAGGCGCAGCCGTACTTAAAGCAAATGATTTAACTTATCTACCCGCAATAGTCGAATAGTTTAAACGGTGAAGAGATTTCTTTACTTCTCAAACAACACAATCAATGGCGAAAATGTGAATGCATTAGTTTGGTTGCAGGTTTGAACTCGGAGCTCTTATCTAGTGAAGTAACCCTTTTAAATAATCAAAAATCTGCCCTTTAGAGTCGTATTAAAAGTTCCCTTAAATTTTTTTTAAATCCTATAACGCCTCCATGTGAAATGACTCCATGCAGGTATATGAGTATAAGTATATTAAGATTTTTTGTTATTTGTTTCTAAAGTTTTTAACCGAAAAAGTGTTTTGATGAATATTTATTTACACGAAATACTCAATTGAAATCTCAGCAATACTAGAAAAGTGGAGGAATAATTTTTAAAAAACTGGTTACCAAATAAAAGTTTTGCCATAACACTTGTACTAGATACGTATGCTACTTCGTTATTGAATAGAAGCTATTAAAAAATCTGTATCTGTAGGCACAGACACAAATATTGATTATAAATTACACTTAAAGAAAATTATCAGAAAGAAAAGTAATAAAAATGCATTTTTTGCATTTTAAAAAGAAAAAAAAATATAATCATTAACGGCTGTGTGACCACACACAGCAGAGGTGACAATTTTAAGTCTTTCTAATCACCATAAACAAGTATTAGAAAGGCTTTTATTTGATATAAATTTTTTTTTTCAAATCGTAATAAAATTATATATTCTTAGAAGTTTCCAGGAGTAAGAATCCAAATAAAAATAATATACATATAAACAGAGTCATTAAATTAAGTCTCTGTAGGTTTTTAACTACATGTCTAGTGTGTAGGTAGCATCGTTTGGCTGGTTATTAAAACCCTCAACTATTTATTGCAAGCAAAACGTTATTTACAGAAATCCTCAACTAAACTCATAGAATAAAATTCATAAATTTATTGGAAATTTTCTTCTAATTTTCTATGAATTGTGTAAGAAGAAATTCGATTGAATTTGGTTCGAATTTAAAGTTTTGTTAGAGATAACTTTGCTTAAAGAATTAAAAACATTAATTGTAAAATAAAAAATATACTTTTAAAAGCTGTAATAAAAAATAATTAAAAAAATATCGAAATATTATTTAAAAAGTAAAAAAATAACACTAAAAACCCAATAGACTATAACCAAAGTTATAAAAATCTTGAAAAAGAATTAAAATATGCGTGTAAAAATTAAATATGCTTAAATATGCCGCTAAAAACAAAGTATGCTAAGTTATTAAATTCTGCAAGAAAATAAAAAAAATACAAAAATGCTACTTATGTGGGTACTGTCTTAATGAAATTTGTTGTTTATTCAATAAAAAATATGTAAAAGTCCTTTAAAACTTTAAACTAAACAAACTATGCTGAAATGTGCTTTAAAAGTTATATACGTATGCGTACCCAAGCCACGTTATTAAAAACAAATAGCTCTGAAAATATCGTGTTTAAATACACTTCTAACAATAAAAATATGCTTAAAAATGATATTAAAATTACAAAACAAATTTGAAAATCTGTAATATTACATATGCAGAAATGTGCTGTAATAAAAGCATATTTATTATTAAAACCTATTAAATTTAAATGAACCAAAAAAATTTGCTGAAAATGTAAAAATATGCCAAATAAAAAAGTCGAAATATGTTGTTAAAAATATAACAAAAAATGATTAAAAAATTGGAAAAATATGAAAATATGCATTAAAAAAATTATAAAAAATAATTTGCAAAAATATGTTGTTCAAATGTATGTGCCATATATTTGCTTTTAATGGATATGAAAAACTTTAAAAAAATTATAAAATATAATATGCCAGCGATTGAAATATGCAAATATGCCGCTAAATGTTTTTTTTTATTAAAATAAGAAGATCAAAATTTAAAAATATATTCTTAAATATATATATATGTATATATATTGTATATTAGTGTAATATTTACACTAATAGATTCTTTTAGGGTATTTATCGGTTCTTTCATTCAGTGCTTCCTATTTTTATATACATTATTGTAGTCGAAACTTGGTATTCGTCTAAGAGACAATTTGATGCCATTACCTGTGCAATATAACATCGTGTAAAATGGTGTGCTTAGAAGTGATTGGCACAGGCCTGCATGGAGCCGCCATTGGTATAGGTGGTAGTAGCAAATAATCGACTGAGACCTTGGAGGACTGAAGTGGAGAACTGTTTCGTGTGAACAGTGGTTGATTACGATTTATTCGTAATCGTAATCGTTTTCGTATTTATAACTTATTTTGAAGTTATAATGAAAAATAATTAAATGTAATTGAACACTTGAATAACTTTGAAGGAAAGGGAATACAGTTCTAATTCGGTAACCTGTGGAGTATCCGTTTGTTAATAAATACGGACCTGATGTTCATCCTGGAGTAGGTTTATTTGGCGTTGATAGTTGTGGTTTATGGCTTCGTCCTAAATAAATGCGTCTTAAGAAAAGCCATCCAGAAAAAAGCCTAAGAGAATCAAAACGTTCGATCTTGGTGGCTAGTTTACATCATCTCCACATGAGATCACAATGCCCTCAAGTGCCATGCACGTGCACAATATCCAATGTAGCATGAACTGAGTGGCACGTAGCGATGTCCTATTGAAATCACATGTTGTTGATGACCAGATCGTCCAAACAAACTAAAAGAAGTTTCTCTCCCTTGATAGTGACGGTCTGGATACACCAAACAATAACTTTTTCGCATTGGACGCTCTTGGAACTCGTATAAATTCGTATGGCCTCTAATTCACCAATTTTGTTTTGTTGTTGAATGTATGGATAATACTGTTGATGTTGAGGGAGTTTTGAATCACACACATGTTTCTTTAACACAAAAACACGAGATTTATGGGTCGCTTATGTGTGGAAATAGCAGTTCAGTGGAGTTGTCAGTTGTTGCGGTATTACAGATGGCAACAGATATTAAATATTTTAAAATTCCAGGTTCAAAACAATATTTTTTAGCAACTCAAGTTCGATCCATAATCGATAATAAATGGAAAAAAAACGAAGTTGATGCCCGTAACCTAAAACCCTATATCATTGAGGTCGTCACAAATTGAATTTCTCTGGTAACCGTAATAATTTCAAACAATGGCAACGGTAACCAAGAGATGTTGGTATTGGCAATCATTTAAATAGACCGTCATTCAATCTGGGACCTTGGTGTCTAAAGTCAACAAATGAATATTTATGGGTTTTCGAAGGAAAAATGTTTGGCATGGTAAATATGATAGAGAACAGACTTAGCCAACGTTACTAAAAGACATCCAGCCTAATGTTTTCGATAAGCACGTCGAGAGTACAGAAAGACGCAGAAGGACGGTAGATGCCGGATTATTCAGTCGACGACCAGCAAAAAACCTTTCATATCGTGAAACACATCATATCGTCTGCGCACACGCCTTATGCCATCTGAATCCTTTAAATTAAACTTAGATTCGTCAGAAAATAGTACAATCCTCCATATTTTGACACTCCTGTTGAGATGGGCCTTGGCCTATTCAAGTTTCGCTTTTTTATTTTTTGACGATATAAAAGTTTTTTTTTGCTGGTTGGCGACTGAATAATCCGGCATTTACCGTCCTTCTGCGAATCGCTCTTTCGCTAATTTTTAAACATAAGCGGTTTCGTATGTGACTAGTAGATGCTGTGGGATCATTTTGGATTGTCCTTTTAATTAAGGAGACTTCATATCGCGAAGTTTCACGTGGTCTTCCTCCAGGATGAGTAGAAGCTGTGCAACCAATCTGCAAAAACTTTTTAATTAGCCTCGAAATAATTGATCTGTTGATCGAATATCTTGCACTAAATTGATCATAACCCAAACGAGAACTTGTGGGAGATCGTTAACTTAAAAATCAACCGAGAAAATTAGAAAACTAAAAAAGATTTATTTGAAGCCGCAAAAATAGCCTGGGAAGAATTTCACCTGAAATAATTAATAATTTCAAATCTTCTATGCCTTAAAAGAATGGCGTGTGTCATCCAGAATAAAGGATTCGCAAAGAAATATTAATTTCAATAGTTTTTATCTGTACCTTAAATTGGGGGTGCTTTAGTTTTGTCCGCTTATATTTGCAACTTAAAATGTATTTTGAATCATAACTTTTTTTTTATTGAATTCTGAATTCCTTAAGTTTGTGTTTTTCAATAATAAGGATATAAATAAATAAAAAAATAAAAAATAAAACATTAATAAGTTTGTTTTCTTTAAAAAATAATCATTTTAAAAAAATGTACTGAGGGGGTGCTCAGGTTTTGTCCGATACTGTATATTTAGCACCAAAGGCAAGCAAAGTAAGCCAACTCTGAAGAACGTTCTATTTTAAACAACAATTGAACGGGATTTTTAAATTTCGTTAATTTTTAATCATATTTAAAGGCAGTTAAGTAACAAATGCTGAAGTTTTGTTGCTCGATTTCTTTTCAGAATTAAAGAAAATCAAATTGAATTTGGGGCGAAAAAATAAATAAAAATATTTTACTTACCATTGTTTAATATGTTGTTGAAAATGTGTGGAGACAGCAACAAATTGTTGTTTGTTGGGTATATTTCCAAATTATCAACCAGCAGTAATTGTTGCCAAAAAATATTGGACTGTTGAAACCGCGATTCGCAGAAAAAACGCGCCCCTTTAACTGGCCCGTAACTGGGCCACAACCAACATATTGCATTTGATTTATGCCACATGCACACAGGCAACATTGACTTGTAAATTGTTGCATAAAATTGTCACGCGTTGTGTATGTATATGTGACTGTTTTACAGATTTCAGTTAAAATTTTCCTTGTATTACAATAGCGAAAGAAGACAAGGACAGCACATACAGTCGCTTACAAAAGTATTTTGCATCATCAACAATTTATAGACAATTTCCGCAATTACATTGAATTGTTGCTGTTGCTGTTCGTATTGCTGTCACACGATAGAAGGCTAGACGAGACAAAATGTTTGGAAATGTTATCAAACAATGCCCCTTAAATATGCCATTGTCAAAACAGGAACAAGCGAAAGAGAGAGACATAAAGTTAAGGAGTGTATTGAAAATCCTTGTCAAGGATTTCGTTTTCCTTCCTGTAGTTTTTTCTTCTTCTGTCTGGTAGAGGACAATAATAACTATTGTATTTTGTTGTTGTTGTCATTATTGTTATAAATTCTTAATTTAAATCATGACAAAATTACAATTTCCTGGCAAATTTCTTCCATTCTTTCGTTCTGGATTTGCATTTTTTTTGCTTGTTACTTGAACCTACATGTTGAATATTTAAAAATTTTTTTTGATCTTTTCATAGTTGAGCACGTCTTTCTTCTTCTTGTTTCTTTCTTCTTTTCTGTTATTTTTAAAAAGTTTATATTTTGTTTTGATTTGTCCTTTTTTATTGTTTAGAAAAGAAAAATATTTTTTTTATTTATTTATTTTTCCATCAACTGTCTGTATATTATGGCACTTTGTTCGAAGTTGGCTAGCTTGATGTTGTGTTCGGTTCGGTGAAAGCAGTAAAAATAGAGGGAAAATATTTACTTCCGTTTCAGTTCGGTTTTGTTTCTTGGCCAGGTAGGCTTTTTCTGGTTTATGACAACATGGCTAGACTTCCTGAAAAAGAAAAAAAATTAAAAAAAACAAATAAGAAAAACAACAATAGAATTATAAACATAATTACGAATATAAAGTATAATGCACAGTGGGAGTATAATAAAATAAATATTTATAATGAGTAGAATAATTACATTGCCTGTCGCAGTTGACATTATAAACGTTTAATTTCCAAAGCTTCCCTAGTCCTAGGGAGACAGTGTCTCAATTTGTCATTGCCCCGAACAAAGTTCAATCCGCGAATGTATTTAATTTTTGAATTAGGTGTAGTGGTAGTCAACAAAATATTCAAAGAGGTTTTCAGAGTTTGTAATGGTGGGTCATATGCAAAATATATGAATCCATTATTGCAAATGGAAAATTGAGCAAGAACAAGAACAAATTGAACATGAACTATACTTTGCGAAAATATTATCGAAAGTTCCATCGAGAGAAATTGCGCAGAAAACTGAAACACTTGGAATAGTTTATTGAAAGAGTTCATGGCTTAGGTGTCAATTTAAGAACCATAAGTATACTTTTTTTTTGCCGCGTAGGGGTGTTAGAATATTGCCACTATCCGATCTATTGTACTACAGACCAGTATTGCTATTATGTCTCTCATAATTCTCTTGCCCCGATAGACTTCAGGAGATTGTTCTATAATATCAAGTACTTAGTACATGGAAAAAAGACAGGTGTTGCTTTCTCACATGTTCAATAAAAGGGCGCAGATTATATATTTTCCAAATGTTTTGATTGTTTTAAAACCATTAGGTTTGAGGAGAATCGCCAACGCTCTGCATCTACCCTTTCACCATGTATACTCTTTCAAACATCTCTATTCACAATCTGCAGAAAGATTCTGACCCATTTCCCCTAACTGACAAATGTATCTGCACGCTTACGTCCGTGAACTCCCACATAACCTTCATTCTGGCCGGTGTTACCAGATTTTCCCTGTCTAACTAACTCAGTTTATCCAGAAAGTCCCATTCTATTGTCGAATTATTTTCGACCGAAACGAATGCTCGCATAACAACCTGACTGACACAGAGTATTGCTAGATTTTCCTATCCAAGTAGAATTGAGTTATCTTTCGATGTTTCCCCTCAGAAAATGGCCAAGAGTTTCCCGATGGTATTCGAATATTTAGCTCTAGGACGGAACACTTCCGATTCTGTCCGGTATATGTCATCGACCATACGTAAGCCACAGAATGCTCCCTTCTTTGTCAGGTTATGTAGTTTCCAAATTTTTACATATACTTCTATCATGTTTAATTGCAAAACAGTATGCAACGGATATAAATCTAACACAGCATACAGCACCACTGGATGATGCTTAGTTAGCTTTATCTACAAATAAACATATACTTTAGACATCCTGTACAACTGGAATAAAACGTTTATAGTTGCCTAAGTCCCACTGTTGCGTTTATAATTTGGTTTACAATGGAAATGAATTGCAATACAAACCTTTAAATATTTTATGCAACAATCCTTACGTTCTGCATGTCATTAACCAGCAAAATTTGTGTCGGCGACATTCATTTAAAAGGCAAGAAGTCACGGAACACTTGTTTAATTTTTATCTTTTTAAACTACGATTGTAAAAATTTAATTTAAATAATACGCACAAACTTTATTACACATTTTTTTACGCGTTACTATTAGGCACTTTTTCTTTTAATTTTTTCTCAAAATTTTTAAATTCAAGTGCAATCGAATTTGATTGACACTTTCACGTTATCTTGAATGGTATCCGTAACCTTTTTTATTATTTTTCTGATTTCTTTTAGAGATTTTTGTGCTTCATTTCCTACATAAATTAAACCAAAAAATAAATATTTTTTTTTATTTTTAATCTATTGAATTAAATTTAATTGAATTAAATTAATTTATTTGAATTAAAATTTGAAGTCGTATTTGAATTCATTTCGTTTGATTTTATTTTTCTTTAATTCACTTTGAAACCATTTTTATTCATTAAAACCGTGCACTCGTACTCGTATTTGCATTTTTATGTAAATTTTAAATATTTTTTTCTTATTCTTATTATTTAACAGCAATTCTGTGTATTTTATCGAACGAACATTTCAATTCAATTTTAAATTATTTTCAATTCGTTTTTAATTTTTAAGTTTTTATTCCATTTTTTCCTTCAAGTATTTTTGATTTTGTTTTTGTTTTTGTTTTACCGTCAATTAATTGCTTTCAGTCGTTGTTTATTGTAACTACTGTGAGAATTACATTTCATTTTGCCTCATTTTTTAATTAATTGCCTGCTAAACGTAGCTTGTTTGCTCGGCTCATATAGACACCATTGTTCACCGCATTTATCTGCAAAGATAAGAGTGTTGTTTGTTAACAGAGAAACATTAATTGTGGCTTAAATATTCAAGTTTTTCAAATATTCTATTTGTCAATTATTACTAAAAATTATTCGTTTCGAACGGCACTTATGGTTAATTAAAGGAATTATAGCCAGAACATGCAAAAACAAAAAATGTTTCGAAATCATTTGACACGCTATGGACAGGCTGACATTGTGCTGACCTTATTAATAAATTGTTTAAAGAATTAAATATACAGTTTAAGACATGCAATTTAAGCGGTTTTAATCTATTTTTGTTTTGTTGTTAACACAGTTCACATTGCTTTTTTAAGTACATGTTGCAATTGTTGTTGTTGCTGTTATAACTATTTATTATTGTAACCAAAGACTGTTATTGTTTGTGGATCTACTAACTCAGTGAATACCCTTTTTCTTGTTTGTTAACATTTGAAGCATGTTTTCAAGTGTATGTACAAGGAAACGCATTTATTCACTCCCTAACACACCCACAATTTGTGCTTTAATAATGCAAAGTATGTAATATGAAAATGAATATGTAATATCTTAATACACACATACAAACACCAATACATAAATATATATATATATATATATATATATATATATATGTTTGTTTGTGTTGTATGTGTGTATTAAGATATTACATATTCATATATAATAGTATCTTAAGAAAAAAAATATTAATAGATTAAAAAAGAGATGTTATGTACAGAAAGAGGCTGATATAGACGGAAAGAGAGGAAAATAGTAAAGCACAATAAAAAACGTTACTTTTAAAAAGAAATTTTAACAAATTTTCATTCTTTTCAAAAACTTTTCCTGCTTGTGTGTCTTGTTGTTTTTGTTTTTTATCCCACTTTAAAAGACAGTTAAGCATTTTGCATTTTTAACGTTTCTTCTTCTTAACTTATCAGCAACGGAGAGTAATTTTTCTTTAAACACTTAAGGATAAACACATGTATATTAAATGTATACACAGTCAAGAAAGAAAAGTTTCTCAAAAACATGTCGTTCCGAAGCGACTTTAAACTGTAGGTCCCGCCACTCATGTATAAAAATTAACGCACACAACATAAGTGTGTTGCAGTAATGACCAATTATGTCTGTATGTTGGAAACAACATCCGTCAGCCCACATTTGCGCTAAAGAATTTTTCTTTTAAATAAAAAGCATTAAATTTGAGCATTTTTAAAGGTACCTTTAGCTAAAGAGAACTGGAAAGTTACCTTTAACTTATTTTCGTAATTACAAATTAAGGATACAATTTTTCAAAAATATGGCAGTGCCGGAGTAATGTCGATAAAACTGCTCAAGTATACAAGTTTTTTTTTTCAACGCGCTGGCAACCACGGGTTTGGTTTTTTTGTTGTATATGCTCATTTTGTTTAAATTTGAAGTTGCCATAATGAAAATAATGGCAAGTTCAAACATAAAGTGACCTTTCAATGTTAAAGTTAGGATGATCCTCCCTTTAGCTTAACGATCACTTCTATCTTATTGAGTACTCATAATAACGAAAAACAATTTATCTGCCCGTTAAAATCCTCCCTTTAGTTAATGGCATGTTGTAATAATGGTCCTTAGAGTTGTTAACACAGTTCACATTGCTTTTGAAGTTGCCATTGTTGTTGTTACTAGAATTATTTGTTATTGTAACCAAAGACTGTTATTTTTCGTAAATTTAGTAATACAGTGAATACCATTTTTTTCGTCGTCTTTTAATATTTAAAGAACATTTGCTTTGTATGCAGAAGTAAACAGGTTTATTCACTCGCTAAAACACCCACATTATTCTTTAATAATGTAAAGTAATGTGAAAATTTATATGTAGTAAGACATCGCACATAGACACGAAATCATACTTCCGCATACAAATGTATGTAATAAGAAAATAAAATTGTTTACAAATTTCTAAACGAATATTAATAGACAAAAAAAGTGAAGCTAAATACAGAGAGAGGGCGATACAGAGAGAAAGAGGGGAAAAGAGTAAAACACAAAAAAAACGTTGTTTTTTATAAGAAATTTTAACAACAATTTTTCATTATTTTCAAAAATGTTTCCTTATTTTTATTG
Organism: Sarcophaga carnaria; assembly: GCA_958299815.1. Lineage (NCBI taxonomy): Eukaryota > Metazoa > Arthropoda > Insecta > Diptera > Sarcophagidae > Sarcophaga > Sarcophaga carnaria. The sequence continues at coordinate 94,142,650 of OY283149.1, forward strand.
TTCTACTCATGTTCTGCTTGTGCCTTGTAGATTTTCTTTTTTCCCACTTTAAATGGCACTTAAGCATTTTGCATTATTAATGTTTCTTCTTAACTTAGAACCAGAGTGTGAATTTTCTTTAGAGCTTAAACACTTAAGGATAAGCACATGTACATATTTTAAACGTATACACACAGACACACACATTTATAAAGCTCGTATGTACCCTATTACATTTTGGTTTCACTAACATAGACCAATAGCTTGAGCCACGAACATCTAAAATAAATTCTTTACTCATTTTTCCTTTCTCATTTTCTCTTACACATACTCACTCATCTTTATGTCTTAACAAATAGTAAAATATTGTATTTGTATGCATAGAATACTTTAAATTGTAGGTAGCAGACTGCTTACTGCAGTTGTAAATCATATTGCTTACAAGTTCTCTTTGATGTTATACCACATATAGAGAGAACATGAAATAAACATGAACAGTTAACAAAAAATAATAGGGGATTAACATACAAAATTTACTATTGGCCCGTTGACTTCTGAGCATAAACAGTGTTGCCAGTACTAGCAATATTATTATTAATGTGAGAACATTAACAACAGGCAGATTGTGAGGGGGAAGACGAATACAATCCATAAGCGCGGCGCTACGTGCCACATATGTAGCCCAGGAATCATACCACATTAGATATCTCGCACGAGCGATTTGCTGGCATGGCTATCTACTGAGGAGGTGAGGTGATCACTGAGATTGACCCCTTTGACCCTATTAGACTTTTTCTTGCGGGGTTTTTCTAAGTATGTTAGTAAGTCCCACACCACCATCGGTCAAATTCAAATTGACTTATGCTCTAGAGTCATGGAAACTCAAAGTCACATTCCTCTCGTTTAGCTCAACTGAAAGAAAAAAACTGTCCCTGTCAACGGGCATTCGTCAGTTGACTCCTGAGTTTGACAGTGTTAGCAGACTAGTGAAAAAAGTGAATTTCGTGTACTCATTATGTGACCACAGCTAAACTTAATAAATACGATGATCATAAATTTGATTGCTTGACTAAATCTTGATTCTCATCCCAAGCAATTGCACTACAGTGTTGGCAGATTTGAAATCATACGCATCTTACAGGTATCTTAGAGGTATCAATTCCAAATGATTAGTTCTGCGCACAAAGCCAATCGTGGAAGAACATCGTAGAAACCACATGGCCACGAAGACCAAAAAGTTGTTGACGGTTGTTGGTTTTGGAATGTAGAGGTCATTATAGTTTGTTTCAATGACCATTGACTGCTGATTTGAATACTACATTGTCGTGAATATAGAGATAGAAAACTCTCAAAATTTTACGAAAACGGCTGCCTTCCAAAATGTATCAATACAAAGTTTGTATGCAGTTCTACTACTGTATATAAACTATGTAGATATTCAAAGTAACCAAACAATACATCAACTATAAAACCGATGCCTGATTGCTTTTTGACTGCGTTAAAAATACATATTGACGACGTTTTGAAATAGAATACATTGTACATATTTTGTACAGCGGCATTATGAAACACGATACTTAGTTCAAATACAAAGCAACTAACATTTTGGAAGGCAGCCAACTTCATACGTTTCTAGATAGTTCCGTTCAACCATAGAGAAGAGTGATTTTTACAAGCGTTTAACTGTCTCCTTCTCTTTACCATATCACCGCAGTTACGAAAATGATTTTTATGGTGGATTTTTCAGGATTTTTCCATCCGGCAGTTATGGTAATTGGAGTACATTCGAGATATAGGCGACTATAATCTCTGGGCAAGGCCGGCCATTTAAGTGCCCACGTAAAAGCAGATGTATTCTCATGTATGATAAGAAGATAGCTAGGAGCAGGACTTCATAATAGCAGTGATGTTAGTCTAAAAATGCTAGAGCTAGAGGGAAGGCTGTAAAGTTTATTTTTTTCCAAGTTATTCGCTCGATAGCTAGTATTTTAGGAAAAATACATAAAGAGCTGACATTACCTTATGTGAAATATTTTTTGAACCAAATACACTTCTAATGACAAGACTTGAATTAATTTTTCATCTTTCTTTGGGAATGACTGTACTTTAAGTCTGAACTGTATGCTATTCTAGAGAACAGCTGAAGCATTACCTCAACTTGTTTGAGAATAAATCTACAAGTGAGAAACTATTATTACCAATTATCACTGTCTAAACGCGGTACCTCGAACTTTCACGAACTTTATTTCGTTGAATTTTAAAAAATAAAGCAAAAAAGCCTGAATTCTGATTGGCTTGGCAGAGGATTTATCAAATTAAAATATTTTACGGTTTTAGGGTGAAATTAGATTTCTAACCCTTCTGCCTTCCGTCTAATAAAAAAAATAATTAAACTATAATCATAAGCCATAATCACATAAATAAGAGTATTTAGTCCCTTACAAAAACCCTACTTTTTCTGCATTCTCTCCTTCTTAAAGCTTGTGTTTATTTTCTATTACAGACCCCAACTTGTTGACCCCCATTGATGATGATGTGAATTTCAAACATGTGAAGACAAGCTATTGTAAAAAAATTCAAACAAATTACTTGTATTTTAGCCGTTATTCAGAATTTAAGTTCAACTTTATTTCTAAAATCAGGGAAAAGTGTTTCATAAAAGTACCAAAAACAAAATCAGTGTAAAAAAGGAACCCATCAAAGGGATTGGAGAATGAAGTTTATCCTCCGTTATAGCAGCCATGGCTTCTATAGTAATTTTGGGTGTAATAAAGCAAAACCTGCATACGAGTATTTTGTGGTTTCCATTTAGAATGGATGTGACAAAAAAACGTCCTGTGCTATTTTTTTTTAGGGGGGGGGCTTTTACAAATTGAATAAAATTCATTATTTGTGTCATGTGAGGCCAGAATAAGAGCAAGAATAACTCTTTATTTCGACAAGGATGTCCTTTGCCACAGCAACTTTATTCATTGATTTTATTCTTCTTCTTTTCTATTTTTCATTATGTTTCTGATCTTTTTTCAGTTTTTGTTTTAAATGTGCAGAAACTTAAATCTCCATAGATTTTTTAGACAGGATCTGTAAATAACAGCACAAACATTCAATTCCGAAAATTAAAAGGCAATGGCAACATACACACAATTGCTGTGTAAGTAACATTTATGCTGTGGTTGCAATAGACTGTAAATGTTTATAAATGCGTAACTAAAGCGTTATATTCAGACAGAGACAATCAAGTAAATAAAGCAAAGAAAATAGTTAAAGGGTTAGTAGAGAAAAATGACCAAAAATACAAACGATTGTTAGGGGTTCAAGAGTTCATTTTTTTGTTCCAATCAAACATTGCCAGACATCGTTACAAGAAAAAAAAATCAATTATTAGAGGATAAATTATAAATTAAATTGATTACATCAACTTGCTATGAATATTATCTGCTCCTTACTTTGTATTCATTGACTTTGAGAAGACATTTAGCACCTTGTCCCACAATGTTTTTGATAGAAGCGTGCTATTGTAGCAATTTAATTATTTTCATCACTGTTCGACCATCTACTTCATGCTGTCGTAATAGTTTAACTTGCTAAATAATTTAAATAAAAACTAATTGATGATAACCAATACCAATAACAAGTGGTAATAATAAGTGTATTTGTACTGTAGTACTTATTTAAACTATTTTTTTAAATTGATAATTGAAATCAATTAGGACATTGGGGAAAAAGCTTATGACATATTGTGGCTGATAAAATAATACAGAAATAAACTATTGTATATTCAGCCTCTGTATGTATAGGGTTAATAGTCGTTATTAAAAAATAATAAATTTTGAGATAAATTACGTTAACAACTGAGCGTCAGAAAGCTGAAGCTTAGCTAATGGACTGAAATCCTTTTTCATTTGCATATATTTTATTTGCTCCGGCATTAATACGCTGTCTTAGGGTTATATCCGGATCCTTGGATATTTATATCAACATATATCTATATAACACATAGCAGTGCATGCCATACATAACATATGGTTACTGAGTATCGCAATGATGCCATTATTTGGACCGAAGTAGAACAGTTAGACCTAACAGTAGAACAGCGTACCTAAACTAACCTAAAACAAGTGCCCATTAATGACCTTTGGCCTCATTAACTCTTTGTTGCCAAACAAACAAAACTTAGTACTGTTTGTTTTCATATACTCTTTCTTTTCTTCTAAAGCAGAGAAAAAAAGTAAAACTTGAAAAAAGTTTTTAATTTCCACCAGCATATCCTATCTCCAAGGGAATGCTGTTTCAAAGTGTATTTAATAGAATGAATATTTAAATATTTTATTTCTACTACTCTGAGCTGCATTTTAATTGAATTTTACTCTGCCTGATGTACACAAAATCAATTTCCCTACACAAACCACACACCAGCATTATAAATAAGTTATTCAAGTTATTCTGCCGAGTGTTGCCTGGGAGGGTATGCTGCTGCTGAAATGAAATCAAAATCCTTTAACACTACATTTCCGTCAAACGGTAGGTAAATACTTAATTTTACTCTTACGCTATACGTATTGTGTGGAGGGTGAAATGGATATGGGGAGATGAGCTGGTTGAATTTTATAGCAGGCTTGACCACTGCTTCCATTGCTTAATATAACCACTACCACACCCCGTTTAGTTATTAAACTATACATCAGTTTATAAAGCAAAAAACCTTTAAAACTAAATTGAAAACTTCAAATTTATAGAAATATCAACAACAATAACAACACCAAGAAAAATATAAACAAAGCTATCAAAACTAAAACTTGGAACGGCAGGAGAGCAATGAGAAATAAAAAACGAAATCCAAAAGCTGAAATAGAAGTGAATTTTTATGGACATACCAACGACAGAATATCCCAACAGAATCATCAGGAACCGCATTAACATCATCACCAGCATTAGCATAAGCGTCAGCTATAAATAGTATCATAGTGGTTGCATGAATATTTCAACGTGGTTTCACTCATACTATACGACTGTCGTTCCAAAAGGAGTTGTATTTTCAATTCAAAACTTTGTCTGTGTGTTTGATTTTGTTTATATTTTTAATGTTTCTGGTTACGTAAGGGGATTCATTCTCATCCTGATTAACTTCATTTGCAGAAGCCACATTGCCATCATCATTATCATCATTATTATCATTATATTTCACATGGTTCTGGTACAGCGTGCACCAATTGCTGGGTGCCTATTTGGTTCGTTTTTTAACAACTTTTAGGTTCTTAAGGGAAAATGGCCATTTGATGTTTTGATTTTCTTGTCAACATACTGTCTGTTTATTACTGCCGAAAATATGGTTGCCATAGTCGTTTAATTCAGTATGAACAAATCCTATAATATTATCAATCGTTTTCCCAATTGAAATTTTCTCAAGAACTACTGCCCGCATGCTAGTCAGTTAGACATTCGAACTCTTGTCTAGGTTTTAAATTTTGATGGTATTCTAGTTGCGAATGGTCTAACTAAGGCAGGCACCAGATGTATGTTTCTGATTTTGATTAAACAACTGATCCTCACCTAAAGGGGAGGTTGATGGTCCAAAGAACTTGGCAAATTAGATTCCAATATTACCACGAGAAACCTTATGCAGTGTTTAGTGTTCAATTGGCGCACATACACTGCCTGTCAATAGTTTAGAAATTAGATCTATTGACCTCATTTAGCAGGTGTTTTTAACTTCCATAACAAATTCGCAGTCTTAAGAATTTAATGTAAAACGAAAAGAGTAAAGTATGAGTGTGAGTATAAGTAAAGCTTTACAAATTTTCACCCGATTAAATTTTAATTCGAATTTTAATTACAATTGTATTGCATTGAGGCTTTATCTATATATCTTTGTATTTATATTGTCGTTGTTGTTGTCGTTGCATTAGATTAAATATTTTTTTCTGAAATAAATCCTATCAAACTCAACAACAAAGAGAATCAATTAATTCATGGCAAATATTTGAAACACAGACATCTATATACACACACACAAAGTAACTCAACAGACTGTGTGATAGTGATAGCGTTGGACAGAGAAAGAGAGAGGAAAAAATAATTTTAATCTGCCACGCCATCAATAACAGTCAATTGACTTTAGGAAAATAGTTTAGAAAAATTGAAATTTCATAGATAATTGTGCGAAAAAGAGGCCTATTTAATGGTGAATTTAATGTATAATTAAAAGCGATCTTAAAAGCAATGAAATTTAAATACAAATTATAAACACGCTGTTGTTTTGCCATTTAAATATGTGAAGTAAAGTGAGAGGGAGTCCTTAATCATGTTATGTATATAATCTGGCTTCTCATAATCTTAAGTAAATAAGCGAAGTAAAGTGAGATCAATTAATCATTAATTGAATATAGAAACCATTTGAATTGGGGGATCAAATTGGATATAATGTAGGGAATCTTTGATATGCATTGTCTTTTAATTTTCATCTTTCAAATCAAAGAAATTTAGGAGTACCCAACCATGGCAATATTTTCCTCACTTCACACCCTAAAAAAAATTAAATGAAGGTTCTTGCATCTCTAGGAAATTTGTGAATCATTGCGCTATTACTGCCTCATTTTCGTTTCATAAACTGCAGAATAATGCAATAATTTCCGAACTTCAGCCTGTAATGTTTGAAAATCTTTTACCATAAATCTAAACGAAAATAAATTCACAAATCATTGATTGATCTTCTGGAAAAAACAGACACTAGACTGCAATCCTTCCTTTTTTTATCCAAGGTATTGGAGAACATCATGGCCAGACAAATCGATGAACATCTGAGGGGCCACAATTACTTAACGGTCAATCAGTCGGGCTTCATGAAAGGTACCGCTCTGGTAAATATTGTTGAGGAACTTAGGTCGGAACTTGATGGGAATAGTCTGGCGTTCTTGGTTCTGCTTGATTACTCTAAGGCTTTTGATACAGTCGATCACGCGGTTCTATTGAAAAAGCTCCGAAAACTGTTTTATTTCTCCGAAACTTCCTGTAATCTAATTTATTCTTATTGACGAACAGATTTCAGAAGGTTCATTTCAATGGAAATGTTTCGGATCCACTTAATACTAGTAGAGGTGTTCCCCAGGGGTCTATACTTGGACCTCTGCTGTTTTGCATGTACATATATAAATGATCTACCTGATGTTTTGGTTAACTGTAATGTTCACATGTATGCTGAATATGTGCAGCTTTACACATGTACTCCAAGGGAGAATATTTATTTTTGTTTAGACTACATTAATCGTGACTTAGCGAATATTGACGGATGGGCCTCGGCCAATGGACTATGCATCAATCCTTCTAAGTCTAAATGTATTATACTTTCGAGAACACACGGATCATTTGTCATACCTGAATTGAGTATCAGGGGAAATAAAATTGAATTTGTCAGGTCGGCTACTAATCTGGGTATTGTCTTTAATGACTAATTATCGTGGTCTACCCATATAAGTGTCATTGTTGGCAGAATTTATGGCATGCTTCGAAATTTGTGGGCTGTCATAGATTCAACTCCTTTTGTCATTCGCATGCAACTTGCTAAAACGTACTTGATTCCGGTACTTTTTTATGGATGTGAAGTATTTGCAAATTGAAGTTATGATGACAACCAGAAACTTAACCTGGCGTACAATAACATAGCCAGGTATGTTTTCCTTAAGGGGCGTCGGGATCACATTTCTCATTTAGCTTACCAGATTCATGGTATCAAATTTGATAATCTCCTGAAAATTAGATGCCTCCTTCTACTTCATAAAATAATTTACAGGAAACAGCCGAAATATTTATATTTTAGAATTAAGTTTGCTAGATCCCACCGGGGTGTGGGGATTTTTACAGCAACGTTTCAGGACTCGTCTGTCTCAGCGACAGTTTTTTATACACACCATTACTCTTTGGAATTCTCTACCAAATAACATCCAAAATCTGGGCAATGCAAACGCATTCAAAAAGGAGTTATTCAAATTATTTTCATAATTAAAATTTTAACTTCATATTTGTAAATTTTGTGATTTTATCTTTTAGGTCATCATTATTATTATTAATATTATTATTATACTTATATGTAATATATTTATGTACATAAATTAACTTTGTTTTCTCTAATTTTTTATATTTAATTAATGCCAATTTTTTATATCTTATTGATTGTAAACATAGCACTGTCACTTATAAGATTTCGTATATTGTTGTGCTATGTAGATCATAATAAATCAAATAGATAAAAATAAAAAAAAAATAAAATAAAAAATAATAAACAAAATAATTAAACAAAATGAATTAACAAATCATTGGTCTTCTGGAAAGAACAGACACCAGACTGCAAAAAAATAGTAGCTGCAAAAGCATCCGTCACCTCTTATTTGTGGTAAATTTTAAATTTATTTGCCATTTCCTTAGCACTCTTAACAAAGTGTCTCCGGGAAGAGTGTCTCATAGAGCAACGAACATACACCACCAGCAACACAACATTTAATCATCATCGATGACTACGAAAAAACCAAAATCTTTCAATATAAAATGAGTTGGAGACCCAGAAGGAATAATAACCGTTTAACTAAACTGAACTAATCAGTTGAAGTGGGACAAGAGAACGTCTTTTAATGGACAGAACAGAAACAATGTTTTCTGTAACGATGTTTCACAACAATATTTAGTCAAGATTACACCCCAGGTTTTCATTCCCTAATGTTGCGTGTTTAAATTTTATCCATGAGTTTTTGAAATTATTTTCATGTCATTTTATTTACTTTCAGAGATTTTGTTTTTAAAGATTACTGAGAGGAAGTCGCCTAGAACCACAAGCTCGTGCTAATAAGCTTCAACACTTCAGAATGTCTTTACAACCTTGCCAAGTCCTTGCACAGAGGACACGTTGGAAACACCACTTTTACTATAGGCTTTTACTCTTCCTACGCATTCTTCAGTTGTTAAACGATTCATACTCGCTAATCGTCACTGTTACCAACCAGCAAGTTGAGGCTCGTCAGGGCCACAAGGTTTGGGAAGATATTATAGTGTGATCCTTTACTTATCCAAAGCTTTATGAAAGAGTGTATGATGGCAGTAATTCAGTATCTCTCTGTAACAATGAATAACAATTTGCCTGACCATACAATTCTAATTTTGTTTAGACATGCGAGATGTAGAATTTAAAATCCTGTACAGCATGGATTTCCTATTGGGTTAACCTTGTGGTTTACTCCTTCACTGCCTCGTTAAACTAAAAGAATAGTTAGTTGGTGCTAAAATATTACAACCTTAACCTTAAGGTTTTTAGACACTTTCATAAAATTCCCAAAGGACAATATCAAATGACACTGACAATGGCAGCCAATATAAACGATGGATAAAATTATGGAACATTACGAGCGAATATGCTATAAAACCAACAGCAACAATAACAGCATCATCAGCCATACCATCATATGATGATGGTACTTAAAAAAATCCAGCATAAAAAATGGGTGAAAAGCAAACGTTAAAAAAGCGGTGAACGAAAAACTGTCAATTGACGTTGACTGTGCTTATATCTTAAAACTTTTTTGTCTTTCTCCCAAGTCCGGTTAACAAAGATAGACACGGCCATTGCAAACAGCTCTCAAAGGAAGAGGTAAAGGGATTAAAATCATGGCAAAAACATGGTACAAAAACAGCCAAAACAATAATGCCATGAAAGCATTCATCATCATCTTCGAAGAGCAACAAACGAATGCTTTGGGAGTAACAGAAGAAAAATATTGCGCAGCAACAAAAAGTCAACAACAATGGCTTTTAACAAATGGAACAACAACAACAAAGGATCTGATTTCTAAGCGTTTGCAACTATAAAAATTCATTGCAACCGAATAAACAAACAAAACAAGAAAAAACTTTTTTCTTTTGATGTTGTTTTCTTAGCTATTATTGTATTTTTGTTTAAGAAAATGCATTTCCTTGCAAGCCATGACCAAAGGAATCTTTATTGAAGTGGAATCGAAGAAAAAAATTCTTTTAGACACGCACACTGAAACATGTAGAAACGTCTGCCTCATCTTCGTCAGATGTTAGATGGTCGTTTGGCTAGTCGTTCACTTGGAAGTATTAAACAAAGTTACTATTATAGTTAAACACTTGCTATAGTTTTACTTGCAATATTGAAATTATAGAATAACAATGATTCATAGACATTTTATGTTAAATTGTAAAAATAATTTTTCATTCACTTTGGTTTTGAATTTATAGACCGAATATACATACATTTTTGTTAAACATTAGAAAACATTGTTTATTTCCAAAACCACAATAGTTACAATATCAGCAACGACAACAACCAAAATAGAGAAATAAACAATAAAACAAAATTTTGTGTATATTTCTACTTATGTATGTAAGATCCGGCGTCGGTTGAAGTCTATTTCGAAATTATTCGTCCACGTACAGGAATAAGCGCACGTAATCAAAAGAACTTTAACTGCAAGGCAATGTTTAAACTACTCCTGACTATTTTATAATTTTAAACTGACATGACACAGTCTTGTTAGATTTCTAGGGAACTTGAATCTGTGTCAACGATTACATTGCAATTGTGCATTGTGTCAACAATACATTGCGGCCTTATGAAAACGATATTAAATGTGAAAACTCTCTACAAAGCTTTGACGGTTTATGAGTTGTAACCGCAGTAAATATTTTCATTTTATGAGTGCATATTTCTTCGCTCGCTATATCCAACACTCAAGTTGTAGTCAGTGTGACAAAAACAATAAGCTATCTCGTATAATTGGCTCGAAATAAAATTAAAATGCAAAATTTATAAATCGGACCAACTTTATAGTCAGGAAAAACAAAAATAAACCATAAAATACCAACTGAAAGTAATCAAGTACGAGTAGTATGATGATGATAATGAATTAAATAAAAACAACACAGAAACAAAAATAATAAAAATATTAAATAAAAAATTTCTACAATACCAACAACAATAACTAAAATAAAAACTAATTTAAATTTAAATTGAAATCCTGAAATTTATTCTTAATATTTGACTTTTTGACAAACATAAGCAGAAAACAAAAGCATACAGCAGAACCTCAGTAGAGAGAACAATTCAAATATTATGAATGTAATATTCTCGCTAAGTAAAAACGCCTCTTGAAAACACAGAGTAAGAAAATTGTTACGCCTTTTATAACAGTTTCCATCGACGTTAATTTTACGAGTGAAGTTTTTTTGTAACTGCTCAGCTTCACAAGTAAGCGTAAGTTGTTAGCAAAACTATGCTATTTTGCACGGCCTCAGTTTGGTGGTTGGCTTTAAAGAAAAAGATCATCAAATCACGTTTGGGCGTATTGTGAAGATGGTGGGGATTATGATACCAAATGCTCCGATATGAATGCAAGCATTTCTAAATATGTTCTAAACCTGATCAAATTTCACCTGAAGAACCTCATTATAGCTATATATAGGGAAACTGGTTTCTTAATACACACTCCCGGAGACTGAAGGAATCTCATAATGACTTCTGCAGAAACTATATGGACCATGAACACTACAAGTGTTTAACGAGCTGCCAAGTGAAGTCAAAAATGAGAATAATATAAATGTATTTAAAAGAAAATGTATTTATTATATTAGGAATATTTCATAAGAGCTTTTGTTAATTCGGTTAAATTATTTTACAATGTTTTTAAACAAAGTATTACAAATACTACTAAATAAATAAATAAATAAATAAAATAAATAAAAATGAAGAACAGGAGATCACAAGAAGAATTCTTCAGCATCCAGAATTAACGTGTCTAGTTAAAGGTGATTTTAATTCTATCCAAATGTCCATAAAACAAGTGATGGTTGAGAGTCAACCAGGGAATTGTAATTATGTGGCGAAACCTTAAGCAATGCCTATTAGGGCTGCTGCCAATTCAACCTAACCTAACCAAGTGCTTTAAATTTCCGTAGATTTTCTTTTCACCTCATTTTACTTAAAGATTAAAGATTAGGTAAATAAACCTCGAGAAGAAATAGTGGACATAACTTCCACATTATCCTGCTTAAACCTTTAAAGACTTTTCTGTGGGTCTACCTCAGATCTAAAGCTAATGCCATAAAAAGTCTACCCATCGACTGATGTAGGTTTACCTTTCCTATAATCCACTGTATTTTTTTTGTAACAACAACCCTCTCTCTATCTCTCTCCATTTCTCCCTCGCTTTCTTTATTTGCTTAAATGTTTTAAATTTTGATTCTTTTGTTGGCTTGTTTTTCACTTTTCTGTTTTTGTTTTGTAGATTTAATAAGACTAAAAAGGCAGTCGTTTATGCTATGCTCCTGGCTACCTTTTTTTTTTTTTTTTGTTAAAAAGGATCAAGTTAAGTCAAAGCTATATGCTGTTGTTGCTGTTGTTGTAATTCTTTTTGTTTATGCCTTTAGATTTCGGTTTTTTAAAAGCAGGAAAAAACAAACAAATAACAAGAAATTGAAGCAACAACATTGATCTGGTTGTTGGCTTTTAAAGTTTCCACTTTTTACCCGCTTGCTTTACTTTTCATATTAACGCCATGATTGTGTTTTTTTTTGTAGGAAACACTGCGCTGATATTGAAGACGAAAAATTTAAATTTTATTTTTAAAATATTTTCTATTTATTTCTTATTTTGTTGTTGCTGTTACAGAATGACCACTAAATAATTTTAGTTGCTGGAAATACGGAAAAAGTATAAAAGTTGGTTTAAATGCACTATGGTCGGAAGATTTCAAAAACTTACAATTCAAAGCATGGTTAAAGTACATCAGACAACATATGGTAAGTATACAATCTCCTCTTGGTTTGCGTCTTCGACGTTTTATATAACATTTTGAAGGAAAAAAACTCTGTTGTTTATACTCACTTAGTCACAATCATTGTACTAAGCAGAGCGAATAAATGTAGAATGATTCTATTGCCACAACTCGTACTTATAGCTCGGTCAACTACCAATTAACTGCAAATCCGAATATTTGTAACACCAATACGGTGTTTTATATTTCCAACATTCAGGTGTTTTGTTCAGAAATGAACGTCGCACAAATAATATTCTTCTGATGAATCATTCTGTCCAGGACGCAATTAAGAGGGAATCTGGAATCTTCCAGACCTTCTTAGCCATAGTCTCCATAGGTTTAATATTCACAACCAAGTGGAAGGACATAACTCAGCCTTCTTAGTTTATTTAATCTCGATGTCGATGTTTTACAGGAGGGGAAGACCAAAAAAATGCTCCTGGTTTGAATTGGTAACCTTTTTTAAAAATAACAGTAAATAGTGATGAATATTGGGTCACGTGTGACATGTTAAATGAAAACAGCGACTCGCGATTAGAAATGAATTGTTTAGGCAGTGCCTAAGCAATAAACAAGGGTGATGGCATTTTTGGTGGGATTGGTGGGAAACTATCTACTATGAGTCATTCACCAGCTTTAAACAATAAGAGAGGATTTGTGATCTGCCATCAACCTAGTCGCAAGTCGCCGTAGTCTAGAAGGTAGTGTGTTGGCTTATTAGACGTAAAGCCAGGGTTCGAACCCCAGGCCAGACATCAAGACCAAATACTAAAAGTATTTCTTCGGCGACTTCCTCTCAGCAGATTTCTGGCAAAAACTCTGAGAGTAAATAAATTGCCATGAAAAGTTTCTCAAAAATCTGTCGTTCGGAGTCGACTTTAAGCTGTAGGACCCACCACTTGTCTTAATTGACAAGTACACGTCCTCTAACCTAGCCTATTAACCTACCGACTACGATTTCCACGGCTCCTAAGCTTACTTGGTAACACCTTAGGCTTCTATTATATATTCCTGACTTAAATATTAAGTGACTACCAACAATTTCCTATCGATTGCAGACAATTTTGTTGGTAAGAAATTTGCCGCAACAGAACTTAAGAAAAACCAATTGCTTCAGTTTCGAATAGGAAGACACAAACAATACCAGACAATATTAAAAACGCAATGCAATTACAGCACATTCTCCCTCTTCTGATATCGTAAGCGCACAAAACTATTTTTCTCCAATTTAGTCGCTAGGCAGCTCATAGTGCTTTTAATCATGTTCTAAGTAGTCGCCTTAATATCTTAAGCTTAAACCACAAATATGACTGGAGATTGGAAAACGTTATTGGATGTAACAACAGACAATAATAATAATAATAACAAAACAGACAACAACATCAAGAAAATAAGCACATTTAAATACAAAACATGTGGATCTTGAGTTTGTTTCCTAATATAGTAGATTGAATTTTTTTTCTTGTCCACACCCATAACTGAAAAGTAATAGGAACTGAAAAAATGAGACAAAAAATATGAAAAAATCTCATTTTCATCCACTTCAAATATTAGGCTTCGTTTCAGTAGCCATCATCTTTCAAATACACGAGGCTATGGAAAGTGAATTTATTTCTTCTTTTTTCTTTTCGGTCCATTCAAATATACACTCATTTAGTTGTTCTCTTTGGGTACTACTTATAGATGCCAGAAACCATACACATACAAAATTTCATTCAATTCTTTTGCATCAGCATACCTTCTCCTCTATTTTCTTTTTGTGAGTTTGTTTTACTCCTTCTGTTTTTTTCTATTGTTTCATTTCATTCCTTCCATTTTCAAATACTATTCACTATGGCAAAACATGTTTGACAATTTCTGCAATAATTTTTCTTTTTTGGATACCCTACACCATGCTTAGCAGAGTAATCTTGGACGCCATCTATTTCATGTGACGAGTTTGTCTATATCGCGACTTATATTTGTATGATACAGAACAAAGTAGCCGTAGCCTAGTAGGTAGTTTGTTGGTTTATTAAACGCGAGGCCACGGTTCAAATCAGGTCAGTCATGTCGAACAGACCGGCGGCTTTCTCTCTGCAGATTTCTGGAAAATTATTCTAAGAGTAAATAAGATTGCCATGAAAAGTCTTTCAAAATTTTATCGTTTGGAGTCGACTTCAATCTGCAGATCTCCCGCCACTCATGTATAAAATTAACACAACACACAATACAAATGGTGTGAAAAGCTAGATCGTAATCCAGACTGAAGGATTGTAATGACCAAGTATGTATGTATGTATGTATAATCATAGATAATGTCATACAAACAATCACAAACACCTAGAGTCTCTGGTTTGAATCAAACTCAGGGCCTCAGCCATTTAAGTTCTACAGACTAGCAACTACACCACGATAGGAAAACAAGAAGAAGAAATCGCTTCTGAAACTAATGAACACGAATGAAATGGTTCGTGAAGAAAAAGAAGAAAATTGAAGTTCAAAGGAAAAGAGCTGAGCGAACATGAATCATCCACAGCCTCTATTCGAAATAAAACACATAGGGCAGTGGAGTCATTAAATCCGCAAGAGTTGTCCAACCTCTACTAAAGCTTTTTTTAACAACCTTAACAGAACACTGTTGCTGTTTAACATTATCTATCTGAACTAGCCCACTAAGTTAGGAGCAAATTCTATTCTAAGTCTATGAGTACCATACCACATTCGAAGGAAAGTTCCAAGGCCTCTTAATATAATCAGCAATATAGTCACATATAAAGTGAATTGGTATTTAGAAAATTGGCTTTGAAACTATCAATTGTTTACTGGAAAATTCCCTAGAATATCAATGGTCACATATGGAGCCTCTTCCGTACCGTGGTAGTGGGTTATCTATGATAATCGTGCAAATCGTGAAAATTAGCTCTCTCCATCCCCCACTTGCTACAACACAACCAGTGTTGCTCGATGTAAATACTACACCATCCAAGACTAACTTTTGCTGGATCAATATTACGTTGAAGGGGTATAATGTAGTCGAAATTGACCGTCAAATAAATTTCTAATCCAAGCATTTTGGATTTTATGCTTCGTTTTTGTTCTTCAAACTGTAGCTGAATTTAAAACAAAAACAACAACAAGAAAAAAATCTCCAAAAAAAGATTACAAGTTTATCTTCTCTGTCGTCTTGCCATTCATCCATCCAGCCATTCATTCGTCCGTCTAATGTAGTTCTAAACTCTAAAACATGTCTAGACTACGAGGCTGTATAAATTATACAAAATTTTTCTATTTTATTTGACTTTCAAACTCTACACAAAATAATGTGAACAACTTCCATATGCAAGTTTTGTCTTCCTTTCACAGTGTACAGGGTGATACAATTTGCTGTACTTTCTGTCTACACAAATGAATGAGTGCCGCCATAAAGCACAAGAGCGCTACTCTCCATTGGGTTACACTGTGGCTCATTTTCATCTCGATTTTCTGTGTTTTTCATTTTATTTTTTTCTCTTGTGTGTGAGAAATTAAATTTCAAGGATATAAATTTCATCTATACTTTTCATCTGTACTTTACAAAAAATGGAAATTGTAACACAGGCTAAAATAACGTGATTAAAGTTTAGAAATTCTACCATAAATTTTAGGAAAATTTAATTTATTTAAGGCTCTATTTCCCGAAGTATGTACATACATTTTGAAAAAAACATGGAAATTACACAAGGTTACATAAAAGAAAAGACATTGCATAGCTTATTTATGCCATATGGATCTTCGCTTTTTTACTTTCCGATTGTATAATAATTCCCTCATAACCCAGAGGATTTTCTAATTCTCCGTTTTGACATAATAGCTGAAAGCCAGTAAATTAATAAATCCATGCAATATGTGTCCTTAGGGCACAGGAATTCGCACTACAGTTTTGTCTGATATCGTATGATACATAATCAGTTGATAAGCTATGACGATAACAACTTGTATCAACTTTGTCAAAAGAAATCCAATATCGATAATTAATACAGCAGTTCTGTTCCATCACCTCTTCTGACGTAATAAATCAAACCAGATTTTAATGAACTTTATTTTCTAATAAAAAAAGGACCACAAGAAGAAAAACGTTTTCACTTTCAGTCTTTAATTCTGTTCCTGTTCTTTTCGAAAACTAAATAAATGAGTCAAGGTTAATTTGGTAACCATTGTCTTAATTAATTTTATTAATAAAAACACAACAAGCAAAAACGACAAAAAAAGATGCACAAATAATAACAAAACAAACACTTTAACTCTACGAAATCCTCATTGTTCACGCCATAGAAGACAAGACAACACAAGACAAGTAACATAGGCAAGCAACAGCAACACAACTCTTGGTTCTAACGAGAGCTGTGTGGGGGAAATGAGTGCGCGGCCACAAGGAGAATAAAGAGAAGAAAAAAACAACAATAAATAACTGCAATGTTGTTTGATCATAGACTACTAAATAACAACAATGATGACAATTATTATAACGGTGCACAACAAGTGAATCGTATTCTTGTAGAGATTTTTTTCGATTTTTCGATTCTCTCAAAACGGCAACAGAAAAAAATCAACACGAATAGAAAAACAATTCGATTAAAAGATAATACGAAGCAAATACACAATTAACAAAGTGAGAACAAAAAACTGAAAGTATGAAATATTGGCAGCAAGAAAAAGGAAGAGAAACACTAACTACGGTTATGAAATATAATCGTCATACAGGGTGTTTAAAATTCGAATTTTGAATTCTATTTTCTCATATATGTATAGTGAATCCAATAGCATAATCGAAAACAATTTTGAGACGCATGGGAACATTTTTTAAATTAAAATATTATAGGAATGCATTGCTGCTGAAATTTAACTCCTTAATTTTAATTGATTTTACGGGACGGGATTTTGGCGGGACTACACTACGCCTCTGACTCTGAAAGACAAATTTGAGAAACTTTTCATGGCAATTTTTAATTTTTGAGAGAAAACCCCGCCACAATAAATATTTTTTTTTTATTTCGTTCATTTTCGAGATGTCCATTGTACATTGGACAACGCATTATATTAATTCACCGAGACTGGCAATTGTATCGAACCCGGAAGGCAACACAAAACCTGCCACCACTTGAAGACGACAGATAGAAACTGAATTGGTCAGTATTAAAGTTATTGGATCTTGACAGATCGCGATGCAAGAATTTCGTTGCGGCACTTTCATTGTGGAATCATAAGAACATAAGAATTTTTCTATTTAGACGTAGTAGCAGATCGTGTACTTATATTGAAGACAACTGGAGAAGGTAGCTGATTTAAAATTAAACAAATTGCTGATGATAGGATTGTTTGGGATCAATATGAAACGATCCTCTGTTCCTAAGTGGAATTTCAGTAACAAAATAGCTTCATATAGCAGTTTAAAACACAAAAATTTTTAAATCATTTCTTACAAAATATCTGACAAGACCCATGTAAAATGAATTACATTTGAAATTTTAAAAATCAATTGAAAAAATCACCAAGAAATTTTTAAATGCTAACGGTATCAAAATAATATTCTTAAACCATAAACAACAACAATGACAATACAAAATAAAGCAAAAATATTTGTTGTGACTAGACGGAGGCGCCATAAATTTAGTTTTACATCATTTCGTGGTTTCCGTCGGCCATAAACAATAACAAAAACAATATTAAATAAAATCCAAAGATTTTTAAATTTTTATTTTTAAAGGGTCTACATTTTTTAAGTAATTTTCTAACGGAAAGTGAAAATTATAAAACTTACCTGGTATTTCCAACAGAAAAAATATCCAACTGGTGGTTCTTTGATGAATGGGAGGCAGCCAGCCTATTATTATTACAGTGCTTTTTAATGAAAACACACTTTTTTTGTTATCCTTCTATCGAATATCACTTCACCATTTTTATTTTGCACTTTTCTTTATTCTTTTTTTTTTTCTTTTTGGTTTTGTACTCTTTTTATCTTTTCCTTATATTTTTTACCATTAAAAATATTTTCTAAGCCTTTTTTATTAACCGGTTTTGTATGCGTTTGGGACAAATTTTTTTTCTTCTTGCTCCATTTTTTTTTGCATTTAACAAGAATCTTATAACCAGAATCCTAGCTTGGCTTTTTCTATTTCTTTTTTAATTTTATATGTAATTTTTCCCCATTTTTACACGCCGTGTTTTAGTTTAAACGATTACAAAGCCTTACGCGAGAGACACAACAAAGAATAAAAATATTACAAATACGACCTTTCATTAACATGGCAAAACTTACACTACACAGGAAGACTAAAGAACAGGGTAAACATAACGAGAAGTGTATGTAAAAAGCACTTACAAAAACTCGCAAATACAGTTCTTTTACGTTTTTTCTTTTTCAAAAAACACAAAACTTTGCAAAAAGCAATAAATGCACATGCAAAGTTTTACACTCGCAAACACAACCACACTACCATACATTTGCTCTCATAAAAAAGAGAGAATTTTGATTACATTTTAGTTGGCTTTGCAGAGCTTAGGCGAAAGTTCGCCCTGTAGTAAATATAGTGCATCGACGTTCTCTTTAAAAATTGTATACAAATCGAGCAGAGCTTGAAAAATATTACGACTTTACAAGAACAATAACGACATTATAATACAAATACTTGTACAACAACAAGTATAACTATTACGAGTAGTACTTGTTGCTATAATAATAATAAATTTAATCGTTTAATTTATAACGAGTCCCTTTCGTTTAATATTAGTTAAAGTCACTTTCAATGCAAGAGGTGAAGTAAAAAAACTAAGAGCGAGAACGCAAAATTTTTAAAGAGAGCTTATCATGTAAGTCTCTTTATTTATACACTCATTTACATAAATCGGTTTTTCGCCAAAGGTCAGCTGCTCATTTGCATTAAAACATGTGCTTGTTGTTTTTTTATTATTTTGGGACATAATAATTGGTGTTTACATTTGAGAACATCTGTGTTTATTTTTTGCAAAAACAAACTTGTTCTGTAACTTTTTTAGTGTGTGCCTTTTTAAAATGTTTAGAGAGTTATGTACTTATCGCCACTGTTATTCAAATGGCTCATGTTATTTACAGTCCTTAAGGCATTGCTTTATTTCTGTGTGAAACATTTTAATGGTTCAGTACCAGAATGTATGGCGCAAAAAGTACCAAAAGTTTAAACTATAAACAAAAAGGTGCAAAATAAAATTTATAGTTTATAAATGGGTTGAAAAGACAATATCTAGTACAAGGTATAAATCGTAGTGCAAACTAAACACTACAAAGGATCAGAAACATTTCAAAGTTTTCTTTTTAAAATTCGTGTATATTTTTGAATTTTATACAAATAAAAAAATGTTTTTTTTTTCTGCTTCTTTACTCCGCAAAGGTATTAAATTCTATCAGTATTATTCAACGCAAAGTATAGTAGTGTTTCATTTCCAATGTGTTTCGTTTTGTAAAATATTTACTCTCTCTCTCTTTTGTGCTCTTTTGCATTGAATCAACCTCTTTTGGCGATTCTATTAGAGTGTGTATGTAAATATGTGTGTGTTCGGAACTGTTTTACTTTATTGGAGGGATTTGTTTTTATGGTTGGGATGCCGGTATATTTTTGTTGTCTTCGCTTAATATTATTATTTCTTCCTACTTTTGTCCTTTACGTTTGTGCCATCGTACTCATTGTTGTTTATTTGCAACTCTCTGAAGAATTGCTGTGCATTGCGTTTAATATTTTGAATGAAATAGTGTTGCAGTGTTTAAAAAAAGATCAAAAATATGGAATGATTTTGGGGAAATTGAAGTATTACTATTGAATCGCAAGAAAATAAGACTGATTTCAATAAATGTTTCTAGAACGGCGAATAGATTACATTTTTGTCTTCATTGAAGAGAAACTTCTACTCAAACAGGAACGAGTACGACAATGGTAATGAGACACGACAATAATTTCTCAAGGTACTTCTCTGAAACAGTGCAATACGAATACATAATGTGTTAGGAAAACACTTGTTTTAAAAGAAAAGGAACAGTCGGATCATGGATTGCTCCGTGGACTATTCAATTAGTGTAGTACTAACCAGAATGAAATAATGGTTATAAAGGCTGTCGCTGAGTGAATCCCATTTCAGAACATATCGAGTGAATATATTTACTGCCAATAGATTGTTAGATACCTAAACTGTGTGTACACCGCTATCAAGTATATCCCAAACCGGTTCCTGATGGTGCAAAGATAGTAAAAGTCTCATACATACTTTACTCACTTCCAAAGAGAGAGTCGATTTTAATGAGAAATACATTGTGTTGTCTATTGACACACAAGCGCAGCAATAATATTGTATCATCTCTAGCCATGGGTGGTTTAATTCAGTGTGATGATCGCTTGGACCAGCTTGGAGCAGTGTTGAAAAATGAAATTTAGCCTTAAAAACTAATTTATTTTTTAAATATTTCTCATGTTTTATGTACTTTAAATATTTCAATTTAATTGCATTCAATCACTGTACTTGTCGAGCGTATTCTAATGACATTCCTATTCTAAACATGTAATCAATTTTTAGATTTTTAAGGACACTATTGGCGAATCAAATTACTTCGGCACTTTCTATAATCGGCCACAGAAGAACTGCTATGAAAACGAAAAAAAATTTCATTCACATTGAAAAGCCATGACAATTAAACCAATTCGGCAATTATAAACCATTAACTAGCTTTAGTGCAACAGCATGAAGTTTTGTGCATAAAATTTTTTTTATTGTTGTTGTTGTTGCTTGTTGTTGCTATCATGAGCTATTTAAGATGTCTTTGCTAATTTTATCTCACTTACTGTTCATTACCTTAAAAATGCATACGAACAAATGCGCACACTTGGCCACAAACTGATACAACATAATATACATCCATAAATTTACCTGTATATCATTGCAAGAGAGACAAACAAAACCTATTTCATCACCATAACACATGCAACATTAATGCCGATGATCACGATGATGTCGTTGAGCACGGCATTCAGTTAAAAGATTCACATTGTAAATGTCATTCTTTAAACATTCACTGGCTATTATAAACATCATCCTTTTTTTCTTTTCTTTTTTTTGTTGCACATATATTGTTGCTGTGCTGTGTTGTCTTCCTTCTCTGTGTTCAATTTCGCATTGAGTGATCAAAACGAAATTCTTGTGACATGAAATGCATTTTTACCATCATCAAATAAAAATTTCAAACGTTTAGGAGACGCCAACAAAAACAACAATAACAGCAAATACTACCACTACATTAAAAAAAACTACAAGAAATGACCATGAAAGTAATGCAATTTTATACGCAAACCACCTGACTTTGGCTCTTTTGTATCGCCCATACAGCAGCAACATAACTGCATTACAACCATCAACAAACAAAAACTGTACAAAAGAGCAACAATAACAATAGCAACAAATATGAGGAATGTCCTGCATTTAATTTCAAGGTGTTGAAAGGTGACCGTAGTAGTGCTCATACGAGAGCTACTCGCTCACCTACTCATGCTGCACTCATTATAGGCTGTGGACAATGTTGTGTTTGTGGATGTCTGTTGCAAGTTCAGATGGTGTGTGTGACATGTTTGGTAGACAATTATTTAAGGTCATTTGCAAACGTTGCAGACACTGACACACCCACAATACATTCAACTTAAAAGGATGTGCCACAAAAACATGATTATTTCGAAACCCTCCATCCCATTATATATGCGGGTTATAAAGACCTTCTTAAGCATTTAATATTATTTTTAAAGTATTTTTAAAATGCTATTTTTATTATAAAATTCTTAAGGTTATCACTTCGTTTGGGAGCAAAGGATTTAAAGGTCTCCCCTGAATTATTGAAAAGCTGTCACCATGTTTTTTTTTTGTTCGACTTCTGTAGGAGGTTCCGTCTCCACACTTGATCGTAGCCACTGCCAGTTTCCTTTCGATCTTTGTCACCCAAATGATTCCGTATTAGCCGTTCTCCATAGAATTACTGATGGTTTGCCACGTTCAGGCTGTGGTCAAGTCATTCACGAACGTCATTTCGATGTCTGAACAGCCGCGTCGAGGACTTCTCAGTAAAATTTCGGTTCGGTCCAGAACGTAGAGATATCGTCGGATATTGAATTGCTGGCGAACTAGCAAGGTTGGTATAAGGCTAATAATTTCCGACATATTACGGGTCAACGGTGGCCTTAGTTAAATTGATTATTACCTGGTAAGGACTGATTCTCTTCTTTCATCAAATGGCATGGTAATGCACCGAACTTTTTCGAATCTCATAGGTCCCTCTGCTCTATTGGAAGTCATGCTGAATTACCTGATATTCCGTTGCTGGTTATTTCAGGCAGTAAGGAGTTGCGTAAAATACTATTCACACCTTAACATTACCACCAACATGCCTAATTGTTGTACTTGAGTGTACTTTGGGTGATGCTCTAGACGTAATGGAGGACGTAATGTTTTCCATCAGAACTGAAGAGGCAAAACTTCGACTCTTATCTCCAAAATATGTTTGTCTAAAATGTCAACAGTTTATTGAGTTGTTCTCTCGAAAACGCTACAGAAGATTTAATATGTTATGATCAACCCACGTATTTAGTCGCCTTCTTATCGTCTTGGATAGTTATACATACAGTAAGTACGTATCAGAGAACTGCAACCGGTGATTCAGTAGTTAAAAACATGATACTTTCACTCAACTGATCATACATATGTATATGTATGCCTTAATACTCGTTCTGATTATTAATTTTCAAATCAATCGGTACAACATCTTTTATGTGAGTGCTCCTGCACTTCAAAACAGACACGTCAACAGTTTTCAGAGTGACAGAACGTTTGAAGATTTGGGCGTGGTGATAAGCATGTCACTAAGGGAGTCGGCCGCTTTCATAAGGAGCTCGAGATGATTCAAACCCACCACTAACAAATCATAACAAGGAGGCTTACCTCTAGACTGGGTAATACAATGGGCCATATAAACCACCAAGTGAACTTGCTATGAAAGCTAAGCTACCTGCTAACCTAAATCGAATCGATGAATTCGACTGGATACTGTCAGAATGTATCAAATAATAATTTTAGGCAATAGGTACGTACATTGCGATAATATCTAACGACATAACGACATCTGCCACGCTTCCACTCCTTGCTTAAACTTCCTTAATTCCTTGGTCAATAATTTTTATGTTCATTATTGCTTGTGGTTTGAATCATGACATTGAGTAGAGTAGATTTTAACTATCTTTCGCATGTGTTCCTCAGTTGTTCAGCAAGTTGACAGTCTTGGTTTTAAAACCACTAAATAGATAACCAAATACAAATCTAGCAATATGTTGGTTGCGAACATAATATTAAGAAATTTGTTCGAATTCCTTGCATACATTTATTTGAGAAGTCACGTCACTAATGTTTTTCAAATACCACGGTTTTGTCGTCATTTTTTGTAACATAACTTAACGATTTTGTCCAACGATGGGATCCACGTTATACATGCATATGTAAGTATCTTTCTTTCTCTTTTAGTCTGCTGTTTGTCTAGGACAAGCCACCCATTTCACTTTCTTTTCATTTATATGAAATGCCACTCATTCAAATGAGTTTATAAGTTATATTCCTATTTGTTTGGTTACCCTCTTTATATTTTGAAAACACTCAAATGGTCAAATATTTTTTAACTACGTCACTCATTTATATGAAGAATCATTAATCAGGCATATATTGAAATATATTTGGGGTAATTTCATATAAATTTTCGTAGGCCTTTTAAGTTTAACTCCCCAGTTTTACGAAAAGCACTCAATTGCTCATATATTTTTGAATTATGTCACTCTTTTATACGAAAAGTCACTCATTTACTTATTAAAATATTGTTGGGGTATTTTCGTATAAATTTTCGTAGGCCTTTTAAGTGTAACTGCACCGTTTTATGTAAAAGACTCCACTCAACTGCTCAAATATTTTTGAATTTTTAAATAAGTCACTCATTTATATAAAAAGTCACTCATTTACTCATTGAAATATTTTTGGGGTATTTTCATAAAAGCTTTCGATCGCCTTTTAAGTGTAAGCCCCTGTTTTACGAAAAACACTCCACTCAATTGCTCAAATATTTTTGAATTATGTTCGTACGAATCTCGTCTGAAATCATCAAACAAAAACAGGATACCAGAAAAACTGAAAGTTGTCAGAGATCTAAGTCCTGCGATTATACGTGTTCATCTGTTTATGTGGAAACACAAAGAAAAACACTTGAAAAATACTGAGGGAACTAATCGGCTATTGTGTCTGTTGTGAGCAATAATATAGAATATATGGAACACAATATGGTCGGTAAAAATTATTCAAAAAGTATGAATTGCAAAGCTATTCTAAGAGATGGAATGTTTATTAAACGAATACTGATGACTGAGACAATTTTTTTAATTACGAATTGTAACTCAACGCATAACAACTAGTTTGGGAAACTTGCATACGGTAGGGTACACAAAACATTTTTTACAAACAGTTATTTGGGTTCGACCAATGAAAAAACAGAAAAAGAGCAAATTCTGTCTTTCTCTCTTTCTCTCTTTTTGTGGTCATTCATTTAATTATTCTGATCGCCTGGTATTAACCCTTTGCTCTCGGCAGCGTATCGGCAACTCGACGCTACTTTTTAACGAAAACGTACATTATTGAAACGTGATATTATACAGTACAGTATAATTTTAGAACCAAGTAAGGAATTGTAATGAAATTTGTTTTTTATGAATTTGTGGACATTGAAGAACACATATATATATACAAAAAAAATATCAAAAATTTTTTCTATTCGACGCTTCAGTACGAACTGAGATCTTGTACATTCTTCTTCTCTCGGTTATCGGATTTCTTTACTATCGTATCAAGTTTCCCACTTCATTGAGCCACAACCTTGTAGCTTTGGACCCCTAATCCACTATATCTACAAATTCCTCAACGGATCAGAGAAGTGTACAGTCCGTCATGAACGCACATCACACGTTCCTTCTCGACGTGTAGAACGGACGATTTATTTATCATGCATCACATTTCGATCAATTTTTTTGTGCCATTTTAACAGAAAACTACAGGAGAACCCGTGTTTCTTAAAAAATTGCGGTGGAATAATTTCATTGTCCGTAATCGCTAACAAACTATTATGTCCCCTCAGAGGGGACAACCGAGTGATATGCTAGACTTACGTTGTCAGAGGGGACAGCCGAGTGCAAAGGGTTAATCGTGTTGGGTAAAAATCATCATAAGACTCTCGCAGCAGCTATAGAGGCTGTGCACATCTGCGCCCCATAATACATAAGACGTCAGTTATTACGATTTTTCCGATATACTTTAGCAAATCGTTGTTATTAAACAAGCGCTGTTCACGAAAAATTTTTATATAACAAATTATATCTGAATTAACTTCAGAATATTGCATAAGGTAGGGTACTCACATCACATTTTTTAAATTAAATTCTGCCTTTTTGTCTCTTGGTGGTCATTCATTTAATTATTCTGATTGCCTGTTACAACTCGGAAGGCAATCGTTAGATGAAGCATCATAAAGGGAGCGCAGGGAGTATAAAGGACATGAACGTGTATAAAGAACATCATGTCTACATACCTAAAAGAAAACATCTGATAAAAAAAAACTTTTAATAATCTGAAAAATGTATATTTTAGTCACAGGAAAAAGTCAACAGGGATCATCGATTCTGATTATCGGAAAAATTTAAAATCGTCTTATTTTTTTTTCCAACGCATATCGCTGCCCCTATGGCGTCAAATACAGAATATAGGAACACTATAGAATGTATGGGGAACGTTATATGCCCTTTTCAATTTAATTAAAAACTCTAAATTGCTGAGTTACTCTGGAAAATAATTTTTTATTAAACAAGCGCTGGTTTAGACATTTTTTAACTTGTTTATATATCATATCGAACAGTCTGCAAAAGTTACGTAATGTAGGGTATGGACATTTTTTATAAAACAGTTACTTTGGATCGACCAATGAGCAAACAGAAAAATAATTAAGTTCTGTCTCTTTGTGGTCATTCATTTAATTATTCTGATTGCCTGGTATTACTAATCTCCTATTGGCTTTATAAAAGCGAACTTCGACAACAAAATACGACGTGATGAGAGAGAGAGAGAGCCTTCTTGTCTGTTTGATTGCAACGCCTTTGACTCAACGACTTTTCTAATGCTGGGAATCCTGCTTTACTTTTACTTTCTATTCTTATCTCATGTTCCTATACGACAAGGAAAATTTCAATGAAAAATCACTCACTCACTTATACTGATTAAATCTTTTTGAGCTATTTTTATAAAAATTTTCGATCATCTTATTATCGCTTAGCTTTCTAGTTTATTACCATGTTTTATGAAAAACACTCAATTGCTGAAGTATTTTCAAATTATTTTTGTTCATATGAATTTCGTTTGCAATGGTTGCAAGAATAGGAGACAAGAAATTGTAAAATGTCGCCAGATGTCTATATAATTGACACATAACAAGTAGGCTGTCCAAATTGCATATGGCAGGGTATTCTCATTTTTTTAGAAACAGTTATTTGGGATCGACCAATGAACAAAGAGAAAAATATTTAAAATCTCTTTCTTCCTATTTTTGTGGTCATTCACTTAATTATTCTGATCGCCTGGTATTAATCGTGTTTGGTAAAATCACCAAAAAACTTGTACAACTCATAATATACAGGGTGTGTAAGAAGTGCAAAAAGTAAATTAATGTAAACAAGTAAAGTAAAGTATTGAGGAATATGGTTATGAAGGAAGTGCCATCTATTAGGCGATAGCTGATCGCTGAGGTCATTGCAGTAGCTATGAGTGAAACAATGTATTTTTTTATTTTTATAAACATTTTATTCATATTTATTTATAAATTGTATAATAAATAACAATATTCGTATGTTATTAATGTTTTTTTTTAGTTTTCGATAATTTTATTTATTTATTATAAATTAATTGTATAACAAATAACAAATTAAAATTATTAGTAGTTCAATATACAGTGGAGAACAAAAGGTCTTACTACTCCAATATATTTTTGGACAATTTCATGAATTTTAACCAACAGTTTGTATATGTTTTATTAACTTATTTCTGTTTTATTATAAAACAATAATTTTTTTTAACGTTTTCCACATAATAAAAGAAAAATAAAGAAAAGTTTCTGATGACTTCATGTTTTTGCACCGCAAAAGTGTAGGTACCTCTAAGAAGAAGAAGTCAGAGTAAATTAAAGATTCAAACGACTAACATATGAAAATGTTATTAAATATCTTTAGTAAGATATCTGTTAAAGTCAAACCGTCCATTTAACCCATTTGAAAATGAATGTACTAGTTTTGTTTCGTGTTTTTAGGTGATATTTGCTGCCATTCACTCCCATGGTTGACTTTTAATTGAGGTTTAGCGACTATGTAAGCGTTCTTTCCAATGATCTCCTAAATATTCTCTTCATAGTCATATCGGGACTTTGTGCAAGAGTATTAATCCTGTGGCGACTTTGGTGGGCAAATCAAATCTTCACATTAGGAGCAGTATGATTGGGGGTGAATTTATTCTTTCGAATGTTTCCTCAATATATTGTAAACTGTCCACACATGGTGCCATAGTATTGAACTTCAGCGTCCATGCTTAAATGTTTCATACAATTTCTACGGATTGAGCTCCATATTTTTCTTTCTCCATGCTAAAGCATATCAACTAAGATTTTGAATAATGTGTGTGTGTCTTTTGACGAGGCAAAATATGCCATTTTAACTCGCACGGATGTACTACTTTATTCAGCATGGAGGTAGAAAAGAAATGCCGAGCTCGATCGCAAGAAATGGTTAAACATGGTGGTGGTACTATAATGAGTATCGACACTAGGCGTGGGCAGTTTGCAATTTATTAAGGAAATAGTTAATAAGAGGGACTGTTTTATACAAACTGCTGGTTAAAATTCATGAATGTTCTAAAATTGTATTGGGGTACTAAGACTTTTGTTGGTCACTGTATGTATATTTTGTTTAAGCATTATTGGCTATGAATGGTTAAATTTTACAAGTGTTCACATTCACATATAAAACTCTTTAAATATAAAAATAAAGATATTACAGTAAAAGAAAAAAGTCTTCATACACCACTCTATGTAGACTTTTTTCCCGGTGATTTTTAACAAATTGAAAAAGGTGTTATCGCGTTGTTTAAGGCAGTTACAATTAAGAGTGTTTGAAGATAAAAAGGAATATAAAAAGAAAATATAACATAGAAATTATTAGAAAACTACAAAAAAAAAATAGCAGGAAAAAGGTGTGCATACACCGCTGTATGTAGACTTTTTCTGTGAGTGTACATCGTATACGTAAAAAACAAAATCTTTAAAGAAAGCAATCAAATACATTTTAAAAAGATATCCTTTTTGCAACGTACAGTTAAAGAAAAAATTCTACGTACAGTGGTGTACTTATAGTGGAGAACAAAAGTCTTAGTACCTCAATATATTTTGACAATTTGAAATAATGTGTGTGTCTTTAGACGGGTCAAAATATATCATTTTAGTTTGTAGGAATGTACGTTAGTATGGAGGTTAAAGAAATGAAGAGTTCGGTCTCAAGAAACACGGTTAAACATGGTTAAACTGCTGGTTAAAATTCATGACATTGCTAAAATGTATTCGGGGTAATCAGACTTTTGCTGTCCACTGTATGTAGACTATTTTTTCTTTGGCTTTATGCTAAAGTTACAGAAATGGTTTGAATTTTTTGTGTTTTTTAGGTATTTTTGTTCAAATGTTTTCGACAATGTTAAGCCGCCTTAAAATTAAATTCAGTCTACTGTTGGTTTTTCTTAATTGTGCACGCCACGGTATAATATCTTCTTCGGATCATCTTTTTCGTTTTGTTGCTGCTGGTATTGTTACTGTTGCTGCTGCTGTAGCTGTTGCAGTTGTTGGGCATCTCATTATTGCTTGTATGATAATTATTGTCAACCATTTACTGACTTACTCTGTCCATGACCATGGCATGATGTTCATTATATGAACCATTTTGTGCATAACCATTGGCATTCTCTTTATTAATATGACACAGGAATTGCCGTTGATATGTTATTGATAGTAATGATACGATTTTTCTTTCAAGCGCCATGTACCGGCTACGCGATCTATAGTTCTCTTCCACTTTGGTTGTACAAATTGGTTTGGCTCTATAAAGAAATATAAAAAAACAAACAAATATCAATAAAATATTTTCAAATTTCATATGGACATACACTCAAAGAATAAAGTCTACATACAGCGCTGTATGAAGGCTTTTTTCCGGTGATTTTTATCAAAATAAAAAACTTGTATATACAAAAGCTATGTATATACAAGGGTGTATGTAGACTTTTGTCGATGACTGTACATATATAAAGAAGTATCTAGTGTAATAAAACAAAACAAGCAAATCAAAGTTATCATTTTAAACTGTATGTAAGTATATGATCTTAAATCGTAGTCTGTATTGACTAGCATTCCAAGAAGTTAACGACGGGTATCTCGGGTAATCGATTTCTTGTTTTTAGCTCTGATTAGTGAAGAATGACTCCTCTATCAATAGAGTATGTATTCGTACATTCTCGTACGTCCAAAATATACTTCTCTTGGTACTGGTCCTTATATGATAATTGTTCCAGTTAAGACATTCAATTCAATATTTTTTCAGGGCTTACACATATCTGATTAGTGTAATTGTTAAACACCAGATAGAAAATTAACGACGTTCACTAGGTATATTGGAGGGGAGGATAAGCACATACCATTCATTCATGTTCACGAAGTAATGGTTGAAATGGTCATTGAACGATAGACTTTTGCTAGAAATTGGAACAAAAACTTATCCTCAATATACATATCCGATAGATATCAATTTGCGAGAGACAGTTTAAATGATTTAAAGGATTTGTGATTTGGACACGGAAATCAAAGCAACTCATAACAAAATCGTTAAAATGATGAATGAAGGATTCTTATCAATCTTAAGCTTTCAAATTCAGTAGGAGATACTACTTGAGCAGCCGTTCAAAATGATTGCAGGGAGTAGAGACTAATGCTCCCGTTGTTAAGAACTGAGATCACTACTGTATCCTTAAATTATTATAAAATATAACCCGTTTTTTTTTTTGCAAATTCTAGGCGAATGTTAACCTTTGTTAGCTACAAGCGTTTTTATCTTAACTACTGAGTATTTAAATAACCTTGACAATCTGATCCGTGTTCATCAAACTCCACTAAAACTTCTTTCTCACGTTGAATTCAAGGGAACATGTCGAGAGAAAAGTCCTACGTAAGATCTTCGGTCCAGTGCGAGTTGGCGATGATTTCCACATCCGATGATTTCCACATCCGTGAGCTGTATGAGCTCCTCAACGACATAGACGTCGTGCAGCTGGATGCGGGAGGTCTACGGAAGTCGGCGAAGAGGTCGACCTTGTATGCGTTAGAAGGACCAAATCGAGGAAGCCCTGTCATCGATTAGTGTGACTAACTGGCGTAGGCGCGCAAAAAGCAGAGGCGCCTGGAAGGATGTGTTGCGGCAGGCCGAAATCCGTTAATCGGGTTGTTAATGGCCAATTAAGTAAGTAAGTAATGTTGAGAATATACTTCAGTGGAAAATCAATGTAATTTCTAGTCTCTAGTTCTCATAGAAAAATATTGAAAAGATTTTCATTAGAGTTCATTATCAAAAACGTAATGCGTTGGAAAACAAATGAATTTCAAGAAATATTTTAAACATTCCAAGAACATTAAAAACAAGAAGCAAAAAAGAAATCGTTTTTCAATTGAATAAAAAATTGTTTCTATTTATAATGCATTGTTCGGAACACGATAATTAAATAAAACGAACAGTTTTTCTTTGATATGAAAACCTAAAAAATGATCATCAACATCGTCTTCGAAATCAGCAACTCGCATTTGGCAACATTTAATAACTGGTAGTAGATTCTTCTTCCATTTCGAATTCTTATTAATCATAATAATTGGAAAAATATTTTTTAAATAAAAAAATACAAGAAATAAAAAAGAGGAGAAAGAATTCCGAAAACATTTATTTTTTACACTTCGGGGGGTGGATTATCAAATAATCACTAAAAACAGATCACATGTCTCATAAAATCATTATTTTTTTGGTTTTGTTTTTCATTCTTATTGTAACTGTTGTAGTTACTCTTGTAACACCTATCGAGTAGGGAGAGAAGATAAATGCAACAGACAGACAGTAATACACACTTTGGAGCTGCATGATACCAGAGGAGTATGAAAATCATGGAAATGAATGTGTAAACATAAGAAAATATTCGTAAAAGATTGTGTTCAAGTACAAATACATGTATTGTACTGTGTATGTGGATATAGAGTTTTGACTTGACAGGCACCGGAACATAAGATGACAGACAGTCTCATCCTTCTACTCAGATCCAAAGCTCCTACAGATGTAACCAGTAACTACTGAGAACTGCAATTATACGATAGTTGGCCATATGAGTTAAGGATAGGAGACAATCGGCCCCTTTTTTGATCCAAACAAGTCCAGCATTGTCTTATCCTCAACAAAGGACAATGAAATTCAGACTTCCGGTAAAACAAGTGGAAATTAGCCAGTTTAACTGAGGCAATCCGAACACCTATACCCTGTCGGAGATTATTAGCTCTGTACCGCCTCTTGTCCAGAATTTCAGCATGCTCAAGAGTCCAGGTTGGCCTAGAATTTAACCGTAGATCGAGCTTTGCTTTTTGCCTGATAGTTTTATAATTCGTTAGTATTGCTATCGCCATTATTTTAAACCAAATAAAAAAGAAAATTTCAAACAGGGGTTACAAAATTCAAAAAATTCATAATTCTGTCTTATGTATCATTTTTGATACATACGACTTTCCTAGAGATTTTTTGGTGTCGTGTATGTAATTTTGTCAAGATTTCAAAGATTTTGTGAAGTTTTATCGTAAATAACACATTATTTATGGTATTTGAGAAAGAATTGAAAGTTATGTAAGTGTGGGACGAAAGTGAAAAGATTGAATTATCTGTTCTTGATATGTTTTTGATATTCATTGAAGTAGTCGTAGTCTAGTATGTAGCTTGTTACCTTATTAGACGTCAGACCAAGGTTTAAACCTCAGGTCAGAAATTTCCAATTTATAACGAAAGGTTGTAATGACCGATTATATATTAATTATATATGTAATATTCCTGCTGCTAAAAACTTTGAAGAAGAAGAAAATAGAAGCTCGTCTTATGAACTGGAGAAAGTATTGGCAGCAACAAACATAACAACAGGATGTTTATCACCAACGATGGTACTACTTGGAACAGAACAAACTGCCTTTAGTAGTTTGGGATGAAAAAATCTAGTAATTTCTTACTTCTCTTCTCATATTTATCTCACGTGGCAGACAAACATTAGAAAAATGTGTTTCGACCCTTGTTTTATTACAGATGATAATATTTCGGTCAACTACGTACGTATGAGATAACAGAATCATTCGCGTTGATAATGATATACATATTTATACCTATTACGCCTTTTCGAAAAATGAGTTGAAAGTCTTCCAGCCTTTAATAATAATGCTTAAAGCCTTTTTTTGAAATTCGAATGAAAAGGATTTTTTTGTAAAAAAATATATATATTTATCTTAATTTTTTGTTAGAAAATTTTAATTATTTTCATAAAACTTTTATCACATAACTTGTAGTTTTATGTAAGAAATAATATTGTATAAATAGTTTGGGATTAGCTATCATACTTTCAGAGCAGCCCATATATCCTTTTTCAAGATTTTTAAAAATTTAATTTTTTGTTCGCCTAAAAGGTAAGAAAATTAAAGAAAATATATTTAAATAATGATACTTATGTTTTTGTGTTCCTTATTGGTATATTTTCATCTCAAATTAAAGTTTTTAGTTTTATAGTGGAAAATGGTAATTACCTCCAGCGATTTTAATTGAAATTTGATACTTAACGATGGAATACTCACAGTGATTGTTAGGGAAATTAATTTAAGGATATTTATATAAACCAAGCTTCATAAAGAGATTTACGGAGTAATGCTTGGTATTAATTTATGTTTTCTTTCCTTTTGTTTTATTTTATCACCTTTACAACTCATATTTAATTTTGTCGCTGTAGATTAGTAACGAATTGAATTTGATGGTCGTTATAAATTTCTTGGTCCACCGAAGTCGAATTGGCAGTTTTAGATTCAAGTACATGCTACGTGCGTAGCAACTACTTACAGCAGTATTTGGGGAAACCCGTATCCGGGTAACCTGAGAGGAATCAAAGAGAGAAAATTGTTATTGACACAACCGATGTTCTATTGCAACATTAAACTTTTTTACCTCACATGACGTTGACAACAATATTTCTAACGAACCACAAGAATGGTTTGTACCATTATTTTTCAGCCAGCCCCCAACTGAGAGTGTTAGTAATGAGAGTGACAATAAGCTGTCCTATCCAAGCAATTGGAAACTTATAAATCGCCACAAATTAGGATTGCTAGACGTCAAATTATTACCATTTAGAAACAAATAAAACCAAGCTGACATGATGTGCTTGATTTTTATGTAAAAAACCACAAATTTCATAAACGTGATAATAAAATGTAATAATAGTAAATAAATAGTTTTATTAAAATGAATTAAAATATTAAAAATTTTTAACAAAATCTATCAATAATCGTGACAATTCCACGTACTACAAGTATGTATCAAAAGTGCTAGAATTATGAAGTTTTTTTAAGGCTCGATCTACGGTTAAGATAATTGTGCATAAGAGAGACAATTGTTACGGCTTGCAAACATGTCATAATAGTAAAGGCTTAATGCTCCTTCATTCATTTAAATTCCTATTCCAGTGTAAGTGGCTTGGAATAAAAACTATAAATTCCTAATAATCAAATAATTCCTTTATAATTAAAAATTATTTACACTCACATTTCAAAAGACTCAATAACGACTCGTATGCTGTTGCTATTTTCTTCATTTTTCTTCTTTTTTGAAGGGAAACAAAATCTGTCAAGAAAAACCAACTATTCTGTTGGAAAAAAATTATTTTTTTGATAAATTACTTCTGTACCTTTTTATAAGTTCATCGTCAGGCACCAAATTCTTCAAAAAAAAAATGTAAATAAAAGAAAAAGTACTTTTTCTAAAAAAGGGGAAAAAAGGGTCAAAAATCTTGAAAAGTGTCAGATTTAGTTCATTTTAGTAAGGGGGCACAAAAAGTGGCGGGGTCGCTGTGGTTCAATAGGACGATACTATGAGCTACGCGGCTAATGTTTTTTAAATCGCAGGTATTCGCTAATAAGACACAAACCAAAACAGTACTCAAAGCCAACTCTGCCATCGGTTAAATTCAGCCTTATTTATGCGCTAGAGTAATGGAAAATTGAAAATTACGGTTTTGCGCCACCCAGACAAGCCTTGGCGGACATTTCAACTATGATATCTCACACACATGAAATACTCGATACTTCTTTGTTCTTCCACATAGAGTTTGCTTTTCAAATGAAAGTAAAAATTTTAGATTTGGTCTCCTAAGCAATTTCTTTAATTCCATTTAACCTTTTATATGAATCATTCTTCCATCCGATGTTTCCAAAGTATCTTACAAATGCTAGAGGTTTTAAATCTAAGGTCTGTAAAGGTCTCTTACAATTTATTGCTTAGAATAGCAGCCGTCCACTGAATGTTGGTTTCACATAAAAAACCTTAAGTCTTGGTTAAATTTTTCAATTTCCATGCTATAATGCAAAAGATTTTAAAGAGCAACAGGATTGTATTCAACAAAACTGTTACAATTTTTAAAGAAAAAACATTAAAAGTCTTAAAATCTTCTAAAAAAAAATTTAAGAGATAATATCTCTTATCTATATTTATATATATTTATAGATATAGAATACTTTAATAGTTTGGGTTGTATCATGGAGTGAAATTGAATTTATGTGTATAACAAACATTTGTTGCGATCCCATGTTCCAAGGAGTACAGAAGGACTTAAATAAATACAGCGCTACACACCGCATTAGCTTCTTAATTTTCTCATTTTATTCAACATTTCCTTTTTTCATTCACTAATATTTCCTTCTCCCTTCCAGCAGCTACAATATAACTCCTAAGAAAGTTACACTTTGAAAATTTTTTCATTTCAACCAATTTCCATCATGATCATCGTGAGGGGTTAAGAAACAATAAGAAATTTTATGCGTTTTAAGGCATTTAAAGTTGCCAAAACAAACTGAATAAGAAGGTGAAAAAAGACCTGAAATGTAGGAAAACAGTTTTCCATTTAGCGACAGAGGTCAACATTTATAACATTTAGTCAATGAAATTGATATTCAACGAAATGTGACAGTCTAACTGGTAAATGGTCCCCTTTTTTTCTTGTTGCCCTCATTCCATGTATTTTTGCTAAATGGTTGTTGTTTTAGCGATCGTAGATAAGCAGTATCTTACAAATGAAACAAATGATGGAATATAAGCAAAGAGGGGAACTAAAGGTATGGACAGAAACTTGATGTGATCAATTCATGATTAAGTTTTTTAAAAAGTCATGCCAAACAAATCGTTGTGACTCCATGTAACATGTAGTTAATGGGTCTGTCAGATTACTATGTGGCTAGGAATTATCGGTTGACTGCTACTGAAACATAACAACCCCAACATGAGACTGATAACTGGTTACCTTACATTGTGCCTTCAGGTAACTGGCGAGAATCTGGGATAAAACTCAACCAGAATTCTGTAGAAGTCAGAGGTCCATTTGCATATTTTACTCTTTTACTTTCTGAATTCTATGGGCATTTAAAATCGCCCTCCTTTAAAAACCTAAAACGTCAATTCAACAGTAATTTATAGAGCCAACAATTGAGAGTCATCTTTGTAATTTGTTGTGATCGCTTTAATCGAATATAAATAACGGCGACGACGACAAGTTGCTCGCAAATTGCTGATGAAATCTTAATTGCATTTTAATTAATTGTTTAATCAAATAAAAAAGAAAATAAAATACAATCAGCATTAATTCAATGACAAATACACAACGAATTGGGCTCTGCTCAAATGCAATAGTTGCAGTGAATATTGGTAAGTTGCACCACAGCACAACACCACACTACATGTAATATCAATTGATAGGGAATTTAAAACAATTGATATGGTTTTTGAACAATACTTAAGTGCATCACCAACACATACATTAACTGCATCATGTTCGAAATACAAAAGAAAACAATACCAACGGTATTATATGTATATGGGAATTGAAATGAATTGACATACAAATTCGTGTACTTGCAATATCGAAAGTCGTATTGTATTGTATATATATTGCTGGTATAGCAGGTATAGCAGGTATAGCTGGTATAGCAGGTATAGCAGGTATAGCTGGTATAGCAGGTATAGCTGGTATAGCTGATATAGCTGGTATAGCTGGTATAGCTGATATAGCAGGTATAGCAGGTATAGCAGGTATAGCTGGTATAGCTGGTATAGCTGGTATAGCAGGTATAGCTGGTATAGCTGGTATAGCTGGTATAGCTGGTATAGCTGGTATAGCTGGTATAGCTGGTATAGCTGATATAGCTGATATAGCTGGTATAGCAGGTATAGCAGGTATAGCAGGTATAGCTGGTATAGCAGGTATAGCAGGTATAGCTGGTATAGCTGGTATAGCAGGTATAGCTGGTATAGCAGGTATAGCAGGTATAGCTGGTATAGCAGGTATACCAGGTGTAGCTGGTATAGCTGGTATAGCTGATATAGCAGGTATAGCTGGTATAGCTGGTATAGCTGATATAGCTGGTATAGCAGGTATAGCAGGTATAGCTGATATAGCTGGTATAGCAGGTATAGCAGGTATAGCTGATATAGCTGATATAGCTACTACAGCTTGCTAGTATAGCTAGTACAGATTGTATAGCTTGCTAGTATAGCTAGTACAGCTTGCTAGTATAGCTAGTACAGATTGTACAGCTTGCTAGTATAGCTAGTACAGCTTGCTAGTATAGCTAGTACAGATTGTACAGCTTGCTAGTATAGCTAGTACAGATTGTATAGCTTGCTAGTATAGCTAGTACAGATTGTATAGCTTGCTAGTATAGCTAGTACAGCTTGCTAGTATAGCTAGTACAGATTGTATAGCTTGCTAGTATAGCTAGTACAGCTTGCTAGTATAGCTAGTACAGATTGTATAGCTTGCTAGTATAGCTAGTACAGCTTGCTAGTATAGCTAGTACAGATTGTACAGCTTGCTAGTATAGCTAGTACAGATTGTATAGCTTGCTAGTATAGCTAGTACAGCTTGCTAGTATAGCTAGTACAGATTGTATAGCTTGCTAGTATAGCTAGTACAGCTTGCTAGTATAGCTGGTATAGCTGATATAGCTGGTATAGCAGGTATAGCTGGTGTAGTGTTTCATGCGAAGAGGTATGAAAGTAATGAAAAAAAATGGTTATAAACTACAGTCAAAAGAAAAACACCTAATCAGTCTAAGATTGGAAGAAGATTTGTAGACAACTTAATAAACAAATTATATGTTGAATTACATCCACCTGGTTATCAGTTTTGTGGACCTGATACAAAACTTCAAAAACGATTAGCAAGAGGAGGCAAAGGAATAAATTTATTGGATGCAGCTTGTAGAAAGCACGATATAGCGTACCCAAATTCAAAAGATATAGACATAAGACATCAAGCAGATCGTGATCAGGTATAAATCAGATCGTGAGCAGATACAAAGCAGATCGTGACCAGACATAAAGCAGATCGTGAGCAGATACGAAGCAGATCGTGACCAGATACCAAGTAGATCGTGAGCACATACGAAGCAGATCGTGATCAGATACATAGCAGATCGTGTCCAGATATAAAGCAGATCGGGAACAGATACAAAGCAGATCAAAATTAATATGAAAAAATTATCAAAATGGAAAATGTATAACTTTCATTACGATTATATGAAGACAAAATATCTTGATAATATTAATCTCTGTTATATGGATACCGATTCATTTATATATGATGTGAAAACAAATGATATGTATGATGATATTAGAAATGATATTCCAACACATTTCGATACATCTGCTTATTCAAGAGAAAATTCATATAATTTCCCCTTGATGAATAAAAAAGTATTGGGAATGATAATACGTGCCAAGAATTTGTTATCATCTTAAAATTACAGATCCTTCTAATTAAATCACACAAAAAATAAAAAACAACCGCACAACCAACCTACCCTTTCTTATCACATTTAAAATTAAACATCCTTCTAATTAAATATACAAAAAATAAAAAACAACCGCACAATCAACCTATCCTTTCTTATCACATTTAAAATTAAAGATCCTTCTAATTAAATCATACAAAAAATAAAAAAACACACAACAACTATACAGGTGTAGATCCCTTTTCTATTTTTTCAGCATTGAGTATGATAATACGTGTCAAGAATTTACTATTAAAAAACGATCATACACATTACACGTTACGCACACACTCATTCTGTCCGTCCAAACATTCATACATACGTATATACATTTTCACAGTCTACTTATACTCTGGGATGTAAATGAGGAAACGTGCATGCACTCATTCTGTCCGTCCAACCATTCGTTTGCAAAGCAATACAAATGAAAGGACCAACAAAAAGCAGGTATGATCCCAAATTTGTAGGGAAAAATTGAAAATTATAATGATTTAATTCTTTTCCAGATATGCATTCTCCCAAATTTTAACACATACAAACACACATATACACATTAAAAAGCATTACCTTTTCATAATACATGTTACAAACCTAAAGACCGATCGCACACAATTCATTTCACAATGCTGCAATGTTCTTACTCTTTTACAGCTATGCATGCACCAAATTTTGTATGGAGTAAGTGGTCTGAAAACCCCATAAACACACTACTAACAAAAAGAAAAAGAAAATTTGAAAAAAAATTTAAAGCAGACGTTTATGGTTCAATTATGAAAAACAATTGAAATTTTGGTTTTCCTTTATCCTTTTTTATTGTTTTATTGTTTAATTGTTTTTGTAATTTGTTATGGTTGTTCGTTTCCATAAACGAATCCAATTAATAAACAACAACAGAAAATATTATTTATAAACGATACTCAGACACCCTTTAAACAAGTTATTTCGTTCGTTTTCCCTAGAAACACAACAAAACAAGAAAACATAAAAATCTGCAATTAAAACAATAAAAATTTAAAAAACAATTAAAAGTAAAGGAAATTATAAACTACAAGGAGTAGACATTAAAACACTGGACAAACCGATCTTGAGGCACGCTACTGCTCTGTTAGATTTAAGTCCGCTGCCTAATGTAGTAAAGACCAGAGCTTTGGAGGGTATGGCTAGAGTATTGGGAGCCAACATGAAATTCATTAAAGGATTTCGTGACTTAACTCTGACAGATGCTTAGCAGCTAGACTTAGTAATAAAAATGAATGAAGTAATATAGAAGCTGCATACCCTTTTAAAAGAGGAACCATTTTGTGGTATACAGATGAGTCGAGAACAGCTCTGAGGAAAAGAGCGGTAGTTTTGAATCCCTAAATGAAATATTTAGAGTATATGGGAAAACTTGGATGAAGTTCCCAAGCGAAAGTCTATGCCATCAAAAGATGTGTTCAATTCAACTTGAATGAAAGATATAAAGGCCCGCACGTAGCAATACTATCCGACAGTCAGGCTGCCATTCAAGCACTTGGGGAGATAAGCTGAATCAGCTACGCTATAAAAATGGTATTAGAATCTGCAGAATCCCAGAATATGTGGGAATTCACGGTAATAAACAAACAACCTTGCAAGGAGTGAGCTTCTACGCTAATGATGGGATCAGAACCTCTTTGTGAGGGGAGTGTGGGGAGCAGATGTTTGGAACGAAACGGATTATAAAAAGAGTCAAGCACTATCCTCAGAACAAACGGGTTGGAGGCAATTAAAAATATTTGTTGAGAAATTACATCAGAAGAGATCTAAGTCACGGATTAAACTATCAAAAGATAACCTGAGGTTTTGACTCAAAATATACTTGTTCATTTGTTTAAGAAAGCATAATAGGTCATGTGGTTGCAGTGCAATAACATCTTTACGACGATAATAAGAATAATGCTACAATACTTGTATTTTTGTTACACAAACCTTATTCAGTCAGTTCGAAAATTTGAATTTGAATGAACTGTCCGCATTTGGCTCAGTTTCACCGCATAAGCATGATATGTCCCACCGATTCCATTTTATGAGAAATGGTTTGTACGGTTTAGCAGTGGCTATGGTTTAAAGATAAATAAAACATAACGCCAATATTGTTGTCATACTTAAAAAGATTTTGCATACTTACAAATATACTTAAAAAGATTTTGCAAAACCAGCAATTTCGAAACTTTTACGTATTAATCAGAAAGAAAAGAAATTGTGGACTAGGCGACATGATCTTGTGAGGTATTTAAGCACAAAAGTAGTAATTTTTCATTAATTTCCTGCATTTGTAAGATGAACGTACATATATTTGTGTGGAGAACTCAAACATAATTGAGTGTGAACGTATAAAATTATTCGTCTTACAAAAACGAGATCTAAATTTTTGCACACCAATTCCATTTTTCAAGTTTAGCTAATCAGCTAATTCCAAAACTGAATATCCGTGACGCCTACGCAATGCTCTGTTTTCGATGAGAATAGATGAGTCCTCTATATAATTAATTATATAGATTATAACTGTCTTATCAAATAAAAAAAAACACAACAGAATGGTGAACGGTTTCATTAATACTGGTCCTCTGATTTTCAATTCCGTTCCGAAATTTTTGAATCTTACCGACAAGTCCCTGAAAAAGTTAATGAATGGAAGAAAACATGACCGTTTAGAATCAAAAATGTTAAATAACAAAAAGAGTGAAATGGTTAAGTGTCACTTGTATGTAAGACGTACAATTTGTAAGTGACAAACTCTACAATGAATCAAAAATGGTCATCCAATTTGCTTTTATTTCATGCATAAATATTAAATGGAAGGAATAATTACGCCGCTAGCCGAGCATAAAATTTTCTTCTCAAATATCAAGAAAATTCATACAAAAGACGTTATGAAGCCAAATTTGGTACTTAGGGATATAATTATTTCAGAAAAAGCCCAAAAACACTTGACTTACACTACAAGAACTTGAAATTTCTAAAAAAAAATTCTAATGTTTGAAGTCCCATCAGTTAGTTTCTTGCGTTGTACCATGAAATGTTTTGAGAAGAGAAACAGAAATATTTAAAGACCTGAATATAAAGGCTTAAACAAACGGTAATTCAATAAGTTTTCTAACGGTAATTTACACTGGCAACGAAATTAAGGCATGTCATTTGCTCATGTAAACATGATGAACTTCTTGTTAGTTGTAGAGAGGTTTCTATAAAAACGAATTGAGTGAAATTGAAGTAGTCTTTAAACATGTGTGAGGCATAGACTACCTTGTTGTGGCATGTGGTTTGATTTAATTTCAAGCTATAATCGGTAGACAGCGGATGATAAGTGCAAACTTCAAATTTTAATCCTAAATATCTTAATCATAACTGTCATCAGATATCATAGCGGACGCCGTAGTCTAGTAGGTAGTGTGTTAGCTTATTAGGCGTAAGGCCTCAGTTCAAACCCCAGGGCAGACATTAAAACGAAAATATGAAGAAATATTTCTTCGGTGACTTCCTCTCAGCAGATTTCTGGCAAAAGCTCTGAGAGTAAATAAAAATTGCCGTGAAAAAGTCTCTAAAAAATCTGTCGTTCGGAGTCAAACTTTAAACTGTATTTCCTACCACTAATGTATAAAATTAACACGCACAACGTGAGTAGTGTGAGAAAGAAATTTTTTTCATGGTGTTTGAACCAAGGACTTTGGACGAATTAGCGAATACACTAGGCTTCGGCAACTACGCGATGCTATTGTACTGTTACCTTCACATTGTAAATAATACTTTGGTCATTTTTGTTTTACTCAGTCTTTCTAACAAAAGTACATGTGCTGAGGCTTCGTTACGAGCCATGAACCAATAAAAACCTATTGGGGTAGTCCAGTTTATGTGGAATAATTTCATCAATATAATTCGACCGATTATGAATATAATTTCCATTAAATGTGCTCCGAATCGGGAGTTCCAC
Organism: Sarcophaga carnaria; assembly: GCA_958299815.1. Classification (NCBI taxonomy): domain Eukaryota; kingdom Metazoa; phylum Arthropoda; class Insecta; order Diptera; family Sarcophagidae; genus Sarcophaga; species Sarcophaga carnaria. The sequence goes on from OY283149.1 coordinate 94,185,677, forward strand.
AATGCAGGCGGTCATACCCAAAACAATTCAGGTAACTATATTATTACCATCACTGTTAGAAATTTAAATTAGATCATATGCATGCATCTGAGACTATTTATAAAGCTCCGCCAACCTTTAGGGAGAGATTCTTCTCATTCGTCTATGCTCACAGTTTGTCCCAAGACATCTTATTTTTTCTTTCTCGGTTGGTTAGCCCTCTTTATTAATCTTTCTACAATATTGTTTTCTCTCTATTTTCCCCTCAGTGCCATTTTTCACTCTTATAGTGTATCTTCGTACCTGTTGTTCAGCTGTCACGATGGAACTTTTTTGATTCCTTTGATTTTGTTGTACGCATCAATCACGCTACTTTTCTCAATAATATTCCTAAATTTCCAATTGTGAACGTGGGAAACATTTCCGCATCATACTTCCTTAGATGGGTGTAGAGAACAGAGGACATATTAGCACATTACTTATGCCAGTGTAAACAGTTCAAACCTTTTAAACTTGTGCAACAAATACGCTTAAAGAATTGTAATAAAAAAACGCCCAAAAAACATACCAACAGGCAAGAGTCGTTGCAAAAAGAAATTCCTCCAGTAATTTACAATATAGTCTGGCAGTCGGTTAGTCAGTCAGTCACAAACAGCCAGTATAGAGAGATTTAACAACACATTTCGTCTACAATTTTGTTTACCGTAGTTTTTATCTCATTTCCATATGGAAGCACAGAATAAAACACAGAGGAATGATAGAGACAAAGTGATATCAGAGGAAAAGAATTTACAATTCAGAGCAATGCTGTAAAAAAAGATTCGAAAGTTTAACAAAACTGTGAGAAAAACGATGAGAAAAGAATACAAAAAGAAATCCTCAATGAAATGTTGTGACTCTATTCGGTTCATTCACAAAACTAAATAAATACGTGAAACGTGAGACGAAAACGAGCTTTTCACTACAGCAGGGCTGATGCTCTCATTTCTATTTATAAATTGTTTTCGTTATCAAGGATACGGGAGTCTGCTATATTGTTTCCAAAGGTTTGTAATTAGCGTTCTGGCTAGGTATTGTAGAGTAACAAATTATTTGTACAAAACAGAAATCATTTCAAGCACAATACGGAGATTCTGTGATGTTGACATCGAATCAACAGAACAAAGACTTCGAACACATACGAAAATATGAGGGAATGTAACATTATTGACCCTAAATAGCACTCTAAGGTTTGTCAGGACAGCAGGGTAGAAGATAACTATATAGATCGTCTGGGAATAGTACTGTAATACCCTTTCACAACAATAAATGACTAGCCTATGCTAGTAAATCTGAGGTTGTTTTAATTTTGCCATCCTTTAGTATCAGTAAGGATAACTCTCATTTTTAGGGTGCAAATATTATAGAATTGATCACCATATGGTAACGAATTGTCTACTGTTGGTCTCCGACGCATTTGGATGACATTAAACCACAACATGGGTTGTGTGAGACACTAAGTTGTAATCCTGACTAAATACTTGTAATGACCAGTTAAGTAACCCTAACATCATAAAACCTATTATACAGCTCAATTACCATTCTAGTTTATTAAATTTGCAAAAAAAATGGAAAATGGGCAATTCTTTGTGACGGACCTATAGTCCGTAAAGCAATTAAAATGAATTAGAAAATTATTGTATATCAACGACTACAACGGAAAAATTCATGATATTTTGCTTATGGTATTTTATTCTAAAAAGTTCTTGTTTAGGGAATTCAAAATTCGTTTTTTATTGCAACAAAGCCAATAAACGTAAAATCGAATAGAATTGTAGTTTTAGCGCAAAAAGAAAAAAAAACAGAGAAAAACATTTTCTTTCATAATATTCGCGTCTATTACACCAATGTCTTAACCAGACAGACAAAAAAAAAACGAAAATGCCATACAAAGTTCATCAATATTTGTGGAAATTCATTTATCACCTCCATTCATCCCAGCCATTTCAAACATTACATTCATACCAGTCAGCTAACCAGGAACAAATATTTGTAAACGAAAAGCGAATAAAAAATTAAATTTTTTTCCTTAAAAAGTTCAAAAAATCTATGAAAATATTTTTTCGTTTTGCAATTTCCTGACAGAAAAAATTCTCTCTACGGTTAAAAGGCTACTTTCTTTTTATGTCATCTAATAATGGTCGGGTGTGAAGCTGCTTGATGTATGTACGCAAAGGCACATATGGACGTAAGGACGACACATGCACACACATACACACACAGTTATACAAAATATAAAAGTTCCAGCTTTTGTAAGCATGTAATTTGTACTCAAATGAAAAGGAAAAAAGAAGAAGCAATAGAATGTAGTGCCGGCAAATAATGAAATGAATTCTCGTAATACGCGTATAGCAGTAGTTGGAATAGAAATTTCAGGGATACGATATTGCTTAGGAAAGGCGGCCAAATGAATTCAATAAGAAATAAATCATAAGTTCTTTTGCAACTATTCGGTGGGAAGCTCTCCCCTCACCCTCATACATTCAAACTCTTTCTTCTGTAAATGGCTATTCACGTCACTTTTGGCTGTGTTTAAAGGGATCGATTGTAAACTCTACACATGCAATAATATTGGAATTGGTATACTGGACAGTAATAATCCTACTTGAGCTCAACATCATTTAAGAATGCTCTGGGCAAGGTTTTTATATTGCCAGTCATTATTTGCAAGTAATTAATGGACTTCGAAGAGGTTACATCGCTTCGAATCTTTAGCATTTCCGTCCTATGCTTGCAGCTTGTGATTATTAGATACAAAGACAGTGATTAGAGTTTAAACGCCCTATCCATCTTCTTTTAAAATAGTTGCGTGTCAATTGAGTGTTTTTCGCTTGCACATCAGACGTGATATCATCTTTGAATGTATACCATAATGTTCACGCCACTCTGGAGCTAGGAGGCAAGGAGAATCTATCCTCCTTACACTGCTCTTGAGTGAGAACCAGATCTATGAAAACTGCGGTTAAGATGTTAGGATACAATACAATACAAGAATCATCTGGAGGCAATGTGGCTTGACAAATCGAGTGGCTGATAGCTTCTTTCTTAGCCTTCCCCTGGACAATACCATTTTTACGAAATGCTTCCCAATGAAGCTGAGTAATAAGACAGGATGTATAAAGGATGGGACATAACAATACTATCTGCTAATAAGATCATAGCTGCCAGATAAATGTGGCACAAATCGTCAAATATTTGAGAAAAAATCGTCAAAATCGTCAAAGACGTTTATTTAAATCGTCAAAAAATTGCCAGAAAAAATAAATACATAAAATAAATTAAAAGTTTTTAAAAACCAATATAATTTCTATTGTAGCAAAACATATAAAGTCAATCTATGTACATATTTGAGTTCAAAAATAAATCATTTAAAAATGATCTATATTTATTAATTTTTTTCCAAAAATGGAGAAATTTTATATCATTTTTAGGAAAAAATTGATTATGGTTTAAACAATCTATCCGAGTGTTGTTTATTGATAAAAAAAGCGCAGCAATAACATTGCATCATCTTAATCTATGGGTAGTGCAAATATTAAGGACTCAGAAGCTCTTGAACCGATGCATTTTTCAGTTCCCTCAGTTCCTTCTTAAGATCTTATCATCTATTTACACCATTTATAACCCATCGAGAATGGAATACAACTCTCATGTATAGGTCGGTGCCTGAAAGTCTATTTTGAGGTTTCTCGACCATGTACAGGAGAGGCCGTAGTAGCTCGTTAATGACGGTAGTGTATCCAACTCCATTGAATCATTGGAGCATCGTTGCAATTCAAATACAAATGCAATACAAATTCCTACGTAACGCTCGTCTTTCTCGGCCAGCATATCCGTATGTGGTCGATTGGCCAGTGGATCACACACTGCATTACAGAAAAAATACTTTTTTTAGTCGGACTATTCGCATGTGGAACTCAATTCCCGCAGAGATCTTTCCTGTTACTTATGGTATAAAAATATACAAGCCTAGCGTCCATAAACACTGTTCTCTCTTTCCTTCTTCCCATAACATATTTTCATAGTTCCAAACACAATGCCATCCATCTCCTCAGTGTTGGTCGTACGTAAAAAAATAATGGCGACTGCCTTTGTTCTTCCGATAGTAATATTAGAAGCTATAATCGAATTTTTAAAATTGTCTGCGACGACAAGTGATAAATTATTCTCAACTACGAGGTTATTTAGCAGTTGTAATTTTTTGGCTTTTAAGGGTTTTAAAAGAAATTTAAAAGAAATAAAATACAGAGAATACCTGTGAGGATTTCGAAAGTAACTTAAACATATAATACTTTACTCCTTGTTTTTACTAACCTGAATTTGCAATAGTAACAATTGCAAAGTAAAAGTTTAATGTACTGAAGTAAAGAATATGATGTAAATTCTTAATTTCCAAAAATCGTCAAAAATAAGGCCATAAACCGTCAAATCGTCAATACGATATCTTTGGAGTATATATTTGAAACCTATGCGGCGAAAATCCTTCTAGTTTATCAAGTTCTAAGCAGGCACTCCGGGCAGATTTTTAGAGTATGTCAGGATTAACGAAAACATAATATATCTATTTACGGTACGAAGGCCAATACAGTAGATCGTATGGTCACAGTACTCTAGCTATTCTACACGACGAAAGGACATTATCGGTGAAGTCCTTGATATGCTGTTTTTAATTTTCCAGTCCTAAAAGATCTGACACAATAACAGTTTTAAAACAGATAGATATGATTATTGAAAGATCCCCTATTACTGCTGATATGTGAGCCAGCTGAGGAAGCAACATGCGAAGTAGAACACAGTTAAAGAAGTTATATTAAGTAGTTACAATCCTTCAATACTGCTTTATATTGGTAAGGTAAGTATAAAGAAGCGTAAAGCCCATATTTGTTTGAAGTTTGAGAAATAGCAGAGACTAATGCTCAAGAAATTGCCTACTACATAAGCGATGAAATGTAGTGGAGTTTAAAAAGTATATTGCAGCAAGAGGGGGAGAGGGAGTATGCCCATAGCATGAATATGTGTTTGTTACCAACGTTACGGATTTATTTTCCAAATATGGCCACCTTACCCAATTACTATAACGTGTGCACGTTTTGAAGACAAGCAAACAGTTGCACGAGTAATACCATCTCTACGAGCCCATTGATGGCAGCCATTATAGTATTTTTCTTCAACCAAAATAGTTGTATAGTATGTTGTTGTAGTTGTATTAATAGTAGTATTGTAGTATTAGTATGTACTCGTAGTATAGTATTTATAAAGTTTTTCTGTAGCATTGCATTGCATTGATGATGACAATTTGAATGAAATTGCAATCATTTAAAGGCTTTCTTTTCCAATTTTCTTTTTTCAATTTCCATTGTTAATGCCAGTCTATGAGAATGGGATTTTTTATTTTTTTGTTCAGTAAAGCTAGGTTGAGTAAAGCAGGAGAATGAACACGAGGTAACTTAGTCAGACTCCTCTTATATGCCCGCCTGCCTTCATTGGTTTTGTTTTCAGTGATTTTAACATATTTTTTCTTTGGCTCAATAGAGAGACAATCATATTTGTAGCAGTTAATGTCGTTGTGCAAGTATTTGTATTTGGATTTGAATTCGAATATAAGGGAGTATCACGTTTTTATTTGTTGTTCGTACACTCAACTTTCTCCCACTAACGGCTGCTGTCACTCGTTTATTGGTATGGATGGTTGGCTAGCTGGATGGCTTGCAACTGACTGTTTATGTGCCTACTCGAATATATCCTCTCCCAAATGACTAGTTGTCTGTGGTACTATTTAGATTTAGCTGAGGCAAATAACAAACAAATACTCATCATTGCTAGTTGGGTTTTTAGTAGTGAAATTGCAGTGTCATTTGCTCAACAAAATTAAATTGAATTGCTGACAATACCTTTGAAACACCAGACTGAGTCCTTTTATAACTTTTTTATTTGATTTGTTTTTTCAAAGAAAGAAATATCGAGGGAGCAAACTAATGAAATTAATTTTAAAAGAACTAATTAAAAACAAAATGATGCCGCATTCTACGACTTTTTAAGTAGGCACTTGACATTTTTGTTGACTCTGTCATAAATGTTAAAAATTGCCAACAGCGTAATGCTATACTCGATGAATTATTCCAAATTGAATTGCTGTTACTACTTAAATGCCTCTTCCAATGATCTCGCAACAATCTTCACATATCATCTGAACATCATCGTGTACAATCAATACCAATGTCCTAAGTTATTGTAGAAATATCAGCCAGTCAAAGAAAATCCTTGTAAAAGACTTTTATCCCATGACCAGACTAAAAAAATTATGGCAAAATAAATGCGAAATAAGTTCCACTAAAATAACACAAAAAGCACAACGGAATTGTGTCACAAAATATTTTCCAGTCTTTAGCTCTCTATGATCTGAACCTATAGATCAGCTTAACTTTAATAAAGGCGACTCTCTATTACCCCCATAAGAGCATTCATTCCTTTGCCAGCAATTTAATATCTGCTTTTGAAAACAAAAAAAACGAATTAATAACCAATGAATGTAACAAACGAAAATTGAAAAAGGAGGCAAAAACACGGTAAAAAGAAGAGTAAAGGATATGAAAGATGTAAGCTTCCATTATTAGATGAATTTCATTTCATATGTAATGTACGAAATAAGGATTTTTAAATTGTCGATACATTGACATCCATGGACAGGAAACGAAAGACGAGTGTGTAAACGGAATGCAGCCGGATGTCGGGAAGCAATTGGACGATATCAATTTTTTATAATCAACAGGAAATGCATGTGCTGCACATTTTCTTTTCATTTCGTTTCTTTTTATTTCGTTGTGTCTGCGTTCAGACCAGTGGTCTTATGATGCTATTTATGGGAGTAAGAACAAAGATAATGATTTTTTAATAAGAAATACTTATCAATTATGAGAAAAAAACAGCAGCACAACAGCAGACGTTAAAAAGAGAAATAATTTTCTTCAGTTTTTTAAACCAAAAACAACGTTCTTCCTTAACGAAAGCACTAAAGGTCTGACCACCATCCGTATTATATTTTCATATCATTTTCTTTTAATTTTAACAGCTTGAATTGGCTTTTACTATCCAGGGTACGACAGACACAAAAAGACGGTGTGAGTAAGATCTTGGTGGTTGACTGCTGGCTGGTAATTGTTCAATTTAAATGTTATCCTTGAAAAATCTCTACTTTTTTATCTACTTTTTTCATTTTCCATATTTTGTTAACGTTTGTTTTTGGTGGTCCTGTCGCTTTTGTATACACTAACGCATGGCTTTATTTTCCTTAAGTTTATATTCCTCAGCTGTTTTTAGTTTTTCATTTTCTACTTCATTGTCCTCATGTTTTTTTTTTTATTCTACTCTTTTTTATTTTGGCCCTGACGTTCAGTACTTTTTCATTGACTTCAAATGTCGGGGTAGAAATATAGTCAACCATGAGGGATACATGCTTCTGTACTATAATCTTAACACAGGGTATTTTTTAAGGTTTCCCTATATTTAAATTTAAATAAAACTAAGTTTGTGTAAGATACCGAAATTTTTATTCGTTTAAAGCCCACTTGATGCCATCATGCGCAGAATATAACAGCCTCGGAAATAATTTTCTATGACTAAATAATCATGCTGAATTTGTCTGATGGCATGTGTTATATTGTCTTGTTGGACCACTGTTGCTAATAACCTATTCGCATACTGCGATCCACAAGAAATATGAAAGATTAAACGGATCTTGGCTCCAGAATGAAATATTTTGAAGCCAGGGGAAACTTGTGAGTGTATCCAAACAGAAGTCTATGCCATCGAAAAGTGTATTCAATTCTACTTGAATAGGAGGTGCAAAGGACGGTACATGACGATATTATCTGACAAGATCGCCATTCAAGCATTCGGCTCTTATGAGGGTAACCTCATAAATAGTATGGGACCGTCTGAGAAGCTAAACCGATTGGGTAAGACTTCCCAGCAATAAATAAGCAGAAGAGATGGGGAGCAATTGAAAAGTTAAAGAGAGGCAAAAAAATGAGTTTGAAGCAATCAACACTTTTGTTTGGGAATTACCATAAGAGAAGATCTGAGTTAAGAATCAGACTACCAGGATTAAACTTAGGTTGTTAACTGGCCGTTCGACAGGACAATGTAGGCTTTCAAGAAATAACGCAGGTTGATATCTGAATATTTGATAGGGTACATTAATTCAGATATGGGTTATCTTGAGCCCAACATGTAAGTTCTGTAACGATAAGAAGGAGGAAACACTTGGGTGCATACCAGGTGCTAGGGAATTGTCATTGTTGTTGACGGTGAGCAGCATCCTGAATTTTGTCAGTGCAAAAGGCTTGAAGGAGACATTATAAGGTGCCCAAATAAGTTAAACGGAAATGTATTTGAACGTGTGTTGCAGTACTAAGGTAGCTCTTCACGACAATAATAATAAAAATAACAAACCTATGTTTAAAAAGGAACGCAAAGGAATAAACAACTGTTTTCAAAAGCGGAACCACTATATACTAAATCCACGATTAACCACAGATATAAATTACTTTGAGAAAAAAATTGAAAACACTTTTAAAAACTTACTTTATTTTGCTAACAATTTTCCCTCTCAAAAATTCGATGTTCGCGTAGTTTCGACTGTTTGACTCACAAGTTATGTGTTGTAGTAGTTGATCGCATTATCCCATTAAATTATTGTGTTCGATTTTCTTAGTTTTTCTGTGCCGTTTCTCCCTTAAATTTAATAAACATCATGTCGTGTTAATGAATATTACGCTGTGTTGGTTACGTTGATTATGCTCATAGTAAAATACTGAACTTGGTTTTCTGTACTTCTCTTCTTTTTTTGCTTTTAATTTTTAATTTTTATTATTCGTGTATACAAATCTTTGCATATTCTAACACATTTCCCGCAACCAGGCACTAAAATGCTGGCAAACTTTACTGCAATTCTGGCAAATGAGAATGCAAATGCAAATTTAAGGGAAAAAATTTGCTGGAGTTTCACTTCTTGGTTGGCAAGAATGCAAATGCATTCAATGGGCTGTTTCTCGAATTGCCACTCTTACTTCTGTTTCCTAGTCCTTTATATATAAGCCTGTGTGTTTGTGGATGTAAATAAGTATTTATTTATTTGTGTATGAAAATATGAATGAAGTCATAAGATGAATATGAATAAATGCTGCATCGTTCATAGTCTTTTACTACTGCCACAAATTTTTTATTTCTGTTTTCATTTGCTTTTTTAATTTTTTTGTTTTCTTTTTCTCCCTATTTTCTCTCCAATTTTTTGTTATTGTTTATTTTTTGACTTGTAGTAAACTGCTACTCTCTGTAGTTTTCCTCAGGTCCCACTCCCACTCTCTGATTACGTTAAATTCATAATTTGCATGAATACTGCCATCAGACCCAGCCCTTTGCTAATATATGAAATCGTCGTATGAATGACAAAAAGCAATAGAAGTTCTCCTCTAAATTTTACAATATCATTGGGTGGGAGGAAAATTAATTTCGATTTCAATTGGAAATATCACTAGCGATTAAAAATAGTGTCCGGCAATTCAGAACAGCTATTCCACTCCAATTATTGATGCAAATCAGTAGAATACAATAAAAAGTAATCTTGATGGATTTCATTAAACCTTTGGAACACAAGTACTCAGTTAAAATGGTGAGGCGATGACCATGTGACTTTTTTCTTTTCCGTCTCCTAAGTGAAAGTGTAACAGCTTATCTGCCAACAGGCAACTGTCGGTTGGATGGTTTGCACAAACTGTGTCAACTGAATAGACTGGAATAATTTAAATATGTAGCCTGTAACAGATCTTTCAGGTCTAACGGCAGATTGATAGCCTACTAACGAGCATATGTTCTTCCAAACCCAAATAGTCCAATTAAGTCAGTGGTCACTTATTACTCCAGTTTTTTAAATTAGATCTGGCATTCAATTGACATCAGCAGTTGTTCTGCAGCCAGAAAAATTATGTTCTTCCGTTGTTTTGGTTAAATCTTGCATTCTCAGCACCATAATCTGTGATCCTTTCTGTTGTATCTTCGCCTCCGCTGTCACCAGATATTAGTGTCTGGATCAGTCACTATATATATATCCTTTTTCATACTTCGAAAAGACAACACCTGCATCATATTCTTCCATCTGATGTTTCTTTTTTTGTTAAAATATTCAGAATTCGAATACTGAGCGCCTTGATTTACTCACACTCAACTTTTTCCATTTATTTTTTATTTGCAACGGAAATAAGTTTCTTTCGATACTTTTGTCAGGCTCTTAATGTTAGAATGTTGGCCTATTCGACGCTTCTAAAGCGTTGCAACGTTGGTTACACTATTGGTTTCTGGAAAGAATTATTGAAACCTCAGTACAGATATTGCAAATTTGGTCCGAGAAAATGCTGCCAATAGGGGTTCATCCTTCAGCTGATTGTTTTATTTTGAGTTCCCTTGCAGAATTTTTGATATTCTTTAATCGTGTCTTTTTACATCCATCATGCGTTGGAGAAAATATATATATTTGTTATTTGTTGTTGACTTGTTGCAATAGTTTTAGACTTACCATGGATTTTTCGGAAAAGGTGTTCGAAACCTTCTCTGTCATTTTAGATAGTCGATTCTTTTGATTTCCGTTTTTGAGATGGAAAGTTGTTTGTTCAATATGATTTCAGTTTTTGTTTTTTCAATTTTATTTTTTAATTTTTTCAACTACTCCAAGTTTTTCCCGCCGTTTATTTAAATTTTTTCTCCATTTCTATGTCTCTAGTTTTGCTATATTTTCATTATTATTACACCCAACTCAACTTGAATTTTCGCTACTCATTCATTGTTTTCTCCTTTTGTTTTTTTTTCATTAATTTTATTTTTTTATTATTTCTATCTTATTTTAATTTATTCTTTTTTTTTAATTTTTCTACTTTTTATGATTTCATTTTGCATACAGGCATTTGTTGTTTTTATCACTTTGGCTTCATTATTTGCATTTGTCGCCGACTGCTGAAAGTCAACAGCCTTTAATTGTCAACAACAAGTCAGCAGTATTTTTTTTTGTTGTTCAAGCCACAAGTACAAAATAGCCTAAAAGGAAGGGAAATTGCACAACTTGTATGTAAAAAAAGGAAAGAAAAGGAAAGGAAAGAAAAGGATAGTTTGTATTTCTTAACAGATTTTGTTTCCCTTCAAAAAAGAAGAAAAATGAAGAGAATAAGTGGTGACAGCATGCGAAGCTTTATTGAGTCTTTTGAAATGTGAGTGTAAATAATTTTTAATTATAAAGGAATTATTTGATTATTAGGGATTTATAGTTTTTATTCCCAGCCACTTACACTGGAATATGAATTAAAATGAATGAAGGAGCATTAAGCCTTTGCTATTATGACATGTTTGAAAGCCGGAATAATTGTCTCTCTTATGCACAATTATCTTAACCGTAGATCGAGCCTAAAAAAAACTTCATAATTCTAGCACTTTTGATACATACTTGTAGTAAGTACATGGAATTGTCACGATTATTGATAGATTTTGTTAAAAAATTTAATATTTTAATTCATTTTAATAAAACTATTTAGTTACTATTATTACATTTTATTATCACTTTTATGAAATTTGCGCAAAATTATTGACATGATGTACATTGCAGCATACATTTTTACATAAAAATCAAACACTTCATGTCAGCTTGCTTTTAGTTTTTTCTAAATGGTAATAATTTGACGTCTAGCAATCCTGTTTTGTGGCGATTTATAAGTTTCCAATTGCTTAGATAGGACAGCTTATTGTCACTCACATCAGTAACACTCTAATTTGAGTGTTGGCTGAAACCTGATGGGACAAACCATTCTTGTGATTCGTTAGAAATATTTGTTGTCAACGTCATGTGAGGTAAAACAGTTTCTACGTTGCAATAGAACATCGATTGTGTCAATAACAATTTTCTCTCTTTGATTCCTCTCTGATTTTCCGGATATGGGTTTCCCCAAATAATGCTATAAGTAGTTGCTACACACGTAGCATGTACTTGAATCTAAAACTGCCAATTCGTTTTCGGTGGACCACGAAATTTATAACGACCATAAAATTCAATTAGTTACTAATCTATAGTGACAAAATTAAATATGACTTGAAAAGGTAATAAAATAAAACAAAAGAAAAGAAAACATAAATCAATACCAAGCATTACTCCGTAAATCTCTTTATGAAGCTTGATTTATATAAATATCCTTAAATTAATTTCCCTGACAATCACTGTAAGTACTCCATCATTAAGTACCAAATTTCAATTAAAATCGCTGGAGCTAATTTTCATTTTCCACAATAAAACTAAAAAGTTTTTGAATTCTGTTGCTAAAAAACTTTAATTTGAGATGAAAATATACCAAAAAGGAACATAAAAACATAAACATCATTATTTAAATATGTTTTCTTTAATTTTCTTACCTTTTAGGCGAACAAAAAAGTGATTTTTTAAAAATCTTAAAAAAGGATATATGGGCTGCTCTAAACGTGTGATAGCTACTCCCAAAATATTTATACAGTATTATTTCTTACATAAAACTACAAGTTGTGTGATAAAAGTTTTATGAAAATAGTTAAAATTTTCTAACAAAAAATTAAGATAAATATATTTTTTTTTTAGAAAAAAATCCTTTTCATTCGAATTTCAAAAAAAGGCTTTAAGCATGATTATTAAAGGCTGCAAGACTTTTAGCTCATTTTTCGAAAATGCTTAATATGTGTAAATATGTATATCATTATCAAAGCGAATGATTCTGTTATCTCATACGTACGTAGTTGACCGAAATATTATCATCTGTAATAAAACGTGGGTTTAATGTTTGTCTGTCACGTGAGATAAATATGAGAAGAGTAGTAAGAAATACTCTACAACATTTCAGGAAACAACTGCGAGCAATCTACTTGAAAATTGGTAATATTTTTTCATCCCAAACTACTAAAGGCAGTTTGTTCTGTTGCAAGTAGTACCATCTTTGGCGATAAACATCCTGTTGTCATGTTTGTTGCTGCCAATACTTTCTTCAGTTCATAAGACGAGCTTCTATTTTCTTCTTCTTCTTCAAAGTCTTTAGCAGCAGGAATATTACATATATAATTAATATATAATCGGTCATTACAACCTTTCGTTATAAATTGGAAATGTCTGACCTGAGGTTTGAACCTTGGTCTGACGTCTAATAAGGTAACACGCTATATACTAGACTATGACTACTTCAAACAATATCAAGAACATATCAAGAACAGATAATTCAACCTTTTCACTTTCATTCAACACTTAACTTTCATTTGCTTCTCAAATACCACAAATAATGTATTATTTACGATAAAACTCCACAAAATCTTTGAAAACTTAAAAAAATTACATACACAACACCAAAAAATCTCTAGGAAAGTCGTATGTATCAAAAATGATACGAAGTCTTTGAATTTTGTAACCCCTGTTTAAAATTTTCTTTTTTATTTGGTTTAAAATAATGGCGATAACAATACTAATGAATTATAAAAATATCAGGCATCTAACTTTTTCTGAATTAAAGTTATGTAGTCTAAGAAATTGAAATGTATCATTTTTGATACAAAGCTCGATCTACGGGTAATTTTAATTAACTTTTTGTATAGCACCAAAAGTTTAAGGCATATGAGGCGTTCTACTTGAGATTGATTCAAGTGAATAAATAATTCATTATCTAAGGAGTGTTTAAACTGGCAGGATCAATTAAACAGAATACAGCAATTCGTGGAATTATATCCGGGATTTGGTAAGGCTGTTAGCTCTTAAATATATTTCGACTGAGCTGTCATTTATTTAGTAAAAGGTCTACCATTTTCATTTTGGTGTTTTTGGGTTTGGATTTGCGGTTCCATTCATCTACAGTTCAACTCAAGAAAGTTTTATAGTCGGCTGGCTATTTGCAACACCGTATATACATATGTTGATTAGGTGCTAAAGCAAATAAGATGTCTGCTTGTATTGCAGGCAATTTCATAGCTTTGTCTTGAATTAGTGAGTTTTGTTCAGTACGTGGTGCGATCTACTCGCGCTTGCTAAGTCGTGTAATTTCACGCATTCGGTTGATCACTTAGTTCTATCGGAAACCCATTAATTTCCTCGCTGTTCCTTGCAGTGAAGAATGTGGTTCGCGGGATCTTTAAAAATTATTTTCACTCTTATGATTCTTCTGAGAAGCTTAACAGGTAACTTGTCTAGACTCTTCATTGGTTATTTTTTCATCAACACAGAATTAAAGTAAAAATTTTCAAAACAAAATTATATCTTATATCCTTTCGATTTTGTTTAAACTAAATTGTTTCTTAAAATAATTTTTCGTTATCGAAATGGTATACTTTACCATTTTGTTTAATTCGATTATTTTGCCATTTTTACTCCTTGTGTTTATATTTTCTGATTTTCAAACACTTCCTTTATTAATTCCTTTAGTACGTTTTTTTTTTTTAATTTTTATTTGTTTGTTTCACTGCCTTAGTCCTTTGAGGATAAAATTTTGTAAAGTTTCTCTAAAACAAGTTTTGTTATTTTGCAACCACAAAGGTCCAATTAAAAAACATTAAAACGAACTTTTTCACTTCTTTCTCCAATATGGACGCATAACATTTAATGGTAAGACATTAATGGCAGAGGATGTGTTACAAAGATTTTTCGGTTTTTTGTTTGTTTGCAAAACAAAACACTAATAAAACTCTTGGGTGTAATTAAACAACAAATTTCCTTTGCTTTTACGCTAACAAATCCTTTAGTTTTGCTCTTTTTTTCTAAAAATAATAGTAGTTCGTATTCATTTTTACAGGATTGCACTTCAATGCAATTGCAAGAGAAAATTTTTAATTTAAAATTGCAACTTTGAACTTTCATTATTAAAATCTATAGCAGCCCCATGTGAATAGAGGAGCAAAGATAGAGCATTTGTTTCTTCACCTTCCCCTTCTTAAACCTGAAAACTTGATATCTGTTCTTATTGACAATAAATTTTCATTTTTAATATTTAGGACTTCACCCACTAAAAGTTAAATTCGATTACATTCATGCAATACGTAGAGGCAACACACGATCTGTGGGAAACATCGCCGCTGTTCGTAAAAGTTTATAGCAGCTAACTGCCACTCACAAGTACACAGACGACAACTTGGCGAATTTAATCAATAGGACGATACTAAGAACTGCACGGCTCATGTTGTTTTTTTAAATCGTAGGTATTTGCTAACAAGACACAAACCAAAACAGTCCTCAAAGCCAACGTAAACTATGCCATCGGTTAAATTCAGTCTGATTTATGCGCCATAGAAATGGAAAATTGAAAATTACGGTTTTGCGCCACCCAGACAAGCCTTGGCGGACATTTGAACGATGATATCTCAGACACATGAAAGACTCGATATTTCCTCGTGTCACAGGTGTCTCACAGGTGAAAGTGAAGGAGCATACTCTCCACATAGAGTCGAGCTTGGAATTAATATTGCTTAAAATAAGATGTTTCAAAAGAAATTAAAAATGTTAGATTCAGTCTCCTAAACAATTTCTTTAATTCCATTACACCTGTTATATGAATCATTCCTCTTTCCGAAGATTCTAAAGTATCTTACAAATGCTAGAGGATTTAAATCTAAGGTCTGTAAAGGACTCTTCAAATTTATTGCTTAGAATAGCAGTCGTCCTCTTGGTAAAATTTTTCTTTTTCAACTTCCATGCTTTAACGCAAAAGATTTTCAAAAGCAACAGACTTTTATTCAACAAAACTGTTGCAATTTCTAAAGAAAAAAACATTGAAAGTCTTAAAATCTTCTGAAAAAAAATGTTAAGAGCCCTAATAGACTTCATGGTAAAGAAATCTGAAATCAGAAAAAGAAAACCAATAAAGTATGGAATATACTCCATTATTACAACAATTTCATCAAGAGTAGATTTTTTCATTTCGCGTTTTTTATTCAACAAAAAAAAAAAAAAAATATATTGACAGTGAAGGACAAATATCATATCTCATCTTTTCTACTCTCTTCAAACCAAAGGAATATGTTTTAATGTCCTATACTCAGAGAAACAGCAATTTTTATGTCGTAGGTATTCCCAAGTTTTTTAGGTCATAATTTAACTTCCCAAAGGTTCCTTTGTTGTTAATGAATTCGCCCACACTATTGCTTCGGACCTCACTAAGAGATTATCCCGAAATTTTCAAGATCGGTGTGATATGAGAGGAATATTCCACTTAATAGAAACAGGTAAAATTTAGCCTGATTTGCGCAGAGAATTGCAGAGATAATTATACATTTTAGATGTTATATTCGCACATAAAATGGCATCAATAGAAAAATTCAAAAGAAAAAAATTCTAAGATACCTCAAATACACATTGTTTTATTTAAATTTTAAGATAAGAAGTGCTTAATGAACGATTCAATATGCCACCTGCATACCTCGGTAATTAATTCCCGCCTATTTACTAGCCTTTGATGATATAAGACGTTCCCGATGTCCTGAAATGAAGTCATACCATGAAATAACAGGAATTTGCAATGATTGAAGGTGCCACAGCTTATAAGAGTGCCCAAAATTGATTCAAGCATTGATAAATAGTGTCTGAATTATATCTCGGAAGGAGACTCATAAATATTACCCCATCCAGTTCACTTTCTTTCGCTACGCACTGTATTTTGTTAACTATTTTGAATTTATCATAATGATGCAACATCATTGTCAGCATGTTGCATTGTGTCGACTAAACTTTGTGCAGTTTTACTGTTAAAAAATATTTTTTTTTATCATACTGAAGCACTTTCAATTGTATGCCATACATCAGTATATAGACACAATCGTTACGTGAAATTTTTAAATCGAATGCATACCTTTGTGGGCCTGTGCAGGGCCACAATTCAGTTCAATTTCAGAAATTTTTTAACCAATGCAAAAGACCGTCTTAACATCAAGGAAACTATAAAGATTTTCAACGAAGACGGATTAGTTAAAAAATTTCTGAAATTTGTTATCTGTATGTATACTTTTGTGACTGAGTGTATATGCAGCACTAATACATACATTAAGGGTGCCATGTTCGAAATACAAAAGAAAACAATACAACGGCAGTGTATGAGAATTCAAATGAATTGACATACAAATTCGTGTACGTGCAACATTAAAAATCGTATTGTATTGTGATCTCCATTCAAATCTGTTGAACTGCAGCCGTAGCTGTAGCAGTCTTATACACACATCGATAATATCATGAAAAGGGGGCAAATCAAGATAGACTTAAACTGTATAAAAAAAAATAAAACATGCAGCAGGTCCTTATTGCCTGGTCCGTTTACAAATTCTTCATGATTTAAAATTTCTGGTATTTATTTTAATTTGTTTTCATTGTGTTTGAATTTTATTCAGCGTGACAGTGGCGCCAAATTATCAAAACTTTATGAATTTCGAAACAAAAAAAATAAGACAGAAACAAAAATAGCAGCGCAATGGCATTGCACGCTGCGAAACATTCTTACTATTTACATACATAATTGGCCATTACAACCCTTCAATCAGGATTACGGCCTAGCTACTCACACCACTCATGTTGTGTGTGTTATTTTTATACACGAGCGGCGGGACCTACAGTTTAACGTCGACTCCGAACAACAGTTTTTTGAGAAACTTTTCATGGCAATTTTATTTACTCTCAGAGTTTTTGCCAGAAATCTGATAAGAGAAAGTCGCCGAAGAACTATTTACATATTTTCGTTTTGATATCTGACCTCTGGTTTGAACCTTGGCCTTACGTCTACTAAGCCAACACACTACCTACTAGATTACGGCGACTTCACGGACTATTTATCCATTCTTATTAAGGTGATATTTTTGTTTATAAAACTAAGCTTAGGACAACATTTAGTTTATTTTTTTTTAATTATTCCAACATATTTACAGGGATACAGGATAGTTAGTCAAGAGGCACCATCTTTAAGGACTCTTCCACACAGGACAAAATCTATTGAAGGGTGCAATTTCGATGAAGATGTTAATGCCTTTCGTCGAACAATCCAAGGATTTGTGTGCTCCACCTTATATCTGCTTAGTTGTTTTCGCAAAAAAGCATTTGGATGCAAAAATGTTCGGCTTCTACTATTACGAGAACTGTGAAACCTGGTTAACCTTCTGACCATGGATTATATTCAACAAACGATAGACCTTAAATTACAAAAGTGTGAATGGGTGTAGATTCACCACGAGATAGTAGCACATACAACAAATTGTTTTGAGAACTATGCCTTTTAACGAGCATTGCGGAGGCATAAGGTACGCGAATCGATATCGTGCTAAAAAAAATACTTAGTAAGTGTCATTTGTCAGGTTAAATAGAATTGGTAATGGATCCAATTTGACGCACTTAGAACCCCAGGTCCATTGTGATACAACAAGACTCTAATTAATCAGTGTTGCCCTGTAGAACCAATCTTTGCTACTCTGGAATAGTTCCAGTTGCAAATCTTTGATATCAGATAGATCTTCAAAAGCAGTATATCCCATTTTCGGTACCTGATCATACATACATACACACTCCTCCTCAATGTCTGCGGCGCCTTATGCACAAAAACGCTAACGTCCCAAACAAAGCAAAATATGAAAAAGCATTGGTCTTCTAGCAAAAACTCTCTGAGTAAATAAAACTGCTATGAAAAGTTTAAAACAAGTCTTTTGGTCGGAGTCGACTATAAACTGTGCAGATCCCGCCACACATGGATAAAATTATAACACATTACATGGTTGGTATGAGAAGATATGTCTGATCATCAAAGCATTGTAATGACTAAATTAAGTAAGTAAGAACAGAGTTCGTACACGTTGATCGATTAACGATCACTTTAAGCTCTATAATCTAATAATCCTCTCAGAGTAAAATTTCTAACAAATAACGCGTTAACAAAAGATGAAAATTTTCAAGCGTTTTAAATGTAATCAGCTTGGATAGTTGTTATTAAAGTTTTTATTTATAAATCGCTTAGATTATTCGCATCTACATATTTCTCTAAGTGTAGTGTTTCATAAATTGTTTGTATTTTTAATTGTTGTATTTTTACATTTTAATTTCAATTCAGTACACAAAATGTCCCAAAAAAAATGGAATCTTTGTCATTATTATCCACCTCATCATTCTTTTTTCAATTTACTTAACGTTTCTCTTCATTAATTTTTTTGTCTTCCCATCGTGTTAACGCTGGTACTTAAAAGACATTTTTCTGCTTACATCGTCCCAAATAATATGAAAAAGAAAATTGAAAGAAATTTTAATAAACAGCTAAATAAACTTGATCAAAAGGTACTTCTCATACCTTTTAAGTAGTTTTTTTATTTGAAAAAAAAAAAAAAACGATTTCAGATTCTTTATTTTTTTATGTCGTTTTTCTTCCATCAAATATGTTGGCTTCTGTTATTTGATGTAATCTAAGACCTCAATTTAAATATTTTATTGTGTATCATCAGTAGCTTCATACAGACTTTCAGCCTGTCTACGGTCGTTTTGCAATTCTTTTGAGGCCAAGAAGAAAAAAAAAAACGAGGAAAGAATGTAAACAATAGAATATCGTGCTGAAGTATTTGTCTGACCATATAATCTACATTTAGTTAGTTTTTCGATTTGGCCATCACGCTTAGTTCACTGTAAGAAAGGAGACGAATGACGAACCCCACACTATTCAGAAAACTCAAACCGATTTGAAAATAATGTATGAAAAACGATTCATACCAGTTTCAAGTTCAACTTGTACGATTGGTTCGCGTAATTCTGAAGTTCGAAAAGACTTTATTTTAAGCAGCAAAGAAGTTTTATTATTATAACACCTTTAGTGTCTTTAAGGAGCCTAAGGTTATCACGAAAGATCTCTACTTTCTTATGTTTGCTTTGTTCCAATGTCATTAACTAAGTTTTTCAAGCTAAACTGGTGATTTGTACTTATACTTCAGCAAGTTTTAGGATGACCAGGTTGTCATCCTTCTATCGTTGTCCAGAAAGAATGCCCTTTAGCAACAGCTTTAAGTTTTCTAAATAAAATCATCGCAACAAATACCACAGAGCGGAATTCACTGATGTCACAAAATAAGAGCATCGCCTACCAAAGGCATTTCTTGTGATGACAATTTATTAATTAATTCATTCTTTTGATTGTATGGCAGCTCTTCGGAAGAATATAGTTAAGGAAATATTTCTCCGGGATAGCCCTGTTTTACAGTCATTGGATTTTCTATGGGAACAATCACTTTATTAAAAGGGACACTTTCAAGTTCCACTTTAATACGGGACATTTGAAACAAATCGATCGGCAATCGACTGCTGTAGTACTTCAAGGCAAATATAGCCCGTACTTGAGAAAAGACTAACTAAGTCAGTCACAAGCCAAAGTAGAAGAAATATACCCAGAATATTACTGTTTTTGGAGTGGATACTGAACAATTGGTGACCATGTCAACCGAATAGAAATAACCGCCAAACAACAATCTCAAATGTAACATGGTCCGAGTATGAGAATAGTTGCACTGTGCTACTCATAAGCTAAAGTAGATTAAGTAGATTACCAAACATGACTATCGGATGGAAATATAGCATAACAATCCTTGACATATTTATGGTAAACTGTCTTTAGTTTCTAATTAGTGCCTCGATAGCAGATTTTATGCATTGATCCGGCTGATATCGTCAGATATTTCGTACGTGATATGTGGCTATGGCTGATGTGGTATTGACCAAAACGGTGTATCTCAACCCCGTTTGATGATAGTTTTACCTAGCGGCCACGTGAATTAATCAGTACAGCATCTCCTTTATACCCGCTGAGATGTGAACGAAAGAAAGTTAATGAAAGTAGCAGGGAGATAATGGAAATTGTGCCTTTCAAGTAGCTTCGAAGATCTTCAGCAGTTGTATTTGAAACACGGACTGGTAACCCATTGGGAAAGGTC
Organism: Sarcophaga carnaria; assembly: GCA_958299815.1. Lineage (NCBI taxonomy): Eukaryota > Metazoa > Arthropoda > Insecta > Diptera > Sarcophagidae > Sarcophaga > Sarcophaga carnaria. Next base: position 94,206,662 of record OY283149.1, read on the forward strand.
CTTCAGACATAGAAAAGGGACTGATACAGAGCATTTTATTTCAAGAATATCACGTTATTGTACATCTAACAATCCTGCCATTTATTACTCTTCACTGAAGAGAATCATTTACCGGTCAGTTATAACCACGACACATTTAGAGGAACTCAAAAGTCGTTACCAACTGGCAGTAGCAAAACGTTGAGTCTCCTAAGAAACTTGAAACTGATTGTGAGATATTCATCCATCATGACCATTTCAGAAAATTCGTCTGGTTTTCGTTATCGTTGTTGTTGATGCTGCTGTTATTGTTGTTTGACATATGAATACAATAAAATATATTTTATTTCCGTTTTTTATCCTTCAATAGAAATTGAATACGTTGACAAACGTGTCACAAGTTTCACACAAAACATGCAAAGTACTTCGACAGAGAGAATTAACGAGGTGTCCTTTGTTTCCCTATCGAAACTAAATACAAAAAAAAGAGAAGGAATTGGATATTCAAAATTTGTCCACAAAATTCATTTTTTTATGTTTTTCTTTTTTGTTTAGATTATAAGTAGCGGAAGTTTTAAATTGACAAGATTTGATAAAAACGTGTTTTCATTTAAAAGAAATTTCTGCCTGTATTAGAATATTACTTTTAAGTGGCGCTGCGCAATTTGAACTTCTAAAAGAAGACTTACTTAAAATATTTTAATACAATGCAGTGCATCAAATCCTTCAAAATCTTAAATAATAAAACACCATTTATTTCATTACTACATAATTGGTCATTACAACCCTTCAATCAGGATTATGACCTAGCTTCTCACACGATTTATGTTATGTGTGTTAATTTTATCCATAATAGGCGGAACATTTGAAACGTTTCATGACAATTTTATTTACTCTCAGAGTTTTTACTAGACATCTGCTGAGAGGCAGTTGTCGAAGAAATATTTTTTCATATTTCGTTTTGTTGCTGATGTCTGATCTGGGGTTTGAACCGTTGTCTCACGTCTAAGCCAACAGACTGCCTACTACTACTACACTACATCAAAATTTCAAGATTTCCAACTGTATAGAAGCTTAGATTTAACATGATATCCACATTCTCTGTATTGCTACAAATGCCTGATGTGCGTAATTTATTTTCTTGAAACGCCGATTGTAGTTATTATGCTCTACAGATAACAAAAAGATTTGACATCCTTGTATTCCGCATTCTTGTTAGATTTGCCCGTGTTATTAAGTAGAACCTGCATTTACCTAACGTTAATGCAGTGCGACGTCGAATGCTATTTGATATATTTGATCCCAAAGGCAATTACCATCCGCAATCGGGATCTCATAGCTAACATTCATACCACGTTAGTAGGTTCCCTTCAATGCGTGTTGATTGTGGTATAAACGATTTGGGATTAAAAGGAATCATAAAATTCAACCCTAAAGAACTCCCTGGTTGTAGCCGTAGCCTAGAAGGTAGTATGTTGGAACAGAGCCCATGGTTTAAACCTGTGCTTAGACATGTCAAACAGAACGGAATATGACTTCCTCTCAGCAGTTTTCTTGGAAAAAAAGGTAAATAAAATTGCAATTGAAAGTTTCTCAATTCCGTCATTTAGAGTGGAAGTCAAATTGTATGTGCGGACACCCATGGATAAAATTAACACACACAACATGGGTGTGTGAAAATCTGGGTTGTAATCCTGACTAAAGTGTTGTAATGGCCACATAAGTAAGTAATAGCATCTCTCAGCAAGCTTTCGAACAGTTTTCGGCTTACTGAGTTGCGATACAGGATTTAAATGTAAGGGAGATACATTTGATTGAATACTAACAAGCCTTGTATTTTTAAACATGTTTATACAACACAATATTGTTGTTTGAAGCCATTTTTATTTTAATTTATTTGAAATTTTTTTATAAAAATTCACAATTGGTTAAAATCCTTTTCTTGAAAAATGGAAAACAAACACACACGCTTTAAAAAAAATTAAGAAACACAATTGAAGACCTCGACATCAACCCTTCATTTATAAAAACAATTAAAGTGCAGCAAATCACCAGATTTGCAACTGGTTTAGAACTGCTGCATGAGGCATAATACCTTGCACGCAGCCATAATATGTTTGATGCCCCTACTCATAAATACGAGTAGACCCTACTCTACTCAGTAGAGGCACGTAGTTGCATGTCTCTTATATAGTTGATGATTCCTGTGCCACATTTACTTCTATTATTTGTTGTTGTTATTAATTGTTGTTATTATTATTGTAGTTGTTGTTTTAATTATTGTTCTTGTTCTTGTATGCATTGTTTTTCCATACTGCTGGTAATATTGTTTGCTTATATGTACGAATGTATACATATATTAGCACCGAAAACTGTGTAAATCCTTCTGATTTTGTATGTGTGGATATGTGACTGTATCTCATAATCTTATATTAAAGACAACAATAGACCCAAAAATGTAACCAAATCATACATAATTCAAATGTCTGCATGTATGTATGTGCATTGTACACACATGTATAAGATGGAGATGTTCTCTGTGCGTGTGCCTTGCGTTATTTTTTGTAAAATATCCTTAAGGATCATGCACGTGTATAATATTATTATTGTTGTTGTTGTTTTTGTGTTGCTCCCATACTCAAAAGGCTTTAAAGTGCAGCATAATATTGTGACAGATTTTAAGCAAAGAAAAAGTAATCAGAGAGTCTTTACTCCATAAAGGAGTGCTGCAATAATCTGAAAAGACCAAAATAATTCCAAACAAATCGTTGAAGTGAGACCCACTGCATTTACTGCAAACCACAAACATATTTACAATGAATAATTTTTTTTTTCGTAAAACTCGCTTAAAATTCAATTTTAGGTTCCAGCAGGCAAGGCCATAGTATTTAATTGGTAAGCCATTATTTTAAACATCAACCCCTTTGTCTGCCTATTCGTACTAGAAAGAGGCACTGGCGGTTCAGCTGCAGCTGAATGTTACAAGATGTGGAAATATAAGCAAACGAGACCATTAGTGCCGCTACCATTAGTTACAAGCTGTAAGTACTGGTGGACGACATACATACATCGATGTTTTAAAAACATTCGATTTAATTTATCGATACATCAACGATTTCATGTTTTCACCACTGATCAACAACGATGTTGATTGCTCACACATTGTATTTGTGTGTGTACATTGAAGACAGCACAGGAGGTGGAGTTAGATAATATGCAGAGACCAGCTTGCCTCCGTATAACTGTAGCAATGAAAAATTGTTTGATAACTGCGTTGAAGTCTTTGTTGCATATGGTTGTGAGAATCAAAGTTATGTAAGCAAAAGGTTAGGTTAATAGAAGACAGGTCCCACTCGAGATTTATAAGGCTCATAAGCTTTATATCGGTTAAACTGTAACTTTTCCAACTGAGACCAGTTTTAAAACCAAAGTGCTTTCTTTCATTCGGTATTTTTTCGTTAACGCAATGCATAAAGTTGAGCAATTTTTTATATGCGTTAAGTACTTCGAAAGCCATCAGATCGATATTGTTTTGTTTTTATTTCCTTTAAATTTTTTAGATGTGTTGAGGCAAATTTTAAAGTAAGTTTTCTTAAAGTCAGTTTTTATTTATGTTTTATAATTCGTTATTTAATTTAATGAAATGCAAGTTTATAGTTGTATTACACCAACAAAGCCTTATCACTTTTTCTTAAGTCTTGTGGTGGCTCTGAAAAGAACCGATTGGTCACGATATTTTTATATTGACTGTTATGTTCTTCTGTTGTTATTGCACCTGAGGAAAAAATATGTAAAATGTACGTCAACATTTTTATAAAATTTTATTCTTCTTACATTTTAAATATGCACAATAGTTGGAGTGCTGTTAACATTTTAGTTATCCCGAATTGCTCGCGGCTCATTCAGGAACTTACGGTTTGATGGACCCATGTTAGTAACTATTAAAGCAACGACAGGAAATCTAGCCGAAAGCAGCTTTGATATCAGTGTGTAGAAAAAATTTCTTATAAATCCATTGCGCAGAGGGAATACACTGCTGTTAAGAATACGTATATATGTATATACTATGTATGTATATAGGAGTCTATAACGAAAATTGATAAGATGAACTTACTCTGTAGACTATTGCAAGGGCCAGCTTGATAGCATTATAATTGCTTCTTTATTCTTAATGCCTATTTAAAATTTCAAAACCTGCTTTATATGCTGCATACCCCATAAAATTAACAACTATTCTGTCAATAATTTGTGATTTCTTTTTAAGTTGAATCGAAATTTATACGTACGTCAGCAAATTATACTTACTTTGCCAATCCAACGATTCTGGCACAGACAGCATCATAATGATACGATACTCGCTTATGTCTGATGGGGTGAAATGTTCGGCCGGGGAATTGGGCGTAAATACCATTTGACATATATTTATCCCAATTTTGTCTTCTGTTTTCGTTCGTCCTTTGACACACAAAAAAAGAAGGTCCATTACCACCTTCATTAATGTTTTTTAATTATTTTTTAACCTAAGTTTACATGCGCTTGAATATTGATTTGAATTATTTTTTAAGAAGAATTTTCGCTCAATAAATATATTTTTTATGAATTGTTTCGTAATTGAATTTTAATGTAAATTTCACTCATCACTATCATATTTAAATTTACTTTTAAGACAAAGCATCGCCCACATAACACGCAACTAAAAATACCAAATTGATTGCAAAAATAAAATACAATTTAAAACGCAATTAGAAAATGTCTAATACTCTCACAGCTGGTTTTTTAAAGTCACCTTAGAAAGTAAGTTCACCTTTACGGTTTAGAGAGAATATTGCAACCCTTTGTGGAAACTCTCGGGTCTCTTTCAAGCAAAAGCCTATGTATGTATCGAAAGATGTGTTCAATTCAACTTGGATAAAGAGGTATAAAAGAAAGGACATAACAATACTATGTATCAGTCAGGCCACTATTCGAGCACTCGACTCTTATGAGATTAAATGGAAGAGAGTATAGGACTGTTTAGAGAAGATGAATCGACTAGGTAGGGAGAAGAAGGTTCCCCTCTGCTGAATCCTAGATCCGTATATACTGCGACCTGCTATTGGTAAGCCAAAGCGGATCACGCAGCACCTTAACTGTTGGTTATATCCTATAATCCTCTTCTTTATGCCTAATCAGAGTATTTTTGACAAATTATTGGACGTCTAGTATGAAATATTGGCCATCGTCAGATAGAATGAATGGTGATAAATTCTGCGCCCCATTATCATAGCCTTTTGTAGGTTAGGATGGTTTAAATTTATAGCCATCTTTAAAAACATAGATTACTTGGGTCGTTGTTACAACGGTAGTACCTATTGCGTCATTCACCTTTGGCTAGACACGTTCTGTCAATAAATTCTGAGTGTTGAAGGATCCCTTGCCACAGGATGTGACAGATTTCTGAAGACTATGTGAAGAATCAAAGAAAACTGTCGGGTATGTTTTATGTCATTGTGCTTGTCTACAGGAATGTAGACAGTTGTAGTTGTAGACCTAAATAAAGTATTTTTGAACAGATGTTTTGTCTTGATGGAACAACACTTGCATGATACTTTCAGAGCTGCGACTAGAAAATGGCACAAGTAAAAGCCTTAGCCTTAAATCGTGTAAAAAGTCCATGTTCTGTGTTGCGGAAACTGCATACTTCTAAGACTGGTATTGGAAAAATATGCCTGTTACTTTAATAGAATGCGCATCCTTTCCAAACTGAAAACCTTTTAAATTTAAATAATTTTGATGAACTGGTTACGTTTGATTGCCTGGATTTATTGGTCAACCTGAAAAATTCATTCGAATTGATGGCTCTAATTTAACCTCAACTCTAACACCGGTTTGTAAACACGCTCGACTAAACATATTGATGGTGGCTACTTTGCCCGTATTATTTTCATTCTATTATTATTTTATCCTATTTTACCAACCAAATCCATAAATAAATAGAATTCGAATGGAATTGTTTTTACATTTTCCAGTGTACCTTCAAGTGGGGAGCAGGGCAGCGCGAATGGTAAAGTTATTTGGCAATTTATTTTAAATTTAATTGAGACTTTATTGTGTTGGTAGTTTTGTTGTTTTAGTGTTGTTTTCTAATTTAATTGAATGTTTTATTTGGCATTCTCTACTGATCTCGAAATTGGGTGTGAATTGGAATTTTATTGTTCGACGGGATTTTTACAAGCGAGATTTTTCGTTTTTTTTGTTTTTTTTACTTTTCATTTAGAAATATTTTTTTATTTATTTTTTATTTTAGTCCTATAAAAAACCTATAAAAACAACATGATTTCTATTTGCATTTACCATGCACCATAAAATATTTATTTGGATGACGCCACATATTCGAATAGTGCTCCTCACCCTTTAAATAGGCATTTATTGGATTTGAATTTTTAGCAACTTTTTCCATTATTTTCCTTTTTGAGTGGCTGTTTGACGGTAGCATCCCAAGTGGGAATTTATACGAAAATATTTGTTTTGTCAACAAACCCAAGCGATGCTACGAGAACAAGATTACGATAAACAACGAAGATTATAAAAAAAAATTAAGGGATACACTGTAGCTAATATCAACTAAAAGATACCCTATACTACGATGCTCATTTACGATAAACAACGAAGATTATAAAAAAAAAATTAAGGGATACACTGTAGCTAATATCAACTAAAAGATACCCTATACTACGATGCTCATTTTAGTTGAACGCATTGCGAACTAATACAGCCAATCGAAAATTGGTACCGAAACTCAAGTTTTGCATTAACAATAACGTTGTCTACTCAATTCATTGGTCAATTGATCTTAACCCATTTTTGAGTAATTATTAACCCAGTCGGTTACGATGCCTTTAATTTGATTGATTGGCAGACCATACACATATTGTTTTAGGAATAACGAGTACGAAGAAATAGTGTCACTTTTAAGTTAAAGGAATAATACCACTGTGTGATGTCCATTAAACATGGAACGAACTACAGTAAGTTACAGGCTGCTATTTTTGATAGAGCTTTTCTAAGGCAGAATAAATCACCACGAAATGCTACGAAACTATGTACTTCATTAACTCCTTTATTTCTGGATACTTGGTTTCTTTCCTGTGTTTCAGTTTCTGATATTCAACTAAAGAGGTGGTGTGACTTTTGTTCTTATTGTATTCATTAACGCTCTTGACAATAAATGTAGTCTGCAGAAACGTCATTTTCATGACGAAAAATATTTGCTTAATCACATTGAACAATACTCCAGCGCCGTCTCATAAAGGTTCCTAGCACTAGATATGCAAGTTCATCAAACGAATCTACCAATATCCACCAAAGTCTAAGCTGAAGTCTAGTTTTTCTTACTAGGAGATATCGGTTTGACAATAGGCAAACAGCCTGCATGATTCTGAATGAATGAAGAAAAACTGGAAAAGTTGATCCACAATATAGAGAAATGGGATTTATTTGATATGGGCGTATCCTTTTGAATGAGCAGAAGGATATGAGCGATATGTTCTGTCCAATGTATAAAGAGCCTATCGCATATAGTCAAAGGTTACAATGAATTTGAAATTTTTAGAAAATCTATAACCCTCATGAATAACGAATGTTGACATAGCCATCAAGATAGAGAAAAGGAGAATACGGTGACTTACTTGCCACACTTCGTTGTATCATATTGCAGTTTACTTCACTACATTTAATTGTACTCTAAGACCTAATCCATTCTATGTTCTTTTGTAAATAGATTACTACTGAATATGATTCCACTGCTTTCGTCGTTAGTCGCAATAAGTCCACTTTTATTCCCGAACGAAAGTATTCGGAGGATATCTTTTCGAGAAAAGTAGAATTTGAACTTCACTTAATTATAAGGATTTCAACCACATTTTACTAATAAAATCGGATAAGAGATTTTGTCTGTGTGACAATCTATCGTATTCGTTTTTATTAAACAAGCAATAAAATTTTAAATTTTAAAAATAAATCGGCTGCTGTCAAAAGCAATTATCTAAGTGTGTATTACAATTTCATCGATTCATTGGATGCCTACATATGTACAGTAAATACAACAATACGAATATGAACCAACAACAAATACTATTGACTGAAATATTGGCTAAAAGGCAACATTATTTATGCCAAGCAACAGGCAACAATAATTAATGGGATTAAAACTGTTGCCATAATTTATAGACATACATACATAACATACATAATTGGTCATTACAACCCTTCAGTCAGGATTACGACCTAGTTTCTCACACCACTTATGTTGTGTGTGTTAATTTTATACATTAGTGGTGGGACCTACAGTTTAAGGTCGACTCCGAACGACAGATTTTGGGGAAACTTTTCATGGCAATTTTATTTGCTCTAAGAGTTTTTGTCAGAAATCTGCTGAGGGGAAGCCGCCGAAGAAATACTTCTTGTATTTTATTTTGATGTCTGGCCTGGGGCTCGCACACTGGCTTTCCATCTAATAAGCCAACGCACTGCACTACCTACTAGACCACGGTGACTTCAATGATTTATAGACAACTGAACGAAGAAAGAGCAGTAAAACGGCATTGAAAAAAACAACAAAAAATAAGCAATAAATGGCTAAAAGCTTAAGTTGATAAGAATTTCAAAAACCAAAGAGAAATTCAGTGAGAGAAAAAAAGTAAAAACCACTCACCAGTTGATTAACCCGGATCGTTAATGTTTGAATTTGATGTTGAAAACCCAGGTAGTTTGCGCCAACCTTTGCGATTCCAAAAACTGCGTGCTTTCGATACATTGGGTTGGGCATTTAGAAGAACAGGACCGGGATCTTCGGCGGCTCTTATTTTGGCACAATTTAAAATACGGCAACCGCAAGAGGCACGTGTAAAAAAGCCCGAAGAATTTTGAAAGTCATCGTTAATGTGCTGTGATTGCTGATGTTGTTGATGTGGATGATGCTGTTGTTGATGAAGACGATGATGATGGTGGTGCAGGTGTGAGTCATGATGCTGATGGTGTTGATGTTGCAAATGCAGTTGTTGTTGTTGCTGTTTTGTGTTGTGGTGTATTTGAGGTAAATGTTTAATGGTGCACGATGAAGTTGTTGCTGACGCTTGTACCGCTGCAGATCTTGCTGTTGCATTTGTATTATTACTGTTGGCTCTTTGAAATGAACGACAACATTGTGTGGCATAAGCAAAGGCACTTTGTTGACTTTTTGCAGCTGCATTTCCTTCAGCTGCTGCAGTAGTTGTAGTTGACAGCTTATGTGAACGTGAACTCATGAGGGCTTTGGTCTTGTGCAGACGCAGGTAACCAATGTAACTAGCACCACTGGAACCACTAAAACCACTATCGAAATCAGCCGCTAAACAAGAGGATTGCAAAAGACCGGCACTTACCATTGCAGAATTGGGTATGGGCGAGATAAAGTTGTCTGATGGTCCTTCCGCCAGAGCCGTATCACATATGTTATCGGCGGACGAAGAAGTCAGCCGAAAAGGCCGACCTGAGGCTGAGGTAACACTAACCGCGGGAATTGGTGACTCCTTGGCTGTGGGACTAATATTGGGTGGACTGTCTGGCAGGAGCATGGCCTCTACGGACAAATTTAGCTCGCTTAGTATCTTATGATGTCTATTTTGTACTCTTCTCAGTTCCTACTCTACCAGAGTTCGGGTCACTGAGCCAGCCGAATGGGAAGTGGCCCTCAGTTGTTGGGGACTGGTAATGGAATTGGAGGAGGATGATGTAGATGAAGCGGAAATTTCTTCGTAGAAATTTTCTGGTGTGGAATTATTACTACAGTTAGCTGAGGCCATCACGCCAACTACATTATGGCTTTGTTGTTGGGTAAGTCTTATTTGACACGATTGCTGGGTAGTTGGTGATACCAACAATTTGTTCTTTTTGCCTTTCAACAGAAGAGCTCTAATGGAATTTGGTGGCGGGGGAATAATATCTTCCTCTTCATTTACTGCCACTATAATCTCAGCATGTGTTATGTTGGTATGTTTCATAACAGCACCTGGTTCATAGTACGCATATGAATAGTCGTGTTGTTGTTGTTGCTGTTGCTGCAGTTGCAACAGTTGTAAAGAGGTTATCTCTGTCCATTGCCCATGCCGATCCTCAAGATTGTGATGATGTTGATGCTGATGATTAAAGCGTCCCAAAGTCTTGGTTTGCCTTAACAGATCACTACCACCCTTAGAAGAGACATGGGGTTCTGGGTCCACACACACTTCGATGGCATCTAAATCAGCTTCGTTTTGTTGTTGCTGGTGAAAAAGATGGTGATGTTGGAGTTGTTGAAATTGATGCTGTTGTTGCTGATGCTGCTGTGCTTGCCTGTTTATCTTGCGAAATGTTTTGACATTCGCATCGGTCACGATGCCAGGTGTGTTGGCGGGACTTACAGCGGAGGGTAACATTGGGGTAACCTCTACTGTTACCGTATTCTTTTGAAATAAAGTCGTTTGAGTCTCTGGCTGTCCAACTGCCAACACCAACTGCACTGTCACTTGTTGTCGATAACGATGGTTGTTGCTGTTGTCGTTGTTGCTAAATTTCGATATTGAGGTGTCGTCGTACATAGTATTGGTGTTGCATTGTGTTTCGCATTTTGCTGTTGTTCTTGTCTGAAGAAATGACTTTCCTCGTTGTGCTGCTGTTGCTGTTGCTGAAGCTCTGGTTTCAGTGCCCCAACATGACGTTGAAATTGTGGTTGCTGTTGTGTCTTGTAGTAATTTTGATTCGTTATAATCGCCGATGTTGGTTGCTGCTGTTGTTGCAATTGTGAGTGTTGCTGCTGTTGTTGGCCTTTCAGTTTTAAATCCTTTTGCTGCTGCTTGTTTAGATAGCGTTGACTGCGGCCTAAACCCAAACAAGCCTCCATGGCACATGTTTTTAATTTGAATTGATGACAGTTTTTTCAAACTTACAACAACACAAATACTGGGGTTTCTTTCGGTTTTCTCTGTTACAACCTGTTCAATTGATTAGAGGGGAGATGCTGCGTGAGTAAATGCATCGTATTGACCAGATGATCGTTTTCAGTTGATGGCTGCAATTAAAAGATTGAAATAAATGCTTAATCCATGCAGTGTTTAAAGGAAAAAAACACTATTAGAATCTAAATTGTCAGAAACGTAAATGTGATCTCTTGTGGGGAAAATTAGTTTGATTTCATCTAGACGTGCTTAAGCAATAGCCTTCAATGAAAGAGGCCATGGGGGCAACTATGTTATAAATAAATGCGGCCAATTATTTTGGTTTAAGTTTAAGAGTTATTGCACCATACATATTACCATTAACAATATTTCTAGAACCCTCTAATTGCGTGCAATAAGTATTAAAAATTTGTTTGTTAACACATTTCAACAGATTTCTTGTGATAAATCATGGCAATTAAAATTTGGAAAATTGAAGACAAAATCTCAAAAGAAACGAATTATTCATACGCTACACGTACATGCACGGTTAAGGCATATGGTGCTTCTATTCATGTCTTCGGTGCATTCTTAAACACTAAATAAAAATGAAAATTGGGTTCCTATGTTTAAGGAATGAAGCTCTGTTCGGTTTCTAAGCACAAAACGCTTTCAAAAATCGCTTCAAAATTAATTACAATCGCCACCAAAAATTCTGACGTAAACAAAATTCGATAAATGCCAGTAAATTTGTGGCTCAGCAGTCACTGTGGTCAATCTTATGAAAATCGGTGCATAATTGATCGCTAATGCCACATAAAAATTAAATTCTGAATTTAAAAACTCTCACGTACAATGCATGTTGTGCTCTGTATAGTATCGTAAAGTCTTCTTGCAGTTGCCATAGTTTCTGCTGAAAGTTGTGTCTTTTATAAATGCAAGCAGCATTCATTATAAAAATATAATCAACTAATGAATTACTGGGACTATTAGTCAAGGTACTGACAAATTAATTGTTAAGCAAAATACACAAGGGCGTCGTGGTCGACTTAAGAAATACAGCCAATAAGAGAAAATTCATTATAAGTAGCGTTCCAAATTTAAAACTTAAAAAAATCTCTGATAGTTTTCTGATTGTCGTTTGAAAAAATGTTTAACCTCGCATTAAACTCTCAGCAAGAAAACGTCTGACTGGAGCTAATTTTATAATCTCTAGCTAAAAGTCCACCCCATACAATGACTTTTTTGGGATATATTGGAAGCTGTGGTTTGGCATCGTCTCACACTTAGCAATTTTGTTTACTTACGTTATCTTTTATCCAGAAATGAGCCGCAGCGCTGAATCACGGAATAAATCACAACTAATTTGACGGATGTAGCTTCAACGAGATGTCGGTTATCAACTTCCCAAAATAGGAAGTTTTAGGTGGAACACGCTCTTTATGTGAATGACGTATAGGTCCTGACACTTTAATAGAAAGCCTCTAGAACTGGAAGATATTTACAGACAGCTAAGGTTCGATAAAGACTTCGGTCCGTTATTCCTTCTTCAGAGTGCGAGATACAATCACGTTTCCGCTGGTGATGTAGGGCAATCTGTTAGTTGGCATACCATTCCGGTAAGTAGAAGATCTGCATTGGACAGCATTTGGAGTAGCCATCATTGGGTAGAGATAGTAGATTTAAAAAGTGAAAGATAATTTTCCGTAAAAGGGTTAATACGAGAACGAGAATAACGAATCCCTACCGAAGTAGTGGCGGAATTGGCAACAATTGGCCAAATCCTTTTCTAATGCCGCACCAAATTTGGAGCTGGCATACAGTAAATGTACTAAAGTAACGATAAACGTTTCGTCGAAGCAAAAACAACTTTTGCTTACCAGTTGAGGAAGCACAGCAAAACTAAAATTTTTGGCAACATCTACTGTACGACAGTACAACTTGCAACGACACAAAAATTCTAATTAATTTAAGCAAAAATAGAAAAATTCCCAGTAACAAAATAGAATAAAGTTCGGCAAAAAAAGAGAAGAAAAGAAAAAACAACAACAACTACATAAAATACTAACAAATTGGAGTAACTTTTTATAGTGGGCGCCATTAAAAGCGGGTATTTAAATGCGCGTTGCACAATATTTATTTATTAAATGTGGCACACAAAAAAATTGGTTGCAAGTTTTCTGAGTGAGTCGTAATTTTTTGTAATGAATTATTTACATCCTTGTTATTTTTGTAGTTGTTATTGTTGTATTTTAAATAGTTGACATTTATTCAGCCATTCGTTTAACACGCATGTGGCTGTACAGCCACTGGCTGGCAGGATGTATAGCTGCCGGGGTGGCTGACTGACAAAGTTGTTAAGTGGTGATATAGTTTTGTTTACATTTGTTCTTGTTAGTGTCATTGTAAATGATTTTTTTGGTTATTTTGGTTGGAAACTGTGGTTTCTTTTTGTTGTTGAAAGCATTCAACAACCAACAGCATTCAGCAGTAACAAAAGCAACAACAAAATAGTTGACACATAATCTTTTTATTATTGTTAATTGCAGAGCAACAGAATTATGCAATGTGGCATAAACAACGCAGTACAACACACTTTTAAAGACCATAGACCGTGCATCGTTAATGCGAATCGAGAAGTACTAACAGCGAAGGTGTGGGTGATTCCATTTTGCTGTATTACATCCGAAAATAGTTGTAATATGAATGTAATTCGTTATACTCTGCAAGTACTCTGTCATTCTCTCATTCTCGGTCCCTTTTATTTTTTTGTTTCGTATCGAGTTATATAAGGTTTCAACTTCAGTGTGGCACATTCGCTTCGTCGAACATTAATTAAAAAGTTAAATTTTAAATGCGCAACAACAAACACATTTAAAAGAAAAAAGAAGAAGAATGGAGTGCAAGTTTCTTAATGCGACAATTTCATTTCATTTGTTTTTTTTTCTCTGCTTTACCTATCTATTGTGTTATAAAAGATTGTGGTAAAAAAAATGTTTGTTTCAATTGCCTTTGTTGCACAAAGCAATATTCATTGTAAATAACGTAACAGCGCAATAACAATATTTGATGCCACAAAAAATATTTAAATTTCTTAGAGGATTTATTCCAACGAGTCGATATAATTTAAAAGATGTAAATCAGAAGCTTATTTAAGGTGTCAGAGCTTCTAAAAGAAGGTATAATTTTTAACAAGAGAATCATTTCGAATTAAAAGGAAGTGTTTCGCAAATACTCAGTCAATCCTTTCGAACAGAAAATCCCCGTACAGACTTGGCTTCCCACTATTCACGCAACTAGTCTCTGTCGACAGAGCATGAGTAGAGCCGCAGTTAGCAGTCACGTTACTAGAATTGCATGTATTGATTAATCATCAGCTCTCCCCAAACAGCGCGTGGTTAAAGAAACAAAGATAAAATGAAAATGTAATAAAGAAAATAATAATGACCATGACCTCCTGCTATGCATGAACTGTTTTGTTGTCGTATTCGAGAGAAAGCAGGATTTCTGCAGGAGCATCGTCTCCTTGAAGCCAACAGGGGCAAAACTGTCCTCATTCTTAACGATTTCAAGGGCAGCGACAACAGCAGCATGAAATCGATAACGGATCAACATGGAATCGAGAGCTTTGTCAGGCTATTAGAATTATCCATTAATATTCCGAAAACTAAAGTTATAGGTCTGCCGAATAAATCCTAACATTTTGGTTAAGGAGACATAAGCATAAAACTCATCTAATGGAATACTTTTAATATGGCCCAATATAGTGAAAAGATTGATTTAATCCAAGAGCCTGTGTAGCTTCATCAGAGAATATATTGGTTCATGGTTTAAGTACAAAATGTCACTTTTTTGGGACAAGATTTTCTTGGAGTCTCCTGGCCATCAACGACGAACATCATAGGCAGACGAGATAACGTCCTCTTCTTGGGAAAGACTAGGAATCAAAGAGCTAAATTCCAGAGTATACTACATTTATTGATGCCATTATATGTGGAATATAATCTTGTTCAAATGTCCGTCACTGTTTTTTTGGGTAAAGCTCATCACAAAATGTTTAAGTTTTCTTAACTCTGACGCATAAGTTAGGCTAAATTTGATGGATCGCAAGGGGTTGCAGAGCGCATTCAGCATACACACATTGTTGCCTATAGTTGTTCATTACAATTTGGCAAAATAGGCTGAATAAGTGACAACTAATTTGACAGATGTTGCTTTAACAAGATGGCTGCTATCGACTATTGTTATGTATGAAACTTTCTTACAGACAACTCTCTACCTCTTTTATAATTAAGCTTTTAGAACTAATCCCTTAGCTTTAATCTTTCCTTATGTTAATTAATTAGGCATTATTTATTTGTCCCTTTTTATTGAAATATAAATAAAGTTAGTTAGTTACTGAATAAACTCCAAACGATCTGTTTCAATACATTACATTGGCGACGAGGACAAACCGGTAGTGATTCGTATATACGATCAAGTGTAATTACACATTTAAAAAAATAAAGAATTGAACAGTTTGTCTTTTTTATTGTTAAAATATAAATCTGGTATATTATACCATAAAACTTAAAAAAAAGAACTATAAAAATATTTAGAAGAAAAACAGTTTTTACTAAAAACAAACATTTTAAACAACAATTTTTTTCACACTAAGTTTTAAATAAAACAAAAAAAACCTTAAAAAAGGCCAATATATATTAAAAAAGGCTACAACAAAAACGTTTCAAAGAAAAAGAAAGAACATACTTTTTTCTACAGCAGGCATAATTTCTTTTTAATAAATTGGAATATAAAAAGATAAAGATTACTTCAATCATGCCAGACAATGTACAAAATGGAACCGTTATGATTTATCATCCAAATAATATTCCTCAATTTTCCCCGCGGAATGAATCTTGGTTATTAATGAAAGAGAAACTGGATATTCATTTTGCTGAAATCAACTGCACTGAAGAGAATGCAAAGAAGGCTACTCTTTTAAAATCAATAGGACCAATTGCATATGAGACTATGCATAATTTATGTAGTCCGGATGCACCAGTTTTAAAAACCTTTAAAGAGCTTTGTAATTTTTTAAAATCACATTACACTCCACCAGTGATTGTTTTTCGAGAGAGAAAAAGCTTTCATACAGCAGTACATAGCGAAAATGAAACGGTAGCAGAATGGCATGCTAGAGTAAAAAAATTAGCACTCTCTTGTAAATTTGGGGACAATTTAAATGCTTTTGTTTTAGATCGTTTTATCATGGGGATAAACAACAAAATATTTGAGCTACTGTGTGAAGAAGACGAGAAAATAACAATTGATGAAGCACTAAGAAAAGCTCTAATTATGGAGATGAAGTTATTAGCTAAAGAAGATGATAGTCACAATATGCAAGTTTTTAACATCAAAGGAGGTAAATATCGAAATAAAAACTACAATAATCAAAACAAAATCGTCAAACCAAATAAGTATGAAGGTCGATATGAGAAGAAACAACCGAATAATCAAAAGAAGGCAAACAATGCCTGTTCTCATTGTGGCTGGCGAAACCATAATTCAAATGAATGCAGATTTAAACAAAGTAAATGTAATTTTTGTGGTAAAATTTGTCATCTAGCTTCGGTTTGTAGATTTAAAGAAAAAACTGTAAATTATGTATCTGAATCAGGTGTAGATAGTGAAGATTTTACTAAAAATAATTCTAGTGATTTTTCTATTTACAGTATCAATAATGATAAAAGTTGGGGCAATTCAACTGAGCTTTACAAAGTTTCAATTAAAATAGATGGAATTCCCATTGATGTGGTATGTGACTCTGGTGCTCCATGCAGTTTGGTATCAAAAACTTTTGTAAAAAAATTAAATAAAAAAGTAAGTCTTACACCCTGTAAAGATCCATATGTTGATTATAATGGAAACAAAATAGAAGTATTGGGAGAATACATTGAAAATATTGAAGTGAATGGTATTAACAAAAATGTTAAAATTGTTGTAACAAACAATAACAACAGTCCCTTATTTGGAAGAAATTTTTTAAGAAATTTTAATTTTGAACTTGTTCAAGTAAATTCTATTGATTCTGACCAATCTTCTATTATAACTGAGGAAATTATAAATGAATTTCATGATGTTTTCAGTAGTGGTCTTGGAGCTTACAAATTTGGAAAGATTTCTTTGTCCATGGACACAAATGCAAAGCCCATTTTCTGTAAACCACGTTCTTTTCCTTTAGCATGGAAAGATAAAATAGAAAAGAATTTAAGGGAGTTAATAGCAAATGACATTCTAGAACCAGTTGATCATTCAGACTGGGGTACACCACTTGTACCAATTTTAAAACCAAATGGTGATATCCGCATTTGTGGTGACTATAAGGTTACTATTAATAAATACTTAACAGATTTTAAATACCCTCTACCATTAATTGATGAAATTTTTGCTGCACTCCAAGGTGGTCGGTTGTTTTCTAAACTAAATTTATCTAGTGCTTATAACCAATTAGTTCTTGATGAAAAATCACAGCTTTTATGTACTTGGTCAACACATATTGGCACATTAAACATGAAACGTTTACCTTTTGGTATCAAGTCTGCAGCTGCCATATTTCAAAAGACAATGGAAAATCTTTTACAAGGTATACCATTCGTAGTTGTATATCAAGATGATATTACAGTGTCAGGTAAAAGTATGACAGATAGGGTTACCATCCTGGCTGGACTTGGCTGGATTGTCCAGCTTTTTTGATGCTTGTCCAGTTTCAAGCTAAAATTTAATTTGTCCAGCTAAATAGAAATTTTTTTTAGTACATGTTATGTTTTTATGTTTCATGTTATCTTTGTCAAATCATTAGTTTATTCCAAACGTGTTTTTACCAAAGTGCAAACTACTATAAACAAAATCAAACTAGACTGAATTGTTATTTTTTATTGGTTTGTTTTTAGTATTTAATCTTAATTCTCACATACATATGCATATGCAAATATGTATGTGACGGACTGAACCGAAAAAATTTAAGTTTAGTTAAATAAATTTTAAAGAATGAAATGAATTTATTTAATTGTAATATTTTTAAATAACAATACATATACTCATAAAATACTCATAATACTCAGCCACAAAAGTATACATACGGATAACAAATTTCAGAAATTTTTTAACCAATTTGTTTTTTTTTTTGAAAATATTTATAATTGTCTGACATCTTTCTCGATTTTAAGACGGTCTTTTGCATTGGTTCAGAAATTTGTGAAATTTGTAAATCGGATGCATACCTTTGTGGGCCTGTGCAGGTCCACAATTCAGTTCAATTTTAGAAATTTTTTAACCAATGCAAAAGACCGTCTTAACATCAAGGAAACTATAAAGATTTTTAACGAAAACGGATTAGTTAAAAAATTTCTGAAATTTGTCCAGCCTTTTTTGTTTTGTCCAGCTTTTTAAAACCCAATATCCAGCGTTTTGCGAATCGGAATCTGGCAACCCTAATGACAGAACATATTTGAAATTTAAAATCAGTATTAAATAAGTTAATGCTGGCAGGACTAAAACTAAATTTGTCCAAATGCGAATTTTTCAAAGAGGAAATTAATTACTTAGGTTTTACCATCGATAGATATGGTCTAAAAAAAAAATAAAGAAAGAATAGTTGCCGTTACTAATGCCCCCACCCCCATGGTATAAGAAATATAGAAGGTAGTTTCAATCAAAATATTTTTCATAAAATAAGGTTTTTTGAAGTTTTATTTTTTCATAAACAATACATGTAGCGTTACCACATTTATAATTTTGTTGTATATTCTCAATAAATTATTTATGAAAAATGTGTAATTTATAATTTTGTATATTTATGTACGAAAAAATGTTCATCCAAGATAAAACCTTTTATATTTCTTATACCATGCCCCACCCCTAATAATGTTTCTGAGCTGAGAGCATTTTTAGGCATGGTAAATTATTATGCAAAGTTTGTCAACAATTTTGCAAAGATTATGACTCCTTTATATACATTATTACAAAAAAATGTAGAATTCGTATGGTCTAAAGATTGCGAAGAAGCGTACCAAACCATAAAAAAGGAAATTACTTCCGACAAAGTTTTAATTCATTACAATCCTTCTGATTCTGCCATAGCTGGCGTTCTGTCACACAAATTTGATAATGATTTAAAACCTGTAGCATTTGTTTCAAGAGCTTTATCGAAAGCTGAACAAAAATACAGTACGCATGAAAAAGAAGCCTTAGCTATAGTTTTTTGTGTTACGAAATTAAAACAATATTTAATTGGAAATGTTTTTACATTAAAAACAGACCACAAACCATTAATTACCCTATTTGGAGAAAATAAAGGCTTACCAGTAATGGCTGCAGCGCGTATCCAAAGATGGGCTTTTATACTCTCAGGTTTCAATTACAAAATTGAACATGTCAAAGGCGAATTGAATGAAGCCGATAATTTATCGCGAGTGCCTCAACATATACATAGGTAGAAACATTGATAATACCAATGATAGTGCTACATTTGTAAATTATATACAAAAGCAAAACGTGTTAAATCTTGATTTTAAGGACATTTCTCGGGAAACTAGGCGTGATCCTATACTTTCTAAGGTATGTGAATTTTTAAAAATGGGTAAACTCAAAGAACTCAGAGATGAACAATTTAAAGCTTTTGTTTCCCAAGATTCTGAGTTAACTGTAGACCATGATTGTTTATTATGGGGTTATAGAGTAATAATACCAACAAAATTGAGAGAGTCAGTACTCCAAATTTTACATGAATTTGGTGGCCTAAACTCGATTCAGATATTGCATATTTAATCAAGTCATGTATTCCATGTCAAAACCTCATGGCTAGTCCAGAAAAAAGTGTTCTTATACCATGGAGTCCTACAAACTCTGTATGGCAAAGAATACATATAGACTTCGCAGGTCCCATTAAAAATTATCATTTTCTTGTAGTCATAGACTCGTTTTCCAAATGGGTTTAAAACCAAGGAAATCACTTCTAATTTCGTTATTTCAAAACTCAGAGAAATTTTCTGTCGTTTTGGTATTCCTCATACTATTGTCAGCGACAACGGCAGACAATTTGTCTCTGAAGAATTTAAAATTTTTACTTCAAACAATAAAATAAAACATGTACTAACAGCTCCTGGGCATCCAGCCACCAATGGCCAAGCTGAAAATTTCGTGAAGACGTTAAAAAAATCTATTTATGCGAACTTTTCATCTGAATCAAATGAAAATATTGACATTATTTTAAATCGTTTTCTAATGGATTATCGTAATACAAAACACAGCTCAACTGATGAAAGCCCAGCAAAACTTTTTATTGGAAGATCAATTAGAACTCGATTTGATCTAATTAAACCACCTCTTGTTAGAGACAAGATATTAGAACAACAAAATAAAAGTATTTCGAATTATAAAGGTAAGAGATCGGTTGCTTTCGAGAAAGGTCAAAATGTTTTCATACGAGATTATACAAACGTTAATTCAAAGTCTTGGGCCCCTGCCATCATAAAATATAAGACAGGTCCACTTTCATATCAATGTATTCTTTCAACAGGTAGAATTATAAAAAGACATACTGATCAGATTAGGGCAGGAGTGAATGAGAATCAAAACATTGAAACCAATCGCGAAAATCAAAATGATTCATCAGATATACCATCATGCTCAAATGGAAATTCCACAAATCAAGCTGTTGAAAAGTCACATGATAATAATATAGATGAATTAACTTCTAATTCAGAATGTAATAAAAACGTAAACAATGATAATAATAAAAATTTGTCAAATTCAAATCAAAACAGAGAGAATGAAAACGTCTCTTCAAGAGTGCTAAGACCTAGAGCACATAAGAGATATACTTAATTGTAATTTCCTATTATTTTGTATATTTTACTAAAAACTAAACTTTCATTGAATTAAATAAAATACATATGTATATTGTATATTAAAATTATATATTCTTTTTTTATGTATGAATTTGTATGCATTATATATAATTATTGAATTTATACTATTGTAAATATGATTAAAATTTATATTTTTAAAATTATTAAAAATCAAATTTAAGGGGAGGCGTGTTATGTATGAAACTTTCTTACAGCCAACTCTCTACCTCTTTTATAATTAAGCTTTTAGAACTAATCCCTTAGCTTTACGCTTTCCTTATGTTAATTAATTAGGCATTATTTATTTGTCCCTTTTTATTGAAATATAAATAAAGTTAGTTAGTTACTGAATAAACTCCAAACGATCTGTTTCAATACATTACAACTATCAAAGTTGGAAAGTCTCTACAGATACTAAAACAGAGACCGTCGTTTTTAAGCAACGACAAAAACGCAAACAAATATTAATTTTCTTCGGAATACAGAGAATATCCACAAAAGTTATTTAAACGATCCTTATCGAATACAAAAATGTTGTCAATTGTCTTCTTGAAAAATTATTGACTTTATCCATGGTTAGGGTTCAATGCTCAACAGCCTTTGGGTAGCCACTAACTGTCGTGCCTAAGTAAGAAGAAAGCTTTCTGTTTCTTCCAGAGTAGCGTAAAAATGTCTCCCAATTTCTTTTATTTTTAATTGGAGGCTTATTTATTAAGGTATTTATTTAACCGACATAATTATTATTCCCATATTTTAATGAAATATTTCTGATGATGCAAATTAAACTTCTATCACTTCAGCTGCAACTTCGTTTCAATTCATGCAAGTCCGCCCTTAAGAATCGTGGCATTCGATTAAAATGAAAACAACTCTTTAATTTCCTATCGTCAATAGTACTCCACTGCTGTTGTCAGTCAATTATTGAATAATAAAAATGTTGCAAGTAAAATATTTTAACAAATTGCTTGTTGCAGCTATTGAAACGCACACGCTGGGGCACAAATGTCTTTCAAATGCGTTTCTCATTTTAAAGAACTCAACACAGTGTAACAAAACACAAGAAAATTACAATGTGATTGACTTTGGTGACAATTGCAAGTCATAGCCATTGCATGCAATACAGCAACTAAGACAACGACGACAACAAGCTTGGTGAACGTACGTACAACGGCAGGTCAACAGAAACAAGGAAAATATGTAAGTTCTTTTGCTGTAATTGTTGTGTTGTTGCTGTAGTTGTTTGTCTAAAAATTCGTTTAATTAGCAGCAATTAATACGTAGTGTCGATGTAATTCATACTTATCAACTTATTTTAACTTATTTTACAATATGGCAAAAAAATATTCAGCAACAACAACAAAAATAATGACTGCAAAACAAAGGTAACAAAACATTGAAAAGAAGTACGAACCAGCAGCAAGAAATCACGTTGTAATTCTGATGTCGGTGTTGCTGCCTGTTAAAAAGGAGAAGAAAATCGAATAAAAGAATGCAACAGAAAATGCATAAAACACACGCATTCGAAGGCATGGACTTGCAGTATTTGCCGCATATGAATCAAAGAGTAGGAATGTTGCTTGAAGTGTATCTCATGCTTTCTGGTAGGGTATTGCGTTCTCCCGTTGTTTATATGTGTTATTGCTGGACGAGGCATATTGTCGTGTGCCACAAGCATGGTTTGGGTTGATTATACAATGCTGAGGACTACCGCATGCAACATGAAAGTGCACTCCGAATGGTATTGTTGTTGTTGTTGTTTTATAAATGCATGTTGCACCAGTCAGTTATTGTTGGTCCTGGTTGTTGTTGATTACTTTGGCTATTGTACAATATAGTGTGTATCTGTGCGCTCTAGAATGTGAGAAAACTATTGTTTGGTGACAAAAAATTGTTTTAATTCATACCCTTTACGGATTTGTTGCATGTTGTTGGAATCTTTTACTATTGTTGCCTCTACGCTCATAGTCATCTCTCTAGAAATTGCTGATAGTTGCTGTTGCTCTTGCTGCGAAAAGTGATAGTGTCAGCACATGAATCGTGAATACGAGATTATGAAACCAACTAATAATACGAAAAGACCCTAATGAGCTGAAAAGGCTTATCAAAGCTATTTTCCGGAATAATCTGGAAATGTGCTCAGACTCCTCTACCCAAACGAAATATGAAAAAATATCTCTTTCAGCAACTTCCTCTCAACAAATTTTTGTCAAAAACTCTCAGAGTAAATAAAATTGCCATGAAAATCTTTAAAAAAAAAATCTGTCGTTCGGAATCGAGTTCAAACTGTAGGTCCCACCACTCATGTATAAAATTAACACACACAACATAAGTGGTGTGAGAAGCTCGGAAATAATCGTGACAAATTTTGTATGTATGTATGTATGTATTTTCTGAGTGATGCGTTAAACTGTCAAGAAACAACCTTAAGTTGAGAAGCCATTCACTCATTCACAATAGAGGTTGTCCTGAAGCCAACATGTAGATTCTATGACGATGAGAATGAATCATCGGAACACATTCTTTAAACCAGTGATGCATTAATGCATTTCAGAAAGTACTGAGCAAGGAATTATCATTGTTGCCAGCAAGGAGCGTTCAAAAAATTGTCGGGGAAATAAACTTGGAATATAGGAATATCCTCTAAAGTATAAAGTACAATCTATCGCTAGCCTACAGTATTTAGGTAGCTCTATTCTACAATACCACAATATTACACATATAATGAAGTGCAGAAATTCATTTATTTCTGGATTTGAGTAAAACATTACTGAACAAAATCGTATTTGCGGGTCTTTGGAAATGATTAGTACGTCAAAGTTATTCTCATTTGCTATTGCAAAGAAAGTACCTTGCTAACCTCTTATAAATCGAAAATATGATTTCTGCCTGCCTTTTTATTCGTGAAACCCATCTTTGCTGGTTTCTCTTTTAAAGATCAATGAGTTGCAGGCGTAGTATGCTATGGTTTCGTATTTCATCTGAGACATAATAGTTAAAAATGTTCTCCAAAAGTAAGCATAATAATTAGGCAACAAGCCAACCCTCGGTCAATTTAAGCTTAAGCTGTAACTCAGAAAACGATCACATTGAAGAATGTTTTAAAGACAAGTAAAATACAATATTTTCTTAATGAGTGCTATTAAATCCTATTGAAATATGTAATAAACAAGCCAAATTTAATATTTCTACTCAATAACAATCCAATGAAACTACGTATTCTAATCACCCGTCTTCGTTTCACTGCTTAAGGAATAAAAAATTGATTGACATAATGTAGAAAATTTCAATTAAATTTGTGAATAAATTTGGTGCTTACCTAGGCTTTTCTACGTTAAAAACTCAATAAAAATGTGTATGTGTGCAGCATGCAACACAGTTCAATTGTAATTAACGCAGCAGGAATTTATGGTCTATTATTAACAACCAGCAACACATGTTCAGTACAACACAATAAAATTTAAATTAGAATTTCGCCTCTAATTTATTGATTATTAAAGCTTTAACTGAAATTAAATGCTCTCCCTCCTCTCTGCCCTTCTCTCTATTCACTGTAGCAGTCATGATTTTTTTTGAAACAAAATTCCATATAAATTAACATGAGAGGAGTTTTTATTGCAATTTCAGAAGTCCAACATCAAGAGCTTCACTATTATAATAGGCTGCAGTCGTTATAGCGTTTCTGTATTTATTATTATTGTTATTATTGTTGTGGTAGTTATACAGCATTTAAACTATAAATTTAAGTCTGCAACATTTTGTTGCATTTACAGCCATATACACATTTAAAATATACACTCAGCCACAAAGGTATACATACGGTTAAAAAATTTCAGAAATTTTTTAACCAATCTGTTTAAGTTGAAAATCTTTATAATTGTCTGACATCTTTCTTCGATTTTAATACGGTCTTGGTTGAAAAATTTCTGAAATTTGGCCTGCACAGGCCCACAAAAGTATACATACGGTTAACAAATTTCAGATATTTTTTAACCAATCCGTTTTCGTTGAAAATCTTTATAATTGTCTGACATCTTTCTTCGATTTTAAGACGGTCTTTTGCATTGGTTCAGGAATTTGTGAAATTTGTTAATCGGATGTATACTTTTGTGGGCCTGTTCAGGGCCGCAATTCAGTTCAATTTTTTAACCAACGCAAAAGACCGTCTTAAGATCGAGGAAACTATAAAGATTTTCAACGAAAACGGATTGGTTAAAAAATTTCTGAAATTTTTTAACCGTATGTATACTTTAGTAACTGTGTGTATCTGGATAGACTTACCCTTTTAATGCTTTAAATGAGCTGTAGCTCATGCATGGAATTTAGGGAATAGAAGAGGAGCGACAGCAACAGGAACAAAGTAGAATAGAGTCGAACTATCATGTGTTTTATTAAATACGTTCATGTGTTTTATTGTTAATGATACAGTCTCATAGCCGCTATTGGATTTCGAATTTCAGTTTGTTAGAAATTATTAAAGTAGAGAAGAATTATAAAACTAGGCGAACGGAGCGATGCATTGCTGGACTATCACCAATTGGTTTAAGTCCGTTTAAGGCTAATTTTTTTTAAATTTTTAACCACAATAAAACACTCTAAAGAGGTTATTTGGTTTAAGTTAGGCAGTCGTTCCAAACATAACTCACTTGGAAAAGGTAGGAATTTTTCAGATATCTTGACAATGTCATGAAGTAACATATTTTTATCAAAATCCGTTCTGACTACAAGGTTATGAAGTTCTATATAATAAACGAGAATGATAATAACTAGTCACATTCACTGCTCTTTGTGAAATTTCCCAGAAAAAGGCAAGAGTTTAGAGCATTTATCATATGTGTTCGCTTTTATTTTGGTTGTAAGAAGGTGCGTTAGTACAGCGACTTACGATATATTGTAATCGCATAATACTTTATAGGGTATCCATATAGCGGGAGGATGAAAAATTAGCCAAAAATATCTCACAGGCTCGGAATTAAGCCGAATCAAAGGATATAGAAAACGATATTCAACTCTGGCAATAAGTTATGAAAGAGAAAGAGGCACAACAAAGAATTAACAGGTAGTTGTCGTTGTTATATTTAATACTCATCGAAAATTCATACCAAACTAAAGAAACTTTAATGAGATTCGAATGTTTACAACAAAGGGTTCAGATTACAAGAAAAATAATACAAAATATGTAACCCTTTCAAGGGGACACGACGTTAATAACATTAACAAGGGAACAAGGCAACATTTGTAAATTATTTTTGTGGTTGTTGTCGTTTCTTTTTTTCAATAAAGAGGGATCCAAGCAACTTGAACACACTTCAATACATATTTTAATCAAATAACGGAAACAAATATTATGAACAAACAAATTAAAAAAAAAACAGAGAAAACTGAAACACACTATCAAGCCGACATTTAAGTCTCTTGGAATATTTAAAACAACAAGTTACAGACTAACGGACGGTGTGCAGGCGCCGACGAACTATTGAGCTTATTTAAATAATCAAAAAAAGAAAAATATTTGAAATACTGTGGTTAAAAAATTTAAAACATGTTGACAATGATAAGATTTCGAAGATAAAATAATAAAATTATCACTTTGGCCATACTGACTGCCATACTATTCGTCAATACGAACACTTATGATTGTGTTAACCAAAGATAAAAAGGGATCTTGCAATGAAATAAATGAAATCAAATTAAAGAAAAAACTCTTAATAAAATAAAGAACAAGAAAACAAGATAATATAATATCATGTTGAAAATTGTCACAGTGCCAATAACTGTATCGATAGTTTATGCCCGAATAATATTTTAAAATCAGAAAAAGAAATACAAGGAAAATATGAATTGCTGAAGTTGCCAAATATCTAAGATTTTAAACACTTGTTTTACTAACTTTTAATGAGCAAATTCTTGGACACTTAAAAGGTTTTCAGCCATATTAGAAAAGATGAAAATATTTTGGCGTTTAGCGCTACAATAGTAAAATGCTTGTTTATGCGAAGATCCGCAAGAATCTGACAACCTAATAGAGAGCAGAATAAATGCTGTCTAAACTTATTTTTTCCAAAATTTGAAAACAAACTTTCTTTTTTACTTTTAATACCTAATTGATTTTAATTTTCAATTTTTCATTTAATTGTATAGGCACTTAACATTTATAATTTATGATATTTGCGAGGAGTCATACTATCAATTGGTTTTTAAGCGTTTAAAAATTAAAATAAAAAAGTTGGCTTTTATTTTCTACAACGTCAACAGTACAATTGCAAACACAAACCGACATTAATATGTTAACATTGGACGAGTGAATGTGCAGTATGTCTGTCTATCTGTTCGCATGTTTGACTGTCTGAGCAATGGTAATATTTTTTCGTTTTCTGCCCCCCTGTATGTTTGATTTTATTCGATTGAAACGATAATATTTGTCAATGGCCTTTCGTGCAAAAAAAAAATGTACAATAGGGTCCCATCGCTATTTGATTGTCTGCCTTGGCATTCCGGAAAAAAGTCGGACAATTGTATTGAGGGTCATTCACGTACTCACTAGTACAATAATTAATTGAATTTGAAATTTTCAAGGATTAAAGTATTCATAAGGATTTTATGAACTGAGGAAAAGTTTTATGAAAGGAATTAAAACAACAAGAGAAAAAAACGATTTATTACAGTGCAGACATAAAGTAAACTTACGTTTCATACAAGTGTTACAAATAGATTACTTTTTTCTTCTGGTATTGTATTAATATTTACATAACATGGATAATAACCATTTATAAGACTGGTTTATCCCTACCTTTCAATAATATTATAAATGATGTGAATGCTGTACAGAGGTGGGAGTTGTAAGAGTCATTATCTATACAATGCTATTAAATAAAAAAAAGAGAAATTCAGTGTTTTTTTTCTTATTTGGTTTATGGTAAAATTTCCATAAAATTTATGCATTACTTTAAGGATAGGACCATAAAAATCCTTTCCTTTCAAAATAATATTTTTTTCTACAAAGTACTCATAAATAGCAGATGTTTCAAACTATTTTATTGACAATAGTCGTGAAATTATAATGACAATTTTAAGGCAATTTTTTATAACAATACTTACGAAAGAATGCCCATAATTATTGCAATATTTTTTCTTGGCAAGAGCAGGTTCAGCTTTGAAAGCTATAACAGAAATTGGGGAAAAGTTCGATTCTGTAGGATTGCAAGAGCTTTATGGCCGAAGCTCAATACTAAGCATGAGATGGCGGGAGATAAGAGCTGTTTGGGAGAACTAATGGGGCATGATCCCCTTAGACAAAAGATTAGCAGATGATATAGAGATATTTCTGATTTCTGTAGGCAAAATGAGGAGGCACAGGAAACAGTGGGTCATATTATTAAATAGTTTTGGGGGAGTTGAAAATCTCAGGCAACAGCATAAGAAATGGGGAAATTGTACAGTAATAAAGAAGGAGTAGGTACTCATGTTTTGTCCGGGAATTGTTATTTCTGGAAATTTTTCTTTGGAATTGGAAACGTTGAAGTCCCAGTTGGATTATGCGGGGCGACTTATAATCGATGGTGGAATAACCTGTGCCTCAATTCGAAGTAATGCTTACGCTGGCACGAATATAGAAATTCTTAGGAATCGCCGCATACTTTTATATTCGGTGATCCACATAGATTTTCCTACCCCGGCGGAAAAAAATATTACTATCAACTGTGAAACATAGATGGGAATGGAATTTAAAGAAAGAACCAGCAAAATCCTTAAATTTAATCTGAGCTCGAATTGAGCTCCATCTGCAATAATTTTAAAGATTCTATTTATGAAAAAATTCGATATTAGTCGAGAAAATCGCCGTAGTCCAGTAGGTAGTGCCGCGGTTCAAACCCCAGGCCAGACATCTCCAAAAAAAAAAAAAGAAATAAAAAAAATATTTTTCGGTGACTTCCTCTCAGCAGATTTCTGGCAAAAACTGTGAAAATTAATAAAATTGACGTGAAAAGTTTATCAAAAAATCTGTAGTTCGGAGTCGACTCTAAACTGTAGGTCCTACCACACACACAATGTATGTACGTGTTGTGAGAAGTTAGATCGTAATCCTGACTGAAGTGTTGTAATGACCAATTATGTATGCAAGAACTTAATGAACCTTCTAAAAGTAGCGTTTCCTTTATATTTTGATCAGAATCATAATTTTCAAATGCTTTACATTTTAAACTCGAACAATTTAAATGAAAATTTTAACCGCCAATAAATTCAAAGAGCGGCAATACATAAACCGCTCCCAAATAGTGCCTTTAAAGCCGTTTTGTAGCATTTATATATTTATATTTGTTGCTATTGTTGTTAATGTTACAGTTTAAGATTTTTTTTAAATGAAATGCAATAAAAATAAACAAGAATTTAAAAATCTGTTTACTTTTTTGTTGATTTAAATTTCACATCTGAGTGAAACTGCTGACAAAATGCGAACAAAAAAGACCAACAACCAAACGATTTTAGTTTTATTGTGTAGAAGTGATAACATGTTTTGTGTCTCGACTAGTTGGGCAGTTACGACAAAAAAATATTTGTGTTTGTAAAACAATATGGAATTAATCAAATGAAAAAAAATTGGGGGATAATTAGGGACACACAAGCTACTTTTTTAGTCGTTAAAACAACAGATAGATAGAAAGGACAACAATACTCCCCACCGAGAAGGGCTACAATCTTCCATTTTAGGATATAGTAGTCGCAGTCACTCTATAAAACAGAGTGTTCTAAGAAATTGCAGACGCCCGAATTACTCTCCAATGCCTTAAGTGATACAATAAAACTGGTTGGTGTAGTCTAAGGGGACAAACACATGTTTAAGTAAACACAGGCTGTTCTTATTAAGCATTTTCTATTATTAAGCCTAGTTTTTAAAAAACCAAGTTTTGAAAATTTTTTCGTACACACTCCTTGTTACTCTGTTGAAATATGGTATAGAGAGTATTCTCAAAAAGTGTTTCAGGATTATGTCTCCTTTAACTTCTCTCTTGATAGTATCCGGACTATGTTTGTTTTTCTATGTTTTATTTTCTTTGTGGTAATTGTTATTGTTCGCGTTTTTTATCGTTGTTGTTATAGTTTTGAATTGCAAATTGTAGGTGTAGATAATGACAACGTAAATGAACATGTAAATTGTTTATGATATTCATTATTAAAACAATAATAGCAACAACAACAACTATAAACATTTAATAATAACATTTAAAAACACAATAACAACAATATGTTGTAACAAAAATCAGAAAGAAGCGAAAAAATTAAATGAAGTGTGTAAAAAACACGAGAGATTTATTGGAAAATATTTAAAATAAATTATTTACAGCAAAAAAATTAGAAAAAAAGGAAAAACAAAATTTAAATTTTTTTAAATAAAAAAAGAAAATAAAACGGGAAAAGGAAAGAATATTTTTTATTAATAATTTTAAATTAAATGATAGAGTGTAAAGGCATTTCGGCACTTACAACCACCTTCTGTTATCAAAGAGTCTATGGTATTAGCAGAGGCTGTAAAAGGCCAACGGAATTAACATTAATGCCGCATTAAGTGCCACAACGAATAACTGGATTTTTTAATCGATTTAATTAACTTATCCAGATATTGTAGGCGTATTTTAAGGGTGTGAAAGTGCTATGTGCACAAAAAGAAAGAAAATTAAAATCGATATGTATGTACAGCTGTGTTCAAAATAATAGGAGTGCTACCATGCAATATTTTCAAAGTTAAAATTTTTTATTCTACCAATTTGCAAAACATGATATATTTTAATGGCAGTTACAACGATATGTAAGAAATAAAATACAAAAAAGAATCTCGTAATAACTTTAATATTTACGATGAAATTGATTCATTTCTGTGTTTGCCCCTGAATTCAGTTGATCAAAAAAATAGGAGTGTGAGTGTTCTTTTAAAAATAAAAATATAACAGCATATAATTTAAAAAAAAGTGAAAAATAAGTACGGAAAATGTAGTTTAAACTTTTTCTACAGTGATTCACATAAATTTTTGTAATAGTGGGACGAGGAAAGCACTGTACCGAAGAAAAGAGAAAACTAATTAAAAATCTTCGAAAAAAAGGCAAACCTTCTAAAGAAATTGAGGAAACCTTAAGCTGCTCCAATCAAATGATCGCAAATGTATTAAAATATAAAAGAAGCTCGAAACGCGTGGGCACAAGCGCAAAACATCAACTGTCGATGACCGCAGAATTGAAAATGAATCCTTCGGCGTATGCAAAAAAAATTCAAAAGGATCTGAATCTTGCCGTAAGTGGCGCTACTATTCGTAGGCGTCTGATGGACAACTATTTATTCGCAAGAAGTCCACGAAAGATGCCATTGCTTACAAAAAACAGATATTAGCACGCTTAAATTTTGGCCAAGAACATATCAATTAGCCGAAAGAAAAATGGAGAAACATACTGTGGACCGACGAAGGCAAAATTGTTTCATTTGGTGGCACTGGGCCTAGACAGTATGTTAGATGTCCGCACAACACCAAATATAAAGCTCAGTATACACAAAAGACAGTTAAATACGGTGGTGCAAAACTAATGATATGGGGAAGGGTTTCATATAATGGTGTAGGCCCAATACATCCAATTAGAGACATAATGGATAGGAACGTCTATGTTGGCATTTTGAGAGAAGTGATGTTACCATACTCCACGCCTCTAAAATGGATATTCCAACAAGACAATGACCCGAAACACCCCAGTAAATTAGCAAATGAGTGGTTTCGGGTTAATGGGGTAAAGGTTATGGCGTGGCCAGTTCAGTCTCCTGACCTTAATCACATAGAACATCTATGGGGAGATGTTAAAAGTATGTTACAGAGAAAAAAAACCTTCAAATGCAGAAGAACTATGGATCACAGTGCGTGATGCGTGTCATCAAATTCCTTTAAAGAGATGCCAAGGTCTTATTGACTCAATGCCTCATAGATGTGCTGAATTCATTAAAAACAAAGGTTATTCAACCAAATACTAAAATAATTTTACTATTTTTAGATAATATCAAACTTTTGTGCCTTTTGTTTAAAAATTATTAGGTTGTTGGCTAACACTCCTATTATTTTGAACAATTAATTTTGAGAGTATGCTTCATTTACCTAAAATATTTTTTGTTTTCGTAGTTTTAATTAAATAATTAAGTGTTAAAAAATTAGAAAATGAATTAGAAATAAATTTTAAGTCAAAAAAATTTGATATTTTCTTTTTTATTTTTCTTAATTTTAAACTTTGCTTTTAAATGAAGGGCGCTCCTATTATTTTGAACACAACTGTATATACAAGATATTATCAGCAGGCTTCTGGCAAATAAAGAGTAAATAAAATTGTCATTGTTTTTCAATTCTGTCCATGAGTTGCAGTCGCCCTACACATGGAAAAAATTAACACTCAAAACATGGGTAATGCGAGAATCTTGATTGTAATCTTGACTAAAAAGGTTGTCATGATTAACTGGTCATAATTAAGTAATTAATGAGCATTGTTATTATTAGTGCTCTCATAGACCTTTATTCGACGATTGCAAGGAGGTTGGTATTGGGATTTAAAACCTCCTTTTTCTATAAGCGGGAATGGTGCTTATTTGAAATTCTAATGTCGTTAAATTGAGCAGTAACAATAATAAATAAACTAATTAATTAATTAACTTTATAATGAACATTTAAATAGAAATATTTCATGTTATAATCATGTAATCAGATGTCTGCATCTGAAGCAACTCATTATTTAATATCCTCATCTTATTTAATTACGATTTCTTTTCGCTTGTGTTTCAAATGAAAAAGTCAAGCATTTAATTGCAATTTCTTTTACCCCTGAGACTACACACACGCACACCCGGATTATAGCAAAGTAGAATGTTTTGCATTGCTTGTGTTATAATTTCAAAATTATTTGCAACTTATGTGTGTGTCGTCGTCGTCGTTGTTTTCATCTTCTTATTTGGATCTTCATTCTGTTGCTTGTCAGAAGCTGTCATCAGTCCGTTAATTTGTTTATTTAATTTCTTTTTCTTTTTCTTTTTCGTTTTTATTTTTCATTTTTTCTCATAAATATTTGGGTATGGTGCGATATTTAATTTATTTTTTTCATTTTCTTTTATTCTTCATTTTCTTTTAAGTTTTTCATTAGACTTTAAGCATGACGGAGTAGTTGTGCCAGGCGATGATGATGTGATGATATTTTTTAGCAGACATGTTTGTAAACCAACAAAAAGGAAGAAAACAATGGAAGACTGCTACAAAAACAAATGTTTTATCCTTGACATTTCAATTTTTTATTTTAAAGTTGCGTTCAATTAAAAAATAATTAAAAATTCAGATAAGCGATTCAGAACACAGATTCAGGCATAACTCTTATTTATGTCAGTTCAATCTCCACTTGTGTTTGCATACATAAAATAGTTTTTATTCTGGCTCCTCAAATACTGTTTATTTCAAAACTCCGCAGAACTCACGGCGGCAGTAATTTAAACAAAAAGGAGCAAAAGAGTAGCACATCATAGGTTGGATTATGTTAAATAAGTTGGCTAACATTCCATGCACAGTAAGATCCCACCTTAGCCACCTTATGATGCCACAAGACAATACTCATACCAGTTCTTAAAGGCACCAATATGGTTCCATAATAAATATTGCGGTATTCTTTATTTTGGAGAACGGAAGTGAGAGGCCAAAAATTTAGGCCCCTTCATGGCAAAAGCTAGGCCGCCTCCTTGTCAGAATTCCAGATGGAATTTGAAAACGGACTTTCAATTTGTCAAAGTGGATTCCCTTACGAAAGTCCATTCAAACTCTACCTTTATTCACGAATGCCGAATATTTCGTAGGATAATTTCGGATCATTTAAAGGTAACTCTTATATGGGTTCTAGGACATTGCAATACCGTTGGAAATTTTTTTGCTAAAGTACTGACTAAAACTGGTAAAAAACATACAATCTGATTGTTTCAGTTAAACTCGATATTCTCTTGTTGTTGTACAGTGAGGTTTAATTTCATTGGAAGTCTGAGGGCACGTGCAGTACTGTTAGGCTCTCCTGGGCTGATATGAACAAGAAGAGGACTGATTTTCTTCTTTCCTCAAATTGCATGGTCATCCATCGGAATACTGGGGTTCTCATAGGATATGAAAGATATGATAATAGAGTTGGCATTACATCAAATGATTTCTGGAGAAGCTGTGGATCTTAACAGGAGAGTGCATATTTCACCGCACGGTTTTCTAAAATATTTGATCCCTTTGTTGCATACTGATTTTTGGTACCACAATAAACCTCACGCCTGAACTAAGTATGACCTTACCCAGGCATTTAACCTCAGTAGACTAGCTCATGATGACCGCCTTATTAAAGTCTAAAAGCGAAACCATTGTATGTAATACACTAAAGAGAACAACATAAACTTAAGCCTCTACTTCAGACACAAAAGAACAACTTGGAGCATTAATGCTTGTGTACGAAAGCATTAAATTATTCACAGTTTTCTTAAAGCGGTTCAAAATACTTTTTCAAACAGTTTTCCTAAACCATATTCTTTTTATAAAATTAAAAGTATGGAGGATAAAAAAAACTTTATTTAACAGGAAATTGTTGATTTCTTTTCTATTACACGATGACTTCATTTTTAATGTTTTTCCTGTTGCCCATCTTTCCCGTTATTCACACCGGCTCCCTTAACACAATACAGCACAACTGTTCGGCTCCATTTAAAAAGAAGAAATAATACATAGGAAAAAATGCAACATGTTGAACATAAAGTTGCAACAACGACAGTGCAAAATAAGGCAGTAAAGACTGTGTGTTTGTACGACAAACAT
The DNA here is from genome assembly GCA_958299815.1 of Sarcophaga carnaria. NCBI lineage: Eukaryota > Metazoa > Arthropoda > Insecta > Diptera > Sarcophagidae > Sarcophaga > Sarcophaga carnaria. The sequence goes on from OY283149.1 coordinate 94,241,303, forward strand.
TGCATTAGAATTTAATGAGGATATTGCATCACCTCAAGTTATAAGGAAATAAAAGAAGCAATGCACTTCTTCTTTTTCTTCTTCTTTTTCCTCCTCTTATTTTTCTTATTTATGCCTGTCTGTACTGTGTTGCAAACACTAATATTTACCGACTCCTTTCACTTTAGTAGGTGACACTTTTATAAGCAGGTAACGTGCACAACAACTTCTACGGCAATTTGGCTTTAATAAAGCAAAAAGAAAAATAACAACAACAGCAACAACTTTTGTATTAAATTTTAAATAAAATTTATTTTTTTTTTATTTTTCTGTTGCAAGTTGCATGAATGCAAAGAATAAACAACAAAAATACTGTGATGGTAACGCTATAAGCCACCCAAGTTGTTTCCTTAAATTCACAATTGCCCTGAATTGTGGGGCACGTTGTTTTTGTTCATTAAATAAAGATGTTTTAGAATTATTTGGCTCGAATACTAAATATTTGTTGCAACTATAATCTCAGTGGCATTACATTAAATTGTCTTTGGATTATGAATTTTGTTACACGCTGTAACGACTTCAATCAGTCAATTGTACGACATTATATTGTAATATATGGTAGGCTGCTACAACGATTCATTTCACTTTGGAAATTAAGAAAGTGGAAAGGGGAGTGAAAATCCCAGGGCAAACTTACATCATAATCCATAATGAGTACACTTCTTTCATTGGCGAACGATTTTATTCTAAGAGGTTAATACACGTAAATGATTGTACATTGTAGCCATCACTGAAGTATGACGTAGACGCATCCTGCGCTGAAGATAAAAATTTAAATTGGATCTAAAGCTATCGGTTGGTAATCAATCTATTTGGATTGAAAATTAGAGAATGAAGTCTGAGTATTTCATGCAAATGGTCATGTGTCAGTGCCTTTCAGGCCACTAAACAGATGTTTTCTAGGGCCACTATTAAAAATAAAGGGTGGCTCAGTAAGAGTGCGCTGGCAAACTTCTGAGAATTCTCTGTTGAGAAAGTGTACCTAATGTATCAACCATTCTAAGAGTAGCCAACAAAATTTAATATTTTCTATAGCCCTTCTTATGAAATGGACGTAGTCTAGCAGGCCAACACATTAGGCTTATTAGACGTAAAACCAGGGTTCAAACCACAGGCCAAACATCAAAACAATATACAAAAAGTATTTCTTCGACGACTTCCTCTTAGCAGATTTCTGGCAAAAACTCTGAGAGTAAATAAAATTGCCATGAAAATTTACTCAAAAATCTGTCGTTCGGAGCTGACTTTAAACTGTAGGTCCCACCACTCATGTATAAAATTAACACACACAACGTAAGTGGTGTGAGAAACTAGGTCTTAATCCTGACTGAAGGGTTGTAATGGCCAATTATGTATGTATAGTCCTTCTTCTCCATAGCTTCAACCAGTCCTCCTCACTGAGACGAGCTATGTATGTCTGGTATAGTGTTGTCCTTAAAATATTGGGATCTCGCTCACAAGTATCCTTTGGGCGGTTGCCATTGCGTCCACTAAACGCAAAGGGAAAAGTGACATATATTTAAATAAAGACCTGCGGTGTGTTTGCTAAGAAATTAATTTTCAATTTATAAGATTTTTATTGAATTCACACACATACCAATAAATACATACACACACGTGTATTCCTCTTTCCCTTTAATGGCAAATTGAAAGGCATTTAAAATCTATTATCCTTTAAATATAGAACAAACTGACGCTGATGCTGTTATTGATTTTTCTTCCTATTGGCGTGTAATTATGAAACACTTAAAAAGTGCTGCAGACCCAGTTGCTTTATTATTATTTTATTTCCTTCAGATTGTTTTCTGTTGCTAGTGTTGTTGTTGTTCTTATTGGTTTATTTTACTTAATGATGCAACCAGATGTTGCTATTGTTTTAGTTGCCTGTTGTTGCTGTTGTTTGTTTGCTTAACTATAAATATTGCCAACATACGAGTTTAATAGAGCTAGTAAAACAATGCAATACGGTTAGGGAAAATGTGTTTTTGTATGTACATAATATGTACTATGAGTGTAATAGAGTTTGTGTGGCTAGTAAAAATATAACGAAAATAAAAATGCAGAGAATAAAAAGTAAACACTGCCTGTAAGCAAGTCATCATCATTAGCAACAACTACAGTTACCGCTGCAACTAATATGCAACATTTACAACCATTTACAACCATTTGAGGCAATGAAGAAGCAATTACTTTACTTCCTGCTAATGCTTTCAGTACATCAATATGTTAGAAAACTAAAGGTAAACAAACCAAACCAATCCAAGGAGTTGGAAAATGTTCTCGTATTAAATAAGTTTCTTCTACTTTGGTTCACTCGTTCGTTCACTCAACTTATTCGTACGATTGTTTGTTCTGTTGCAGCACGAATTTATTGTGCAACTCTGGCAAAAGTAACAGAGGGGATAACAGACAGTTTTCAAAAACAAAAATAAACAACAAATCGGAGTAAATTTAAAAAGAAGGATTTAAATGTACTCCATAGTGTTTAAGGGCAAATGTGAGAAGTAGTTTAATTTGCCACACTGTAAATTTATCTTAAAGTTGTCCCCTTTATCCCGTGCAACCATTTTTTGCTACAATTATACTTTTACTTTGGTAACACGTTCTAAGTCGGAAGGAGCACATTAAACCGCGTCTATGGATGAAAATATTGAAATTAAGGGTTGTGTTGCAATTCTAAATAGAATTTCGGATGTCCACTTGTGAAATATCCAATAAGGGAAATATATTAACTGTCTGAGAAACTTTCCACTTAGAATGTATTCCTATTGCTTCTGCAGTGACAGCATGAGGGTAAAACCTTCGTTTTAAGCGTACTTACCGCTTGTTCAATGACCCATGTAATTCGCATTGTGTTTAGAAAGAGAGAGAGACGAAGATCTTCAGAAGCTTCAGTGTACTGTGGTTTAAAATAGCATAAGAAATGGAACTCCACCACTATAGGTAGGTAAGTCTAGGTTGTAGCGTTGATTACCAAAGCTCACTTGAGCACGCATAGCGGACCGTTGCGACGCCACAGGAACGAACCGAATTCCAACAAATTCCGAGCAAGTTAGTCAGCGCAAGCGGTTGCAGTGCTTCCGTATTCTCCGATAAAAACTATGTAAATTTCTTTTTTAGACAGTCAATATCAGAGAAGGGAATGAAGAAACCACATCCAACAAGAACCTCGTTTCTGCTCATACTACGCTTGAAAAAGTGGTTAATAAACGACTGACAAGCTTCATCTCCCACCCCAATCGCAAAAGTAGAATCAAGTTGCTACTAGGCAACAACTAAGCTCTGGAAGGATTCGATTAGATTTTAAGTCAAATTATGATTAAAATATTATAAATTAAATATAATAAATTAATAATTAATTCTTCATATACAAGTATAAATTAAATAAAAAGTCATACTGAGATATGTAAAGGGTCCGCCAAATAACTTTTTTTTTAAAATGCTTTAAAAACAAAACTACTGAATATTTTCTCAAATTTCTTTTTTTATTTAAAAGTACAATCCTTCCGGTTAATAAAGGAAAATAATTTCATTCAAGTGGCTGCCTCGGCTGGCCATGCAGTAGCCTACACCAGAAGATGCCGATTTTGGCAAAAAATCATCTTTTCAGATGAAGCTCATTTTGATCTTGGCGGGTGTGTAAACAAGCAAAATTGTCGCATTTGGGGCACAGAAAACCCGCACGCATACATTGAAAAGCCGACGCACCCAAAACGAGTCACTGTTTGGTGCGAATTTTGGTCCAGAGGCATAATTCTTCGAAAATGACCAAGGAGTGACCTAAACAGCCAATGACGATCGTTGTCGGGCCATGTTGAACGAATTTTTGTTCACAAAAATTGAAGAGGAGGATATTGGCAACATTTGAATTCAACAGGACGGCGCTACGTGCCACACAGCCGAAGCTACACTCGATGTTTTGCGCCCTGTTTTTGAAGATCGCATTATCAGCCGCAGAGCTGATGTCGTTTGACCACCTCGGAGCTGCGATTTGAGACCGTTGGACTATTATTTGTGGGGTGCCGTCAAAGATAAGTGTTGCGCCGACAAGCCAGAGACAATTGACGCTTTAAAGGACAATATTCGTGAAGCCATTGGTGAAATACAGCTGCACACAATCGATAATGTGCTTAAAAATTGGACCGATCGTGTAGGCTACTGCATGGCCAGCCGAGGCAGCCATTTGAATGAAATTATTTTCCATTATTAACCGGAAGGATTGTACTTTCAAATAAAAAAAGAAATTTGAGAAAATATTCAGTAGTTTTTTTTTAAAGTATTTTCAAAAAAAAATTATTTGGCGGACCCTTTACATGCAACGTATGAGTGATATTCAATTCTATTAATTCCGTATACAACAAAATTGAACTTTTATTTTATTGCATACTTTTCTGAGTAATTATGGCAGCACTGGCAGTATGGCCGCGTAATATGTATATCCTATATAGAATTCAATACTAAGTATACGTATGAGTGATATTAAATTCCCGTAATTCAGTATACGACAAAATTAAATTCATATTTTATTGCATACTTTTTAGGGTAATTATTCTACTACTGGTAATATGGGTATGGGTGCGTATAAGCAATATATTTCAAATGAAATTCAATATTAAGTACACTGTCAACGTGAAGTTAGTCAATGCCAACTGCAGGGGATATTTAAATTTTAACTTTTGTTTAATTTTTTTTTAATCAGTATAAGAGGATTGTCGAACGAAAACTTAATTTCTACACCGTTTAAGCAGTTAGTTTCCGTTTTTTTATAAGACCAAGACTTAGGGGAGGACACCTACTCATACAGTGCTTTTTGCTGGAATAAGGAAAGTATGTTGTGGGAAGGAGGACAAAAGGAGTAGTGTTTTTGGACATTAGATTTAAATCTTTTTATATTATAAGTGACAGAAATGACCTTTGCATGTAGTTCGACATAGGAATAGTCCGTCTAAAGAAAGAATACTGTCTGCAGTTTGGAATTGCCTTGCAAGAAAGACGAGTACTACGTAAGAATTCACAATTTTCGGAGATAAATCCCTTTATTTCGCTAGAGCAAATCCATTGTAGTAGCGATAGAACAGTGAACGACAAGCCATATTGCGACGATACTCCACCAAATCAACAAAGGTGGATGCCCTACCCTCATTATGGAGCACATTCGCTCCGTCCTGCACAACATAAGTGGTGTGAGAAGCTAGGTCGTAAACCTGACTGGAGGGTTGTACTGACCAATTACGTCTGTATGATAAAAAAGTCCGCACAGAATAATACTCTTGCGCAAAGTCCCGATATAACTTCAAGAGAGTATTTAGAAGATCATTTGAAAGAACGGTTATTTAATCACTAAACCTCAAACAAAAGTCAACCGAAAAACTTGCTCATGGTGCCACCACAAAGGTTAGGTTAGGTTAGATTAGATGACGTGTACTTGTCAATTAAGACAAGTACAGTACCAAGAGGTCGAATTGACCTATTGTACAACGTCCTAGTTTCTCACACCACTTATGTTGTGTGTGTTAATTTTATACATGAGTGGTGGGACATACAGTTGAAAGTCGACTCCGAACGACAGATTTTTGAGAAACTTTTTCATGGCAATTTTATTTACTCTCAGATTTTTGCTAGAAATCTGCTGAGAGGAAGTCGCCTAAGAAATACTTTTTGTAGTTTATTTTGATGTCTGGCCTGGGGCTCGAAGCTTGGCTTTTCGTCTAATAAACCAACACACTACCTACTAGAATACGGCGACTTAATTAATTACAACAACAACGACAATAATGTTAAAAGAAATGTAATAGGATACCTAGAAATTTTCATCAGTTTTACTTACAAGTTTTAGTCAGTTTGTATTTGAAAGTGGCGAAATGTTGTTTACGAAAAAACCAGAAAAAAGGAAAACTATAATGACACTATACCACATACCCAAGAAAGAAACACCAAAGGATAACGATGCAAAGACAGTATGCAGTAACCAGGGAAGATATGGAGCGAAGGGACGAGACAGGATCTTTCATGTTAAAACGTAAACATTAGAAAAACTAACAATGTTTGGCTTATTGTCACCACAAAAAACAAAGAAGATTATTATTGTTGCCACTATTACTACAGTTGCCTTTGTGTAATGGTTGGTTATTTAGATATCATCTACCATTGCGGCCAACAATATGGTATTTCATTAAGAGTAACACAATTATACCAACAATCATTTTAAACCAGTCTCCAATGGTAGTTCTTTGAAAATTATTAAAAGGACAGATTTTGAAAAAGACACTTGTGAAGTCACCGTAGTCTAGTAGGTAGTGTGTTGGTGTGATTAACTAGGTCGTAATCCTGACTGAAGGGTTGTAATGACCAATTATGTATGTATGTATGTGACACTTTATCACTACGAAGAAGTAACACATACATACATGCATTCATACATAATTGGTCATTACAACCCTCTAATCTGGATTACGTCCGAGCTTCTCACAACACTTATGTTGTGTGTGTTAATTTCTATACATGAGTGGCAAGACCAGCAGTTTTAAAATCTCCTCCAAGCGACAGATTTTTGAGAAGCTTTTTCTTTTTTTGTGTAGGATATAGGGTATAATAAAATTATTGTTTAAAAGCAATAATATTTTCGCACTAAATCTAAAGTTTCGAATACAAACTTAGGCCAACGACAGTATTGAATACAATCAAGGAACCCATATTCACTTAAACTTCTATTTCAGCTTATATGACAATTATTTTTAAAATTTAAATATTAAGTTATTGTATAAGAAATTTATTTTTGTCTTACAAAAAACGTATAAGAATTAATGTTTTAATTATATAATTTCAGTTGGCATATGTAAGAAATAAGCTTTTATATATTTTCCATTTTCAAACTTAATTATGAAACTTTACAGATTGAGAAGAAAAATAATAGAATTTGTGTGATTCATTAGAAATCGCAGAGAGGCACATATACACAGTCTGTGTCCAGAATTTTCTGAACAGTAAAACGTGATGACCCTAATACCCAATGAGAGACAAGCTGGCTATAACTGAAGCCTTGCGCAACTGTCCGCGTGTTACCATTTGGCCACAGTATAAAATAATATTCTTGCAAATATTTTGACCACGTACCGAGATTTAAAGATGTAATTCGCGTTTTGCCTCTACTACTTTGGTTACATAACTATCCTAGAAATCCGTATCGTATATTAGTTTTCACAGAAAATTCAAGATTATCTTTATAATCGCGACAATTATGTTGAGCCAGGGGTAAGAAGTGGACCTAATACAAGGATGAATTACTGGTCAGGAGTTTTTCAAGTTAAGATTCATGCAATTTCAATGTGTACTGGAATAAATCTACAGAGGGGTATTAGAGGTGCACACAAAATTATATTTTCAATCAAGCTGCACACTGGAATTTCAGCTGGTTTAGTTGGTGGTCAACCTACTGGGTATGATAAGTATGTAATAATGAAGTATATTTATATAGAAGGGGAAGTTAAAGTTTTTATCCAATAATGGCCTGCCCTGACTAAAAGCAATACAATGCTTAGAAGACTCAAGAATCAATCTCACACAGGAAACTGCTCATTAATCTTATTTCAGTACTCTTTACAGCAACCTTGCATCGTGCTTTAACAATATCAACAGATTTCCTTCCCGAAATCGTATATTTTTTATACTCTTATACTTTCCAAAAATAAATATGATCGTGAATTGAGCGGTAGATCGTACAAGACGTTACATAACGAATTTTTTCATTTAGTTGTACTATTCCTGCAGAAGTTACCAATCTTGTACATTTTCTATGTTAGCACATCCAAATCTAACTTTCATCAACTCTGGTTATATTTTCTCTTATCCCAAGAATTACTTTTCTAGATCCCAAACACTCCTCTACTCATAGTGTTCTTAGCAATTAGAAAAACCTTGCCAAAAATGCTTAATTGTTTGAACAATAATTCTGGTTATGGATTCCAAAATTATTTTTTGTGAGAATCTTGTGTGAAAAAAAGTTTTGAATTCTTAAATTTACTGTAGCAAACTACCCTGGGCGCATAAATCAATAAATTTAAATGCAACACCATTCATCACATATGTATTTCCATTCAACAATGGAAATATTGTCTTTAATATTGCAACATAAACGATGATTATGTTCAATATATGGTTCGTAATTTCAACTGAAGTAGAGTCGAAATCATGGAAAATCCAGTTGCATTTGATATCCTTTCATAACGGAAGAGACAAGCACGAGTAATAGATGAAATTAAGACAAAACGAAAGTGCCATACAACAAAATCGAAATCTTTAAATATTCTATTAATAGAATATCAGCATAATGCAATATTCTTAGTACATTAAGATTCCTTTCGCTTGCATTCCCAGATTCTCTTTCCTTTTTCTTAATATAATAGTGATGAAATGTAATCATCATAATCAGACAATTCCTTTAGAAAATCTTGGAAATCTCTTTCCCGTATCTTTCTCTCTGTTAGAATGTGGTTTCATAAACACATAAACGCTTCCTGTTTTAGCATTTGTATCCTAGTCCTGTGTAAATTTCGAGTTCCAAAGGAGATTGATTTTAATTGTGAACGTACGTGTTCAAGTGTTAAAATACGATTTTCATGATTAAAAAAGCAGGAAAGGGAAAGTTTCAACAAAATCGCAAACAAAATCACAATTTATTTCAATTTTAATTTCAAATTTTTAATGAAATTATGCAAGAAATCTTGATGCAATTATTGTTGTTGTTGATGCTGTTGTTGTTGTATTTTTTTCGCAGTGTAAAGTTGTAAACTTAACTAAACGACATTTATGGCAAAAAGGCAAAAAACAAAAAAAAATTACAAATTTTTGATAATAATTCGAGCAGAGCTTTAAAGGATTGACAATGTAAGTAACTTTGCCCGGATACTTTCATAAATTTAGCTGATTCTTAACGTTGTGAAGGGAATGCCAGATCGCTCTATAGGCAGATATATCATTCTAGATAAAAATTTGAATGGTGACGGATAGTAGAAATAACTCTAAATGTAGTTAAAAAATGTGATGTGATTTTCTTATTAATCAGTGACAATTTGTTCCCAAAGAAGTCCCAAATCAGTCGCTCCTAGGCGATCTATATAGAAAATTAATTGTGGCACAGCAAAAAACTTAATAAACCCGTATCTTGTTGAAACGTACTTTCCATACTTCTAAAGGTAGAGGAGTTCAGAAACCAAGGTATTCAGAATTAATGAACTGAGTGAGCAGGAATCTACTTATTTATCTGATATCAAATAGTTAGGACACTAGGGAAATATTGACTTCATTAAAGAGAAGGTTTAGGATGATAAGGACAGGATGACAATTTTTTAATGCACTGGCTAGTGACACAACTTTTAGTTCTTCTTACATTGAAATTGAAAATCTTTTATTCATCTTCCTTTTCATTGGATACGTCGAATTTACAGTAAATAAAATTGCCACGAAAAGTTTCTCAAAAATCTGTCGTTCGGAGTCGACTTTAAACTGTAGGTCCCACCACTCATGTATAAAATTAACAAACACAACATAAGTGGTGTGGGAAACTAGGTCGTAATCCTGACTGAAGGGTTGTAATGGCCAATTATGTTTGCATGTTATGTATGTCGAATTTTCATCGATTAGAACTATTGCATAAAAATATATATCTTTTGGCAACTTCTTTTCAAAAGATCTGAGATTAAATAAAATTGCAAAGTTTCTCAAACCTGTCGTTCAGAGTCGACATTAAACGGTATTTCCTGTCGCTAATGGATAAAATTAACACGCACAACAAGGATCGTGTGAGAAGCTAGTTTGTGATCCTGCCTAAAGTGTTATAATGACCAATTAAGTAAGTAAGTAAGCAAACCCGCTGAGTGGTGATAGTCAGCACCACTCTACGCAAGACTGCCACACCATATAACCGCTATTTGCTGTCAGAAACAGGTTTAGATTATAGTTATCCTTTTCACAGCGTCTAGCAACATATATTATGGATATATTATGGATATATTAGATATTACCTCCAAATGATAACCATGAGGAAGTCCATGTTCAGGATCACTCACCTACTGTGGTGTTTTTAAATGTGGATAGATGCTTCATGAGAGCATTGTTCTTAGATACAATCAATAGAAAAGCTCACGACATAAATATCGCAAAATATATATTTAGTCAACTCATCGATAAAAATCCCTGAACATGTGCTGTGTGGCTACTCGTCCATGGAGTCTGGATATAATTTTCTTTCATCGGGAGAGGATGGAGTAATAATTATGAAGGAATTCGAGATGTATGTACAACGGTGTATGTAGACTTTTTTCTTTGACTATATGCTTCCAAGTCTTTTAAAACGATTCTGTATCGAAGGAAACTTTTAAATATGCAGTCCTTTATCTCGCTGACAAATTTACTAACAAATAATCACCGGTTATTACGCAGGTTTTCCTTTTTTCTTTCTTCGGTTGCAATGTGTACTCGTACATTTATTTGTACATGTTATTATTCGATTCTTAATTCCCTGTTTTTTTTCAATCATTAACAAACATTTTATTTGTTACACGTTTTCCATTTTTTAAAATATGTTTTGGTTCTTGTAAACATTAAAATTTTTTTTGTGTGTTTTTGATTGGGTTTTTTGGCAAAATCGAAATTAAATTGTTAATGGTAATTTGCTGTCTTTATGGTCGCATGTGACTTTTGTTCCATGTAGAAAATGTCACTTAACGAAATACATGCATAAATTAAATCTCGAGCTTAAGCGCTACATTTCACACACAGATGCCGAAAAAGGCTACGTTTTTCCTAATAATTGTACAGAGCGAGTGGAAATGGTGTGACGATAGTACTTAAAAGACTATAACAATTTGGTCAGGAGAAGGGGAGGGGTTCAATGATTGGGGTAATAAATTTATAATGGTTTTAACAGTTAATTAAAATATTGAAAGAAAAAATTTAAAAAAAAGTGATTTCTTAAGTAATATTGCTATCATAAAATTAAAAAAAGATTGAAAAAGGCGAAACTCACCGTTAATATTAGAATCTGGAAATAAAAAATAAAAAACAAAATTAATTAATGAAAATTGATTGATTTGGTGTAATTATAATAAATATTATTACAGGAATTACCGCTCTTTTTGAACAAATAAAACCATGCAAATTATATCCACAAATTTTACATACTATGGGAAGGGTAAGAGAGAATAGTAATCTAATCACAGATGCCCATCATATGTAATATGATGTATTGTTTTGGAGATTAATAACATTTATTTGCCAAGTCTACTGTATTTGACAATCCATTAAATAACTGCATTTTGTTAAATATGTTTTAACATTTCGCATAGACTTACACCAGAGTAACGCCTGCAAATTATAAGAATTTTTTCTATCAAAATCATGGTTCTGTGTGTCATGCTATTCCTGCGTTTGCTGGCGTACGTAACAGTCCTTTAGAGCGGTTAATTCGAATAGCAATGAATTCTTTTCGGAATATGTGCATACTGAAGAAACTGCAATTACAGTACAGAGAAGCCTTGAGGAATCATTCACTTATACATCGTTATCTGTAGCTGGAGTGGCCTCAATCCACATTATTCAAGATTTTTCAAAAGGATCTTGTCTTAACAGCTATCAAAGGAATTTCTAGCATTTGATTACATTGATAATAGAAATAAGCAGTGCCTCAAATAGGGCTCTAGAATGTATATAGAGAATCAGGAACCTCTTCGCACCCAATTTTTCCTCAGCTTCGTTTCCTAGTACTCTGCGGTGTTTTATCCTTTGAGCCCACTACTGTCTTCAGTAAATATTGCAATGGTTATGGTCTCAGTCTGAACAACACTTATCCTAGTTAAATTGTTACATTTCGGTGGAGTCCGTGAACAGCAGCACTGACGCCGTCGGCGTACAAAATTAAATTAAAATGTGAATCGAACTCAACTTGAAGCTGTAGTGGTCGCCCCTCATGTATAAAATCAACACGCACAACATAAGTGGTGTGAGAAGCTAGGTCGTAATCCTGACTGAAAGGTTGTAATGATTATGTGTTATGTATGATTTTTTGGGAGCATTCCAAACATACAAATCTAATTCCAACGTCTCTCGACTTCAACTCGTCTGGTACCGCTTTTCTTCGATCCTTTGTTGGCTCCTAGTGATTTTTCAAATTATACCTGTACTTTCATAGAGAAATGCCTTTAATTTATCATCATATTCGAACTATTTTGGCTAACTAGCGCGATCTTTATCTGTCGTTTATAAGCATCACTTATAAACAGCACAAATTCTCTCTCGTATGTGGAAATCATTGAATCATATTCATATTACATTTTTCTAACCAAACAACTTTCCTTCAATGTCAAGTTAAACTTTCCAATTCAAATGGCTAGAAGACATTTTCTTAACGCAAAAAATTTTTGTTAACTTTCTATTTTTATCCATTATCCATATTATCCATTGACAGAAACGGGCATTCTTGGAAAGGAAAATTTTGTTATTTTTAGCATTGTATTCCTACTTTCCGATAAGAATCCCAAGATATGATGCCATAAGAACATTCATGTACTCTATTGTAAAATCAAATATTTTCCCATCGCACAAAAACTTAGTCACTTGTGTTGAAAGTTCTCATCTGTTAATGCCTCAAATTATAAACCTCATTATAAACGCAGCCAACAACAATTGAACTGCTTTAAGCAGAAGCAACTAAAGTTTTAAGTTTAAATCGTAGGATAGCCACCTAAACCAAAGTGTACGTATTTGCAAGCAACAGTCAGAACAGAGCAGTACGGCGATAAGAAGAGGCAAAAAGTGTGTTGAATTAACATTTAAATGCCACTAAAATTGGAAAAATTGAAAATTTGGCAATTTGCGACGCGTTTAAATACAAAAGCTTTAAAACATTAACAAATCATTATTACTGCTTGAGTATTTCAACAGGCAGGAATACTAGCAGCAACAACACACGTCAACAATCAGTTGAAACAAAGGACATACGAACAGATATACACACTTGTGTATACTTGCAACCTTGCGCTGTCCATTCGGCGGTAGTGATACCTTTAAAATTACAACATTAAATACGAACGTACATAGATATACGAAGCTATCCACTACATGTCAGCCACATACCGATATAATGGAGTTGCATTTTAAGCCTGGTCTACGGACTGTAAAATATTTGCTTTGAGTTTATGCAAACCTGTGTGGTTGTAGGTTTGTAAGAAAAAATCTCTTTCCGTCGAAGTAAAAACAATAACATTAACGTTGTAAACAAAAAACGGGAGCAAAGTCTATGTAGTAACCGAGCAATGGAACGGAGGAAAGACCACATTTTTTGGTACTTTAAAGGTTTATGAATGTTTTATTGGGCGACAAATTGATTACGTTGCCATATGCATGTTTCCAAAATTTCATGCAAAAAACAAAACAAAAATTATTAAAAGGCAACAACAAACACAACTTAAGCGCAAACATGCTGTCACTATTCAAGCAATTCACGTGGTTGGTCAGCCAGTCTGCTGTACAATTAATGCTGGCTGGTTACTTAGGCTATTATGTTGCCCGTGTGTTTCTGTCTGTTTGTTCGTGTGCCTGGCATAAATGATTCAAAAGCTGATTTTAGCTGAAAATTATATTTTGCAACACCGTTGACTTTCAAGTAATGACCAATTTATTTATGTGTTAAACATATTGGGGAGCAACAGTAAAAAAAGTGAAAAACAATTTGAAAATTTCGTACAAAAACAGGGTTACCAGATGTGGTAAATTTAAATCTGGAATAATAATTGATTTATTCTTATTTATTTGCTGATCGTGGTCGAATGTAAGAGATTGTTAACGGTATTCAAAAATTAGTTTCAAGCTTGAGACTCTTTCCACAAACGACTCACTGTCTCTGCGACAGCCTTATACTCCAGAATGAAGACAGATGCTTATGTTTCCTTCTTCTACGTCGCAGTATTAGATCCAACATCATCTATGATAACTATCGGATTATGTTGCCCAGATCAAACTTATTTCATTACTTGATGAATCTAAGTTATCTCTGTTCACTCTCCGTAGAATTCTGCATTGGTGACATCAGCGATTTATGGTATTTTCAGCCGTCTTCGTAGAATCCTTATTTCAAATGTTTCTAGTTTGTGCGTATCGGACTGTTTGAAAGCGGTACCTTATATCTATAGAGGCGTACTAGTTCTTATCCCGTATTTTAATTTCTTCTTGGAGATTGTTAATTAAAAACTGTGTATGAATCATAAAATCTTACTGGTAACTTTGACCTCGAAGGCTATCAGCTAACGTTGCTGTATCATCAGCATACCATCTTGTTTAATTATCATTTCTTCAGTCTGTTTTGCCAAATCCCCATGGACGGATATAGAATTCAACAACACAAGCAATTAAAAAAATTGTTTCATCAAAATGAGTGATCTGTTCGGGCAATGTACCGTGCTTCACCATTTTACGATACGATAGCCAAAACGTCCTACCGAGGGGACAGAATAAACGCAAGATCAGTCGAAAACATCACTCATGTCCCTAAGAGTGTGCAGGAGAATCCACAGCAGCCGTCTTCGCGTCGATCACCAGAACTCGCCATTCGCAGACCACTATGTGGTGAATATTGTGGCACAACTGTATCCGTACAAATTCAACTAACCCAGGAACTGAACGTAAGTGAGCAAAGACAGCCACGTGTTTTGAGTGGGCTCTGGAGCGGTTGGAAACTGATCCTGATTTTCATCGAAAAATCATCATCTTCCGGCGATGAAGCCCATTTCTGAATGATTGGGTCCGTGAGCAAACACTAATTCATCGAATTGAGAACGATACTGACTCATATGACGTCTAAATGGATGCATACATGCCGAAAAACTCACTATTAGGTTGGATTTGGGCTGACGGCGTCATCGGTTCATACTTCTTCGAGAACGACGTTGGCCAAGCCGTAACCATCAATGCCGATGATTACCAACTTCTTTTAGGCTGAATTAGATGATATGTTCCCCAGTGATACATGGTTTCAACAGAATGGCGCTAAATGCCGTACAGCTCATGTCACATTGGATATAATGCACGACCGATTTAAGAGCATGGTCATTTCCCATGGAGGTAATGTGAACTGGTCATTGAGATCATGTAAATTGTAATTAAAATTAATTAATTAATTTCTTTGGTATATTTTTTTTTTTAGCATTTTGGAAAGTAATGTTCATATGTCGACTAATATCCAAGGCTTTCTTAATTGTCGCACTATAGCTTGTGTTGATTGGATCATGCGTTGTAACGCATATCAAAACTTTCTTTTTACTGCGTTATAACCACAATTAAAGTCAATGATTTCCATTTTCTAAAGCAATCGTTCAAACTTGGCAGCCCTGACACATTTATTCAAAAATAAAATCATTATTTAAACTCAAAACAATTAGACCGGCTTGTACACTAACTACACCAACAGAAAAACAATGGGTAGTTCTCCCACTAATAACTACCATCATTTGCTCATCCAGGTAAATTTGAATGTGCATGAACGCTTGAACGCAAATTGGCTACATCAAAATGTATTCGGTACTCGTTGTGTATATGATTATGGAGACACCATGCAATAATACACGTTTGCTAAATGGCTGGTTATTTGATGTCAGGCTATGTTGCAAATCTGGTCGTGTGATTTTCTTTTCTTTTTCGTTTTTTTGTCAGACAATTTATGTATAGCATTTGTTTTAAAACACAAACTGATTATTGTTATTAAATTTTGCATAATGTGCGGAATTTTGTTGTTCCTTACAACAAATGCCACACGTAAGGGGGGCTGTAGCACTGAGAGATCAGTGTGCAGCCATATGAGGCGCCAAAATAATTACTATTTGCCACAGATGTAAGATGAGAAAGAGAGGGAAAGGTATATGATGGGAATGAATTACTCCACCTAACAGGCATCATACGCATTATTATCGAAGTAAAGCTAAGCCATTTGGGACAAGTATGGCTGTGTGTGTCACCGGCAAACAAACAGACTGACTGGCAGTCAGCACTTATTGTAACAAAATTTAAACAAATTTGTCATTAACATTTCATAGCACGTCAAGTTATTTGTGAATTTTTATCACAATATTTTGGAAATAAAAATTCAGTGTATTCTATGTGATCGTTATGGAACAAAAAGACCTGAATAGTGCTTTGATTCCAAAAAAGTTTGGGAATGGATTTATTTATTTTTCTTGATCGAACGATAGCTAACAATCGTCAATACTTTAAACAAATTTGATTGGTACTTTATTGCATAGATAACATAGATACTCAGTGCTTGCCTGTGGCTCAAGGTGTTTACAGGTGACTTCAATTAAAGTGAAAAATATTCATAAGCAGAAAAGGCTTTGCTAAAAAACAGGGAATTGCTAATCATGAATTAAGCGAATTGCAAAACACACAGAATCTGTTGAAAAAGCCTGAATAAAATTTCATAGAAATTATTATGCGCCTTTTATGAAGTATTAAGACCAGCATTTCAAAACAAAAGAAAATTTTTTCGTAGAACACGAATAAATTTTTATTTTGTTTTTGAATCGATAGGCATAAGACGTGTCTTGTTGAAATGTTTTTCGAAACCGGCGAATGTCGGAAGTTGGAAGCATGAGTATCCTTAAAATTTTTAGATTGAAGATTCTGATCACTGGCGTGATAATAGTTGACATATCAAAAAGTTCGAGCATTCATGAGCATACGTTGAGAATTATTCAAATTTTTCTGTATCAACTTTGAACAAGATTGACAATGCGAAGTAGTCTAGAAGAAGATTTGAGGAAGACTTTCTTGCGTTTTTACTCAATTTACAGCTTTAGGGGTGCAAAATGAAACGGATATTACTTTTAAGAGTCTAGTGAACTTATTGAAAGTGATGTTTATTTTCGAATTGTGCCTGAACGCCATTATAGGGGCAAGTTTAGTTAATTTATCTACTGAAAGACGTATTGTTACTATGGAGGCAAAGGAATCGATGTAATTGGTTCAGGGTTAATTATGCCTACTTTTGTGGCCATAGTCTGTCTAGCAAACTGCATCTATTTCACATCAAAGAAGCCACAATTCTTAGCTGAAATTAAAAAAGTAGCATAAGAGTTCCCACAATAAATGATTTTCCGCCTACAAAGTTGCCTTCATTATACCACAACCCACATGAAGTGACTGTGATTGCGTAATGCTTCAGAATGAAAATAAATTCTTTAGTTTACCATACTTTGGTAAAATGATTTCCAAATATTTGGTTAAACATGTCAACAAATAAGTTAAAAAAAAGAAAAAATCATAAGAAGAGTCCATTAAAACAACGTTTGCTGCACTCCTTAATGTTATTCCCTTCAAAACGTAGTCTCAACCTCAATATGAAGATGACGGCCAATGCCATAAAAAGAAATTATTGGCTTCAAAGAAATATTCACAAAAATAAAGAAAACAATGAAAGGGATATAGAGAAAAAGAGGAAAAAGAATAAAAAGAACGAACTCTCAATGGATAAACTTAAGGGGGAAAATCAATTAGCACAACGCCTCGTTTAAAGCCGCAGGCTATTATAAGTTGTTGAACCACTACACCACTGCCACCAACCGCGCAACATTGGTAAGGAAAAAGAACCGGATTGAGAGAAGCTATCAACACCAGCTTAGGTTTTGTCCGGTCTTGTCTGTCCGGCTATGAAAACCACAATTTACTGGCACACACACGCACAACACACATGGGCTTCTGTTTGTATCGTCATGCTGCACAGTGTATGGTTTATTGTTGCATATCATGTTGCAAAATGATGACCGTGCTTCCGACAGATTGTTTGCAGAGTTCATGGCTATTTTCTGGATATTTTATAAGCCTCGTCGGCTTTAAGAAATTTAACGGTGATACTGTGTGTTTGCGTACTTGAAAATATGGTAAGCGGTTCATCACAATAAAATAAAAAAAAAAAATTGATTAAAAGAAGCATAAAGGAAGGGAAGAGCAGAAGAAGGGGAAAGTGAAGGTAATAACATACAAGTACGTACAAACTGGCTACTGAAAGGTTAGAGCCATAATAACTAAGCCATGCAATGTATTGAAATTTACACAATAACCCTCTTGGGACCTATATGTGAGAGAGAGTCAGATAGTATCCGGCTTTGTTGATCTAATTCTGAAAGAAGTGAAGTGCTGTAAAAGGTTTTGAAATGCTTGTGAGGTTGTTCACTGATATCTAGCAGCTTGAGGAAGCAAAAATAAATGCATGACTGATTATGGATTATTGTGTTCCATAATTAAACCTTGTAGGCGAAATATAACTGTAAGGAGCAATAAAGAACTGCGGAAATCAATTATATTAAGGTGTTGGTACTTTTCTGTGTTATTATCTTGTTGAAAAGTCTCTACCACTATTGAATACAAAGCCGTGCTTAGACTTACTGTTCCGTATTCCTTATTGGATTTTGGTTTCCACTTCAGCAGCAGTTTTTGATTCATTCAGTGCCGTCTTGTATAGGGCTTTTAGAACAGACTTCAGTGGAGCCTTGAAATATGGAGCCTTGAGTTATCTCCAACCTAATATTTATATTTTATGACGACAAGTATGAATAAACGGAGCATATTATCGGAATCTGTGAGGCGATAACGTATAAGGAAGGGAGTACATGGTTGCATACCAAGTGCTAGACAGCGAATTGGACTCTTTGAGGTCGAGTAGCATCCTGAGATGCGTCAGAGTAGTAGGCTTGGAGGATACATTATAGGCATACTCATAAAGTTTGAGGCGAGTACAGTATTGTCAAAGTATTAAGGCACGTTTTCATTACAATAACAAGAAGGACTTTAAAATTTATGAGAATCAATAAGTAAGAAATAGATTTATTCACATTGCAAAGCTTTAAACCGAAAACAGAACATCGAGTAGAAATAATGCGTGTGTACGTCTTAATAAATGAATGAAAATGTGTTTAGAGAAGCTTTAAAAATGAGACAGTTTTTCCTTGTTCGAAGTAACTGCAGGTCGTTTCTGTACCAAGGAAATAACGTCTTGCAGACTGCATCTACTTTGACTATGAGCCTAATTGAAAACTTAAAGGTTCTACAGATTAGATGACAGATAGCCAATCTCTTTTATGTACAGGTTGGGATTTGAAATATTTTCGACATTTTCGTGCCTTATGGTGTTAATGTTAAAATATGTTTTTCACTCACTTTTTGACTTATAAAAAATTTTTTATGTCCCCCCTACAACGTCTTGGCCTTTTTTGAATTTTAAATTATTTTTAAAGGATTTACTCTTTTTTTCATTTCAGAATGCACTGCCGGTTTCTTTCATGCATCTTTTCTTGCGTTTTTTCTTGAATGTAAAGAAATCAATCATTGGCATGCAATTGTTGTCACCTGTTGGTCATAAATTATACACGCTTAACGGGCAATTGAAATTGGGCGTAAATAATATCTTCACAGACTTAGTAGCGGTAGACGCATCGAAGGTATATATGTCAATAAACGATATACTAGCGATATAATTACATACAATTTACCTTTGACAGTAACATTTTTTGTTTTATAACCCTTTTATTAACCATAATTACTGTGTTAATTTATGCATTACAGAGGATTTCAATACACATTATCTGTCTTTAAACTCATTTCTAAGTGCTTAAAATACTTCAATAGGTATTACTGGTAATAATTGTTATTGCTGTAATCAATTTAATAAATTAATTAATTAATTTAATCACCTCCATAACGATAATGTTGGTTACAATTCAAGATAAGCGATGTAAATGTACAATCATAACCATGGCATAAATAGTGTGAGAAGCTAGCTCATAATTCTGACTGAAGGGTTGTAATGGCCGATTAAGCATCGCTTCTTTATTTCTAAACCTTTAACGACTACACTGGTTTCTTGTCCGGCTAGTAGCATTTCTTAGTTACTGGTTTCTTTTGTATATTAGAGGAGGAAACTGTGTAGTGTTCCCAATACGCACTAGGTATGTCAATTTCAATATCAGTATTCTACCAATGTTGATAGCGTGAAAGGTACGATGAAAACTGAGACCAATTAGAAAGCGGAAGCGGAGAACAAGTTCATGTAATGGTAAGTAACTAAAAAGTGAATTTGCAAAATACTCGTACAAGAGCAGCCAAGCTTTAAAGATAGGAGTGCTGAAGATGTCGCAAACACATCAGGAGTTTTTCACTTTCATTGGTAAACTTAAAAAAACCAGAAAAGTAGAGTGAAGTACGATAGCAATAAAAAAGATTACACTATTTCAGAACAATAAATAAGGAGAACGTAAACATAAGTTGTCAGTAATTACGATCTGTTTCATTAACAATCCAAATAATAATCAATGATTTCGAATAACTGAATTACAACTTTCGTTTCTAGAAAACCACTTTGTGATCCACCCTATATTCAGCCAGTTTTCAATATAAGTGTTGCAACGTACTAAAAGAAAACAACAACTATAAAAACTAAGACTAAAACTAATTTCACTTTGACAGAACAACAATTCTGCACACACACAAACATGCTTCACAAGATATAGACTTCACTAAAAGCTTCATGTCTTAACGTCCTCTTCAGTATCATTAGCATGGTTTAAGCCATAAATGTATTAAACGAGTATTTAGGTATTTGAATAGCTTCTATGTAGTAAAGTTTAAGCCATCTTTTGTAAACCGTAAGGCTGCTTGCAAATACATTTAAATCCGCATTATGATTGCAAACAGACAAGAGCATTATTAAATTGTTGCTGCTGCTACTGCCTGCTATCCATACTCAAATTCGTTTGAGCATGCAATTGTTATTTGCATTACATGCATGCAGTCTTTTTATTATTACCGTTATTGTTATCGTTATTGTTATTATAACGATTATTATAAATATTATCGTTCTTTGATTTTGTCTGTGAAATCTTGTTATCGCTTTCAACTTACAACAATCACACATGTGTACACCATTTCCAAGATGGTATTAGAAATTTTTTTCTCTTAAGATTTTGGAATGATTTCGCTTTAAGCAGTGTCTTTTGAAATTCATGTCAGTATGACAAGTTATACCGGAGAGGTATTTTAAAGGTAAAACCAATGGTACGACGTCGTAAAAGTCAAAAATTTTAAATATTGTTTTTATGTGGAGTTAGAGTTGAAGTGACGAATTAGAATTAGAATTAGTGGTGTTCCATACGGAATGAGAATCTAAAAATGAAGGAAGTAATAATTAGCATAAGGGACACGTACAAGATGCTATACAAAACGAAACTGTGCCGTTCTGCCTTAAGTCAACGCTGATTGGATTAGAGAACGTTGCCAAAACAGTTTCGTAAAACTTATTGTAGGAAAAAGTGCTAAAATTACGAACGATAAAATTTAAGTTCCAGGGCGATACATGCCTCTTTTTGATAATAATGTCCATCGATTCGTGGTAGAGACAAATGAATAATTAAAGTAGTGAACTTTTATTCGGTGAATCGTGTCCAGGGAAAATAAATACAGTTTCGTCTACACGCGATATTATGGCTGTGGTGGTGTTTAAGAACTGAAGTTACAGAAACAGTGGTCACTTTAGGTAAAAAAGAAAATCAAATCAAGAAAACGCAGTCACACTTTCATACGTTACTGCGATAGCCAAAATGATTGAATTAAACTTAATTGGAAACTTTAGAATTCTGTTAAAATAGAATCGGTTGATGTGAACGAGCTATCATGGACATTTTGTATTCGTTTGAAAGACTTATTGATGCCACTATATGTGGTATATAATATCGAAATGTCCAACGTTCCATAACTTTAGCGCATAAATCAGATCGAAATTGACGGATAGCTTGGGTTAGGTTGTCTTTGAGGACCGATGTCCAAAGGGGTTAAATTACAATGAGAACTTTACGACGGAATACGTACGAATTCGTGTTCAATTCTGGGGTTTGAAATCAAAGCTCATCTCTATTAACGCAACTCTCTACCCATTTATTTTTAGAAGCTTGAATGAAGACACAATTTAAGTGAAAATTATAAATGACTTCATAGCCTTTCTTAAAGAGAAAAAACAATTTCGAATATTATTTTATTGAAAATGTAAATATTTGTGATTATTTTCTGTGTTTAAAATACATTTTTTTTGCTCTAGCAGACAAAACTAACAAATAAATTTATCAATTAAATAATGGAAGAGTTTTAAATATCACATATTGTCGGCAGAGAAACGATTCAATTAAAATTATGTTAATTTTTGTTTCTTACCTTAAAATTATCCTTTAATTAGCCCTTCGTTGCTGTCGTAATAATTAATGATTATCTGCAAAAGAAAAGAAATTTATCGGAATTAAACAAACATGCAGTTTTGAATTCAAATTGTATGTAAAATATGAAAATGATGAGAGTAAAAATAGTCTAAGTGAATAGATAGTTCCAAGTCAATAGTACAAGATAGTGCTTAAATTGAAATTGACAGATTTGTAAAGTAATATGTTAGTTAAACAAAAAACAGTAGATATTGTATTTAACCTTTTTTTAATTTTTATATTCAGTCTTTTGTACGAAATTTGCGGTCAAGTTTCTCTGACTTCCTAAAGACTGATTTCCTTATGAGTTTTAAAAATAAAATTAAATAAGACACACATAAAACAAGGAATCCATGAAGGAATCTCAATTTACACGAAATACAAACAATGTCATTTAAATCAACGCCTCCGGTGCAGTTATAACAGTCCTTGGTTTTAAAGTTTTTTTTCCAACTTTAATTTTGAATTTGACATCCTGATGGTCACTTTAAATTACTCTTCCTGGAAGCTTCTCATGCGACAATGCCGTAATTGGTGTCGATCTCTAGCACGTGCCACCATCTTATTGAAACTACATACCGTCCAATTCATAATATTTAACTTCAGACTAAAAAAATAGTCGATTATCATATTGTTTTCAGAATTATATTCGAAAAAATACGACATAATGACACCTCCAGACAAAAATGAGCTCCAAACAGTCATTCTTCCGGATGCAATGGCTTTTCCACAATCGATTCTGGGTTATCTGAGCGATAACTTAGCTTTAAATGGCATCGCAGTTAATCGTTCCTACTGGTTACGGAGTGAGCTAAGGCCCAATAACGCAAAACTATATTCGCTTAACCTCGCTGTTGATGAGCTCTTCCAGACCAGCCTCAATTTTATTGAATTTTAGGCCAGTGCTATCAGCGTGGCATTACTATCGAAAAATTT
Organism: Sarcophaga carnaria; assembly: GCA_958299815.1. Lineage (NCBI taxonomy): Eukaryota > Metazoa > Arthropoda > Insecta > Diptera > Sarcophagidae > Sarcophaga > Sarcophaga carnaria. The sequence continues at coordinate 94,264,558 of OY283149.1, forward strand.
ACAAAAAATATAGTTAAGTCACTTCTTTGTGGGTTTATGTCAGGGCACACAGAAATTGGAAGAAATTCAGTTTGAAAGGCGCCTGGTCTTTTGCTCATATGTGTAGGAGAAAGAAGCATCAAGAGTATGTTGTTTTTTAATTCATTCAAATTATGCTCAATTGGTGACAATGGTTTTAGAACGGAATCATCAGTAAGGTTACTCTCTCTCCCTCTTCCTACTTACAATCCTTTTTTATTCCTCTTTGTTGTGAGGCTGTCAACGATAAACATTGAGAAATATTTCTTGATGGAGTCTTTTACAAATCAAGAGTTTTTTACTTCCAATATAAGATCGATGAGGTGATGGTCATACGAGACTTTTTTAGAAAAGTAGACACTGATTGCGATCATAAACTAGTTTTTGTAAATCAATCTCTTATAGGCCTACTATTTTAAACACCAGCTGCTTGCAGAATTTCATCTCAATTTCCTAAAAATTCCCTAAGAAAACTTCAAACATCCCCAATAGAATTTCACAAGTGTAGCCTTCGAAGAATGAAATCGAAATGAAAAGAGGTAAAAAAAAGTTTGTTAGAAACACGTTACACGTTAAATTAATTAAATGTTGCAGCCCAAATGTGAATGCAACAAGGCAACACGTACCACAGAAACAAGCTGGCAAATGTTTAAAAAATAGCCAAAAAAGCTACTCATCAATGGCGGTGGTATAAAATGGTTGCAACAATTGTAAATACGAGACGAGAGAACATTTTTATCAACTTTTGTATGTATGTTTGTCTAATACATGGAATGTTATGAGAAGACTTTGTGGCTTTCAATGGTGAGAAAAGAAGGCACATCTTATGTTTAACAAGAAGTACACATGACAACTGTAACACCGATTGACGACACCAGCAATACCATCATCGTCATCATTCTCATCAGCAGCATTTTCATTATAAAAATACCAGCAGTCAATAAGAAACACAGACAGAGCAACTTACAAATCAAGTACCAATGAAGATGATGTTGGTGATGGCGATGATGTTGCCAATAGAATGAGTGTTTATTACGCACATTATGAAGTCGCCGTGGTGTAGTAGGTAGTGTGTTGGCTTACTATTCGTAAAGCCCGGGTTCGTATCCCAGGTCAGACATCAAAAATGAAATATAAAAAAAAAAAATGTTTCTTCGGCGACTTCCTCTCAGCAGATTTCTGGCAAAAAACTCTGAGAGTAAAATAAACTGCCATGAAAAAGTTTCTCAAAATTCTGTCATTCGGAGTCGACGTTAAACTGTAGGTCCCGCCACTCACGTATAAAATTAACGCACACAACATGAGTGGTGTGAGAAGCTAGGCCGTAATCCTGACTGAAGGGCTGTAATGGCCAATTATGTATGTATGTATTACGCACATGCCACGAATAGTTTCTAGGTTTCAGTTTTCTTTAGTTTGTGATTATTTTTTCCAATCAAAACGTTTGCAGACGAGTATTCTAGAGGACAGATTTGACAAGAGTCTCTTTGAATAATTGATCACGCCGAAAGGTGGCTACAAATTGTTGGTTAAATGGCAAATAAATGTTGAGCAGTTTTAGTGCCAAACAATTATTTCTGTGGATTTCGTTAAAGTATTTGAAAAATGTCAATTTCCTCGATAAGAGAAGCGTGTTTAAGTGTGTTTGTTAAATTTTTGTAGCAAAGTTGTGGTTCACTCTGGTCTTTTTTCATTACTTTGACTCACTGCAAGAATTTGTAGAGCAAATTGCCAATTGCTGTATCAATAAGACCTTTTCTTTGGCCAGTTAGAGGATAGAGGCGAACTTCACTGACTTCTAGTCTGATATTATTTCTATCCCACCAACAACGCTACAAAAGTCTTTCCAGTCTGATTTACCCATTTCTAATTAGGAGTGGGAATAGTGAAATCTAAGTCAAGCATATCATGAACTTCGAGCATTGCTCAACCGCTAAATGTTGGATTTCTATCCGAAAGACGGCAGTTAGGAGTAACACATTTGGATGTTCAATTTGACCTTAAGTTATTCAGCCAGAGGCTTACTGTGATTACTGTGGAGTGTCAAAAAGCGTTCTAGAACCTCACCACTCAAAATAAAATTACTTTGCTTTCGGAGCAAGCACATAAGGGGCACAATAGAAATAAGATGGAAAAGAGATCTTATCATAAGCGGCACAATGGAAATAAGATGGAAAGGAGATTCCATTCCATTGTGCCCCTTATGTTCTCAAGAATTACGTCTTTAGACTACAAAAGGAATCACCTAAATGATGATGATTAAAACGACACTAGTAGTCTTGACGATTCCAAAAAGTTTTTCAACTTTAACGATAGAAGAATGGAGTTTCTCTTGAAACTATACAGCAGAAGATTGCGAACACCTTCGGGAGCACTTACAGCTCACCATACCAGAAGTTACACCTGTCCAGGATGGGCGTATCCCACACAAGTGCCTCGTAAAAACTAGAGCACTTGACCACTAACTTTGTAGCACTGGAGCACAGTCCATACAGGCTACTACATGCAAAAACGCTGACTGAAAACGACTTGTTGATATTCCCTTTGTTTTACCTTGAAGTACTAAGACGTTGCTTGATAAGCAAATGTACAACGGATTAACGAGAGCGTGTAGAGTGAAAGGTAATTGTGTATCCTACGTTAATTGCTAATCGGACGTACTTTTGATTATCGGGAACTGTAGTTGCAAAGATGATTTTCGGCCTGACCCACATTCATTTCATTGCATCTTATATTTGCTAATTTCTCAGACAATTTCCGCTTTAGTCTGTAGTCTAACGCTATTTGTACGATGGATTGGGTTGCCTGCTAACAATCCTTTACAAAATTGTTAATATGTGCTTCTCTTGGTTGCCTTCTTTTCCATTCTGGTGACGCATACAGTAACAGGGATTACCTACCCTAGTCCAAAGTCCCGTTTGGAAGAACTCAAGCTCATGAAATCTCATTTGTGGGAAGTTCTGCTTAAGTTCTGAGTTAATCTCGATACATTTGCAATAAGAGATTAACAGCAAACAAATTTCTCCTCTCACGCTATAATGGGTTAATCGTTCCTTCTTAATTTTTCAGCATTTTAAAATTTACACTATTTGGCCAATTAGCTTCCATTGTCAAAATTGATTAGAAATTTGTATTAGAACCACATCACCAAATATGCAATGATGATGGTTTGTCTCATTCAAAATTCATATTTTTGATTTGATGAATTGATTTGCCAACAAAAGCAACAACCACAATAACAACGGTCAAACAAACCCCTAAATTGATGGCGGTTGCACAATTCGTACATCAGTACACAACAGCGGCCAAGCAACACATTATAAAATTTCGTTTTTAAAGTAATTCAAACAAAAAGTGGCAAAAATCATAAACATTCCACGAAAACCGAAATAGAAGAAGAATACAACGACGATGGTGACGGCAACGGTGAATGTTGGTAACCAGAAGAGCTCGGAACTCTAGAAGCGAAATAGTTTTCTGTAAAAAAATCGTGGCAATGTAAAGGCTTAACAAATAGTGCTGATGTCGTACGAACGAATAGACAAATGTTGTTGTAACACATGCAATACATGCTGGCAGCATGGTGTATATACATGGGAATACTAAATATGTGCTACAGTTGTTGCTGTGTAAAATAAACGGCGAAGCAGTGTCTTTAGACAATTCAAAATAGTGGCAATAGCTGGCTGGAAGAAGACTTACAAGTAATTTTAACTGACTTAAGCTCCATATATTAGTGTTGCAACTTCACACTAAAAACACGGACAATAAAAGGAAAATCCTTTTGAGAGCTGTTTTGACAAGTAATGTCATTTCTATTGGTTGTGGCTGCAGCAGGAACGTCAGCATCATCTATAACTGTAATGGCTGCAATTGCTTTTTACTCACTGTAGTTGTTGTTTTTGCAATATCAGTGACTTATTTGGCGCCACTAAAGCTATCATAAAGAGCATTTGTATTGTTAGTTTCAGTCTGACAAAACGAGTGCGGCAAATATGTTCAATATTGTCGAGAGTTAAAGTTCTATAGTATAAAACTATAAAATAGTATAAACTATAAAATTTATAAACATCACCACAATCATTATCATCAGCATCATCATCATCAACAGCATCGTGCATGTTTGTTGTTCATGTCTCAACGTATGTTTACTTTTCCTTTAGACATTTTGAAGATTTTTTTTCGTTATTTTCTCTTTCACCACTAAACTCTTGAACTTTGAAGCTCTAACTGTACAAAAACCGATGTATTTCACATTCAGTGGCTTCTAAGAGTTTCCCAAAAACTATTTAGTATTCGAATACTGCTCTGCTACGGTTACTGTCGCACACTACAAGCATTTGAGTATGATGGCCAGGTGGGGATCTGCAGTAATTAATCTGAAGCAATTAAATAAGTGAAGTGAGATAAACCATCTTGGTGTAATTCCCGTTAAAAATGGATTGTATTATCTAGACAGTCCATTAATTTGCACTCCTCGGGTATAGAGGTCGTGAAACTAGGCGTCGCTTTCAAGATTTTCCTGGAGTCTAAATTTCAATTGCTGCCTGAGCTAACAAAGACGTAAGGACAGTTCAAGATCTATATGTTCCACGTTCGCTGTGCTTTTTTGATAAGCTGAATCGGCCGATACATTTAACTGTAGTTGTGGTAAGAAAGCCGTCTCATGAGAATGTGGTAAATCGGAAAATATTGTTGAAAGTGATGAGATTGAACTGCGCTACCAATTGAAGTAAATGAATCAATTGTGATTGAAAAAAAAGGTTGAGTAGCACTGGAATATGACGTGATAGAGCATACAACCACGCCAAAAGACCGATATTTAAATTCTAATAATTCAGGATACTGTCTTTCTGATCTTGATTTATACCGATAGGACGAATACAAGCATTCTATTTGAAAGTGACTCCTACATTAGGGAGAAGAATGGCAAGAATACTCCCAGGAGATCTAAATTAGTAAAAAATTTGCTGAGTTTACTTACTTAATCGGTCATTGCGACCTAGTCTCTCACAACACCCTTTGGCGACGAAAAATACAGTTTGGCGTCGATTCCAAACGACAGACTTTAGAGACTTTTCATGGCATTTTGTTGACTTCTGAGTTTTTGCAAAATGCCTGTCTAAACACCTAATATGAGAGTATTGATCGATTTATTGCTATGCATAGTACACTTAGGTTATTCTGGGTAAAAACGGAACAGATATTCATAAATAAATATTCGGAAATAGTTTTCCCGCTTTCTAATATTGTAGTTTTAAAAAACGTCTTTCAACCCACAGTGCATAGTGCTTTAACTGAAGTAGTCCTAAACACGCCAGTAACTAGTTCTTTTTTCTAGCATTCGACAATTTGCGAGGATTTACGCGAGACGGGTCTCAAAGAACAGCGAACGTACAAACATATATACGGTCTGGCATTTCCCTAACACCCTACAGATTTGAAAGTTTTTTATTTTTCAAGATGTTAGAGCTGAGATTTGAAACGGAATTTTTGTCTCACAAGCCAACGCACTACTCAGTTAACTACGGCAACCACAGAGTAGTATGGAGTGAATTAATATTTGGAAAGGTATGAATCGGTTTGGGACCACACCTACTGAGAGAAACGGCAGAAACAGCTCGTTTAGTTTTAAGCATCAAACATGATAATTAAAATAAAATTTGACCTGAAATTTTTATTCAAATAGAAATGGAAACTGGGGAAATTTGAAAATGTTTTACAGGGCCAACATCTTGCCAACATGCAAACCCTGTAATGAGTATGAGTATTACTATAACACTGTATTTACTCGTATGTTTTCTCTTTATAACTTGTATTTTCGTCAGGACGAGCGGTGAAAGTGAATTAGTTGGAGAAAGTGAACTGTAAATAAAAGAAAAAATAAGAAGAAGTAGGGGACTTTTGACGCCACTATTGGCATAACATTGGGTGCTCTACAACCCTACACATCTGACTCGCTTACCCACACAAATAGTCATTAAAATTTCGTTTTCTTCTGGCAAAAATTCTCAAGTGGTTTTCAATAAAAATACGTTCTTCACTTGATCGACGCTTTTTCTCCACTCGACATTATTGTTGCAGCCTTACTTTGTCATGCAGGAAAACTTTTTCTCATTTAATAAAAGGCTTAAGCGGTAAGAGTAAAATGAAAGCAAAATAACTTGCAACATTACAAATAGTAAGTACAAAAACAAAACGACTAGTAACATTACAAGTAGCAAATACAACAAATATAGCGAAAAAGAAAGAAAACTTCGGCAATATCACACAAGGACCTGTGTGTTTGACTTCCAAAGAGTGATTGTTAGAGGGCGATGGTGACGGTGGTATTGGAAAAGTGGGAATTAGCAAAACTGTCAAAGACTACCATAATGGGAGACTTACAGAAAATGAGTAAATAAGCTCAAAAAAAACTAACAACACATCATTTCAGCACATCAGCAATGAAAAGTGTTGTAATCTGAACCCTCTAACTCATCAATAAGGCCAATATTATTATTAAATGGTTTCTAAGACACTAGAAAATTGTGTTTTCAAGTTGATGAACCCATTTTCCTTAGGAAAGGTCAAGCAGAAGCAGATTATTTTCATCGCTTTCGTTTGTTTGCACAGCTCTTTAGGTAGCAGAGAATAGTATTCTATTGATTTGAATGGCGAAAGGAAAAGCGTTGATAGAGGAAAACTTTTATCATCAATGAATGATGACAGAAATTTATTTAAGCGAAACGAAATCATACATCTTTTAAAATTTCACACAACCTAAGCCGAGTTTTATTATGAGAACTTAGAGCTTCAAATGAATGAAAATGTATCTTAACAAACACCTCAGATTTACAGCTTTCACAGGAATCATTGGACGAAATGGTAAGATTGTCGACATGTCTTAAATAAGAAAATAGATCGTGAGAATCATAATCGCTCGACGGATGGCTATTTAACTTAAGGACAGAACTTAATCAGTCCTCTTCTTATCTATACTAGTCTAGCAGATATTGAGAAATTCTTGGTATTCTTGAACAACATCGCAGATTGACTCTCCGAGTAAATCAAGAGATTCTCAGAGAAAATCCCACCACCCTATAAATATTGCACAACGTTTAAAATGGCAATTAACGCCACTTGCAATATACTGTAGTGGTTTGGCAGTCCATTCAGAAACATATAAGAAAACATATAATCGTCCCTGTGTTTTCCTAAAATTGGTGTCTGCACACCGTCCACTAAACGTATGCGATAGAATGGTTTTCGAGTTACGCAATTTTTACTCCTTTTACCCGAATCAAGGCTTCAATAAAAAGTGCTTAGGGTTGTGCTGTTGACCAGCCTATATTTGCAAATGGTAGTTGAAAGTGTGTTAAGTGTGGCCCCCTCATACACAAAAATTTATTCAAAGGATCAATGACTTTTAAACTAATTAAAATTGAAGACATTTCAGAAATTACAAAATCATGTTGAAAACTAAATTAACCACATGTTCGAAAAGGGATTAATGTTGCCTTTTGTTCTTGCAACGGCAATAATGTACACTATATGCGTTAACACAATTTAGCCCAAAAGCCCAATTAGCAACCAGAGAGTAGCAGAACAACAAAAACTGCAACCACAACAAACAACAGCATGTGCAAGGGAATCAAATAACAGGAGTAAATCACAGAAATGACTGAATAACTAAAGGAATAAATGACGAAACATATTGACTGCAGTTTGTATGCAGCGTGGAAAGAGGACATCATTACGACAAACCTAAAAAGATGTGAGCGCGTGAAGGGTGAAGGAAAATTCTAAACAAAACTAAACGCATTGCGTGCAAACTGAAGTGGAGTGGAGGGCTTTTTAAAGATTTATTCTGTTACTATTTTTGCATACAAACGCATATTGTCTGCCTGTCTCTATCAGAAAAGTTAAAACTCTAATGCATTCAGCGTTTGACTAAAAACATGGGTTAAAGTGGGTCTTTAATTAACATAAAGGTACACACTAATAATCTGCGCAACTTCCCTCTCCCGTATCATTACCTCTATTGCTTTGGAAATATGAATGCATTCCGTCTGAGTTACTGCTTCCCTATGAAATTCTAATATGCTTGTGTGCATTTGATATAGTGACGGAAAAGCATTAAGTTTTATGGCGTTTTACTGCTGTTTTGGACTGATGTCAAACCGGTAACCGGTAGCAATCAACAGCAGCACTGTTGCCATTTTTAACTGAAGTTATTAAGTACTGACTACATCAGCCTACATGAGCATTTAACGCAGGTTTCAGGCCAAAAGGAAAATATTCTGTGATCTTGAATGATTACAGCAAATAACCACTTCCGAGACAGTGAATTGTGAAAATTATTATATATAATTATTATTATATATTATTATAAAGAGATTTGGGTTGAATAAACGGAAGCTTTAAGAGAGCAATTCTTTCTACTTTTTTTCTTAAACACATTTTTTCAATGTTTTGGAACCACAGTAGGGGCAGTGTGTAATAAATCGAAAATAATTGTCGCCGTAGTCTAGTTGGTAGTGTGTTGGCTAATTAGAGGCGGGATTTAAATCCCAGCTCAGACATATGAAACCGAAACATGAAAAATAATCTTTAGTCTCGCCATCTTCTGGCAAAAACTCTGAGTATAAATAGGATTACCTTGAAAACTTTCTCTGTTTCTCTTTCTGCCACAAAATTAACATATACAACATTAAGTAGTAAGTAGTGTGCTGGCTTGTTAGACGTATGGCCACGATTCAAACCCCACGCCAGACATCACTAACATAACGAAATATGAAACAATATTTCTTCGGCGACTTCCTCTCAGCAGATTTCAGGTAATAACTCTGAGAGTAGATAAAAAATGCTATGAAATGTTTCTCAAAACTTCTTTCGTTCGGAGCTGGCATTAAACTGTAGGTCCAGCCACTCAATTATAAAATTAACACACACACATATAGAACAGAGCATCACAGTTTTACCATTCAGCAAATAGCATCGGTTCACATGACAGTTTATCCTGGTTCACTGATATTCAGAATAAATAGGGATACGGATTGGATTTCACCATAAATTAAGAAAAAATATCGAAGAAAAATGCAGCATTCATGACAGAAACTGATTAGAAATCAGTCTGTTTAACTAAAATGTTACAAGCATCAGCATAAACTCATGATACCCAAAAAATAAAATCCATCACTTGTTTACTTTAATGTAATCATCTGCATTGAATGACATAATCTAAACATCATCATCATAAACATCATCATCATGGTAATCGCCTTAAACAAATCGAATCATCTTTTAAAATCATATTCAACTGTCACTTAACGATAACCAAATGGGCAGTGAAGTGAAATGCAGCTCAACAATTACGGAAAAAATTGAAAGCATTGAAATTGGTCAGTGAATCAAGCACTCAGCAATTGTGGCATAAATTTTATTATGGAATTAAATGAAGAAAAAATGGAAAAATGATTTCAAACATGTTTGTGTATTAAAGTGATAAAACACATAAAAAAAGAGAAAAAAAATTGAGAGAGATACAGATACTCTGGTAGTACACTTGGGCATAGAAATTATAACAATATTTGTTATAACAATATTTGTATAATTTGTTTCCATTTTGTGAACCACATTTCCTGCCTTGTGCTTGAGCCTTGGCTTTCAACACCACACACTCTATTCGCACTTGCTCTTCTCTCGTTGATGCTCCTACAGCGAGTAACAAATAAAAGTCTAAACAGTAGAAAATTGTTTTAAATTTTCCTTTCACTGTGTATATTAAAGTTGATTTTTTTCATATTTCTGTCGTTGCCTCAACTACAAGCAACGGCAGCAGCTTGCCTCTACTTGATAAGTTGTCAAGGTGGTTTGTTGGCGTATGTTGCATAATTGTTCTTCATTTCATTTTTTTGTCCTCATTCGCGTTGTAATTGAAATGCAATTAAACTCATATTTGTTGCATGTCTTGTTGTGTATATCCGTTTGTTCGTACGTTGTTTAAAACTCGAAATACTTTTTTTATTTTCTGTTCTTCGTTTTTTTTTCTGCTCCTGCTGCAACTTCTTAATAATTTGCCTCTTCATGGTGGTCATTTATTTAACAGTTGTTACGCAACACTATTTGGTTGGTCAGATGGATGAGTTAGTTTTTTATACTCTGCGAAAGACAGAGCTATTGGAGAATGACATGACGCTTCTTCGTGAATGATAATATAGATGAAGGCAATTATAGTCGGTGTAGTTATGGATTATGCTTATACCAGGTATCACAATGTAAACTTCCGCCCATTTTACAGAATTTATTTCTATGAAATAAGTTATCATTTATTCAGTCTGTTTTGCCAAATTAATATTAACTGAAGTGCACATAATAAACTTGGTTTATAAAAATGGGTGTTCTCTTTGAGCATCGAACCGTGCGCTTTGGCCGTTTTACGATCGCCATAACCGTCTAAGTGAGAGGACTACGTCGAGGAAACGCATGATCTACCGAAAAATTCGCCGCTGTCCGTAAGAGTGTAGAGGATAATAAGAGGCTGGTGGTTCCAAGATTTTTGCACCGTGACTTGAGCAAATTTAACTGACCCAGAAACTGAATGTAAACTACCATGGACAACGGACGTATATTCGCTGAATGGGCTCTGGATCAACTGGTCCAGTTGACTAATTTTCATCGAAAAATCATTACAGCCATAAGACCCATTTCTGGGTGAATGGACACCTGTATAAACAAAAAGGATCGAATTTGGGACACCAATTTACTTGAGATCTAAGGGCAAAGTTACTGTCGACTGTATCGAGTATAAGCTCACGTCGTCATCGGTTCATATCTTCAAGAAAGATGTTAGCCAAGACATCGGTATCAACGGCGAACTAAAATGCCTATGTTCTTCAAATTGTTTTGGCATGAATTGAGTAATCTGGATACCAACGACATATGTTTTAAACAGGATGCCATGAGCTATAGGAGAGAGGCAGTTTGACGATTATTTATAATTTGAGAGAAAACTTTGTTCACATTGCTGATGAGTTTTACGTTAACGCCAGTTTCTGCATTGCATTAAAGTTTTCTCCTTCAATATGTTTTCTTTTAATTTATTATGAAAGTCCTCTTGTGTGATGTTGTATACCCAAGTTTGATACAAGTTTCCAATGATATTTTTGGAAGTTTAGTAATTTAAGGCAGTTAACTTCCCAAATTATTGAGGATTTAGCTATTGGAAAGAATTTTGACAACAAACTCTCTAGGCAGACAGCACTCTAGTGCTGTGATACAGATTCATTCTTGTTATCTCTGGCCTTACTTGCAGGTCGAATACTATGTACTCTGATAGTCATACATGGACACTGCTTTTTATGAAATACTTGAGTTAGAAGTCCTATCATACAGTGCCTAACGATTCAAGCCTTTGCGTTGAGGTAAATATTATTTTCTTTACTTGCGTACATCATTTTTGCCAAAGCAAAGTCTATGACGAAAACTATCGTTAACACACCGTATGTACCAGGAACCTCAGCCTTACCGACAAAGCCACTTAGCTTAGTATAATTGAAAGAAGAGCGTGATATTTTTGTGTTTACTCTTGAACCATGTAATTGTTAAGTAGGTTTATAAATAATGAAAACGAAGGTTATCAATAAAAACAGAATCAATCAATACAAGCCTTTATTGTTTTTAAAGAATTCGTAACGATTTCATTCTTTTGTTGTTCTGCCTAAACTGCATCCGTTTAGAGGAATACAAATTCCATGCCGTATCGAATAAATAATTGTACCTTATTTAGTTTTAACAACAGTCCAGACAAGTTTTCTTTTTTTAGTTCTATTTCCCCTACACCGACAACAATGTTGCATGCATATATGCTGGATACAGAGAACGAAGGAGAGAAAACAAACGTTCATATGGAGATGGTCTCAGACCCATAGAAGAAGTGGCATAAAATAAAAGATTGGTGTGGTGTATATAAAAGGAAAAAATAAATCCATAGAAAATAAAATAAACAACAACAAAAATCCGGAGTGTATATTTAAACCACAATTTGTTGCTGATGTTTTTGTTCCACATACAATAGAGCTTCAGAGTCAGAGTAAAAACAAACTAATGTTGGTCAAGTGTTAAAATATGTACCACACGACCATAAACGATAGGAGCAGCAATTCTATAACAGTAGAAGAGCAAACAACTAACACACCAGGCTAAAAGGATATACTCCTCTTCTCTCATCCATAGTCCGATTCAGTTTGGCCAGTTTGTTCATATAAATAAATTACTTAAGCTGTACTCCACTTTTAATAGTTTTATGCTGTTTGCTGTTTTGCCATGCCCCAGACTAGTTATTTTTGTTATAAATTTGCTGCTGCTGCATCATATCCAACCAGCAGCTGCAATTTTTTTCATTTTTTCTCTTTTGCTTCATTTAGTATTGTAAGAAGAGTTAAAAATTATACTTGCGGGAGGGAGTTAAAGGACTGCAGGGCTGAGTACGTTTAGTATGTTTGTCTTACAGTTGGCAGTTTTTGATTTTGTGGGGGTTTGTTAAGGATTTTATTGAAGTTTTTGTTTTTTTAGTGTATGAAAACCAATTAGTTGTTCATAATAAACATCAAAATAAACAAGACCAAATAACAGTTGTAAATTGTGCCCTTCCTCTATTTTAATAATAGACTAGCTCTTTTACAATAAACTCCATTAAATAGTCTTGGTTTGTCGAGAATTAAAAAAAAAATATTTTAATTACTCGACTCCAAATTCTGCACACACGGCCAAAAGTTTTAAGAGGATTTTGTGGCATTTTAATTGCAATTTATTTGTGACCAAATATTGTGGATATAACCTTGAGTAATCCAATCACCTCTCAGATGGCATTTTAATTAAAATGTTCTTAAGCTTGTTGCAGAAGTACAATTGAGTATAAGCAAGACTGTAACCAAGATGTTTTTCATATCCTATCATTTATCATTTATTTATCATTTATCATTTATTTATTTATTTATTTATTTATTCTGTAGCATATCACATACAACAAGAAATTAATCTTTTAAATTACAGTATGTGATTATATAATATATTATTACAAAGAATGAAATATATATAAGACAAGTAATTAAAGTAGTAAAAGCAAATAGTATCGAAATAATAATATGTAAAAACAAGAACGAAAATATATGCATGTAAATATGTAATAATTTTGCATTAGAATTTAGAAAATAAAATTTTTTAAACTGCAAAGCGTTGCCATTGATTTGTAATGAGTTAGGTAACGAATTCCACAGCCGTATTGTATTTGTAAAGAACTGCCACTCAGATATCAAAGTTCGATATCTTAACTGAATGATTTGTTTTCCTCTATTTGATCTTGCAAATTGAATCCGATTAAATAGATAAGACGGTTCCTGCGTGTAGATAACCTTGTGTAGTAAGATTAATGCCTTGATTTTTAGTAAGTCCATTAACTCAACACCATATAACAATTTCGAATACCGAGAAGTACTATCATATCTTCGTATGCCGTAGACATATCTAATAATCGCGTTATACACTACTGTTAATCTAGCTTTACTAGCCGAATCGCAATAAGCAAAGATTTCGCAGCCATACAACAACTTGGGCACTAAGTAGGTTTTCGCAAGAAGCACACGAATATTAAGAGGTGTAATGTGCTGTATAGGATATAGCGTCCTAAGCATAGAAAAAATTGTCCCGGAGACAGAATTTATATGGGTATTCCATTGAAGGGATTTGTTAAAAATTATACCGAGGTTTTTCGCTGAGTCCACTATCGAGATGTTCCGAGTTCCCAATGTGATCGGTATATCAACGACAATATCCTGATTTCGTCGTGCTATGATCAGGCATTTTGACTTCGTAGGGTTCAGGTATAAGCCATTCGAAGACGCCCAGTAGTGTATTCTGTCAAGGTCCTCATTAAGTCTTGCACAACACTCATCGATTGAGTCTCTTCTACAATTCATATATATTTGTACATCATCTGCATAAATGTGGATATCACTATGCAGGAGACAATCAGGTAAATCATTTATGTATAATGTAAACAATAATGGTCCAAGAATAGAGCCCTATCTAATCAGAAAAACATACATCTGACCGACTTTTTACTATATAAGCCCGTGACTTCTTGAACGAAACACAAGTTTCGAAAGTTCCTTCAATTTTTTTTATTCCTTTCCAATGTTCTGCTTGCGAGAAATTGTCATCATCAAGTAGTAGCTAATAGTCTTTAGGCTTATTATATGTGAGTCCGTTGTTCAAACCTTAGATCAAACATCTCGAACAAAAGAAGTGTAAAAATATTTCTTTCTTCAACAGTCTTCTGAGGGTAAATAAAAGATAGGAAAACTTTCTCAAATCTGTCAGTCGGAGTCGACATTAAACTGTAGCTTCTGGCACTCATGGACAAAATTAACTCACACAACCCATATTGCATGAGAAGCTGTTTGTAATCCTGACTAAAGGGTTGTAATGACTAATTAAGTAAGCTATACCGATTTCCTTATATAATCTTTAAATGTTTCGTGTTTCTTAATAACGTATCAGCAGTTGTTGCATAAGTCTTGTATACCAAAATATTGACTCACGAATTATTTGTAGGGGAACAAAAATATGCTTTGTACGTGGCACTGAACTAGCAACGTCCGAGCGGACTTAATGTGAAACCAAGCTTCATGAAGATCCCTGTTTTCTTAACAAGGGGATTAAGATATCTAAGCATTTAAAATACTTGGATTGGTAACGGAAGCGGAAAAAACACCTGGGCAGAAAGACTGTGAAGGAACATTGATGTTAAGGTATATGTAGCATTGGCATGTTTTATAAATGCATTCGTAATACACGAATGATTCTCTACGAATGATACATACTCTTTAGTAGTATAATGGGCATTACCGGATTGAATAGAAGCCTAGATGCTTCATCAAGAGACTCGATTCTGTAGATACATTCAAGGTGGATAGCTGAGTCAAATAATTGCGAATGAGAACATCGAAACACTTCCTGAATCCCTCCCAGGTTGTGAGTAGATTGAAAGGAATTGATGAAATACGTACATGATATGAGGTTACTAAGAATTTAACATGGTTCATATCTTTCATTTGTGAGGACGTTATCAGCTTACGCTATGGTATAATTATTTGGTAAAACCGTGTGGGACGCTTCACACGATCCACTTTACATGTAACATAACTAACTTAGTTGTTGCAATACTATACGGAATAAATAAAATCATTGGCGTTAACAGAACACTACTTCGCTGTAGTGTAATAGGTAGTGTGATAGCTTTTTAGCCGTGAAGCCAGGTCAGACATCTCCAGCGAAGCGAAATATGAAAAAATATTTGTTCGGTGTCTTCCACTCAGCAAATTTCTGGCAAAAACTCTGAGCGTAAATAAAATTGCCATGAAAAGGTTCTCAACAGTCTGACGTTCGGATCTGACTTTAAACTGTAAGTATAATTCATATTCTTGTATAAAATTAAAACAAACAAGTGATTTGAGAAGCTAGGCCGTAATCCTGACTGAAGAGTTGTAATGACCAACCATGTATGTATGTATGTGTACTTCGATGTGATTTGTTATAAGATCCCGTCCTCCCCCTATACTTTTTAGTTTTTCTTATGAAAAATAATTTTCGAGTTTCCTTATACTGTTAGTGGTCGTAAATTTATAAATTTCTCATACGAGTAAGTACTAAAAACAAACGAGTATATTTCCTTTTCTGACCTATACCACTGCCTTTGCTTTTAAATGGGAGCCTCAATTGCCACAAATTAATGACTTTTCTTTAGTCTCCCCACTCTACACTTAAAATGCGTGCAGCCCAATCGTACGTGGCCATGAAAACAAACAACAAATAACCCTGTTGATCCTGTTAAAAATAACCCGGTGAATTAAAAAATATTTTTCAAAAGATTTCATTCTTCGCACCACAACTTGCAGCTGTTGTTTCCGGCGAAAAGCGAATAAATAACAGGAAGGAGAAGAAGGGAAAATAGAATTTAATGTCATTATCACTCTGTAAAATACATAATGAAACGCAATGAATTCTAAAATGTAGCACAATATGCGAGAGAAAATAAAAGTTTATTAGATCATGACTATTCGTACACACATAAATGTGTGTACGTTGCGCACTAATGAACCATAAAGTTAATGAAATATATTAGGGCCACCCTACATATAAATGCACAAGTGGCCCTACATGAGGTAATAAAAACAAACGGTTTGATTAAAAAGCTGAGGTAGGCGTTGATTATGCATACAATGAGTGGCTTCCGCTAAGAAGAATTATCCTTGGGATACCATTTTGCTGTTAAGTAAATTGTACCAGTAAATTCGTGCCATGTGTTCTAGTGCCAGTGTGGCGTTAAGACATCAGATACAATTCGATGTACCACCATTTCTAATATCCATCGCAGAAAAATTGGTGCTCATTGAACACAATTCTTTGGCAAAGGATTGAGGGATATACCGAAGCGGTTAACCTAGATTATGATTTAGACCCAAATCATAATAGAGTGCAAAAGCGTAAAAAAAGTATTCTGGCAACTCAGTCAATATGTGACTCCTTTCGTTTTTGATAGATGAATGTTCCCCAACAGAATTCAGACGCTTTGTAAAGTGTCCTTAATTCGTTGTTCACCTCTATTGGCTCACCAACCATCGCTTTGTTGATTAAAATTTTGATCTCGAAAAGGATGTGAAGCATTTAACACAGAGTAGATCTCTTAACATAACTAAATGCCTACAAAAAGACAAAAAAGCACAACGACACATACTATGATCATAAATGCGTTTAAATGTTAAACGTTATGACGACATGTTGTGGGTAACTGCTATTAAAAGATTCAAAACGAGGAGAATAATGATTATTACGATGTGAATGTTAATGAAACTGAGACTGAGGATGGCTGTAAATGTAGTTCGTTTAGTAAAATCCGCATCTTGTTAGTGCAACTCGTCTGTAGCTTGTGCTGCCACAAATGTTGTCAAGCCCAAGTATGAGTGTAGAGCAATGTTCTGCTTCATGCTATCTGGAACTGGTTGTGAGGTTTTTTGCTCCTTTTACTTTTTTTCTCGACTTATTGTGTGCTAAACAAGGACAAACTTGACACCTGGCACTACACGTTACTTCATATTCACTTCACCTTAATTCAATTGTTTGCGTCCAATAATATAAGGAGACTGTGCCGCATGAGTAAAGGCCGAGTATGAGTGCGTGTCGATGGCGAAAATAGGTTGCGGAGTAGAAGAAATAAAAAATGGAATCAAAAATTGTGCAACACGACCTTGAACGTGAAATTGTATTCACTTTGAAAATATTTTCCTATGGTTCGTTACTAACAACACAATTTATGGAGAGTTTTTCTGCGTTTATTGTTTCGTTGTTGGCGTTTTTCATGTTTTCCCTTTCGTTTTTAATTTTTTTAAGGCGTTACTAAATACTCCTCTTGTTCTTTATAATAAGGTTCGCAATAGTAACAGTGTTTTAACATAGGAACTCATGTGTCGTGAAGGATATTTCATTTGTATTCTTGTTTTGACTAGGCGAAGATCTCCTTTTTTAACATCATTTACGCCTTTTGCTTCACGAATATTGAAAGCGTTTTCTCAAATATCGCGGTTTTGCTAGGCAAATTATGCCTCTAATACTTGCACATATTTGAAAATATGTGGTTCTAGAACGGATATCTTAGTCAAACACCGGTGTAATGTCAGTGTGTGGGCGTCCCATACCAACCAGTTTCATTAATCAAGTTTTTCCAGCAAAGCAAAGATTTGAATTGTTATAGCATATTCGCTTGTCACTTCCTGAAGGCAACGGTCTCTATGCAGATATTGGGTAAAGTAGTGAGAAACTTTACCTGGTTGGGCCCATTCTCTTTCCAAAGAGTTAGTACAGTCTGTTCT
Source organism: Sarcophaga carnaria (assembly GCA_958299815.1). Classification (NCBI taxonomy): domain Eukaryota; kingdom Metazoa; phylum Arthropoda; class Insecta; order Diptera; family Sarcophagidae; genus Sarcophaga; species Sarcophaga carnaria. Next base: position 94,282,485 of record OY283149.1, read on the forward strand.
TGCTATGTTGGGAGTTGTGATATTTAAGACCTGAGCGTAGTAATTGATTTCCAAAGAGACGTGGATAAAGCTTCTAGAATACAATGAAAGTTTAAAACTCATTGTTTGGAGTGAAGCTAATGGTGGGAAAGGCCAACCAGAATAAAAGACCACTACTCTCTGTACATAACAGTATAGGACGGGCTTTTAAAAATACAGCCACGCTTTTACGTCGCATTATCCTTTTGAAAACAGACTAGTGCTGTAGCGGGAATTATTACCATAAATATGGCGGTAAAAGTATATGGTTTTGGAAGATCCGGAAGTCCTCTTGCAAAACATATGTTCGCTTATTTGAATAAGGAAGAACTTTGCGAAAATGGCAACGGAAATGAAAAAAAGATGATGACTATAGTTGAACTTGTGAACAAATCTAGGCTTTAAAGGAATATAATGGTTAGGAAAATTAAATCTATAAACGTAAAATGTATATCCATAATATGTCTGAGGAACCAGTTGTGTTCAGGTGTTCATAATTTTACAAATTTCGAATGAAAATGAAATTCGTGTTCGGCCAGTATCTGATGGCTGACTAAATAAAAAAATTAATGCTTGTGTTCTCGAAGAACTAGGAAGCGGTGTAGTCTGTTCTGAAAACAGTCAACGAAGCACAGCGCATAACTGAGGAAATCTGCAAAACTATGACGACAACACAGGCCACGTGAAGGAGCACCTGGAGAGACCTTAAAGGAATTTCGCATCTATAGCAGGTTCTTACCTACAATCCATAAAAAGGTTTCCGTCTAACTCTTCCTCTCCTCAAATTGATCAATCATGGATTGCAATATTTTTAATTTGTTCGCATAACTTTCATATGCCTGTTGAATATTATTCTACCAGAAACAACAGTGAAACAACAACTCTTTTAAGTAATCGAAGAGATAAATCGAAAATCATATTAATTCGTGACTATTTTTTTCTCCTTTTTTGGTATTCGGTTTTAAGAGTTTTTCCCTTTTTGGTCCTTAAAAAATATTTTATTTTCGGTTTAGTTTTATTGTATTCTGCCTTCTTTATGATTTAAATTACATGAGTATTTTACAGATATTTATTATCATGATATTTTTGCCTTCCCTCCCTTGTAGTTTCGTTTTTATAGTTTCAATTTCTTTAGCAGTATAGACTTCGTATCGCTTGTACTCGTATGTTGTATGTATATGGGCACTGATATCCAATGCTCAAATTTTCTTAAACACTTTGCAACGTATTTAATACCAAAGAAACATGCGACTATGGGTAGTACCACCTTCTTTTTCGTTGTTGTTATCGGCATTCCATTAGTCTTATGGCATTCATTTGTAGCAAATCATGATCATGAATCCCGTCTTCACCATTTATTGTAAGTTTTTTTCTTTTCTTTTAGAGTTTTTTGTTAGTGTTGATAAACAAGAATGGAGGATGAACAGGAAGCTGAATTTCATTACGTTGACTATCTTCTTTTCTATTTTCTTTCATGTTCGTGTTAATGGCCATCGTTTACCGTCTTTAGAGTGGCTCAGTATAGCGAATAGCTTTACCAGCAAAACAAACGCGGCCACAATAGTTTTTTAAAATGAAAGGGGCCAAAAATCTACAAGAACAGGTTTAAATAACGACTTTAGTTCTACGGCATGTTGTTGCCCAACTTTTACTAAAAGATTCTTGCTAAATGTGAGTCTAAACGTCTCAAGAAATAATTCTTTCTTTCTGCGGTACCTCCATTAAATCCACATAAGGACATAGGGTTTTCATACATTTCATCGTATTGTTTGTATTTATATATTCGGTCAACCAAAACACCAATTGGGCACTTTGTCACCCACAGCATTGTCGGTAGTTGTCATACATTCCAGATAAAAGTAACTCTTTTAATACAGTACAGATATGATTTCTGAGCGTAGATGTCTAATCGATGATTTATTCATTAAGCCGCTATAATCTTATTAAACGACAGTCCGTGGTTCAAAATACAGCTCAGGCATTTTGAATAAAACGAAAATATAGAAGAAAATGTCTTACGATGAGAATTTTATTTTCTCTCAGAGTTGAAATCACACGGGCTCGCGTATTGAAATACAAACACAGGTGACAGTAATATAATCTTTCCAAGTAATCCGGCTAATGGCGACCTACATATCCAACTTGTACTTGACCGCAAACTATAGGGTGCAGTGAAACCTACAAAGTACATAATAATTCTATTAAACGTCTGCCCCCAATTAATCAATTATTCTCGGACAACTCACACATAAAACAGCATTCAAAAACAAAATTTTCTGTAATTTTTTAAAACATTTTGTAATTAATTACGAGCGCATGCATGCTAAAATTCAATCTGACTTTCTTGAACAATTCCATTAAATCACAGGTAGAAAGACAACAACAAGAAAAAAGAAAACCGTGAACTAAAACATTTTGTCTATTCTGTAAAGAATCAAATCAATTTTCACTCCCGCTGTGAAGAACCCCATTACCGCCAATCCAAACTTGACAAAAAGCCTTTCGACTAACAACAGTGCAGAGATTCAGTCACTCATCTACAACCAGTCTGCCAGCCAGGTAATGGATAATAAAGTAATGCAATGCGGTTGTAGCGTCTATTGTCTTATAGCGTGTCTCAAACAAAAATAAAACAATGAAGAACTAAAATAACAAAGTTTTAGGCGGTCAAGATAGACTATATGAAAACTTTATAATTTAGGTGAGGAAAGTAATCGTCATATACAGGTTGCTTCCCTGAATGTTAATCAATGTTCAACTTCTTTACCATTAGTAGACAGTGTCGATCCGACATTTTATTTGCTCAGAGTTTTTGTCAGAAGACTGCTGAGAAGAAATCAATGAAAGAAATATTTTTTTTCACTTCATTTCGTTCGAGACAACTGAGCTGGGGTTGGAACCACACGACTCTCGAAAAAATTAAAATACCACCTACCAGACAACGGCGTTCTTATTCTGATTCAATAGGTACAATTAATGATAGCGTCAGGAGAATTACTTTCTTAATGTTAAAGAAAACAAGGATGAGAACTTAAGAAAACAAACGCTTTTAAAGGGAGTAGTTTCGCGTGTCTCTTCAGCAACAAAATTTTCCACCATTCGTCTTTAGAAAAGTTGCAGCTTTTTTGCCATTCAACAAGCAAAGCAGGAGTAAAGTCTCGGAAAAAAGATTTTAAAATTTTCTTCTTAAAAGGCAAACAATGGCTGTCTAGAAATGGTTAAAGAAAACGTGATTAAAGAAATTGAAGAGTGCGATGATAGAAATTGAAGAGTGCGATAGAAGTTGTCAGACCAAAATTAAATAAAATATAAATAGGCGTTGATGACAACTTATAGTGTATTGGCTTATTAGTGATTGGATTATCTCGAACAAAACGAAATATAAAAAAATTATTTCGGCATTTTGCTTTCGAGTAAATAAAATTTCCATGAAAAGTTTCTAAAAAATCTGTCGTTCAGATGCCGCCACTCACGGATAAAACTCAGACACAAAACATTTGAGGTGTGTGAACCTAATTCGTAATCCTATTGTAAATACCTCTTAAGTAAGTAAGAAGTTTGAGGAAATCCATTTTCTTAATTTCTGACAATACCATCTAGAGTTTCTGTGGCAATAATTTAACGGGATTTAATGGGATAGCAACACAATTTCGAACAAGTGTTGCTATATGACCTGAATGGAATAATAATTCATTAAAAATAATGAATTTTTATAGCACGATTTATATTAATTTATCCACAGCAAGATCAGCAGTAACTTCCTAAATAATTTATGCCATTTGACAGTATTTTCGCATATTACAGTCTTATTTTTAGGTTCTCTTAAGTCGTGTTATACTTGAGGCAATAAGTGGTGTTTGGTGAAAGGAAAATGTGCGCTCTACACAATGAATATATCAGTAGATATATTTAACATCTTCTTAGGGATAATTAAACTGTTGAATTCTTATTTATGATCACGGCGACCCTACTTTTGGGTCATACAATTTTATTAAAAGAAGAAAAAATCTTTTTATGAAATCCTAAATACGCTCTCCTTTTAACTTTAAACTTTTGTTCTTAAACTTTTTCCATCAAGAAGAAATTCGTGGCATTCTTATGGTTTTAAGATGCCAAAACAAGTATAAGTAAGACTCTTAAAAAAAAGAAATTTCTGTTAAATACGATACTAAAAATTTAAAACTTCTAAATAGAATGTATGAAGCGTAAAATGTACAAACAAAACAACAAACAATTCCAACAAAAAAAAAAAAAACGCTGTGTGTAACGCATAACAATTGAGGAGTTCATATTGCCCATAAACTCATCAAATTTAGGTCGAAATGATGAAAAAAGGTACTTTTGTCTTCTCTGCCTTAAAATGTAACCGTATTTCCTTTTTAAAAAATAGCTACACTTCACTATTCCTTTCTACTACGCCAAATAATGGTTTCATGTTGTTGGCAAAGGGCAAGAAATCAGCAATAATAACGTTTTAAGGTACACTTAAAAACCCATAAGAAATAACAAATATTGTACGAATATTATGGCCCTCTGATGAAGAATAATAACCCAAACAAGTCTACGTTGGCCACTCTCTCTCTTTTAGGAGAACACAAGGCTTAAGTACCAAAAAAGGAATGAAAAAATTTAATTTAAAAAAGGCCGACAAACAACCATGGAAGCTATAGAGAAAATAATCCATTAGTGGTTAATAAACCCGATAACAAGGTATATGTAAATAAATAAAATCATCAAGTCTACAGGGGTCTTTGTGTAGAGCGCATCCGAATTCTCCAATTTTGTTTGACTTTGAAGAACGCTGCGATTTAATTGCCGCATACACCTGGGACTTAAAAAAATCCCTTAAGAAAAAGTTTAACTATAAAACAATCAGAATCCTAATGTCTCTACTAATGGAATCTAGTAGATAATTAATATGATTCCTAACGGGCATAATTAGCAGGCACTGTAGAGAAGTCTGGATTTAGGCACTTTGGTACATGCTCCTTGCATGATTTGGACTACTACATCAGTTATAATTCGCCGACATTTGAGATCAATTTCATCAGGAGTACCGGATGCATCTCGCGAAAATCATGCAGTGTTTGCATTCGGATTTGGGGGAGATGTTTGGTGGAATATTCTACATGAGGCTGTATGGATCTTTAATGAACAAACATGGAATGAACACCAATATTGCTTGACAATTAGATTTAATAGTTTTACAGAACCCCATAATCTCTACATCAGGAGTCTAATTTTTTGTATTAAAACGTTATTTTTGGTGAATTGGGGATATTTTTTCACCTGGAAGGTATTATTTAGAAAATTATGATCAGAAATATCACCTTTTCGTATGACATCATAAAGTGGAACAATATTCGAAAGGAGCTTGAAGCTTTTTGTCTTTTCTCTTACAAGGATTTACAGAAACCTTTTTGCTACTGTAGACGGTATAATATTACGATAAGACGATGTTATATTATTATTATTTTATTTGTCTTACAAAAGAACTCAATTGAAAAACAATTCATTGTTAGTCATTCCAATGATTTCATTATTTTAAAGCACTGATAACGCGTTTACAGTCCAGTTTCTTAATAATAATAATGAAACTAGTTAGAAACACATGAACGAACATTTCGTTTAAGAGTATTTCAAATTAAATGGACAACGACAACAACAGCGCCAACAATGATGGCAATAAGGAAAGAGATTTTGTAGTTAATAAAACGACGTGCCTTAACAACATACAAATTGTTCCTTGTATTTATTTAATGCTTTTACTTCCCAAAACCCTTCAATGTTTCTTTGAACACATTACGATGGCATATGAAATACAAGATATACGAATTAAGAGAATATCTTTAAAAAATTCCATGTATTACTAAGTACGGAATATTAATAATAAAAATAATGGAATATAAAGGAAATAAGAGATCTGAATAAGAGGGGAAGGTGTCATAAGATTTTCTAAGAAAAACTTGAGGGAAAAGGACAAGAAATTTTTTATAGGACAGTTAAAATTATGAGCGTGTAATGTATAACGGAGTCGACTATACAACCCCGTGCGACAGATTTGAGAAAAATTTCATGGCAATTTCAGAGTTTTTGCCAGCAGACTGTTGAGAAGAAGTCGTCGTTTCCAGTTATATTGGAGTAGTATTGAACCTAGGAAGGCGAAACTTTGTTTGCCGCACATAATTGTAAAAGGTAATCATTCAAGGCACTCCCCATAAACAGTAATATCAATAGAGATGAAACGACTGACAATCCGAATATATACTACACTTTGGTTAGGACACACTGTAATTTATTGGTATTTGTTTTATTGAATACATGGAAATGATTTCAACTGCTTAAAAAGTGGTTGGTCACCCTTAAAATGCCATTAAATTTTTACTACTCATTTGGAAAGCTGTTGTACTAACTATCTTTCCTTTTAATCCTTTCAATAAAAGGATCCCCAAATAAAAATGAAAACTGACAAAAAAAAACACAAGATTTACTCATAGTCACATGTCATCATCGTCTGTCTCTCTACCTACTCGAAATATGATATTTTTCTTGCCACAATTTGTGGCCAATAAACAACAGTAAACACAAAAGCAAATAAAATATCAAGGGTACGTATACCCGCGTGGACATCATAATAATGTATGGTCAGGAATCATGAATTAAAAATTTATTTCGTCCTTACTAAAATCAAAAAAAAAAAACAAAAATCAATGCCTTGGAAGTGAAACCTGTGACGAATAATTATCCATTCTTACGTATTAAAGCTGTACGAGAGATAGAGACGAATATATATAAGAGAGCAATGCCTCTGTGCAAACATGACAAGTCTCATTAAATGAATGGCTACGATACGTTTTGTTTTTTAATAAACATTTATTTTTGTGGGTGTAAATGGCAACAACAATACCAATAATATTCATGATAAAAGAATATAAATTTTCCAACATCTGTCCCGTTTTTAAAATCACCTTAAAATGTATGTGTGTTGCCGGCCGCAACGATTCTTATTCTTATGAAGAAAATATTGAATTGTACGAGTATTTGTTATTACTGTTATTGGTATTGGTGCATACATTGGTGTTGTATGGCTCTTGTAAGCATCTTATTCTTTTGCTCATTTTTTATTCTTTGGCTGCTTTTGGTATCATTTGCTCTCTTCTGTTCCTCCTTTTTTCCTTTATTTTGCTGTAAATTCATAGAAAATTGACTTTAATTGCTGTTGTCATTGCTATATTGTTCTTGCTGTGCTTGCTTGCTTGCTTATGGGTCAAATTTTCAAGTATAGATGAGTGTATGTGTGCAAGTGAGGCATTTTCTAGCATTTAATTTGTGTGGTCTCTGCATTTATGCCTCATCAGCAAAATCGACATTCACAATGGAAGTAACAACACTGGTTAAGTGACATCAATTTATACCGTACACTGGCATCATATTGTGTTACAAAAAGCGAAACGTTTTCTGTATTTTTTTTACGAATTCATTAGATTTTCTTATTTCGTTCTAACATTTTTTACAATCTCTCTCTGTCTGTCAAAGGAATCAAAGTACTCTAAGAAATCTTATTACGAAGGAACGATTTTTCCTCATTGTTTTTAGAAACTAATGAAAACAAAAGTAACCAGGGAGTAATTGCGTGGGTTGTACAGTTCGAAATTTAAAATCCATTGGCTATCTATGTTATAAAAAGAATACATAACTGATTTATGATGTCGCTATGAACGCAATGCAGATTGATTTCTTTTTAGATTGTTTCGTATCGTTTAAAGCATTAGGTTCGGACACTAGATTCGCTATATGAGAACGGCGTAAGTCTAATATGCTACCACGCATTTAAATAAAACAATAGAAAGAAAACAATAGAAAACGACAGTACTTTTTATAGATCTCTGTATACATATGTACATAGGCACATACATAATTGGTCAGTACAATCCTTCAGTCGGGATTACGACTTAGCTTCTCACACTAGATATGTTGCGGGTGTTTATTTTATACATCAGTGGCAGTTTAAATTCGACTCCGAAAGAGAGTTTTTTTTAGAAACTTTTTAATCCTTTTGATCTGATCCTTTTTGATCCTTTTTACATCCTTTGATCTGATATTCTTTTAATACCTGCTTCATGTCAAACAATTTCGTTTTTAATTTTTTTCTATAAAAAATTTTATTTTTTGTTTTATTGTTGTTGTTATCTTTCATGCAGTATTTTTAACATATTTTTATTTAATTTCTGATTTTTCTTACCGCCATCAACACACCAAAATACAAAAAGGTTGAAAATCAGAAATCAGAAATATTTTTCACTTTTTCAAACATTTTTTCTAATTTTTAAACTTCAAAATAACGTTAACGGGAGCGACAAATTAATGAATTCATGTGTTTCACGGAAATGTAGGCTTAAGTGTAATTTTTCAAATGCTTATGTCTTGAAATAATCAATCTGAGGGCTTCAACTGCATCAAGCGGCAAAAGACCGGGAGTATATTTTTTGTACAACAAAGTGATCCATTATTCCATCAAGAAAATGTTTCGGAAGAAAACAGGATAATAATGTGCGTATATTTAATATGTCATAATGTTACAAAATTTGACAAAATCTGCTGTTTAAATAAAATATGCTGATAAAAAAAGAGAGGAAAAATGTGCTCTACAGCGCAAGCCATTTTATATAAAATATACTGTTGTGTCTATTAATGTTTGCTTTTTAATCTGTTAATTTTACAAACAAAATTTTTTTAATACATATTTAATACTTGTATGCATATTTATTAAATTAAAATAAAAATTAAAGCCTATTAGTAACCATAACTACAGTGTGTTGTATTTTTCTCTTTTTTACAATTTTTATTACAAATTATTATTAAATTTCATTTAGTTTTTATAAATTTATAGGAAAAAAATAATGCATTTTATGGTTGATAAAAAATTAATTGTAAATATTTTTATGTACGTTTTTAATAGTCATTCGTTTATTTATTTATTTTTACCATTTAACCGTATTAATGAAATTTATTGTTATTACTGCGGTTAATTAATTTTTTTTATAAAAAAAAAATCCAGCCATTGAAAATGATGGTTTAATACTGACTATAGAAAGCCTCAGGCCGCAACACGTTTAAAAATTAGTGAGATTTTGTAGTCATCTAATAAAAGCCCTGCAATTAAATTCAGTCATCCTGAAGCCAGGGTATAGGATTTGGATAAACAGTCATAATCCAGTACACACAGCATGTACAATTTATTTTGATACAGTCAGTATTTTGGTTAGGTTGGGTGGCACAAAATCGATTAAGTTCGATTACGTTGAATTGGCAACTGCCTCAATAGGTAAATCCTAATTGAGTCCTATAAGGAGTCCTATATGTCTAAATCTTCATTGACATATTTCAGCCATTCCGTGAGTTTCAAAAAGGTGTGGCTAGGTTAGGTGTCATTAGGTGGCGGACCTCCTCGAAGAAAGTGGCCCCCCTTAGGTCAGCATTAAGGCCCATTTTGATAGCCAAGATTTGAAGATATGCATTTTATTCAGAAATCATCTTTAGCTAGACATATTCTGCCTATAAATTGTGGACTTTCAAGAGTTTTCCTCTTAGGTTTCCAAGCAACGGATAATGACAAAGGGGATTTTCTGTGGTCTCCTCTACCTACTGGGGTCTTTATGCGGTATTCCCAGTCTCCGACCATATTTATTCAAAAGTTCGTAAGATGGAATATGATCAAATTTAACACAAATTTTATTTGGCATATTTCCGTATTATGCAAGACATATTCTGCTAAATTAATTAACTTTTTAATATCTTCACTTCAACTTGGGCGACATAAATATAAGAGAGACAGAAGTTCTGATGGTACTTGGCATGAACATTGCCCTGCTTTGATTACTACGACATCTAGAACTACAGTTGATAAGACACAAATATAAATTTAAATTTTTCACTCGGTAATGGACAACAATAACAAACAAAAAACGTACGTTTCAAAAATGAATTTTAAAATGAAACCTTCCAGCTATTAGTTAAGAAGCAAAGCATAGTTCACAGCTATGAAGTTATGATTGTCAATGCAAATGCCTCCTTTAAATCTCCTTTAAATCTCTGGCCGCTACCCAATACTCCCTCCACTAATTTCTTTTTCATTTCATGCCATGTAATCAAAATCGAGCCTATCAATCGTTAGCAATTGGTATTGTAGTGCTATCACTAACGAGGTATTCAAAAACGGTCCCGAACCAAAAGGCATTTCGTTTTGCTGAAGACAAGTCAAATATTAAGTTTGTATGCCAAAAGCCTTTAAGAATGTATGTATTCATTCAAGTTGTTGCATCAATAACAACAACAACAATAAGAGCAATAAATCTTTTAAATACACAACATTGAAAATAAATATCCACCGTTCAACCAACCATCGAAATTTATAAGATACTTGAAGGATGGCTGGCTGGCTGGTTCGAGGATGATGCATCATCATCACATTGCACTATGCACAGTTAAATAAGAAGGCATTCAGTTGTATAAATATGTGCAACATTTACCATGCCACGGCAGTTGTTTTTTATTTATTTTTTCTTTCTTTCATCATTTCTTGTTTTTTATATCCTTCCACCACTCATTTTATTTACCATTGTTTGTTACAATTGTTGCCAGAGAGAAGAGCAAGAGGCAGTGAGATCTTTAACTCTTTTTTTTATTATTTGTTGCAACATTGGGTTACTAACTGGTTGGAATTGTAAAACTTTAACGTGCGTCCAGTTTGGCATCAACAATAATAGAATGGAAAAAGAAAATAAACATACAAACGTAACGAACGACCGCAGTTAAATAATCAACATGATTTTGTTATTTTATAATTTTTTTTTATTACTCTTGTATAGTTATGTAGATGACTTAACAAGTACCGTTTTATCCACATGAGGCATTACATATTATGTGCAACAGGTATGCTCAGTTTATTAAGTGACTGGGACCTGTTGGTGAACGCAGCTGAACTTTGAACCAGAAATTCAGTTGTAGCTCTTGTAGAGTCAGTAGATACTCCTAACTCCTTTCATTAAATTTGTTTTTTTAAACACGGGGCTTGTAGCTGGGAAATTTAGTTTTGTTTTTTATAAATCTTAGAGTCGCAGATTTCAGGCACTTCTCTGTATAATTCAAAGGGCAAGTAATATATCCTATCTTATATCCAGAAAACATAATTTCACAAATTTACGGCTACCAATAGAATTTAATCAGACCCACAAACTCTTTTAAAAGTTGTAGTAATCGATCATAATTATTTAAGACATTGAATGAAGTTTTGGTTGAGTCAACAGTGACGGGCAATTACGCCACTAAAATGGCGTAAGTTAATGGTTAAATTGCTCGAGCAATTCATATTTGAGTTTTAAGATCTAGTCCACTCAGAACGGCTTCCGACTCCTGAGTTGTCTGAAAAAATAACGAATACCGTAGCAAGGTCAACTACGACACCACTGGGGAGACAGAATGAGTTATTAATAATATACAGACAATGCGACAACCCCAAATATATTCTGTGGCAATGGCAAATGACAATCCTATAACTCTAGAGTATGCTCGACTAAACGCCTAATTAACTGGAAAAACTTGATGTGTGGAGATAGAGAAGGAGATGGTGTTTCTTAAAGTAAACAAAAATATTCAAAACTTATTTGAAAGACTAGTTTGAGATATATTTTTAATCAATGGGATGATATCTTACTTAAATAAGGATCCCATAGACCAATTGCAGTCGCCTTAGTCTCGTAGATAGTGCGTGTGGCTTATTAGACGTTAGGCCACGGGTCAAACCTCAGGTCAGATATCGCCAGCAAAACGAAATATAAGAAATGATTTCTTCGGCTAAGGTAAGGTAAAACTCTGAGAGTGAATAAAATTGATATGAAAAGTTCGTCTAAGGATTTGTCATTCGGAATCGACTTTAAATTGTAGGTCTCGCCACTCATGTACAAAATTAACACACAATCTCTTGACTGAAGTATTGTAATGACCAATTAAAAAAGTGACGGTTAATTATGTATGTTAGAACGTTTGTTGTAGCACAGAAACCTGAGAACTACTGCCTTAATAATGCGTCTTAATAATGCGTTGGATTCAATGCATTGGATCGTGTTTGAGAAATAGTTCCTAACTACTCGAATCACATATTCTTTTACGACTTCTATATGTTCCGGTGAATACCGTCTAAGTTTAAACCATTTGTTTCGGGATAAATCTGTGTTGACTATACTTCATTTGCTTTGTTTCAAGCTTGTCTAACTATGTAATGTAGATAGTCTTGGAATTATATAGTTTCAGTCTGTATTTTCTTATAGACAATGATTTCGACATATTAAGCCAAGTATCCTTAAGTATCATGTCACCATGCTTGACTAGCAGTTAATAATGTGAGGGTTGTTGACTTATTTGCATATGAAATATCCATCAATGGGATTAATGTATTACTTTTTGTTAGAAATTGCTCTCATATTTAATACCGTTTTCCGTTACCGTTTCACACTAATTGCAGAAACTCACTTTAAGGGATATTACAAGACGGTGATGCTGGTTTCTATCTTTCTTTGTGAGCATGTTTAACACACGAAAAGTGCATTTGAGTTGCGCGTATTAATTGAAATTCAAATTTATTTTATTTTAATTTTCATTTCATTTATAAATATTTATATCTGAGTGTATGTACGTCACTCTTTTTGTATAATACATGTAAATGAAATTAAATGAAAAATAAAAGACAGAAAAAGAAAACACAGGCAAAAACGCATCAAGGAATTGTTGATCCAATTTTTACGCTTATTTATGCGCAGTTCAACGCAATGATGCTGCAAATGTAACATGACAGCCTACTTGACTGAGTGGCTTGCTGAATGGTTGGTTGGCCATCCTGCTTTGTTGACTTCCCATTTTTGCTGCATTTCACCCTTTTTGGGAGGTTCAGTAAATAATTTTTCAAAGATTTACTTTCAAGCAGACATGGAACTATAACATTTCCATAAGTTTTGGTCAGAGTATAAGTTTGGTGAGTTTAAAATTTTATTTGAACTCGTGAACTTTAATGTCGTCTCGTACAAAGCGGCGAATGGATGCATGAATAGCAAATTCGTTTGTTTTGTTTTTTTGTACGAAATGTCGTTGTACGGAAACGTTTCCTTGGCATTTCTCTTTACTTCTTCTTTTTTTTTTTTGCTGTTATATTCTGATGTCATTTGTTAGTTGCAATCAACATGGTCATCATCGACTGTTGCATCATCAAGCTAAGGAACGAAGCAAAAAAAGGTGCAAAGCGTAGTTTGACAATAAGTTTTTTGCATTTAATTTTCTTGTTTTTGTTTTTATTGTTTTTTCTTGTATTGCAGTTTGAAGTTTGTTAGTGCGTTTAATTGTTCGTTTTGTTATTTGTCTTGTTGCCGTGGCCAATTCTGTTTGATTTTTCTTTTCGCAGCTTTTTACTCCCAGCTTCATCAGCAACTTTGAAAACATTATCGTTTAGTTCTCTTACATACTCACATTTATCTTCGTCACCAGTGCGTGCAAATGCTCAAAGTATGGACTATTTTACATGCAAACGTTAAAAGATTATAAATATTTAATATGACGATATACATAGAACAACAGACGAATAGCTTCAGTTTAATTTCATTTGTACAGTGACCACATGTCGCCACCTGCAGTAGTAATTCTAACGAGAAGAATAGAATCGAAAAATTTGTTTAAGTGTTCGATTCGAATAATCTTAGTTTAAACCACGTATAAAAATTTTCGTTAAAGTTCGTTCGCTAATTTAGTAATTATAGAGCTTCAACTCACTAAAAATAATACATATAGGATGTCCCAAGAACTATACTCTCTAGGAAGGAAAACATCAAAAATAAAACATCAAATGAAATAAGAAGGACAGACAGTGCCATTTATTAATAAAAACTAAGACTCAATCTGCAAAAACTTCACACTATCAGTTCCAATATATACCACACGTCGAGCATTATTTCTAGCCAACAACAGATGGCATCACTTTTATCCTAGGATCTGCTAAGGTAGGTGAATACCTGTTTTAACTCAAGAAACTTGAAAATGATACTGAATTAAAGTAACGAAAAAAATGATTGAAAAGACAGAGCGGATGATTATGGAGTGTTTGAAAAAATATTGGCTACACTTATTTCTTATATTCAAAACACGTTTTATTTAGCCAAATATGTGACGTTTTGTTATAAATTCAATCAATAAGGAAGTTCAAAAAACTGAATCGATTGTCGTTTATATGACTCTACGGGGTTTAAATTTATACAATTAAGAGAGTAATGCAGAGAGTAAAACAAATAATAATCTAAAGGTGCAAACCCCAAGCTATATGGTGATTTTATCAACGTTTTACATTTTAAACAAAGAAAAATTAAGGCTCGGGAAAACGTAACAGAGCAGCCTGAAACCAAATAATTTGCTCCAAAACTTACTTACACGGAGTGTGTTGTCTACGAAAAATAGTTTTACGACATAGTGGAATAAATAGGCTGCAAATATTCCAAGCCAATACAAAACTTCAGTGGAACTTTAAACTTACTTAAAGCCAATGATGGAACCCACAACAGTCGAACAGTTTAAATGGTAACTAGATTTCCCTACTTCTCAAACATTTCAAATAAGGCGACAATCGGAAAATACTAGTCTGGTTGCAGGCTCGAACTTTAACCTTTAATCTAGTAATATAATTCTTTGCCTGTTAATTAATCAAAACAGCTCCCCTTTAGTTATGTGACAAAAGTTCACTTGAAAATTTATACTGAATTCATGTAACGCTTCCTTGTGAAATGAATCCATGCAGGTGTGTGAATATAAGCATATTAAGTTAATTTTTTTGTTGTTCGTTTCTAAAGTTTTTAACCGAAAAAGTGACTTGATGAATATTTATTTACACGAAAAACTCAATTCAAATCTTAGCAACACTAGAAAAATGGAGGAATAATTCTTAAAAAACTGGTTACCAACTAAAAGTTTTTCCATAAAACTTGTACTAGAAATTTAGGCTGTTTCTTTATAAAATAGAAGAAACAACCGAAAATAAATTACGCACAGACTCAAATATTGGTTATAAATCAAACTTAAAGAATATTATTAATATTATATTGGTGAAGTCGCCGTAGTCTAGTAGGTAGTGTGTTGGCTTATTAGACGTAAAGCCAGGGTTCGAGCCCCAGGCCAGACGTCAAGACAAAATACAAAAAGTATTTCTTCGGCGACTTCCTCTCAGCAGATTTCTGGCAAAAACTCAGAGAGTGAAATAAAATTGCCATGAAAAAGTTTCTCAAAAATCTGTCGTTCGGAGTCGACTTTAAACTGTAGATCCCGCCACGCATATATAAAATTAACACACACAACATAAGTGGTGTGAGAAACTAGGACGTTGTATAATGGGTCAATTCGACCTCCGGGTACTGTACTTGTCTTAATTGACAAGTACACGTCCTCTAATCTAACCTAACCTAATCTAAAGAATATTATCAGAAAGAAAAGTAATAAAAACGCGTTTTTTGCATATTAATACATAAATCATTATTATTAAAGGCTGTGTGGCCAACCTCAAGAAGCGGCAATTTCTAATCACAATAGACATGTATTAAAAAAGCTTTTCTTAAATATAAACTTCTTTTTTTTAAACCGTAATAAAAAAATGAAATTTCCTAAGAAGTCTCCAAGAATAAGAATCCAAACAAAAGTAAAAATCATCATAAAGAGTGCCATTAAATGGAATCTCTGTGGGTGTTTGTTTAACTACCATGTCTAATATGTAGCCGCAGTACGGCTGGTTATTTACATCCTCAAATATTTACTGCAAGCAAAACATTATTAAGGCAAATTCTCAATAAAATTCTTAGAAAAAAATCATAAATTTATTGGACAGTGTTTTCTAACTGCGATACTATTTTCTCAGTATTTGCAAAAAGAAATTCAATTAAATTAATTTTTGTCATCCAATTTTAAATTCTTTCTAGGGATAATTACGTTTAAAAAATTAATAAAAAAGGAAAAATAAAAATTTTAATTACATTCCTTATGTAATAACAAATTATTTACAAAATTATTAGAATTATTTTCTTTAAAAATTCTCCCTAAAACGAAATATTCTATCAAAATACATAAAAATGATTTTAAAGATTTAATAAAACAAAACTTAAAATATGCTCAACGAAGGTGATTTAATCTATTACAAATTAAACATTTTCAAATATTTAATTTTTAAATATTCTCTTAGAACTAAAATATGTTGAGAATATCCCAATATTAAACCCCAAAAATAATAAATAATAAAAAAACTATAAAAATATTCTACTAAAAAGAATATGCCGTTAAAAATTTTTTTTTTAATTATTTCCTTTAAAAGCATAAAAATTGGCACTTTAAATAAGGTTTGAAAAAATTAATGAAATAAATTAAAAAAATATGAAAAAATTATTTAAGTATGAAATATATTTTAAAAAATAAAACATGCTTCAACGAACTATAAAAATTTACAAAAACAACACATTGAAAGATAAGTTCTTTTCAAATGTTGTTGAAAATAAAGTATTGTGAAATATTTCATTAAAAATTATAAAAAGATCGTATTTAAATTGGAAAGCTAAAGGAAATCTTTTGATAATTAAAATATATTAAAATAAGCCAATAAAAAGTTTTAAATACACACATAATTGGTCATTATAATCATTCAGTCTGATTACGGCCTAGCTTCTCACACTACTCATGTTTTGTGCGTTAATTTTATATGTGAGTGGCGGGACATACAGTCTAAAGTCGACTCCGAACGACAGATTTTTGGGAAACTTTTTCATGGCAGGTTCATTACTCTCGCTGAAAAAATATATTTTTTCAGATTTCGTTTTGATGTCTGACCTGGGATACGAACCCGGGCTTTACGTCTAATAAGCCAGCACACTACCTACTAGACTACGGCGACTTCACAAAATTTTTTCTTTCAACATACTCCATAAAATGAAATATGCTGTAGAAAGCTATAAAAATAACGTAAATAATCTAAAAAATGGCAGTATTTGAAAAGCAGAATGTATTAAACTATGCTTTAAAAAATCCACTAAAAATCAAAGTTATAAAAATGCTGAAAAGGAATTTAAATATTCTTGGAAAAATTATATATGCTTAAATATTAAATGTATGCAAAAGTCCTCTCAAACTTTAAGCTGAACAAACTATGCTCAAATGTGTCATTAAAAGTTACAGTATTAGCTATAAACTCTGAAAATATGCTGTAAAATAGAAATAAGCTTAATAAGCTACTAAAACTACAACATAAATTTGAAAATATGAAAAAATGTTTACCGAAAATATCAAAATATGCCTACCAAATATATTCTAACAATTAAGAAATATATGAAATACGGCTTTAAAAATACATAACCAATTCAGGCTAAAAGGAGTTAGTAATCATCGACCCATTGTTCCCTATTGATAGAAAGGGCTTGGTCAACGTCTTCTTAAAGAAGTATGTATCGTTGACGCCGCAGCTCAAACTCCACTCCAAAAAGTGATTCAAGACATATTTTACGCTCTTGGACCACTTTATTTAGAAATGGGCGTCAGGGCTTAAGATGAACACGTTTAAACAATTTCATTACATTCACAGATTATTGAATGTTGTACGTGTCCAAGGGAATTTTTCAAACAGACTGAATAAATGACAATTGATCAGATATAGCATCAACAAGATGGCCGTTATCAACTGACAAAGTCCGAAAGTCTCTGTTGGAAGACGGCATACAATGACAATCGTTGCTACTTCTTTCGACCTAGTATGCGAGAATGTTAAATATAGAATAGAGATACCTGACGTTAGTAATAATATCTAGCCTAGTATTTGCATTGAGCATTTCACGAGCAACGAATTGAACTCAATACGACAACTGAAAGACCTGATCATATGAAAGTCAAAAATATACAAACTTGGAAGACAGTAATGGAAGAAGGCTAAGAACACCTATCTAAATAATAACGGCTCAAAACAGATAAGTCTGGGTACAAGTTGTAGAGCAAGCGGAATCTACCTTTGAATATAGCGCAACAAATTCTAAAAAACGTTCTATTGTAAGCGACAATTGTATGCGATTTTTAAATTTCATTAATTTTTCATCATATTTAAAGGCATTGAAGTAACAAATACAGTGGTTTTGTTGCTTAACTTTTTTTCAGAAATGAAGTAAAACACATTTAATTTGGGGCGAAAGAAAATAATAAAAATGTTTACTTACCCTTGTTTAATATGTTGGTGTTGTTTAATATATTGGGTATATTTCCAAATTATCAACCAGCACCAATTGTTGCCAAAAAATATTGGCCTGTTGAAAACGCGATTCAGGGAAAAAATCGGTCCTTTAACATTAACTGGGCCACAACCAACAGATTGTCTTTGATTTATGCCACACACTCACATCCAACATTGTCTGGCAAACTGTTGCATAAACTTGCACGTAATAGCGTTGTGTATGTGTATGTGACTGTTTTACAAATTTCAGTTAAATTTTCCTTGGATTACAATAGCGAAAGAAGACAACAACAGCACATATAGTCGCTTACAAAAGTAATTTACAATCATGAAAAATTTGTAGACAATTTCCGCAATTACATTGAATTGATCAGCAGATCGTATTGCTGTTACAGGACAGAACGTAAAACGAGACAAGTCGTTTGGGAATGTTGTCACACAATGCCCCTTAAATATATCGTTCGCAACAGTTTTACAAGCGAAAGACAGAGAAGGACCCACAAAGTTAAACAGCGTAATGAAATCCTTGCAAAGAATTTAGATTTCTTTTCTGTAGTCGTTTTTGTTTTTATTATTGTTGTAAATTTTTAATTTAAGTCATAACAAAATTACAATTTTCTGCCAAATTTCTTCCTATCTTTCGTTCTGGATTTGCATTTGTAATGCTTCTGCTGCTGTTTGAATTTTCGTGTTGAATATTTAAAATTTTTCTTTGAAATTTTCTTTGTTGGCCACGTTTTTCTTATTCTTGTTCTTGTCTTCTCTTCTTTTTTTATTTAAAATGTTTTTATTTCGTTTTGATTTGTCGTTTTTCTATTGTTTAGAAAAGAAATAATTTTTATTTCTTTTTTCTTAAACTGTCTGTAAATTATGGCACTTTGTTCGCAGTTGGTTGGCTGTGATGGCAGTGTTGTGGTTGCTTCGGTTAAGGGAGTAAAAATAGAGGGAGAATTCCCTCTGTGTTTGATTCTTAGCTGTGCTTTCTTTTTTGGTTTATGACAACATTGCTAAACTGATTAATAGCACCTACTCTCTGATTTAATAAGCACTACCTACTAGACTAAGGCGACTAGACTACGTAATAATTTCTGATGGTTTTTATTGAAAAATATGAGAACTGCGTGATATTACACATAAATCTCCCTCCAATTATTTTATTGCACATCCACTCTATATGTACATATATATTTAAACATAAGAAGCTACACAAATGAATCATCATCGTGGACTTTGTTGTAAATAGATCGGTTTTGAGCCCTCAGCTAACCTTATTACATTCCAATTACAATACATTCTTTATTTTTTGATATTGTAAAAAATATTGAACAAAACTATTTTTTTCCAATTTAGTTTTATGCAGCCCATAGTGCTTTTGATTATGCTGTAAGTAAGTAGTTGTCTTAATAGCTTAACCTTAAACCAAAAATATGACTGGAGATTGCAAGTAGTAGTCTATGAACCCAAAATGATATTTGATGTAACTAACAGACAATAATAAAAGCAGCAAAAATAAAAACAAAAGCATTAACTTAACACACACTTAAATACAAAAAATATAGATCTTGTGTTTGGGATTTCTAATAAAGAAAATTGAATTTTTTTCTTGCCCAAACCCATAAATGAAAAGTAAAAGAAATCGCAAAAAAATAGACAGAAAGAGATAAAAGAATCTCATTTTCATCCACTTGAAATATTAGGCTTCATTACAGTAGCCATCATCTTTCAAATAAACCAGGCAACAGCTATGGAAAGTGAATTTATTTCTTTGTTCTTCTTTTTGTTTTCTTTTCGGCCCATTCAAATACCCACTCATTTAGTTGTTCTCTTTGGGCATTTCGAACATGTATGTATGTATGTATGCACGATTGTCTGTATGTATGATAAAGAACAAACGTTCTTTAAATGCAGAAGATAAGAAAACGCGAAAATGAAATTGAAAGAAAAAATCGTTTCAAAAATTATTGAATACGAATGGAATGGTTCGATGTAAAGAAAATTGAAATTCTGAAAATAAAGAAAGCAAACCGAGACAATAAACATGGACGCAAGCTCGAGAGTGGATCACAAACAGCCCCTATCCGAATAGACCGCATAGGGTCCTGTATAAAGAAATTCCTAGAAGGAGTAGAGTATAACCCCAAACTAACATGTGTTACATGTTTAGTGCCTCTGACAGACAGAAAATCATTTGCAAGATCTCATTCGCTTCGTCAATGACTGACTGACCAATATAAGGTGCTTCTTGGAATCAGAATCGCGCAAATTATATGTGGTTCAATGTTTAGTCACAGATTTTCCCTCTTTCTGTGGTAAAAAAATATTTAATTTCATCTCCCAATAATTGTTTACCTGATCACAAATTTAACAACCTTTTAAAATGTATGCACTTAGTACAAAACAATCAGTGTTGTTCGATGTAAATGCCATACCATGCAAGATTAACTCTTGGTGAATCATTAGTACGTTGGAGGGGTATAGTGCAGTCGAAGTTGACCGTCAAATAAATTTCTAATACAAGTATTTTGGATTTCACTTTGTTCTTGAAACTTGAACCAACAGTAATAACAAGAAAAAAATTCCCAAAAAAATTACAAGTTTATCCTCTCTGTCGTCTTGCCATTCATCTATCCAGCCATTCATTCGCCCATCTATTGTAGTTCTAAACTCTAAAACATGTCTAGACTACGAGGCTGTATAAATTATACAAAATTTTTCTATTTTATTTGACTTTCAAACTCCACACAAACAAGTGAGCAACTTGCCTATGCACTTTTGTCTTCCTTTCACAGGGCACAGGGTAATACAATTTGTTGCACTTTCTGTCTACACAAATGGCACACTTGCGCCACTCTCCATTAGGTTACACTATGCTTCACTTTCATCTTGATTTTCTTTGTTTTTCGTTTCATTTTTTTTTCTAGTGTGGGGAAAATGTAATTTCAAGGATATTCTTTTTATTTTTCTATTATCTATTTTTTTTATTTAATATCCTAGAAAAAAAGAAAAATAAGAAAAACTGAGGGAACGAAAACTCTTGTTAAAAGAGAGAAAACAATCGAAATTCTTAAACAGGCTATAAATAAGAGAGTTTTAAACTGCATTTTAAATTTAAATTTAAATTTTTAGAAATTTTCATTCATTTAAGAATATATTTTACGAACGCATTTTACCATTCAAGGTATCAAGTATCAAGGATTCAAAAACAAGTTTCTTTACGGTCGGGCGTTACATGGAACCGGAGTTATGAGTGACGAAGCTACTTGTTTTCTTAAAATGCGCAAAAAAAGTGTTCTGTATGAATGGGACTAAATGGGATACAAAAATGAGGGAAATGGACTTAGTGAGCTGGATAAGTATCAAGAATATTAAAAGAAATCCTATATCAGTAATTATACATTTCTGTTCTATCAACTCTTCTTACTGATGTCATAAATCAAACCAGAAATTAATTGAACTTTATTTTCTAATATTTTTTATAATCAAAAAGGACCGCAAGAATAAAAACGTTTTCACTTTCAGTCCTTTAGTCCAGTTCATGTTCATTTAAAAAAAATTAGTCATGGTTAAAAAAATACAACAAATAACTGCACTGTTGTTTGACCATAGACTAACAAATGATGATGATGACAATTATTATAATGGTGCACAACAAGTGAATCGTATTCTGATAAAGAGACTGTTTTCGGCTGTATCATTAATTTTTTTTAACACACGCAAATTCACGATTCTCGAACTGGCAACAGAAAAAAAACAACACAAAGAGAAAAAGAATTCAATTACAGAAGAAAATACGAAGTGACAAAATGAAAACAAAAAACCAAAACTATGCACAATGTAAACCAAAGAAAGAGAGAAAAAACACTAACTACGGTTATGATTAATAATTATGAAATATACTCGTCATACAGGGTGTTTAAAACTCGAGCTTTTATGAACAAATTTTTCCCCCATAAACAGTGACTTAGCATAGCATAAACGAAAACAATTCTGACGCATAGACATACTTTTTACTTGATTGGTTATTACAAACGTAGTTTCACATCGTCCACATGTTGTGTGTGTTAATTTTATTTATGAGCGGCAGGACTACAGTATGTATATCGTCGACTCTAAAAGACAAATTTGAGAAACTTTTCATGTCAATTTTTTTTTCAGAGGTTTCCTCCTCCGCCAGAAGAAATATTTTAATCATATTTCGCTTGATTCGAGATGTTTGAGCTGAGTTTGTACGACGGGCGTCTAATAAGTCAACACACTATCTACTGGACTAGGTACGAAGAATTCGAGGTAGGTTTAATGGATATAAATATTAAAAATGTTTGGTGAGTTGAGTCACCAATTAAACATCCCTTTCACAAGTAGAATTTCTGTGGAAAATTTTAATCGGCAAAATAGACAATAGAGAACCAGGATTCTTCTTAAGGATAAATACGTTTTGTCTTGTAGAAACATAAGGATACATAGTGAGTCAATTCAAACTCTAATGCTTTTCCCTGATTTGCGTTGAAGACAGGACAAGGCATCAAGAACTACTCTGTTCAAATATACGAGATTCTGCAAACCTTTTAAAAAAGCCTCAGCCGAGGCGTACAAACAAACTGGTGTCTTTTTTCTAACGGAAAGTGATAATTATAACACTTACCTGGTATTTCCAACAGAAAAAATATTCAACTGGTGGTTCTTTGATGAAAGGGAGCCGGTGTATTACTATTAGAGGACTTTTTGATGAAAACCCAATGGCGGCAAACAAATTTAAGAAGCGACAGCATCATTTAAAAATTGTTATAAACACGCACTTTTATTTTTTAATAAATTTAAATTTTAAAATTAATTTTAAAAAATTTTCTTTTTTATACACTTTTTGTTTTCTTTCTATAAAATATCACTTCACCATTTTTATTTTACACTCTTCTATTTTTTGTTTTTTTTTTTTGTTTGTTTGTATTCTTTTTATCTCTTCTTTATATTTTCAGCCATTAAAAATAATTTCTAAGAATTTTTTATTAACCGGTTTTGCATATGTTTGGGACAATTTTTTTTTCTTCTTGTTACGCTTTTTTGTCTATTTAACCATAATCTTTCTTTCACTTATAACCAGAATCCTAGATTGACTTTTTCGGTTTATATTTATTTTTTTAACTTTATTTGTAATTTTTTTACTTTTTTACACGCCGTAGTTTAGTTTAAACTTTAAACGATTATGAAGCCTTACGCGAGAGACACGACAAAGAAAAAAATATTGCAAACGCAACCTTATACTAACATGGCAAAACTTACACTGAACATCATGATTAAAGCAGAGACAACATGTTAGCGGGTAAACATAACGAGAAGTACATGCAAAAAGCACCTACAAATACTCAACAACAGATTGTTTTTTTACGTTTTTCTTTTGATTTCTTTTGCTTTTTCAAAAAACACAAAACTTTACAAAAAGCAATAAATGCACATGCAGTATTTTACACTCAAAATATACACGCACTCGCTTACATATGCTCTCATAAATAAAAAGTGAATTTTGTTTACGTTTTAGTTGTATTTGCAAAGCTTAGGGGACTGTTCGCACTGTAGCAGATATAGAGAATTGAAGTTCATTTCTCTTATTAATGAATAAATCATGCAGCCTGATGCAACTATGACTTTAGCAGAATACAACAACATTATAATACTAATACTTCTACAATAACAAATTTAAGTAGTACGCGTAGTAGTACGTTACACTCTTTAACTGTTATTGCTCCCTTCTCCAAAAGAGACTTTGCAATAATAAGTGGACTTAAGTGTGCTTTTGTTGCTGTAATAATATTAAATCGTTTGCCTTATAACGAGTCCCATTCGTTTAATATTTGTTAAGATCTCGTTAATTGCATCAGGCAAAGTAGATATCTAAGAGAGACAATGCAAAAATATTAAAGAGAGATTATCATGCAAGTCTCTTTTTTCATACACTCATTTACTTAAACCGGCTATTCGTTATTTTGTTCCTTCCAAATGCCTTAAACTTGTGCACGTTGTTTTTCTTATTGGTTTATGAGAAAATAATTGTTGTTTATATTTGAGAGAAATTTATCTGTCTCTCTGTGTTTATTTTTTTATTTTGCAAATAAACTTATTCGGTAACTTTTTTGTGTGAGTGTTTTCTGACCATTTAATGAGTTGCTTGTCCTCACAATTTTTCAAATGGCTAATGTTATTAACAGTCCTTCAGGTTGGTTGACCGAACTGTTGCTTAAACGAATCATTTTATTTACAGTCCTTAAGGTATTGGTTGATTTTAGTATAGATATTTGAATGGTTCAGTACCAAAATATTTGGTACAAAAAGCTATTGTATAGGAATTTTTTCAAGAAAGGCTTTAAGCACCTGAAAGGCTCTGAAATATAACAATATTTAGTTGTTGTAATTCGTATAAATTTTTGCATTGTATCAGAAATAAAAAAATGTTTTCTTCTAATTATTAACTCCATTATGATACTAAATAATAATTAAGCGATATCATTCCACACTGTATACAATGATGTACAAGCGTAGTGTGTAAAGGAGTAGTGTTTCATGCCAATGTGTTTCGGTTTGTAAAACATTCAATCTCTCTCTTGTGCTCTTTTGCATTTTATTAATCCCTTTTGTCGATTCTACTATCGCTTGTATATGCGAATGTATGTTTGGCGTTTAAGCAGCCGATTTACTTTTTTGGAGGATTTGTTTCTATTGTTGATATGCAGTTATATTTATTTTTCTTGTCTTCATTTATTGTTTTTTTATTTTTTTTTATTTCTTGTACTTATTCCTATTTTGTAATTACGTTTTTGCCTTCGTACTCATTGTTGTTTATTTGCAACATTCTAGATAGTTGGTTTGCATTTCGTTTAATTTGTAGAATGAGACAGAGATGCCGTGTATTTAAAAAAATCCAAAAGTAAGTATTTCAGGTATTTTTAGGATGAAAATTAAAGTAGTAAACAAATTAGGAAAACGTTTATTTTTTTAAAAAGAAACTAAAAATTAATTTTCATTTATATGTACTAACAGAGAATATACAATAATAAAGGCTCTGTCTGTGTATGGACAATTGTATTTACAAGAGACCACAGGCAAGAGTTTGGTAACGGCTTATTGAAGAAGAACTTGTAACTTTCTACTGATGAAGTTGCCATAATAAACATAAAGTGACTGCATCCCCAACTATGTTAAACTGCGTCCAATTATTAACTGAGCGGAGATACTCTTTACAAATCTCCAATGTGAGTCTATGTTTTGAAAAAGCAAAATTCACAAAAGCTAAGTCGAAAATTGAGTAAAACTCAGTCAACATACACACATAATTGGTCATTATAACCCCTAAGTCAGGATTACGACCTAGTTTCTCTGTCAAACAAGCCTGATATTATTTCATTAATATTATAGGGAAGTATAGTGAGAAACAAAAACAAAACTGCCAGCAAACGATAAAGATATCGCAGACATCTCACCTAGCAATTATTTACGTCGTAGTATTTCACAATTTCAAAGTGGAACCTTGAGAAACTGCAGTCGTGATGATAAGTAGGAGTTTGTCCGCATTGAAGCCTAAACGTGCTTACAATCTAATCCGTTCTAAAAATATTTATTGAAACTAGTGCAGTAATGATTAAGAACACTGTAGTCTAATGGGTGGGGTATTGAGGTATTAAACGTCAGGCCACGTTTCAAACCACAGATCAGACGTCTCCAACCAAACGTAATAAAAATAACATTTCTTCGGCGATTGCCTCTCAGCACATTTCTGGTAAAAACCCTGAATAGATAAAATTGCCATAAAAAGTCGTCTTTAAACTTTGAACTTTACACTCATGTATAAAGTTGAGACACATAACTTAAATGGTGTAAGAAACTAGGTCGTAATCTGACTAAAGGTTATTTACAGTGTTTCCTTCCACGATGATAGTCATGATAAGTTTCTCAATAAAATCTGTCGTTCGGATTCAACTTTAAACTGTAGGTCCCATGCCACTCATGTATAAAATTAACACACACAACATAAGTGGTGTGATAAGTTAAGTTGTTATCCTGACTGAAGGGTTATAGTGACCAATTTAGTAAGAAAAGCGGCCATTAGATATCTAGGCAGCGTATTATACCAAGACACTGGGCCTTGGTTGCATATTCCGAAGGTTGGAAATAACTCACAACAACTTATTCCGACACTTGGGAATTTAAAACAAGAAATTTTTATTCGTCTTGAACTTATAGACAGTACGTGAATTGATTCAATAGAAAATTGATTTCAATAGATCCTGTACTTAATATAAGCCAGGACTTACAGTTGAATGATAAAATAGGCACTATCGGTATTATAACGGGACCTTAACATTGGCAATTTAACCTACCATTGCACGAATACTTTTTGATAAACTTTCAAATTTAATTAAATCCAATCACTCTAGAAAGCATTCTCATGGCATTCGTACTCCTAAATGCCATTTTAAAGACATTACCTCGTATAAGTCAAAAGTCTATTTGGAAATCAAAATACTTCGGCTCTTTCCATAATCAACTATAAAAGAACTGCTATGAAAACGAAAAAAATTTCATTCACATTGAAAAGCCGTGACAATTACACCAATTCGGCAATTTTAAACTGGCTTTAGGACAGTCTGTCCATTAGAGCAACGGCATGAATTTCTGTGCTCAAAATATGTTTATTGCTGTTGTTGTTGTTGTTGCTGCTGTTCATTATGTGGGCTATTTAAGATGTCCTTGTTAATTTCATCTCATTTACTGTTCATTACCTTTGATTACCTTAAAAATTCATATGCATACATGCGCACACACTGATACCACATAATATACATCCATAACTTTACCTGCATATTATTGCAAGAGAGACAAACAAAACCTTTTTCATCACGATCATGATGTCGTTGAGCAAGGGATTGCGGTTAAAGGATTCGCATTGTAAATGTCATTCTTTAAACAACCACTGGCTATTAAAAACATCCTTTTTCTTCATCTTCTTTACTTGCCCAGGACTAAAAGAGTCACATTTTTGTTTTATTCTTCAATATATTGTTGTTGTGCTGTGTTTTCTTCCTTTTCTGTGTTTATTTTCGTATTGACTGAACAAACCGAAATTCTTGTCACATGAAATGCAATTTTACCAGAATCAACCGAAAATTTCAGACGCCTAGGAGACACCAGCAAAAGCAACAATAACGCCAATAGTAATTACTACTACCACTACATTAAGAAGAAAGTAAAAAAGGAACTGGCCATTAAAGTTATGCAGTTTTATACTCCAACCACCTGACTCTGACTCTCTTTTATCGCTTATACAGTAACAGCGTAACTTCATTACAACCAACAACAAAAGACTAGCAACAAAAACAGCAATAAATGCGAGGAATGTCCTGCATTTAATTTCAAGTGCGAGTCCCCACCCATTATATATTGGGGTTGTAGGAAACCTGCTTAAGTATTAAATATTATTTTTAAAGTATTTTTAAAATGCAATTTTTATTATAAAAATCTTAAGGTTATCACTTCGCTTGGGACCAACGGGTTTCAAAGGATTTCCCCTGAATTATTGAAAAGCTGTCACCATATTTTTTTTTGTGCGACTTCTGCAGGAGTTTCCATCCACACACTTGGTTGTAGTCACTGTCAGTTTTCTTTCGATATTTGTCGCCCAAATGATTCTGTATTAGTTGTTCTCCATAGAATTACTGATGATTCGCCACGTTCAGGCTGTGATCAAGTCATTCACGAACGTCATTTCGATGTCTGTTCCGTGAATTTCCTTGTCGACGTTATCTCAGGGAGTTTTAGGTTCGGTCCAGGACGTAAAGATCTCATCGTATATTGAATTGCTGACAAACTAACAATGCTGTCATAAAGCTAATAAATTCCGACATATTACAGTTGAATGATGGCCTCAGTTATATTGGTTATTGTCTGGTAAGAACGATTCTCTTCTTTCCTCAAATGGCTTGATTATACACCGAACTTCTGCGAATCTCATAGGTCCCACTGCCCTATTGGAAGTCATGCTGAATGACCTGATATTCTGTCACTACTTTTTTCAGACACTGAGGAGTGGCGTAAAATACTGTTCACACCATAAAATTACCACCAACATGCTTAATCGTTTTACTTGGGTGTACTTTGGCTGATGCTCTAGGTTTGGTGGACGTAATATTTCCATCAGAACTGAAGAGCCAAAACTTTGAGTATTATCTCCATCTCCATCTAATTTTTCCGAAATGTTATCGGTTTATTGCGTTGTTCTCTCGAAAACGCTTGACACGATTTAATATTTTTTTATCAACCCATGTAAGTTCTTTCATTTAGTCGTCTTCTTATCGTCTTGGATGGTTATACATATGTATTTACACAACAGGAGAACTAAAACCGATGATTGAAAAACAAATCATGATTTAATTCACTCAACTGATCATATATGCCTTAATACTCGTTCTGATTATTCAATTTTAAATCAGTCCGTACAATACCAACGTGAGTGCCTTGCACTTCAAAACCGGCGTCATCAGTTTTCAGACTGACAGAACGTTTAAAGATCTGGGCGTGGTGGTAAACATGCCACTAAGGCAACTGGCCAGTTATCTACGGAGCTCGAGATGATTCAAACCCACCACTAACATATCATAACAAGGAGGCTTACCTTTGCACTGGGTAATACATTAATGAGCCATATAGACCACCAAGTTAACTTGCTGTGAACGGTAAGCTACCTGCTAACTTAAATCAAATCAATAAATTCGACTGGATACAGTTCGACTGTACCTAATAATAATTTTCGGCAATAGGTATGTAGTACATTGCGATAATGTTTAACGACCTAACGACATCTGCAACGCTTCCAGTCCTTGCTTAAACTTCTTTAAAATCTTGTCAATAATTTGTTTTCATTTTTTCAATCATAACATTGAGTACATAGTCGTAGGTTTTATTTGTCTTTTGTACGTGTTTCTCGGTTGTTAAGGGAGGCGACTGATAGCCTTGCCAGACCAGTGGTTTTAAAACCACTAAACCACCCGATATCCAGTCTAGAAAAAGATTTGTTGTCATGTTTGCAATTATTAAGGAATGTGATTTAATTTCTTACATACGCTTATTTTAGAAGTTACGTCACTAACGTTGTTTCAAATAACACGGTATTGTTGTCATTTCGTGAGTCGAAGATTTTTGTAGCAAAACTTAACGATATTTCCAATATTGGGATCCACGTTATGCGTATGTAAGGGCCTGTTTTTGTAAGACAAACACTTTCACTTGCTTATCTACTTACATGGAAAACGCAAACAAAAATACTGAAGTCTCTTCCTCTTTTTGTCTTCTGTTTCTTTACGACAAGTCACTCATTGCATATACATATATGAAATGAAACTCACTCAAATGATTTTATAAGTTATTTTCCTATTTGTTTGGTTACCCTCTTTAAATTTTGAAAACACTCAATTTGTCAAATATTTTTGAATTACGTCCGTCATTTATGTGAAGGGTCACTAATCACGCATATATTGAAATATATATGGTGTAATTTCATATAAATTTTCGTAGGCCTTTTAAGTTTAACTCCCCAGTTTTACGAAAAGCACTCAATTGCTCAAATATTTTTGAACTATGTCACTCTTTTATACGAAAAGTCACTCATTTACTCATTAAAATATTGTTGGGGTATTTTCATATAAATTTTTGTGGGCCTTTTAAGTTTAACTGCACCGTTTTACGTAAAGCACTCCACTTAACTGCTCAAATATTTTTGAATTTTTGAATAAGTCACTCTTTTAAATAAAAAGTCAATCATTTACTCATTGAAATATTTTTGGGGTATTTTCATACAAGGTTTCGATCGCCTTTTAAGTGTAACCCGCCCTTTTTTTAGAAACACTCCACTCAATTGCTCAAATATTTTTGAATTATGTTCGTACGAATCTCGTCTGAAATCATCAAACAAAAACAGGATACCGGAAAAACAAAATGTTGCCAGAGATCCTGAAGTCCTGTTTTTGTAAGACAATCGATTAAACACATGTTCGTCTGCTTATATGGAAAGCATAAACAAAAACACTCAAAAAACACTGAGGGGATAAATCAGCTATTGTGTGCAATAATAACGAATACATGGAACTCAGTATGGTCGCTAAAAATTATTCAAAAACTATGAATTGCAGAGCTATTCTAGGAGATGGAATGCTTATTTAACGAATGGTGATGGCTGAGTCAATTTTTTCAAATACAAGTTGTAACTCCAAGCATAACAATTAACTTGTAAAAATTGCATACGATAGGGTACACATATTACATTTTTTAGAAACAGTTATTTGGGATCGACCAATGAACAAACAGAAAAATAATTAAATTCTGTCTTTCTGTCTTTTTGTGGTCATTCATTTTATTATTCTGATTGCCTGTTACAACTCGGTAAGACAATCATTAGATGAAGTGTCATAAAAGGAGCGCAGCGAGTATAAAGGACATGAACGTGTATATAAAGAACAACATGTCTACATACATACATCGAAAAGAAAACATCTAATAAAAAACCTTTTAATAATAATGCTTGATTACAAACATAATCTAACCAACGATATTGATAACCCGAGAAATTTAAAATCGTTTTATTTTTTTTTTCTCAATGTTCTTCAATGTAATATAATTTCGGTAAGCATTTACGTTGCTCTTCATATGCTAAAAACCTACGTTCCGTTCCTTTACTTTCCGTGGACATTTCGCTATCCTGGGGTTTATAAAAGCGGACTTCGATACCAAGCACGACTTAATATGAGAAAGAAAGAGAAAGAAAGTGAGCTATCATACTTTTATATTTAAGTTTGCTTTCTGTTATTTTGGTTGCAAGGCTTTAAAGTCAATGACTTTTCTTTTCAGTGTTAAGAAGACTGCTAATGTTCCCTACTGTCTCTTCTTAGCGCTCCTGCTCATGTATAAAGAATGAAAATTAACATAAAAAGAAATCAATCCCTCACACCTTATACTGAAATATTTTTAAGCTGTTTTTATAAAAATTTCGATCATTGCTTGGTTTTCTAGTTTAACACCCTGTTTTATGAAAATTGCTTAAATATTTTTAAAATAAATTCATATGAATCTCGTCTGAAATCACATGAGACAAGAAATTGTAAAAAGTCGCCAAAGATCTACATAACAAGTAGGTTGTAAAAATTACATACGGTACACACATCACATTTTTTAGAAACAGTTATTTGAGATCGACCAATGAACAAACAGAAAAATATTTAAATTCTGTATTTTTGTCTCTTTGTGGTCATTCATTTAATTATTCTGATTGCCTGTTACAACTACTCGGTAAGACAATCGTTAGATGAATGATAAAAGGAGCGCAGCGAGTATACAGGACATGAACGTGTATATTAAGAACATCATATCTACATACCTAAAAGAAAACGTGATAAAAAACCGTTTAATAATCTCATTACAAACATAATCTAACCAACGATTCTGAAAACCCGAGAAATTTAATATCGTCTTATTTTTCTCTCAATGTTTTTCAATGTAATGTAGCTTCGGTAAGCATTTGTTTTGATTGCTCTTCATATGCTGAAAACGTACGTTCCGTTCCTTTACGTTCCGTGGACGTTCCGCCAACGACCACTTTACAAAAGCGAACTTCGACAACACGACTTGATATGAGAAAGAGAGAGAGAGAGAGTGATTTATAGTATTTTTGTATTTAAGTTTGCCTTCTGTTATTTTGGTTGCAACGCTTTAAAGTCAACGACTTTTCCAATATTAAGAACGCTGCTAATGTTCCCTACTTTCTCTTCTTAGCTCCTGCTCGTGTATGAAGAATGAAAATTAACTTAAAATAAATCAATCACTCATACTATATACTGAAATATTTTTAAGCTGTTTTTATAAAAATTTAGATCATTGCTTGGTTTTCTAGTTTAACACACTGTTTTATGAAAATTGCTTAAATATTCTTAAAATAAAGTCGCCAGAGATCTACATAATTGACACATAACAAGTAGGGCGCCAAAATTGCATATGGTAGGGTACTCACATTACATTTTTAGAGACAGTTATTTGGGATCGACCAATGAACAATCAGAAAAATATTTAAATTCTGTCTTTCTGTCTTTTTGTGGTCATTCATTTAATTATTCTGATCGCCTGGTATTAACCCTTTGCTCTCGGCACCTTTTCGGCAACTCGACGCTACTTTTTAACGAAAACGTACATCCTTGAAACGTATACAGTATAATTTTAGAACCAAGTAAGCAATTGTAATGAAATTTGTTTTTTTATGAATTTGTGGACATTAAAGAACACATATTTACAAAAAAATATCACAAATTTTTTCTATTCTACGCTTAAGTACGAACTGAGATCTTGTAAATTTTTCTTCATTCGGTTATCAGATTTCTTTATTATCGTATCAAGTTTCCCACTTCATTGAGCCACAACCTTGTAGCTTTGGACCCCTAATCCACTATATCTACAAATCCCTCAACGGATCAGAGAAGTGTACAGTCCGTCGTGAACGCATTTCGCACGTTCCTTTTCGACGTGTACAACGGTCGATTTAGTTATCATACATCTTGTTAATTTCAGCACATTTCGATTAATTTCTTTGTGACATTTTAACAGAAAACTACAGGAGAACAAGTGTTTCTTAAAAAAATTGCGGTGGAATAATTTCATTGTCCGTAATCGCTAACAAACTATCACGTCTCCTCAGAGGGGACAACCGAGTATATGCTAGACTTACGTTGTCCCCTCAGAGGGGACAGCCGAGTGCAAAGGGTTAATCGTGTTGGGTAAAAATCATCATAAGACTCTCGCAGCAGCTATACAGGGTGTGCACATCTGCGCCCCATAATACATCACACATCGGCTATTACGATTTTTCGGATATACTTTAGCAAATCGTTGTTATTAAACTAGTGCTGTTCACGAAAAATATTTATACCACAAATTATATCTGAATTAGCTTCCGAATATTGCATAACGTAGGGTACTCACATCACATTTTATAGAAACAGTTATTTTGGATCGACCAATGAACAAACGGAAAAATTGTTAAATTCTGACTTTCTTTCTCTTTGTGGTCATTCATTTAATTATTCTGATTGCCTGTTACAACTCGGTAAGACAATCATTAGATGAAGCATCATAAAAGGAGCGCAGCGAGTATAAAGGACATGAACGTGTGTATATTAAGAACATCATGTCTACATACATACATATATCTAAAAGAAAACATCTGATAATTAATAATAAATAGTGTTTGATTACAAACAAAATGAATATTTTATTCACAAGAAAAAGTCAACAGAGATCATCTAAAGAACTATTCTGTAACCCGTGAACAATTTTAAATAGTCTTATTTTTTTTTCCAACTCATATCGCTGCCCCTATGGCGTCAAATACAGAATATGGGAAGAATATAGAATGTATGGGGAAGGTAATATGCCCTTTTCAATATAATTAAAATCTCTAAATTGCTGAGTTCCTCTAGAAAAGAATTTTTTATTAAATAAGCGCCGGTTTAGATATTTTTTAACTTGTTTATATATCATATCGAACAGGTTGCAAAAGTTGCGTAATGTAGGGTATGGACATTGTTTATAAAACGGTTACATGGGATCGACCAATGAGCAAACAGAAAAATAATTAAGTTCTGTCTCTTTGTGGTCATTCATTTAATTATTCTGATTGCCTGATATTACTAATCTCCTATTGGCTTTATAAAAGCGAACTTCGACAACAAAATGATGAGAGAGAAAGAATTTTTTGCCATTTTTGTATTTAAGGTTGCCTTCTTGTCTGTTTGATTGCAACGCATTTAACTCAACAACTTTTCTAATGCTGGGAATCCTGCTAATGTCCTTTACTTTCTCTTCTTATCTCACGTTCCTATACGACAGTTGTGTTATTTCAGAACAAGGAAAATTTCAATGAAAAATCACTCACTGACTTATACTGACTAAATCTTTTTGAGCTATTTTTATAAACTTTTTCAATCAGCTTTCTAGTTTAAATCCCCTCAATTCCTGAAATATTTTCAATTTCATATGAATTACGTCTGAAATCGTTGCAAGAATAGGAGACAAGAAATTGTAATAAGTCGCCAGAGATCTACATTATTGGCACATAACAGATAGGCCGCAAAAATTGCATATGGTAGGGTATTCACATTTCTTAAAACAGTTATTTGTGATCGACCAATGAACAAACAGAAAAATATTTAAAATCTCTCTCTTCCTATTTTTGTGGTCATTCATTTAATTATTCTTATCGCCTGGTATTAATCGTGTTTGGTAAAAGATGTAATAAGAGTGGAGCAGCAGGGCGTGCACGTCCGTACATGGTAAACCCCTATATAGCCTTAACACATCGCATCCCTAATTGACTACTATGATACATTTTTAGAAAATAATTTTTAGTAAACCAGTGCTGGTCAAGAAAAATTTTTATATTCCAAATTATATCTGAGTTAGCTTGCGAATATTACATACTGTAGGATACTCACAAATTTTTAGGAACAGTTATTTGGGATCGACCAATGAAAAAAGAGAAAAATATTTAATCTTTCTTTCTTCCTATTTTTCTGGTCATTCATCTAATTATTCTGCTCGCCTGGTATTAATCGTGTTTGGTGAAAATCATCATAAAACTTGCACAACTCATACTCATACAGGGTGTGCAAGTAAGTGCAAAAAGTAAAATAATTAAACTTATTGAGGAATGTGGTATATGAAGGAAGTGCCATCTATTAGGCGATAGCTGAGCGCTGAGATCATTGCAATAGTTATGAGTGAAACAATGTATTTTTTTTATTTTTATAAACATTTTATTCATATTTATTTATAAATTGTATAACAAATAACAAATATATATGTATGTATATAACAAATAACAATATTGTTATGTTATTAATGTTTTTATTTTAGTTTTCGATCATTTTTTCTTTTTTAATTATTTATAAATTAATTGTTTACCAAATAACAAATTAAAAGTATTAGTAGTTCGATATACAGTGGGCAGCAAAAGTCTTAGTACCCCAATATATTTTTGGACAATTTCATGAATTTTAACCAACAGTTTGTGTGAAAACTTGAAGTTTTTATATTTGTTTTACTAACTTATTTTTGTTTTATTATAAAACAAACAATTTTTTTTAACGTTTTCCACAAAACAAAAGAAAAATAAACAAAAGTTTCTGATGACTTCATGTTTTTGCACCGCAAAAGTGTAGGTACCTCTAAAAAGAAGAAGTCAGAGTAAATTAAATATTCAAAGACTAACATATGAAGATGTTATCCCAATATCTTTAGTAGGATATCCCTCCCTTAAGGTCAAGCCCTCCATTTAACCCATTTGAAATTGAATGTACAAGTTTTGTTTAGTGTTTTCTGGTGTAATTTTCCGCCATGCACTCCCATGAGCAAGTTTTTCGGTAGACTTTTGGTTAAGGTTTAGCGACTATGTAAGCGTTCTTTCCAATGATCTCCTAAATACTCTCTCCATAGTCATATCGGGACTTTGTGCAAGAGCATTAAGCCTGTGGCGACTTTGGTGGGCAAATCAAATCTTCACATTGGGAGAAGTATGATTGTGGATGAATTTGTTTTTTCGAATGTTTCCTCAATAAGTTGTAAACTGTCCACAGCTGGTGCCACAATATTGAACTTCCGCGTCCATGCTTAAATGTTTGATGCAATTTCTACGGATTAAGCTCCATATTTTTCTTTCTCCATACTTAAATGAGATTTTCAATAATGTGTGTATGTCTTTAGACGAGTCAGAATATGCCATTTTAACTCCCACGGATGTACTTCATTCAGCGTGGAGGAAGGAAATAAATGCAGAGCTCGATCTCAAGAAACGGTTTAACATGGTGGTGGTACTATAATGAGTATCGGCACTAGGCGTGGGCAGTTTTCAATTTAATAAGAGAGACGTATTATACAAACTGCTGGTTAAAATTCATGAATGTTCTAAAATTGTATTGTGGTATGAAGACTTTTGTTGTCCACTGTATGTATATTTTGTTTAAACATTCATTAATGGCTATGAATGGTTACATTTTTCAAGTGCTCACATTCACATTTAAAACTCTTTAAATACAAATAAAGATATTACAGTCAAAGAAAAAAGTCTTCGTATACCGCTCTATGTAAACTTTTATCCCGGTGATTTTTATCAAAGTAAAAAAGGTGTTCTAGCGTTTTTTATGCAGTTACAATTAAGAATGTTTGAAGACAAAAAAGGAATACAAAAAAATATAACATAGAAATTATTAGAAAACTACAAAAAAATTGGCAGCAAAAAAGCTGTAGACTTTTTTCTGTGACTGTATATCGTCTATTTAAAAAACAAAATCTTTAAAGAAAGCAATCAAATGTATTTTAAAAATATATCTCCTTTCAATGCACAAATTTTACGTACAGTGTTGTACTTACAGTGGAGAATAAAAGTCGTAGTACCCTAATATATTTTGTGTCTGTCTTTAGACGAGTCAAAATATATAATTTTAGTTCGTACGAATGTACTTTAGTATGGAGGAAAAAGAAATGAAGAATTCGATCTCAAGAAACGGTTAAACATGGTTAAACAGTTGGTTAAAATTCATGACATTGCTAAAATGTATTCGGAATGGTCAGACTTTTGCTGTCCACTGTATGTAGACTATTTTTTCTTTTTGGCTGTATGCTAAAGTAACAGAAATGCTTTGAATTTTTTGTGTTTTTTAGGTATTTTTTTTAAATGTTTTCGACAACTGTTGGTTTTTCTTAATTGTGCACGCCACGGTACATCACGGTATTCTTTCGGATCATCTTCTTTGTTTTGTTGCTGCTGGTATTGTTGCTGTTGTTGTTGCTGTTGCTGGCATAATTGCTACTGCTGCTGCTGTAACTGTTGCAGTTGTTGAGCATCTCATATTATCGTTTGTATGGTAATTATTGTCACCATTTACTGATTTACTCTGTCCTTGTCCATGGCATGATGTCCATTATATGAACCATTTTGTGCATAACCATTGGTTATTTCTATGACTGGATGATACAATTTCAGTAGCACAGGAGAAACCACTGATGTGCTATCGACAGACACGATGTGGCACGATTTCTCAAGCGCCGTGTATCGTCTACAGAATTGTTCTCTTCGTATTTGACTCTAAAAAGAGATAGAAAAACAAATATCGATAAAAATTTTCAAATTTCATATTTAAATACAGTCAAAGAAAAAGTCTACATACATCACAGTATGTTGAATTTTTTCCCGCTGATTTTTATTGCTATTAAAAAGTATATTATGGCGTTTTTAAAGGTATTTACAATTAAAAATGTTTGAAAAAAAGCGAATTTGAAAAAAATATAACGTATTATTATTGGGAAATAAACAAAATAATTAGAGGGAAAAAGTCTACATAAAACGGTGTATGTACACTTTTTTCTTTGACTGTATATAAAGAAGTATCTATTGTAATAAAACAGAACAAGCAAGTCAAAGTTGTTGTTTTAAACTCTATGTAAGTATACGATCTTAAAAAATAATCTGTATTGACTAGCATTCCAAGAAGTTAATGGGGATCTCGCTTAATCGATTTCTGGTCTGGTCTTTAGCTCTGATTAGTGAAGAATTGATCATCTATCAATGGAGTATGTATTCGTACGTTCACGTACATCCAAAATATACTTCCTGGTACTGGTCCTTATACAATAATTGTTCCAGTTGAGACATTCAATTCCACATATATTTTCAATATGTTTGCTTGCCACCAGCTCAGACATGTCTAATTGTATCGTGTAATTAGTGTAATTGTTAGAGACCAGATAGGATATTAACGATGTTCACTAGGTATATTGGAGGGGAGGATAAGCACATTCCATGCATTCATGTTTAAGAAGTAATGTTTGAAGTAGTCATTGAACGAAATAACTTTTGCTAGAAGTTTCGTTTGTCTTTCTCAAATTGGCCATAAAATCGATCAGATTGCTCACCATAACTTATTCTCATCAATATATCTGAGAGGATATCAATTTGTGAGAGACAGTTTAAACGATTCAAAGGATTTCATTCAGACACGGAACATCAAGGCAACAAAAAAATTATAATTATGGAATGACGGTTGTTTTTATCAATCTTAAGTCAAAACTTAGGTTTATACAGAGAGACGTTCAAATATAATTATTCCTGCCTACAATGAAATAGAAATGCCATATCATTTCTGGCGATAGAATATGATGAATACATTACAACAATTTGAAGTGCAGAAATCATAGATGGAGCCCAGATAAGATAATGATCTGTAATTGGTGTGAATACAAAACCCCTATAATTTTGAGCTGAAATAGAGCCAGAAGACTACAGGAGAAAGCGTATCCGAACATAATTTGTTGGTTTTAAGCAAACATTGGCCGAAAATCGTTGATGCCTCTGCTCCCGCTTTTGAACGATGCAGAACACTTTCACTTGGCATTCGAAAATTACTTTTTCTTTCGTTTTTCTTAACTTTGTAAGAACCTTCATTAGAGTTCAATACAACAAGGTGGTAAACCAATGAATTTCAAGAAATATTTTCAACACTCCAAGAACGTTGAAGACATGAAACAAAAAAGAAATCTTTTTTCAATTGAATGACGAATTGCTTCCATTTATAATGTATTGTTCGGTACAACAATGAAATTAAATGAAAAGAACATGTTTTCTTTGGTATGAGAATCTAAGAAATCATCATCAATATCGTCTTCGAAATCGGCAACTCACAACATTGGCAACATTTAAATACTGGTTGTAGATTTTTCTTCCATTTCGAATTCTTATTAATCATGGCAATTGGAAAAAAATATTTTTTAAATAAAAAAATACATACTAGACTAAATGCAATTGTTTAGCAATTTTGTTAGAATTTTTGTGAGAAAAATATAATGAAAGTAGCCTTAGAATGAATGACAACAAGTTATTTAAAGATTCGGTGCTCAGTTTACATAGTACATAAGTTATTAGGGATTTATATAAAATATTGGATATAAGTAGTAGCTTTAAGGTCAGTTTTTATTCCCCGTTAATTGGCTTTCGACAACAAATTGAATATCAGCTTGAGTGCTTTAAAATAAAACTTTATTATTCGACAGTTAAATGCAGTTCAACTATTGTACAAGAGGACGCTTTAAGTTAGTTGCTCAAAACAATAATCGAATAAGTAAGACAATAAATAATAAAAAAGTTAAAACAGAAAGAAAAAGAAAATTTTAAAAAAGGGTTTTAAAAGCAGACATTTATGGTTCAATTATAAAAAACAATTTAAATTTTGGTTTGCCTTTTTTATTGTTGAATTGTTTTTGTAATTTTTTATGGTTCTAGGTTTCCATAAACGAATTCAATTAATAAACAACAACAGAAAAAATATTTATAACCGATATATTCAGACACCCTTTAAACAAGTTTTTTTCGTTGGTTGTGCCTAAAAAGAAAACAAAAAAAAACATAAAAATCTGTAATTAAAATAATTAAAATGTAAAACATTTAAAAGTAAAGGAAATTATAAAATACAAGGAGTAGACATTAAAACACTGGACAAACCGATCTTGAGGCACGCTACAACTCTGTTAGATTTAAGTTCGCTGCACAAGGTAGTAAAGACCAGAGCTTTGGAGGGTATGGCTAGAGTATTGGGAGCCAATATGAAATTCATTAAATAATTCCGTGACTTAACTGACAGATGCTTAGCAACGAGACTTAGTAATAAAATGAATGAAGTAATATAGAAGCTGCATACATTTTTAAAAGAGGAAGCATTTTGTGATATACAGATGAGTCAAGAACAGCTCTGAGGAAAAGAGCGGTAGTTTTGAATCCCTGAATGAAACATTTGGAGTATATGGGAAAACTCAGATGAATTTCCCCAGCGAAAGTCTAGGCCATCAAAAGATGTGTTCAATTTCAAGTTAGGCGTCCATTCAAGCACATGGGGAGATAAGCTGAATCAGCTACGCAACAAAAATGGTATTAGCCTCTGCTGACTCCCAGGATATGTGAGAATTCACGGTAATAAGCAAATGACCTTGCGAGGAGGGAGCTTCTACGCTAATGTTGGAACCAGAACCTTTCTGTGGTGGGAGTACGGGGAGCAGAAGTTTGGAAAGGTCTACTCAACGAAAGGGATTAAAAGAGAACAAACGTGTTGGAAGCAATTAAAAATATTTGTTGAGAAATTACATCAGAAGAGATCTGAGTCATGGATTAAATTATCAAAAAATAACCTGAGGCTTTGACTCAAACTATACTTGTTCATTTGTTTAGGGGAGCACAATAGGTCATGTGGTCGCAGTGCAATAATATCTTCACGACAATAATAAGAATAATGCTATAATAATTGTATTTTTGTTACACAAGGCTTATCCACCCAGTCAGTTCGAAAATTTGAATTTGAAAAAACTGGCCACGTTTGGCTCAGTTTCACCGCATAAGCATGATATGTCCCAACGTTTCCATTTTATGAGAATTGGTTTGTACGATTTAGAAGTGGCAACTGTTCCAAGATGATGAAAACATAACTCCAGTATTGTTGTCATACTTAAGAAAATTTTGCAAAACCAGCAATTACATGACGTTTGCAAATTCATCTGACAGCAAAGAAATTGTGGACTACGCGGCATGTAGTCGTGAGTATTTAAGAACAATTCTCTCCACTTGAAAGCTATGAAAAGTAGTCATTTTGCATTAATTCCCTGTTTTTGTAAGACGAGCGATTTCAGAAGTTACTTATATTTTTATGGAAAACCTAAAACAAAATTGAGTGCTAACGTGTAAAACCGTTCGTCTTACAAAAACGGGACCTAAATTTTTGCACTCCAATTTCTTTTTCAAGCCCAGCTAACCACCCAAATTAATTCCAAAACTTAATATCGGTGATGCCCACACAATGTTCTATATTTGATGAGAATAGAGTATTCCTATATAATATCGGCTGATGTCATTAGACGAGCACAGAGGGACTTTTCAAAAAAAAAAAATGGAAAAGGGTTTCCATATTTACTGGTCCTCTGACTTTCAATTTAGTTCCGAAAATTTTGAAGTCAAAGATACAACTCTCTCTTCCCGACCAGTCATTGAAAAAGTTAATGAGTAAATGGATGAAAAATGTGGAGAGATAGAGATAGTGGTGGCACTAAACATGATCGTTTGCAGTCACTGGAAAAGTGCCGAGTAACCAATCAGAGTGAAGTTATTAAGTGTCACGTTTATGTAAGACAGACAATTTGTAAGTTACAAACTTTACAATGAATCAAAAATAGTCAACCAATTTGCTTTTATTTCATGCATAAATATTATATCTTCTTAAATATCAAGAATATTCAAACGAAAGACGTTATGAAACCAAATTTGGTCTTTAAGGATATAATTATTGCAACAAAACTTAAAACCCTTACTTACGCCATAACAACACAAAATTTCTAAAAAGAAATTCTAAATGTTTGAAGTCCCATCAGGTTTTTTTCTTTAAAAACTCAAATGACTGTATAGAGCGTTGTAACATAAACTGTTTTGATTACAGAAACAAAAATATTTAAAAACCACAATATAAAGGCTCAAATAAATGGTAATTCACTTAGCTTTACAATGGTAATTTACACTGGCAACGAAACTGAGGCATGTGATTTGGTCGTGTAAATCTGTTAAAGTGAT
The DNA here is from genome assembly GCA_958299815.1 of Sarcophaga carnaria. Classification (NCBI taxonomy): domain Eukaryota; kingdom Metazoa; phylum Arthropoda; class Insecta; order Diptera; family Sarcophagidae; genus Sarcophaga; species Sarcophaga carnaria. Next base: position 94,324,460 of record OY283149.1, read on the forward strand.
ATGGAACATGTTGTTAGCTATAGAGAGGTTTTTATAGACATAAGTGAGAAACAGGCTGCCTTGTTGTAGTAAGCAGACATTTGGATTTAATTCCGAGCGGAACACTCTTTCACTGTAGCTTAGGTTCCAAAAAAAAAAACACCCGAAAAACATACCACAAGACAATAGTCGTGGCAAAAACAAATTCTTTCAGTCCTATACAATATAGTCAGGCAGTCAGTTAGTCAGTCAGTCACAAACAGCTAATATAGAGAGATTTAACAACACATTTCGTCTACGATTTTGTTAACCGTTGTTTTTATCTCATTTCCATACGGAAGCAAAAACTGTAAGAGATAAAAGGACGAGAGAGAGAGAGAGAGGGACAAAGTGATATCCGACGAGAAAAATTTGCAATTCGGAGTAACGTTGTAAAAAAGTGTAGAAATTTTAACAAAAAACTGGCAGAAACTATGAAAAAAGAATAGAAAAAGAAATCTTCAATGAAATGTTGTGATTGTATTCGGTTCATTCACAAAACTAAACAAATATGGAAAACGTAAAGGGAAAACAAGCTTTTCACTATAGCATGGCTGATGCTCTTATGTCGTTTATAAATCGTTTTAGCTATCAAATATAGGGGATTGTACTACTTTATCTTGAAGGGTTTGTAATTAGCATTCAGGCTAGGCATTGTAAACTAAGAGGACATTTCTACAGAATAAAAGTAATTTCAAGTATAATACGTAGATTCTGTGATGTTTTATATTCAACCATCAGAACAAAGACTTCCAACACGTAAGGAAGTACGATCGAGAGAGAGAGATAGAGAGAGAAAGAGAGTAACCAGATGGCACACCAAATAGCACTCAGAGGTTAGGCAGAACAGCAGCTCAGTAGAAGAAGAATTTATATAGAAACTCTATATAGATCGTCTGGTCATTATATTGTACTCTTCACAACAATGAATTACAATATCTTGTCATTATTTTTACCACCGATTACTCTTCAGACGATTGCAATATATTTTTGCGATCTTCCAAACATCTCTTCTCATCAGCTCTCAATCTGATATTAAATACTGTTTGTAGAGAATTGACTACAATATTAAGATAATATCATGAAGGCTGGTATTACTAAAGGTATCTTAGATTGATCATAATTTATTATCAGTAAGGATAACTTTCAACTGTAGTAGACAGCTATTATAGGATTGATCACACCATATGTTATCGAATTGTCTACTGTTCGTTACGAATCAGGAAGACTATAATCGATCCATAAAATAAGAGACAATCCATAAAGTAAGGTGTAAACTAACCATATGAGATTTTACCACTTCCTAATTGATTACTGCAAGAGAAGTAGTGTAGTCGTTAAAGGGCTTGACTATTAACTCGAGCAAACAGTCCATCAATAGAATTCCGTAACCATCCAGAGAGAAAAACATTAAAAACAAATCTCATTACAAGTTCGAAGTGTGCCACATCTTGGAAAAGAGTAAAACTCAATTAACAAAGTTCTTAATTATTACGCTCCACACAAAAAGCCAATACATTTTCAAAGAGGGCTTGGTTTTCAGTCGCCAAATTCTGGTAGGTAGTACGTTGGCTTATTAGTCGAACTTCAAACCTCAGCTGAGACGTTTCAAATTAAGCGAAATATGGAAATGAAAAAAATTTCTTTCGACGAATTCCTCTCAGTAGCCTTCAGCCAACAGCTCTGAGTGTAAAAACAGTTATGAAAAGTTTTTCAAATTTGGCGTTTGGAGTTCACGTTGAACTGTTGGTCCCCGTTGCTTTTGGATATAATTAACACACAACATGGGTTGTGTGAGAAACTAAGTTGTAATCCGGTCTAAAGGGTAGTAATGATCAATTAGGTAACCCTATCAGCATAGAACCTAATTAGCTTAATTACCCGTTTAGCTTAATAAATTTGCAACAAAAGAAAAGAATTAAGAAGGGCGGCATGCTTTGTGACAGGTCTATAGTTCTTAAAAAAGCAAAAGGATTAAAAACGAATATTATACACCAACGACTGAAAAGGAAAAACTGTCATTATATTTTACTCTAAGAAGTTCTTGTTTAGGGAATTGAAAATTCGTTTTTCATTGCCTCAAAGCCTATAAACGTAAAATTTATGGGAATTCTACTTGTAGAGCAAAAAAAAAGGCATTTTCGCCTGTAATAATCTCGTTTATCATACCATTGTCCTAACCAGACAGAAAGAGATTCACCAACATGAAAAAAAAGAAAATGCCATACAAAGTTCATCTGTATTTGTGGAAATTCATTCATCACTCCTATTCATCCCAGCCTTTTCAACCATCACATTAATACCAGCCAGCCAGCAACAAATATTTGTAAACGTAAAGCGAATAAAAAAATTTAATCTTTTTTTCTAAAAAAAGCAAACAAATATAGGAAAAGTTTTTTATTTTTGTTTTGCCAGTTGATGGCAGAAAAAATCTCTCTGCTTTGAAAAGACTACTTTCTTTTATGCCGTCTGATAATGGTCGGGTGTGAAGCTGCCTCATGTATGTACGCAAAGGAACATATGGACAGAAGGACGACACATGCACACACATCATACACAGTTATACAAAATATAAAAGTTCAAGCTTTTGTAAGCGTGTAATTTGTACTCAAATGAAAAGAAAAAAAGAAGAAGCAATAGAATGTAGTGCCGGCAAATAATGAAATGAATTCTCGTAATACGTGTATAGCAGTAGTTGGAATAGAAAATCCAAGGATACGATATTGCTTAAGAAAAGGTGACCAATTGAATTCAATAAGAAATAAATCCTAAGTTCCTTAGCAACTATTCGGTTGCGAGCTTTCTCCTCACCCTCATACATTAAAACTCTTTATTCTGAAAATGGCTATTCACGTCACTTTTGGCTGTGTTTAAAGGGATCCTTTGTAAACTCTTTACCCATGCAATAATATTGGAATTGGTATACCTGGCACAGGACAAGGTAACCGGACATTATTTGCAAATAATAATGGACTTCGAAAAGGTTATATCTTTTCCAATTTTCAGCATTTCGATCCTGTGCTTGCAGTTTGTGATTATTAGATCCAAAGACGGTGATTAGAGTTTAAAAGCCCTATTCATCTCCTTTTAAAATAGTTGCTTGTCAGTCGAGTGTGTTTCGCTTGCACACCAGCCGCGATATGTATACCATAATGTACACGCTAATCGTGATATAGGATGCAAGAAGAGTCTGTCCTACAGCGGCAAGTAGTATGTTTATGGGGTTTTGGGGTCACTTATTCCATACAAAATTTGGTGCATGCCTGCTTCTTCTTGTTCCTTTATTTTGTATTGCTTTTCGAATGATTGGACGGACAGAATGAATGTGTGCACGTATTATCATACTCAATGCTGAAAAAATAGAAAAGGGATCTACACCTATATAGTTGTTGTGTGTTTTTTATTTTATTTTTTGTATATTTAATTAGAAGGATCTTTAATTTTAAATGTGATAAGAAAGAGATGAACACCTGTGTAAAAATTTTTTTTTGTGTGATTTAATTTGAAGGATCTGTAATTTTAAGATGATAACAAATTCTTGGCACGCACTGCTCATGATCACAGGTAGAAGAAATAGAAATATAAACTAATAAGAAAGGGTAGGTTGGTTGTGCGGTTGTTTTTAATTTGATGAGAAAGAAATGTATAGTTTTTTTTCACGTATAAGTATAAGTAATATCTGTTTTCACATAATTGAATTTACTGATTGATCTACAACACCCCAAAGTATAAATAGACTTGTTTTTAAGGATTTAGAATTTTTTAGTTTTACTGTTTTAAATAAATGAAATTATAGAATAAAGGGATTAATTAAAACAAATTAGTTTTTTAGGTATACATATTTTATTTTTAGATTTTGTTATTTTGTACAATACAATACATATATCTATTTAATATAATAATAGTTAAACATTCGTTTATACATATTAAATAGCTTAAGTGTTAACAAATATTTGTCATAAAATGTTTGGCATCTGCAAATGTCAAAAGATTCTGAATAAATTTTGCACAATAATACAAACGTATGACATATTAATACATACAAATGGATTACTTATTTTACTAATGTTACATATTCTTAGTTCATTTATAAGTTTCATAAATAAATCTATATGTTTTATTAATAGTTCTTCCACTTCAGCTGATGTTACCATTTTTGTTCCCCTTCTTTAAAAATTGAATAGTAGGTTGTGTTAGTGCGGGACGATGTACTCTGAATTATTTCATTTTAATTTATATTTATTGAATAAAAATTTTAAACACAAGTGCCCACAATTAAATGTATTAAATTTTTGTTTTCGTTCATAATTATATTCAATAGGAAATTTTAAGTAGTTGACAATCTCAAGTGGTGGTTGTAAGTTTCCAAAGCTATCAAAGTATTCCTTATAGTTGTGGTTTTTATAATATGCTACCCAATGTGTTCCCATACCATTTGAATCATCTAAATTAACAATGCCGCATTCTTGTTTGAATGGTTTTTCAGGTAAAGAATCACGCATGAAAGCACCCCTAAAATGTTTGAGATGTCTTCCATATTTATTCAAATCCAAATCTGTTAATGGGCGATTGGGAAGGTTATCTAATAGTTTTTTGGAGCTGGACTATAGTAGAGACCATATCCAGTTTTATATGGTTTGAGGTACAACCCTTTACCCATTGCAATTGATTCCATATATCTATTATGACGGTTAGCTTCAGCCAATTGTTCTTTTCCATTTTTGATAGCATTTACTGCTTTGACAATAGCGGATCCTCCGCTTGCCAAACCACCAAGCGCTGACAATGCTGTTAGTACGGGAATAAGTGGAAGAAATCCTCCAATTTTCGGTACAGGTATAACTCTCGGTATTATAATGTCTGCTCGCTTTTTCCCTTTAAAATTTGAATGAATAGCCTTTTGAGCTATTTTAACAGCATCATTTATATCAAGGGGTTTCTGTTCTTTCAATTGTTTTAAAGTTTTTCTCACAGTAGCTGTGAATAATTTCTTATTACAGTTATTCATTTTTCCTTTTCTTTCCTTATGTCTCTGCTCCTTCAAACCTAATCCAAATTTCACTTTAGCTTTCATAGCGTTTGTCACAAACCACGCGTTAGCACGTTCTTTAATATCACTATCTTTAGATTTAACTCGTTGCCAGGCTTTTTCAGCTAATATTTGATCTGCTTGATGTCTTGTGTCTATATCTTTTGATTGTGAATATGCAATATCGTGCTCTCTACAAGCTGCGTCTAATAAATTTATACCCTTATATCCTCTTGCTAAACGTTTTTCAAGTTTTGTACCAGGTCCACAAAACTGATAACCAGGTAGATGTAATTCAACAGGTACTTTATTTATTAAGTTGTTTACAAATCCTCTTCTCATCTTACACTGGCTGAGGTTTTGTTTTGACCCTAGATTATAACAATTTTTTTTTCGTTACTTTTATACCTCTTCGCAAAAATAGCTGAAATCAAGACGATCTCCTATATATACAGCAATTTATATGATTTCAGTATGTTAATTTTTTGATATTGATTTTGATCTGCTTTGTATCTGATCACGATCTACTTTACATCTGATCACGATCTGCTTTGTATCTGCTCACGATCTACTTTATATCTGATAACGATCTACTTTTTTGGTTTTTGGTTTTGTCTATTTTAATTTAATTTTTTTATTTTTTTTTTTTTGACATTACCATGTTTTAGGTATACATGTTCTACCTCAATGTTTAAATTGTTTATTTGATCAGCTAGATCATCATGTATTTGTGTTATATGTTTTTCGATTACGATATTTTTTGTTTTTATGGTTATATTTATTAAAACCTTCTCCAAATTTATTAATATAAGACATTTCTTTCACTCTTCTAATAAATTATGTTAGCTTCTTTAAGTTCTTCGATAATAGAGATTATTTCGTTTTGATGATTGTTGTGACCAGAACCTTCCGATGAAAGAAGTAAACGTAGTCTGTCAACTAGTTCATTAGGATCATCCCAATGTATGTAATTTGATCTCAGATTATTTTGTAATTTTAGCATTAAACCACTGCCTTTTGTTAAAATGTTTGTTGTTGTTTCGAATAAATGTTTAATTATTCGTATATATTTGAAGGCTCGTGTTCCTTTCACTTGTTCATTAGGTTCATAGCGACGTTTCTGTGCATTGGTATTAATTAAAATCTCTTTATATTTTTTCAAATCATTTTTAGAATAATGGAGAGGTTTTTTATGAAATACTAGTTCAAATAATCCAGGCGTCATTTTCAATTTCATATTCCCTATCTGCATAGTATTATCTCTATTAAATATTAATTTTTCCTTGCCATATCTCCAACTACCGTCTACATCTTGATTAAAACCATAAATTTTATCCAATTGCTTATTATTAATAAGTGTTTGTATATTTTCAAATAATGGAGAGCTTTTCGTCAGCTTTAAATATTGTTTTCTTTCCAAGTTCTTGATACATGTACTTGATACAGGTCTATTATGGTCATAGTTTTTTTCACCATCATTATCATCAGTTGAAATATTTTCATACTGAAAATCGTTATTATCACCGTTTACATCATCGTAATCATCGTCATCATCAATAGTGTTGTCTATATCTTTATGCTTATCTTCAAGTTTTCCGATGATTTCATTATCACCATTTACGTCATAGTAATCTTCCTCATCATCAATAGTGTTGTCTGTATCCGTATGCTTATCTTCGAGTTTTCCAATGATTTCATTATCACCATTTACGTCATAATAATCTTCGTCATCACCTATAGTGTTGTCTACATCCTTATGCTTATATTCAAGTTTTGGGATGTTTTCATTATCATCATTTACATCATCATGATCATCGTCATCATTAATAGTGTTGTCTATATCCTTATATTTATCTTTAAGTTTTCCAATGATTTTTTTAAGTGGTTTTGTTATTGGTTGAAAGGTATCTTCTAATAAATTAACTCTATCTATTTGATTCATTTTAATATTTTTTAACTTTTTCTTTAGAACAGCCCTTGTCTTTACAAGATCTTCCAACACTTTATTATGGTAATTTTTAGACATTATAATAATTTTTTTATTGAATTTGATCTGGTTATGATCTGCTCGCTATCTGATTATGATCTGCTTTGTATCTGATTACGATCTGCTTTATATCTGATCACGAACTGCTTGCTATCTGGTCACGATCTGATTTATACCTGATCACGATCTGCTTGATGGCTTGTGTCTATATCCATTGATTTTGAGTACGCTATATCGTGCTTTCTACAATCTACATCCAATAAATTATTCCTTTATTTCCTTTATTCTTGCTATTCGTTTTGAAGTTTTGTATCAGGTCCACAAAACTGATAAACAGGTGGATGTAATTCAACATATAATTTGTTTATTAAGTTGTCTACAAATCTTCTTCCAATCTTACACTGATTAGGTGTTTTTCTTTTGACTGTAGTTTATAACCATTTTTTTTTTTCATTGCTTTCATACCTCTTCGCATGAAACACTACACCAGCTATACCTGCTATACCAGCTATACCAGCTATATCAGCTATACCAGCTATACTAGCAAGCTGTACAATCTATACTAGCTATACTAGCAAGCTGTGCACAGAGGGAAGGTGGCTTTTTCTTTGCTATCGCAAATAGTCAGGGAGCAGGAAGTTGACGTAGCTGTTATAAGCGAACAGTATGCATCTAAAAATAGCGGATTCTGGCTGGGTGATGAAACATCTACAGCAGCTATATGGATAACGGATAACCAGGGCCCCCGACCGAGAAGATCTGGTAGGGGGGATTGTTTCACCTGGATACAGTTTGACGAGATTACTCTAATGAGTTGTTATCTGACTCCCAATGATGACGTGGGAACCTTTGAGGAGAAATTGGCCAGAATCGAGGATACAATAACGCAGATTGGCGGCAACCTCATAGTGGCAGGCGACTTTAACTCCAGAGCTGTAGAGTGGGGAATGCGGAATACCAACCCAAGAGGCAGACGAATTGTGGAGATGGCAGCTCGAACCGGCCTGATCTTCGCGAATTTGGGGAACGTATCTACCTTTAGACGACCGGGATGCGAGGGCACTATCCCTGACATAACTATGGTCTCGGAGAGCATATGTCACAGAGTCAGGGACTGGAAGGTATTGGAAATATATACGGGTAGTGATCATCAGTACATATCGTACACCTTTGCTTCGAGAAATAGAGGAGAGGAGAACAATTACACTCCGAACAGTAGAGGATGGGATGCACGAAAATTGGATAAAAACCGGCTGATCTTGGAGGTTGACAGATTGTGTGGCAGTATTGAGCTCTCGGACGACGCGAGGACGAGAGTAGAACAAACTATGAAGATAATAGGACGCGGGTGTAGGAAGGCAATGCCCTTGTTGAGACCCCCGAATAGCAGGAGGAAGGCTGTGTACTGGTGGGACGAAAATATTGCAGCACTCAGGCGAGAGTGTCTACGACTACGACGGAGGTACACTAGAGCTAGACCCAACGGACCGGCCGTTGACGAAATGCGATTATACAAAGAGGCAAAGAAATCTCTGAAGGAGGCGATATCGCGCAAGAAAAAACAGGCGTTCCAGGAACTACGCGATGACATAAACCTAAACCCTTACGGATTAGGATACAAAATTGTAATGGACAAACTGAACAGGAGGAAACCAGTGGGAATTATGGACGAACGAGTTATGAGAAATATAGTGGATACACTATTCCCTACTCATGAATCGAGGATCGAACAACGGCAGAATACACTCGGTATAGAATTCTTACCATTTACCGAAGAGGAGCTGAAAATAGCTGCAGCCGGACTAAAACCCGGCAAGGCACCGGGGCCCGATGGCATCCCGCCTGAGGTAGTGCGGGAAATTGCCGATCAAAGACCGCAACTCTTACTGGGAATGTACAACGCGTGCCTAAGAGAATGTATTTTCCCCGAAATATGGAAGAAACAACGATTGGTGTTAATAAGCAAGGGAAAGGGCGACCCGGAGCACCCATCCGCGTACAGGCCACTGTGCATGCTGGATACGTCAGGAAAGCTGCTCGAGAGGCTTTTGAAGCCACGGCTTACCGCTGCTATTGAGGATAGAGGAGGACTGTCTGCCCGGCAATATGGTTTTCGACCCGGTCGGTCAACAATTGGCGCTTTGAGAGAGGTGACTGAAGCAGCAATGGTCACACAACGTGGGAGTCACTTTAAGAGGCCTGTGGTACTGCTTGCCACTTTGGACGTCAAAAACGCGTTTAACAGCCTTAGATGGAGCGATGTACTGGATGCTTTGGAGAACAATTTCTCTGTGCCACATTACATTCTGGCCATGATAAGTAGTTATTTGAGTAACAGGCAGCTGGTGTATAGCACAAGCTCGGGATCAAGAGTGAAACAAGTAACATCTGGAGCGGCACAAGGATCTATCCTCGGCCCCGACCTGTGGAACGTTAGCTATGATGGAATTCTGAGGGAGGATATGCCGGACGGAACTTTCTTGGTTGGATACGCAGACGATATCGCAGCTGTTATCACGGCCAGGAACACGGAAGAGGCACAACGAAAATTGAGACGCGTTATGCTAAGGACAAAAGCATGGTTGGATTCCCACGGCCTAGACCTGGCCATGCATAAAACGGAATTGCTGCTAATCACTGGTCGTCGTATCCCCTTGCATGTGGACATGAGCATTGGAAACGAGACAATTAGGACCGAGAGCTCGGTGAAATACCTAGGAATAAGGCTGGACCCCAGACTGACATTCTCGTATCAGATTCAGTACTCGGCTAACAAAGCCCAGAAGATCGTCGGACAGCTCAGCAGATTAATGGCGAATATTGGAGGACCGCTACCGGCGAGACGGAGACTCCTGATGGATGTTGGAAACAGCATTATGCTTTATGGGAGCGAAATTTGGGCCGAAACACTAGATGTTAAGAAGAGGGCAAACTCACTTGTATCGGTACAGAGAACGGCTGCATTGCGTGTCGCGTCGGCGTACCGTACAGTGTCCGCTCCGGCCGTACTGGTGATAGCGGGTATAATCCCTGTGGATCTGCTGGCGGCAGAGCGGATGGAGATTTATAAGGCGAAATCGGCTGGAAATCATATAACCGGTTACTTCAGGGAAAACACCATTTCAAAATGGCAACAACGATGGAACGAGGAGGATAGAGGAAGATGGACCGCGAGACTTATCCCGGACATAAGGCCATGGATCGGTCGGAAATTTGGAGAGATAAACTACTACGTTACACAGATGCTATCGGGTCACGGATATTTTAGGAAATATCTGCACAGAATGGGCAAGGCCGCCTCCCCTTACTGCCTGTACGAGGAAGGGGAGGTAATTGATGACGCAGAGCACACTGTTTTCGAGTGTGCACGCTGGCAGAGCTATCGCTCTGTACTGACGTCAATAGTCGGAACGATCACAGCCACTAATATTGTCGGCGTTATGACTGCGAGTAGTGAAAATTGGACCTCCGTAGTGAATTACATAGAGCGCATTCTGAGACGGAAGAAGATAGATCTTGAAGCTGCAGAACGAGTAAGCATGTCGGCATAGGTGATACTGTCACACGTGCCGGGCGTAACCGAGACGATGATCTAGACGAAAGGAATAGTGGAGACGCTTAGATGACTCCTCAACTTTCGATTCGCAATCCGGACGCGGATATGAACATGAAGGGGCCAAAGGGCCAAAAGGACTCCACTCCGAAGTAATACCACCGTAGTTCCGGAGTGGGTACAAACAAGTCCACAGGAGACGAGGGGGGGATTTAGTGGGTGAGGGCCCCACACACGGAGGATGTGACGACTTCCTCTATGGTGCGGTTAGGTACATTTGCCCCTCCTCGGCGAAAAAAAAAAAAAAAAAAAAAAAAAAAATACTAGCAAGCTGTACAATCTGTACTAGCTATACTAGCAAGCTGTACAATCTGTACTAGCTATACTAGCAAGCTGTACAATCTGTACTAGCTATACTAGCAAGCTGTACTAGCTATACTAGCAAGCTGTACTAGCTATACTAGCAAGCTATACAATCTGTACTAGCTATACTAGCAAGCTGTACAATCTATACTAGTTATACTAGCAAGCTGTACTAGCTATACTAGCAAGCTATACAATCTGTACTAGCTATACTAGCAAGCTGTAGTAGCTATGTCAGCTATACCTGCTATACCTGCTATACCAGCAAGCTGTAGTAGCTATGTCAGCTATACCTGCTATACTAGCAAGCTGTAGTAGCTATATCAGCTATACCTGCTATACCTGCTATACCAGCTATACCTGCTATACCAGCTATATCAGCTATACCAGCTATACCAGCTATACCTGCTATATCAGCTATACCAGCTATACCAGCTATACCAGCTATACCAGCTATACCAGCTATACCTGCTATACCAGCTATATCAGCTATACCAGCTATACCAGCTATACCTGCTATATCAGCTATACCAGCTATACCAGCTATACCAGCTATACCAGCTATACCAGCTATACCAGCTATACCTGCTATATCAGCTATACCAGCTATACCAGCTATACCTGCTATATCAGCTATACCAGCTATATCAGCTATACCAGCTATACCAGCTATACCAGCTATACCAGCTATACCAGCTATATCAGCTATACCAGCTATACCAGCTATACCAGCTATACCAGCTATACCAGCTATACCAGCTATACCAGCTATACCAGCTATATCAGCTATATCAGCTATACCAGCTATACCTGCTATACGTGCTATACCAGCTATACCTGCTATACCAGCTATACCAGCTATACCAGCTATACCAGCTATACCTGCTATACCAGCTATACCAGCTATACCAGCTATATACCAGCTATAGCAGCTATACCAGCTATATACCAGCTATAGCAGCTATAGCAGCTATATACCAGCTATAGCAGCTATAGCAGCTATATACCAGCTATAGCAGCTATAGCAGCTATATACCAGCTGCTATAGCTGCTATATACCAGCTATAGCTGCTATAGCTGGTATAGCTGGTATAGCAGGTATAGCTGGTATAGCTGGTATAGCTGGTATAGCAGGTATAGCTGGTATAGCTGATATAGCAGGTATAGCTGGTATAGCTGATATAGCAGGTATAGCTGGTATAGCTGGTATAGCTGGTATAGCTGGTATAGCAGGTATAGCTGGTATAGCTGGTATAGCTGGTATAGCAGGTATAGCTGGTATAGCACGTATAGCAGGTATAGCTGGTATAGCTGATATAGCTGATATAGCTGGTATAGCTGGTATAGCTGGTATAGCTGGTATAGCTGGTATAGCTGGTATAGCTGATATAGCTGGTATAGCTGGTATAGCTGGTATAGCTGATATAGCTGGTATAGCTGATATAGCTGGTATAGCTGATATAGCAGGTATAGCTGGTATAGCTGGTATAGCTGATATAGCAGGTATAGCTGGTATAGCTGGTATAGCTGGTATAGCTGGTATAGCTGGTATAGCTGGTATAGCTGATATAGCAGGTATAGCTGGTATAGCTGGTATAGCTGATATAGCTGGTATAGCAGGTATAGCTGGTATAGCAGGTATAGCTGATATAGCTACTGCAGCTTGCTAGTATAGCAGGTATAGCTGACATAGCTACTACAGCTTGCTGGTATAGCAGGTATAGCAGGTATAGCTGACATAGCTACTACAGCTTGCTAGTATAGCTAGTACAGATTGTATAGCTTGCTAGTATAGCTAGTACAGCTTGCTAGTATAACTAGTACAGATTGTATAGCTTGCTAGTATAGCTAGTACAGCTTGCTAGTATAGCTAGTACAGATTGTACAGCTTGCTAGTATAGCTTGCTAGTATAGCTAGTACAGATTGTACAGCTTGCTAGCATAGCTAGTACAGATTGTATAGCTTGCTAGTATAGCTAGTACAGCTTGCTAGTATAGCTAGTACAGATTGTATAGCTTGCTAGTATAGCTAGTACAGCTTGCTAGTATAGCTAGTACAGATTGTACAGCTTGCTAGTATAGCTAGTACAGATTGTACAGCTTGCTAGTATAGCTAGTACAGATTGTACAGCTTGCTAGTATAGCTAGTATAGATTGTACAGCTTGCTAGTATAGCTGGTATAGCTGATATAGCTGGTATAGCTGGTATAGCAGGTATAGCTGGTGTAGTGTTTCATGCGAAGAGGTATGAAAGCAATGAAAAAAAAAAATGGTTATAAACTACAGTCAAAAGAAAAACACCTAATCAGTGTAAGATTGGAAGAAGATTTGTAGACAACTTAATAAACAAATTATATGTTGAATTACATCCACCTGTTTATCAGTTTTGTGGACCTGATACAAAACTTCAAAACGAATAGCAAGAATAAAGGAAATAAAGGAATAATTTATTGGATGTAGATTGTAGAAAGCACGATATAGCGTACTCAAAATCAATGGATATAGACACAAGCCATCAAGCAGATCGTGATCAGGTATAAATCAGATCGTGACCAGATAGCAAGCAGTTCGTGATCAGATATAAAGCAGATCGTAATCAGATACAAAGCAGATCATAATCAGATAGCGAGCAGATCATAACCAGATCAAATTCAATAAAAAAATTATTATAATGTCTAAAAATTACCATAATAAAGTGTTGGAAGATCTTGTAAAGACAAGGGCTGTTCTAAAGAAAAAGTTAAAAAATATTAAACTGAATCAAATAGATAGAGTTAATTTATTAGAAGATACCTTTCAACCAATAACAAAACCACTTAAAAAAATCATTGGAAAACTTAAAGATAAATATAAGGATATAGACAACACTATTAATGATGACGATGATCATGATGATGTAAATGATGATAATGAAAACATCCCAAAACTTGAATATAAGCATAAGGATGTAGACAACACTATAGGTGATGACGAAGATTATTATGACGTAAATGGTGATAATGAAATCATTGGAAAACTCGAAGATAAGCATACGGATACAGACAACACTATTGATGATGAGGAAGATTACTATGACGTAAATGGTGATAATGAAATCATCGGAAAACTTGAAGATAAGCATAAAGATATAGACAACACTATTGATGATGACGATGATTACGATGATGTAAACGGTGATAATAACGATTTTCAGTATGAAAATATTTCAACTGATGATAATGATGGTGAAAAAAACTATGACCATAATAGACCTGTATCAAGTACATGTATCAAGAACTTGGAAAGAAAACAATATTTAAAGCTGACGAAAAGCTCTCCATTATTTGAAAATATACAAACACTTATTAATAATAAGCAATTGGATAAAATTTATGGTTTTAATCAAGATGTAGACGGTAGTTGGAGATATGGCAAGGAAAAATTAATATTTAATAGAGATAATACTATGCAGATAGGGAATATGAAATTGAAAATGACGCCTGGATTATTTGAACTAGTATTTCATAAAAAACCTCTCCATTATTCTAAAAATGATTTGAAAAAATATAAAGAGATTTTAATTAATACCAATGCACATAAACGTCGCTATGAACCTAATGAACAAGTGAAAGGAACACGAGCCTTCAAATATATACGAATAATTAAACATTTATTCGAAACAACAACAAACATTTTAACAAAAGGCAGTGGTTTAATGCTAAAATTACAAAATAATCTGAGATCAAATTACATACATTGGGATGATCCTAATGAACTAGTTGACAGACTACGTTTACTTCTTTCATCGGAAGGTTCTGGTCACAACAATCATCAAAACGAAATAATCTCTATTATCGAAGAACTTAAAGAAGCTAACATAATTTATTAGAAGAGTGAAAGAAATGTCTTATATTAATAAATTTGGAGAAGGTTTTAATAAATATAACCATAAAAACAAAAAATATCGTAATCGAAAAACATATAACACAAATACATGATGATCTAGCTGATCAAATAAACAATTTAAACATTGAGGTAGAACATGTATACCTAAAACATGGTAATGTCAAAAAAAAAAAAAAAAATAAAAAAATTAAATTAAAATAGACAAAACCAAAAACCAAAAAAGTAGATCGTTATCAGATATAAAGTAGATCGTGAGCAGATACAAAGCAGATCGTGATCAGATGTAAAGTAGATCGTGATCAGATACAAAGCAGATCAAAATCAATATCAAAAAATTAACATACTGAAATCATATAAATTGCTGTATATATAGGAGATCGTCTTGATTTCAGCTATTTTTGCGAAGAGGTATAAAAGTAACGAAAAAAAAATTGTTATAATCTAGGGTCAAAACAAAACCTCAGCCAGTGTAAGATGAGAAGAGGATTTGTAAACAACTTAATAAATAAAGTACCTGTTGAATTACATCTACCTGGTTATCAGTTTTGTGGACCTGGTACAAAACTTGAAAAACGTTTAGCAAGAGGATATAAGGGTATAAATTTATTAGACGCAGCTTGTAGAGAGCACGATATTGCATATTCACAATCAAAAGATATAGACACAAGACATCAAGCAGATCAAATATTAGCTGAAAAAGCCTGGCAACGAGTTAAATCTAAAGATAGTGATATTAAAGAACGTGCTAACGCGTGGTTTGTGACAAACGCTATGAAAGCTAAAGTGAAATTTGGATTAGGTTTGAAGGAGCAGAGACATAAGGAAAGAAAAGGAAAAATGAATAACTGTAATAAGAAATTATTCACAGCTACTGTGAGAAAAACTTTAAAACAATTGAAAGAACAGAAACCCCTTGATATAAATGATGCTGTTAAAATAGCTCAAAAGGCTATTCATTCAAATTTTAAAGGGAAAAAGCGAGCAGACATTATAATACCGAGAGTTATACCTGTACCGAAAATTGGAGGATTTCTTCCACTTATTCCCGTACTAACAGCATTGTCAGCGCTTGGTGGTTTGGCAAGCGGAGGATCCGCTATTGTCAAAGCAGTAAATGCTATCAAAAATGGAAAAGAACAATTGGCTGAAGCTAACCGTCATAATAGATATATGGAATCAATTGCAATGGGTAAAGGGTTGTACCTCAAACCATATAAAACTGGATATGGTCTCTACTATAGTCCAGCTCCAAAAAACTATTAGATAACCTTCCCAATCGCCCATTAACAGATTTGGATTTGAATAAATATGGAAGACATCTCAAACATTTTAGGGGTGTTTTCATGCGTGATTCTTTACCTGAAAAACCATTCAAACAAGAATGCGGCATTGTTAATTTAGATGATTCAAATGGTATGGGAACACATTGGGTAGCATATTATAAAAACCACAACTATAAGGAATACTTTGATAGCTTTGGAAACTTACAACCACCACTTGAGATTGTCAACTACTTAAAATTTCCTATTGAATATAATTATGAACGAAAACAAAAATTTAATACATTTAATTGTGGGCACTTGTGTTTAAAATTTTTATTCAATAAATATAAATTAAAATGAAATAATTCAGAGTACATCGTCCCGCACTAACACAACCTACTATTCAATTTTTAAAGAAGGGGAACAAAAATGGTAACATCAGCTGAATTGGAAGAACTATTAATAAAACATATAGATTTATTTATGAGACTTATAAATGAACTAAGAATATGTAACATTAGTAAAATAAGTAATCCATTTGTATGTATTAATATGTCATACGTTTGTATTATTGTGCAAAATTTATTCAGAATCTTTTGACATTTGCAGATGCCAAACATTTTATGACAAATATTTGTTAACACTTAAGCTATTTAATATGTATAAACGAATGTTTAACTATTATTATATTAAATAGATATATGTATTGTATTGTACAAAATAACAAAATCTAAAAATAAAATATGTATACCTAAAAAAACTAATTTGTTTTAATTAATCCCTTTATTCTATAATTTCATTTATTTAAAACAGTAAAACTAAAAAATTCTAAATCCTTAAAAACAAGTCTATTTATACTTTGGGGTGTTGTAGATCAATCAGTAAATTCAATTATGTGAAAACAGATATTACTTATACTTATACGTGAAAAAAAACTATACATTTCTTTCTCATCAAATTAAAAACAACCGCACAACCAACCTACCCTTTCTTATTAGTTTATATTTCTATTTCTTCTACCTGTGATCATGAGCAGTGCGTGCCAAGAATTTGTTATCATCTTAAAATTACAGATCCTTCAAATTAAATCACACAAAAAAAAATTTTTACACAGGTGTTCATCTCTTTCTTATCACATTTAAAATTAAAGATCCTTCTAATTAAATATACAAAAAATAAAATAAAAAACACACAACAACTATATAGGTGTAGATCCCTTTTCTATTTTTTCAGCATTGAGTATGATAATACGTGCACACATTCATTCTGTCCGTCCAATCATTCGAAAAGCAATACAAAATAAAGGAACAAGAAGAAGCAGGCATGCACCAAATTTTGTATGGAATAAGTGACCCCAAAACCCCATAAACATACTACTGCGGCACTAGGTGATCTGTTGGATTTAAGGTTGTTGCTCTTGCTAGTGAGAACCAGATCTATGAAGACTGCGGTTAGGATATTGGGATACAATATAATACAGGAAACATCCGTAGGAATTTGGACTTGACAAATCGAGTGGCTAACAGCTTCTTTCTTAACTGTACCCTGAACAAAACCGAAACACTTTTAATTTTTACGAAATGCTTCACAATGAAACTGTATTATTAGAGTGAAGGGAAGAATTTGGAGGCTACAAACTGTATCAAGGGATGGACTCTTGTATGGTATAGGATTGGGTCAAGGAGAGATAGTGAGGCAGTAGCGGTATTATTTCATATTCGAGTGAAATATTATCTCCCATTGTGAAAACCCTCTTCAAAATGGTAAATATCAACATGAAAAGATGTGCTCAATTCCATTTAGACAGGATTTATAAAGGATGGGACATAACAATACTATCTGGTAGTAAGTTTAAGATCCGCGCACTCGGCTGCTGTAAGATTGACTTGCGAATAGTATGGGATTGCCTGTGCAAACTGAATCAGCTAGACAGAAAAAATAAAGTCACTTTCTACTTTATCCCACATCATGTGAAGGGGAGCTTGCATGCCACTAATAGGGTCAGTGTCTTTCTTTGTATTAAGAAAAAAGTTTGTATTGTTTATACTTGGCGAAAAGATAGATGGAGAAATGCAAAAACGCTTCGGAACACAAATGGATTTGAAAAAATCGCATGTTTTGCTGTGTAGTTACAATAGAAAGAGAATGGTGCTATGCATAAGACCTACCAGAAATAGCCTGTATAGAATCAAAGAACACTAGATAGGTATCGCATTAGGCAGCATTAATGAATCTGCGAAAGACAGATTTTCAAAATATGGCCACCTTATCCAAATACTATAACGTGCGCACGTTTTGATGACAGTAAACAGTTGCAAGAGTAATACCATCACTACGAGCCCATTGATGGCAGTCATTATACTACTTTTCTACTACGAAAATACTTGTATATTCGTAGTATAAATAGTATGTTGTTGTAGTTGTATTAATAGTAGTATTGTAGTATTAGTACGTACTCGTAGTATAGTATTTTAAATGTTTTTTTGTAGCATGGCAGTGCATTTGGTGATGACGATTTGAATGAAATTGCAATCATTTAAAGGCTCTCAATGTTGTTGCATTTTTTTTTTTCAATTTCCATTGTTAATGCCAGTCTATTAGAATGAGATTTCTTATTTTTTAATAAAGCAGGAGAATAAATACGAGGTAACTTAGTCAGACTCCTCTTATTATTATTTTAGTAGCAGGATTCTGATATTTATTTTGCCAGCCTGCATGTCTGTCCGCCTGCCTTCATTGGTTTTGTTTTCAGTGATTTTAACGTATTTTTGCTTGGACTTAATAGAGAGGCAGTCATACTTGTAGCAGTTAATATCGCTGTACGTGCATTTGTGTTTGGATTTGAATTTAAATACGAGGGAGTATTATGTTTTTATTTGTTGTTCGTACAGTGAACTTTCTCACACTCATAGCTGCTGATTCCGTTTTGTTTGAATGCATAGTTGGCTAGCTGGATGGTTGACTGGCTGGCTGTTGATCTGCTTGCTCGTCTATATTCTGACCCAAATGACTAGCTGTTTATGTATCTCTACCTTCGTTAGTTGGTTGGTTAGTAGCAGAATTGTAGTAACATTTGCTCAACCAAATTAAATTGAGTGTTAGAAACTTTTGTGATTTTTTCCATCCATCCTCAATATTCCTACTACTTGTGTCCTTATGGTTGTGCTTTAAATGTGAGATTTACTACGAAAATCCGTTGTTGTTCTTAAATTAATGAATTGCTGACAATTGCCTTAGAGGGATACGTTTTATTGTGTTCTACAATACAATACCATTAGAACACCAGACGGAATCTTTTAATAACTTTTTATTTGATTTATGTTTTCAAACAGAGAGGCCAAATTAATTTAAAGGAATTAATTAAAAAGAAAATAATGCCGCATTCTACGACTTTTTAAGCCGACACCAATGGTTTGGAGGCATACATCTTCAGACATTCAGGGGGTACATAATTTTGGCACTGTCGACCTTATTAGCAGTTTAGAAGAGTATGGTGTTAAAGCCAAGTACATTTGAAATTCAGATAAATGAACACAGACTAACCATAGAGTGTTTAAACCTTTTAAGAAACCCTTACAGATTTTTAAAAACCAGACAACCACAAAAGAGATATTATATCGCCTTCATCTACTCCCCATTCTCACATACGATACAGAAAACCGAATCTATTACACATCCTCGTCAGCTACCTGCCACCACAATGTCTCATAAATAAATCAGTTACTAGTTCCAGTTTGTCACGTGACTATTGAGTACTAACATCGAGCCGTCAATAGATGACCAAAGGTTCCTAGCTGCTTGTCAAGCCGACGTCTGTTCTTCTTCTGCTCTAGAGTAGTTACAATAACGAACTATTCACGACTTAAGGAATATCTTATGTAGTCCGGTCTAATGTAGTCCGATCAAGGGCTGACATATATGGACAATAATATGTTAGCTTGGCATCTTCAATAGTATAGCCGAACACTGGTCTTGACGAGACATGTTTCTAAGCTACACCGAAAGACTTCAATTAAGTGATAGTGTTGTTATTTCCACGACATACTAACGCAGCTTGGCTAATGTCTGACTTGCTTTTTGTACGCGCCCTAGAACGTTTAACTCCCTATTTGGCTGTAAAGCTATTGACGTCGGCTATGTTGTGAAAGTTTATAGAGTATGGCATACATTGGGGTGTTTTAATTCGCTGAAATTCTGAAGTTTAACTTTTATTACGTGTGCTGATGATGATGTGCGTGAGCAATATAATATCGCCAACGTAATTATAATTTGTCAAGCATTCATTAAGATGCCAAGGATCTAGTTTGTTGGTTGTGTTGTTAAAAATTACCAGTACACTATCGTGCACAGCAAGCACTGCCCAGTTGGAAAAAGAATCATTACCTTATACAAGAGGTAGAGCCGAATGATTCGCTAAACTTATCGCTGTGCGAAATCCCAAAAATACCTCCACAAATTTAGATACGGTAGCTCCCCCATATGCCAAAACAGAGTGGATGAGGATAAAAATGCGTAGCGTATTTTATTGCGCTGTACGAGATTTCGATGGCCTAAGAAAATGAATTCCAACCCAAAACATCTTATATGTTGAATTTTAGAATGCTACGGAACCATTAAGGTCAGCCTATGGCTGAAGTTGTACTGGAACTCTGAACGTTGGAGATACAGGAGCAAAATTTGTGAATGTGAGAAAGCTTTAAAGCTAACTAGGCCTTTGTGAAGTAATACCTAAAGCCCGTCCTGAACAGGGAGAGAAGTTGAAGGTTAAAGGCATCAGCGATTGTGAATCGTGCACACTTATAGCGACACATAAATGTCTTTTGAAGATTTATACCTCCGGTTCAGAATAAAAATAAAAAAGCTGTGGGCGACATGACATGTTTTTTATAAATTCTTCAGATGAGTTCTCTCTTCATTGAGTAGAAGCACAAAAGCGTCAAAAACAACTTGCAGTGTAGTGAATTACTCGATGGGTGACTCCAAATTGAATTCCTTTTGCTATTCAAAGTCTCTTCCAATGATTTCAATGATTTCACAACAATCTTTTTTAATTTGAGAACAATCCCCACATGCGATGTGAACTTAATATCCACGAAATCCTCCGTTTAATAGAATCTAATAGCCTGTCATAGAATATCCTTTTAAAATTAAAAACTAAATTATTAAATTTTTAAGAAGAAATCTTTTAAATTTTACGTACAATAATCGTGTACAGTAAACACCAATTTTCTTCGACACTATAAATATATTAGACAGTCAAAGAAAATCCTTTTAAAAGTCTTTCTATCCCATGACCAGACTATTAAGAAACCAGACTAAAAAAGCAAAGTTAATGCGAAATAAATTCCCCCAAAAGTTGCGCAAAAAGCACAACAGAATTGTGTCACACAATATTTTCCAGTCCTAAAGACTATAGAACAGCTTCAATTTAATGAAGGCGAATTACCCCCAAATGAGCATTCATTCCTTCTCCAGCAATTCAATGTCTGGTTTTGAAAAAAAATCAAATTAAAAACAAGAGAATGTAACAAATGAAAACTTAAAAAAAGGAGTAAAAACTCGGTAGAAAGAGTACAGAAAATGATATGAAAGGTTTAAGTTCTCATTATGAGAAGAATTTCATATGTAATCTACGAAATAAGGATTTTAAAATTGTCCATACATTGGCATCCATGATAAGGAAACGAAGGACTAGTGTATAAACGGAATGCAGCCGGATGCCGGGAAGCAATTTAACGATATCAATATTTTTTATTATCAACAGGAAATGCATGTGCAGCACATTTTAATTTCATTTCGTTTCGTTTTCGTTTTTATTTCGTTGTGTCTGCATTCAGTTCTTCTGTCCAGTGGTCTTATGATGGTATTTTTGGTAGTAAAACGAAGGATAATGATTTTTTAATAAGAAATCCTTATCAATTACAAGGAGAAAATGGAAAACACAACAGCAGACGTTTTATTCTGGGATTTAAAAAAGAATTTTCTTTAATTTTCCATCAGCAAAATACGAAAAACCTAATCAAAAAAATGTTCTTCCTTAGGAACAGCACCAGCCGCCATTTTCATATCATTTTGTTTTAATTTTTATGTCTTGAATTGGCTTTTACTCCCCAGCGTAAGACCGCGACAAAAAGATGGTGTGAGTAAGATTTTGGATGTAAAGAAGCAAATGTTTATGGTTGACTACTGTCTGGTAATTTTTTAATTTAAATCTTATCCTTGGAGAAAATCTTAATTTTTTCATTTTTCACATTTTGTTAACGTTTGTTTTTGGTGGTCCTGTTGTTTTTGTATACATTATTGCATGGTTTTATCTACCTTCAGTTTATATTCTTCAGCTGTTTGCCATTTTTCATATTCTACAACATTTTCCTTATATTCTTATTTCTTTTAACTCTTCTCCTTTTCTTCGTAGCCTTGACATTCAGTGTTTGTCTCATTGACTTCAAATGTCGGAGTAAAAATGTAACCGACCTGTACTGCAATCTTAACATAGGTTATTTTTTAAGGGTTTCCTTTAAATTTACATAAAACAGAATTTGTGTGAGATGTCGAGCGCATCTGATATATTCAATTTTCACTGACACTAATTAATCAAGCTGAATTTGTCTGATGGCATGGGTTAAATTTTCTTTTAGGACACTGTGTGTTGTGGCTTATTCACATGCACCTACTACTTAAGAAAACCCATAAAAAATTCATGTTCAAATCGAACAATTTCGATGGTCAGTTCATATCACCTTCACATGAGATAACCATGCCCTCAAGTCGCCCCTACAGAATATCTAATGTGGCAAGAGTTGTGTGATCAAATATTCACGGAGTTTCAAAATTTGATCACTGCAACATCATTCAAAGAAGTCTTGAGACCGTAAGTTGTTGGCGCATGGCAGTTGATCAGAGGATACACAGGCAAGACAACAATAATACCATTTACAAGAAGAAAACTTTCTAAGTGGCAGAAATATTCGAGGAAGTTTAGATAATATCAGAGAAAATGGACGAATCTAAGAATATCACTGGTTAGAGTAAATAAATATGAAGAGCTCATATAGAAAACATCTCGGTGATGCCTCAGTTCAATAGTCACCTGTGGGGCAAATGCCTAGGCAAATAAGAAAAAATAATTCAAATTTAGTTGGACAAAATACAGTATAACAGGGCAATGAGAACCTGGAAGTTCTGTTGGAATGAAGTCCGCTGCAAAGGGTAGTGAAGTCCAAAATTTAGGAATCTATGATTTGTTTGATGGAAGAAGCGCCTAACATTAAACTCCATTCGGGTATTTCCCGACACAAGGAATTGATTGGCTTATAGCCCCCTTCTTAACAGTCCGTTATACAGAAATGCTTTCCAACGAAACTTTGAAACAAAACTGAATGGAGTAATCTATTTCCTTAAAATAGAGTCTGTTTCGTAGTATATAGATGGGTCAAGAGCGGGAGTTTTTGGTTACAGAATGTAATACTTCGAGCCTATGAAAAAACAGCAGAAGTCTATATCATCCAAAAATGTGTTTAATTTAACTTGGATAGGAAGTTCAGAAGATAAGACACAGATGATTCAAGTACTTGGCTCTTATGAGGTAGAACTGAATATAGTATGGAACTGTTCGGAAAAGCTGAATCAGTTGGGCGAGGAAAACAGTGTAATTCTCTGCTTGGTCACGCGACTGATGGGACCAAAAACCTTTCTATGGAGTGGGAGTGGATGTCTGTATAGCTATGCTCGAACAAGAAGATAAAAAGAGGAAAAGACTTGTGATGAACCGAGTGGGTTCTGAGACAATCAAAATGTTTTCTGGAAAACTACAATAAGAACAGATCTGAGTCGTGCATTAGATTATCCAGTAATAACCTTATTTCTAAAGATACAGATATTACAAATGCTAACAAGCCTTGTATTTTAAACATGTTTATACAACACAATATTGTTGTTTGAAGTCACTCCCACTGTCATTTCTAAATTAACAAAAGGAAACAAAATTAAAAAGGACGCTATATTTATTTTAATTTGAAATTCTTTTCTTGAAAAAAAAACCAACACACACGCTTTAAAATAAATAAAGAAAAACAATTGAAGAACTCGACATCAAACTTTCATTCTAAGTACAACAAATCACCAGCTCTGCCACATCTGTAGAATCCTATATGAGGCATAATACATCCATATATACATACAGAGAGACAGACAGACTTGCATACGGCCATAATATATTTGATGCTTCTACTCATAAATACGACTGCAGGCACGTTGTTGAATGTTTCATAAGTAGTTAATTATTTATTATTATTGTAGTTGTCGTTGTTATTATTTATATATATATATAATACTGGTTGAATAATAATAAAATAATAAGCATTCAACCATAAAATTTGTTTGCATCACATTGTTCTTCCATGCTGCTGGTAATATTGTTTGCTTTCATGTACGAAAGTATATATTTGAACCGAAAACTGTGTAAATCCTCCTGATTTTGTATGTGTGTATATGTGAATGTATATCATAATCTTATGCTAAAGCCAACAATAGAGCAAATAATATAAACAAATCACACACAGTTCAAATGTCTGCGTGTGCCTTGTATTATTACTTGTAAAATATCCTTAAGGATCATGCACGTGTATAATATTATTATTGTTGTTGTTGTTTTTATGTTGCTCCTACTAGTCTAGCCTTTTGAGTCTTTAAAGAGCAGCATAATATTGTTACAGATTTCAAGCAAAAAAAAAGTAACTAGAGAGACGTTACTCCATAAAGAAGTAAGTGCTGCAATGATCTGAAAAGGCCAAAGCAATTCCATACATCGTTGAAATGAGACCCACTGCAATTACTGGAAACCACAAATGTTTTTTTTTTAATTTCGTAAAACTCGCTAAAAACTAAATTTAAAGTTCCAGCAAGCAAGATGTGGAACTAAAGCAAACGATACCATTAGCGTCGCTACCATTAGTTACAAGCTGTAAGTACTGTTGGACGACATACATCGATGTTTTAAAAACATTCGATTTAATTTATCGATACATCAACGATTTCATGTTTTCGTCACTGATCAACATCGATGTTTTTACTCGATGCTCCGATGTTGTAAACTTAATACAAATGCTTACACATTGTATTTGTGTGTACATTGAAGACAGAACAGGTGGAGTTAGATAATATGCACAGAGCAGCTTGCCCCCGTATAACTGTAGCAATGAGAAATTTTTTGATAGCTGCGTTGCTGTCTTTGTTGCATATGGTTGTGAGCACAAAAGATGTGTAAGCAAAGGTTAGGTTAATGGAAGACAGGTCCCACTCGAGATTTATCAGCAGACATTGACAAATCGAATGGCTGTCCCTTCTCCTCATAATTGTCCAGTAAACTCTATGATTTTTAGAATCATTCGCAACGATATACTCGCTCAAGAGAACGACCATTCTATACACATGTGAGTAAACATCTAGTAGAGCAAAAGCTGGGTGAAGTGTAATACTCAGAGCCCATCTGGAAACTGGCAAAATGCTTCTGCAATGCTTTACGCAATTGAAAAAAGTGTTGCGTTATTATTCCATTACAACGAGTGACCAGCTTACTGTCTGATATTCTGTTATTGACTTTTTTTGTTCTCATAAGCTTTATACCGGTTAAACTGTAACTTTTCCAACTGAGTCCAGATTTGAAATAAATGTTTTCTTGTTTGCTTTCTTTCATTCGGTATTTTTTCGTTAGCGCCATGCATAAAGTTGAGCAAATTTCGACACGCGTTAAGTACTTTGACACCCATCAGCTGGTTTTTGGTTTGTTTTTATTTTCTTTAAATTTTTTAGATGTGTGCAAGCAAATTTTAAGTAGGTTTTCTTAAAGTCAGTTTTTATCCATGTTTTATAATTCGTTATTTAATTTAACGAAATGCAAGTTTATAGTGGAGTTACACCAAGAAAGCCTTATCACTTTTTCTAAAGTTATGTTGTGGCTCTGAAAAGAACCGATTGGTTACGATATTTTCTACTGGCTGTTATGTTCTTCTTCTGCTGTGGTTGCACCTGAGGAAAAAATATTAAAATTTTATTCTTCTTACATTTTAAATCAGCAGAGGATTACAACTGTCGGTGTGCTGTTACCATTTAAGTTACTTCGAGTTGAACGCAGCTCATTCAGGACCAATATTAGCAACTATTTAAGCAACGACAGGAAATCTTGCCGAGTGCAGCTTTGATATCAGCGTGTAGAAAAATTCTTTTGACAATTTGCGGTCAACGTCATAGAATACAGGCTGCTTTCATGATTTTCTCAACCTTCTAGCTATAACTGCCCTAAAGTTGTTAGCCGGATTTCAAACGACAGCAGTAGGATAATCATACTCGCATGAGGCCTCTACCTTCTTTCCGTCGAATACAAACTCATATATTTTGAGGTTTAACGACATGTTTGACGTGCGTGTGCTGCATGACGTCTATTGATGGTGATAGGATTCTCCTTCATGCATACCACCTTAGAATTAGGTGGAAGAAAGCCTTTCTTTTACAAATGATCGTACGCTCTCAGGCCAGATGCATGCAAACAAATGGCATTGCAGATATCATTCCAGCTCCAATACACATTTCTGTGAAGCATCAAATTTCTTATTAGGACCATCTGTAAAAATGTTCAACAATTTTTCGTTGACAAGATTGGCTAGAGCGAGTTGGCATTTTTCGGCTGCAATTTTTCATTTTGTCTTGGTATTATTATTGCGAAAAGCAATACACATTTATGCTGTTTAGAAAATATATACGTATATACATATGTATATCGAAATCAATAACGAAAATTTATAACTCGAACTTTCTCTGCAGGCTACTGCATGATACTGAAAGGGCAGCCTGAGAGGCTTTTTAAAATTGCTTAGTTTTTTTAATGATTCTTGCGAATATCAAAAACTGTTTTATTGCTGCATACGCCATAAAATTAACAACTATTCTGCCAATAACTTGTGATTTCTTTTTAAGTTTTTAAATCGAAATTTATATGTACGTCAGCAAATTATACTTACTTTGCCAATCCATACGATTCTGTATTATTGGCACAGACAGCATCATAACGATACGATACCCGACTATGTCTGATGGGGTGAAATAGTCGGCCGGGGAATTTGGCGTAAATACCATTTGACATATATTTATCCCAAATTTGTCTTCTGTTTTCCCTTCATCCTTTGACACACAAAAAAAGAAGCCATCTTCATTAATGTTTTTAATTATTTTTTAACCTTAGTTTACATTCCCTTGAATATTGATTTAAATTATTTTTAAAGAGAATTTTCACTTAATACATATATTTTTAATGAATTCTTTCGTAATTAAAATTGAACTTAAATTTCACTCTTCAGTATCAGATTTAAATATAAATCAATTAAATAAATAATTTAAATTAATTCGCAGAAACAAAATACAACAAAAACGCAATTAGATAATGCGAAAGTTTTGTGATCATAAAATAAAGCCCAATAATAAACACTTGACAAGTCGAGGACTATCACAGCTAACTTTTTAAGGCCACCTTCTAAAATAAATCCACCTTAAATATTCCGACCCCATGTAGAAACTCACAGGCCTCAATCAAGCAAGAGCCTATGGCATCCAAAGATGTGCTAAATTCAACTTGGATAGGAGGTACAAAAGACAGGACTTAGCAATATCATCTGCCAATAGTCGAGCACTCGGCTCTTATGAGATTAAGCCGAAGAGAATATGGGACCATTTGAAGAAGTTGAGTCGGTTCCGCATCCGATCAACAATAAGCTGTATAAGCTGCTCAACGACATGAAACTTAACTCTTGTATGTGTATGTACATACATAATCCCTTACATAGCACAAACTTACGTGCAGGCAACCAAGTTCAAATATTTTATAACCGAAACAGTTTTTTTTAATATCTTTTTGTTTTAGTTTTTTTGAAAAAAAAAAAACAAAATTTTTTCCATTCAATCCCCATGATGGAACGTTTAACATTTAGTCGCCTTTTTACCTTTAGTTAGTGCTCATAATCCAAAGCCCGTTTTATATTGTATTATATATACGTTTGATTTGTCCGTTGTTATGTAATTTATTTTGGGATTATTTATTTTAGTTTGGCATAAAACCGACAGTTTGTTTTGTATTTTTAATGAATTTAACAACAGAAATACAACAGAAAATCAGAGCAAAAATAAAAAAATAAAAAGCAATAAAAACCGCACTAAACTACAAAAAATTCCCTTAAACTGTCATCATCAACTAAGAAAACATTCCATCACTGTAGTGTACACATGTCCAAAATGATTTGCGACGCTCTATAAAAGCAAGTCGACAACATTAATCCTTTGAAATAATTTCTTTATAAAACTAAAAATATTTGTGATACGCTGAAGTATTAAACAGGGAAGCACAATTCGTGTTTTCATATAGAAATTGGGAACTACATCGGGTACAAATTCCATAAGAATTATTGTATTGTTGTGCATCGTCGTATCAATAGTCTTGCTTCAATCTACGGCATATTATATCGCTTTTAATCCTGGTTTCCTGACAGCTACTAAGGATAGCGTTTCTTTCTGACATGCATTGATGCCCGGTGTCCAATATGTGTATTAATTACTATTCTCCTCATCGATCAATCTGAATTTTGGGATTGAGGTGATCTGTATTCCGAACAAGTTTTGTTTGAGCGTCGTAGATAGTTATACGAATAACTCAAAGCCCTTCTCATTGTAATTAACCAACAAAAGCTTGGTTTGAGAAGAATCTTCAGTGGGAAACACTCCAGCCTCGCAAGCTTATCTGCCTACTCATAGTTCCATATGAACTGGATTCCTGTATGCTTGCATAGGTGAACCAGATTGCCTGGGTACTATTCCTGAGTTAACGTCCTACGAGCTGTTTGTGGAACTGAACTCCTCTCCTCTTATTCCACTATCGGCCCTCATTCATATTATGCACAACGATCTCCCTCTTTAAAGGGTATGTAGCCACCAAATTGTTCCATTCACTCTGTTTAGGTTACAGTTAAGGAGGAAGCTGTCAGCCACTTGATTTTTCGTAAGCTGTCAATCTAGGTTTCAGAAGCAACCGTTTAGAATATATAGAACCAAATAAACTTGTTGTTTGGCAGAGAAATGGAATCGAAGACAAATTTTATTTTAAAAATTACTTTACGACAGGAGTATATTTACTGATAATAAAGCAGCGTTTGAATGCCACACTTAAATTGTTCGTGAAAACCGAGTGTCACATTCAATACCAGCAGAAAGTTTAGCCAATTGTGCGGGAGATGGAATTAAACTGCCCGTAATACAATAGAATGTAATCTAGTAAGTAGTGTAAGTAAGTGTAGTGTAGTAAGTAGTGTGTTGGATTATAAAACTTCATATCGAACAAAATAAAATATAAAAAATAGTCCTTTCGATGACCTGCAAATAAAATTGGCATGATAAATTCCTCAAAAATCTGTCGTTCTGAGTTGATCTTAACTATCCCACCAGTCATGTATAAAAATAACAAACATAGTATGTATTCCTGACTAAAGGGTTGTAATGACCAATTAAGTAAATAATACGAATGCACTTTAATTATTTGGATCATGAAAAACTTTAGGTCAAGTGGCCACAAAACAAACATGACTGAGTAACGAAATTTTAAGATGAAAGTGGAACTTGCTATGACTCACACTACAAAAAACGGCAGACATAACACAGACAGGCAGTATAATCCACTCGCTAACACGTGAATTGGAATGAAATGAAACTAAAGGCTTGCAATGAATCAAAATGAATGAAAAACATTTATATTGGAAGGAGAAGAATAAACAAAATAATCATATTAAAAATAGTACTGATTTTCTAATTTATTGATTGATTGAGCAATAAATTAAATCATCAATCATAACCTCATGCAAAGAACTGACGTGATTAGGAGTGTTGAGCTTGTGTTATAATAATACTGATTGTGTATAAGCTTCCCTTTTATTAGTTTATTTTATTAAATTATTGCAAAATTAAATAATAACACTGTGCGACAAAATAAAAAAGTGTAAGTTGTGAGTTTTTTTGAGTAGAACTCAAAAATATTTATTTTATATTTTTTGAACCCTCAAACTTGTTTTATTTGACAAAAACTTTTTTTTGGAGTTTACGCACAAATTTATTGATTACAGAAACATTTCTGAATGGGGTTTGATGAGGTAAATTTAACAAATGCGAATTTTTTTTATAATTTTTCAAGTTCGTCCATTCATAGTAGCAACCTTTAATGAAAAAATATGAAATAAGTGATGACATTCTGAAAGTACATTGCCTTGTGAAGAGATTGACATTTCGTTTGATCAAATCGTGCAAAAATTACACTAGTTATTATTTAAAGAGTTTGAGTTTGGGATTTTTAGAAGCGAGATTTTCTGTTTATATTTATTTTGCCTTTCATTTTCAAATATTTTTTGTATTTCTCTGTTTATTTTAATCCTATAAAACTTATAACAACAACAATAATATGATTTTTATTTGTATTTACTAGGCACCATAAAATATTTATTTGGGCGACCACCACATATATTCAAATAGCGCTCACCCTTAAAACAGGCATTTATTGTATTTGGATTTTTAGAAACTTTTCCACTTTTTTTCAGTGGCTGGCTGACGTATCATCACAAGTGGGAATTTTGAGTGAAAATATTTATTTTTCCCAACGAACACAGGAGATTAGGAGAGCGAGAGTACGAGAAGTAATTGCACTTCAGATTAGAATGTAAATAGGAATAATTGCTTTAAAGTTTTATTTATTTTAGTCGAAATTGAATGTGAAATTAAAATAAATTTGTCATTTGCATTATTGGCGTGACTCTATTATGCGAATAAATAGTTGAACGTACAGGTTTAAGCATTAAATTAGACTGCGGAAGTAATTGGCAGGAAGTTAAGTCATTACCGGATAAACAACGAAAATTATAAAAAAAACAATGAAGCTTGTCAAAGCCAATACCAACAGAAAGATACCCTATGTTACGATGTAAATTTTAGTTGAATACATTGTGACTTAATAGAATAACATCCAAGGTACGCTACTTTATTGTTATTATTATAATTGGTCATATTCGGTTCTTTATTTTTTTGCCGTTTAATTTATCAAGTTTTTCAAGATAAGCAGTTGATTGGCTTACTGTAGTAGATCCTAGTTGCATTGAGAGAAGTGTTGAGTAATTTTGCTGATTGAATTCTACTCTACTAATAAATAGAAAATACTTCGAATCGAATAGTACAGTATATAGTACATAGTAGCAGTATATTATCTGAGCATTGTAAGCTTTGAATATCTCATGTGGATTTTGCGTCCAGAAACATTCTTAGGTTGTTTTTGTGTATGCCCTTAAACAACGCGACCATCAAGTAATGTCATGAGACATCGTTTAATGCAAAAAGCTGTATGCAAGAATCATTTTATCGGATTGAGGTATTTGTGGGGGTTATCGAAACAAATGCATGATATCCCGGATAGATTGCAATGGCACCACTCGCGAAAGGTCTTAAGGAGGTCAGTTTCAAAGGTTGGAGAATCACAAAGGAAGCGATAAGGTGATACAATAATTATCGAGTTTATAAAGGATCAACAAGCTTTTCATCGGCAATTTGCCTTTTTTAATCAACCCTAAAAATGACGCTACTCAGTCCGTTACGTACTGAATACACTTCACACCTATCACTTCTAGCAAAACCAGCAAGCTGGAAATAACCAAGACAAGAGCATTAAGGGGCACTTAGCAGGCCTCCTTAATTGGAAAGATCTTAGCCTGAAAGACACTTGCGTCATTAGGAAGGCTGCGGTGAAAATACAGCATGACTTCGATTGAGAAATCGGCGGAGTTAATTATACTATCTGAGGAGAACTCGAGGAATAGAAAGCCGAAGAAGTACCGGAAATTTTTGAAGCATTTACGGTAAATTAACTCCAGGAAAAAAGATGGTCACAAAATAATATCGTATGATAGTTTCACGGAGTGTGGTAATAACTGACATATCTAATATGGATTGGAACTTATATTAGTCTTTAGCGTTTAATCCTAAAAAAGCCTAAGCAGCAGGCTGTGTACTAGCACTCGTTATTGATATTACTCTCATTTTGAGGCGCAGAGAGGCAGAAGGTATTTCTTTTATAATTAAATTAGTTAATGATTCAGTTTTATTGAAATTGCTGGTGTAATTCGAATGCACTGTACCTAGGGTTGCCAGCCTGGCTGGACTTGGCTGGATTGTCCAGCTTTTTTGATGCTTTCCAGTTTCAAGCTAAAATTTAATTTGTCCAGCTAAATAGAAATTTTTTTAGTACACTGCAATAACTTGGGCAATAATTTTCATGTTATCTTTGTCAAATCACTAGTTTATTACAAACGTTTTTTTTTTACCAAAGTACAAACTACTATAAACAAAATCAAACTAGACTGAATTGATCTTTTTTATTGTTTTGTTTTTAGTATTTAATTTTAATTCTTACATACATATGCATATGCAAATATGTATGTGACGGACTGAACCGAAAAATTTAAGTTCAGTTAAATAAATTTTAAAGAGTGCAGTGAATTTAATTAATTGTAATATTTTTAAATAATAATACATACAAAGAGGTGCACAAATGAGTACATGTTTGTACTTTAGACGCTTTTAATTGAATAAAACTAAAAGTAATAAAGAAAACTTCAAAAGTTTTTTGTCGTTTATTTAGCATTTAGTGATTAACAAAATAATATAAAATTTAAAACAGAAATCATCAAGTCCTATGAAAAAAAAACAAACAAAGCAAAATCAACTCGCATGTACTCAATTTTGCAGGTATCCCTTTTATGGCATGTTTGCAAAAACGAAATCAAAAACTATCGTTATTTTTTCATGTTTTTGCACTACTTTGACTTTTTTAAGAAAATATTTGTTTAATATTAATTACTTAATCTCGCTGAGCGAGATTATCGAACAAAAATCAATTTCTATTAAAAAAATTAAGAAACTCTCGAAATCAACTGAAGATGGTATTGTAGCTTTGACTGGAAGTGGCTATTCTACCATGGAAATTTGTAAACAACTTGGAGTTAGTCAGTCAGTAGTCATCAGAGTCCAAAAACGGTCTGTTGTTCCCAAGCAACAAGACAGAGGTCGTAAAAAACTACTATCTAATTCAGATGCTCGTCTAACAAAAGTTAAAAGGATAAAATTTTTAACACCAAAAGGAGCGTTTTTGGCAAACGAGAAAATCGTTAGTCGATAGACGGCAAGTAGAGCCTCCAAAATCGTTAAAGAATGGCTTAGTTAACAAAAGCACAAAGTCCCAACCTCAATCCGACTGAGAATTTGTGGTCAATCGCGAAGAGACGGTTGGGACAGTACTGATCACCCCTAACCAATTTAGATGAGCTTTGGCAATGGATTTATCAGGAATGGACAAATATTCCGAAAGAAATTATAGAGAATTTGTTGGAGAGCATGCCAAGTCGCGTAAATGAGGTTTTACATAACAAGGGTCTTTGGACTATATATTAAAAATACTCGTATTCCTTAAAATTTTGAAATGGTGAATTTGATCATATTAGTATTGAAATTTATATTATTTTGTTAAGTACTAAATACTAAATAAAAAACGAAAAAAATTTTTGAATTGCTTTACCACTTTTATTTTTATGCAATTAAAATTGTACAAACATATACTCATTTGTGCACCCCACTGTATGTATTTATGTTGATAACAATGGATATTTGAATAAAAATTATTAAGACAAAATAAAAATTAAAATTTTCTCAGTATTTTTTATGTCAAGCTTTTTTTTTGTTTTGTCCAGCTTTTTGCGAATCGGAATCTGGCAATCCTAACTGTACCAGATATTATAAAAACAATGGAAAATTCTGCAGAGACTTTTGTTTCTTTGAAGACTTTTGTATTTGTATACCAGAAACCAGTGCTTATAATCCGATGTCTACAATGTGACAAGATTAAGTATATTCCAGCCTAGAATAATATCGAATCAAAATTCGTGGTGGTTTCCGGAACACTAATCAATAGAAATTCAAACCTGAAAGAGAGAGTGGAATTCAATTGGCCAACAGTTGCAAAAAAAAGCTGTGGAATGAATTCCGATGGGATTCGACACAAAAATATACCAGCGTACTCGTGTGGTTCGCAACTGAATCGAGTGGAATCGAAAAAAGCTAGGAAAAATTATCCTACATTAAGGAAGAATGGGGGTTTATTAGTTACGATCTTATTCATCTGAATGAGCGAGGCATATCGAGTACAAACATGTTTTACAATAGGGTTTAAAGTTTTAGCAGATAGTTGAGTCTCCTGAATAACGGCTGTTACCATAATGATTAAGATAAGGAAAAGGGAGATACGGTGACCTCTTTCCCTTGCCTCTGTTCTATAGTGTAGTATATCTTAATCGTCTACTGACTGTGGTTACACTGCTTTCATTATGAGTTACTACTAGAAGAGTTTTATTCCTAGACGAAAGTGTTCTGACACCATTGTTAACCTTATTTTACTACTAAAATCAGTCTGGTAATCAATTACATACAAATTTTTTGTTTAACAAAATTGTAAACAAATGGCGCCATTAAATGCAATTATCTGAGTTTGTATTTCAATTTCATTGCTCCATTGAATGCGTTCATATGGACAGTAAATACAACAACATGAAGATGAACCAACAACAAACATTATCAACTAAAATATTGCCTAAAAGGCAACATTATTTATGCCAAGCAACAGGAAAAACTATTTGGGTTAATAGGAAGGATCAAAACTGTTGCCATAATTTATTGACAACAACGT
The DNA here is from genome assembly GCA_958299815.1 of Sarcophaga carnaria. Classification (NCBI taxonomy): domain Eukaryota; kingdom Metazoa; phylum Arthropoda; class Insecta; order Diptera; family Sarcophagidae; genus Sarcophaga; species Sarcophaga carnaria. The sequence goes on from OY283149.1 coordinate 94,359,362, forward strand.
CATTGAGAACGAAAATAAAAACAGTAAAGAGGTACTGAAACAAAAGAACAACAACAAGTAAACAATAAATGGTCAAAACCTCAAAAATTTCAAAATCCAAATAGCGATTCAAAGAGAGAAAAAAGAAAAAACACTCACCAGTTAATTAACCCGCATCGTGAATGCTTGAACTTGATGTTAAAAAGTCGGTTACTTTGCGCCAACCTTTACTATTCCAAAAACTGCGAACTATAGATTGAATGGGTTCGGTATTTAGAACAACAGGACCGGGATCATCGGCGGCTCTTATCTTGGCACAATTTAAAATACGGCAACCGCAAGGGGCACGCGTAAAAACGCCCGAAGAACTATGCAAGTCGTTGTTAATATGCTGTGACTGCTGATGTTGCTGTTGTTTATGAAGATGATGATGATGCAAGTGTTGTTGTTGCTGTTTTGTATTCTGGTGTATTTGCAGTAAATGTTTAATAGACCGTGATGAAGTTGTTGCTAACACTGCAGATGATGAGGATCCAGATGTTGCAGTTGCATTTGCATCTGCACTATGACTGTCGACTCTTTGACAAGAACGACAACATTGTGTGTCATAAGCAGAGGCACTTTGTTGACTTTTTGCAGCTGCATTACCACCAGCTGCTGCAGTCGTTGTACTTGACAGGTTATTTGCACGTGAACTCTTAAGGGCATTGTCCTTGTGCAGGCGCAGTGAACCAATGTAACTAGCACCACTGGAACCACTAAAACCACTATCGAAATCAGCCGCTAGACAAGAGGATTGCGAAAGACCAGCACATACGGTTGCCGAATTGGGTAAGGGCGAGATAAAGTCATCTGCTGGTCCTCCCGCCAGTGCCGTATGACATATATTGTCAGCCGGTGAAGAAGTCAGCCGTAAAGGGTGACCTGAAGCTGTGGTAACACTAACCGTAGGCATTGGCGGCTCTTTGACTGTGGGACTATTATTGGGCGGACTTTCTGGCATAAGCATGGCCTCTACGGACAAATTAAACTCGCCTAATATCTTATGATGTCTATTTTGTACTCTTTTAAATTCCTCCTCTACGAGAGTTTGGGTCAGTGCGCCATTCGAATGGGAAGAAGCCCTCCGCTGGTTTGGACTGGTCATGGAATTAGAGGAAGATGATGTAGATGAAGCGGAAATTTCTTCGTAGTAATTTTCTGGTGTGGAAATATTAGCTGAGGCCATCGCGCCAGCTGCATTATGGCTTTGTTGTTGGGTAAGTCTTGTCTGATATGATTTTCGTGTAGTTGGTGATACCAACAATTTGTTCTTTTTGCCTTTCAGAAGAAGAGCTCTTATGGAATTGGGTGCCGGGGGAATGGGATCTTCCTCTTCATTTGCGCCCCGCACAAGCTCAGCATGCGGTATGTTGGTATGTCTCATGACGGCACCCGGTTCATAGTACGCATATGAATAGTCGTGTTGTTGTTGCTGTTGCAGTTGCAGCAGTTGTAAAGAGGTGGCCTGGGACTTGTTAGTCCATTGCCCATGCTGATTCTCAATACTGTGATGTTGTTGATGCTGATGAGTAAAGCGTCCCAAATTCATGGCTTGCCTTAATAGACCACCACCACCCTCAAAAGAGACAGGGAGTTCTGGATCCACACACACTTCAATGGTATCTAAATCAGCTTCTAATTGTTCCTGCTGCTGCTGTGGTTGCCTGTTTATCTTACGAAATGTTTTGACATTCGCATTGGTCACGATGCCAGGTGTGTTGGTGGGACTTACGGTGGATGGTAACGTTGGGGTATCCTCTACCGTCACCGTATTCTTTTGAAATGAAATCGTTTGAGGCTGTTGTTGAACAGCTCTGCCAACGCCACGTGTATTGTCATTTGCTGTAGAAATCGATGGTTGTTGCATATTAGCTGTTGTTGTTGCTGATGGCCCTGTATTTCGATATTTAGGTGTTGTCGTACTTGATATTGATGTTGCATTGTGTTGTACATTTTTCTGTTGTTGTTGTTGTTTCACCAAATGACTTTCTTCGTCGTACTGCTGTTGCTGAAACTCTGTTTTCAGTTCCCCAACATTTGTGGTTTGTCCACGTGCTACCAGATGACGTTGATTTTGAGGTTGGTGTTGTCGCGTGTAGTAGTTTTGATTCATTATAATTGCTTGTTTTTGTTGTTTCTGTTGTTGCATTTTTGTGTGTTGCTGCTGGTGTTGGTCTTGCAGCTTTAAATCCTTATGCTGTTGCTTGTTTAGATTACGTTGACTGCGATCTAAACCCAAGCAAGCCGCCATGGCACATGTTGTTAATTTTAATTGATGACAGTTTTTTCAAACTTACAACAACACAAATACTGGGTTTTCTTTCGGCTTTTCTGTTACAACCTGTTTAATTGATTAGAGGGTGTATGCTGCGTGATTAAATGCTTCGTATTGACCAGATGATCGTTATCAGTTGATGGCTGTAATTGTAAGATTGAAATAAATGCTTAATCAATGCAGTGTTTAAAAAAACAAATTTTTGAAGCTAAATTGTCTGAAACTTAAATGTGATCTCTTGAAGGGAAAATTAGTTTGAATTCATTTAGACGTGCTAAAGCAATACCCATTAATCAAAAAAGCCATGGAGACAACTATTTTATGGTATAAATGCGGACAATTATTTTCGTAGAGTTTAAGAGTTATTGCACCATACATACCACGAGTATACAATATTTCTAGAACCCTCTAATTGCATGCAATAAATATTAAACATTCGTTTTGTTAACACATTTCAACAGATTTCTCGTGATAAATCATGGCAATTAAAATTTTGAATATTGAAGACAAAATCTCAAAATATAAGAATTCTTCATACGCTACACCCAATCATGCACGGTTAAGGCATATTGCGCTTCTGTTCATGTCTTCGTTACACTCTTACATACTAAAAAAAAACGAAAATTAGGTTCCTATATTTAAGGAGTGAAGCTCTGTTGGGTTTCTAATAAGCATAACACAATTTTTAACAATCGTTTCAAAATGAATTTCAGTCGCCACCAAAAATTCTGACGAAAACAAAATTCAATAAATGCCAGTAAATTTGTGGCTCAGCAGTCACTGTGGTCAATCATATGAAAATCGGGGCATAATTGATCGCTAACGCCACATAAAAACATTATTCCGAACAAAAAATTCTCACGTAAAGTGCATGTTGGCCTCTGTAGAGTATCGTAAAGTCTTCTTGCAGTTCCCATAGTTTCAGTTGAAATTTGTGTCTCTTATAAATGAAAGCAGCATTCATTATAAAATATTTGCGCAATCAACTAATGAATCACAGCGACTATTAGTCAAGGGACTGACAAATAAATTGTTAAGCAAAATACACAAGGGCGGCTTGATCGACTTAAGAAATACAGCCAACAAGAGAAACATTCATTGTAGGTAGTGTTTCAACTTTAAAACTTAAACAATTTCTGATAGATTTTGTCGAGTGGGCCTAATCGCATGATCTCTAGCTGCTTAAAATCCGCACCATACAGGGACTTTTTTGGGATGTGCTGGACGCTTTTGGATCTCATTTGGGTTGGCATCGTCTCAAATTCAACAATTTGGTTAATTCAGGTACCCATTCATCCAGAAATGAATCTTATCGCAGAAGATGAATTTTCGATAAAAATTTGGGTCAGAGCTCAACTGCTCCAGAGTTACCAATGGACGTCCATGGTGATTTGATAAAACGGAATAAACAACTAATTTGACGGATGAAGCTTCAACAAGATGGCTGTTATCAACTTAACAAAAACAGAAGTTTTAGTTGATTGGGCAATACAACCCTTCAGTCAGGATCACGACCTAACTTCTCACACCATTTAAGTTGTGTGTGTTAATTTTATACATGAGTGCCTACAGTCTAAAGGCAACTCCGAGCGACAGATTTTTAAAAAACTTTTCATGACAATTTTATTTACTTTCAGTATATAGACTTGGATCGAATATGATACCACTTTTACCGGGTCTTAAAATAGGGGTAATGTAACCAATTTTGTGGGTGGGAATATGTAAGAAGAGGGCTTAGTTGACTGTGGTGCTTTTAGCTGGATAACTAGTTAATGTAGAAGGTAACATTAATACAGAACATAATAGTGCATGGATTCAGACATGAGATTACAAATCCTGTTCTACTTGATTACTTTTGCTTAGTGGCCACATGAATCAATTGTGAAAACATTTGACGACAGAAAATTAATTTTTATTTGTTTGTTTGCTCGGCATGTATGGTTTAGAGTTATTTTTCTAACAACTTTAAAAACGCCGCACAATTAGAAATTATGGGGGCCAACTGGCTTATATTAAATGTACTAAAGTAACGACAAACTGTGTATCGAATAAAAAATACCCTTTGCTTAGCAGTTGTGGAAGCGTAGTGAAACTAAAATTTGGCGACAACATTTATTGTACGTCAACACAACTTGCAACGACCAAAAATTCTAATTAATTTAAACAATAACAGGAAAATTACCAACAACAAATAGAATAAGATTCGACAAAAAAAAGAAAATTTAGAAATAAACAGCAACAACTGCATAAAATACTAACAAGTTGCAACAACTTTTTATGTTGAAACATTTATTTATTCAACGTAGCACATAAAAATTGGTTGCAAGTTTTCTGAGGCATTCGTTTGATTGTAATGAGTTATTTACATCCTTATTGTTGTTTATATATATAATAGTTGACATTCATTCAGTCATTCGTTCAACCCGCATATGGCTTAACAGCCACTGGCTGACAGGATAGCTGCCGGGCTGGCTGACTAACAAAGTTGTAAAGTTGCCATGGTGTTGGTATATTTTTGTTTATTGTTGTTCTTGTTGGTGTTTTTGTAAATGGTATTTTGGTTAATTTGGTTGGAAACTATATTGTTTCTATATTGTTTCTTTTTTTTCTTTCAACAAAATAGTTGACACTTCATCTTTTTGTTATTTTTAAGTGCAGAGTAACAAAATTTGCAATGTGACACAAACAACCCAGCAAAACGCAATTTTAAAGCATGCTTCGTTAATGCGAATAGAGCACTACAGTGTGCCAACACAACAGCAAGGGCGTGGGAAATCGTATTTTGTTGTATTACATTTGAATATGATTGTAATTTAAATGTAATTTTTATTATATTTTGTGAGTACTTTGTCCATTCTTTACACCATTCTGCCACACACTTCCTCTCCTTTAACTTTTTGGTGCATATTGAGTTATTTGATCTATCAACTTTAGTGTGGCACATTCGCATCGTCGAACCTTAATTACAAATGTTTAATTTTAAAATGTAAAATTTTTCAAAAATATGGCAGGACCAATGTCGATAAAACTGCTCAATTATACAAGTTTTTTTAACGTAGTGGCAACCGTGGGCTTCGTTGTTTTGTTGTATATGCTTATTTTTCTTAAATTTGAAGTTGCCGTAATGAAAATAATATATAATTGATAAATAATATGGCAAGTTCAAACATAAAGTGACCTTTAAATGTTAAAGTTAGGATGATCCTCCCTTTAGCTTAACGATCACTTCTATCTTATTGGGTACTTATAATAACGAAAAACAATTAACTGCCCGTTAAAATCCTCCCTTTAGTTAACGGGAAGTTGTAATAATGGCCCTTAAAAGAACAAAGAACAAAAATAGAGTGCAAGTTCTTTAATGCGACAATTTCATTGCGTTTATTTTTTTCCCTCTGCTTTCCCTATCTATTGTATTATAAAGGATTGTGATAGGAAAAGAAGTTCGTTTCACTTGCCTTGCCAATATTTGTAAGCGATAAATTAACCCCACAGTGCAGTGACAATATTTGATGCCACAGAAAATATTTAAATTTCTTAGAGGATTTATTGCAGCGAGAGAACAAACTCGATATAATTCAAAGCAAATGAATCGGAAGCCTATTTAAGGTGTCATAGCTTCTAGAAGAGGGTATAATTATTATCAAGAGAATCATTTCAAATTAAGGGGAAGTGATTCTCAATCCTTTTAAAGGGAAATTCTCTGCATAGACTTGGCTTCCGCTGTTCACGCAACTAGTCTCTGTCGAGGCGTGAGTATAAGCATCATCTACGAGAATACTCATATCCTGGCCCAATATAGTAAAAAGGTTGATTTAAAGCAAGAGTCTGTGTAGCTCCACCGGAGAATATATTGGTTCATAGTTTAAGTCCAAAATGTCGCTTTTTTCGGCACATATCTACCATGAAGATCCTCAATTGCTCTTATTACTGTTCCCAACATTCTTCTTGGACTCTCCTGACCACCTACAGGGGATACCTGCAACGACGAACATTATAGGAAGAAGAGGTAATGAATGGTTCTGTTTTAAAAAAGACTAGAAATCAAAGAGCTAAATTTCGCAGTATACTATATCCAATACAAAAACCCCAACAAGTCAAATCTTTCATTAACCATCTGTTGATGGCATTATTTGTGGAGTATAAAACCGTTCAAAAGTCCTCCATGTTTCTTTGGATAGTGTTCATCAGAAATGTCTAAGTTCCTTTAATTCTGGTTAATAAGTCAAGCTGAATTTGACCGATCGCCTGGATTATTGTGGTTTTTTCCTGTAGCTTCAGAAAAACCCGAATAGGGTCATCGTGAGATGACCATCCCTCAAATCGCTTTGCAGAATATCGAATGTGACACGAGCTGTGTGCCGCATAGAGCCTTCCTGTTAAAACCACATGCCGATGGCATTCAAATTATCCAATGCAGTCCAAAAGAATTTAACGCTCGCCGTTGACAGTGATTACTTGGCGAATGTCGTTCTCAAAGAAATATGGACCATGACACCGCCAGCTAAAAGTCCAACAGTGACTGTTTCAGGATGATTAGGACACTCTTAAAGTTGTGAACTGCTCCAGAGCGCAATCATCGGACTGAATAAATGACACCTAATTGGGAAATGTAGCTTCAACATTCAAATTACAAAGTCTCTATTAGAAAACCTGATATAAAATAGGGGCCGTGGTTTCAAGGCAAAGACAAAGGGCAAGCACGACATTAAAGGATCAGCTTTTAAATGGAAGAAAACAATTGATGAAATTACAAGAAAGCAAACAAATTATCAGAAGATGGGTGAAATAGAAAATGGAAAGAAAGTCTCCTTGAAAAATTATTGGCTCTATTTGTAGCCGTAAGCGACATAATTATTGTTATTATTCCCATATTTTTTATTGAAATATTTCTGAGAATTCAAATTAAAATTCTACCACTTCAGAAACTTCATTTCAATTCATGTACGTCCGTCCTGAAGAATCGTGGCATTCGATTAAAATGAGAACAACGTTATTACGAGTATTTTTCAATATCCTGTCGTCAATTGTACTCCACTGCTGCTGTCAGTCAAATATTGAATAATAAAAATGTTGCAAGTAAAATATTTTTACAAATTGCTTGTTGCAGCAATTGAAACGCACACGCTGGGGCACAAATGTTTTCAAATGAGTTTCAGATTATATTGAACATAACACAGCGTAACAAAACACAAGCAAAGTACGACAAGACTTGGCTGACAATTGCAAGTCATAGCCATTGGAGGCAATACAGCAACCAAGACAACGACGACAACAAGCTTGGTGAACGCACGTACAATGGCAGGGCAACAGAAACAAGGATAATGTTTGAGTTTTTTTACTTCTTGTTGTTGCTGTAATTGTTTGGCTCAAATTCGTTTAATTAGTAGCAATTAAACCGTAGTGTGGTTGTAATTCATAATTGTCAGTGACAATATGGCAAAAAAAATTTAACAACAACAACAAAAAGAATGACTGCAAAACTAAGGCAAAACAAAGGAAAAGAAGCACGAACCAGCAGCAACAAATCACGTTGTAATTTTGATGCCGGTGTTGCTGCCTGTTAAAAAGGAGAAGAAAATCGAAAATAAGAATGAAACAGAAAATGCATAAAACACACGCATTCGAAGGCATGGACTTGCAGTATTTGCCGCATGTATGCAGCAAAGTGTACGTATGTTGGTTGAAGTATATCTCCAGCTCCTCTGGTGGGTTATTGTGTGGCAAGGAAAAATACTTTTTCAACTTTTCTTTGGTTCTTCGTTTCTTCTGCTTATTCTGCTTATCAGAGGCATATTGGCGTGTGCTGCAAACATGGTAAACGATACAATGATGGAGACTACCGCTTGCAACATAAAAATACGCTGAAAGTGGTATTATAATTGTTGTTTTATAATTGCATGTTGTACCAGTTAGTTACTGTTGATCTTGTTTGTTGTCGATTGCTTTGGCTATTTTGTATATTCCATGTCTAGGTGTTCACTCTAGAATGTGAGAAAACTGTTGCTTGGCGATATTCATTCGTTTTATGGGTTTGTTGCATATGTAGTTGCAATCGTATACTATTTGTTACTCGTGGCTCATCGTCAACATCATCATCTCTCTAGAAATTGTTGGAAGTTGTTGCTGCTCTTGCTGTGTAAAGTGATAGTCCCAGTATATAAAGCAAGAGTACGAGAATATGGAAGCAACAAATAAAGCAAGATAAGATGAGAAGCTGAAAAGGTATGTCGAAGTAGCTGTAATTTAGTAGGTAGTGTGTAGACTTGTTAGACTCGAACCCGCGGTTCAAACCCCAGTTCAGACACCTCGAACAGAATGAAATATAATGAAATATAAAAAAAAATATTTCTTTCGGCGAATTCTTCTCAACAGTCCTCTAGCAAGAACTCTGAGACTTACTAAAACTGCTTCTCACAAATTCCGAATCGACGTTAAATAGTAGGTCCCGACACTCATGGAATCAGTGTGAGAGGCTAAGTTTTAAACATAACTAAAGGGTTGTAACGATGAATTACTAATCTAATCTAAACTAATCCAACCTTTGATCTGCGTTGAAGGAGATATGATAGCCTTCATCCTGAAAAGGTCGTTCCGGTTCTAACACACTATTTTATTTTGAGGCCCCTTATAAGTGGATTGTTATATTCCTAAAGAAGGTTTTAGAAACTACGTTGTTCCGAGAGATAAAGCAGCTCAATCTACTCCATATTAATAAGTTGGTTTGTTGCGTTGCCTCAAGTAAACAATTTATTCAACTCTACCTTATATCAGATTACCTTTGAAAAAATTCTTCTATAATCTAGCTTCTAGTGACTAAAGATTCAAAGTCTAAAACAGCTAATGTGGATCAATGAAGCTCAGGAATATTTCCAAATTACTAAACGGCTATACTATTCACATAACGGTTCAGTAATATGGTCACCCTCGAAGCATTAGTCTTTATGGTTTTGTTATAGTTGGCCACATGACCAGTTTAATAATAATTTTTAGTAGAGATTTCAAATCAATAGACACACCAACACATGTGTAGTTAACTTGTAAATATTTTGTTTTCACACTACAAGCAATTAACACAACTGCCCTTAACTACGGGTAAATGGTGTCTCTTCTCTAAACTTTTGTTTCAACTCTCTACTGAGATTGAGATACCCCGTTCCTCAACACTTTTAATTGTTCTTTGTTTTTTTTTTTACTTGTAAAACTATTAAAGAATTCAACTGATGACAGAGAGAGTAGAGACAAAGGCATGTGTTAAACATTTCGTACCGCATTTATGAAATTCTTGTGAAGTTTTTATTCGAAGTGTTTATTCTTCCAAGCAGCACTACTCATGCTACGACTACGACTGCTCCTCATCACTTGTGGATTTAATTCATTGGCAACAGTTTATTAGTTTAGATTGCTATGGTTGTGTATTGCTGCTGCTGCAGTTTGAGTTTTTGCAGCTGTTGCTGCTATCGCAAGTATTTCACAGTCTAGAGAAAAAATAATTGAAAGAATTTTACAATTGAAGAGTATTCACAAGCAAAGTATTTAAGAAGCACGAGTGGTTGTATCAAGGAAAAACCAATTCCTATAAATTGTTAATGAATGAATGAAGTTCTTTGTAATGCTGTTGGTAGTTGTTGAAGCAGAAATTTTAGAAAAATTTCTTTAAAATTTTTTCTAAAATCAAATACAATTCATGATGATTAATTATTACCATCAGGGAGGAAGGGATTTTTATTGTAAAGCTAATAACCATCAGTTGTTGAGAAGAAAGACGCCTGTTTCAGTTTAATGCTACAGAAAATTTTTAGATTTCATTAACACTATGAGCTGTGGGCAACTACTATACTATACTACTATATACATACATACACAACATAAGTGGCGGGATCTACAGTTTAAACTCGACTCCGAACGACAGAATTTAGAGAAACCTTTCATGGCAATTTTATTTACTCTCAGAGTTATTGTCAGAAAGAAGAAATATTTTTTCATATTTCGTTTTGATGTCTGATCTGCGGTTTGAACCGCGGCTTTACGGCTAATAAACCAATGCACTACCTACTGGACAACGGACAACTACTTGGGTTCGACAATAGAAAGGAATTCTAACCGGCAATTGGTAATTTCGCTTACAGCATCGGTCTGTCCCACCAAGATTACTGCAGAAGCTGCCATGATGTGGAGGAAATGGAATTGGTACAACACCTTTTATGCTAGCGCCTTGCTTTTCAGAACAAACGTCATCGGTTTTTGGGTGACAGAACATTTGGAGATCTGGCCATGGTGGCGAATGTGCCACAAAAGGGAACTGGCCAGTTTCATCCGGGGCTAGGAGTAGTTCACACCGGGTACCGCAATGAGCCATATAGGCCACCGATTGAACTATTGGGTGAACGGCAAACTATCCGCTAACCTAACCACCTTAACCATCACTGTGAACAACTACGATAAATCATCAATAAAGTTTGCGGACTGTATTTCTTACAAGGATTCCTGCTAAAGTCGCGTATACTATTCCATAGGATTCGTAATTTTTGTCCCACGATGAAATACTTAAAACCCATGAGAAAATCAGGTGTATCTTCCAAGTGGAAAAATTTTTCAAATTAAGAGGTACAAAAGACAGGATATAGCAATACTATACATACATATGCATACATAATTGGTCATAACAACCCTTCAGTCAGGATTACGACCTAGTTTCTCACACCACTTATGTTGAGTGTGTTAATTATATCATGAGTGGTGGAACCTTCGAACGACAGTTTTTTTGAGAAACTTTTCATGGCAATTTTTATTTACTCTCAGAGTTTTTGCCAGAAATCTATTGAGAGAAAGTCACCGAATAAATACTTTTTGTATTTTGTTTTGATGTCTGTCCTGGGGCTCGCACCCTGGCTTTACGTTTAATAAGCCAACACACTACCTTTTAGACTATGGCGACTTCCCAATACTATGTATACTATACAGCTAAGCTTCCATTCCAGTACTCGGCTCTTATCAAATTAAATCGAAGATAGTCTGGAGGGCATCGGCCAGGTCATGTGGGAATTCTCTGTAATAGACAAACAGACGAGATAGCGAGAAGATAAACTTCCACGCCGTTGATGGGGCCAGAAGCATTCTGTGGAAAGAGGTGGATATTTGGAAACGTATGCTGAACGAAACGAAAGATCAAGTAAGTTTGACGAAATCAAAACTTTTGCTTGGCAGATAAGAGGCGCTCTGAGTCATGCATCAGAATAATAAAACCAGTTTCAAATCATGCATTAAACTATCAAGAAACAACAGGGGTTGATAACCGATTTTTTTATATGGAACGCTAAAATGGGGATTGTCTCTAGCCCAACATGTAGATTCTATGACGATTAGAATGAATCATCGGATCGCATTCTTGAAACTCGTGGGGCATTAACGCATTACAGAAGGTACTGGGCAAGTAATTATCATCATTGTTGCCACCGAACAGCATCCAGAAGTTTTTGTGTGAAATAAGCTTGTAGAAGGCTATAAAAGACCTCTAAAGTATAAGGGTTGTACAATAAATGGTATGACCGCAGTACTCAAGCATTTTTACACGATAATACCACAATACTACACATGTGTATAATGCAGAGTAGACATACATTTATTTGGAGATTTGAGTAAAATATTTTGTGATAATGTACTGAATAAGGCTATATTTGTGAGTGATGAGTATGTCAAGGTTATTCTCATTTGGCTTTGCAAAGGTAGTGTCTTGAGAATCAATTATAAATAGGAACAACGATTTATGCCAGCCACAGCTCGCTTTTTGAGTCGTGAAATTCATCTTTGCCGATTCATTTTTAAAGAGCAATGCCTACAGCGTAGTATGCTATGGTTTGGTAATTCATGTGAGACATGGTAGTTAAAAATGTTTTACAAACGTAAGCCCAATAATTAGCTAACAAGCCAACAAGCTTAAGCTGCGATTAAGAAAGCGTTCACATTAAAGAATGGTTCAAAGGAAGAAAAATAAAATATTTTTTTAATGAGTACATAAAATATTATATTGAAATACGTGATAAGTATACAAAATAAAATAGTTTTCTTAAATAACAGTTTCAAACCAAACAATGTTTTCTAATCCATGCTCTTCGACTCACTGTTTTAGGAATAAAAAATGAAAAACCATGGAGCCTAGATAGCAAAATTTTAATTAAATTAGTGAATAAATTTTTGTGCTTGGCTGGGCATTTTTACTTTAAAAACTCAATAAAAATGTGTGTATGTGTCGCATGCAACACAGTTTAATTGTAATTAACACAGCAGTTTTATGTTCATTGAAGCTTTAACTAAAATTAAATGTTTCCCCACTCTTTGCCTCTCTTTCTGTTTCCTGTAGCAGTCATGATTCTGTTTTCAAACATAATGTCTCTATAAATTAATGTGGAAAGGGGTTTGTAATGTTTAAGAAGACCAATATCCAGAGCATCGTTATTATAATGGGCTTCAGTTGTAATAGGATTTCTATGTTTGTTGTTATTATTGTCGTGGTTGTTATACAGCATTTAAATTAAAAGTTTATGTCTGCAACATTTTGTTGCATTTACCGCCACATATACATGCATAACCACTCATAAATTTACTCTTTTAATGAATTTTAATTTTTATGGGAACGATCGTGGACTTTAGTAAATGGTAGACAAAAATAACAAGAATAGTGTAGAATGCAGTCGCAGTATCATGTATTTGATCATTAAATATTGATGTTAATAATACAGCCTCATGGCCACTATTGCATTTCGAATTTCAATTTGTTAGAAATTATTAAAGAGGGGAAGAATTGTAAGAGTAGGAGAACGAATCGATGTATTATTGGACATTCACCGATAGTTTAAGTCAGTTTAACTCGAATTTTTTGCAAATTTTAAATCACAATATTTATTGATTTAACTTAGGCAGTCGTCTTAAATATAGCTCACTTGAAAATGGTAGAAATTTCACAATCTTCATCATGAAGCCATTTTGTGGTACATTCTATCACTCTATATTTTACTCGTGAAACTGAGCACAGGATCTATGCAGATCTGTAAAACCGTGAGGTAAACAGAAAGTCTTCCTTACTTTGATTGCAGATTACCTTCAAAGTAACCTTCCATAATATCGCCATACTAAGCGCCATTAGATTCAGAAAAATCTTCATGTGAATAAGCCCTAAATTTTTAAACCTGCTCACAAAATGCTCACCTATTTCACATACACTTTATACTGCCTGTTAGTTGTATACAGTACAGTATTTTTTTCGGCGACTTCCTCTCAGCAGATTTCTGGCAAAAACTTTAAGAGTAAATAAAAATTGCCATGAAAAGTTTCTCAAAAATCTGTCGTTCGAAGTCGACTTTAAACTGTAGGTCCCGCCACTCATGTATAAAATTAACACACACAACATAAGTGGTGTGAGAAACTAGGTCGTAATCCTGACTGAAGGGTTGTAATGACCTGACCGTAAGAACCTGACAACATAATTGAGAGCAGCATTAATGGTCCATAAATTTATTTTCTAAAGAGCTAAAAACAGGGGAAATGTTTTTTATTTACTTTTAATCCCTTTTTGATTTTAATTTTCAATTTTCCATATAATTGCATAGACATTATTTAACATTTATAATTTATGACATTTACCAGGGCTCAGACCAATCAATTGGCTTTTAATGGTAAAAAATTGGCTTTTATTTTATACAACGTCAATAGTACAATTGCAAATACAAACCGGCATTAAAATATCAACATTGTACGACTGACTGTCTGTCTAACGGTACGAAAATTTAACTGTTTGTGCAATGACAATATTTTTTGTTTCTTTGCTGTCCCCTGTATTATTTTTATCTTGTTTAAAACAATTGATTTTATTCGGTTGAAACGATAATATTTGTCAATGGGCTGTGTTTAAAACATGTCTACAATAGAGGGTCTGCTTTGGCATTCCTTAAAAGTTTCCAGCAATTTTATTTTTGTATCTTAATGAATTGTGGGTCGCTCGGTCACTCATGTGTTCACTTGTACAACAATTAATTGAATTTCAAATTACAAAAGGATTAAATATTCATAAGGATTTTATGAACTGAGGAAAAATTTGATGAAAGGAATTAAAACAACAAGAATCAAAAACAATTTATTACGGTACAGACATAAAGTAAGCATACACTTCTAACAAGTGATGTAAATAGATTGCTTCTTTTCTTCTGGTATTGCATTAATGTTTACATAGCATGCATAATAACCATTCAAAAGTCTGGTTTATCCTTTTCATTCAATTATATTATGACTAATGTGTATGCAGTACAGAAGAGCAAAATGCTACAAAATAAAAATGGAAAAAAATTGAGTTTCTTCTTTTATCAATTTCTTGTTCCCTTTTTCTATTTGGTTAATAGCAAAATTTCCATAAAAATTATGCATTACTTTAACAATAGGATACTAAATTAAAAATTATTTCAAAAAAAATATATTTTTCTACAAAGTACACATAAATAGTAGATGCTTCAAACTATTTAATTGACAATATTTTTGAGATTATGATGACAATTTAAAGGCAATTTTTTATAACAATACTTAGACCAGAATGATCAGAACTGTTGGAAAAGAAATGTATTTATTTTTTGTAAGAGGTTTAGCTTTGAAAGCCACAACAGAAAAGATATTGGTCGGACTACCAATGGGGTAAAGGAGGAAAAGTTCGATTCACTCGTCAATCGTGTATGGGTATGTAGAACTGACTGTAGCGTTGCAAGAGCTTTATAGCCGAAACTCAATTCTATGGGAACGAAATCAGTCCTAAGCATGAGTAGGCAAGAGATAAGAGCTGTTTTAGGTGTACTAACAGGGCATGACGCCTTTAGATAAAGAACTAGATCTCTAATTTCTGTAGGCTACATGGGAAGCAGAGTAAACAGTGGATAATATTTTATGACTGTCCTTGTCTATAGGTATGCATGCAGATAGCTAAGTGGTCAATTTTTTGAGAAATTAGTAGCATCTGAATATCTAGGGATAGGGTTCGTAAACGCCTGCTCGGAACACCAGATATTGAAAATATTTTCATCTGAACCTATGAGGAACTATTGCTATTGAAGGCCTATATCAACAACCTTTTTAATACAGAAATGAGTACACAAATCCCAACTATCAATTTTATAAAACGAAAAAATGAATTCTTAGATCCAAATAATTATTTCTGATATTAGAATTCATTTCATAAACCATTTTCTACTTAATTTTCATTTAATTTTGACCTTTAAATAACAAGACTATCAAATAAATTTGGGTAATAAAAAAACAACAAAAAAGAAGTGAAAAATACATGAAATGAAATCAGCAGTCAACCAGTACTTATTAACCAGCAACTGGTGATTTGGCCCAATTTTTACAATTTGTTTTTAAAATAAAATTTCAGACACAAAAAAAACCAAAAAGTCATTTCAATTTCAAATATTAACTGCGATAATGTAGTGGCAGTGTAGTGTAGTTTTC
Organism: Sarcophaga carnaria; assembly: GCA_958299815.1. NCBI lineage: Eukaryota > Metazoa > Arthropoda > Insecta > Diptera > Sarcophagidae > Sarcophaga > Sarcophaga carnaria. The sequence goes on from OY283149.1 coordinate 94,375,143, forward strand.
TGGCTATCCATTCTGGCGTAATTTTTAACAGACAAGATAATGGAAACAAAATGAAAACAAAAAGCCAACAATACATGAATTTACTGGGACATTTTCAAAATCGACAACATGTTGTTGGTGGAGAATGAACCACAAAAAAGACAAAAAAATCGAATTCAACAGATAGTATATGAATTGAGATTTTCATTTCATGTTTTATTTTCGTATTCAAGTTAAGTGAACAAATTTTAAAATTTCTGTTGTTGAGTTAATATTTTGACACATGTTGGCGTTTCGAAATAGATAAAAGTTTCAAAATATTGCCGAAACGCTTAAAGCCAATGCGGTGCCAAATGTCACAATTAAATTAACGAATTTTTGACACGTTAACAGAGAATCAATTCATTTTAAAGGAAAATACCGCGTTAAACATTTAATTTCAGAGTAGAGACACTTCTTTCTACAATTCATTAGATTTCTCCATTTAATCCAAGATTGAAGCCATTAATTTGCATAATAACTGCCATACTACCTTATCCTTAATCAATTATCGCTGTAATCAATTAGGTTTCTCTTGGACTCATAATAAAATGAATACTCATCTTCGGAAAACGGGAAATTGAGTTCCTGCATCTACGCTTAACAATAATTTTCCTGGGGAACAATTAATGACGCCAAAATGCCCTTTTTGAAAACCAGTACAACGTTCTGCTGCTGCAAGAACATTTTGAATTCTGGCAGAGTTTCTCTAAAAAACAAACTTAATCATAAAGCCTGTATCAAATACATGTGTATCTGAAACCTGCACAAACAAATGAACACATCTTACGCAAATACGTACCTACGTAAAATTTTAAAAATCTATTTTATAAGGAGACTTATGAACGAATGACTTCTACAAAAGGCTTAACAAGACGGTATTAACACACAAATAATATGGCGAAACACACATGGGGACTGGGCAAATACGTTGTAAATCTTTTGAAAAAACATGTCACCACGAAGCATTACAAAGGAATGCAAAGAAGACCTGTATCAGGGGAAAAGTCAAAGGTTCTCTGGAGAAAAGCCACTCTAGGTTAGGTTAGAGGACGTGCACTTGTCAATTAGGACAAGTACAGTACCCGGAGGTCGAATTTACCCATTGTACAACGTTCTAGTTTCTCACAGCACTTATGTTGTGTGTGTTAATTTTTTATACATGAGTGGTGGGACCTACAGTTTAAAGTCGACTCCGAACGACAGATTTTTATTTATTGAGAAGCTTTTCATGGCAATTTTTATTTACTCTCAGAGTTTTTGCCAGAAATCTACTGAGAGGAAGTCGCCGAAAAAAATACTTTTTGTATTTTGTCTTTGATGCCTGGCCTGGGGCTCGAACCCAGGCTTTTACGTCTAATAATCAACACACTAGCTACTAGACTACGGCGACTTCAAAAAACTCTAAGTCCGGTTTATATATAAATTTCTTCCAGGTAAACTAATGATCCTACAAATATGATAGGATTTTTATCTCTCGTGCTCATAAACAAAGCCAAATATGCTAAACTAAACTGAAGCAAAGCATGTGGATGTGGGACAATTATAGCTTTTGCTGGGAACTTCCCAAAGAGTCATGAATCAGAAGATATCAAGAAATAAGCTGATAAGCGGTCTTTTGAGAGAGCACTGTAGACTTAGAATACACTTATTTAGAATGGAGGCTACACCTCAAGCTCAAAACACAATTTCTGTGAAGATGAGAATGAATCATCGTAACACTATTTTGCGGTAGCTTTCAGGGTTGTTAGCTTCACACTTTCTGAAGATTGGCATTACACAAGTAGCCACTCGACAAGAAAGGATAATACAGTTGGGTATGAGGCACTACAAGAATTTTGTAAAAGACGGGGTTGTTATTGATGTTACCCGAAGGAATACTCTGAAAAGAATACTTTAAGCATACTAACTACATTCTTTCGGAATTGCACTAAGTTACTGTTTGTTCACGCTGGCCACCCTAATTTTAAGTTTAGCCTTAAGTTATTTTACAACTGTGTATATTTACTAATTAATTGTGAATTGTTAATTATAAAACCCGAAAAGAGATTATTATTAAATCCACCCCCGAATTGTAAGGTACGTTTGAGTGTCCTTGAGAATATAAATTTTTACATAAATCACTAATTGATTTGTTTTTTTTATTCTCCTCGATAAAATATTTTATTTTATTCGCTTCCCCGTTCACCCCAACATTTGGTCCTTCGAGCCGGATCATCCCCAAGATAAAATAAAATATTTAACGAGGATCTTTTTTGTAGATTTTGGATTCCTTTGTTGTTGGAGACCACACCCTTTTCACCGTTGGAATTTCTTTTTGTTTGTAATTCCTTTCCCCAAAAATTTGTTTCCAAGGTATGTAAAACACATATAATTTTGTGAAATATTAGTGTGAAAAGGAAGAAAGAAAAAGAAAAAAAAGAAGAAAACAAATAAAAAATATAAAAATATAAAAATTCAGTGAAGTGTCTCAGTGGTGTAAGAATATAAGAGAAAATATAAAACAAGAAAATAAAAACAAACGGGAAAAATATACACAAACAACACAGAGTGCATTGATCTTGCGTGTTGTTGTTGTGTACTTGTTTTATAAACAGCTGTAAGGTAGTCACAGAATAAGGTGGCCGCTGTTTCAAATATCTTATATTCTTTCAACAATATAATAAGCGAGTTGTATTGTTTTGTATATTTCGACTTATTTTGAGTTTGTTTGAGACACTTCTATTCTGACTTAATTAAAGGAAAAATATTTATATTTTTTTGTTGATGTTTTTTATATATTTTTATTAATTTTTATATATATTTTTTATTATATTTTTATAAATTTCTTTTTTAATTTATTGATTTACCTTTCTTAAGTAAATCTTTTTGTACCATTTTTTTATTTTTGATGGGATAATTTCCCTTTTTATCGGTGATTCTTTCGCGAGCATATTTTTTCGTTTTTCGAAATATTTTCTTTCGTGTTCAAAGTCGAGATTTTGAATTTGTCCGTTTTCTAATTTATATCGAAGTTTTTTTTTCTCGTGAACCTTTTTTTTTGAAATTTACGACTTTTTCATCGCGATTTGAAGTTTTTCTCATTTGTTCGTATTCTTTGAAATTTACAATTGGGAGTCCCCAGTCTTATCTCTTTCGTTTTCTTTTTATTGCAAGTTTTTTTTTTTTTTTTTTGATAAACTTATCTCCATCCCAATTGTGATAAAATGGCCGCGTTGAGAAACTTGACAAGAAACTACAATCGCTTAGTCGATTTTGACAGTTTCATTCAAGCAATCCCTAAAGAAGAACACTCTGTTCACACCCTGAGTGTCCATCGGCAGGAGTTAACCCGTTTGTGGGAAGCTTTTCGTGACTCCTATGAGGATTTGTCGGAAAATGCCGAGGATACCAAGGTCTCTGCTAAAGACCTGAAGGCCAAGTATATGTCGGGATATACACTGTATGTTCAATGCGTCTCGCTCATTGATGGGTCAACTGACGGCCTTAAGAGCAAGGCCGCGAACCCCCCTACCAATAGTATCCCGATTCACCTTCCCCCCTGCGACACCCCAACCTTTACCGGTGATTACGCATCTTGGCCAACGTTCAGGGATATGTTTTCGGCCATTTATGGAACCAACCCTCACATTAGTAACATCCAAAGGATGTATTATCTTTTGCAAAAGACGGAAGGTGAGGCGAGGGACATTATTCGGACTTGCCCCATGACGAATGATGGTTTCGACATGGCGTGGCAGAACCTGGTAGACAGGTATGAGAATAAACGCGTTTTGGTGAATTCTCAATTGAAAACCCTCTTTAACCTCCCTTCCATATCCAAGGAGTCTGGCCCTTCTATTAAAGGTTTGCAACGGACAATCAATGATTGTATAACGAATTTGTCGTTGCTAGGCATACAGACTCAGAATTGGGATATAATCTTTGTCTACATTTGCTCCACCAAACTCCCCGAACACACCTTAGGTCTTTGGGAACAGACTCAGGGGCCTTGTTCGGACCTGCCGAAGTGGAGCAAGATGGATGAGTTCCTGACTGCCAGATACCGAACTCTGGAGTCGGTATCGGACATTATCGGCAGCCACAATTTTTCTCAAGGTACTGCACGGGTTAATAACCAAAGCAGCTCTAGTAACCCTCGAAAATTGAAAACCTTTGGGACCACTGTGGCCCCTAGCTTACCCCAACGAAAATGTCCGGTTTGCAACGAAAATCATCCCATTCGTTTATGTTCCGACTTTTTAAGAATGACGGTTAGTGCTCGCTTGGCAACCGTTAGGAAACACAAATGCTGCACGAATTGTTTGGCAGCTTCGCATGAATTCAAAAGATGCCAGAGCTCAAATGTTTGCTATATCTGCAAACAAAAACATCATTCGCTACTTCATCGTACCGAATCCTCCCCCCGGGAGAAATCGAGGACTGGTACTAACCCCGCTGACTCTTCTACCCCTATTAGCTCTCCGGAAATCCCTCGGTCTTCTCCTGCACAAAGGCGAAATGAAGTGGATGGTGGCCCATCTACATCCGCTGCTGCTCGATCTTTTCAATGTACATAGCTGTAAAGACCGCTAGAGCTCTAATCGACCCGGCATCTCAGGCTACTTTCATCTCCAGAAAGTTGCAACGGAAGCTAGATCTTCCAACCCTTTTAGCACCGGCTGCCACTGTTGTGGGCCTTAATGGCGCAGTAGCAGCAAACTCGACTAAGGTCTGTGTTGTTTCGCTGGGATCTTCCATGGATCCAGCGTTTAGTCTGACTACGGAGGCATATGTGGTTGACAAGCTAACTGGTCGATTACCCACTTACTCCTTGGCGAAGTTTGTTGACCTCAACACTCCCGAACTTCCGTTGACAGATTTGAAATGTGCCCATATGGATTTGCTATTGGGCGGAGATATATACTCTCAAATCATGCTTCCTGAGGTTAGGAAGGATTCTAAGAACCCCTTGATCGCTCAGCGAACTGTCTTTGGTTGGATAGTAACTGGTAGAATACCTCAGTTGAACCCGTTGGATTCCGTTGCTTCCTTCTTTGGGCAACTGGACTTGGATGCGAAAATTAGTCGGTTCTGGGAAGTAGAGGAAATACCGAAGTCGAAGGTATTGTCGCCTGAAGATCGCTTTTGTGAGGATCTGTATCGTCGTACGACTTATAGGACTCAAGAGGGTAGATATGTAGTTGCTCTTCCCTTTAAACCCGAATTTTCGACGGACTTGAATCTCGGTCCATCTCGAAAAGGTGCTCTCGGCCAATTTTTGAGAAATGAGTCTCGTATGTTGAAGAACCCTGAGATTAAGGATCAATACGATCAGGTTATTGAGGAGTACCTTACCCTGGGCCACATGTCGAAGATCGATCACGACGCTGTTTATTCTCCTAAACCCAGTTACTACCTACCCCATCATGCCGTTTTTAAGCCTGATAGCACCACCACCAAGTTGCGTGTCGTTTTTAACGCCTCTTGCCCCTCCTCTAATGGCTTAAGCCTTAACAGTGTCTTGCACACTGGCCCGATTTTACAAGCCGATTTGACTATTCTGATTCTCCGATGGAGACTGTTTAGATTTGTTTTCAATGCGGACATACAGAAGATGTATAGGCAAATACTGGTCGTGCCAGATCACACCCCTTTTCAAAGGATATTATTCCGTCGGAACTCCCAGGAAGATGTCCAGGATTTTGAATTAAACACAGTTACATTTGGTGTTAACTGTGCCCCCTATTTGGCCATAAGAACCCTACATCAGTTAGCTGATGATTGTAAATCGGATCACCCCTTTGCTTCTGAGATTTTGCGAAACCAAATGTATGTGGATGACATTTTGGCTGGTTCGCATTCCTTTGTCGAAGCTACTCGTAATCGTGATGAGATAATTCATGTTCTGAATTCTGCTGGCTTTTCCCTTCGTAAGTGGACATCAAATGATAGAGGTCTTATTGATGATTTGCCACCTGAACATCTATTGGATTCCCAATTTCTAAAATTGTCAGACGCCAGCACCGCTAAAACTCTGGGTTTACGTTGGAATGCGAGCATTGATGCATTTTTCTTCAAGCCAGCTCCAACGCCCGATTTCTCTGTAGTCACAAAACGATCCGTCTTGTCTCAAATAGCGAAGCTATTTGACCCCGTTGGGTGGTTGGCACCTAAAGTCATAGTTGCTAAAATTCTTATGCAACAAATTTGGAAAGACGGAACGGATTGGGACGAATGCTTGAAACCCATGACGTTTAACAGATGGCTTGAGTTTGTCGATGATTATTTGTACATCGAAAGGATTAACATCCCCCGTTGGGTTAATTTTAACCCTCAGTGTGAAGTACAACTTCATGCATTTTGTGATGCTTCTGAAAAAGCATATGCTGCCACTCTGTACAGTAGAGTCCAAACCCCGTCTGGTGAATTTGTCACCCACTTACTCGCTGCCAAAACAAAAGTTGCGCCTATAAAAGTGCAAACTTTACCCCGTTTAGAGCTCTGCGGCGCAACTCTATTGGCGAAAATGGTATTTTCACTTCGTAAGGAGCTGAATCTTACCAGATCGGAAGCCTTCTATTGGACAGATTCGACTATCGTTCTGTCCTGGCTTCAAAAACCCCCGTGCCATTGGCCAACTTTTGTGGCGAATCGAGTATCGTATATCGTGGACCAGGTAGGCACTGACAATTGGAATCACGTCGAATCTCATCATAACCCTGCTGACTTGGCTAGTCGTGGTATGAGCGCTAAGGAGCTCTCTATTTCAGATATTTGGTGGAAAGGTCCTGCATGGTTATCTCGTCCACAGTCTGAATGGCCACTGTCGTCTTTTAAACCCAATAATCAGCTAGAAACGCGTTTGATACAGGTTAACGTTGCCCAGACGGATACGTCTGAAGAATTTTTGAGTCGATATTCGGACTTATCTCGTGCTCTGCGAGTTATGTCCTACATCTTTCGCTTTTATCACTCTTTACTCCCCGGAAAAAGGTCGTCTCAAGTCCCCCTATCTCATACGTTGAGTCAAAGTGAGGTGAAGTCGGCAAAGGATCGTTTGATCATACTCTGCCAAAGTACCCATTTCCCCGAATACTCTTCACTGAAGAATGGCTCTACCTTAACCTCTAAGAATTCACTACTCGTGTTCAACCCCTTTATAGATTCTAGTGGATTTCTACGAGTTAATGGTAGACTCTCCCAATCACCTACTTTGACCTACAACGAACGTTTTCCGAAGTTATTACCCTATAATGGCCGTTTTACGCGTCTCTATCTGGAACATCTTCATAAGTTTTCGGCTCATGCGGATATCTCTCTGATGCTGCGCCTTATGCGACAGGAATTTTGGGTTCCTAAATTGAAGAATTTGGTTAAGACAGTTGTTCACAGTTGCAAAGTGTGTTCTTTATATAAAAAGAAACTCGGTCAGCAAATTATGTCTGCATTGCCGCCCGAAAGAACTACACTTACTCGCCCTTTTACTCATACCGGAATTGATTTTGCTGGTCCCTTTGATATAAAGTCATATATAGGGCGAGGTTGTAGAATAACGAAAGGATATGTCTTAGTATTTGTTTGTTTTGCTACTCGAGCCATCCATCTGGAGGCTACAAATGACATATCCACCGAATGTTTTTTGGCCGCTTTTGCTCGATTCTTCTCTCGTCGCGGTTGTCCTTCTCACCTCTATTCGGACAATGGTACTGCTTTTGTTGGCGCAGCTAATCTCTTGAATAAGGATAAGACTCAGTTCCTTGAGAGTCTTAAACAACAGATTGTCACCAAAAATGTCTTTCAATTGGTAGATTGGCATTTTATTCCTCCTGGCGCTCCACATATGGGTGGCTTATGGGAGGCAGGAGTGAAGAGTTTCAAAACTCATTTGCGTAAGATATCCCACGCCCAAAGCTTCACTTATGAAGAATTCTCAACTATGTTGACAAGAATAGAGGCTTGTCTGAATTCTAGACCTCTTAGCTCGATGACAGACAACCCGTCTGACATCAATCCTTTAACCCCAGGACATTTTCTTATAGGAAGTGCCATCTTATCCCCACCGGAACCTGATTTTTCGGACGAATCCATAAGCTATGCTAATCGGTGGCGTAAGCTGAAAATTTTGCACCATTTATTCGCGCGTCGATGGAAAGACGAATATTTGGTTGAGTTGCATAAACGCAACAAATGGAAGGTTCCCCAAAGAGATTTTGTTGTAAATGATTTTGTTGTCATTCGTCATGACAATCTTCCCCCTAACGAATGGAAGCTAGGTCGGATCGAACGGGTCTATCTCGGCCCCGATTCGAAGGTGCGAGTGGCCGATGTTCGAACCGCCAATGGCGTTTTGACTCGACCAATTGTCAAACTCGTGCTGCTTCCTAATCATGGACAGAACTAATTTTTTTTCTCTTCTTTTGTCCGTTTTGTTGATTGTATTTACAGATGTCGGAACTAGCACCCCGTCGACTAGCCGTGGAGCGTCCCCAAAATGAAAGCCTCGACGAAGTGATTGCTTCCGCCAGCTCAAAGTGTCGTCTGTGTCCTGAAGCTCATCCTCTACGCAAATGTCCCAAATTCCGTCGGATGAGTCCCGTTAAACGGTTAAGTGTAGTGAAACGACACAAACACTGCATCAACTGTCTGGCACATTCTCACTTTGTAAAGGAGTGCCGGAGCAGAGATCGATGTATGGAATGCTTGCAGGAGCACCATACCATGCTGCACTTTCATCGTAGAGCTGACGGCGGCAGACTAGGCAAGAACAACGCTTCGGAGACAAATAAGCCCAAGAGAAGCAATCGCAGAAGGAACCATCCTAAACGAAGAGCTGCTAACAACGCCAATTCTACTCATAGCAAAAACAAGAAGAGCGCAACCCACAACCAGGCTCTGGAAAAACCCTGCTCATGTGCTGGTCAACCTCCGAATTCTGGTAATGGGGCCATAATGGCAGCATCCAACACGGCTTCTGGGGCTACAATCGTAATTAACGTGCTGAGTAGATAATTTCTTTTTGATAACTCTTATTCTTATCTTGCTGTATTAAATATAATCTTATTTTTATTGAATTACCCTTATACTGAATTTTATTGAACTTTACTGAATTTTAAATACAAATCTATATACCCTGAAATGTTAATTTATCTATGATCTCTGGCCAGGTGACTTCTCGGTCCTCTTGTTGCAATATTGCAAGGGGGGCGGGATGTTCACGCTGGCCACCCTAATTTTAAGTTTAGCCTTAAGTTATTTTACAACTGTGTATATTTACTAATTAATTGTGAATTGTTAATTATAAAACCCGAAAAGAGATTATTATTAAATCCACCCCCGAATTGTAAGGTACGTTTGAGTGTCCTTGAGAATATAAATTTTTACATAAATCACTAATTGATTTGTTTTTTTTATTCTCCTCGATAAAATATTTTATTTTATTCGCTTCCCCGTTCACCCCAACACTGTTTTACGAAATATGGGAAATTCAACACACTTTTCGGAATCTTAAGTCTTAAGATTTAAACTGCAATTTTTGTCAAATCGAATTTGGCCCTTTTATTCTATAAAAATAAAATCTTTCCCCCTCGTTTAGTTCACCAAGTTATTGGACCTAAAAGAAATAATAGGTTAATAATTATCCTTGGCTTTCTATTTTGATCAGAAACGTAATTTTCAAATGCTCAACATTTTAAACTGGAATTTATTTCAACAATTTAAATGAAAATTTCATTCGCCAATAAATTGAACGTTTTTATGTATTGCCGCCCTCAAGCAAGTCTTTAAAGACGTTTTGTAGCATTTTTATGTATTTATATTTGTTGCTATTGTTTAAGTTTAAGGTTTTAGGTTTTTTCAAATCAAATGCAATACAAATAAACAAGAATTTAAAAATCTGTTTTAAAATGAAACTCTTTTCGGCAGGCCTCCTATACTTTTTTGTTGCATTTTAATTTCACGTGTGAATGCAACTGCGAACGAAAGGCGAACAAAAACAGACCAACAACCAAGCGATTTGAGTTTTATTGTGTAGAAGTGAAAACATGCTTTAAGTCTCGACGAGTTTGGCAGTTACAACAAAAAGATGTCTGCGATTGTAAAACAATATGGAAATAATAACACGACAAAAAATTGGGGGAAAATTAGGGACACAAAAGCTACGTTTTTAATCGTTAAGCCAACAGAGAGATATATAGAAAGGACAACAACACCGAGAAGGTGTACAATCTTCCATTTTAGCATATAGTAGTCGTAGTCACTCTTTAAAACATTAGTGTTCTATAAAATTGCAGACGCCCGAAACTCCCTCCAATGCCTTAAGTGATACAATAAAACTGGTTGGTGTAGTCCAAGGGGGCAAACACATGTTTAAGTGACCACAGGTTGTTCCATTTATGAATCATTTTCTATTATTAAACTTAGTTTTCATAAAACAAAGTTTTGAAAATTTTTTCGTGTACACTCCTTATTACCATACTTATTTATGTTACAGAGAGTATTCACTAAAAATGCTTCAGGATTATGTATCCTTAAATACCTTTCCATATAGTGTAGTGTAGTGTAGTGTAGTGTATAGGTGTAAATAATGACAACGTAAATGAACATGTAAGTTGTTTATGACATTATTAAAACAATAATAGCAACAACAACAACTATAAACATTTAACAATAACATTTAACAAAAACAACAACATGTTTAATAACAAAAAAAAAAACAAAAAAAAAGGAACAAATTAAATGAAGTGCATAAAAAACTTTGGAGATTTATTGGAAAAAATATTTGAAATAAATTATTTACAGCAAAAAAAATTAGAAAAAAAAGGAAAAAAAATTTAAATTTGTTTAAATAAAAAAAGAAAACAAAACGGGAAAAAGAAAGAATATTTTTTTTTCAATAATTTTAAATTAAATGATAGAATGTAAAGGCATTTCGGTACTTACAACCACCACATCTGTTATCAAAGGGTCTATGATATTAGCAGAGGCTGTAAAAGGCCAACGGAATTAACATTAATGCCGTATTAAGTGCCACAACGCATAACTGGATTTTTTTTAATCGATTTAATTAACTTGTACAATATTGTAGGCGTATTTAAAATGTGTGAAAGTACTGTTTGTACAGCAAAAACAAATTTAAAATCGATACGTATATACAAGGCATTATCAGCAGTCTTCTGGCAAATAAAGAGTAAATAAAATTGTAATGAATTCTTTTTCAATTCTGTCGTTCTGGGCTGTTTCGCTGCTGATGTAAAAAATTAACACATACAACATGGATAATGCAAGAAGCTTGATGTAATCTAAAAAGGTTGTCATGATTAATTGGTCATAATGAAGTAACTGATGAGCATTGTTATTATTAATTTCGATTGGTACAGACTTTTGATTGAAATGTTTGCATAGACCTTTGTTCGACGATTACAAGGAGATTGGTATTGGGATTTCAAACCTCCTTTGTCTATAAACAGGAATGGTGCTTATTTGAAGTTCTAATGTCGTTAAATTGAGCAGTAACAATAATAAATAAATAAATTAATTAATTAACATCATAATGACCATTTAAATAGAAATATTTTATGTTGTAATCATGCAATCAGATGTCCGCATCTGTAGCATCTTGTGTTCCAAATGAACAAGTCAAGCGTTTAATTACAATTTCTTTCACCTCTGAGACCACACACACGCACACCCGGATTGTTGAAAAGTAGAATGTTTTGCATTGCTTGTGTTATAAATTGAAATTTATTTGCAACTTATGTGTGTGTCGTCGTCGTCACTGTCGTCGTCTTTTTATTTGGATCGTCATTCTGTTCCTTGTCAGAAGCTGCCAACAGCATGTTAATTTGTTGATTTAATTTTTGGTTTTTATTTTTCTTTTTGGTTTTTATTTTTCGTTTTTTCTCACATTTTGTCCTGATAAATATTTGGGTATGATGCGATATTTAATTTATTATTTTTTTTATTTTCTTTCAAGTTTTTCATTAGACTTTGAACATGACGGAGTAGTTTTGCCAGGGAATGATGATGTGATGATATTTTTTAGTAGACATGTTAGTAAACCAAAAAAAAGAAGAAAACTACGGAAGACTGCTGGAGAAATAAGTGTTTTATTCTTAATTTTATCCAATTTTTGTGTTTTAAAGATTACTAAATGGTGTTATTATTACTGGGGGTCACTGGGTGAGTTTCTTGCCTAATTGTTTGCACTTTAATAAATAATTATGATTATCTATCTTCCAAAAGGAGAAAAACAAAAAAACAACAATTTTTATGTCTTCATTTCATTGTTGTATTCAATTACAACATTATTTGAAATTCAGATAAGAAATTCAGAACACAGATTCAGTCATAACCCTTATCTGTGTCAGGTCAATCTCCACTTGCGTTTGCATACATAAAATAGTTTTAATTCTGGTCTTTCATCGAGGACGCTTCCAAAATTAGCAGAACTGACTGACAAGACAATACTCATGCCAGTTCTTAAAGGCACCAATTTGACTCCATAATAAATATATCTTTATTTTGCAGAACTGAGTCAAAGGTGATCGGAAGTGAGAGGCCAACAATTTATGCCTCTTCATGGCAAAAGCCTGGCACTGACGCAGATTCTAAATGGAATTTGAAAACGGACTTTCAATTTGTCAGAGTAGATTCCCTCACGAAAGCCATTCAAACTCTACCTTTATTCACAAATGCCGAATATTTCATAGGATAATTTCGGATCATTTAAAAGTAACTCTTATATGGGTTCTAGGACATCGCAATACCGTTACAAATTGTTTTTTTAATGCACCGTAAAGAACTTACAATCTCCGAGATGTTACAGGTCATAAGTGTTGTGACTGTTTCAGTTAAACTCGATACGCTCTTGTTGTTTTACAGTGAGGTTTAATTTCATTGGAAGAGTGAGGGTACGTGCACTGTCATTAGGATCTCCTGGGTTGATATGAATAAGAAGAGGACTGAATGTCTTATTTCCTAAAATTGTATGGTCATCCATCGCAATACTGGGGTTCTCATAGGATATGAAAGACATGACAATAGAGTTGGCATTGATTCAAATGATTTCTGGAGAAGCTGTGGATCTTAAGAGGAGAGTGCATATTTCACCCCACGGTTTCATAAAATATTAATCCCTTAACTAAGTATGGCCTTACCCAGGTATCTAACCTAAATAGACTAGTTCGTTTTCTTAAATTCACAACCGCGCTAGTTTGCGGTGCATGTTGTTTTTGTTCTTGTTCCTTAAATAAAGATGTTTTAGTATTATTTGGCTCGAATACTAATGAATTATTGCAACTACAAACTCTGTGGCATCACACAAACCTTTTGATTTAAATTTTTTTTTACAGATTGCAACGTTCTTGCATTGCAAGAACGATAACGATGTTGTGTCGTATGTAGTGTGGGCTGTTGCAACGATTTATGTTGCAACGTTTTATTTCACTTTCTAAATTAAGAAAATGATATTTATACGGCTAAAACAGACCTCGAATTTGTGGCTCACTATCATTGAAGATATTTAAATACCTGTATGACATGTTTACCCATTATCCCAAGATGAAGACATTGTTTGCGTTATGATTCTGTTGTATAGACGCCTGCCAATACTATATGCTCGTTTAAAGCAATCCAGCCGCCAAGGGCATCTGTGCCGTTTGACCCAGATAGTTTAATTTAATTTAATTATTTTCTGATAAATCGACTTGCGACTATGTGACCCCACATAACCTGGAGACGATATAGCGCAAGCGTCGCCTCATATCGAATCCGTATAACCAGCACCAAATTTCCATTGCTCTTGTGGCTGATGTTCTCATCACACCACTTATTCCCTAAGTAATAAATTCATAGAACTCTCAGAACTATTCTGAAGCAGCCTCTATTTTACATAGCTGCCATCATACTGCTGAAGGTTACATAGATACATAATTGGCCATTACAACCATTATTATTACATCACATCATTCATGTTGTGTGCGTTAATTTTATACGTGAGTGGAGGGACCTACAGTTTATTGTCGACGATTAATGGTAGATTTGAGAAACTTTTTCATGCAGGCAGGCAGGTTTATTTACTCTCAGACCTTTTGCTTTTTTTCATACTTCGTTTTGATGCCTGGGATACGAACCCGGGCTTTACGTCTAATACCTATTAGACAAAGGTTACAATATGTATAATCACGCTTGTGTGTCATTATCGGAGTGAGTTCCTATTTAGAACGTGTGCCGATTCTATTATCAAAGGACAAGCTTTTGTATACTCTAATGTCTTGGAAAGATGTCCAGGACTAAGAAGACAATCGCATGAGTTAGCTAACCAAAATTAACTTGTTACTACGTCACAGGTAACGGTTCTAAATAAAAACTTGCGGTGTGCTTGTTAAGGCATTAATTTTCAATTTATAAAAATTTTATTGAACACCAAACCCATATCCTTTCAATATAGGACAGTTGATGCTTTCTTCCTATTGAGATATAAATATGAAACACTTTAAAAGTGCTGTACACTTTATGATAATTTTATTTCCTCCAAATTGTTTTCAGTTGCAGTTTTCAGTTGTTATTTTTATTGGGTTTTCTTCCGTTAATGATGCAACCATATGTTGCTATTGTTTTCGTTGTCTGGTGTTCCTGTTGTTTGTTTACTTAACTATAAATATTGCCAACATCTACACAGTCACAAAAATGTAAGTTTAATAAAGCTAGTGAAACGTGCAATACGGTTGGGGAAAGTCTGTGTGGATGTACATATGTATGTACTATGAGTGTAATAGAGTTTGTGTGGCAAGTAAAAATATAAAGAAAAGAAATGTAGAGAATGAAAAGTAAAAACTGCCTGTAATCAAGTCATCATCATCAGCAACAACTACAGTTACCGCTGCAACTAATATGCAGTGTTTGAAACCTTTTGAGGCAGTGAAGAAGCAATTACTTTACTTCCTGCTTAAGCTTTCAATACAACATCAATTTGTTAGAAAACCAAATGGAAACAAACCAATCAATTAAGGGATTGAAAACTTTTCTCGTATTAAATAAGTTTTTTCTACTTTTGTTCTGTCGTTCGTACGCTCAACTTATTCGTACGATTGTATGTTCTGTTGCAGAACGAATTTATTGTGCAACTCTGGCAAAAGTAACAGAGGGGATAAGAGACAGTTTTCAAAAACAAAAACAAACAAGAAATCGGAGTAGATTTAAAAAGAAGGATTTAAATGTACTCGATAGTGTTTAAGGGCAAATGTGATAAGTAGTTTAATTTGCCACACTTTGTAAATTTAAATTAACGTTGCCCCCTTTTCCCGTGAAACCATTTTTTGCCACAATTATACTTTCACTTTTCGTTTATGCCATTTTTATTTTGAAGTTATTTTGAAAAAGAAAAATCCCTCATGCTACATGTATTAAAGGATTATCAGTCCTTTTTTCTACCCTACAACACTTCTTAGGAGAAATTTTGTTAATGTTTGTAACACAGAAAGAGAGAGTTTTGCAGTCACCATCAAATAAGGCGAGTGCGTTGGTAACACGTTCTAAGTTGGAAGGAGCACATTAAACCGCATCTCTGGATGAAAATATTGAAATTAAGGGTTGTGTTGCAATTCTAAATAGAATTTCGGATGTTCACTTGTGAAACAAATTTAAGGTCACAAGTGAAATATCCAATAAGGGAAATATATTAACTGTCTGAGAAAATTTCCACTTAGAATGTGTTCCTATTGCTTCTGCAGTGAAAGCATGAGTTTAAAACCTTCGTTTTAAGCGTACTTACCGCTTGTTCCATGACCCATATAATTGGCGTTGTGTTTAGAAAGAGGGAGAGAGACGAGGATCTTCAGAAGCTTCAGTGTACTGCGCTTTAAAATAGCACAAGAAATGGAACTCCACCACTATAGGTAGGTAAGTCTAGGTGGTAGCGTTGATTACCAAAGCTCACTTGAGCACGCATAGCGGACCGTTGCACTGCCACAGGTAAGCGTAGTCCCTGTACTAAGCATAGTCCCTGTACTAACAAATTCCGAGCAAGTCAGTAAGTGCAAGGACTGCAACCACTCTGTATTCTCCGATAAAAACTTTGTAAAATTCTTTTTAGACAGTCAATATCAGAGAAAGAAGTGAAGAAACCACATCCAACAAGAACCTCGTTCCTGCTCAGATACTTCGCTTGAAAAAGTGGTTAATAAACGCCTGACAAGCTTCATCTCCTACCCCAATCGCAAAAGTAGAATAAAGTTGCTACTGGGCAACAGCTAAGCTCTGGAAGGATTCGATTCGATTTTAAGTCAAATTATGATTTAAATATTATAAATTAAATACAATAAGTTAACACTTAATTCTTTTAATTATAATAAATTAATAATTAATTCTTCATATACAAGTATAAATTAAATAAAAACTCATACTGAGATCGAGAGACATGCAACGTATGAGTGATATTCAATTCTATTAATTCCGTATACGACAAAATTGAACTCTTATTTTATTGCATACTTTTCTGAGTAATTATGGCAGCACTGGCAGTATGGCCGCATAATATGTAATTCAATACCAAGTATTCGTATGAGTGATATTAAATTCCAGTAATTCAGTATACGACAAAATTAAATTCATATCTTATTGCACACTTTTCAGGGTACTTATTCTACTACTGGTAATATGGGTATGGGTGCGTATAAGCATTATATTTCACATGAAATTCAATATTAAGTATACTGTCAATATGAAGTTAGTCAATGCCAACTGCAGTGGATACTTAAAAATTTTAACTTTTTTTGTTTAATTTTTTTAATCAGTATAAGAGGATTGTAATGTAAACGAAAACTTAATTTCTACACCGTTTAAGCAGTTAGTTTCCGTTTTTTTTTATAAGACTAAGACTTAGGGGAGGACACCTACTCATACAGTGCTTTGTGCTGGAATAAGGTGAGTATGTTATGGGAAGGAGGACAAAAGGAGTAGTGTTTTTGGACATTAGATTTGAATCTTTTTATATTATAAGTGACAGAAAAGACCTTTGTTCGCCATAGGAATAGTCCGTCTAAAGAAAGAATACTGTCTGCAGTTTGGAATTGCCTTGCAAGAAGGACGAGTACTACGTAAGGATTCACAATTTTCGGAGATAAATACCTTTCTTTCGCTAGAGCAAAATCCATTGTAGTAGCGATAGAATAGTGAACGACAAGCCATATTGCGACGATATTCCACCAAATCAACAGAGGTGGATGCCCTACCGTCATTATGGAGCACATTCGCTCCGTCCTACACAACATAAGTGGTGTGAGAAGCTAGGTCGTAATCCTGACTGAAAGGTTGTAATGACCAATTATGTATGTATGTATGTGACACTTTATCACTACGAAGAAGTAACACATACATACATGCATTCATACATAATTGGTCATTACAACCCTCTAATCTGGATTACGTCCGAGCTTCTCACAACACTTATGTTGTGTGTGTTAATTTCTATACATGAGTGGCAAGACCAGCAGTTTTAAAATCTCCTCCAAGCGACAGATTTTTGAGAAGCTTTTTCTTTTTTGTGTAGGATATAGGGTATAATAAAATTATTGTTTAAAAGCAATAATATTTTCGCACTAAATCTAAAGTTTCGAACAAAAACTTAGGCCAACGACAGTATTGAATACAATCAAGGAACCCATATTCACTTAAACTTCTATTTCAGCTTATATGACAATTATTTTTAAAATTTAAATATTAAGTTATTGTATAAGAAATTTATTTTTGTCTTACAAAAAACGTATAAGAATTAATGTTTTAATTATATAATTTCAGTTGGCATATGTAAGAAATAAGCTTTTATATATTTACCATTTTCAAACTTAATTATGAAACTTTACAGATTGAGAAGAGAAATAATAGAATTTGTGTGATTCATTAGCAATCGCAGAGAGGCACATATACACAGCCTGTGTCCAGAATTTTCTGAACAGGATAACGTGATGACTCCAATACCCAATGAGAGACAAGCTGGCTATAACTGAAGCCTTGCGCAACTGTCCGCGTGTTGCCATTTGGCCACAGTATAAAATAATATTCTTGCAAATATTTTGACCACGTACCGAGATTTAAAGATGTAATTCGCGTTTTGCCTCTACTACTTTGGTTACATAACTATCCTAGAAATCCGTATCGTATATTAGTTTTCACAGAAAATTCAAGATTATCTTTATAATCGCGACAATTATGTTGAGCCAGGGGTAAGAAGTGGACCTAATACAAGGATGGATTACTGGTCAGGAGTTTTTCAAGTTAAGATTCATGCAATTTCAATGTGTACTGGAATAAATCTACAGAGGGGTATTAGAGGTGCACACAAAATTATATTTTCAATCAAGCTGCACACTGGAATTTCAGCTGGTTTAGTTAGTGGTCAACCTACTGGGTATGATAAGTAATGAATATATAATGAAGTATATTTATATAGACCGAAGTGGGGAAGTTAAAGTTTTTATCCAATAATGGCCTGCCCTGACTAAAATGCAATACAACGCTTAGAAGACTCAAGACTCAATCTCACACAGGAAACTGCTCATTAATCTTATTTCAGTATTCTTTACAGCAACATTGCATCGTGCTTTAACAATATCAACAGATTTCCTTCCCGAAATCGTATATTTTTTATACTCTTATACTTTCCAAAAATAAATATGATCGTGAATTGAGCGGTAGATCGTACAAGACGTTACATAACGAATTTTTTCATTTAGTTGTACTATTCCTGCAGAAGTTACCAATCTTGTACATTTTCTATGTTAGCACATCCAAATCTAACTTTCATCAACTCTGGTTATATTTTCTCTTATCCCAAGAATTACTTTTCTAGATCCCAAACACTCCTCTACTCATAGTGTTCTTAGCAATTAGAAAAACCTTGCCAAAAATGCTTAATTGTTTGAACAATAATTCTGGTTATGGATTCCAAAATTATTTTTTGTGAGAATCTTGTGTGAAAAAAAGTTTTGAATTCTTAAATTTACTGTAGCAAACTACCCTGGGCGCATAAATCAATAAATTTAAATGCAACACCATTCATCACATATGTATTTCCATTCAACAATGGAAATATTGTCTTTAATATTGCAACATAAACGATGATTATGTTCAATATATGGTTCGTAATTTCAACTGAAGTAGAGTCGAAATCATGGAAAATCCAGTTGCATTTGATATCCTTTCATAACGGAAGAGACAAGCACGAGTAATAGATGAAATTAAGACAAAACGAAAGTGCCATACAACAAAATCGAAATCTTTAAATATTCTATTAATAGAATATCAGCATTATGCAATATTCTTAGTACATTAAGATTCCTTTCGCTTTCATTCCCAGATTCTCTTTCCTTTTTCTTAATATAATAGTGATGAAATGTAATCATCATAATCAGACAATTCCTTTAAAAAATCTTGGAAATCTCTTTCCCGTATCTTTCCCTCTGTTAGAATGTGGTTTCATAAACACATAAACGCTTCCTGTTTTCTACTGTTACACTGTTTAGCATTTGTATCCTAGTCCTGTGTAAATTTCGAGTTCCAAAGGAGATTGATTTTAATTGTGAACGTACGTGTTCAAGTGTTAAAATACGATTTTCATGATTAAAAAAGCAGGAAAGGGAAAGTTTCAACAAAATCGCAAACAAAATCACAATTTATTTCAATTTTAATTTCAAATTTTTAATGAAATTATGCAAGAAATCTTGATGCAATTATTGTTGTTGTTGATGCTGTTGTTGTTGTATTTTTTTCGCAGTGTAAAGTTGTAAACTTAACTAAACGACATTTATGGCAAAAAGGCAAAAAACAAAAAAAATTACAAATTTTTGATAATAATTCGAGCAGAGCTTTAAAGGATTGACAATGTAAGTAACTTTGCCCGGATACTTTCATAAATTTAGCTGATTCTTAACGTTGTGAAGGGAATGCCAGATCGCTCTATAGGCAGATATATCATTCTAGATAAAAATTTGAATGGTGACGGATAGTAGAATAACTCTTAATGTAGTTAAAAAATGTGATGTGATTTTCTTATTAATCAGTGACAATTTGTTCCCAAAGAAGTCCCAAATCAGTCGCTCCTAGGCGATCTTTATAGAAAATTAATTGTGGCACAGCAAAAAACTTAATAAACCCGTATCTTGTTGAAACGTACTTTCCATACTTCTAAAGGTAGAGGAGTTCAGAAACCAAGGTATACAGAATTAATGAACTGAGTGAGCAGGAATCTACTTATTTATCTGATATCAAATAGTTAGGACACTAGGGAAATATTGACTTCATTAAAGAGAAGGTTTAGGATGATAAGGACAGGATGACAATTTTTTAATGCACTGGCTAGTGACACAATTTTTAGTTGTTCTTACATTGAAATTGGAAATCTTTTATTCATCTTCCTTTTCATTGGATACGTCGAATTTACAGTAAATAAAATTGCCACGAAAAGTTTCTCAAAAATCTGTCGTTCGGAGTCGACTTTAAACTGTAGGTCCCACCACTCATGTATAAAATTAACAAACACAACATAAGTGGTGTGGGAAACTAGGTCGTAATCCTGACTGAAGGGTTGTAATGACCAATTATGTTTGCATGTTATGTATGTCGAATTTTCATCGATTAAAACTATTGCATAAAAATATATATCTTTTGGCAACTTCTTTTCAAAAGATCTGAGATTAAATAAAATTGCAAAAGTTTCTCAAACCTGTCGTTCAGAGTCGACATTAAACGGTATTTCCTGTCGCTAATGGATAAAATTAACACGCACAACAAGGATCGTGTGAGAAGCTAGTTTGTGGTCCTGCCTAAAGTGTTATAATGACCAATTAAGTAAGTAAGTAAGCAAACCCGCTGAGTGGTGATAGTCAGCACCACTCTACGCAAGACTGCCACACCATATAACCGCTATTTGCTGTCAGAAACTGGTTTAGATTATAGTTATCCTTTTCACAGCGTCTAGCAACATATATTATGGATATATTATGGATATATTAGATATTACCTCCAAATGATAACCATGAGGAAGTCCATGATCAGGATCACTCACCTACTGTGGTGTTTTTAAAAGTGGATAGATGCTTCATGAGAGCATTGTTTCTTAGATACAATCAATAGAAAAGCCCACGACATAAATGTCGCAAAATATATATTTAGTCAACTCATCGATAAAAATCCCTAAACATGTGCTGTGTGGCTACTCGTCCATGGAGTCTGGATATAATTTTCTTTCATCGGGAGAGGATGGAGTAATAATTATGAAGGAATTCGAGATGTATGTACAACGGTGTATGTAGACTTTTTTCTTTGACTATATGCTTCCAAGTCTTTTAAAACGATTCTGTATCGAAGGAAACTTTTAAATATGCAGTCCTTTATCTCGCTGACAAATTTACTAACAAATAATCACCGGTTATTAGGTTTTCCTTTTTTCTTTCTTCGGTTGCAATGTGTACTCGTACATTTATTTGTACATGTTATTATTCCATTCTTAATTCCCTGTTTTTTTTTCAATCATTAACAAACATTTTATTTGTTACACGTTTTCCATTTTTTAAAATATGTTTTGGTTCTTGTAAACATTAAAATTTTTTTTATGTGTTTTTGATTGGGTTTTTTGGCAAAATCGAAATTAAATTGTTAATGCTAATTTGCTGTCTTTATGGTCCCATGTGACTTTTGTTCCATGTTCATGTAGAAAATGTCACTTAACGAAATACATGCATAAATTAAATCTCGGGCTTAAGCGCTACATTTCACACACAGATGCCGTTTTCCTAATAATTGTACAGAGCGAGTGGAAATGGTGTGACGATAGTACTTAAAAGACTATAACAATTTGGTCAGGAGAAGGGGAGGGGTTCAATGATTGGGGTAATAAATTTATAATGGTTTTAACAGTTAATTAAAATATTGAAAGAAAAAATTTTAAAAAAAGTGATTTCTTAAGTAATATTGCTATCATAAAATTAAAAAAAGATTGAAAAAGGCGAAACTCACCGTTAATATTAGAATCTGGAAATAAAAAATGAGAAACAAAATTAATTAAAGAAAATTGATTTATTTTGTGTAATTATAATAAATATTATTACAGGAATTAGCGCTCTTTTTGAACAAATAAAACCATGCAAATTATATCCACAAATTTTACATACTATGGGAAGGGTAAGAGAAAATGGTAATCTAATCACAGATGCCCATCATATGTAATATGATGTATTGTTTTGGAGATTAATAACATTTATTTGCCAAGTCTACTGTATTTGACAATCCATTAAATAACTGCATTTTGTTAAATATGTTTTAACATTTCGCATAGGCTTACACCAGAGTAACGCCTGCAAATTATAGGAATTTTTCTATCAAAATCATGGTTCTGTGTGTCATGCTATTCATGCGTTTGCTGGCGTACGTAACAGTCCTTTAGAGCGGTTAATTCGAATAGCAATGAATTCTTTTCGGAATATGTGCATACATACATCGTTATCTGTAGCTGGAGTGGCCTCAATCCACATTATTCAAGATTTTTCAAAAGGATCTTGTCTTAACAGCTATCAAAGGAATTTCTGGCATTTGATTACATTGATAATAGAAGTAAGCAGTGCCTCAAATAGGGCTCTAGAATGTATATAGAGAATCAGGAACCTCTTCGCACCCAATTTTTCCTCGGCTTCGTTTCCTAGTACTCTGCGGTGTTTTATCCTTTGAGCCCACTACTGTCTTCAGTAAATATTGCAATGGTTATGGTCTCAGTCTGAACAACACTTATCCTAGTTAAATAGTTACATTTCGGTGGAGTCCGTGAACAGCAGCACTGACGCCGTCGGCGTACAAAATTAAATTAAAATGTGAATCGAACTCAACTTGAAGCTGTAGTGGTCGCCGCTCATGTATAAAATCAACACGCACAACATAAGTGGTGTGAGAAGCTAGGTCGTAATCCTGACTGAAAGGTTGTAATGATTATGTGTTATGTATGATTTTTTGGGAGCATTCCAAACATACAAATCTAATTCCAACGTCTCTCGACTTCAACTCGTCTGGTACCGCTTTTCTTCGATTCTTTGTTGGCTCCTGGTGATTTTTCAAATTATACCTGTACTTTCATAGAGAAATGCCTTTAATTTATCATCATATTCGAACTATTTTGGCTAACTAGCGCGATCTTTATCTGTCGTTTATAAGCATCACTTATAAACAGCACAAATTCTCTCTCGCATGTGGAAATCATTGAATCATATTCATATTACATTTTTCGAACCAAACAACTTTCCTTCAATGTCAAGTTAAACTTTCCAATTCGAATGGCTAGAAGACATTTTCTTAACGCAAAAAAATTTTTGTTAACTTTCTATTTTTATCCATTATCCATATTATCCATTGATAGAAACGGGCATTCTTGGAAAGGAAAATTTTGTTATTTTTAGCATTGTATTCCTACTTTCCGATAAGAATCCCAAGATATGATGCCATAAGAACATTCATGTACTCTATTGTAAAATCAAATATTTTCCCATCGCACAAAAACTTAATCACTTGTGTTGAAAGTTCACATCTGTTAATGTCTCAAATTCGAAACCTCATTATAAACGCAGCCAACAACAATTGAACTGCTTTAAGCAGAAGCAACTAAATTTTTAAGTTTAAATCGTAGGATAGCCACCTAAACCAAAGTGTACGTATTTGCAAGCAACAGTCAGAACAGAGCAGTACGGCGATAAGAAGAGGCAAAAAGTGTGTTGAATTAACATTTAAATGCCACTAAAATTGGAAAAATTGAAAATTTGGCAATATGCGACGCGTTTAAATACAAAAGCTTTAAGGCATTGACAAATCATTATTACTGCTTGAGTATTTCAACAGGCAGGAATTCTAGCAGCAACAACACACGTCAACAATCAGTTGAAACAAAGGATATACGAACAGATATACACACTTGTGTACACTTGCAACCTTGCGCTGTCCATTCGGCGGTAGTGATACCTTTAAAATTACAACATTAAATACGAACGTACATAGATATACGAAGCTATCCACTACATGTAAGCCACATACCGATATAATGGAGTTGCATTTTAAGCCTGGTCTACGGACTGTAAAATATTTGCTTTGAGTTTATGCAAACCTGTGTGGTTGTAGGTTTGTAAGAAAAAATCTCTTTCCGTCGAAGTAAAAACAATAACATTAACGTTGTAAACAAAAAACGGGAGCAAAGTCTATGTAGTAACCGAGCAATGGAACGGAGGAAAGACCACATTTTTTGGTACTTTAAAGGTTTATGAATGTTTTATTGGGCGACAAATTGATTACGTTGCCATATGCATGTTTCCAAAATTTCATGCAAAAAATAAAATAAAAATTATTAAGAGACAACAAAAAGTACAACTTAAGCCCAAACAGTCTGGCACTATTCGAGCAATTCACTTGGTTGGTCAGCCAGTTTGCTGTACAATTAATGCTGGCTGGTTGCTTAGGCTATTATATTGCCCATGTGTTTCTGTCTGTTTTTTCGTGTGCCTGGCATAAATGATTCAAAAACTGATTTTAGCTGAAAATTATATTTTACAACACCGTTGACTTTCAGGTAATGACCACCCAGTTTAATTTATGTTTCAAACATATTGGGAAGCAACAAAAAAAGGAAAAAAAGAAAAAGAATTTGAAAATTTCGTACAAAGGAAGGCTTACCAGATGTGGTGAATTTAAGTGCGGAATTTAAATGTGATTTATTCTTATTTATTTGCTAATTGTGTCAAATGTAAGTCATTCTACAATAATAAGTGACTTAAAAATTGTTTACGATAATCAAAAAAAAAAAAAAAAAAAATTCACAAACTGTATGCCAGCCTTATATTCCAGAACCAAGACATCTGCTTCTGTTTTCGCTTCTACGTCAGAGTGTCAGATGCAGAAGCATCTAAGATAAATATCGGAATATTTGGCTCATATTTTGAGTCTTTTCATTACTTGATTTTAATCTAAGTTGCCTCTGTTCTTCATTGACAACATTGGTGGTTAATGGTAATTTAATCAATCTTCGCAATCAATAACATGTGTTATTAAAAATTGTTTTATCAAAATGGGTGTTCTGTACGGACAACGTACCTCGCAATTTGCTAAATTTACAATCGCTATCATCATCCTACGGACAGAAGTATTCGCAATGTGGTGGATAAGTTCGACTCTACTGCTTCATAATAACTATTTACTAGCAGCCGTAAGCCAACTGAATGCAAGATTTGTGAAAACATCGTCGTCATTCGTGAAAATGTGTCGCTAACAAGAAGTCGGCCTGTTGCAGAACACAATTTAAGGAATTTGCTTCAACTGACCCAGAATAAACCACCCGATTGAACTACAAATAATAGTGGTTCTCAAAAACCAACATAACGCATACCATCGGTCAAATTCAACTTTATGCGCCAGAATCATGGAAAATTGAACATTTTGGATGCGCACTGACCAGTCATGGCAGACATTTGACACCATTTTATATTCGACGTATGGCATCAATAGGTCTTTCAAACAAATAAAAAATTTCAATGATATCTGACACACATGGGTTTTTTTTGTTAAATTTTAAAATAGGAAACCCTTAATGAAAGACTCGATATACAAACAACAACTATATCTTCTCAACTATACAGATCTTCTGTGAAAGTTTACCATTAGTGGTTGTCTTCCAGGTAATTTGGTATCTTCAGCTTTTTTATTTACTTCATACCGTACTTTGAAAAGTTAGGTTTCAAGTGTCGACTCTTATCCAAGCCTTCCTTTTTCAAACTTGACAATCCTATTGCGATTATTCGAAAATAAACCGAAAATCATTTTTTAAACTCTAAACAATTAGACCGGTTTATTATTATTATTATTTATTAGACCGGCTATACTAACAGAAGAGAAACAATGAGCAGAATACCTGTAAAATAGAAAAAGTAAAGAAAAAAATCACAAATTCTCCCCTTTCGCAACTCTCCTACTATAACTTCATTCATGTATACATTTATGTAAATTTGTATGGGCATGAATGCTCGACCATATCCAAATGGACTACGGCTAAAGGTATTCGGTACTCGTTGTATGTATGATTACGGGAACTCCGTTTGTTAACTGCATGGTTGGATGGTTGGTTATTTGGTGTGGAGGCAGACACTGCCATGTACTTTCAGACAATTTATGTGGGGCATGTGTTTTAACACATTAAAAAACTGATTATTGTTATTAAATTATGTGTAATAAGCGGAATTTTGTTGTTGCCAACAACATATACCACACATACGAGGAGCTGCAACAATGAGAGATCAGTGTGAGTATACATTCTCATAAAATGTAATTTTCATTATGAGGCGCCATAATAATCACTATTGCCACAGATGCAGGAAGACAAAGAAGGAAAGGGATATGAAGGGAATTTATTATTCCACCCAAAACAGGTATACGCTTTAACAGTTATGTAGTGCTAAGCCATTTGGGACAAAAATGACTGTGTGTCACACCAGCCAAAAAGCAGACTGGCTGGCAATCAGCACTTAAATAACAATCAATTTTTCATTAACATTTCATAGCACGTTGACAGGTTATTTGTGAACTTTTATCACAATATTTTGAAAATGAAAAATTGCATATAAAAAAAAATCAAACAAATTGACAAAAAAAAATTCTTCCAACAGATATCGATATATCCAATTGGGTCAAATAAAAGTTTTCTGCGGTTTAGCTTTTAAAGGGCCTGGCTATGGCAAAAAACATGACTTATTTACAGTGACCAGCAACAAAGCAAATCATCCCATTTTCACTAACTTTATTCCCTACTATTTCCTCCGTATTAAGTTTCAAAGTAAATTTCGGTTGACGTAAAATTATTAGCCAAGCAGTTTTGTATTTTTCCTCATATCGACCTCAGCGTGTAATCGTATGGTGTTTTGAAGCCGATAAAGGTATTTTAGTTGATATTAAGTTTATCTTCGTCATACCCCAAAATAAGATCATTCCATATCTATCATAAACTGTAAATTCTTTGATCAAAAATTGCCTCTGGAAAGAATGTTTTATTGTTGTTATGTGTACCACAAACTACATTATTGTGTCCGCTCGACTAGATAACAGCTAGTCCACTGACAACACTTTCTATGCTTTTATGTTGCAACCTATGCTGCTGTTGTGACAAAGTGACATTAACATATCGTCTATCTGTTTAGTTTTATGTTGGTACGCCCTTTTTACCCACAGCATTGCACCAGTTCACAGTGCTACAAAGTGACCCCCGCCATTAAGGGTTAACTAGTTGCACCATCAGAAAATTAAAACTTTAAGAAATTAATGGAAGTTACAGACAAGACAAGAAAAAAGAAATACGAAAAATCTTTGCAACAATTTCTACACGGACACCATCAAAGACACAGCAACAACATGTTCTGTATTGCAATTTGATATGGTAGGGGCAACCTTAAAATATTTCTTTAAGTGAGCTTTTGTTTTCCTTTTCTTTTTGTTGTTGTTATTGTACAATATGGTTTAGAATACTTTGTCCAAAAAGCTAAAGTGTAAGCTGACACAGTTTACCAACTATTTTGGGAGCATAATTCCATTGAAAAGTTGACAACATTATGGCGCATTAACACAATTTGTGTCATACGTAAATGGTCACAGGGAAGTGGCATTTAAAAGCGAAGATAAGTTTTATTAAACGCAGTATTGGGAGGAAGATTAATTATTTTTTCTGTAAAAAAAATAATCAGGAAATAAATCTTTAAAGAAGAAAAACAAATAGAAGTGGATTTAATCATTATTTTAAACCACAAACGTAAAAATTAATCAAAACAAGATTTTAATGAATCTACGCAGTCCAACAGAGATAGTGATCAATCTCATAATATGAGCAAATCAAAACCACTTCCATATGCAATATCTCGGAATGGCTCTTTTCTACAAATATGTTGTAAATAATTTAATTAAAAATGGTGAATTTAATGAAAAATTGTTAGACAGTTTTGTTATTTTTTTTTTGATTCGAGGTGGTCATCTAAATGTAGCAATTGATAATTGCGGATTTTTAGAAATTAACACCAGCTTCACCGTTAGATGTTGCTATGCGATGCAATTACCCTCGAGACAGCTCTTCGTTTTACATTTTTTTCACATGAGTATGACCGTAACAAGTACGCAAATAAGTCGTCGTAGTCAAGTAGGTAGTGAATTGGCTTGTTAGACGTGAGGCCTTGGTTCAAACCAGAGGTCAGACATCTCCAACAAAACGAAATACGGAAAAATATTCTTCGGCGACGGCCTCTCAGTAAAATTCTGGCAAAAACTCTGAGAGTAAATAAAATTGTAACGAAAAAGTTTCTCCCAAATCTGTCGTTCGGAGTCGACTTTTAACTGTAAAGTCCTACTACTCATGTATAAAATTAAAACACACTCGCCATAAGTGATGTGAGAATTATGTTATGTATATTATGTTAATTCGCTGTACCCAGAGAAGCCGTGGCGCATATTTGAATGATGTTATATTCTACACATAATGATAGTAATAGGTCTTTCAAATGAATGCAAAATGTCAATGTATTTTCAATAAAACGTTTAAATAAGATTTTTTATAAGAGAGTTCTCGAGTATATCGTAGTGGACATGATTTGAGCTGGTAAATTTACTCTTGATGATTTTCGTAAACAATTTGCAAAATTGTCATTAAATGGTGGCTTAAACAATGGCAACAGCCATTCTTAGTCCTTGATGCTCTCTTTTAAAAGCACATGTGGATTAAATTCTTATAAAAAAGCACTTCACATCTTAAAGTTCCCCATAATTTTGGTCTTTAAGAAAATTTATTTCGAAAGCAATTAAAATTAATTTTTTTGGTTATAATTTGCGCTCCTGTTTTTTGCTTTTTTTGTAATTTTCTATTTT
This sequence comes from Sarcophaga carnaria, assembly GCA_958299815.1. Taxonomy (NCBI): domain Eukaryota; kingdom Metazoa; phylum Arthropoda; class Insecta; order Diptera; family Sarcophagidae; genus Sarcophaga; species Sarcophaga carnaria. Next base: position 94,404,057 of record OY283149.1, read on the forward strand.
CTGCTCATATGTCTGAGAGAGCCTGGGTAAATGAACTACAAATACAATCTCGGCGATAAGGAATCATATGGCAATAACAATAATAAAAAAAGAAAGAAAAACTAAAAGGATACCAAACAAATTCTCCCCCATTTGAGGGAACAAATATGACCAAAAGGAGCAACAAAACTTGTAAAGGAAGGTACAGAACTGGAATAATAAACAAAAACAAAATAAAATACAATCAAATAAAATGGTATGGAAAATGGAATAGAGAAACACAAAAAGAACTAAAATTAGAAGAAAAAAGAACAGACAAGAAAATGAAAAAATTTTAACTTTTAACATTTGACGAACCAACAACTCTCATGCAACCAAGGCAGTTTACAAGCCAGCTAACCAACGAAGTGTAAATAAAAATCACGTTCTAAACACATGGTAAACTCAGCTGGCTAAGAATGCAACAGTGAAACATCAGCAACACTAGTAAGCGAATAAGATGCAACAATGTTAGAAAACGTTAAGAGTCGGTGTGTACTGTACTTAAGGATGAAAAAAGAAAACAAGAAAAGAAATTCATGCTACCACATGACACATACTCGTCTGAAAGAAAGCGGAAAAGTATAGATTCCTACGATTACTTCAAAAAGCTGTGTGCAAAAGATTGGAAAAAGTCTGTTTAATTCAATGGCATACAAGTAGCAAGAAGCAAATATACGAGCAAATCATAAAGCAAACACAAACACAGAAAAAAACACGCATTTTCTCGCATAAAAATAAAGAGAAACGAGTTGTTGTATCCTTTTAGAATTGTTGATGTGACGTTATAACGCCATAACCACCTCGATTTTCTCTTGATGTTGTCATAGATGAGGTAAGAAACGTCGTAAAAAAATAGGGGAGTCCCTCTGTAGGCCGACAGTAAGGTGGGTATACCACATCTAAGGTTGTTTAAGAATGCCGGGTGAGTTTATAGGAGATATCAAGACGTTTGACGTTTTCTCTCATATGAGTTCCTGAACACGGGGACAGTGAAGATAATAACAGAGCAGACGTAGTTGCGTATGTTGATACAACAGAAAAATGTCATATCTCTAAAGAGCTCCAAACAAATTTCATTCGTTTGCAAAAGAAAGACGAGACCACGAACCCACTGGAATAGCGACCAGACAGATCTAATGGATATACGATAAAATAAATTTACGTTAAACCTGTCCAAAGTCTAGCTTAAAAACAATGTCAATTATAGCAATTTTAAAGGGACAGCGTATTACGCCCGGAGACTCCGGTTAGCTCAAAAGGTTATATCTTCTGTAACCACGGGGAAAATGAGAAAACTACAGTACAGGCCTCCAGAACTTATTGGCACAACGTCGCTATTCAAAGGCGATTTAAACAGAATTCACATTCTCATATCGAGAAGTATGAAAAATGCCAGCAAGGAATTATAGTTATAAGCCAGCTGCCAATGTAGCCTATGCTAACCTATACATACATACATAATTGGCCATTACATCCATTCAGTCAGGATTACGACCTAGTTTTTCACACCACTTATGTTGTGTGTGTTAATTTTATACAAGAGTGGCGGGACCTACAGATTAAAGTCGGTTCTGAACGACAGATTTTTGAGAAACTTTTCATGGCAATTTTTTATTTACCCTCAGAGTTTTTTCCAGAAATCTGCTGAGAGGAAGGCGCCGAAGAAATACTTTTTTGTATTTCGTTTTGATGTCTGACCTGGGGTTTGAACCCTGGTTTTACGTCTAATAAGCCAACACACTACCTACTAGATTACGGCGACCTACGGTTAACCTATGAAGCAGTAATTTGAAAACTCCGAAATGGTGCTTGAAACAAAATTAATGAAAAGTGCAGTTTTTATTACGTCCCGAGGAACAAAAAATTTAAATAAAATCTGGACAACTAGGCGAATCAGAAGGATAACTTTCCAAGAGAATTTTCGCAATTTGGTGTACCTTTGAAAGATATCGAAAATATCGCTACATTAACACATTAGCCACAGCTGATTGCTTCTTTTTTCTATTTTTTAAAACGCTTTTTGCATTCAAACATCACACGTTGTTTATATGGAATTATAACCAGGGTAACCAAAACGACTAAAAAAGGTACGGTTTCCCGCTGTTTTAAATTTTATTTTCTTTGTTTTGAAGAGAAGAAAATTATATTTTCTGTTGATTTTGTTTATGATTTTCTGTTTTTTTTCTGAGTGGACATGTTTGTGTAGCATGGGGTAGTATGTACCACAGCTTTATGGAAATGTATAGGCTTTTCTACAGGGAGCAATGTCCTGTGCAGAAACTTGAGTTGAGTTTTAAACTTTTTCTTTCAGTTCTGTTTTTATATTTATTGGTCAATTCACACAAGCCGTTGTATCGTTATATTCATTGTATTGTTGGAAGAACATACAACAGTGTATGATTGTTGTTGATATTTTTCATATAAAAATCCGATACACTTATACACATTTTTTCCATATGTTTTTAATAGGCCATTTACACTACTACATTTAGATTTCAAATCTTGCTCAAAATCTACATCGTTTACACTGGATTTATTTGACAGTAGCAAGATTTCATTTTAATAACAAAAACAGCTGATTGAAATTTTTAGAAAATAATAATATTTTAGTTTAACCCTAATCAAGTCAGGAAAAACGTTTACAAATCCAGTCAAAATGTGTCTCAGAGGCACATAAAAAGAATTTACGTATTAATTTTGTTAACTTATTTTTATTTTATTAAATTTTTTCTTTTCAGTTACATAAATGAAATATTATTTATTTATTTTCGCATTTTAAGCAAACTAGAACTTTTGAACAATGCTCGTTGCAAGTATTTTTGTGCTAAATACTGCAAGACTGCTTACACATACTGCATATCTTCGGTGGGCACATATAACATCTACGTCGCATATCTGTCTGCTTTGGCTGGTTTGAGAATTCATCCTCGTGTTGTATGGACCGAACATTTGACAAATTATTTTTATTTAATTTTAGAAGACTACGACAAATAATGGGTGCTAGAACTCTTCGTAACTCATACCTCATTATAACTCATTATTATATTTAATTTTGTTGTTCACCAACAATAGAAGTAATAGTTAGCGTTCCCATATGTGCCTCATAGACACATTTTGACATGATTAAGAACATTTTTGATTGAAACAAAATAAAAAATAAAAAGAAATTAATTTATTACTAGAAATTTGTAAATTCTAAATAAAACAACTGAAAGTAGGAATTCAAGAAACAGTAAGAACTAGAACCTATATTTAAGGAAGTTACAACATAACCAAGTGAAATATGTTTCGGAGAGGCACATGTTGACTTGATTAGGGTTAAATTGAAATTTCATTTTTTTTCCTGCTCAGCGTTGTATTTTTAAGTACTATTTGGCAAAACACATAGTTGTATTTCTATTTTTACTAGATTTTGTGTAGATTTTGCCGAAATCTACTAAATAAGTAGATTTTGTTTTGTATGGGAAATCTAGTAAAAATCATCTAGATTTGGCTCGAAATCTCATAAGTACTAGATTTCGCTGTAGTGTAAATGGCCAATAAGAGTTGTATAGGTTTCGTGCTATCAAATTGTGTGAATGAAAAAAATGTGTATATTATTTCATATGTTTTTAAAAAGTTGTGTTGGTTTCGGGCTATCAAATTGTTTGAGTGCCACGACATACACAATACTGCATAGCATTGAGCGTTGACAAATGAACAAATGTATTCAATACAACATACACGATACAAAGTCGTGTGAATTGCCCATATGTGTTACTATAGTAGTACTAGTAACACCTGCATCAGCATCATTGACTGCGCCTCTATACAATCGCTATGCAATGTACGGCTCCCCTAACATTTAAATATCACGTTAGGAAAGGAGCATTTCGTTTCAAAAGGAATGATGACTTTCGGTAAATGGGATGAAAATTTATAAAAAAAAAAGTAAATAAAGCAACAACAATTAAATACAGTTACAGTAAGAAAAGTAAGAAGCAGCAGTGAATAATTGTAGTTTGCAAAGGACTACAAACGAAATGAAAGGCTAAGCCTAGGCAAGCCAGCAAAACAACGCAAAGCAAATCCAACAGATATTCAAACAAATAATTTCAAAAGTAAAGAGCACTTCAAGCTACGAGCTGAGCTGTGAGCGAAATATGCGATAATCGTCATCATTATCATCATCACCTTCATCGCCGTCATTATGCTCATGTACTAGTAGGAAAGCTGCTGCCCTAGCATAGTAAAACCATTGAATAGAGGAATGGAAAAACAAAAGGAAATCTACAGAAAGATTTTTCTATTTTGCACCCTATTTACAACAACACCAACACCAATGTAGAAACATATGTAGGCAGCGAATTCAATGAATTTATTATTTTTTTTTTACTCTCAAATGGTGCAATTGATAAGTTACTTTATGACAAGTTTCGGTTACCAAAACTAAAAATTCTGAGGTTCCCAATGAATCCCAATGACACACTTGAAGTTTAAACTGATGGCTCAAAGATGTGTGAGGGTTAAATTCGTTAAAGGTTCTGATATTAAACATTTTTATAGAGAACCTGACTACTTCAGTATTATCCAAGCAAAAGACAAGGATATCTTCCATGCAAAAAACATGGCTATTTTGAAAGCTGTGAAATGATTGTTGGAATAAATAAATAAATTTTTCATGAAAATACTTTCATTAACTCTGACAGCCAGGCTGCGATTAAGTCCCTAATAAACCTAGGATTTCACAGGGCAATTTTGGATCAATCAAAAATAACTCTTTTTATGGATTCCGGGACTTAGAGATATCGTTAGAAAATGCATTGATGATGAGCTACCGGGAGTCGGTACGAAGTCCGCGATTTTCGACAATTTACAGGATATTCCGATTGCCTCAGTGAGGCCCAATTCCGTTGGCAGCAGAAGGGAACGTGTAATATCGCTAAACTCTGCTCGACACGTATAGATAAGAAGATGACAGACTCACTCTTGTCCTTAAATCTCACGGTCATCCATCGCACAATAGCATACCTACCGCTGTTCTTTTGGTAGGCATGCCAAAAGATTTGGCATTCCGAATTAAAAAAATTACTTCTGCACGAGCTGTGCTTCTACGAAGGCGAAAGAGTCCACATTTTAAGTTATATGTCAGTTCCCTGATATTGTCATGAAAAGATGGAGATTTTTGACCTCACACTCTCTGATATCATTGACTGAGTTCTCTTATAGAAAGATTGCTGCAATAGCAAGATTTAATTTGGATTCGGGTTGGTTTCCTCTTGAGAACTCCGTATTGAATATTGTATATTATATCGCAATGCGGGTTTAAGTGGAGGGTCCGCTGCCATACCTAGCCTAAATTAACCTACTGCAGGAACAGGAAATTTTACAAAAAAAAGTTTTGATTTTTAAACAGTAAGACCAAATCCGAATTCTTCTTAGTTGTCATAGTGCGTTTAAAACACTGATTTTGTTGAACAAAGTTTATCTACATTTGACACTAAGGGAGATGCTTGAATATCTCCCAGTTAAGACCCCTTTAATCAAGGTTACCAGTAGGTAGAGTGAGAGAGAGAGAGAGAGTAGAATAAGGAACGTATCCCCATTTATTAACTTAACAATTTGATCTCGTTACCATACGTCATACATCAAAAACGTGTACACGTTTCGTCAAGGCAGCAGCAATTTTGAAATTGCCAATCTTTCGTCCTTCTTATTTATTCCCTTCATTTGGCATAATTTCATTCAAATCGGAAGACATCGATTTTAAAAATTGGGTCACTTGACACGAAATTGCCCATATGTATATATATTATACTGCATATGCATATGCACATACATATGGAATATAATTTCTATTATAAAGTATGAATACTAAAGAACTTAAAAACAAAATGACCCACACATACTTTTGAACAACGAAAAAAAGGCGAGTTTTTCGTTTTTCTCTCCTAAACAAGCGGCTTCAGGGGGATTTATTACTTTTCGGGGTTCTAGTGAACTAATAAAGCAACCCTATGAAGTAGGGTGAAAAATGGAGTAAAATGAGAGTGCACTCGCTACAATACAACCCTTCAATAACAAGCTCTAGTCAAAGCCAAAGCATGTTTAATTTCTGTAGTTCTTGTTTTTTTTTTATTCCAAGAAATTTAAATAATTAGTAACTACGGCAATAATATGGAAGTGCAACCTAATAAAGAGGAACTTATAACAAACAGGATAACAGTTCCTAATACAATACAATACAACTGCTACAACTAGTTAGAACTTGCTGTTGTTGCTGCTGTTTACGGGGAAAAGTATCAAGAACAAGAGACGTATAAGAAACCAAAGCAGGAAGAAATAAATGGCATCTCCGCTCATGTTCTTAACAAATTATGCGAAGTGCATCAGAAGAAACATCAACTCAACCTAACACATCGTAACACAACAAGAACAAGCAGAACAAGGAACGACTTTCTTAATACTCATACTCTTAATACTCATACTCATATATGAATTGAAACTTCTGCTACTGCTCCTATAGATTGTGTTAACAATGAAACAATGATTCTAGAAATTACAACGAAGAAAATCATGGGGAGCGTTGTTCTTGAGTCGAGGTTAACGGCAATATAATCCTAAAAGTATATGCAAAGGAGAGAAGGAGATTACAGACTGGGTTTTCCTTATGTCATAATGACCGAGAGGGGTTTGAGGTGACCACTTAACTACATATTTCATAAATTAAAAGTGAAATAAATGGAAACAAATGTAAAATGTTATACGAAACGTCAAGTAAACGCACACAACAATCTGAAACAAGCAAAGTTAACTTAACAGCCGTTTATAATGAATACATGCAACCCAACCATCTATCCATCATCCACTCACATACATTTGCTGGCTTCTTTTTTTGCTGTTTTACCTACGCATTTTTTTACCTTTTTTTATTATTTATTTATTCTTATTCTCTGTTTTCTCCTTGTTGTTATTAATCATTTCTTTGATTCTTCTCCTGCAGTGTATATGCGTATATTCTCGTATTTCTTTCTCTTCACTTCAATTTACTCTCTGCCTGCTGTATAGTTTCCATTCTTTCCTTTCACCGTAAACAGGAAATTCTTTGACGTGTAAATAAAATATACGCATAAATGCTGGATGTCACTCCTGCGTTTGGCACCAAAGACATGTGCATGTAACAAATTGTGGTTTCGGTTTGAGGATGTTGAAATGCATGCGTCGGTACACTCTTCGTACAATGCAATGGCATTTGAATTGTTTCACAACCAATCTAACTAACCCAGAACATATGAAATCAATCGTTTGTATATTTTCTAACTTTAAGATTCACTTTGTTGCATGGTGTTGATAAAAAATTTTAAGCTAAGGTTTTCCTGCAGAAAGATTTTAAGACAAATTTTCGATTCGACGACGTTTAAAAACAAAACGTTCAAGTTTTTGTGTCCTTCGGTTGTAGTATCAGCAAGCTCATGCCATTGATGGCATGGCTGCAATATTCTAGGATATGCATCATTACCCTCTTGATTGTCCAGAAGAGAGGTTGATGGATAATAGAAGACGATGGTTTATACTATCTTCCATCACAAATACGGAAAACCTGACGTGGTTTTTCCAAATGTTAATGAAAGTAAATTTTAATGCCAGTAGGGACACTAAACTGCAGTGCAGAACTTAAAAATTTACTTCACAAGCGAATCTCAAAAAAGCTACTTTGAGCTTAACCACAGGCAACGTGGTAGAGCAAATTTAAGTCGCTTGAATAAGAACCAAATTAGTCTCGCTGTCATTCTACATGACTGTTGTGGAAGCCAGAAGTTCGGGTAGTTATGCTAAAAGATTTTAGATTAGAAGGTTAATCCAAACTTCAATCGATGACGGACGGTGGCTAACGATGAACAATACTTTATAATTTTATTTTTTATAATTTTATAAGAATTTAAGGTTTTGAAATTAGTTACTCAGTGCTCGTTCATGGCTCAAAATATTTTCTGGTGAACATTTGGAAAGAAAACAACTTTCATAAGCTGTAAAAGCTTTACAAGAAAACCGAGAATTGCTGCTAATGAATTAGACGATTCTAAAATTCGTTAAATCCACTGAAGACGTGATTCTAATTAAAGACATCACCACAATTTAAGCGCAACACTTCATAGCTTCTTACTTTATTCACCTGCTGCTTGTTTTTTTCTTGGTATTGGTTGAGCAGATTCTTTTTGTGTCTTTCTACTCAATTTTTCTAGCTTTGTGAACTCTCCTATTCTATTCGAATTTTAATTTTCAAGACTGGAACAGAATTAAATATGTGCAGATAATCATTATAATATTGCCGTAAGCTTCAAACGGCTATTCCAGAGAAAACGAAATCGCTGTAGTCTAGTAGGCAGTGCGTTGGCCCAAACATCTCGAAGAATACGAAATATTTTTTCGGTGACTTCCTCTTAGCCATCTTCGCACAAAGATAGAGTGAAATTATTTTGCTATGAAAATTTTTTTAAATTTTTGGTCGGAGTCGGCACTAAACAGCAGGTTCTACCACATACGCCATTATTATCAGCAGGAAGATACGCCGAATAAAATCCATTTACTATTCATTCGAAAACATAACTAAATGCTACCACAGCATTGCTACATTAACAACAGTTAGCATACGTTCGGATGCAGCGAGGACATAGGTGTCTAGTTTGTCTATGCCACTTAATATCCTTTAAACGAACTACTATTCCATGCGTCTAATAATACTATTCTGCAACTAAACAATAGATAAAGTTAACTACGCCTATCTGTGTGGCATTTTCTGCTTTTAAGTTGGTTTTTGCCTAACAAAGTACATTTATTTTGCATAAAAAGCCGCAATTCTTAAAGAAATTAAAAAAGAAGTAAATGATTTTCTTAATTAAAGTCTTTATTATACGACAACCCACTTGTAGCGATTGTGATTGCGTAATACTTCATAAAAAAAATAAATTCATTTGTTTGCCTTACTTCAGCAAAATGATTTCCAAATATTTGGTCAAATATGTCTACAAATAATTTAAAAAAGAAAAAATCATAAGAAGAGTCCATAAAAGCAACGTTGGCTGCAGTCTTTAATTTTATTCCCTTCACAATAAGAAGTCCCAACCGCAAGATGACGATGGTGATGCTGATGCCAATGGCATTAAAAGAAATTATTTGGCTTGAAAGAAATATTCACAAAAATAAAGAAAACACAGATAGGGTTAGAGAGACGGAGAAATAACCCAAAGGACGAAATTTTAATGGATAAACGTGAGCGGGAAAATCAATTAGCACAACGCCTCGTTGAAAGCTACAGGCTATAATAAGTTGTGGAACACTACAGCAATTTGGCCTTTGGCCGGTCTTGTCTGTTCTGCTATGGAAGCCACAATTTACTGGCACACATACAAGTCTGCATAAGTTACGCTTGATTTTTGCGAAATGATCGTAATTGTGGTTTTCAGTTGAGTTGTTTGATGCAGGGTACTTCCAACAGATATGGATATTTTATTATGAACTTGCCTTGCCGGCTTTAAGAAATGAATCGATGTTTGTGTGTGAGTGTGTACTCATGATTATGGTGCTTTAGTTTTGTCCGCTTATATTTGCGACTTAAAATGTATTTTGAATCATAACTTTTTTTTTATTGAATTCTGAATTCCTTAAGTTTGTGTTTTTCAATAATAAGGATATAAATAAATAAAAAAATAAAAAATAAAACATTAATAACTTTGTTTTCTTAAAAAAATAATCATTTTAAAAAATGTACTGAGGGGGTGCTTAGGTTTTGTCCGATACTGTATGTATTATATCTTTTCAGTTTGTTTATACACTTACCTACATACATAATATTTGTCTATTTTTACGCGTTTTTTTTTACACGGTATCCACTGGAACGTATCTACCGTGTAAAAAAGGTTTGGGTGTATTGTGAAAGTAACTTTGGAAGGTCTTGTGGTTTCCTTCTGGGTGTCACATAATTACTGAAAGCACGAGATTAAGTTTTGGAGGTTCTTTTGGGCGATAAGATAATTCGCATTAAAAGCCTTACGAACTTTTTGGAAAATTACAATAAGAAGAAATCTGAATCATCTATCAGACTATCGAGAAATAACCTGAGGCCAACAACCGCTCTTTTGGCAGGGATCTCTAGACACAGCATACACTTGTTTAGAATGGGGGTTATCTCGAGCCCATCATTTATATTCTAACACTATGAGAATGAATAATAGGAGCTTGTTATTGGAACCTGTGAGGCAATAATACATTCCAGGGAATCACATGAATGCATACCAAGTGCTAGGCAGCGAATTGATATTTCTGACGCCGAGCAGCACCATGAAGTTTGTCAGGCAATTTGGCATTATTGGGACACCCATAAAGTTTGAGAGGAGTTCAGTATTGTCACAGTACTAAGACACATTTTCATTACAATAATAAGAAGAACTTGCAAATTTATGGGGTATCGATATTGAAGAAAAAGATTTATTCACATTGCAAAAAAATTCGGAACTTTATACGCTTAAAACCGAATACGAAACTGTACGGTGTTCATATACAGAGGAAATAACGTCTTGCAAAACGTATCTGCTTTTAGAGTATCACCCTACTTAAAAACTTGGATGTTAAAAGGTAAATACACAATAAGGATGGGAGTTGAAATATTGAAACACACTGAAGTGCATCATTGTCTTTAATTAAAATAACCGACAATTTTTATGCCTTAAGGTGTTAATGTTGAAATATTTTTTTTCACTAACTTCCGCTCACAAAAAAATGTTTATGTCCCGCTTTAAAAAGTCTTGGACTTTTTTGAATTTTAATTTATTTTGAAATGATTTTGTTTTTTCTTATTCCTGAATGTACTGTCTGTCTGCTGGTCTGTTTTATTGCTTTTTTTTCTTACGTTCTTTATTGAATTTAAAGAAATCATTAGCATGAAATTGTTGTCACCTGTTGGTCATAAATTATACACACTTAATGGCCAATTGAAATTGGGCGTAAATAATAACTTTACAGGCTTAGTAGCGGTATGGGCAAGTGAATTGACGGTAGAAGCAAGTTCAATAAACGATACACCAGTAGAGTAATTACATATAATTTACCTTTGACAGTCAAATTTTTTGTTTTAAACCACCGTTATTGGTCATAACTACTGTGTTAATTTCTGCATTACAGAGGCTCTCAAAAGGATACAGTGGGTACAGAAGCTATCAATAGGAAAACCTACTTATTGTCTCTCATTAAACTCATTTGTAAGTGCTTAAAGTACTACAATAGGTAGTAATTGTTTTTAGTTGTTGTTGCTGTAATCTATTTAATGAATTTATTAATTATGTAATTCAAGATAAGCCATGTAAATGTACATTCATAACCATGGAATGAGTGTTTGGGATGTGTGGGGCAACGTCTCATTATAAAGTGCTTATCATTGAATTGAATTCTAGGCTATTCTATGTATTGGAAATTCCAATAATTTTAATTTAAATTCAATGTTTGGTTTTGTCTTTTACCGTCTAACCATAGGCTTCAAAACACTGACTTTCTTGAGATTTTGTTTTGCAATATCGATATCTTAAAAGTCTAGTCATGTGGCAATCAAAGAATAATAATTTTCTACTTAATCAACTCATGAATTTAATGAGGGGAAATTGCTATTGTTGTGATTGTACTTCAATATTGTGCAGGATATTACGCTGTTTACATAGGAAGATACTGTTTGAAATGTAAAGTGTTACACAACTGAGGGTTATTACCTCATTACCACTTCTACGTTTGCATTATTCAAGAATCAATGAAGTTTGAAAGACAATCTGATCGTTTGGCTTTATCAGGTTTATGGCAATAAATTCATACCTCTTCTCATCCCAAAAAAAAAAACTAAACAATTTCAAGTTAATGTTCATGTTACATTTGAAGAGCTGAACTAAATCGTACCCAAATATTACACCCTAAATACTCGAAATCGCCGTAGTCTAATAGGTAGTGTGTTAGCTTGTTAGACGTAAATCCAGGGTTCGAGCCCCAGGCCAGACATCAAAACAGAATACAAAAAATATTTCTTCGACGACTTCCTCTCAGCAGATTTCTGGCAAAAACTCTGAGAGTAAATAAAATTTCCATGAAAAGTTTCTCAAAAATCTGTCGTTCGGAGTCGACTTTAAACTGTAGGTCCCACCACTCATGTATAAAATTAACACACACAACATAAGTGGTGTGAGAAACTAGGTCGTAATCCTGACTGAAGGGTTGTAATGACCGATTATGTATGACATTCTAAGACTAGATAATATTTAATCTATAACCTTTTTTAGAAGTCTTTTTGCCTTCATACATGACAAAAAGCAGAAGCTGGAGTTTTAAAAACAACACAGCATGCTTAAAAAAAAAAATAAAGCAGACTTAATAGCGTTATGATACTTTATCTCAACTCAAAATAAGATATCTGAAGGGAAAAAGAAAATATCTTGGAAACTGCATTTCCAGTTTCCAAGTTCCAAGTTTCTATTGAATAGAACAACATATCGTGTGATGAAAAGAAATTTGTAAAACACAAAAGTAAAACCGAGAGCTTCAGACAAATGTGTAATGAAACTGACTGGAACCCTTACAGAACATATACATAATGTCACAAATAGAAGGAAATATATATTTCCAAATGTAGAGATTTGGTTCAGTGATTGAAAATATTTTATACAAATACAAGCAATAAAGATATCAATCTGGATGAAGGCGAAAAAAAACCATATGAAAGGCTTTCATCGTACCTCAATCGGAAAAGAAGACACAACCAATCTTTAGAAAGAATAATAAAATGAAAATGTTATAATTGTACATGTCGTCGTGGATTAGTGCCTTGGTGCTGCGATCATAAGATCTATTTTACTCATACTCTTCTAGTAACAGCAGTTCACTTACCAGTGTAGAATTGTGTTTTAAGATTCTCTCTTTTCATTTGTACAAAGCCAACTTACCTAAAAAGAAAGGAAAAAATAAAATAAAAGTTTAGTATGGAAAATATAACTGCAAGGAATAATTAAATTTGAAATGCAAGACTTTAATTTCTAGGAAAAAATTTTAGTTGGATTGGAGACCTCGGTACTATAGAGATAGTGCTTGGTGAACGTTCGTAGGCAAAAGCTATCTGCGCTAGCAAAAATAAAATTTGAGGAAATATACTAATGAAAATAATAACAGTAAGAAATCAACAGTAAAGTTCTAGAAGTTGTCAGACCGAAATTAAATAAAATATAAGTTGAGGCCGACGTCAACTAGTAGTGTGTCGGCTTATTAGACGTGGTCGAAAACGAAATATAAAAAAAATATTTCTATCGGCATCTTTCTCTAAGCAGTATTCTATCTAAAACTCTTGAGAGTAAAAAAAATGTCCATGAAAAGTTTCTAAAAAATTTGTCTTTCAAATTCGACTTTAACTAGTGTAGGTCCCCCGCCACTCATGGATAAAACTAAGACACAAAGCATGTGAAATGTAAGAACCTAATTCGTAATCCTGACTAAAGGATTGTAATGACCTCTTAAATAAAGAAAGCCGTTTTCTTAATTTCTGACAATACCAGCAATACCAGTTTCTGTGGCAATAACTTCGTGGGATTATTTTCAAAATAGCAACACAAAATCGAACAAGCGTTGCATATGTGACCTAAAAGGAATAATTCCCCATTAATAATGAATTTTTATATCACGACTTATATTGATTTATTTAGAATAACTTTCTAATTAATTTATGCCATTTCACAGTTCGGCGCATTACAGTCTTATTTTGAGGTTCTCTAAAGTCGTGATATCCTTTAGGGCATTAGCGTTTTCTGGTGAAAGGAAAATTTAATGATAACCGTGAACATTTTTAACATCTTCTCAGATATAATTAGGCTGTGTAATTTTTATTTATGCTCTTATTTTTGGGTCGTAAAATTTTATTTTAAAAAAAAAAACTTTTTATTAAATCCTATAAATAGGCTCTTTAATTAGAACTTTAAATTTGTATTTTTCAACTCATGCTTTTCCCATTATTAACACAAAAGTAATTCTTGGCATTTTTATGCTTTGTATCTTCATTTACGAGAAGAAATGCTTTTTCGTTAATCTCAAATACGGAAAAAGCAAAGAAAAGTGTCGGAATAAGTACATGAGTACGAAGTACCTAAAAACAGCAAATTTCTTTTAAATATGGTACTAAAAATTTATGACTTCTAAATAGAACGTAAGAATCCCAAAATGTTTAACCAAAAACAACACAGAGCTCATTATGGCAAATGAGAAAATCCCTTGAATAACGAATAACAATTGAGTTCTTATTGCCCACAAAATCATCAAATTAAAGTGGAAATGAAAGACTTCGAATAAAAAGAGGTGAAAAAAAGGTATTTTTTATTTTTCTGTCTTGTACTGTAACAGTATTTCCTTTTTAAAAAAGGGCTATACTTCATTACTTCTTACTGTTCCGCCAAGTAGTAGTTTCGTGTTGTTGGAAAAGGCTAAGAATTCGACAACAATAACGTTTTAAAGACGTTTAAAAACTCATAAGAAATAACAAATATTGTACGTGTATTATGGCCCTCTGACGATCCTGTCTCTTTTTAGGAGAACACAAAGCTTAAGTACCAAAAAAGAAGTAAAAAATACATACGTACTTTCGAGAAAGGCAGACAAAAAATCAGCCATCGAGGCTGTAGAGAAAATTATCCATATGTTAATAATAACCGCGTTAACAAAGTATATGTAAAGGAATAAAATCGCCAAGTCCACAGATGTCGACTGAATAAAGTCGAAATTTGCGCAACATTATTACATGGATTTTCAATCATTAGATCAACTGAGGAATTAATATAGTTGATGAGTGCCAGCTCTTAGTATATCTCTTCTGCAGGGGAAAATGCATACCCATTTAGATTCGTTGGCGACTTTGATAGGTGAATTGGCGTCAAGGAAGTTGGATCTCAGATGGATTAACCTCATCACTTAAAGGTTTTCTGTTATAACGTTGTTCATATGCTTTTTTAACTTCTTTGTGTAGAGCACATTCGAATTTCCAATTTTCCCTGACTCTGGCATATAAATCAGGTTGAATGAAACTGATGGTAGGAGTATTGATGAATTAGTGGATCGCTGTGACTTATGTGCCACTTACACCTGCGTTTTAAAGAAAACTGGTAAGCAAAAGTCGAGTCAAATAGAAATATAGAAATAGAAATAACTATGTCCTCAAATGCCACTCGCACAGAATATTCAATGTGTCATGAGTTGAGTGACAAGTAGTGTAGTCCTGTTGAAACCAGATTATCCAATTCAGGACAAATAAAAAATCACCGACCTATTATGGTCGCCGATGACAGTGATAGCCTGACCACGTTTTCTCAAAGAAATATGGACCGAAGATACCGCGATCACAAACCCACTCCAAAGAGTGACTTTTTCGGTTTGCCTTGGACGCTCTTGAACCTGATGTGGATTGTTCATATGGATTCATTCAGAAATTGGTTTCATCGCTGATTTTTAAACGATAATTAGGATCATTACTCAACTGCTTCAAAGTCCGTTCAGTAAACACGACGGCCGTTATCAACTGTTCGAATGTTCCTTTCGCAAGACCAGCAGGACTTTCAGAAACCTATTGCCTTCTCTGCTAATGGGGACTACAACTTTGTTGATCTCTGTAGAGAATCAAGGCCACTGACGGGCATAATTATTAGTCACTGTATATAAAGGTATTTAATATGAGAAAGAGAAAGAATCGAAACAAGTCTTTTTGTAGTCTTTGGTGTATGTCCTTTACATAATTTTTTTGAAACTGTATACAACACAATAGTGCTTCCTTAGCAGGATAAATAAAATTTCAAATGAAAGCTTAATGAAAAGAAAAATTCTAAATAAAGGATTACTCGTCTTACAAAAGAACCCAATTACAAAACAATTCATTGTTAGTCATTCCAATGTGTTAATTATTTTAAAGCTCTGATAACGCGTTTACACTTCAGTTTCTTAATACCAATAATGAAACTGGTTAGAAACACATTAATGACCATTTAGTTTAAGAGTGTTTCAAATGAATTAGAACGAGCATGACAACGACAACAACGATGGCAATAAAGAAAAAGATTTTAAAGTTAATAAAATAACGCCTCCGCATTTAGTAACAACAAAAAGCACAGCGAGCGTCTTAACAACACACATATGATTCTCGTATTTATTTAATGCTTTCAAGGATTATGTCCCCTGCTCTACCCTCTTCCGAAACCCCTCAATGTTTCTTTGAACACATTACGATGGCATATAAAAGCGTGACAATATATACGAATTACAAGAATATTCCTTTAAAAATTCCAAGATATTGCTTTACTAACTACGAAATATTAATAATGAAAATAATAGAATATAGAGGGTATAAAGGAACTAAACAGAGGAGAAGCTATCAGAAGACTTGCTAAGAAAAACTTAGTAAAATTAAAAAAAATCTTTTTGGGACAGTCGAAATGGTGAACGTGTTATTGCGAAAGAAAAGCTGTTTGACATTTGACCTCCATTTTTTATGCTAATCATAGTGTGTAATACTATTTTCAGTTTAGAACAAACTTCCAATTCGTTCCGAATTTAAGGTGAATAATCGCTCTTGATTTTAAAAAATGCCCATTAAACTGAGTAATTAAAAAAAATATTACGTTTTAAAATATACACCCAATGATAGTACATACCTCGAACTTTTCAGTGATTTCGAGACGATTCCGAAATGGTTGGTATGCTATGCCACGACACATCTGGTTCTACCGTTTAAGTTCGATGCTAGAATCTCATTAGATTCGTGAGGACTATAAAATTGTTGGATCCGTTCTGTCCTTTTGCTAGCCGTCGAATTCTTCTTTCGATAGAAGAATTTCATTACAAGGCGTTCCTTTCCTTATCCTTACATTATTTTCAAACTCAGCAGGTTATATTAGGGTTGATACTTTAAAGCAAAAGATCATTTGAGCCTCACATTACACAGTTATCCGTCTGACCCAATTACGTCCAAATTGTAAATCACCGATAAAATATTTTTGTTGTGTCAACTATCTTCCCTTTTAATCCTTTGCATAAAAAGATTCCCAAACAAAAATGAAAACAAACAAAAAAAAAACAGAAGATTTACTCATATTCATTTGTCATTATCATCTCTGCCTACTCGAAATATGATATTTTTCTTGGCACAATTTGTGGTCAATAAACAACAGTAAAAATAGAAGACAATAAAAAAATCGAATACCTGCATGGACATCTTATTAATGTATGGTCAGGAATCGCCAAGTAAAAGTTTATCATGTCCTTACAAACATCACAAAAAAAACTATGCCATGGAAGTGAAACCTGTGACTACTAATTACCTGTCCTTACGTACTAAACCTGTACGAGAGATAGAGAAGGATAGAAGAGAACATTGCCTCTGCTGCAAACGTGATAACAAGTGTCATTAAATTAATTGCTACGATGTTCTGTTTAACACATTTATTTTCGTGAGTGTAAATGGCAAAAAAAAATTTTACATCTGCCTGTCTTTAAAAGCACCTTAAAATTTATGTGTGTTGGTGCAACGTTTGTTATCCTTATGGAGTCAATATTGGATTGTACGAGTATTTAGTATTGCTGGTGATGGTGTTTTTATTGGTGTTGATATTGGTGTTGCATGACTCTTATAGGCATCTTACACTTCTGCTCAGTTTTCTGCTTATTCTTTTGGTATCATTCTCTTCCTTTCTGTTTCTTCCTTACTATATTCCTTTATTTTGCTGTAAATTCACAACAAATTGATTTAAATTGTTGTTGTCACTGCTATTGTTCTTGGTGTACTGTGGTTATTGTGGGTCAAGTTTTTAAGTAAGCATGAGTGCAAATGAGGCATTTTGTGGCATTTAATTTATGTGGTCTCTGCATTTATGCCACATCAGCTAAATCGACATCAACAATGGGAGTAACAACACTGGTTAAGTGACATTTAATTCATACCCTACATTGGCATCATATTTTTCCTTCTTTCTAACATTTTCTACCAACCCTCTCTCTCTGAAAAAGAAATCAAAATAATCTATGAAATCTAATTGTAAAGGATGCTTTCAGAGTCTAATGAAACCAAAAGTAGCCCAGCAGAAAAGTCATTGCGTGGGTTGTACAGTTTGAAATTTAAAAACTTCCCATCCATTGGAAATCGATTTCATAAAATGAATACATAACTGATTTATGATGTCGCTATGGGCGCAATACAGATTGATTTCTTTTTAGATTGTTTCGTATCGTTTAAAACATTAGGTTCAGACACTAGATTCGCTATATGGAAGTGGCGTAATTCTAGTTTGCTGCAACGCTTCTAAATAAAACAATAAAAATTAGCTGTTTGAAAACGACAGTACTTTTTATAGATCTCTGTTTACATACGTATGCACATACACAATTGATCATTACAAGCCTTCAGTCAGGATTACGACTTAACTCCTCAAACCACTTGTTGCGTCTGTTAATTTTATACGTGAGTGGCAGGACGTACAGTTTAAATTCGACTCCAAACGCAAAATTTCTGAGAAACTTTTTCATGTTGACGTGACCAATAAGCCAACACTACCTACTATACCAAATAGAAACAAATTCAAACATATTAAATACTGTATACGTACACATCCTTTTATCTGATATTCTATTAATACCTGCTCCATGTCAAATAATTTCTTTTTTAAATTTTTTCTGTTTAATTTTAGTTTTATGTTTTCTTGTTGTTGTTGTTGTTGTTATCTTTCATGGAGTATTTAATTAACAGATTCTTGATTTACTTTAACCGCCATCAACACACTAATATACAAAAAAATGAAACAAGCTCCACAAAATTAATAAAAATTTGCGGTTTTCATATCAGAAATACTCGTACCAATATAATCTCAAGCCATTATAAATAAAGCGGGCAAAAGAAGTCAAAATTAATATTATCCTGGGAATAGTTTTATTGTGGATGATATAAGCATACAACGTCAAAATATTGTATCCAAATTATAACTCAATAAAAACAACAAATAAAAGTGGATAAAAATATTTGCAACATAATTCAGCAAAATTAATGATATATTCCATCGCTTAAGGCCATGAATACGAAAAAAATATTATTTTTCTGTTAAAAGTAAAACTTTACAAAACTTTGCATTACACAGTTGGTTAAATTGTTGGTCATTTGAATTCTATGGAATTCAAATTATTTAGCTTAAAATAAAGTCTGCATGGATCACAAAAAAAACAAAATTTAATTATTTTTAACACAATAATCAAAATTAATTCTAACTTAGGAAAAGTAAAAAAATTAATAAAGGGAGAAGTGAAGAGAACATTCAGTATTCATCATATTTTAACAATTTACAAAAATAATCGATAACTAAGTAATCTCCTAAGCGTGGAGGTTATGTCATTTTCTTAACTGAGGGCTTATTCGCCTAATAAAATTTAAATAGAGATAAACTTTTCACTAGATTTATGTACATACGTGAGTGTTAAAGTTTATTTAAGTGACAGTTCGGAGTAAGTCTGTAAGCACTCAAGTTACCAATGATACCTTTCTTAAGACCCAAAGGAAGACGAGTATAAGTCGTTAGTATTTACATACTTAAATGATCATTACAACCTCTTAGTCAGGATTGATTTGCTTCTTGAACTATTCATGAGTGGCGGGACTTACAATTTTTGAGAAACTTTTCATGGAAATTTTATTTATTCTCAAAGTTTTTGCCAGAAATCTGCCCAGAGGAAGTCGCCGAAAAAAAAATATTTTTATAAGTAACAGAGAATCTGTTAACCATTCCCTGTAATATGTATAAAGAAAACAAAAGCATATGTTTAGTTGATAAATCATGTTCCTCATATAACGATTATATTACATTCTATCTTTATTCGGTTTCTTGTCTAGGCAAAAGGTCTTTCGTAAATTCTTTACAAACAATTGATGGTGCTTATACCATACCAGTACCACTCAGCTTCTGATAGCGAACAGACGTACATATTCTTAAAATCGAAAAAATAAAAACAACCGTTACGGAAAACAACAATTTTATATAAACTCACTAAGTTAAATAAAAGAACCAGAACAAAACAGATCAAGTAAAAGTTTTTTTTTCTTTTCTTTTGTTTATTAATGAGTGCTTTAAAAAGAAAGAAGTGTTGGGGAAGTGCCCCAAAAATGAAACTAAATTTTAATGAAAATCGTTTTAAAATGTTACAAGATCTCAACGATGGTGATGATACATATAGTGATGGCGACCATGATGAAATAAAGGAATGTAAAGTTGTGATTCCTCCTATAGTAGTTGATCCTTGTCATGGATTCATTCAAGTTTTTAAATTAATTGGAAAAGAGTACGAATTTAAGAGAATGTCAGTCGGAACTAAGATAATTTCTTCGTCTATGGTGAATTATGATACTGCTAAAAACAAGTTATCTGCCGCAAATTTTAAATTCTATACACATGAATGTAAAGACACTAAAATATTTAAATTATTTTTATACGGACTCCCCCAATTGGACCCAAAAGAAATTGAAGACGAACTCAAAATTGAATGTTACTGTACATAATATAAAAGAAATACAAACTTCACGCTCTTCTGCCGATGACGCACTGTATGTTCTAGATTTTGATCGCACTTTGACTTCTAAAACACAGATTATGAAGATTAGACGCCTATGTAATATTGTAATATATTGGAGAAACCCTTTGAAAAGCAAGAAAGGTCCTACACAATGTACCAAGTGTTGCATGTATGGTCACGGTTCAAAAAATTGTTTTCGTAACAAATTATGCCAAATTAATAAAACATCAGAATATGCTTCATACAAATGCTTTAACTGTATCAAGAAAAATTTAAAAAATTTTCATCATAGAGCAGATGATCCTCGATGCCCTAGCCGTAAAGAATACCTAATTATGCGCGAGAATGTCAACAAAAAAAACCAGCCTCAACAAAATCACTTCTATCGTGAACTTTTTGACCAAGTCCCAATTGTTACGCAAAATGATGAATCTTCGAACACTGTTCCGAATGAAAATAGCCATACTTCTGCCACTAAAAGTTATGCTGAAGCAGTGAGGACACCGCACCGATCACATCACACAAAAGGTAATATCTTCAGCATCGATGAGTTATTCGAAATTTTTTCTAGAGCCGTTTTGGACCTCCAAAAATGTACTTCAAAGATGGATCAGCTTACTGTCATAATGCAAATGCTTAAATATGCCGTCTAACTCTACAAATACCAGCCTTCACGTAATGCACTGGAATTGTCAAGGCATTACAAACTTTAGCCAGTCAGCTCAACTCCATTTATTTTTAATTGAAAACAATATTGATATCTTACTACTTAATGAAACATTTTTGAAACCTAACCATAGTTTTAAGCTACCTGGATATATTGTCTACAGAAAAGATAGAATTTCTCATGGTGGAGGAGTAGCAATTGCGGTAAAATTAACATTAGAACATAAGTTAGAAGCTTCACACAATACTAAAATTTTTGAAAACATTTGTATTTCTATGAACATTTGTAATAGAAAAGTATTATTCATATCTGCTTACTGTCCAGGTTATTCCGACGATTTTAGCACAGATCCTAATCTATTAACTTCTTCCGACTGTGACTACTTCATTTTAGGCGATTTTAATTCCCACCACAGAAGTTGGAACTGCAATACAATAGATAGAGCTGGGAAAATATTATATGACACCCAGAATTCGTCGAACTATTATATTTACTACCCTTTTAGTCCTACCCGATTTCCACAGAACCTACAACATCGAAATCCATCTACAATTGATCTTCTTCTATCAAATTCCTCACTTTTTTTCAGAGATCTTGAAACCCATCCAAACAAATTAAACTCTGATCACGTTCCCATTACATTTATTATTAATGAAACTGTTAGGGAAAATGTACAACTGTTTCCAGACTATTTTAATGCCAATTGGGAGAGATTTAGAAGCGAGGTAGATTCAAAAATTAATTCTTCTCTAGCCATTAACAGCCAACTGTCCCTTCTTAATGTGGAGCAGTTACTTCAAGAATTTACAGACTTGATCAATAATTCAATTTGCTCAACGATACCACATCGAACTAGGAACGTTAAACATTTCCAACCTTCTGAACAATGTAAAAAAATGATTTCACTGAGAAACATGTTTAGGAGAAAATTTCAACGTTGTAGCAATAACTCTAGAAAAGTATTGTTCCGAGCTATGATAAGAGAACTAAACAAGCTAATCGAAATTCAAATAACTAACT
Source organism: Sarcophaga carnaria (assembly GCA_958299815.1). NCBI lineage: Eukaryota > Metazoa > Arthropoda > Insecta > Diptera > Sarcophagidae > Sarcophaga > Sarcophaga carnaria. The sequence goes on from OY283149.1 coordinate 94,426,348, forward strand.
CTAGAAATGTGCAATGGGAATCTTTTTTATCTAAATTACCCGTAGGGAACAAACACTTTTGGAAGATTTCTAAACGTATAAGAAATAAATCAAGAGCGATAGACAAATTAGTAATCGACAACCGTGAAGTAACGGACAAACACGACATAGCAAATGCGATTGCCGATCAGTTTGTTACAGCTCACAGTACATCAACCAATTTCTCCAGTTCCATTGAGAACAAAGTAAATTTAATAGCTAGTTCAATTGCTAACGATGTATTTTTAAATGAGGACATAACTACTTTAACTAGTTTTGAAGAAATTGTATTTATTATTAAAAATCTTAAAAATTCAAAAGCTCCGGGATTAGACCAAATAACCAACTTGGTACTCAAGAAACTTCCTAATTCGGCTTACGACTTTCTAACAAAATTTTATAATTTTTGTATTCAAAACTACTACTTTCCAAAGATTTTTAAAAAAGCCAAAGTAATTCCAATTGCCAAAAGTGGTAAAGATCCTAAACTAACATCTAGTTACAGGCCAATCAGCCTGTTAAGTTCCTTAGACAAGATTCTAGAGAGAATTATACTGACTAGACTCAGAAACTTCACAGATGAAAACAATCTTCTCCATAATTGTCAGTATGGATTTAGACCTCAACATTCTACCACGCATCAACTAAAAAGAGTGGTCAATATGCTAAGACTCAATAAAAATAGACGATATTCAACTGGTGTGAAAGCTTTTGACTCGATTTGGCATAAGGGATTAATTTATAAGCTCCTCAAAATGAAGCTTCCAACTTATCGAATAAGAATTATCGAAAGCTTTTTAACTGACAGGTCATTTGTAGTTGATGTTGCTGGAACCCTTTCGGCAGAAAAAGATATCCTTGCTGGAGTGCCACAAGGCTCCGTGCTATCTCCCCTTCTTTACAACCTGTACATATCGGACTACAAAGTACCAACTGGAAATAGCGTGGCATTTTATGCCGACGATAGTGCATTTATTTCTAGTGGAAAAGTGTCAAACGCGATTGTCAAGCGCATGCAAAAAGTTCTTATTCATGCCAACGAATATTTTACCAAGTGGAAAATTAAAATCAATAATGAAAAAACTCAAGCGATACTTTTTCCGTTTAATAATTCTCGGAAAAGAATTCCCACAATTAAAATGTTTATAAACGGGACAGAGATACCGTTTTCAAGTTCTATTAAATACTTAGGCGTAACACTTGATAAAAAACTTACATTCAAAAAACATGTGGGAAACATCTGTAACAAAGCTATTCATTGTGGCCGAGCTTTGTACCCTCTTTTAAATAGAAAGTCAAAACTGAATACCAAAAACAAGTGTCTTTTATACAACCTATGTATTAAACCTATTCTTACATATGCCTGCGTTATCTGGAAGGAATGCGCAAACTCTCACAAAAAAAGACTCCAAATAATTCAAAATAAAAATTTGAAAATCATATACAATTTACCAAGAAGGCCAAAAAACAATTGAAATGCTAATAAACGACTTGACTCAGACATTCTATGACAGATGTAGTAGGTCTACTTTTTCCCATTTGAGAAGTTTGCAGGGCGTTAACTAAGTGACTCCATACCCAAGTATAGGTTCCATTAGTTCATGTGTTTAAACTTTTCTAAATTCCCTCTGTGATTATAGATATAGGTTTTTTACTATCTTTTTCCTATAATAAGTTATTCTAAAACGCTTATTAATTTATAAAATGTACATATTTGTTGTAATATCCAAAAAGATAATAACTCAAAAATGTAATATAAATAAGAAACTCAATGATAGTAAATAAAAATAATAATAAATACAAAGCCAAAAAATAATACAAAAGCTTATACCATACAGCACACCTAATCCAAGCAAAGTTCTCCACGAAGCACTGACTGGCAGTAATATTGACGGTGTAACAATGATGGAGTGGGAAAATAACTCGTCTATAAGCCGAAGCATACAAGGTTCAAAAGTAAAAGTCAAGCAAATTTTTAATGAATTTTAATTTTTAAGGAAGAGATTTCGTTCTCTCTCCAACTAAAATATTCTAATGATCCCCTTAAGTGAGAAAAATCAAGAACGACCACAATAGGAAGTTCAGATAGGGTCAGCTCTTGTGAAAGAGCCACGATAGAACATCTACATTCTCACAGAAGAGGTTGGCTCTCAGCACCGACTTAAAGCAATAATATGAGCGATTAAGGAAGTCTAAAAGACAGAAGCCAAACTCAAATAAAAAAAAGAGGCAGAGATTTATGACAGTGTTATGCTCTTTAAAAATTAAATGGAATAATAATTAAAAATTAACAACTACAAACGAAAACAATAGACGATAGTGCAACTTAACTATCAGTATACAACACTGATTTACGGAATATTAACTGCACTGGTCTAGTTTACAATGTAGCATATGGTGAATCCATGCACCAATAAAATAGTTCTTATGTGCTATATCCTTCCTGGAGTCGTTTGCAAATGTGCTATACCGTTTAACAGTGCTATACCGTTTAACGAAAATCCTAGGCTCCTCAAGAGTTGCCTTTAGAAAACCCTTTCAAATTGCACACAGTGTCCGCTATTATCCTCTACAGATATCGATTCAGGTCACGTGATATTTCACATAAATTTGAATCTACAATCATTTCTAATAACAAATTTGTATTTCGAATTAATAAACACGTACTTTTATTTCGCTTTTATTGTTACTACTTCAGAACGAATGTCTCTTAACAGATTCTTAATGAGTTATAGCTTTAGAAGTTTAGGGAAAATGGTTCTCCAGTGCCCAATTAGGCTTGGTGTTCCACGATTTGGCTCCATTTGTGATTCGCTACTAAAACGGAACGAAATCGAATCATTTCTCTAAAGCGAATTATTACAATGGATAAGAATTTTATAACGTTAGACAATGTGTAAAAAGTATCGTGAACATATCGCAGACAGTGGCAGAGACAGGATTGACATCCAGAAATAAATAAAGAGACCCTTTAACCTTTAAGTTATGATGACTCCTACTGTTTACGATTAACTACAGCGAAGCAGGTAATTCAATTAAAATGGTCAAATTTACTTAACAGGAAATTACTCCATAGAAACTGTAGTTTTGATACATTCGCCATATAGATCGGACAATGCACCATTAGATTTTCATTTATTTCGATCTCTCTTTGTACCTTTCAAGGGTGCTCTTATAATACGAAGTTCGAAATTCCAAAATATGTTCAATAAAAGACTTTAATTAGTAACGTGTTTGCTTTACAAATTTAATTCAATCAAATTTTCCATAAATTCCTGGAATAAATTTAAATTTCATGTTGTTTTATTGAATGTGGTTCCATCCACCATTTTTAATTTCACCGTTAAACAATATAACTAAGGTTAATTTTACTATATTTTTATTATTGTTATTATATTTATTGCAGTTGCTGTCTATATTTTACAATATCATTGCCGTTGTTTGGTTATAAAACATTTTATAATTGAATTCGAAGGAGATATTTTCGTTGGCATTTTTTGCCTGCCATTTCTATTGTTACTGAGCATTTGTTACTGAGCGAGGGTAATAAGATCCAAACGAGAAGATACATTTTTAGTGTGGCGGAATAAAACTCAAAACTATCGTTTTAAATGAAAATAAATACACAGCAAGAAAAAAAAAACTGAAATAAAAATTAAAATTCAATAAAAAAAAATTATAATCGCTTGCATTCATTAACTCAATGAGTAGTAGTCGTCATCGTCGTCCTCGCCAACAGCCGCTAACTTGGGTCACAGCACTTGTGGTTCCCGTCCGTCTTCATCAGTCATTTCGACTGAAGCTAAACTTAGCTTGTTCTTCATTATCGCTCATGATGAAAGAAGAGGAGAGAGAGCAAAAACTTGTCATTATTAAAACCGCAAATTATTTAATTTCTTCGTTTTATTCGTTGCCAGTTTCATTTTTTGGTTTATTTTTAACATACAGAATTTTCTTTTCCTTTAGATTTGTTTTGGGCCATGGATATCACTGCAGTTGCGCTGTGCTTGTGCCATTTATTGAAAACAATCATTATGACAAGTAAACATATTACTTGAGTGTCTGGAGATGTAAAAATGATAACATTGTAGATATCATCTTCAATTCCATTGGTAAGCACTGCACTTCTCTTCTACAACTGTTGCGGCCCTAAAGTGTTAAGCAGTACAAATGAGTGAATGAATGAAGGCATAAGAGTATGTGCTGCACTTTTGCATTATAGAAGGGCATACAGCTGTCAGTATGATTGCATATTTATCTTTAAGGCTGTTCAAAATGTCTATTCTAGCCTGTGTTGTGGTGGTACTCCTGGTGCTTAACTATTCATATATCCACTCTAGAATTCTTAGTATCAAGTTTTAGTCTCAGTCCCATCCCCTGCCATTTATTTAACCAAATAAATTAAGAATAAACAAAAAACCTTCATTTTTCGCATACATTTTGTAATAAAGACTAAACAAACCGCCAGTTAGTCGTTGTTCTAGACGGCAAAACGACGAATAAATCAACCTGGCTAAAAACCCTAAGAATGAAAACAATGCCGAAAAACAAGTTTAACATGACATTTTACTTCTGATGCGCACGCTTGCATGTTTTTATTACAACTGACAACGCTGGCTTGTTACAGACACCCGGCACCAACAAACTGAGGAGAGCTGTCAGCCATACACCAGCCATAACGATGTGAAAAAAAGGGGGAATTTGCATTCACAACAGCTACAAGTCAAGGTCAAAATATTTGTAAGTTTGGCAACAAAAATTTCAAAATTAATTGACAATGAAATGAATCAACACACAAATGAAACGGCAGAAATAAAACTGAAGCAATTATGATTTTATTCATCTACACATACTATGTCTACAATTCAAATCAGCTTTGGGTCAGGTGGTAATTTTTTGTGGAATGCCAACGTAAACAACATTAGTTCACCATTGGCGATGTTGACCAGTTGAATCAAAACTTTACTGGTGAATAAATACTGACCACCATTGGCAATAATTCACACTGTTTGTGATTTTTAGTTTTTCTCCTCTGCTGTTCGATTTTTATCAGAATTTTTATCGATTTTTATAATCACCCCTATTCAAGTGATACACATGATTTATAGCAGTAAGAACAAGAGTGATATAAAAAGAGTAGAATCGTGTTATTTAATAAATATTGGGTAATAAAAAGAGTATACTCTAAGTTTGGAAAGGAATGGTCAACGAAAGGGAAGATAAGGAGAGTTGAAGACAAATCAGACAATCAAAACTTTTGTTGAGAAATTATATTAAGAGGCGATCTGGGTCATGCAACATACTATCGAGAAAGAAACTAAGGTTGATAACCAGTCTTTTGAACGGAGACTGTATACTCAGAGTATACGTATTAAAGGTCTGCACAAATGTATTTGACATCAAAAAGTACTTAAGATCTAGCATACATGCACACTTATCCGAAGTATCCGAAGAAGAAAAGTACTTTTTTTTGAGAACAACAAAATTATCGAATAACTTCTTGTTGTTATTTGACTGCGTTCGCTTCATACAAATACATGTTCAACTTTCTTTCTTACTCGAAAATACCGGCACAAAACATGTCGAGTACAATGAGTACCACCAAAATTCACATAGTACTACAAATACCAATAAGTACTGCAAATTATGGACAGTTGTTTATTGTTTTGAGTAGAGTAGGCTATTTTTTTATCTCAAATAACTGTTGTAACCATAAGTATTCAAAAATATTTTAAGTATTTCAAAAATATTGGTGGTGAAGCCTGTATACAATAGGATTTTGGTGCGTTAAGTTTGAGTAGAATATGTCGTAGCTATTACTCATATGTGATTTTTTTTTGTATTTCAATTGCACCCAGAGAAAAATTTAATTAGAATGTCGTCATTTCCTACAATGTCACAAATAAAAAATAAACATAGTTGCAAATTGACGAATAGTCATTTAGAAATATTTTTAAAAATAAAAAATTATGACAAAGAAATTAACATTGATCAACTCATGAAATTTTTAGATTCGCAAAAGAACTGTTTCTCATTGTAAATGAAATATTTCATCAGGTAGCAAACATGATTATGAAAAGATTTACATTTACATTTGTGGTGAACGATTTGCGAAACAGAGGACCATAAAATATAGCCCTTTGAAATATCCAGGTACCTGCAATATGTAATGATGACTCTTGCTACAAAAAGGGTTATATTTTATGGTCCTCTGTTTCGCAAATTGGTCACCACAAAATTTCCATACATTATTATGCATGTAAATCTTTCCATAATGATATTTTCTGTCTGGTGAAATATTGCCATCGTTTACGATGGGTAAAATTCACAGATTTTTATTTGAATTTTTAAGTGAAATATTTCTATTATTCCGAAGAGTAATAAATGGCATCAAAAAGCACAATATTTTGTAAACAATATTTGTTCGAACACTGCTTGAAACAATAATTACTAACAATTGTAACTGTGAACGTCTTTACTGCAAATACCACAAAGAAGTTTGGCAAAGAAAAAATCTACAACCATCAATTCCATATAGTGTTTTGGCAGATTTTGAACCAAACAGACCTATTTGTTAAACTTATTACTTCTTACATACATACTTTTATCATTTTAAATGATCTCTGAAAATATGAAATATAAACTATGTTTTTTTAAGCTTTAGTAATTTTAAGTGATTTTTTTGTTATTTTAATTGTTTTAATTCATAGAAAATAAAGACTATTTAAATCAAAAAGCAAAAAAAAAAAATATTTTCCAAAAAAATTTTACTATTTTCAATTTAAATTTTTTTATTTCAATGATTAATAAATAAATGCCTAACAAGTCGTTTATAAGTTTGTTCATACACATAAGCATTTATATATAAAAAAAAACATCAGTTATGTGGTGTTTTATGCTGCGAGTATTTGAAGTACCACATGAAGTGAACATAATTTTAGGAGTACTTGTTTTTGCGGATATATTTTTCAATGAGTACTCTTTTTACGGAACATAAGCAGCTTCGGATAAATTCTTACTCGTATTTGTCTTGAACACATTCTCTTCTCTTCACTGCTTGCGCTGTTAGAGAGAGAATAAGTACTCAATTCATCCGACAACGAGTTGCACATATGAAGCAAAAAAGTTATTCGTTGCAGACCTTTAATACGTATTCAGATTGGGGGTTATCTCGAGCCAAACATGTAAATGCTGTGATGATGAGAATGAATCATCGGACCACATTCTTGGAACCTTTGAGGCATCAATGTATCCCAGAAGGAATTATCTGGGTACATACCTGGTGTTGGGAAGGTAATGCATGCAGAAATTAGTCAGAGTAATAGGTTTGGATAAGATATTATAGAGATACCCCATAAAGTATGTACATACGTATGAGGGAAGTGTAATAGATCATATGGTCGCAGTAATAAAGTAGCTCTTCACCACAGGAATAATAATAACACAGCCTGATGAGATAATTACTTACGTGCTCTACTATTCACAATTTGATTATAGAATCGAAGCAGTGCAGAAACGGTGACCAGAAGTAATTAAAAGAAAGGGGAGATGCTAAATTCAAACACATATTTTTAATGACCCAAAGCAAAGTTACTATAATTACCTAGAAAATATTCATACGTGCACCGTATAGCCCGAGTATTATTCTTGTCATGGTCTACGAAACTGTACTGATGGTAAAAACTATTGACGAACTAAAGAACCCCATAAAATCATTACATCTTGTATTATGAAGCTGCTTAGGGAACCTCGAAGGGTTAGAGAAAATCTGTAGTCGGTTACAATTGATTGCAAATTAAGATGATTTAAAGACAAAAATTTAACATCCAAAAACTTATTATAAAGAAAATAAAAACGCAATGACTTTCAATACAATCCAACACATTTTTAAAAATATTCACACATACACACGTACATATTTATGTTTTGTATTTTCTGCTTACATGCTATCGAAGCAAATAAAAATCATTCTCTGTGCTCCAACAACGATAAGAAAGGGAAATATTTTTAAACCGATTACAAAAGGATCAGAGCTGTGTTTGTGTACAAGAAATTTATAAAAATCACACAATAAATACATAAAACAAGAACAACGACCAATAATCATCACCCAAGAGCAATGCCATAGATGAAGCTGCAAAAGAACTGAAAAGGATAACCATTTATGGTTTCTATTTTTGTTTTTTTCAAAAATTGTATTCAATAGTTGGCATTGAACTTGAAAAAAGTATTAAAGTTTGACTAAAACTAGGCAGGCAAAGAATTAGCAAATACCGTATAAATAACGGGCTACACTGTTTCGAAAATGAGTCGACATCTTTGAAATTTGACAGGATACTTGTAAACATTTTTCCATACGCCTTTCAATCTGCTTATGTTTTGACGTATAAAGCGCTTGACAAACAATTGGTAATGCAGAGGTACTGAAGACTAAAGTCGGTAACTGGTTTGAATCGAAATGGTCCAGGAAAGACTATGTGACTGACCAATATAAATATTAAAACCCACAAATGACAATTTTGGGAAGATTGTCCATATCTTTCCCACATTGTGGGCACAAAATTAAACGTTTTGCACTTCAAACAAACAACTTCCAATTTCGACATCGAGGTGCCCAGATAAATCTTCTGTAATACCGAATTGGCAAAGAAGTTAACACCATGTCGAGAAAAATGGAAACTACTAACTGATAATCTGCCAACCGTTTAGAAACTAATCATATCCGAAAGGCGATGAAGGTTGTCAAAACCCTTGGATATCGTTTATATGACACCCAATTGATTAAATCCTTTTTTGATTACACAGCCTTATTTCAATGATTCTAAACTTGCGCGTGATTGATTTGTAACACCTCCTATATATCCTTGAATAATTCCATACAGTTTTACTGTAGATAGGCAGAGCGAGGTGTATATTTCATATCATAATTCGAGGAGAATCAAGCGTTCTAGTCTTGAGTTCGACATTTATTCACATCCTTTGCTACTAGTTAACTAGGTTAACTTTCGAACGTTAAAAAAACTAGGTCGTAATCCTGACTGAAGGGTTGTAATGACCAATTATGTATATAACTTTCAAACGTTTTTTAATCGATCTGAGAGCTTCAACTACATCCAATGGCAATAGATCGGGTATATTTTTCTAAAGTAAAGCCATGGATGGCTTAACGAAAATATTTAATAAGATAATACGAAAATACACTTTAAATAAGTGGATATCACTACTTAATATGTCATAATAATTTAAAATGTTAAATATGCCAAGATACGCTGTTTTAATATGCTTTTTAGTGATAAAAAAATATGATCGGAAGCGCAGCCCTTTTAATATAAAATATGCTGTCGTTTATTGTATGTTTGGTTAATTGTAATTTGTTAATTAAAGAAAAAGCTTTTTATGAGTATTAACCGCTTTTATATTTATAATCTGCAGTTTTAGTTTGACTGCAAATTATTATTCATATGTTTATAAATCCAAAGTAAATAAATGACTGCATTTTATGGTTGAAATAAAATTAATTGTAAATATTTTTTATGTGCGTTTTTAATAGCCATTCGCTTATTTATTTATTTTCACCATTTAACCGTATTAATGAAATTTGTTTTTATTATTGCGGTCACTAATAAATTAAAAATTGTTTTTATAGAAAAAAAAAGAAAAACATGCATCCTTGCTATCCTTGATATAAAATACTTCAGAGCACTATACACAACGTTTTAAAACAAATCTGTTCACAGAATAATATGAATTAATGGATGAATGTTTCGCGGAATGTTTTGCAGGAATTTTAGACGCTTAGAACATTCAACAGTTGGGGATGTCTGCTACTGATGGAAATCGAAAAACATATTGTTGAAGGAATGAAAGACGACGAAATTAAATTATTGAATTATTTTCTTACCATACCTAATTTCAAATATTAATAGGCACTATATTATACAAAACTTCCAATTTCTATGGTCAACTTTTATATCACAGTCATATATCAATAATGTGTGATTACTTACCCCCTTCCAACAATTTTATTGCAACAATTTATTGAGCCAATCATCCAGCTGCTAATGATGATTAATTTTAAATCAAAACAAAATTAATCAGGAAACGGAATGCGAATGAAAAGAAAATTCTTTTCAAGCGTAAATACAAAAACAAATGAAATACTTGTGAATTTATTTACATTTCTTGCAACTCGACCATCCGATATCTCCCTTTTTAAATGAAAATAGCAAAATAAAGCTGCAAGATTGCATTTAAAAAACGTAATTTTGAGTCATTTAAAAGAAGAGTGGGTACTGTACTCTGTGTACAGAGTTAAACAAAGCAGAAAAAGACGGATCAGCTAAATAAGGAAAATAGGCTGGTTACCAAATCATGTGTACGCAGACGAAATCACCAACCAGAGGTGAGTTCAAAAAAAAAAGAGTACTTGGCGAAAGGAACTCCAGAAAGAAGGAGATGTTCTTGTCAATCGAAACTGCTTTAAAGTCATCTAAACTTATACTGGGTAATCATAATGGTAAAAGCATTGAGTCGTGCAGCACAATATCAAGAAACATGCCTTGTATGGACAGAAATTACTACCTACCTATGCGGATGATGTGGTTCTTACAATTTCGGAGAGATTTAAAGACTCTATTAGAGATATAATGTCACTAGCTCTGAAGCTGGTCAGCTAGTGAGCATCTGGTTGGGGTTTAACAACAAAACAACAAAAATTCTTATCTTCTTCATATTATTAATGTTCGCAACCATAAGATCTTAGAATCTACTGGAGTAACCCAATCTCCTTCGAAACTGGAAAAGCAATAGAAACAATAAGAAGATAGAGCAGCCACAGCCCTTCACTTAATAATGGAAGGGATAGTAACGAATAGACAAGTTTTCTGAAAATTTAAATTTTTCTCCAGTTATTGGTCATGCCATTAAATTTAGTAGAAACGTAGTGAAGAGTAAACGAGTGTAGTGTAGAGTGCGGCAGCATAAATAAAGTTAAGGAATGTTGAAACTAGCACACTTGAATATAGAAGAACAAAGTGGCAGAAAAAAGTTTTTTCATAATTTAATGGCATCCCTATTACAAACAATTGCTTCCACGTGAACTGCTTCTGTATTAACGTTCAACTTTAAAATTGACTTCAAAATGTTTTCGTTGTTTTTTCCTTTTGAATATTTTTCCTCTTTCTTATTCATTTTAACTGTGAATAATGGGATCACTTGGTTATCATTGCCGCTGCTGTTGCTGTTGTTGTTATTGCTGTTACTGTAGCTATTGAAGACGAGAAACAAATTAAAAACGATTTAAACTACAAACAAGTGTAGAAAAGAAAGCTTTTTCAATTGTATAAATCAAATAATTATGATGCTTACTACCGCAGCCGCTTCAGCCGCTTCTCCAACGGCTACTGCTGCAACTAGTGCTGTTACAAATGCTGTTGCTCATACAATTGATGTTAACCCAGATCATGGCATTCTCATAATGAAGTTGTCTGCAATTAAGGAAGTCTTAGTTGCACTAAATATGCAGCCAAGACAACAGTGAAGCAAATATAAGCAATACTAGGAGGAGAATACTATTGGATGAGTATGACTTTTTTCTGTTTTTCATTTCTTTTTTAATTAAAAACTTAACGACTTTATTAATGATATTGTATTTAAGGAACAATGTTACATATACGAGGATTGTTAGAATTTTATAAAGCAAGCAAATTGCTTACTCACTTAATTGATCATTACAATCCTTTAGTGAGGATTAAGACTTAGCTTATTTTATCACCCAAGTTGTGTGTGTTACTTTTATACATGAGTGGCGGAACCTACAATTTAAAGTCGACTCCGAACGACAGATTTTTGAGAAGCTTTTCATGGCAATTCTATTTACTCTCAGAGTTTTTGTCAGAAATCTGCTGAGAGGAAGTCACCAAAGAAATATATTTTCACATTTCGGTTTGCTCGATACGTCTAAGCTTGGATTTGAACCACGAGCTCTCGTCAAATAAGTCAATACATTACCTACTAGACTACGGCGACTTCTGCTTAGCTGGTTAGGCGTTATTAATGAAAACGAAAGAAACCAAAGAAACAATAGTACGATGCGTTTTGACAATCACAGAAGCGATAAACATGTTCCAAAAATCATGTATGCAATCATAAAAATTCAACAAAAAAAACTCTTCTAGAATATTGTGAACGGTAACTTGGATAATTCCTGTCGCAACTGCGAGTAACACAATTTAATTATCCGATAAGGAAACAAGTGCTCTGCTTAATAAGTAATTCCAATAAATTACTCGGGTATATCCCGAAGTTAGGAAAAGCCACCATTCTGCTGTATTAATTAACTTCTTTTAATAATAGGTCCTGGCATAGTTTTATTTCAATGGCTTTCTACCTATATTTATAACCTAGATTTTCGGAAGATATGCAGTTTGTGTGAGATTCCCCTGGCTTATCAAAATAGGGCATCAAATATATCGCACTCTCAAAGACCCAAATGGGCCTGGATCATCGTCCATTCGTCTGAAATAAAATCCACACTTAACTTCAATATTCCGCTTGATATTGTTAAAATTTTTACATAAAAAACGAAAATTGTCACCTAATCCTTCGGAAGTGTGATCTTTAATCATTTAATTTAGAGAAATTCGAGGTTGGTGTCCCTTCTCCACTTGGTTTGATCCCTTCTTAGCCCATGATATCTAAAACTACAGTCAATAAGACATATAAATTTAAATTTTTCCCACGATAATGGACATGGATGGCAAATAAATGATGAACCTTTAAGACATAAATTTTAAAATCCAGTCTTCCAACTACGAAGTTCAAAGCTGTAATGTTATGATTGCCAAAGCAAATGCCTCCTTTCGAAAGAACGTTAAGCGTTATTTAATGGAATATTATAAATCTCTGGCTGCCTCCCAATATTCTGTCTTCTAATTTCTTATTCATTTCATGAAACACAATCAAAATCGAGCTTGTCAATCGTTAGCAATTCAATGAATGTTTATGCAACAATTGCTATAGGAACGCCATTATTGGACACGAATTCATAAACCGTCAAAAGCTAAAAGAATTTTTATTTTATAGAGGGTGAGAATAACGATGGCAATATGACCAAATGTATATGACCAAAAGCGTTTAAGAATGTATGTATGCATGCATGTTGTTGTTTCAGTAATAACAACAATTACAAGAAATCCTTTAAATAAACAATACTCGAAAGAAATAACTAGAGTCCAACCAAACATTGAAATTTAGACGATACTTGAAGAGTAGCTGCTTAACTCTATGAAAAGGTTGAATGTTAATGCATCATCATTATCATCACCATATTACACTGTTAAATGAGAAGGCATTCAGATATATAGATATGTGCAATATTTGCCATGCCAGTTGCCCCGTTTTTTTTTTTTACTTTTTTCTTCCTTCCGTCATTCATTTTATTTACCAAGAGCAAGAGGGAGTGAGATCTTTAACTCTTTTTTTTATTACTTGTTGCAGCATTGGGTTACCAACTGGCTGGCATTGTAAAGCATTAAAGCGCGTCCAGTTTGGCATCAATAACAATAGAATGGAACAAGAAAATAAACAAACACACGAAACGAACGAATCTAGTTAAATAAAGCATCACAACAGAATTTTGTGGATATTTTTTCAGTTTTTTTTATTACTCATGTATAGTTATGTGGATGACTTAACAAGTACCGTTTTAAGCACATGATGCATGTAGCAATAGCTATTGTGTGCAACAGTTATGCTCAGTTGAATGACTGACTGGGACCTGTTGGTGCAACGCAGGTAATCTTCGAACCAAAAAGCCAATTGTAGCTGCTGTAGATTCAATTGTAACTCTTAACCCCTTTCATTTAAGTCTTTTTCTTTAAATACGGAATTTGGCAAATTAAATTTTTCTGGCCTATAAAGCTTCGAGTTAAGATTTCTGGCACCTCTTGTATAAGTCAAAGGGCAAATAATAGCTCCTACCTTTGTATCCAGAAAACATAATTTCACAAATTTACGGCTGCCAATAGAAGTAAATCTGACCCACAAATTCTATTTAAAACTGTAAGAATCGATCATAATTATTTCAGATATGGAATAATGTCATGATTGGGCCAACAATGGCTGCTAATTACGCAACTGAATTGGCTTAAATTAGTGGTTAATGTACAATTCATATTCAAATTTTAAAAATTAATCCATCCAGAATGACTCCTGATTTGTCGGCGAAAATAACTTAAACAACGAATATCATAGCATGGTCAACAAGGGCTACTCATGAGAAACAGAAGGGCTTAATGATAAAATACACCCAATACAACAACCGCAAATATATTCTCTGATAGGGTCATTCGAGAACCCTATAACATGCTACAGTCGACTAAACGCCTAATTAACTGGAAAACTTGATGTACGAAGATAAAGAAATAGGTGGCATTTCTTAAAGGGAACAAACATTTTTAAAACTTATTTGGAAGACTAGTTATGAAGTATATTTTTAATCAATGGAATTCATAGGTTTTCAAATACTTGATCATTTAACAAACTAAAGCTTCTTGTGGATCTGTACGTATCAATTTATGGCGCTGTGATAGCGACGACACTTGCTAAAAAAAGTTTTCATGAAGATTTTTCCGTCATCCATTAAACTATAATCGGAAAATAAATCTAAGACAGACCCAGGTCGGAGTTCCACAAAAAAAGGTATAAGTATTTCACAATATAAAAATTTGTTCTTTCAACATATTCTGTTAAGTGGAATATGCTATAAAAAGCTATAACCCTAACGTTAATAATTTCAAAAATATGGAAATATTTGAAAAGTAGAATGTATTAAAATATGCTTTTAAAAAACCACTAAAAAATACGAAACAATAGCCTTTCGTATAACCAAAAGTTATAAAAATGCTGAAATGGAATTAAAATATTCTTGTAAAAATTAAATATGCTTAAATATGATATTAAAAGCAAAGTATGCTAAGTTACTAAACACTACAAGAAAATAAAAAATTATAAAAAAATGCTTCATTAGTACTCTCTTAAAAGTGAAATTCATTGATAAAAAGATATAAGTGTTCAATGTAAAATATACAAATCCTCCAAAACTTTAAACAAATGTAACTAGGCTGCAATGTGCCATTAAAAATTAAATATGCGTACACAAGCTACATTACAAATAGCTCTGAAAATATGATGTTTAAATACACTTCCAACAATAAAAATATGATTAAAATGCTATTAAAACTACAAAACTAATTTCAAAATATTAAACATTATATATACAGAAATGTGCCGTTGAAAATATGATATAAAGACCTATTAAAAAAAGAATATAAAAAGAACTGAAAATATAAAAATATGCCTACGAAATATATTCTAACAGATAAAATTTTAGAATTATGCTGTTAAAAATAATAAAAAAAATTTTTAAGAAAATTGGAAAAATATGAAAATATGCATTAAAAAAATTATCAAAAATATGCCAAAATATTTTGTCCAATTATTAAAAAGTATGTGCCAAGTATTTGCTTTTAATGGAATTGAAATGCCAGCGATTGAAATATGTCGCCATATGCTTTTTTATTAACGTGAGGAGATCAAAATTTAAAAATGTGTTCTTAAAAATATATTATGGATGAAGGTAATATTTATGGTAATTATGTCTAACAACGTATAGCATATCCGTTTATTCAGTGTATCTATCGGTTCTTTCATTCAGTGCTTTCTATCTTTATATACACATAAATGTGTGTTAGACACACACATAATGTGTGTTAGAAATCATCAAAAATTTATATTCGTTTGAAAGACCTTTTGATGTTATTACGTGTGGAATATAACATCGTTTAAATGTCCGCCTGCTCTGGGTGGAGCGTATCTGAAATATTACATTTTCAAAAACACGGACTCATAAATTAGACTGAATTTGATGGATGGTGTGAGTTAGATTGACGTTGAGGATCGCTGTGATTTGTGCCTCATTCGCATACACCTGCGTCTCAAGAAAAGCCCACAAGAAACAGTCTAATGTGACCAAAACGCACGATCTGCATGGCCAGTTCACATAACTACCGCGTGAAATGACCATGACGTAGCTTGTGCAGAATATTCAATGTGGGACGGCTGAGTGGCATGTAGAGATGTCCTATTGAAACCACATGTCGTTGGTGACTAAATTATCCAATACAGACTAAAAGAAGTTGGTCGTGGACCATTAGCGCTCGCCTTTGATAGGCATGGCTACATAAAAGAGTAAGTTTTTCGAGATACTTTAGATGCTCTTGGATCTCATGTGGATTGGTATATTCCCTAATTCGCCAATTTTATTTGTTCAATGAATAATGGGAAAATGAATGGATGAGTAGGTCATACTGTTGATGTTGAGGGAGTTTTGAATCACAGTCACGTTTTTTAACACAAAATTACTATATGTGGAAACCACACTTCTAATGGTAAATGGAAAAAAAAACTAAGTTGATGTCCTTAACCTAAAAGCACATCGATAAAGATTTCATTGTAGCTGTGAGCACAAATACCATTTAGATGGTCACAAATTACAGTTCTTTAGAAATTGTAATAATTTACAAGAATGACAGCCGTAATCAAATGATTTTGGAAGTGAGAATCATTTAATATAGGCCGTGTTGATGTCTAAAGTCAACAGACGAATAATATTGGTGGATTTTCGAAGGAAAAAATTTTGACATTATTTTCCAACTACTATACGAGAATGGTGAATAATAAAAATATAAAAAAAAATACCTGACGCTGCTAAAAAAAATATTCTGTATATTTGCAAAAAGCAACGAATTGAGCCTAGAAAACTTGATCACATGAAAGCCAAAAAAAAAGGTAAACTTGGAAATGTAATGCGTGATAATTAGAATACCTAACTAAAGAATAATGCCTAAAAATAGTGAAATCTGCAGTAAATTTACTGCACCAAGCTATTTTTACCTGAAGATTTAGCTTTACAAAGCCAACCAAAGTAAGCCAATTCCGCAGAACTTTCTATTTTAAGTGACAATTGAACGACATTCAATTTTATAATTTTTAATCACATTTAATTTTTTTAAATTTTTTAATTTAATTTAATTTTTAATCAAATTTGATTAATTTTTAATCAAATTTAAAGGCACGCACGCTAGTTCTAAATACTAGCTGCCATTGTTGCTGCCATTTCTTTTTTTTGTTTTTCAGAAATAAAGAAAATCACATTTAATTTGGCACCAAAAAATAAATAAAAATTTTTACTCACCCTTGTTTAATATGTTGTTGAAAATGTGTGGTTACAGCAACAAGTTGTTGTTTGTTGGTTATATATCCAAATTATCAACCAGCAGCAACTGATGCTAAAAAATATTAGCCTGTTGAAAACTCGTTTCGTAGAAAAAAATCGGTCCTTTAACATAACTGGGCCACAAACAGCAGATTGCATTTGATTTATGCCACACACACATCCAGCATTGGCTTGTTAACTGTTGCATAAATCTGCACGCAATAGGGTTGTGTGTGTATGCGACTGTTTTACAAATTTCAGTTAAAATTTTTCTTCGATTACAATAGGGAAAGACGACAACAAGGCGACATACAATCGGCTACAAAAATAATTTGCAATCATCAACAATTTGTAGACAATTTTTAAAATATATTGAATTGTTACTCTTGCTGTTCGCATTGCTTTTACACAGGATAGAAGGCAGATAGAAGGCAAGACGAGACAAGACGTTTGGAAATGTTTTTAAACAATGCCTCTTAAATATGCCATTGGCAATACAGGAATGAGCTAAAGTGAGAGGCACAAAGTTAAGCAGTGTAGTGAAAATCCTTTCCAAGGATTTCGTTTTCCTTCCTGTAGTTTTTTCTTCTTCTGTCTGGTGTAGTAGTTATTACTGTTGTAAATTTTTAATTTAAATCATGACAAATTTGCAATTTTCTGCCAAATTTCTTCCTTTCTTTCGTTCTGGATTTGCATTTTTTGCTTTGGATGTTACTTGAACCTCCGTGTTGAATATTTAAAATTTTTCTTTGAAATTTTCTTCGTTGGGCACGTTGTTCTTGATCTTGTTCTCCACTTCTTTCTGCTTTTTTAATTCAAAAAATTTTTATTTTGTTTTGATTTGTCGTGTTTTATTGTGTAGAAAAGAAATATTTTTTATTTATTTTTCCTTAAACTGTCTGTAAATTATGGCACTTTGTTCGCAGTTGGCTAGCTATGGTGGCAGTGTTGTGTTTGGTTGGGTGAAGGAAGTAAACATAGATGGAAAATATTTACTTCCGTTTCATTTCAGTTTTGTTTCTTGGCTGAACTTTTTCTGGTTTATGACAACATGGCTAAACTTCCTGAAAGAAAATATAATAAAATTAAGAAAAAACAAAACAGAATTATAAACATAATAAGAACATATTGTGCACAGTGGGACAATAAAAAGTATTTATAATTATATTTATAAATTACCTAGTATGTCACACTTTACGTTATGAAAGTTTTATTACCAAAGTTTTCTTTATCTACCACCAGGTAGACAGTGTCTCAATATGTCATTGGAACAAAGTCCATACTGCGAATATATTTGTTTTTTGAATTGCGTGTGTAAAAATTGTGGGTCAATCGAAGTTGTAATTCTCACCGAAGGTTGTAGGGACTAAATATCAGCATAAACCCTAATTATTAATTTTTGGAAACAGAAATTCAGTCAGCATGTTTTGATAGCGCTCGCCATTTAACTAGAAATGAGCTTCGTCAGTAAACACAACTCTTTGGAAAAATGGTAATTTTCAACCAACTTCAAATGAATCCAATCAGAAAGAATACGACAAAAGCAGTGTATGTATGGATTTAATACTTTTACGACCTATATTTTATAAGAACGTATGTCTTAAGTAAAATGTTCCAAAAAGTTGAGAAGAAATTGGAAGTCTTCTTCAAGATTTTGCCCAATGGCAGCAAAATTCTGTCCTGTACGTACGTTTCTGTCTTGTAGCTGATTTTGAATCTGACAGAGTAAAATTAGTTCGAAAACGACTAATAACTGCACGAACTGCTAGCGCAATAGGCCGATTATGTTAGAAGTAAAACGGACGAAATATAGTATGAATTTTGCAAACAGATTTCTTTCTTTTTTTTTCAATTATTATAGCTTTGGACCTTGCTGAACAGAATTAAATGTTTATAGTTTATATATTTATATTATATAGTCCCACTGTACCTTTTATAATGTGATTTAAAATGGAAATGAATTGTAATACAAACCTTTAAATATTTTATGCAATAATCATTACGTTCTGCATGTCATTAACCAGCAACCAGTCGGCGACAACATTCATTTGAAAGGCAAGAAGTCACGGAGCATTTTCATATTTTTTTTATTCTCTTTAAAAACTATGAGTATAATTTAATTTAAACAATACACACACACTTTACTGCACATTTTTTACACGTTTCTACTCAGCACTTTTTCTTTTAATTTAAAAAAAAAAAACTTTTCAAATTCACCGGCAACGGATTTTGATTGACATTTTTACGTTATCTAGAATGGCATTCGTTAATTTTTTTAAATTAATTTTTTTCATTTCTTTCAGAGATTTTTGTGCTTCATTTTCTAGATAAATTAAATAAAAATGATTGGGAAACTTGTAATTTTCGAACTTATTACCATTATGTAATTTTTTTTACTTATTATGAATTAAAATTTTTTCCTTTTTTTAATATTTCTGTTTAAATTTTTTATTCTATTTTTAATGATTTTTTTATTTTATTACTTGCAAGCCATTGAAAGCATTTTTTCGTTTCGTTTCTTTAGAACTCGGCCTATGATTCGTTATAGTTAGACTGTGCCTGCAGAGGTCTTGGTAGGTTTTCCTACCAATTTTTTTGTTTTTTTTTTCTTTTTGTTCTGTATTCAGTTGGTATGTTACTCTATCAGACGGTGTCAATCAATTTTATTTTGATATTTTTATTATTTATTTTTGATTTTATATTTCTTTCATTCACTTTTAAACCATTTTTATCCATTAAAACGTGCACTGCTCTACTTCTATTTGCATTTTTATGTAAATTGTAAATATTTTTTTATACTTATTATTTAACAGCACTTCAATTCAATTTCAAATGATTTTCAATTGATTTTTAATTTTTGTCTTCAATTTTGATTTCATGTTATCCTTCAAGTAGTTTGGTTTTAGAATTTTGTTTTCTTTTAACGTCAATTAATTGCTTTCAGTCGTTATTTATTGTAACTACTGTGAGAATTGCATTTCATTTTGCCTCCTTTTTTAATTAATTGCCTGCTAAACGTGGCTTGTTTGCTCGGCTCATATAGACACCATTCTACACCGCATTTATCTGCAAAGATAAGAGTGTTGTTTGTTAACAGAGAAACATTAATTGTGGCTTAAATATTCAAGTTTTTCAAATATTCTGTTTGTCAGACACGCTATGGATAGGCTGACATGTTGCTGACCTTATTAATAAATTGTTTAAAGAATTAAATATACTGTTTAAGACATACAATTTAAATTTTTGTTTTGTTGTTAACACAGATCACATTGCTTTTCTAAGTACATGTTGCGATTGTTGTTGATGTTGTTATAACTATTAATTATTGTAACCAGAGACTGTTATTGTTTGTGGATTTACTAAACATTGAATATCCTTTTTTCCTTGTTTATTAATATTTAAAGCAGGTTTTCAAGCGTAGGTAGAAGGAAACATATTTATTCATTTCCTAACACACCCAAATTATCCTATAATAATAGAAAGTAATGAAAATGAATATGTATGAAGACATTACACACACAGACCGTCTCATACTGCCGCATACAAATGTATGTATCAAGAAAAAATTTTTACAATTTTCGAAACGAATATTAATAGACGAAAAAAAGGCAAGTCATATACAGAAAGAGGGTGATGCAGAGAGAAAGGGAGAAAAAGATTAAAACACAATGAAAAAAACGTTGTTTTTTATAAGACAACAAACATTTTTCCTTACTTTTATTGTTCTACTCATGTTCTGCTTGTACTTGTGACTTGTTGTTTTTCTCTTTATCCCACTTTAAGAGGCACTTAAGGATTTTGCATATTTAATGTTACATCTTCTTAAGGCGGGTTCACCCACAAGTTTCTGAAACATTTTTGGTTCGGAGAATTTTCTTGCTTACTGAGAGTTTTCCGCAACATGATTCACCCATTTCAGAAACTTTGTTCGTAAAAACAGTGCTGCCATATTTAATTAAAAATGACAAATACATATGTGCATAAACTTAAGAAAGTTAATTATATATGTGTCAAAATAAAGAAATAAAAAAATTAATATTTATAACAAAAAATAAACACTATTTGTGGTGAATTATTTGGTAAGAATAAAAACATCTTGTTCTGCGATGGATAAAATGGATATAAATCATTTGCTACTCTTGTTCACCATTGAAGTGACCAAAGTAAAATTACTTGCAAAATATATTTATGAAAAAGAAAATCAAAGATAAACAAGAGGACGGGTGTAAGACCACTTTTGAAACAAAGAGAAGCCAAAGGGTATTTTCACTCACTAGTTTTCGAAATGCGTTTAAATTACGTAGATTCATTTATAAATTTTCATCGCATGGACTCTGGGTGTTTCGATGAACTTCTGCAAATATTTGTGTATTGTATAAATTTCAAATGGTGTGGCAACCTTTTCTAAAATGGTTCGGACCAAATTTAAAATTAATTTAATTCACACTGAGAGTTGTTCGCACAAAATAATTTCTCTCGTTCTCTGAGAAAAACGTCAAACTCCATATAAAAAAAATTTTGTCCGAACCAAAAATGTTTCAGAAACCTGTGGGTGAACTAGGCCTTAACTTATCAGTATCAACGCAACTTTAAACTTTAAGGATAAACACATGCATATTAAACGTATACACATGCACACTTACAAAGCTCCTATATATCCTGTTACATTCAGGTCTCACTAACACACACCAATAGTTTGATACACGCATACCCAAAATAATTTTTTTACTCTTTTTACTTCTCTCATTTTCACCAACATATTCTCACTCATCTTTACGTCTTTACAAATGGTAAAATATTGAATGCATGGAACCCATTAAAGTGTTGGTAGAAGAGTGTTTATTGTAGCTGTAAATCATAATGTTTACAAGTTTCCTTTGATGTTCTACTACATATAGAGTCTATAGACAGAGAGAAGAGAAAAGAGCAGTTAATAAAACATAAAAACAGTTGAAATACAAAAATAAAAACAAGAAGAAAATCTATAAAAAAAAAACATATAAAATATGAGTACAGTCAACCCTCTTATAACGCGGTACTCTCAGAACGCGGTTTCCATATAACGCGGAGCTGAAATTGCGGCAGCCCTCCTATAACGCGGTACTCTCAGAACGCGGTTTCCATATAACGCGGTTTCCACAAAAAGCGGTGCTGAAATTGCGGCAGCCCTCCTATAACGCGGTCCTCTTACAGCACGGTTTCCGTTCAACAACATCCCATAAGTTCCTTCCGCACAGCCTATGAATAACTCTAGTAACTAGATATTGTAAAAGGGTTTAATATCAGCTTGATTTTCGACGCAAAAGCACAGCCGAGGTATACAAACAACATGTTTATATAAACACAGTCATCTCAAAGCTCTTTCACAGTACATACGTTTTGTTGGTGGCCAAGTCTTTCCGGGTTTTTTATAGCGCGGTTTCCATACAACGCGGTACGCACTCATCGCGTTATAGGAGGGTTGACTGTACATTAACAACAGTAATAATAACTGCAGAAACAAAAACAAAAATATCCCATAAACAACCAAAATTTACAATTAGTACCGTTGACTCATGAACTTAAACAGTGTTGCCAGTACTAAGAGGCAGGTTGAGAGAAAAAAAAAGACGAATACGTTTCAAAAGTCGGCGCTACGTGCAACACAGCTCATGCCACATTGTGTATCCTGCACTACCAATTTGATGGCATGGCTATCTACCGAGGAGGTGATGTGAATCACCTTGAGCTCTTGGACCTCATTAGACTTTTTCTTGTGAGGGTTTTCTTAAGTTATAGGTGTATATGAATAAGCCTCAAACCACCATCGTTCAAATTCAACCTGACTTATGCGCCAGAGTCAGGAAAATACTAAGCCTCATTGCTCTCGTTTAGCTAAACTGAAAGGACAACACGGCTGCGATCAACAAGCAACGAGTCAGTTGACTCCTGTATTTGACAGTACTTTCAGCAGACTATAGCTAAACTTAATAAATACTGTGAGCACCTTACATCATAAATTTTAATGATTCATTAAATCGAGGTTTTCATCCCAAGCAAAGTCATGGCGTTTGTTTTTTGAAATATAGACGCCATTATAGTTCGTTTCAATGACTATATGCTGCTGATTTGAATATTTTCATGCTATGCATATAGCCTTTGAAAAGAAAACTCTTTCAAAATATTGCGAAAACTTCATACCTTTCTAGATGTTTTCGTCCATACTTCGCAGCTATAGAAAAGAGTGATTTTTACAAGCGCTTAACTGTCGCCTTCACTTAACCTGAGTTTTTCAGGCAGATATGGTTATTGATACATGAGAATCCAGAGTACTATCGAGAGTACTATAGTCGGCTATGATCTCATGACCAGTCTGTGTAACTGCCCACATAAATATTCTC
This sequence comes from Sarcophaga carnaria, assembly GCA_958299815.1. Classification (NCBI taxonomy): domain Eukaryota; kingdom Metazoa; phylum Arthropoda; class Insecta; order Diptera; family Sarcophagidae; genus Sarcophaga; species Sarcophaga carnaria. Next base: position 94,450,021 of record OY283149.1, read on the forward strand.
GTGCATCATAAAAAGATAGCAAGGAGTTATAGGGATGACATTAGTTTAGTTTACTTTTTTTCCAAGCTCCAAGTTAGCGCTTTAGTAAAGATACATAAAGGGTTGATAACAGCTTAAGTGAAATATTTCTAGAAACAAATAAACTGCAAATGACGGCGTAATTTAATTTGTCCATTGCTGTATTTCCATAAACATATTCCCAATTTTATTTGGGTAGGCTGCACTGTTTGTATGCTATAGCTGTAGCATTACCAATTGCCACTGTCTTAACTCGGTATCTCGCCCTTTTGAAATTTTATTTTGTTGAATTTTAAAGAATAAAACAAAAGAGCCTGAATTCTGATTTGAAACGCTTGGCAGCGGATTTATCAAATTAAAATATTTTAAGGTTTTAGGGTGAAATCCGTTTTCTAACCCTTCTGCCTTCCGTCTAATAAAAAACTAATTAAACTAAAATCATAACCCATAATCACATAAATAAGGGTATTTAGTCCCTTACAAAAACCCAACTTTTTCTGCTTTCTCAGTCCCTCTAAAACTGTGTTAACTTTTTATTAAAGATCCCAACTTGGGGGATGATGTTGTGAATTTCAAACATGTGATGACAACTCATTGCAACAAAAACACAAAAATTCTCTCATATTTCTCCATATATTTTAAACGTGATTTAGAATCTAATGAAATTAAAAGAATCGGGGAAGAGTGTTTCATAAAACCACAAAAAAAAAACAAAATCAGTGTAAAAAAGGAATTCGTTAAAGGGCTTGGAGAATAAAGATCCCCCATTATACCAGCCATGGCTTGTATAATAATTTTGAGTGCTATAAAGCAAAACCGCCATACGAGTATTTTGTGGTTTTTATTTTGAATGGGTGTGAAGAAAAACGTCCTGTGCTGTTTCGTTTTGAGTGGGTACTTTTATAAATTGAATAAAAATTCACTATTTGTACCATTTTGGAGCGGAATAACTCTTCATTTCGACAAGGATGTCCTTTAACACACAGCAACTTTATTCATTGATTTTATTCATCTTTTTCTTTTTTTTTTTTTTTTGGTTACTTGTTTTAAATCAGCAGGAATTTTAATCTCTATGGATTTTAGACAGAAGCTCTAAATGCCAGCACAAACATTCAATTTCGAAAATTAAAAGGCAACACACACACAAATTTTCAGAGTAAGTAAAATGTATGTTGTGGTTTTGTAATAGACTATGAATGCTTATAAATGCTAAGCTAAAGAGTTATATTCAGACAGAGACATCTACATAGATACAGAAAAGAAAATAGCAAAATAGGCTAGACGAGAAAAATAATCAATGCAACCAGTGTTAGGGGTTCGATAAATGTATTTATTTTCCATTCAAATATTCCAAGCCTCTTAAAGCATTTGTGTTGATGCATAAATTCTTAACTTTTTCAATTTTGCTTACTTTAACTGAAAGGGCAACATTGCTCCCATCAACAAGCATTTGTCAGTTGTCAGACTCCTGTCGAAGTTTTAGCAAGCTGCGTCATTTAGTTTAACAGTCACTGATAGTAGCCTACATTAACTACAAAACTGTGCAGGCAGCAAATGTAACAAACAAAACATTCCATTAAAAACATTCCAGCCTGCCTAAAGCCAAAATGAAAACAACTGTAACTTATACATCACCTTCAACGATGAGCACAGTAGGCTTTGGTAAATAGTAATCCAGTTGTAGAAGTTCCGTAATCAGTAAGCTTCCGCGACTAGTTTTTATAAGATATTACCGCTAACATAGCCAAGAAAGAAGAGATAACAAATGTGTTAGTTAACATGAAAAGCCTGGAGTTAAGAATACAACGGGTTGGACTTCACTCCAAAAATTATAAATTAAATTGATTACATTGACTCGCTATGACTAATATCTGCTCCGTACCTTGTATTCATTGACGTTGAGAAAACATTTGGCACCTTGTCTTACAATGTTATTGACAGAAGCATGAAAAGAACACCCTCAATACCGCATATAAAATACTCTAATTTTGGTCCTCTGACCTGGACAATAAATTGAAATCACTTTTCAGCGCATCACTAAAAGCAGTACTACGTTGTTCAAACTAATAATGAATAATGAATTTCCAAAATTTTTTCATTTTGACCCTGTGGCCGTTTAATTATTTCCATCACAGTTCAACTATCTGTGCAATGCTGCAGTAATAGTTTAACTTGTTAAATAATTGAAATTAAAACTAATTGATGCTCCCAATATCAATAAGAAGCGGCAATAAGAAGTGTATTCGTTCTGTAGTACGTATTTAAATTATTTATTAAAATTGATAATTGAAATCAATAAGGACATTGGGGAAAAAGCTTGTGACTTTTTGTGACTCATAAAATAAGAGAGAAATAAATGAAGATATCGAAAGTATTTTAAAACGAATTTTTTGTAAATTTAGGCTGTGTATGTGTAGTGTTAAAAAATAAAAATTTTGACGTCAATTACAGATTTGACAACTAAGCGTCAGACAGTTAGAGCTTATCTAATGGATTGAAGTTCCTTTTCATTTACATTTTCTTTGGTTGCTCGAGCACTGATACGCTGTCTTAGACAATTCTATGCTGATTCTTGGATATCTAAATTAGAATCAAGGTTGTGAACACACAGCACTTCCAGTCATGCAAAACACACGGTAACTTTCTTAGTACTATGCGAGTATAGCAATGGGCGCATTATTTGGACCGAAGTAAAGAAGTTAGGTTTATTAACCACCTCTTACACAACGTACCTAAACTAACCTAAAACAAGTGATCTTTAATCTAACCTCTGACTTCATAACTCATTGTTACTGTTAGTTTTTCTATCTCCGTATTACAAAAGCTTCAAAGGAAAGCATAGAAATAAAGAAAATTGAAAAAGATTTTGAATTTCCACCAGTATATCCTATTTCCAAGGGAACAACAATTCAAAGTGTATTTAATAAAATGAATATTTAAATACTTTTACTCTCTGCATTGCTGTACAAAATCAATTTCCCTACAAACCACACACAGCATTCTTAATAAGTTATTCAACACTCTGCCGAGTGTTGCCTGCCAGGCTATGCAGCAGTCGAAATGAAATCAAAATCCTTTTCTTTGATTTACTCTTACGTTATTGGTATTGTAGAGAGGGTTAGAATGGATATGGGGAGGTGGTGATGTGGTTAAATTTTATAGCAGGCTTGACCGCTGCTGCTATTGCTTTATAAAAACACCTTCTTCCCACCGCTTTATTTTTTGAACTATAAATCAGTTTATAAGGCAAAAACCCCTTAAAACTATATAGAAAACCTCAAATATATCGAAATATCAACAAAAAAAATATAGAGATATAAACAACAGTACCAACAACAACAAGAAAAATACAAACAAAACTATCAGAACTAACACATGGAATGGCAGGAGAAATGCTGCCATTGAAATAAAAATTGAAACCAAAATACCGAAATAGAAGAGAATTTATATGAGGCCACATCAACAGAGCATTTCCCAACAAAACAATCAGGAACGCCATCAATGTCAGCAACATCAGCATATTGTTTGCATGAATATTTCAACGTGTTTTCACTCATACTGTGTGTGTTTATTTTTGTTTCTATTTTTAATGTTTCTAGTTACATAAAGGGATTCATTCTCATTCTGGTTAACATCATTTGCAGAAGCCACATTGCCATCATCGTCATCATCATGATTATCATTATATTTCACATGGCTCTGGTACAGCATGCAGCAATTGCTAGGTGCCTATGTGGTTAGTGTTTTAACAACGTTTAGGGCCATTATTACAACTTGCCGTTAAACTTGGGTATAGTTAAAGGTACCTTTAGCTACAGGGAACTGTAAAGTTACCCTTAACTTATTTTCGTTATTACAACTTACAGATAAAATTTTTCAAAAATATGGTAGTGCCGGAGCAATGTCGATAAAACTGCTCAATTATAGAAGTTTTTTTAACGCAGTGGCAACCGCGGGATTCGTTTATTTGTTGTATATACTCATTTTGTTTAAATTTGAAGTTGCCATAATGAAAATAATATATAATATGGTAAGTTCGAACATAAAGTGACCTTTAAATGTTAAAGGTAGGATGATCCTCTCTTTAGCTTAACGATCACTTCTATCTTATTGGGTACTCATAATAACGAAAAACAATTTATCTGCCCGTTAAAACCCTCCCTTTAGTTAACGGCAAGTTGTAATAATGGCCCTTAAGTTCTTAAGGGAAAATGGCCATTTAATGTTTTGATTTTCTTATCAAAATACTGTCTGTTTATTACTGCCGAAAATAGGGAAGTCGCCGTAGTCTAGTAGGCAGTGTGTTGGCTCATTAGACGTAAAGCCAGGGTTCCAGCCCCATGCCAGACATCGAAACAAAATACAAAAATCTTCGGCGACTTCCCCTCCGCAGATTTCTTGCAAAAACTCCGGGAGTAAATAAAATTGCCATGAAAAGTTTCTCAAAAATCTGTCGTTCGAGTAGTCTTTAAACTGTAGGTCCTGCCACTCATGTATAAAATTAACACACAAAACATAAGTGGTGTGAGAAACTAGGTCGTAATCCTGACTGAAGGGTTGTAATGACCAATTATGTATGTATGTATGTATGTATGTATAGTCGCTTAATTTAATAAGAACAAATGCTACAATTTTCTCTATCGTTATCCCAATTGAAATTTTCTGAATTTCTGTTGCCCGATTGCTAGACATTAGAACTCAGGTTTTAAAATTTTGCGGGTATTCTAGTTGCGAATGGTCTAACAAAGGCAGGCACCGGACGTATGTTTCGGATTTTGATTATACAACTGATCCTCGCCTAAAGTGGAGGTTGATGGTCCAAAGAAAAATTACATTCTAGTATTATCACGAGAAATCTTATGCAGTGTTCAGTGTTTAATAAACGCACATACTCTGTGCCTGTCAATAGTTTAGAAATTAAACCCAATGACCTCATTTAGCATGTGTTTTTAACTTCCATAACAAATTAACAGTTTTAACAATTTAATGTAAAAAGAAAATAGTAGAGTATGAGAGTGAGTATGAGTTTTAATTTTTTTACGAATTTTAATTACAATTGTATTGTATTGAGACTTTATCTATACATATATATTTGTATTTATAATGTAGTTGTTGTTGTCGTTGCATAAGATAAAATATTTTCTTCCTGAAAAAAAAAATCCTATCAAAGTTAACAACAACGAGAATCAATTAATTCATGACAAATACTTAAAACACAGGCATACATATACATACACAAAATAACTAAACAGACTGTGAGATAGTGTTGGTTGGACAGAGAAAGAGAGAGAAAAAACTAATTTTAATCTGCCATCGCCTTCAATAACAGTAAATTGGTTTTAGGAAAAGAGTTTCCCAAAGAAAAATTGAAATTTCATAAATAATTAAATGCTGCCTTAGCTTGTGCGAAAAAAGAGGCCCATTTAATGGTGAATTTAATGAATAATTAAAAGCGATCTTAAAAGCAATGAAAATCAAATACAAATTATAAACACGCGGTTTTTTTGTCATTCAAATAATAAGTGAAGTAAAGTGAGAGGGGATCCTTATTCATTAATTGAATATGGAAACCATATGTATTGGGAGATCAAATTGGATATAATGTATGGAAACTATGATATGAATTGTTTTTTATTTTTCATCTTTCAAATCAAAGAAAAAATTAAAGAATACTCAACCATGGCAATATTTTCCTCACTTCTCACTCTCAAACTGCAGAATAATGCAATAATTTTCGAACTTCAGCCTGTAAAGCTTGTAAATCTTTTACCATAAATTTAAACAAAATGAATTCACAAATCTTTGTTTGATCTTCTGGAAAGAACAGTCACCCGGCTATAATATATCGCAGCTGCGAAAGCAACCGTCACCTCTTCTTTGTGGCACATTTTAATTTTATTGGTTACTTCTACAGCACTCTTACCAAGGAGTCTCCGGACATACGCCAACACGACGTTTAATCATCATCGATAACTATGAAACGGTGCAAACGAGATTCCAAATCTCAAGCAGAGAAGTGAAAAAATGGAATGGATGTTAAAATCTTTCAATATAAAATGAGATGGAAAACCTGTAGGAATAGTAACCGTTTTAATTGTCTAAATTAGTCAGTTGGAGGTAGACAAGATATTCAGTTATAATTGAGGCAAAGATAAATCTTTTTTAAACTTAAGCTGTTTGCATAAGCTAGGGAATATGAAAACTATAGAACCTTTGGTTAACATAATAATAGAACACAAGTCGGAGGCAAAATTCTTTAGAGGACCGAAAACTCTATGACTTTGGAAAATGTTTCGTTTTGAATAGGCAAAGATGTAGGGCCTACAATTGAAAGATATACTCAACTCAATTGTAACAGCAAATGCAGAGAACAGAACATTGCTACTCTATCTGACAGCCCAGTCTACATACCAACAATTAGCCCCAATGACTCATAATATGTATGAGACTGCTTCAGTAAGCTTTACCACACAGACAGCCTGTGATTATATATAGAGAGGCAAAGACTCTTTTTAATTCATACAGAATAGAGGCATTTCGAACTTTGAATAAGGAACTAGTATAGGAAAATAATCGACTCATGCATGCCTCATTGCAGTATTCGATACTTTCAACAAAATTTTTTACATTCCCACAGTGTCTCGAGGATAAGTGGGTGAATGCGTGAATTGCTTTTGATATAAAAGGACATACGTTAACATTTTCTCATGTAATAAAGCTAAAATTTTGTAGAACACGTACTAGCGTTCAGATCATAATTTTCAAAAAATCGATTATCGTTCGCCTACAGTCGTCTTCCATAAGCATTTTCGAAAAACTACAGGCCAATGACACCTCCAGATCATTATAAGCATCAACCAGCAGCTTCTGGAATCTCCGAGCCTTATATGCGACAATTTTTCTTGTTGATTTAGTAACCGAGTGAGAAATCAACTTCATCCCTGCAAAAAATTTTGATCAAAAATTTAACATTGAAAGCTTTTTCCTTCACATTTATTCAGCATTTGTACTAAATTGTGAAAGGTCAGCCGACTTTAATAGTTGCATGAGTTAAACTTCATATGGATGGAGAGGCATGTCCTACTGCAAACCTTTCCCTAAACAAATGACACTTCAGATGAATTCTTACCAATGAATGGATGACACGATATCGAAAGTTTCCGTACTTCAGAAGGAAAACCAGGGCGTATAACTAGACACTGACATCAACCAGCATCCAGCAGGTTCGTCAGAGCAACAAGCTATGTACAGATATGGCGTGTTTTGAACAGCATTTACTTATTAATGCCTCAGTATTTCCTATTCGGTTATCCTTGTGGTTTACTCTTTTATTGCCTCCTTAAGCTAAAAGAATAGTTGCTTGGTGTCAACATATTACAACCTTAACTTTAAGGTTTTGAGACACTTTCATAAAATTTTCGAAGGACAATATCAAATGACACTGACAATGGCAGTCAATATAAACGATGGATAGAATTATTGAACATTAAGAGCGAATATGCTATAAAAATTCCAGCAACATTAACATCATCAAACATATAACAAACGATGATGGTACTTGAAAAAACTCCAGTATAAAAATGGGTGGAAAGCAAACGTTGAAAAAGCGTTGAACGAATGAGGTTGACTTTTTGTATATTTTAATACATTTTTTTGTCTTTCTCCAAAGATCGGTTTACAAAGATAGACACGGCCATTGCAAACTGTTGACAAGGAAGAGGTAAAGGGCTTAAAAACATGGCAAGGCATGGTACAAGAACAGCCAAAACAATAATGCAATAAAGACAACATAGTTTAGGCACGATGTGTTACAATAACTGAAACAAAAAATAAGAATCAAACGTCATCTTCGAAGAGCAACAAACGAATGCTTTGGGAGAAGCAGATGAAAAATGCTGCACTGCAACAAAAAGCCAACAACACCTTTAACAAATGAAACAACAACAACAAAGAATCTGATTCCTTAAGCGTTTGCAACTATAAAAATTCATTAACAAACAAACAAACAAACCGAAAAAAAAACTTTTCCTTTCTTCTCTTTTTCATATTTTTGTTAATTTCTTTGTTGTTGTTCTTATAATTTTTTTTTTGTTGAAGAAAATGCATTTACTTGCAAGCCAAGAGAATCTTTATTGAAGAGGAATCGAAGAGAAAATTCTTTTAGACACACAAACTGAAACATATAGAAATGTCCCTCTCATTTTCATCAGATGCTGGATGGTCATTTGGGTAGCCGTTTACTTGGGAGTATTAAACAAAGTTACAATAACAGCAACAACAATAATAACAGAAAAACAAAAGTTTCATTTTTGTAGTTTTCTTAAATTCTATAAAATCTTACAAAAATATTGCAAAAGTGTTTGCAATTGTTGATCATTTGAGAGCACAAGAGCTGCAGTGACTGTCAATAACAAAAATTTGAAGAGTTAAAAAACTGGGGTGACCATATCAAAAATATAATGATATGTACAGAGGTGTTATAATATACATTAAAGGCAGAGAGAAGACATGATGATTTGCACTCTATAGCTTCTATTTTTTTGGGTGATGGCTCGCATTGTTTAGGACGATGACTTGCATTTATTAGAATTTTGATGAGAAAGCTGTTAGCTTTCGACGCCTATATCTCCGGTCACAAGTAACATCCGACCATAAGGAAAACTGTTTTGGAATCCTTGATACCATGGCTACCCAGCCTATACATTTCTTATCCCATTTAGTGCCATTTATACAGTGGCAAGACCTACTTTTTCACAATAAGGATCATCCTTCCCAGACATTGTTAAAACAATAATTTTTTTTTCTAAATTTTTTAATTTTTAAAACAACTTGCGAATTAACAGAGAAGCTGTTCCACTCAGGAATGTGTGGGGTATAATTCTTAAGGAATGGAAAAGATATTACAACTCAAGTTCTACTCAATAAGGCAAATACCATAAGCTATCTTGTATAATGTGAGATTAAAATGCAAAAATTTATAAATTGGATCAACTTTATGGTCGGAAGAAACAAAAACAAATCATAAATTAAAACTGAAAGCAATCAAGTACGAGTAATATGATGATGGTAATGGTTTCAATAAAAAACGCAAAAAAATATTTTAAAATTTTTTACAATAAAAACAACAACAATAAGAATAAAATATAATTTAAATTGAAATTCTAAAACTTATTCTTAATATGTGAGTTTTTGACAAACATAAGCAGGAAACAAAAGCATACAGAAGAACCTCAGAAGAGAGAACAATTCAAATATTATGGATATGATGTGCTCACTGCGTACAAAACTCCTTTCGAAGACATGGCGTAAGGAAATTGCTGTTAGAAACACGCCTTGACAATCTTTGATAACTATTTCTACTGAAGCTAATTTTACGAGGGAAATTGTTTAGAGCGGCTTAGCTCTAGAAGCAAGAGTAGAAGATATCTGAGTGATTGAACTAGCCGTGGCAGAATGGAATGTTAATTGTTCCCATGAAAGGCTTGAATCGAGAATGTTGAAGAATGAATGAATGAATGCCTGAATAAAGCACAACAGTGCCACTCTTAATTGGGTTACACCATTTTCATATTGATTTGCTCTTTTTTTTCGTTTTATTTTTTTCTCTTGTATGTGAGAAATGAAAATTCAAGGATATTTTTTTATCTTTACAAAAAATGGGAAAACTAAGAGAACGAAAAATCGTGTTAAATGAACGAAAACAATCGAAATTATAACAAAGGCGATAATAACGTGATTAATGTTAAGAAATTCAAGCAAACGTTTTAGGAAAATTTCATTCATTTAAGGCGCTATTTTAAGAAGTATATTTTGAAAAAGAGTACATAATGGAATAAAAAATGGAAATTACGCAGGATTACATAAAGGAAAAGTCATTGCATAGCTTATTTTTACAATTTGGCTTTTCGCTTTTCTAATTTCAGATTTTCTCATTCTCCGCGATGACATAATATAAGAAATCGATTCAAAACATAATCCAAGAACAGGTTTGTAAAAGCATGATTCTGTAAAGTAATAAATTCATTTGTCTGTCATTTAAAGTATACTAATATAGGACACACAACTCGGAGACTCATAGATTCTTCAAGTTAAACTCAGGAGTTAAAAGTAGTTTAACAAGACAATTTGCATAATTTGTTGAAGTATTATATCTAGAGATATAAGCGAGACATGTTTTTTGATACTTATGAGTTTCAGTCTTGAATAGCTCTGGCGATGCTATCGGAAATCTTTCGACAATAAAACCCCAGAAAATATAAAGAAAATCTAAAGTCTTCATTCCCCTACAAATAATCTACTGAACAAGACTCCTCAACCTTCCCGTAGAGGATAACTTCAATTACGAATATCATTAACTATCATCAACACAATATTTTTCCACAGAGCGTAATTTCTAAACAATATCAATTGGAAATGATATTAATGTAGGACTTGCTGCATTTGACCAACTGCGTGTATGTGTTTATAGATAAGTTCGAATTTATCTAGTAAAGTCAAAAACCAAAAATTTGATCAGAGTCAATGTTAAAGTTAACAGAGCAATATTAAATTGTTGTGGAATAATCATCGGAGCTTGGGATTTTTATCTCACCTCTTAAAAATTATACTCCAGACTTTCCTAAGTATAACAGTTTCACTGATACTCCTCAAATAGTTTTCAAAATTGAGGAACTTAGACAAACAAACTTACTTTTCTTAACCATTTCCTAGAGAGGATGTTTGATAACAAGGAAAATATAAATTTGCTCCAGGTACCTTACTATATAAAGATTATAGCCTAAGGGGTCAATTTTAAAACAAAATTAGAAGTATAATCCAAATAATTTTTGGATTTGAGAATATCCGAAATGAAAAATTTTTTAGTTTCTAATTATCCAATTACTTCAGAAAATATAAGTCTCAGTTTGATCATTATTAGCTGCAAATATTTATGAATTTCTAAATATGCGTATAGAATTTAACATGTTTTAGATATGTAAAGAATTATCAATTTTTCGATTTCTAATTTTAAAGATAAATAAAAGACACACATAAAGCTATGAATAAAATTTTTATTACTAAATATTGCCAAAAAGATGGCAAACCCTTCATGACCTGACACAGCTACTTTTTAAGCCAGTAAATGAATGAATCAATACAGTATGTTTCCTTAGCATACAGGAATTCGTGCTACAGTTTTGTCTGATATCGTATGATACATAATCAGTTGATAGCTATGACCGATAATAACATGTATCAAGTTTGTCAAAAGAAATCCAACATCGATAATTAATACAGCATCTCGGTTCTATCACCTCTTCTTACTGACATTATATGTAAATCAAACCAGAAATTAATTAAACTTTATTTTCTAATAAAAACAACCTTACGAAGAAAAATGTTTTCACTTTCAGTCCATTAGTTCTATTCCTGTTACTGTTCTTTTCAAAAAGTAAATAAATGAGTCAAGGTTAATTTCGCAACACTCGCCGTAATTAATTTTATTAACTGGAGAGCAAAAAGAAATATAAAAAACGACAAAAAAATGACGCATAAATAATAACAAAACAAACATTGTAACTCTGCGAAATTCTTATTATTTACGCAAAGAAGACAAGACAACACAAGGCAGATAACATAGGCAGACAACAGCAACACAACTCTTGATCTAACGAGAACTGTATGGGGAAATGAGAGCGGGATCACAAGGAGAATGGAGAGAAGAACACAAAACAACAACAAACAACTGCAGTGACCACAGTCTACTAAATAATGATGATGACAATTATTATAACGGTGCACAACAAGTGAATTTTATTTTCGGCTAACTCGTAGTTTTTTAATACAATTTTCGATTCTCGTAAAACAGCAACAGAAAAAAATCAACACGAATAGAAAAACAATTCGATTAAAGAGAATACGAAGCAAATACACACTTAAGAAAATGAGTACAAAAAACTGAAAGTATGAACTATTGGAAGGAAGAAAAAGGAAAAGAAACACTAACTACGGTTATGAAATATAATCGTCATACAGGGTGTTTAAAATTCAAGTTTATATTTTGATTGTATTTTCCAATATACAGTGACAGCCTAAAAAAATTCAAACATTATTATTTAATTGGTTATTACAACCTAGTTTCACATCACCCACACACACACGACTCTGAATGAAAAATGTAAGAATCTTTTCATGGTAATTCTCATTTTTTGAGAGGAAACCCCCCCAAACATATTTTTTCATATTTCGTTCTTGTTCGAGATGTCTGAGCTGGGACTTGTTCCACGGACTCGTGTCCAATAAGCTAACACAATACCTACTGGACCACGGCGACTTTGAAGTAGAATTGTGGATACAAATATTCAAAAACTTAACATCCATTTCGAAAGGAGAATTGATGGAGAAAAATTTAACCGGCAATATAGACATTTCAATTCTCTAATTCTAATTACTTAAATTCTATAAGATTGGTGTGTCCGCAATCTCCTTCGTGGAGAATGTGTTCTAATTCTAATAGAGAACCAGGAATCTTTTTAAGGATTAATACGTTTGGTCTTCAGAGGATGATAAGTCTGAAGTCTACATTACATACATACATATGTACGTAATTGGTCATTACAACCCTTCAGTCAGGATTACGACCTAGTTGCTCACAAACAAAAATCATCGTCAGTAAAGCTATAAATCCGTTGCTTTCCTTCATTTGATGATTCAAAAAATCAAAGTCGCATGTATACACATGACAGACGCTAAGATAAAACGAAATCAAGAATAACCAAACAGAATGAGGTTGCACACTTCGTCCATTCAAACTCTCATGCCTTCCACTGAGAAGACATTAAGAACTACTGTTCAAGTACTTAAAAAGGTATCAAACGATATACAGTAAACCGTATAAAAAGGCTTCATTAGACAAATCTTCATACAAATAACCCCGTGCTTGTTCTCACTCAATGTATTCTCTATACAGTTTGGAATCATGGAACACATACACATGATAATATAGCAAGAATGGCAATTAATGATGTTTTGTTGATGGGAAACACAAACAAAATTGAGTGTTTTTGTTTGTGTTTTCCATACAAACAGCCAAGCAAGTGAAATAGCCTGTGTTACATCACGTAAACGAAATCCGCACGGCAGCATAAAACTTGACAGCACCTGAAGAGGACTAACAGAAACTGAATTGCTCAGAATTAAAGTTATTGGATCATGACAGATCCCGATGGAAGAATTTCGTTGCGGCACTTTGTTTCACTGCGGTATCATAAGAAACAATGTTCCTATTTACAAAGTTTTTAAAATTGAAATCCGTAAGAAGACGTCATCATCTACTAAAATAGAAGACAAATGGGGAAGAGCAAATAGATCGACTGAACATAGCTGATTTAAAATGAAACAAATTGCTGGTGATAGGTTGGCTTGGGATAATTTTGAAACTGTGCTTTGTTCCTTAATGGAATTTCAGTAACACATTTACGAGTTTAAAACTAAAACTTTTTAACTAAATTTCTTACAAAGTACCTAGCTAACAATTTAAAATTTCAATTGAAAAAATCTCCAAACATTTTTGTAAATGCCCTCTTAGTAACGGTATTATCAAAACAAAATTTTTAAATCACAAACAACAACAATATGACAATGAAAAATAAAAAAATATTTGTTGTGACTAGACAAAGGCGCTATAAATTCAGTGGCATGAGCCACATTATACTCTCTAATTAGGGTTCTAATTTTAATAGAGAACCAGGATTCCTTTTAATATTTTTTGCCTTCAAAGGTGATGGGATTACTTGGATAATTTTGAAACTGTGCTTTGTTCCTTAATGGAATTTCAGTGACGCATATACGAAATTAAAACATAAAACTTTTTAACTAAATTTCCTTCAAAATAGGTAACAATTTAAAATTTCAATTTCAAAAATCTCCAGACATTTTTGTAAATGCCCTCCTAGTAAAGGTATTATCAAAACAAAATTCTTAAATCACAAACAACAATAATGACAATGAAAAATGAAAAAAATATATGTTGTGGCTAAAAAAATTCGCCATTAATTCAGTTTTACACAGTTTCGAAACAAAATGAAATAAAATTTAAATGAAAAATTTTGTTTTGCCAAAATCTACAGCTTTTAAGAGCTATTTTCGAACAGAAAGTGTAAAATTATAACACTTACCTGGTATTTCCAACAGGAAAATATCCAACTGGTGGTTCTTTGAGGAAAGGGAGCCAGTCAGCCTATTACTATTAAAGCGCTTTTTTTCAAATTTAACACAGCATCATTTAAAAATTGTTTTTATTCACACACACACTTGTGTTAAATTCTAACTTAATTAAAAAAAATAATTTTAAAAACTTTTTAACACTTTTTAAACACTTTTTTCTTATCTTTCTACATAATATCACTTCATCATTTTCATGTTACGCTCTTTTTTGCCTTTTTTTGTTTTGTACTCTTCTTACCTCTTCTTTATATTTTCGGCCATTAAAAATATTTTCTAAGCTTTTTTAAATATCCGGTTTTCTATACGTTTGGGACAATTTTTTTTTTCTTCCTGCACCGTTTTTTTTTTCATTTAAAAAGAATCTTTCTATCACTTATAACCAGAATCCTAGCTTGGCTTTTTCTATTTGTATTTATTTTTTTAATTTAATTGTAATTTTTTTATTTTTTCACTTTTTTACACGCCGTAGTTTAGTTTAAACGATTATAAAGCCTTACGCGAGACACAAGGAAAAAAATTTTGCAAGTACACCCTCACATTAACATCGTAAAACTTACACTGAACAACATGACTAAACCACAGTGGGTAAACATAACGAGAAATGCATGCAAAAAGCACATACAAACACTCAACACACACAGTTCTTTTATGTTTTTCCAAAAACACAAAACTTTACAAAAAGCAATAAATGCACATGCAATGTTTTACACTCGAAACACACAAACACATATCCATGTACATATATGCTCTTATAAAAAATAGGGAATTTTGATTACATTTTAGTTGCCTTTGCAGAGCTTAGGGGACAGTACGCCAAGTGGTAAATATAGTGAATCGAAGTTTTGTTTCTGTTAAATAAAACGAGTAGACTATGAATTTACAAGAATAACAACAACATTAAAATACAAATCCGTCTACAGTACAAGTTTAAGTAGTACGAGTAGTAGTACTCTTACACTCTTTAGTTTTTATTTCTTACGTGTTTGCTCTTAATTACACAATATATATTCTCCAAGAAAGACTCTACCATAATATGTAGGTGTATATATGGGTGCTTGTGTTACTATAATAATAATAATAAATTTAATCGTTTGCTCTATAACGAGTCTCTTTCTTGTTATATTAGTTAACGTCTAGTTAAATGCATCAGGTAAAGTAAAAACTAAGAGCGAGAACGCAAAATTATTAAAGAGGGATTATCATGTAAGTCTCTTTTAACATATACTCTTTTAAATGAACCGGCTATTCGTTATTTTTTCTTCATATTTTATTCATATTGCCTTGCGTTGTTTTTTTTATTGGTTTGACAGAAAATAATTATTGTTTATATTTAAGAGAACGTTATCTCTTTCTTTATTCTGTTTATTGTTTATTTTTTGCGAACAAACTTTTTCAGTAACTTTTTTGTGCGAGTGTTTTCTAATCGTTTAGTGAGTTGCTTCTCCTCACAATTTTTCAGATGGCTCAGTTATTAACAGTCCTTAAAGTTGGTTGCCGGCATTGTTGTTTAAACGACTCATGTTATTTACAGTCCTTAAGGCATTATTTTATTTTAGTATGGGACTTTTGAATGGTTCAGCACCAAAATATGTGGTACAAAAAATATGTTGTACAATAATTGGGACGGCGTAAAATAAAGCTGTTGTTTAGGAATTATTTACAAGATAGCCAAGAAAGGCTATAAATATTTATTATTAATTGGAAATTATTATGATTTTATAAACATATTCGACTTGAGAAGTGCTGCAGCCGCCTTTAAAATTAATTAGGTACTGAGTGTGCTGCTTGGCTTAGGGATTATTTGTAAAATTTCTGCAATTCTAACAGAGAAAATAATGAAGGCAGATGGAGAATCGTATTTAATGTAAAGCATAATAAAGGCACTGGATCCCCTATGCTGTACGGGGCTTACTGAGGAAAGAATGGATGTGCTTTTTAAAAATAACTCCATGTTATGAAAAAGCAAAATTGCCAAAACCTAAGTCGAAAAGTGAGTACAAGTCAGTCAAGCAAGCCTATTTATATGTATATATGTATATATAGCAGTGTATACAAGACTAACAGCATACGCAACACATCTAGCAATTCTATACGTCGTCATATTTCACAATTTCACAACAGAACCCTGAGAAACTGCTGTCGTGATAACAAATAGGAGTGAAATATTTGTAGAAAAATTTATTGTAACAAGTGCAATACTGACTAAAAACGTCATAGGCTAGTAGGTAGAGTTTTGGCTTATTAGACGAGAGCACTTGGCACAAGTATCTTTAACAAGACTTTGATTCGAAATTGACGTTAAGCTGATGGTCCTGCCGTTCATGTGAGTACCTTGGGTGTAAACCTGACTAAAGGGTTGTAATAACAAATTTAGTAAGTAAAGCGGTAAAGTATTTGACCCCTAGACACTGGGCCATGGTTGCATTATGTAACGGTTGGAAATACTTCACAACTATTTTTTCAGCACTTAGGCATCTAAAGCCTTAAAGGTGGCAATTTAACCTACTAATGTACCAACACTTTTGCATAAACTTTCAAATTTGATTTAATTGAATCCGCTCACTGTCCTTGTAGAGAGTATTCTCATAGCATTCGTACTCCTAAATGCCATACAATTTTAGATTTTTAGGGACATCACCTCCTATAAGTCAAAAGTCTTTTTTCAAATCAAATTACTTCGGCTCTTTTCATAATCGACCACAGAAGAACTGTTACGAATACGATAAATATTGTCATTCACATTGAAAAGCCCGAACAATTAAACCAATTTGGCAATTTGAAACTACTAACTGACTTGTGGACTGTCTGTCCATTTATGCAACAGCATGCATTTTTCTTGAGCATAAAAAATGTTTATTGCTGTTGTTGCTGGTATTCATTTCATGGGCTATTTAAGATGTCTTTGTTAATTTTATCTCATTTATTGTTCATTACCTTCAATTACCTTTAAAAAACCATACGTACAAAAGCACACACTTGCACACACGCATGCAACATAGTTGGCATCCTTAACTTCACCTTAAAATTCTTGAAAGAGATACAAACAAAAACTATTTCATCATCATCATTGTAGCCTTTACAAATGCAATATTAAAACATCTTATCTTATCTTATGTTCGTTTTTTGTTGCCCAGGACTAAAAGAGTCCCATTTTTAGTACACTCCTCCATATATTGTTCCTGTGCTGTGTTGTCTTAATTTTTTCTGTTCAAATTGTCATTGAGTGAACAAAACGAAATTCTTACGACATGAAATGTAATTTTACCAACATCAAATGAAAATTTAAGACGTCTAGGAGACGCCAACAAAAACAAAAATAACAGCAACAACCACTGTTACTACCACTGCATTAAGAAGAGAGTACAACAAGAACTGGCCATGAAAGCAATGCAATTTTATACTCAAACCACCTGATTCTGACTCTTTTGTATCGCCCATACAGCAACAAAATAACTTCATACAACAAGAACAACAGAACAAGTATGAGGTATGTCCTCATTTAATTATAAGTGTGAGTCCTATTGAATGGCGACAATAGCATACTCACACCGTGTTATAGGCTCTAAACATTGTTGTGTTTGTGGAAGTACAGAAAGTGTGTGTGTGGCATGTTTGGTAGACAATTATTTAAGGTCATTTGCAAACGTTGCAGATGCTAACACACCCACAATACACGCAACTTAAATGGATGTGCCACAAAAACATGATTTTTTCGAAACCCCCCACCTCATTATATATTTGGGTTGTAGGATACCTTCTTGCGCATTAAATATTATTTTTAAAGCACTTTTAAAAGGCAATTTTTAATAAAAAAAAACTGCTTAAGGTTAGCACTTCGCTTGGGAGCAAAGGATTTCAAATGTCTCTCCTGAATTATTGAAAAGATGTCCCCATGGTTTTTTTTTTGTACCACTTCTGTAGGAGATTCCATCCCTACCATTGTAGCCACCGCCACTTTCGATCTTTGTCGCCCAAATGATTCCGTATTAGCTGTTCTCCATAGAATTGCTAATGGTTTGCCACGTTAACGATGTGGTCAAGTCATTTACGAACGTCATTTCGATGTCTGTTCCGTGAATTTCCGTGTCGACGTTTTCTAAGGGAGATTTCGGTTCGGTCCAGAACGTAGAGATATCGTCGGATATTGAATTGCTGGCGAACTAGCGAGGCTGGTATAAGGCTAATAATTTCCGACATATTACAGGTCAAAGGTGACCTCAGTTAAATTGATTATTGTCTGGTAAGGACTGATTCTCTTCTTTCTTCAAATGGCAAGGTTATCCACCGAACTTTTGCTAATCTCATAGGTCCCACTGCTCTATTGAAAGTCATGCCGAATGACCTGGCATTCCTTCGCTAATTTTTTCAGGCACTCCAACCGGCTTAAAATACTGTTCACATCTTAACATTACCACCAGCATGCCTAATCGTTTTAAGGTTGTACTTTGGGTGATGCTCTAGACGTAATGGAGGACGTAATGTTTTCCATCCGAACTGAAGAAGCAAAACTCTGACTCTTAGCTCCAAAGTATGTTTTTCTACAATGTCATCGGTTTATTGCGTTGTACTCTCGAAAACGCTACACAAAATTTAATATTTTTTGATCAAACCATGTTAGTTATTTTATTTAGTCCGTCTTCTTATCGTCTTGGATGGTTATACGTACGAGTATGTATGTACATACCAGAGAACCGCAACCGGTGATTCAGTACTCGAAAAACATGATACTTTCACTCAACTGGTTATATATACGAGTACATACATATACGCCTTAATACTGATTCTGATTATTCATTTTTAAATAAGACGGTACAACACCTTTTATGTGAGTGACATGCACTTCAAAACAGACACGTCATCAGTTTTTGAGTAACAGAACGTTTGAAGATTTGGGCGTGGTGATAAGCATGCCACTCAGGGAACCAGCCGGTTTCATACGGACCTTGGGTAGTTTAAACCCACCTCTAACGAATCATAACAAAGGGGCTTACCTCTACACCGGGTAGTTCGCTAATGGGCCACATAGACCACCAAGTGAACTTGCTGTGAAAGATATGCCATCTGCTAACCTAAATCGAATCGATAAATTCGATTGGATACAGTCAGTCTGTAGCGAATACTAATTTTTAGCAATATGTATGCATATTGCAATAATGTGAAGACCTAACGACATCTACAACACTTCTAGTCTCCTTAAACTTCTTTAATTCCTTAATCAATAATTTTTTGTTCATAAATTCCTTGTCGTTTGAGTCATAACTTTGAGTAGAGTAGATTTTATGTATATTTTATATGTCTTCTTCAGTTGTTAAGTGACCTGACAGCTTTGTTTTTAAAACCACTAAATGGATAACCCGATACAAGTCTAGAAATAGGCTGTGTTGCAAATATGATGTTAAGGAATGTGATTTAATTCCTTGCATACGTTTATTTGAGAAGTTACGTTACTGACGTTGTTTCAAATAACACGGTATTGTTGTCATTTCGACCGTCGATTATTTTTGTAGCAAAACTTAACGATTTTTCCAATGTTGGGGTCCACGTTAGATGTAAGTCTCCTTTTTTCTCTTTTTGTCTTCTGTTTCTATAGGTCAAGCCAGTCATTTCATTTTCATTTCATTTGTATGAAATCCACACACTCAAATTAGTTTATAAGTTATTTTCCAATTTCTTTGGTTACCCTCTTTATATTTTGAAAACACTCAATTGGACAAATATTTTTGAATTACGCACTCATTTATATGAAGAGTCACTAATCACGCATATATTAAAATATATTTAGGGTATTTTCATATAAATTTTCGTAGGCCTTTTAAGTTTAACCGCATCGTTTTACGAAAAACACTCCACTCAATTGCTCCAATAATTTAGAATTACCAGAAAAACAGAAAGTTGCCAGAGATCCTGAAGTCCTGTTTTTATAAGACGAGCGATTAAACACACGTTCGTCTGTGTATATGGAAATCATAAACAAAAACACTCAAAAAAACACTGAGGGTACTAATCAGCTATTGTGTCTGTTGTGTGCAATAATATATGGAACTCAATATGGTCGCTAAAAATTTTTCAAAAACTATGAATTGCAGGGCTACTCTAGGAGATGGAATGTTTATTAACACGTTCATCGCCATGTCAGTCATATGTGTCTGGCGCTAAGAAGTTCTACATGAGCCATGTCAGTCATATGTGTCTGACGTACGCGATTTGGTAAATCACAAATGTCCGACGCAAATGACGCTGTGTTCAAAACTACAGGTTAATACTTGTTGTATCTTGTTTGGATGCGTCAGACATATAAGACTGACACGGCTTGTCGAAAAAAAAAAGTTTAAATATAGGGCTATGTTAGTTATATATGTCTGACATAAAAATAGTGTTTTTCCGGGAATTTTGGCAAAAAAAAATTTTTTTCTGTGATACATTAAGTTTCCTTGATACATTTTTAACTAAATTATCTAATAAAGTCACCGTGGCCCATGTTTTTGATATTTATTAAACGAATACTGATGACTGAGACAATTTTTTCAATTACAAATTGTAACTCAATGCATAACATGTACTATCTAAATATTACATACGGTAGGGTACACACATCACATTTTTTAAAAACAGTTATTTGGGATCGACCAATGAACAAATAGAAAAATAGTTAAATTGTGTATTTTTGTCTCTTTGTGGTCTTTCATTTAATTATTCTGATCGCCTGGTATTAACCCTTTGCTCTCGACATCGTTTCGGACTTTACCTACCAGCCACTTTTTAACGAAAACGTTCATCCTGGAAACGTGATATACGTGATACAGTATAATTTTAGAATCAATTGTAATGAAATTTGTTTTATATGAATTTGTGGACATTAAAGAACACATAATTCCAAAAAAATATTTCGATGCTTCATTACGAACTGAGATCTTGTACATTTTTCTTCTATCGGTTATCGGATTTCTTTATTATCGTATCAAGTTTCCCACTTCATTGAGCTACACCCTTGTAGCTTTGGACGTCTAATCCACTATATCCACAAATTCCTCAACGGATCACGTTTCTTTTCGACGTGTTAATTTATTTATCATACATCTTGTTAATTTTATCACATTTCGACCAATTTTTTTTTTTGTGGCATTTTAACAGAAAACCACAGGAGAACACACGTTTCTTAAAAAATTTGCGGTGGAATAATTTGATTGTCCGTAATCGCTAACAAACTATCATGTCCCCTCAGAGGGGACAACCGAGTGATATGCCAGACTTACGTTGTCCCCTCAGAGGGAACAGCCGAGTGCAAAAGGTTAATCGTGTTGGGTAAAAATCATCATAAGGTTACATTTATACTACAAATTATATCTGAATTAATTAGCGAATATTGCGTACGGTAGGGTACACACATTACATTTTATAGACACAGTTATTTGAGATCGACCAATGAACAAACAGAAAAATATTTAAATTCTGACTTTCTTTCTCTTTGTGGTCATTCATTTAATTATTCTGATTGTCTGGAATTATTAGTCGCCTATTGTCTTTATAAAAGACAACAAAAAACAACACATTTAAATCAATTTAATGCTGGGAATTCTGCTAACGTCCTTTACTTTCTCTTCTTATCTCCTGTTCCTATACGACAGTTGTGTTATTTCAGAAGAAAGAAAATTTCAATGAAAAATCACATACTTACTGATAGAATATTTTTGTACTATTTCATAAACTTTTTTGATCATCTTGTTATCGGTTAGCTTTCTAGTTTAATTCCCCCTGTTTTATGAAAAACACTCAATTGCTGAAGTATTTTCAAATTATTTTCGTTCATATGAATCTCCTTTGCAATGGTTGCAAGAATAGGAGACAAAAAAATTGTAAAAAGTCGCCAGAGATCTACAAAATTGACACATAATAAGTAGGTTGTCAAAATTGCATAAGGTAGGGTATGCGCATTTTTTGGAAACAGTTAATTTTGATCGACCAATGAACAAACAGAGAAAAATATTTAAATTCTGTATTCCTTTCTCTTTGTGGTCATTCATTTAAGTATTCTGATCGCCTGTTAATAATCCCTGTTTGGTAAAAATCGTCAAAAGAGTGTGTCACAGTAGCTATACAGGGTGTGCAGTCTGTACATGGTAAATCCCTTATCACTTCCCTAATTGACTAATATGATAAATTTTTTAGAAAATAATTTTTATTAAACGAGTGTTGGTCACGAAAAATTTTTATATTGAAATTTATATCTGAGTTACTAGTGAATATTACATACTGTAGGATACTCACAAATTTTTAGGAACAGTTATTTGCGATCGACTAATGAACAAAGAGAAAAATATTTAAAATCTTTTTCTCTCCCTTTGTGGTCATTCATTTAATTATTCTGATCGCCTGGTATTAATCGTGTTTGGTGAAAATCTTCATAAAACTTGCACAACTCATAATATACAGGGTGTGCAAGAAGTGCAATAAGTAAAGTAAACAAGTAAACTTATTGAGGAATATGGTGTATGAAGAAAGTGCCATCTATTAGGCGATAGCTGATCGCTGAGGTCATTGTAGTAGTTATGAGTGAAACAATGAATTTTTTTTATTTTTATAAACATTTTATTCATATTTATTTATAAATTGTATAACAAATAACAATATTGGTATGTTATTAATGTTTTTTTTAGTTTTCGATAATTTTCTTTATTATTTATTTATAAATTAATTGTTTAACAAATAACAAATTAAAAAAGTATTAGTAGTTCAATATATAGTGGAGAACAAAAGGTCTTAGTACTCCAATATATTTTTGGACAATTTCATGAATTTTAACCAACAGTTTGTATATGTTTTATTAACTTATTTCTGTTTTATTATAAAACAATAAATCTTTTTTAACGTTTTCCACAAAATAAAACAAAAATAAAGAAAAGTTTCTGATGACGTCATGTTTTTGCACCACAAAAGTGTAGGTACCTCTAAGAAGAACTCAGAGTAGATTAATGATTCAAAGGACTAACATATGAAAATGCTATCCCATATCTTTAGTAGGATATCCGTTAAGGTCAAACCGTCCATTTAGCCCATTTGTAATTGAATGTACCAGTTTTGTTTCGTGTTTTTTGGTGATATTTGCCGACATCCACTCCCATGAGCAGGTTTTTCGGTTAACTTTTGGTTGAGGTTTAGCGACTATGTAAGCGTTCTTTCCAATGATCTCCTAAATACTCACATCAGGACTTTGTGCAAGAGTATTAAGCGTTTGGCGACTTTGGTGGGCAAATCAAATCTTCACATTAGTAGCAGTATGATTGGGGGTGAATTTGTTCTTTCGAATGTTTCCTCAATAAATTGTAAACTGTCCACACCTGGTGCCGCAGTATTGAACTTACGCGCCCATGTTTAAATGTTTCATGCAATTTCTACGGATTGGGTTCCATATTTTTCTTTCTCCATACTTAAAGCATATCAAATGAGATTTTGAATAATGTGTGTGTGTCTTTAGACGAGTCAAAATATGTCATTTTAACTCGCACGGATGTACTTCATTCAGCATGGAGGTAGAAAAGAAATGCAGAGCTCGACCTCAAGAAACGGTTAAACATGGTGGTGGTACTATAATGAGTATCTGCACTAGGCGTGGGCAGTTTACAATTTATTAAGGAAATAGTTAATAAGAGGGACTGTTTTATACAAACTGCTGTTTAAAATTCATGAATGTTCTAAAATTGTATTGGGGTACTAAGACTCTTGCTGTCCACTGTATGTATATTTTGTTTAACCATTATTGGCTATGAATGGTTAAATTTTACAAGTGTTCACATTCACATATAAAACTCTTTAAATATAAAAATAATGATATTGCAGTCAAAGAAAAAAGTATTCATACACCACTCTATGTAAACTTTTGCTCCGGTAATTTTTATCAAATAGAAAAAGTGTTATCGCGGTTTTTAAGTCAGTTACAATTAAGAATATTTGAAGACAAAAAAGGAATATAAAAAAGAAAATATAACATAGAAATTATTAGAAAACTACAAAAAAATTGGTAGCAAAAAAGCGGTGTTTGTAGACTTTTTTTGTGACTGTATATCGTATATTTAAGAAACAAAATCTTTAAAGAAAGCAATCAAATGTATTTTAAGGAGATATCCTCCCTTCAATGTACAGCCAAAGGAAAAGGCTACGCACAGTGGTGTGCGTTTGTATACTATTTTCTTTGGCTGCATTCTAAAGTTACAGAAGTTTTTGTGTTTTTAGGTACTTTTTTTCAAATGTTTTCGATAATGTTAAGCCTGCCTTAAATTAAATTCAGTCTACTGTTGGTTTTTCTTAATTCTGCACGCCACGGTATAAAATCGTCTTCGTTTTGTTGCTGCTGGTAATTGCTTCTGCTTGCTGCTGTAGCTGTTGCAGTTGTTGAGCATCTCATATTATTGTGTGTATGATAATTATTGTCACCATTTACTGACTTACTCTGTCCATATCCATGGCATAAGATCTCCATTATATGTACCATTTTGTGCAGAACCATTGCTATTTGTTTGTATGATTGGATGATACAATTTCAGTAGCACAGGAGAAACCATTGATATGCTATCAATAGATACGATGTGGCACGATTTCTCAAGCGCCATGTATCGTCTACAGGGTTGTTCTCTTCGTATTTGGCTCTGTAAAGAAATATAAAAACAAATATCGATAAAAAATTTCAAATTCCATATTTAAATACACTGAAAGAAAAAAGTCTACATACATCACTGTATGTAGAATTTTTTCCCGCTGATTTTTATTATTATTAAAAAGGATATTATGGCATTGTTAAAGGCATTTAC
Source organism: Sarcophaga carnaria (assembly GCA_958299815.1). Classification (NCBI taxonomy): domain Eukaryota; kingdom Metazoa; phylum Arthropoda; class Insecta; order Diptera; family Sarcophagidae; genus Sarcophaga; species Sarcophaga carnaria. The sequence continues at coordinate 94,475,046 of OY283149.1, forward strand.
AATTAAAAATGTTTGAAAAAAAAGCGAATTTGGAAAAAATATAACGGTTTATTATTGGGAAATAAACAAAAAAAATAGCTGGAAAAAAGTCAACATACTCGTATAACGGTGTATGTATGCTTTTTTCTTTGACTGTATATAAAGAAGTCTCTATTGTAATAAAACAAACCAAGGAAGTCAAAGTTGTCGTTTTAAACTCTAAGTATGTATGTGATCTTAAAACATAATCTGTAGAAGTTAATGGGGATCTCGGAAAAAAGTCTACATACTCGTATAACGGTGTATGTATGCTTTTTTCTTTGACTGTACATAAAAAAGTCTCTATTGTAATAAAACAAAACAAGCAAGTCAAAGTTGTCGTTTTAAGCTCTAAGTATGTATGTGATCTTAAAACATAATCTGTAGAAGTCAATGGGGATCTCGGTTAATCGGTTTCTGGTCTGGTTTTTAGCTCTTTAGCTTTAGGAATGGCTCTTCAATCAATAGAGTATGTATTCGTACGCTCACGTACGTCCAAAATATAATTCGTGGTACTGGTCCTTATATGATAATTGTGCCTTGAGACATTCAATTCCACATATATTTTTAATATATGTTTCTAACACTTTTTCATTTCCTTCTCTTCTTTATCTCTAAATTATGTATACCCTTTATGACTATTTTTAGGTTTAACAAACATTTCTTAAGGCAACCAAAATTAGTCGTCTTCCTAACTTACCTAATCTAATGAAGTACATCTTGACTAGACACATTCTGTTTGGACTTCAAATATTTGAATTTGGTGCTCTTTTAATAGATTTGTTTTGTTTATTATCAGAGTGAGTGTATTATAGTGTTGTTGGCTTGTACGACCAACAACCCGTCACTGTTGTATTGTTTAAAGGTCTCGACTATTGACTACACTCCCAGGCATACCTGAAACCAAGAATTTACAGTCATTATTACTTAAGGGATGCCATGAATTTTAACTCGGTTTGTTTGAGTGTAGTACTTGCATGAGCATGTGAAGATGACTGTTGTTACTACCACAGGCCATAACGATGATTATGATACGGATTGTGATGATGGCACTGTTAGTGTTATTTGTTCCCCTGATTTGTTCATAAATGCGGGTATTTTCGTATTAATTTTTGTTGTCCACAGGTGAGTATAATTTTGTCTATAAAATTAAAATTTTATGCGTAAAATTCTATTTCATTAAGGCCGGGCATTATCTTTTCTTATATCGTATTACAAGGCTCCCTGTGTACTAAACCAACAAATTCAGCAACATTTGCCAGCTATAATCCCACTTGTCATCAAGATGTCTTCTGTAATGTACAGACGCATTATTTAAATAAAAATTATAAATACAGGGCGAACAAGTTGTTGACAAAATTGGTGAGCGGGTGAAGCGGGTGAGTAAGCAAATGGGTGAATAAGTGGGTGCAAAAATGTCTGCTGGTAGCTAGATTACGTCTGAATAAAAAAATTTATTTCCGTGTGTGTAAATAGTTTTCATACTGAATTTACGCCTGCATGTGCGTTTCCTTAACCCTTTGACGGACCTATAGACGTCATAACAAGGGTTTCTGAGGGGACATGACGTGTATACACGTCATAAATTGTTTATCTTGCCAAATAACGGAGATACAGCAAGTGTCCCACGGGAAGGCCTCCTAAAATTTTGGTGTTCGTCAAAGGGTTAATGGCAATGATAGTAACGATGAAGATGGTGATTATGATGGCTTTATAGGCAGCACACATTTTATAGTTGCCACTTAAAGTTAACAATATCGTTTTTATACTCGTAGCAACTATTACTACTCGGAGTCGTGCTCAGACTTGACATCCTTGCAAATTAATATTTAATGAGTGTTTAAAGATAATTATGTTAAGAATGTTATGTTATGAGAGAATATTATTTTATTTCATTGCATTTCATTTAATTTTATTTCCTTTAAACAAAATTTAATTGCCGTCATTAACACCGCATTGCAAACACTGTCGGTAAATGCGTTGCCATAAAAAAATGAATACTGTCATGTGGCAATACCCGTAAAAGTTGGAGAAAATAGTACAGTAAAGATCAAGTACATATTTCACATTTAGGTTGTGGCAAAGCGTAAATATTAATTTTCATTAATATGTTTATAAAGCACTTAGAAAACAAGCAATAGTCTGCTTTTAATCCAGCTTCCAACTGCTATATTCTGCATGTTCTTCACATGTGACCGAAAGCTCTCATAACGAAATTTTGCGGCTTTGTGTATGATCGCATATTCGTGGTGTTCTTCGCACGGATGTCTGTGATTTTCTGGACAGATTTTAGCTTTCAATAACATTGCTTTGGCACAATGGATATCCAGCTTTGATGTTGATTCGGTTGATTGGTTGGTTGATTGGATAAGAACAGAATTTTCGACATGCGGAATCACCTTTCAATGTGTCTCGTCTTCAACGGAATGAAAGCAATTTCTTTATTTTTAAAATAATCCTTTTGCCTTCTAATGTTTTAAAATTTTTGCTTGCGTGATTCTCCTTGAATTTGTTTGGAGGTCCATGGGGAAAGCACGTCAAAAGAACTGAAAAATATTTAAAGTTAAGAACGAATTAAGGACTTCTCTATCTTTATATGTCGTAAAGCTTATTCCACCAACAATAATCTGGGTTTGCCGAAAAAGTGGTCAAATGTGGCAAAATTTTTTTACTGCGTTCTGAATGGAATATTTCTTTCGATTGATATTTTCTCAGCAGATTGCTGCCGTAAAGCTTGTCTGCCTTTCAGGATTAACAACAAACTGTTAAACGTCACTCGTGAATAAACTTAACAAGCACAACATGGGTGGTATGAGAAACTTGAACCTAATTCTGCTTAAATGTGTTGCAAATAAAATTATGGCGTCATGCCGTTTGCCGCGCTTTTCCTCACTTAAAACGAATCAATGTGTTCGATGCAAGACTTCTGTAATAGTAGGAAATAAAAGCAAATTTGTGTTTCAATATCAATGTCGTGTAGTATCTAACTTGTTTTAAAGGAAATACGAAAAGATCTCTGCTGTTCTCAAACCTTATAAATCACTTGTTGACTGTCAATAGTTTTGTTAAAAAATTCTTCATATCGATGGATTGGTGCTTCCTATTTATCATGTTCTGACTATTTAGATGACTTTGACAATCTTTGTCGTGTTTATCAAATTGCACTAATACAACATATATGTATGTCAGCGGGAAATTAATGTATTTCAGCTGCACTTTCTCAAATCGTTGTAGCTGAGTTTAGAAATTCATCTTCTCCTCTTGGTACCTTATATTGCTTAAATTCAATGCATATTTTGTCTCTAGTTCTTATAGAGAAAGGAATGAAAAAACCTTCAACAGAGTTCATCACCAAAAAGGTAGTGCCTCGGAAAACCAATAAAGTACAAAAAATATTTTTTTTTTATTGAAGAACATTGAAGACAAGAAACAAAAAACAAATCTTTTTTCAATTGAATGACAAATTGTTTCCATTTATAATGCATTGTTCGGTACACGATAATTAAATGAAACGAAAATTTTTTTGTTTGGAATGAAAACCTAAAAAATTATCATCAACATCGCCTTCGAAATCGGCAACTCACAACATTGGCAACATTTAATAACTGGTTGCAGATTCTTCTTCCATTTCGAATTCTTATTAATCATGGCAATTGGAAAAACATTTTTTAAATAAAAAAAAAACAAGAAAGAAAAAAACAGAAGAAACAATTCCGAAAACATTTATTTTTACACTTTACGAGTATGGATTATCAATAATCACTAAAAACAGATCACATGCTTCATAAAATCATTCCCTTTTTTGTTTTTTATTTTTGCTGTTGTAGTTGTTCTTATAACACCTCTTGAGTAGGGAGAGAAGACAAATGGAACAGACAGACAGAAATATACACGTTGGAGCTGCATGATCCCAGATGATAATGAAAATCATGAAAATGCGTGTACAAATACAACATGTTCGTAAATGATTGTGCTCAAGTACAAATACGTGTATTGTACGCTATGTGGATATAGAGTTTTGACAATTGAGAGCAAAAATACAGCAGTAGTGGATATAAACGATTAAGAAAATGCATATACTCTTTAGAAAAAATTAGCAAAGTTGCGATGGAAGGAAAGCACTGTTAATTATATTTTGAACTACGGTTAAAGGTTAAATCAAACTTCGTTTCTGCTAACGTGTAATGACAACTTTTGCCTTAGTCAAATATCGAATAATAATTTTGTAAAAGTTTTTAAAGAAAAAAATCTGTTTGCCTTGGTGCACACAACCATTAATGTTTTAAAAACTTTAGAATACAGAGGCTTAAAAGTATGCAATCCATAAAACGAAGAAGAAATGATTGTGTTCACCTGGAGAGAAAACGCTGGTTTACAAATTTGCTACTGATTGCTATGCTCGAATTATCTTTCAAATTTGATTAAATTAATGTAGACTATACATCCTGTTATTGAATGAACGTGCTAAATTTTAATGCAAAACGAGTGTTTAATTTTCATTTGATAAACAAATCATCAACTGAAATCCTGTTTAAGTGCTTTACTTCGACCTTCAACTTTGCAAATGAACTGTCGAAATAACAACAAAATTCTTTTAAATCTACACAAACGACAGAAATTTTAATATAACAGGAGCCAAATTTACCATTAACCTACTACGTGACCATAAATAAAAACTTACAGTTATTTTTTGATACTCCCAGACACACACACATACACCCCTACAAATATGAAAAATAAAATAAATATTAAAGCTGAATAGAATTTATGTAAGCATTGCACTGCAGACTTGTCCATTTGGGTCCGGTGTTAAGTTCCGTTGAAAATGTATGGATGACTTAACAATATAAAAATCTTTGCCATCATTATCGTTGTCATCATCATTATCATCATCATCAACTTGTCTCATAATAAAAATTTATTTTAACTCTCATTTAGTTTATGCTTTAGAAAGGATTCCTGCTTTTATTGTTGTTGTTGTTATTATTGTAAATGCTTTTAAATGTACTTTTCACACCGTGATGCTCATTTGTCAAACGCAAAAAGTTTTCAACGCAACGAACAGCAACAATAAGTAAATGCATGTATAAATTACAAAAATGGAATTGTGTGGAATGGATTGATATGGAATGAAAATAAGGAACAATAACAATAGTAACATGTACAACAATAATGATGCCAACAAAATAAAAATGAAAAATAATAATAAAATAAAGTACAACAAGAGCCACAACAACAACAATTAAATATTCGGAGAGAGACAGAGAGAGAAAAACTGACTGTCAGTAGCTGTAGTGAAAGTAATCACTCAGTGAGTGAGTGAATCCATTAAGAAGGATACATTAAAGTGAACATGATAGAGCATGCTATTGACATTTGTTTTGCTTTTTTATTTTTATTTTGTGTGTGTTTGTTTGCACGAATATTTATGAAAATATATCATCATTGTCCTTCATTTACATTGCCAAGTGCACAAATGTTGCTGGCGGTTACGACGTGGAGAAGTATAGTTCAGCAGCCAGCAGGGAATGTTTGCTTTCGTATTCTTCAGCAATGATATTCTTCTGTAATGTCCAATTCATACAATTTGATTTTCCACAATAGTACTAAAACTAGATTACTAGACAAAAAAGTCAAATTGCCCAATTTCTCTGCCAATGTAAAGTGCTTCTGCATTCAAAACTATTAATTACAGTACGTAAGGAGAAAACAACGATTTAAATACGATGACATTGTATAACATGAAAATATTAGGGTTTTGGCAAATTTTGTTTTCTTTTGAGATGCTTTTGTAATAATACGAATGCATCCAGAGTACCGACTTTCGGTGCCTGTTATCTTTTCCCCATCTTTCGGGAAAAATATGCATTTCACCACAAAAGCGCTCCTTTGAGCTCAATTCAATAGAAAAAATTGCAATGACCAAGCAAAAATCCTTATGGCCGAAATCTATCTTCCCTCTCTGTACACTTCGGCTGCAAAACTTCCCTATAAAATTTCGATAGGACTGAAGTAGCGACTGCATTTCTTACTGTGAGAGTAGAACTACTTTTTCGAACGCAAACCATTTCCAACCATTCTTGTTATAAATTTTAGAACTTCCAAATACACAGAATATATATGTATGTTAGGCTCAAGATAACACTCATACTGAATGAATGGACCCTGAACCACGCATAGAACAAAAGAAATCAAGAGAGTACGGATGAGTAATTTTGTTTAAATTGCTAAGCTGTTTCGTTGGTTTAGGGGTGTGATTTCCAGTTAGGGTGCGGAAGGTTTCGGGTTCAAAACTTGTGCGAGCCCAAGCGAACAAGTTTTTTTTTAGAATTTCATTTGTTTAAATAAATTTATCATAAACAAAGAAGTTGCAAAAAGGCTCTTAGAAAATAAAATCTTTAATCTTTATAAAAACGACGAGAGTGTTCTGGAGCAAACTATTCGATAGAGGAACATCAAAATGTAAGCGAAGGTATTTTAATCATAATTGTCATCAGGACTGCATTAAGCTCTGACCATTACAACCCTTTAGTTAGAATTACAACATAGCTTCTCACACCTACCATGTTGTGTGTGCTAATTTTGCCCATGATGGGAGTTACAGTTTAACGTTAACTCCGAACTACAGATTTGAGAAACTTTTTCATGGCCATTAATTTACTGTCACAGTTTTTGTCAGATGACTGTTTATATTTCATTTTGTGCGAAATGTATAAGCTGACATTTGAAGCTTCCTAAGACTTCTGTATTTTTCGTTGTTGTTGGGTTAATTCTTAAATTTTTTCTACTTCTACTAGTTCTCTGTATTCACTACTCTATTGCGCACTATTTTATTGTACACTAGTTCGCTTCCCCCCTCTCTTTCAGTAGCCACGGTACAACTTTTGTGATTCTTGAACCCAAATTTGTTGAAAGTTTTTCTATGCATCCAACGGAGAACATTTTATAATCATACTTGCTTAGATCGGTTTAAAAAGCAATTCTCACTATATTCACTCAATTACTTCCCCCAGTGCAACCGCTTAAACAGGCTTTTAAACTTATGTAACAACTATAACTACTGCTGAAACAATTTTAATAAACAAACACCCGAAAAACATACCAACAGGCAAGAGTCATAGCAAAAACAAATTCTTCCAGTCATTCACAATATAGTCAGACAGTCAGTCAGAAACAGCCAAAATATAGAGACTTAACAACACATCATCGTCTACAATTTTGTTTACCGTCTTTTGTTATCGCATTTCCATATGGAAGCAAAAAATGAACAGGATAATAGAGCAAGAGAGAGAAAACGTGATATCGTAGGAGGAAAATTTACAATTCAGAGAAATACTGTAAATAAAATTTGAGATTTTAACAAAAAAAATTGGGAAAACAACTTGAAAAAGAAATCTTCAATGAAATGTTGTGACTGTATTCAGTTCATTCATAAAACTAAACTAATACGTGATACGAAAACGAGCTTTTCACTGCAGCATGACTGATGTTCTCATTTCTATTTATAAATTGCTTTCGCTATCAAGGATACGGGAGTCTACTTTATTGTCTCCTAAAATTTGCTGCTATTCATGTACCCATTCGTTCAGATTGTTAGAGTCAGTTGCCGACTGCTTCAGAGCCCATTCAGCAAACGCGCGTCATTGTCTATGGTCGTCCTTGGAAATTTGGCAAAATAAATTGCGAAAGTGGCATTTAATTTGGCAGATACGGAGAAGATAGAAGCTTTTGTTCGCATACCCACATATTAGACGTTTTAATGACTGTGTTCGATCTCCTTTTGGTGGCAGAGCAGACAATCCAGACGTTCCTAAAAAGTAGTACAATTTCCAACAGCTTGTCAAAAAAAGGAATTGATGAGCAAGAATCCATGACATTTAATGTCACCATATCAATTGCAGCTCGTCAAAAACTTTCCAAACGATTAAATATACGAAGGTTCTCGTAAAAATGGCCATGCTCGTAAATGAACTTGCGACTGTTTTTAGCAATCAAAGTCATAGATTGTCATAGCCATGACTATATAAACATTTCTAAACTTTGACGTTTTTGGACTATGGAAGCTGGATTAAATGTCTTCGTCAATGCTACTCATAAAACCTCTCTGGTGTGCATTTATCAAATGAAATCTTTAGTCGGAAGTCGAATGAAGACGAAAAGGAAAGCCAGATATTTTACCACGCTTTACTCTCATTGTAGCCTTAAACTTTACATATGAAGATCAAATATGTTTACGAATTGTGTACTATTCGGTACCAATCAGGGAAGATTATAGTCGAATCATAAAGTTGTACCAGTTTCCTGTAACCCAAGCAAATAGTCCATTAATGAAATTCCTTGACCACCCAGAGAGAGTAACATTAACAACAAATATTTTTAGAATTTCAAACCGTGCCCATATCTTGGGAAAGAGATAAATTCAACAAAATTAATAATTACCACACTCACAACAAAACAAGCTAATACATTTTCACACAGACCTTTGTTCCAGTCACCGTTTTTTTTTTTTTTTTTAGGTATTTGTCGAGATACAAACCCCAGCTCAACAATCTCGAATAAAAGGAAATATGAAAAATTAAAATTTCTTTAGGCGAATTCCTCTCAGTTTTCTTCTGTCAAAAATTCTGAGAGAGAAAACATGTTTCTCAAATCTAGAGTTTGGGATGCATGTTAAACTATTGGTTGCCGTCGATCTTGGATGAAATTAACACACAACATTGGTTGTTTCAGAAAATAAGTTGTAATCCTAACTGAAGGGTTATAATGATCACTTAAGTAACCTACTATAGTAGCTCAAGTAGCTCGTTTAATGTTCAACAAAAACAAAAAAGTTAAAAAGACAGGGAAATATTTTGTGGCTAGTCTATAGCCCTTAAAGAAGCGAAAAGGAGGAAGAAAAATATTGTACATGATCAACTTAAGAGGAAAAACTGTCGCTAAATTTTACTCCAAAAAGTTCTTGTTTAGGGAATTCAAAATTCGTTTTTCATTACCGCAAAGCCTATAAACGTCATATCAAATAGAATTGTAGTTGTATAGGAACAATAACAAAAAACATTATCTTCGATAATCCTAACCAGACAGAAAGACTCACAAATAGAAAAAACGAAAATTTCCTACAAAGTTCATCTAAATTTGTGAGAATCCATTATGACTTCCCATTCATCCCAGCAATTTCAACCATCGCTTTCATACCTGCCAGACAGCCTGCAACAAATATTTGTAAACGAAAAGCGAATAAAAAAATGTTAATATTTTTTTCTAAAAAAATCTAAAAATCTACGAAAAGTTTTACTTTTTTTGATTTACAATTTCACGGCAGAAAAAAATCTCTCTGTGTTGAAAAGGCTACTTTCTTCTTCTATACCATCTAATAATAGTGGTGTAAAAGCGTGGCTGCTGTACGTTAAAGAACATGTGGATGAAAGGAAAATCCATATATATACGAGTACATATATCAGTTATACAATATAAGAATTCAATTTTTATTTTAAATTTTCAAATCACTGCCTGTAATTTGTGCCGAAATAAACAGCAAAAGAGGAAAAAAAGAAGAAGCAATAGAATTTTGTGCAGGTAAATAGAGAAATGAATTCTCGTAATACGTGTAGAGAAATAGTTGGAAAATTCTAGTGATACGATATTGCTTAAGGAAAGGTGACCGTATCTATTAAATAAAAGATAAATCATATGTTTACCCCCTGCAATAATATTGGACTTAATATACAGTAATAGTTCTGCTTAAGCCCAAATTGATTTCACTACGCCCTGGACAAGGCTTTTATACTGCCAGTCATTATTTGCAAATAATTAATGGACTTCGAAAAGTTTATATCGTTTGGAATCTTTAGCATTTCGGTCCTATGTTCGGAGCTTATCATTTTTAGATCCAGAGTCTAAACTCTGTATTCATCTCCTTTTAAATTAGTTGCCCGTAAGAGGAATGTTTTTCGGTTGGACATCAGCCATAATATCATCTATGAACGTTACTATAATGTGCACCCTAGAAGAATCTGTCCTACAGCGGCACTAGATGATCTGTTGGATTTAATGTTGTTGCTCTTGCTAGTGGGAATCAGATCTATGAATACTGAGGTTAGGATATTGGGATACAATACAATGCAGTAATCATCTGGAAGCATTGTAATTTGAAAAATCGAATGGCTGGCAGCTTCTTTCTTAGCCTTCTCCTGGACAAAACCAATATACTCTTCATTTTTCATGACTCCGAATGAAGCTGTGTAATAAGACAGGATGTATACAGGATGTGACATAACAATACTATCTGGTAATAAGGTTAAGATCCGCGCACTCTGCTCTTATAAGATAGACTTGCGAATATTTTGGGATTGCCTGTGCAAGCTGAATCAGACTGGGATCTAAACTTTTGCTTTGTAATTACATTAAGAAGAGAACTGTGTTATACATGAGACCTAGCATGAATATGTGTTTATTACCAAAGTTACGGATTTATTTTCCAAATATGGTCACCTTACCCAATTACTATAACGTGTGCACGTTTTGAAGACACGCAAACAGTTGCACGAGTAATACCATCTCTACGAGCCCACTGATGGCAGTCATTATAGTATTTTTCTACTACCAAAATAGTTGTATAGTATGTTGTTGTAGTTGTATTAATAGTAGTATTGTAGTATTAGTATGTACTCGTAGTATAGTATTCATAAAGATTCTCTGTAGCATTGCATTGCATTGATAATGACGAGTTGAATGAAATTGCAATCATTTAAAGGCTTTCCAATGTTGTTACATTTTCTTTTTTCATTTTCCATCGTTAATGCCAGTCTATGAGAATGCGATTATTTATTTTTTTGTTGAGTAGAGCTAGGTTGAGTAAAGCAGGAGAATAAACACGAGGTAACTTAGTCAGACTCCTCTTATATGAACGCCTACCTTCATTGGTTTTGTTTTCAGTGGTTTTAACGTATTTGTTCTTGGCCTCAATAGAGAGACAGTCATACTTGTAGCAGTTCATGTCGTTGTACAAGTATTTGTATTTGGATTTGAATTTGAATATGAGAGAGTATCACGTCTTTATTTGTTATTCGTACACTGAACTTTGTCTCACTAACGGCTGCTGTTACTTGTTTATTGGTATGCATGATTGGCTAGCAGGATGGCTTGCAGGTTGACTGTTTATCTGCCTATTCGATGATATCCTCGCCCAAATGTATAGCTGTCTGTGGCACTATTCTGGTTTAGCTGAGGCAAATAACAAACAAATACTCATCATTGCTAGTTGGTTTTTTTGTAGTGGAATTGCGGTAACATTTGCTCAACCAAATTATATTGAGTGTTAGAAGCTGTTGTGATTTTTTCGTTCCATCATCCATATTCCTGCTACTTGTGTCCTTATGGCTGTGCTTTAAGTAATTAAATTAACACCATGTTTTTGCAACAATCTTCACATATCATCTGAACTTATTTCACATATGAAATCCTCTGTTTAATAAGAACTAATAGACTACCATAGAATATCCTCTTATGTGTGACTGTCAAATTGTATTTTTGTAGCAACTAAATTATAAAGATTTTGAAGAAAAATTCCTTTAAATTTCGAGTACATCATCGTCTACAATCAATACCAATTTCCTAAGTTGTTGTAGACATATTAGCCAGTCAAAGAAAATCCTTGTAAAAGTCTTTTATCCCATGACCAGACTATTAAAAAATTCTGGCAAAATAAATGGGAAATAAGTTCCACTAAAATGACGCAAAAATCACAACAGAATTGTGTCACACAATATTTTCCAGTCTTTAGCTCTCTATGATCTGAATCTAAAGATCAGCTTGTATTTAATGAAGACGACTCTCTATTATCCCCCATAAGAGCATTCATTCCTTTGCCAGCAATTCAATGTCTGCCTTTGGAAAAAAAACGAAATAATAACCTAAGAATGTAGCAAACGAAAATTGAAAAAGGGGGCAAAACACGGTAAAAATAGCAGTAAAGATATGAAAGATTTAAGTTTCCATTATTAGAAGAATTTCATTTCCTATGTAATGTATGAAATAAGGATTTTAAAATTATCCACACATTGGCATTCATCGTAAGGAAACGAAGAACCAGAAGTGGGTGAACGGAATGCGGCCGGTTGCCGGTAAGCAATTCGACTATATAAATTTTTTTATTATCAACCGGAAATGCATGTGCTGCACATTTTCATTTCGTTTCGTTTTATTTCTTCCTGTTAAGCTCTTCTCATCTGTTCAGTGGTCTTATGATGTTATTTTTGGTAGTAAAAACAAGGATAATGACTTTTTAATAAAAAATCCTTATCAATTACGAGGAGAAAAAAAGAAAATACAACAGCAGACGTTTCATACTGGCATTTAAAAAAGAGTTTTCTTTCCAAATTTTCCATCAGCAAAATATGAAAAAACTAACAAATAGCACTGAAAGTCTGACCATCATCCCATCCGTCGTATGGTATTTCCATATCATTTTCTTTTAATTTTAATCGCTCGAATTGGCTTTTACTCTCCAGCGTAAAGCTGCGACAAAAAGATGGTGTGAGTAGGAGTGTAAAGCAGCATTCATTTATAGCTGAGTGATGGCTGGTAATTTTTTAGTTTAAATGTTCTCGTCGAGAAAATCTTAACTTTCCTCCTTGGTCACATTTTGAAAACGGTTGTTATCGTTGCTCCTGTTGTTTTTTATTCATTAATGCATAGCTTTATTTTCCTTTAGTTTAATCTTTAGTAGTATTCTTCAGCTGTTTTTCATTTTCTACTTCACTGTCCTCGTGATCTTTTTTCTTCTTTTTATTCTTCTTTTTTATTTTAGCCCTGAGATTCAGTATTAGAATCACACGTGAGATTAGTTACTGGCCTTTTGACGGGACAATGTAGACTTAGAGTCCATTTGTTCAGAATAGCGGTTGTCTCGAGCCCAACAGATAGATAGAATAGTTTTCGGAACACATTTTAGCCCTTGGGATATTAATGCATCACAAAAGGAAACACTTGGGTGCATATCAAGTGCTAGGCAGGAAATTGTCATTGTTGCTGACAGTGAGCAGAATCTTGGAATTTGTCATGGCAATAGGCTTGGAGAAGACATTATACGGAATTGAGGGGGAGTGCTTTTTAAAGTATGGCCGCTCTTACGACAGTAATAATAAAAATAGTAAACCTATATTTTGAAAGGAACGCAAACTAAAAATTGTAAAATGATGAAAGAGCTAAGCCACTATTGAAAAAGGCATTCGAACTTAAAAATTTATAAATAACCACAGCTGCAAATTACTTCGGGACTGGAACATATTACAGTGAACTCGCGAAAACGTGAACACTCGAAAGTGTGAATGTCTCAGAAATATAAACAAATTTATTTTTCCACTAAAACGTGAATATTTTTTATTTTTTGTTTTTTTAATCTGTTTTCACTGTTCAAATGCGTCGGGGGCTAACGAACTTTATTTACTGGTAATTGGAATATCTAATAACCACGAAGATTCAAAAACTTTACTTGTTCAGTGAATTACAAATTCTCCAAGTCAACATGGATGACATGTTAAATTTTTTATGACTGGTTTCATCAATATTTTGTTATACAGATAGCTTCCAACTGACAAATTTAAAACTGAAAACTTTGTTATAATTTTTGGGTATTGAATTCTTGACTAAAAAGGGGCTACCGGTAAATGCCCTTTGGTTAATAGACAATGCCCCATCACATCCGGCTGAATCCCAATTGATTTCTGGTGACGGATTTATGTATTTGTGCAATGTTTTGGCCATCTAACGGCACATCGTTAATTCAGCCAGACCAGATGGTTTTAAAATAACAAAATTGTATTATAGAAACAGTCTCTCGGCATTAGTGGCTGGAAAACAAACAGAATTGTTAGATTCTTTTAAGATGTTAACTATAAAAGATGCAATTAATCTTTTGGGCTCAACATAGAGTAGAATTTCGCAACAAATTTTAAACAATTAGAGTACAATCTTATATTTGAAGTATTGAAATTCAGGATGATAGCGACGCTGATGATGATTCCTTTTTATTCCAACCAGAAAATACAAATAAACCCAAGGAAGCGTTAGAAGCTTTTGATAAGGCTTTAATATGGGCTGAAAACAAGATGGTAGACCAAAGTGACTTTAGAGTGCTGAGAAACCTTAAAGCAAAAGCTCTGTTAAAGATGGCTAAACAAAAACTTCACCAAAAAATGACAAATTTTTTCCTTTAAACTATCCAACTTTTAATTATCCAACGGAAGAAATGTTTCAATTAGTTTCAGTTATTTGTTGTTTTTGTTAATTAACGCGAATTTTTTGTATCCCTCATTTTATATTATTTTTTTTTGTATCGAATGCAAAGTGAGTTATACGAGTATATGTACAGTGAGAGCCATAAGTGAGTCAACACCCACTATTATTTTAAATTTTCTATTATGTTCTTAAGCATAAAAAGTTCCTTTATCATGAATTGTTGTTTTTGTTTTAACATTTTATAAGTAACAGATAACGTTTTTATTACTGGAAATTTATTCGACTATTCTCATTTACTTTTCTCGCTATCCTAAGGAAATGAATTATTTCAGTGGTGTTTACTCACTTTTGACGCTCAGTGTATATTGCATTTACATTTTTGTTATTAAAAATTAATTTAAAATTGTGTTTAGCATTTCTTGAAAAAAAAAATCAAAATTGATATTTTTAAAAACTTAAATTATCTTTCTAAGAATTTCCTCTTTCAAAAGTTTAGTTCGATATCTGTTTACTTTCTATTATTTGCCTCACCCGTTGCAGTAGTTGGTCCCATTATTCCATTAAATTATTGTGCTTGTCGGTTTAATAAATATTACGTTGTGTTGACATCGTTCATTATGCCCATAATAAAAATAGTGAACTTGATTTTCCGTACTTCTCTCTTTCTCTTTTTTTGCATTTCATTTTTAATTTTTATTGGTTATGTATACAAAACTCTGCATATTCTTCCCGCACCTTTCCCGCACCCATGCACTAAAATCCTGGCAAACTTTATTCAGGCAAGTGCAAATTAAACAAAAAAAAATGGTGGTGTTTCACTTCTTGGTTGGCAAGAATGCCAATGCAAACGCATTCAATGTACTGTTGCTCGAATTGCAACTCTCACTTCCATTTCCTATTCCTCTAGACTTTCACACATAAGAGTGGATATGTATGTAAAAGAGCGTATATTTATTTATATATGAAAATATGAATGAAGTTGTAAGATGAGTACGAATATGTTCCGCATTGTTCATAGTCTTTTACTACTGGCGCAACTATTTTTATTTTTATTTTCATTAATTTTTTTATTTTTTTTTCTTTCCATTTTTTCTTTTTCTTTTTGTTTATTTTATAATTGAAGAAAACTTTTACGCGCTATAGTTTCTATCGTAATGAAAACATACACTCCGTTTCTACCCCCACCATCCGATTGCATTACAATCATAATTTCAATGAATACTGCCACATCAGACCGAGCCATTTGCCGATTTATGAAATCGTTGTTTGTGTGTTAAAATTAAAATGAATTCAGATAAAGCGTCATTTAAGGAAAAATTGCTACGATTAAAAAAAAAAATTTTATGTCGGAAAATTATTATTTTTTCTAACACAATAGTTTGTAGTTCGTGACAGATTTTGTTTCCTTCAAAAAAGAAGAAAAATGGAGAGAAAGAGTAGCAGAATGCAAGACTTGATTGAGAGTGTAAACATTTTTAATTATAAGAAATTTATTCGATTATTAGGGATTTATGGCTTTTGTTCCAAGCCACTTACTCTCGAATAGGAATTTAAGTCAATAAAGGAGCATTGAGCCTTTGTTATTATAACACGTTTGGAAATCATAATAATTGTCTCTCTTACCCACAATTATGTAAAATGAGGACAAGTGTTAAAAGTCGATAGAAAAGCATCTACATTAAGGAATAGGGGCTTTACCCTAAAGGACCATAAAGGAGTCACAGAACAAGATAGAAAATGTTGCAATATTGGAATACCACGCTTGATGGATTTATACTGCTAGTTTGTCAAGACTGTCACCTGTTAAATATGATTCATATGAACTAATAGTTGTTTATTGGAAGGTTTACCATTCTTAATCTTAGAACTGATTTGGGTTGCTTTGCATTCATGTAAGCTCCATTTCATGGAAAAATGTTAAGCCTGCTGGACAATTATAATGTCGTAGAAAAAAAAATTCTTCTACTGCCACTCGGTAATTCTGCTTCATATTTTCTATATTCTCTGATGAACTCATGCCGCATTAAACGCATTTGCTTTAATATTGCGTTGTTACTTGTGTCTAGTTTTAAGAGAAACAAATATCTGTGTTCCTTTGGTTCCCATTTATTGGTATTTCGAAAACGAAAGAAAAATTCAATGAAATACAGTTTACGAGTGTAATTTTGACAGAAATTATTTTCCTATTTTTTTTATTTAACATGGGAGTTGTGT
Organism: Sarcophaga carnaria; assembly: GCA_958299815.1. Lineage (NCBI taxonomy): Eukaryota > Metazoa > Arthropoda > Insecta > Diptera > Sarcophagidae > Sarcophaga > Sarcophaga carnaria. Next base: position 94,491,516 of record OY283149.1, read on the forward strand.
TGGCTCAAGTTGAATACCTTTTTCAAAATTTGCGTAGCTGTGTAAGAAAAACATGAACATTTCTGTGCTTTGCGAGTAGGATTTCATTACTTATATCATTAGATATTTTCATTATTTAGAGGCAACCGGACGTTATTTATTCATCCAAACAATTTTTTCATCTTCGCAACAATCTCCCTAAGTTACAAATGCCCTTACCATACCTTTGTATTGACTTGAGCGTTGTGGTCTTTATCTCCACAATAATTCACAATATTCACAGCTACAATACAACCAGTATTGAAGTTCCAATTCCTGTCATGATCATCGTGACGGGTTAACAAACAATAAGAAATTTTACACGTTTTAAGGCATTTTAAGTTACAAACTACACTTAATATAGAGGGGAAACAGAAGGCATGAAATGTAGGAAAACAATTTTCCATTTAGCGACGGAGACCAACATTTTGTCAGAGAAATTGATACTCAACGAAATGTAACTGTTTAACTGGTAAATGGTTTCCTTTTTTTCTTGTTGCCCACATTCCATGTATTTTTGTTGAATGGTTGGTTTTTTTTAGCGATCGTAGATAAGCGGTATCTTAAAAATGAAACAAATGATGGAATATAAGAAAAAAGGGAAATTAAAGGTATAGACAGTGACTCGATGTGATCAATTCGTGTGTGAGTTTTTAAAAGTCGTGACAAAACAATCGTTGTGACTCCATGATAAAACTCAACTCTGGAATTTGTGGGCAGTACAGTAGCTACAATCTTGTAAGAAGAAGGTTGGGGATTGGGGATTATTTGAATGGTTTAAGCTCTCAACGGGAGCTGCTATTACCTTGAAGTTTGTTGTGGAATTACGCTGGCCGAAGACCGTGCATAGATTGTAACGTGGCTGATCCTTTAGCTTCCCTTTATTTTACACTTTCTTTTTCCCCCTTCTTTAATGGCTTCCTCAACAATTCTTTTCTAGTTCGATGGGTCCTATCCTTCAGTGAATGTCCATAATAGCCTCCCTAAATTCAACTTAAACCTATTGCCAGTTTATCCAGTCCGATTTTACTAAAACAAGAAACTTAATGTAAAAAGTGGCTTTAGTTCTCGCCATAAATGTAAGTGTACGTTTCCATAGATTAACATATAGCCAAGTCCATCTAAACATTTTATTCTTTTACATTCTGAATCCTCAGAGCATTAATATTTGCCCTCCTTTGGAAACTTAAAACTCAACAGTAACTTATGGGAACAACATTCGAGAGTCATCAATTTTTCACTTCGAAATTTATTGTGATCGTTACAATAGAAAGAACTCATGAAATTTTAATCGTATTTTAATTAATTGTTTAAACAAATAATAGAGAAAATAAATATAATCTGCAATAGTTGAATGACAAATACACAACGAATTGCGACCCTCCAATGCAGATGTTGCTGTGACAACACAGCACATTTTGTTAGTGGGTGAATTGAATATGATTGATTCGATTTTTCAAAAATACTTAAGTGACTACTTAAGCCATGTTCGAAATACAAAAGAAAACAATACAACGGCAGTGTATGGGAATTGAAATGAATTGACATATAAATTCGTTTATGTGCAACATTGAAAATCGTATTGTATTGCAATTTCCATACATATCTGTTGAACTCCAGCAGTAGCTGTAGCAGTCTTATACACAGACATGGATAATATCCTAAAAAGGGAGAAATCAAAATAGCCGTAAACTTTATGGAAATAAAACATGAAGCACGTCCGTCTTTCCTGCTCCGTTTACAAATTCTTATTCATGATTTAGAATTTCTGGTTTTTATTTTAATTTTTTTCATTGTGTCTGAATTTTATTCAGCATGACGCCACTATCATGTCAATGATATCAAAACTATGAATTTCAAAATAAAAAAAAATAAGAAAAAAGAAAAATAGCAGTCCAATGGCATTGTACGCTGCGAAATATACTGACTATTTGTCCATTCTTATTAATGGGGATATTTTTGTTTATAAAACTAAGCTTCGGGCAACACTTGGTTTACAATCTTTTTTAAATTATTCCAATATATTTACGCGGCTACAGGATACTTAGCCAAGTGGCATCATCCTTAAGGACTCTTCCACACAGGACAAAATCTAATGAACGATGCAATTTCGATGGAGTTGCTAATGCCTTTAGTCGAGCAATCCGAGGATTCGTGTGCTCCACCTTATATCTGCTTAGTTGTTTTAGCGAAAAAGCATTTGGATGCAAAAATGTTCCGCTTCTAATATTACGAGAACTGTGAAACCTGGTAAGATTTAGAATTTGATGTTTTTGTAGAAATTTTAGGTTCTTCTGACCAAGGATTATATTCAACAAACGGTAGCCATTGAAATACAAAAATGTGAACGGCTGTAGATTCACCACGAGATAGTAACATACAGAACAAATTTTTTTGGGAGCTCTGCCTTCCAACGAGAATTCCGGAGGCACAAAGTACGCGAATCGGTATCGCTCTCAAAATACTCAGTAAGTGTCCTACGTTAATTGGTAATGGATCCAATTCGACACACTTAGATCACCAGGTCCATTGTGATACAACAAGACTCTAATTAATCATTGTTGCCCTGTATCAGATATAGCTTCAAAAGCAGTATATCACATTTTGGGTAGCAGGGCAGTGAAATAGGAGATGTTCTAAACACACCTCTTCAATTTCATCCCCACATCTGCAGTTAGGGCGCGTAGTTCGAACCCCATTTTTATCGTTCCGAACAAATCTAATTATGATAAAACAGCGGTCTTCTAACAAATACCTACAGAGTAACTGAAACTGCTATGAAAAGTTTATCACAAACCTCTTGGTCGGAGACGACTATAAACTGTGTAGGTCCCGTCACGCATGGTTAAAATTATATCACACGGTATGAAAGTTGTAATACTGACTGACCAAAGCATTGTAATGGCGAAATTAAGTAAGTAGGAACAGAGTTCGCATATGTCGATCGATTAACGATCACTTTAAGCTCGATTTGTTTTAATACGTAGTTTCTTGTCTCATATATACATAATTGATGATGCCTGTGTCACATTTACTTTTATTATTTGTTGTTATTATTATTATTGTAGTTGTTGTTTTAATTATTGTTGTTGTTTGTATAAGAAAAAGCATTCAACCATAAAATTTATTTTCAGCATTATTTTTCCGTGCTGGTAAAGGCCACAATAGAGACTGGATATGAAAACTAAATTATATACAGTTGAAATGTCTGCATGTATGTACATTGTATGTGTGTGTATATTAAGATAGAGATGTTCTCTGTGCGTGTGCCTTGTATTATTATTTGTAAAATATCCTTAAGGATCATGCACGTGAATAATATTATTATTGTTGTTGTTGTTTTTATATTGCTCCAATACTTAAAAGGCTTTAAAGTGCAGCTAAATATTGTGAGATTTTAAGCAAAAGAAAAGTAACCAGAGAAGCCTTACTCCATAAAGAATTAAGCGCTACAATCATCTGAAAAGGCCAAAACAATTCCAATCGTTATAATGAGACCAATTGCCATTACTTGAAACCAAAACATTCCTATCAGGAATCCGCCATAGTCTAGTAGATAGTGTGTTAGCTTATGAGATATGAGGCCTCTGTTCAAACCCCAGGCCTGACAACGAAACGAAGTATGAAAGAACAGTTCTTCGGCATATGCCTCTCACCAGATATCTGGCAAAAACACTGAGAGTAAATAAAATTGCCATGAAAAGTTTTTCAAAAAGTCTGTCATTCGGAATCGCTTTAAAAGTGTATAAAATTAGCACACACGACATAAGGGGTGTGAGAACCTAGGTCGTAGTCCTGATGGAAGGATTCTATTTAATCGTATTTATTGTTAAGCCATTATTTTGTCTGCATATTCGTGATAGAAAGAGGCACTTGCTTTTCAGTTGCAGCTGATGAAAGATAACAAGATGTGGAAGTATAAGCAAACGAGACCACTAGCTACATCAATTTCATGTTTTCGTTAGTGATCAATATCAATGTTTTTTACTCGGTGCACCGGTGTAACGCCTCCGTATATCTGTAGCAGGGAGAAGTTGTTCTATAACTGCGTTCTAGTCTTTGTTGCATACGGCTGAGAGAACCAAAATGATGAAAACCAAATAAAGGTTAGGTTAATGGCAGACAGGTTTAACTCGAGAATTATTAGGAGGAATGACGAATCGAATGACTGACAGTTCCATTCTTAATTGCCCCCTAGACAGTACCAGTAAACTCTATGATTTTTAGAATTTCTCGTAACGAGATACTCGCTCAAGAGAAGGACAATTCTATACAGATGTGAGTAAACATATAGTAGAGCAAAAGCTAGGTGAAGTGAAATACTCAGAGCCCATGTGGAAACTCGCAAAACGCTTCCGCAATGCTTTACGTAATTGAAAATTGTGTTGAGTTATTGTTCTATTACATCTTCGAGTGGCCAGCTTACTGTCCGCTATTCTGTTATTGACTTTTTTTGTTCTCATAAGCTTTATACCAGTTAAACTGTAACTTTTCCAACTGAGAGTTTTAAAACAAATGTTTTCTTATGAGCTTTTTTCATTCGGTATTTTTTTTGTTAACGCAATGCATAAAGTTGAACAATTTCTGACATGCGTTAAGTACTTTGACAGCCGTCAGCTGATTTTTGGTTTGTTTTTATTTTCTTACAATTTTTTAGATGTGTACAGGCAAATTTTAAAGTAAGTTTCCTTAAAGTGAGTTTTTATTCATGTTTTACAATTCGTTATTTAATTTAATGAAATGCAAGTTTATATATGTGTTACACCAACAAAGCCTTATCACTTTTTCTTAAGTTATGTGGTGGCCCTGAAAAGAACCGATTGGTTACGATATTTTTATATTGGCTGTTATGTTCTTCTGTTGTTGTTATTGCACCTGAGGTAAAAATATGTAAAACTTATGTCAACATTTTTATAAAATTTTATTCTTCTTACATTTTAAATATGCTCAGTAGTTGGAGTGCTGTTAACATTTTAGTTATCTCGAGTTGCTCGCAGTCCATTCAGGAACTTACGATTTGATGGACACATGTTGCAACTATTGAAGCAACAACAGGAAATCTTGCCGAGTGCAACTTTGATATAAACGTATACCAAAATTTCTTCTGACATTTTGCAGCCAACCTTATAGAACACAGGCTGCTTTTATGATTTTCTCAACCTTCTGGCCATAACTGCCCTAAAGTTGTTAGCCGGATTTCAAACGACAGCAGTAGGATAATCATACCCGCATGAGGCCTCTACCTTCATTCTGTTGAATGCAAACTCATATATTTTGTAGTTCAACGACATGTCTGTCGTGCGTGTGCTGCATGATTTCTATTGATTTTGATAGGATCCTTCTTCATGCATAGCGCCTTAGATTTAGGTTGAGGAAAGCCTTTCTTTTACAAATGATCGTGCGTTCTCAGTCCAAATACATTTAAACAAATGGCATTGCAGATATTATTCCAGCTTCAATACACATTTCTAGGAAACATGAAATTTCTTTTTAGGCCCTTTTGTAAAAATGTTCAGCATTTTTTCTATATCACGTCTGTCTAGGGCGAGTTGGCATTTTTCGGCTGCAATTGTTCATTTTGTCTTGGTATTATTATTGGTGGTAAAGCTATCATTTATGGGTTCAATAATATTTATTGCTCGGAAAGCATATACATTTATGCTGTTTAGAAAATACATATATACGTATATACATATGTATGTATATAGAAATCTATAATGAAAATTTATAACACGAACTTACTCTGCAGGCTACTACTGCATGTTACTGAAAGGGCAGCTTGAGAGGCATTCGAATTTCTTCCTTATTTTGAATGATTCTTCCAAATATCAAAACCTGTTTTATTTGCTGCATACTATTATTGGCACAGACAGCATCATAATGATACGGTACTCGATTATGTCTGATCGGGTGAAATGGTGGGTCGATGCACTTCGGAGAATTGGCTGTAAATACCATTTGACATATATTTATCCCAAATTTGTCTTCTGTTTTCCATCATCCTTTGACACACAAAAAAAGAAGCTCCATTACCACGCCTTCATTAATGTTTTTAATTATATTTTAAGCTAAGTTTACATGCACTTGAATATTGATTTGAATTATCTTTAAAGAGAATTTTCGCTCAATAAATATATTTTTTATGAATTGTTTCGTAATTAAAATTGAATTTAAATTTCACTTATCAGTATCAGATTTAAATATAAATTAATTAAATAAATAAAATAAATAAATAATAATTTAATTTGCAAATACAAAATACAACATAAAACGCATTTAGAAAATGCGAAAGTTTTATGATCATAAAATAAAGCCCAATAATAAACACTTGACAAGTCGAGGACTATCACAGCTAACTTTTTAAGGCCACCTTCTAAAATAAATCCATCTTGAATATTCCGACCCCATGTAGAAACTCTCAGGTCTCAATAAAGCAAGAGTCTATGGCATCCAAAGATGTGCTCAATTCAACTTGGATAGGAGGTACAAAAGACAGGACTTAGCAAATCATCTGTCAGTCAGGCCAACAGTCGAGCACTCGGCTCTTATGAGATTAAGCCGAAGAGAATATGGGACCGGTTGAAGAAGTTGAGTCCGTTAGGTAGGGAAAATAAGGACACTACTGAGCACTGGTGCAGCAGTCTTGAGGATATTTTAGAGAAAAGTCCTACGTAAGATCTTCAGTCCAGTACGAGTTGGCGATGATTTCCGCATGCGATCCAACAATAAGCTTTTTAAGCTGCTCAACGACATGAAACTAAACTCTTGTATGAGCGTATGTGTAGTATATGCACTGTGTCACATATGCCACCTTCTGTTTGTTCCAATTCGAAATATTTGTGCAGGATATTAATAAAACTTAATGCGCAACACATGAGAAGGCTTTTAAGTTCTTTTTTTTTTCATTGTTATTGCAACAATAAGTGGCAATGTGGTTGTATAATATTTTATGATGATTTTCCTTTTCTGAGCGACTTTTTTTTTTGGAAAAATAAAAAAAAAACTAAATCGAGTTGAATGACTGACTGGGTGTTGTGTTTTAAGTGACGTTTTTTTATTGTTTTTGTATTTGTTCGTGTTTTTTTCTTTCTTCCTTTTTGTACAACACAACCACACACAAATTAAAATAAATGCAACAGAATCGATAAAAAATAAAACTAAAAACAACCAGAAATAAACAGAAATTGGTTGCAATCATAACTCAAGATCGGCTTGCTTAGCTTAAAGCGACGGCCCAGCATGAGAGAGGAGGAAAGTGGCCGGACGGCTGTGTGGCTAGCTGGTTAGCGGGCCATTCAAGTCAAAGTGATAGATGGCGTAGGGTGGTCAAAATTGTGTTTTCTACAGAGATTTTTCTTCTTTCTCAGTTTTAGTTTTTGCGGCGGAATTCTGATGGATGCGACATACAAAATCCCTTCACCCTTACATACTATATACTACCAAGCATTATAAGATCCAATATTTTATAACCGATTCAATTTTTAATCCTCCTTTTGTTTTAGTTTTTTGAAAACCAAAAACAAGAAAAAAATATAATTTTTCCGCATGACGGAATGTTTAACATGTAGTCGCCTTTACTGCATGATTTAGAGAGGACAATGACTCCCTTTCATATTGTTATTGTCGGTACGTTTGTACGCTGTTATGTAATTTATTTTGGGATTATTTATTTTAGTTTGGCATAAAACTGACAGTTTGTTTTGTATTTTTAATGAATTTAACAACAGAAATGCAACAGAAAATCAGTGCAAAAACAAAAAAATAAAAAGCAATAAAAACCGCACTAAACTATAAATAATTCCCTTTAAACTGTCATCACCAACTACGAAAACATTCCATCACTGCAGTGCACACATGTCCAACATGATTTGCGACGCTCTTTAAAAGCAAGCAACATTAATCCTTCGAAATAATTTCTTTAGAAAACAGAAAATATTTGTCATACAATTCTTACAGGGAGGCACAACTCGCGTTTTCATATAGAATATGGGAATTACATCGTGCAAGAATTTCATAGGAATTATTGTATTTTCTGCATAGTCGTATCAATAGTGTTGTATCAATCTATGGTAGGTTAGGTTAGGTTAGAGGACGTGTACTTGTCAATTAAGACAAGTACAGTACCCGGAGGTCGAATTGAAGCATTGTACAGCGTCCTAGTTTCTCACACCACTTATGTTGTGTGTGTTAATTTTATACATGAGTGGTGGGGCCTACAGTCGACTCCGAACGACATATTTTTGAGAAACTTTTTCATGGCAATTTTATTTACTCTCAGAGTTTTAGCCTGAAATCTGTTGAGAGGAAGACGCCGAAGAAATACTTTTTGTATTTTGTTTTGTTGTCTGGCCTGGGGCCCGAACCCTGGATTTACGTCTAATAAGCCAACACACTACCTACTAGACTACTGCGACTTCTCCAATCTACGGTATATAATGTCGGTTTTAATCCTGGTGTCCTGACAGCCACTAAGGATAGTGCCGTGCCTAGTATTTGATACGTTCGCAGGCGTTTCTGTCTGATATGCATTGATGCCGCATGGTATCCAATATGTCTTTTAACGATTATTTTCCTCATAGATGAATCTACGTATTGGGGTTGAGGCGATCTGTATTCCGAATAAGTTAAATTTGAGCGTCGTGGATGATTTGAGATTTTGTATACCAGAAACAAGTGCTTTTAAACTGATCCTGTAGTAGGAATAGTGAAGTCTAGAAGAGTATTTAATCAAGATTTTTTGTGATATCACGAACACTAATGAGTGAAAATTCAAACATGAAGAGAGAGTTAAATTCAATTGGCCACATACAGTACGCTCGTGCCGGTCGAGACTGAAGCGAAGAATGAAGAAAAGCTAGGAAAATTGTCCTATATTAAAGAAGAATGGGGCTTATAAGTTATTGTCCTATCATTTAAATAAGCGGGGTATATCGGGTATAAACTTGGGTTACAAGCAGTTTAATAGTTTTAGCAGATAGTTGAGTCTCCTGAATAACGGCTTAATCATTACGGCAAGATTAAGATGCCTCTGTTATATACTGTAGTATATTTTTATCATGATTCCACTCCGTTTGTTATGAGTTACTACTGGAGGATTTTTATTTCTGGATGAAAGTGTTCCGACAAACTTTTTAATTTATTTTACTACTAAAATCCGATTGTAGTGGATTCTGTCAGTCTGGTAATCTACTACGCACAAATTTTTATTAAACAAATGAAAGAAAAAAATTAATTTTAAAATTTTACAAATAATGGCTGCTATTAAAAGCAATTATCTGAATGTGTATTTCAATTTTATTTATCCATTGGATGCCTGCATATGGACAGTAAATACAACATCAATATAAATATGACGCAACAACAGCAAACAATATCGACAAAAATATAAACTAACAGGCAACATTATTTATACCAAGCAACAAGCAACAATAATTAGGTTATTGGGATTAAAACTGTTGCCACGATTTATGGACAACAGCGTCATTGAAAAAAATAAAATAGCAGTAAAAACGTATTGAAAAAAATAACACAAATAAACACGAAATGGCCAAAGATATCAAAATCAAAGTGAAATTGAGAGAGAAAAAGGAAAAAAACACTCACCAGTTAATTAACCCGGATCGTTAATGTTTGAACTTGATGTTGAAAAGCCGGGTAGTTTGCGCCAACCTTTGCGATTCCAAAAACTACGCGCTTTTGATATATTGGGTTGGACATTTAGGACAACGGGACCGGGATCCTCAGCGGCTCTTATTTTGGCACAATTTAAAATACGGCAGCCGCAAGAGGCACGCGTAAAAAATCCCGAAGAACCGACATCGTTAATATGCTGTGATTGCTGATGTTGTTGATGTGGATGTTGCTGTCCTTGAAGAAGATGATGATGGTGGTGTAGGTGTGAGTCATGATGCTGATGGTGCTGATGATGCAAATGCAGTTGTTGTTGTTGCTGATTTGTATTGTGGTGTATTTGAGGTAAATGTTTAATAGTGCACGATGACGTTGTTGCTGACGCTAGTACCGCTGCGGATGATGAGGCTGCAGTTGCAGATGTTGCTGTTGCTGTTGCATTTGTATTATGACTGTTGGCTCTTTGAAATGAACGACAACATTGTGTGGCATAAGCAAAGGCACTTTGTTCACTTTTTGCAGCTGCATTGCCTTCAGCTGCTGCAGTAGTTGTAGTTGACACCTTATTTGAACGTGAACTCATGAGGGCTTTGGTCTTGTGCAGACGCAGTGAACCAATGTAACTAGCACCACTGGAACCACTAAAACCACTATCGAAATCAGCCGCTACACAAGAGGATTGCAAAAGACCAGCACTTATCGTTGCCGCATTGGGTATGGGCGATATAAAGTTATCTGCTGGTCCTCCCACCAGAGCCGTATCACATATTTTATCGGCGGAGGAAGAAGTCAGCCGCAAAGGCTGACCTGAAGCTGTGGTAACACTTACCGCGGGCATTGGTGGTACTTTGGTAGTGGGACTACTATTGTGTGGACTTTCAGGCATAAGCATGGCCTCTACGGACAAATTAAGCTCGCCTAATATCTTATGATGTCTATTTTGTACTCTTCTCAGTTCATCCTCTATCAGAGTTCGGGTCAGTGAGCCAGCCGAATGCGAAGAAGCCCTCTGCTGGTGGGGACTGGTCATGGAATTAGAAGAAGATGATGTAGATGAAGCAGAAATTTCTTCGTAGAAGTTTTCCGGTGTGGAAATATTACTACAGTTAGCTGACGCCAACGCGCCAGCTACATTATGGCTTTGTTGTTGGGTAAGTCTTATTTAATACGATTGCCGGGTAGTTGGTGATACCAACAATTTGTTCTTTTTGACTTTCAAGAGAAGAGCTCTTATGGAATTTGGTGGAGGGAGAATAATATCCTCCTCTTCATTTGCTGCCACTATAAGCTCAGCATGTGGTATGTTGGTATGTTTCATAACGGCACCTGGTTCATAGTACGCATATGAATAGTCGTGTTGTTGTCGTTGTTGCTGGTGCTGCAGTTGCAAAAGTTGTAAAGAGTTTATCTCTGTCCATTGCCCATTCTGATCCTCAATAATGTGATGATGTTGATGATGATGACCCTTAAAAGAGACATGGGTTTCTGGGTCCACACACATTTCAATGGCATCTAAATCAGTTTCCAGTTGTTGTTGGTGTTGTTGCTGCTGTGCTTGCCTGTTGATCTTGCGAAATGTTTTGGCATTCGCATTGGTCATGATGACAGGTGTATTGGTGGGACTTACGGTGGAGGGTAAATTCGGGGTAACGTCTACTGTTACCGTATTCTTTTGAAATGAAATCGTTTGAGGCTGTGGCTGTTGTTGAACAATACTGCCAACATCATCTGGACAATCATTTGTTGTAGATAACGATGGTTGTTGCATATTAGCTGTTGTTGCCGCTGTATTTCGATATTGAGGTGTCGTCGTACATGGTGTTGTTATTGCATTCAGTTGTACATTTTGCTCTTGTTCTTGTCTCAATAAATGACTTTCCTCGTTGTGTTGCTGTTGCTGTTGCTGCAGCCCTGATATCAGTGCCTCAACATTTGTGGTTTGTCCACGTGGTACCAGATGACGTTAATTTTGAGGTAGCTGTTGCTGTTGTGTCGTGTAGTAATTTTGATTCGTTATAATTGCTTGGATTTGTTGTTTCTGTTGTTGCAATTTTGTGTGCTGGTGTTGGTCTTGCAATTTTAAATCCTTTTGCTGTTGCTTGTTTAGATTGCGTTGACTGCGGCCTAAACCCAAACAAGCCTCCAAGGCACATGTTGTTAATTTTAATTGATGACAGTTTTTTCAACTTACAACAACACAAATACTGGGTTTTCTTTCGTTTTTCTCTGTTACAACCTTTTCAATTGCTTAGAGGGTGTATGCAGCGTGATTAAATGCTTCATATTGACCAGAAGATCGTTATCAGTTGATGGCTGTAATTGATAGACTGAAGGAAATGCTTAATCAATGCAGTGTTTAAAAAAACAACTTTTTGAAATCAAATTGTCTGAAACTTAAATATGATCTCTTGTACGGAAAATTAGTTTAATTTTCAAATGTCATCAACCGAAGAGGCGATGGGGGAAACTATTTTATGGTATAAATGCGGGCAATTATATTAGTAGAGTTTAAGAGTTATTGTACCACACATACCACGAGTATATAATATTTGTAGAACCCTCTAATTGCATGCAATAAATATTAAACATTCGTTTTGCTAACACATTTCAACAGATTTCTTGTTATAATTCATGGCAATTAAAATTTTGAAAATTGAAGACAAAATTCAAAATTCTTCGCTGCACTCTTACATACTAAATAAAACGATAGTTGGTTTCCTAAGTTTAAGGAATGAAGCTCTGTTTGGTTTCTAATAAGCATAATACGTTTTCAAAAATCGCTTCAAAACTAATTCCAGACGCCACCAAACATTATGAGGAAAACAAAATTCGATAAATGCCAGTAAATTTGTAGCTCAGCAGTCTCTGAAAATTGGTGCATAATTGATCGCTAATGGCACATAAGAACTGAACTTAAAAACTCTCACGTACAGTGCATGTTGTGCTCTGTAGAGTATCGTAAAGTCTTCCTGCTGTTCCCATAGTGTCTGTTGAAATTTGTGTCTCTTATAAATGAAAGCAGCATTCATTATAAAATATTTGCACAATCAACTAATGAATCACAGCGACTATTAGTCAAGGGACTTACAAATAAATTGTTTAGCAAAATACACAAGGGCGGCTTGGTCGACTTAAGAAATACAGCCAACAAGAGAAACATTCATTATAGGTAGCGTTCCAACTTCAAAGCTTAAAAAAATTTCTGACAGTTCCCTGATTGTCGTTTGAAAAATTGTTTAATTCCGCATTAAACTCTCCGCAAGAAATCGTCTGACTGGGGCTAATTGCATAATCTCAAGCTAAATGTCTACACCATACAATGACTTTTTTGGGATGCATTGGACGCTCTTGGATCTCATGTGGATTTGCATCGTCTCACATTTACCAATTTGGTTATTCATCAGATTTGGTTATTATTCAGAAATGAGCCCCGTCGCTGAATCACGGAATAAATGACAACTAATTCGACAGCCGTAAATAGGAAGTTTTAGATGTAAATGGTGTATAGGCCCTGAAAGCCTCTAGAACTAGGAGATATTTACAGACAGCTAAGATTCGATAAAGATTTCGACCCGTTATTCGTTCTTCAGAGTGTGAGATACAATCACGTTTGCGCTGGTGATGATGTGGCAATCTGATTGTGAACGACAGCCAAGAGCTGTAGATTGCATGATTGTCAAGTGCATTAGTTGGCATACCATTACCGAAAGTAGATCTGCATTGGACAGCATTTGGAGTAGCCATCATGAGGTAGAGATGGTAGATTTAAAAAGAGAAAGATAATTTTCCGCAAAAGGGTTAATACAAGAACGAGAATAACGAATTCCTACGGAAGTAGTGGTGGAATTGGCGACAATTGACCAATTCTTTTGTTAATTCCGCACCAAGTTTTAAGTTGGCATACAGTAAATGTACTAAAGTAAGGACAAACATTTTGTCGAACCAAAAACATAATTTGCTTGTAATTAGGGAAGCGCAATGAAAATAAAATATGTTGGGAACATCTATTGTACGTCAACACAATTTGCAACGACAAAAAAGTTCTAATTAATTTAGCAAAAATAGAGAAATTCCCACCAACAAAATGAAATGGAAATTTGACAAAAACAAAAAGAAAATTTACAAATAAACAACAACAATAACATAAGATACTAACAAGTTGGAGTAACTTTTCATAGTAGCCGCCTTTAAATACGAGTATTTAAATGCGCTTTGCACAGTATTTACTTATTATTGCACAGTATTTACATAAAAAAATTGTTGAAAGTTTTCTGTGGGAGTCGCAATGTTCGTTTGTAATGAATTATTTACATCCTTGTTGTTTTTCTTGTCGTTGTTGTTGTATTTTAAATAGTTGACGTTTATTCAGTTATTCGTTTAACACGCATGTGGCTATACAGCCTCTGGCTGGCAGGATGGCTTGTAAAGTTGTAAAGTTGCTATATGGTGGTGGTATATTTTTGTTTATTGTTGTTTTTGTTGGAGTTTTTGTAAATGTTTATTTTGGCTGAAAACTATGATTCTTTCTGTTGTTGAACGAATCACACAATCGGCGAAAATGTAACGAAAGTATTCAACAACCAACAGCATTTAGCAGTAACAAGAGCAACAACAAAATAGTTGACACTTAATATTTTTGTTATTGTTAATTGCATAGTAACAGAATTCTGCAATGTGGCATAAACGACGCAGCACAACGCATGTCTAAAGGCCATAGAGCGTACTATCGTTAAAACAAATAGTTGTACAAACAGTGTGGGCGTCGGAGATTACATTTTGTTGTATTACATCCGAAAAGAGTTGTAATTTAAATGTAATTTGTTATACTCTGCAAGTACACTGTCATTGTCTCACTCTCGGTCTCTTTTAACTTTTTGTTGCGTATCGAGTTATATGAGGTTTCAACTTTAGCGGTACATTCGCTTCCTCGAACATTAATTAAAAATGTTGAATTTTAAATACGCCACCAAACAAACGCATTTAAAAGAAAAAAGAAGAATGGAGTGCAAGCCTTTTAATGCGCCAATTTCATTGCGTTTGTTTTTTATTCTCTGCCTCCTCTATCTATTGTGTTATAAATGATTGTGGTAGGAAAAACTGTATCAATTGCTCTTGTTGTTGTTGTTAAATAACGCAACAGTGCAGTAACAATATTTGATGCCACAGAAAATATTTAAATTTCTTGGACGATTTATTCCAAAGAGAGTAATAAAGTGGATTTAAGGTGTCAGAGATTCCAGAAGAGAAACATTTCAAATTAAGGGGAATTTATTCGTAAACACTCAATCTTCTTAAACAAATCCCCGCATAGACTTGGCTTCCCATTGTTTACGCAACTAGTCTCTCTAAGGAAAGAGAGACAAAACGAAAATGAAATAAAGAAAATAATAATGAGGATGACCTTTAACATGGAGCGTAGATCGATAGTTGAAGTGTGGAGTTTACAAGCACGAAATTTCTAGGATAGTCAAACTACGAAAAGTGTTTTGCACATATAAGCTACTACTGCTTTGTATCTCAGATGGCCAGACCCCAGTGAATTATATGTTTCAAATGGATTAGAGTTGCTATGTTCAGAAAAACTAATTGTTCAACAATGAGAAATTAACGTGTACATGGGTATTAAGCGAGTCAACTAATCGAAGATAGTCTGGAGGTAATCGGCTAGGTAAACAAAATAAGGCTACCCTCTGCTGGGTTCCATTTTACCATTTACCGAATTCTCGGTAATAGACGAACAGACGAGCTGACGCGAAGAGAAACCCATCTTTGGAATGAAGTGGATATTTGGAACGGTATGCTCAACGAAATTGATGATAAAGATTAAGGATTTGAAGTAATCAAAATTTTATTTGGGAGAATATAATAAGAGGAGTTCTGAGTCATGCATCAGGAGAATAACATCAGTTTTGAGTCATGCATTAAACTATCAAGAAACTACCTGAAGTTGATAACAGATTTGTTGACATGTCAAACGGAGTGTACTTATCTAGAATATTGGTTGTCTCTAGCCCAACATGTAGATTCTATGACGATGAAAATGTATCATCAGAACACATTCTTGAAACCCGTGAGGTATTAACGTATTACAGAAGGTATTGGACAAGGAATTATCATTATTGCCACCGAACAGTATCCAAAAGTTTGTTTGGGTAATAATCTTACGGAGGACTAAGACTCTAAAGTAAAAGGGGGGTTGTACTCCCCCCTTCGTAAGACCATAGTACTAAGGCACTTTTACACGGCAATACCACAATACTACACATATGTATAATGCAGTGCAGACATACATTTATTTAAAGATTTGAGTAAAACATTTGAAAATAATGTACTGAATAAAATTCTATTTGCGTATCTTTGGTAGTGATGAGTATGTCAAGTTTATTCTCATTTGACTTTGCAAAGGTAGTTCCTTGGGAATCCCTTATAAATAGGAACAACGATTTATGCCAGCCACAGCTAGCTTTTTGAGTCGTGAAATTCAACTTTGCTAATTCATTTTGATAGACCGATGCCTTGAAGGGTAGTATGATATGGTTTGGCAATTCGTGTGTTCTACAAATATAAGCACAATAATTAGCTGACAAGCCAACCAGCATTCAATTACAGCTTAAGCTGTGATTAAGAAAGCCTTCACATTAAAGAATGTTTCAAAGGCAAGAAAAATACAATATTTTTGAAATGAGTATCATAAAATCATACTGAAATACGTAATAAGTATACAAAATAAAATATTTTCTTCAATAACAATTTCAAACCAAACAACGATTTCTAATCCATGCTCTTCAACTCATTGTTTTAGCACTAAAAGATGAAAAACAATTGATACTAGATACCAAAATTTTAATTAAATTTTGGAATAAATTTGTATGCTTGGTTTGGCATTTTTACTTTAAAACTCAATAATGATTTGTGGGTGTACAGTATGCAACACAGTTTAATTGTAACAACACATAAGTTTTATGATCCCTTATTAACAAGCAGCAACACATGTTTAGTGCAACACAATAAAATTTAAATTAGAATTCCGTCTCTAATTTATTGATTATTGAAGCTTTAACTGAAATTAAATGCTCTTCCCGCTCTCTGTCCTTCTTTCTGTTCCCTGTAGCAATAATGATTCTGTTTTTAAACCAAATTCCATACAAATTAACATGAGAGGGGTTCGTAATGAAGTTTAAGAAGACATTAAGAGCTTCGTTATTATAACAGGCTGCAGTTGTAATAGGATTTCCATATTTTTGATTATTGTTGTGGTTGTTATACAGTATTTAACATACACATTTAAAATGTAATTATCTGAAGACTCACACAACGGCTCATAGCTTTAGTCTTTCAATGTTTTAATGGGTGACAATGAAGAAACATTCGTGGCCTTAAGCGGACAGCAGAGGACAAACGCAAGAACAATACAGGATAGCGTAGAAGAATCAGTGTTTTGTTAAATACGGGTTGTTAAAGATACAGTCTCATGGCAACTATTGCGTTTCGTATTTCAATTTGTTAGAAATGAGAAGAATTGTAAGGAGAACGGATCGATGTATTGTTGGTCCTTTGCCATTAGTTTCAATCAGTTTAAGTTGAATTTTTTGCAAATTTTAAATCACAATAAAACACTCATTTGATTTAAGCAAGGCAATCATCTTAAACATAACTCACTTAGAAATGGTAGGAATTTCTCCGTTATCCTGAGAATGTCATGAAGGTAGTAATTTTATAACAATCCGTTCTGACTACAAAATCAGTTCTGAAGTTTTCAAGTTCTAGATAATAATTGAGAATGATAATGACGAGTCACCCTTGCTGCTCTTTGTATAATTTGCAAGAAAAAGATGGGTGTTTAGAGCATATAGCATATATGTTCGTGTTTTTTTTTATTAAAGAGGGAACCAAGTAATTTGAACACAGTTCAATACATATTTTAATCAAATAAAGGAAACAAATGTAATGAACAAACAAATTTAAAGAAAAAAAAGAGACATCTGAAACACTCTACCAAGACGACATCTAAGTCTCTAACGGACGGCGTGCAGATACCGACGGACTATTGAGGTTAAGCTTATTTAAATAATAAAAAACGAAAAATATTTTAAATATTGTGGTTAAAAAATTTAAACCATTAAACATTTAGACAATGAGATAAGATTTCGAAGATAAAATAATTAAATTATCACTTTGTCCATACTGCCTTCCATACTATTGATGAACACTCATGATTATGTTAACCATAGACGAAAAGGGATCTTGCAATAAAATATATGAAATCAAATTAAAGGAAAAACTCTTATTAAAATAAAGAACAAGAAAAGAAGATAATATAATATCATGTTGAAAATTATCACAGTGCCAATAATTGTATCGATAGTTTATGCCCGAATAATATTTTAAAATCAGAAAAAGAAATACAAGGAAAATATGAATTGCTGAAGTTGCCAAATATCTCAGATTTTAAACACACCGTTTTACCCAAATCCTGTAAACACTGAATGCTGGAATTATGCATTGAATAATGCACTGAATGTATACCATCATACTAAATTTGAAAACGACTCAAATGGAGTTGAGATTATTAATGCTAACAGGTCACCAATTTATCGCTTATTTTACTAACTGTTGATGAGCAAATTCTTAGACACTTAAAAGGTTTTAAGCTATATTTTCTATAAAATTAGAAAAAGTGGAAATATTTTGGCGTTTAGCGCTACATTAGTAAAATTCTTGTTTATGCTGAAATCCGTAAGAATCTGACAACCTAATTGAGAGTAGCTTTAATACTCCATAATCTTATCTCTTTTAAAGAGTTGAAAACAAGGAAAATATTTTTAATTTTCTTTTAATCCCTTTTTGATTTTAATATTCAATTTTCCATATAATTGTATAGACGCCACTTAACATTTATAATTTATGACATTTGCATGGGCTCAGACCAATCAATTGGCTTTTAATCGAAAAAAAGTCGACTTTTATTTTCCACAATGTCAACAGTAAGAATGCAAAAACAAATCGACATTAAATCCGTTCGTAAGTTTAACTATCAGTTTAATGGCAATATTTTTTATCGTGCCGCAATCAACTGATTTTATTCGATTGAAACGATTATATTTGTCAGTGGTCTGTGCAAAACATATGCAAAATAGACGACTATTTGATTGTTTGCTTTGGCATTTATTGAGGCACTATAATGTATTGCGTGTGGATTGCTCGGTCACTCATGTTGTACTAACACGTACAATTGATTGGATTTAAAATTTTCAAGGATTAAATATTCATAAGGATTTATGAACTGAGTAAAAGTTTAATGAAAGGAATTAAGCAGCGGTAGAAAAAACGATTTACTACAGTGCAGGCATAAAGTAATCTTACACTTCAAACAAGTGTTATAATTATAAATAGGTTACCTTTTTTCTTTGGCATTCTATTAACATGTCCATATATCCATGTTATGCTATGTTATGTTATAACACTTCATAAGTCTAGTTTATGCTTTCCGTTCAACAATATTATAAACGATGTGTATGCAGTACTGAAGAAGAGAAAGTTCTCCTTATCTGCACTATGCTACTAAATAAAAACGAAAAAAATTTGTTTTTTTTATCAATTTGTTCCTGTTTTGTTGGTTTGTTGCAAAATTTTCAAAAAAATATGGATTACTTTAAGCATAGGATCAGCAAAATCCTACAATAAAAATTATTTATATATGTATTGGCAATAATCATGAGGTTATGGTTACGGAAACATTGGATCATGTTTTATGCCTCTCCTTCTCTACAGGTACGTAGACTGAGTATCTGGGGATAGTGTTCACAAACGCCTTTTTAGAGCGATATTGACGTTCGTTCGAGACACCAAATATTTATAATATTTTCATTAAACTAATGATGTGAACCAATGAATCAAATTCATACTCACTGAATACATTTTTAACCCGAAAATAGCCACAATAGCCTTTGCCATTGAAGGTCTATCTGGACAGCCTTTTTAATATAGAAACAAATTCATAAATCCAAATAATTAAGTCTAATATTAGATTTCATTTTATAGAGCGTTTGCCACTTAATTTTCGTCTAATTTTGACCTTTAAATAACAAAGACTATCACATAAATTTTGGTAATAAAAAACAACAAAAGAAAGGTAAAAATACGTGAAACCAACAGCTAAAAATTATTATTAACCACCAACTGGTGTTTTGGCAATTTGTTTTCGAAACCGAATTCAAAGAAACCAAACGAAAAAAAGACGAAAAAATTCAATTAAATTTCAAATATTACTGCGATAATGTAGTGGCAGTCAGTAACATGGGTTCACATTGAGCTCTAGAGTAACCAAAATTTTAATGAAAACTTTGAAATGCGTTGCATTTTAAACTGGATTTTATTTCAACAATTTAAATGAAAATTTCATCCGCCCATAAATTCAAAGTTTTTATGGCTTACCGCCCCCAAATAATCACAAGTCTTTAAAGCCGTTTTGTAGCATATTTATGTATATGTATATTATGTATATTTTATGTTACTATTATTGTTAACGTTACGGTTGAAGGTTTTTTTTTAATGAAATGCAATGAAAATAAACAAGAATTTAAAAATCGGTTTTAAAACGAAACTCTTTTCTGCAGGCTAGATACCTATACTTTTTTGTTGCATTTTAATTTCACATGTGAGTGAAATTGCGAGCGATAGGCGAACAAAAAAAGGTGACCAACAACAACACGATTTTAGTTTTATTGTGTAGAGGTGAAAACATGCTTTGTGTATCGACTAGTTGGGCAGTTACAACAAAAAATGTTGGTGTTCGTAAAACAATATGGAAATTATCAAACGACAAAAAAAAAATAGGAGAAAATTGTGGACACACATGCTCCTTTTTAGTCGTTAAGCCAACAGATAGATAGAAAGGATGACAATACGCCACACCGAGAAGGCCATAGTATTCCATTGTGGGATATAATGATCGTAGTTACTCTAAAACAAGAGTACTGTATGAAATTACAAGGTACCGAATCCATGCCCAATCACCTAAGCGATTCAATAAAAATGGTGGGTGCAGTCCAAGAGGACTAACACATGTTAAAGTGAGCACAGGCTGTTGCGCTTATTAATCGTTTGCTAGTAAAACATTTAGTTTAAATAATGAAAAGTTTAAGCACAAATTTAATTGTCCGCACTCCATATTAATCTATTGCAGTACTCTCTATTCTCAAAAGATATTTCAGCATCATGTCTCCTTTAATTTCTCTCTTTATAGTATCCGGCCTATGTTTGTTTTTCTGTTTTATTTTTCTTGTTGTAATTGTTATTGTTGGCGTTTTTTTGTCGTTATAGTTCTAGCTTTGAATTGTAAATTGTAGGTGTAAATAATGACAGCATAAATGAACAGGTAAATTGTTTATGATATTCATTATTAAAGCAAAAATGGCAACAACAGTTAGTTATACTATTCAATAATAACATTTTAAAACACAATAACAACAATATGTTGTTACAAAAATTAGAAAGAAGAAAAAAACTTAAATGAAGTGTGTAAAAAACACGAGGGATTTATTGGCAAAATATTTAAGATAAATTATTTACAGCAACAAAAAACAGGGACAAAAACGAATTTTAAATTTTTAATGAATTATTCGTTTAAAGAAAAAATAAAAAATTAAGAATTTTTTAAATAATTTTCCATTCAATAATTAGGATACGAAGGTGTTCCTGCATTTAAACCAAACAGATCTGCTTTCAATAGGTGTATGACATAAATGGAGGCTATTAAAGGCCAATGGAATTAACATTAATGCAGCAATGGTTTAATTCCACACTGAATTATTGGATTTTTATCGATTTAATCAACATATCCAAATATAGGAGTTCTGCATATATCAAAGGCAGTGCTTGTTTAACCAAATAAGTATTAAAATAGATATGTATTGTTACAAAAGCAAATTAAACACTAAACACTCAAGTATTTATTTTGTTCGGTCAGATCTACATCATTAAATTAATATTGTATTTAAAATTATCTAATTAATAATCTATTCTAATCTAATCTATTTCTAAATTAATCATTCCTTTAAATCATTATTTGTAAATTAATTTACTCCTTTAAATACCGTATCGGTTATTGTGGAATTCCTTTTTTTGCTCTTTCTTACTTTTTCACATTCCTAACTGTTCTTATTTACTTAAACTTTTGAAGCTAAATTCTACCAAACTGTAAGCATAAAGATCATTCTATTTAAAACATTAAAGAAGAACAGTTCGCAGTTAATACAAAAATTATCAGTGTTTAATTTTTTGAAAGTGTTTAACATCTAGTGAAACATATTTCATAACAAATATTTAAAAATAACAACAACAAAACAACAAAGAACTTAATGTGTAAATAATTACAAAAACAAAAAATCAAAGAAATTATAAAATTTAGAAAACACAAGGATTCAATTACACAAACAACACTGAATAGACTTTGAAAAAAAGAAGCAAAAGGAGTCATCTCGAATGCCCAAATTTTGTGTATGGTTTGTCTGAAAATACCGAATGACTACACGATGTTTGAACATGCTTTCGATCCTGGATTTACAACGGATAAATCCTTTTATGATGATGGCTTACACCTGCCAGGAAACTTGATTGGAATTTTCCTACTAATGCATCATGATCGTGCAATAAAGTTGGATGTGGAATCCTTTCCTCCCTTTCACTACCAGATTATTTTAGTACTTTTCAGGTTTAAATATGGGCTATAAAAATGCCATCGAATTCCGTATCGCAGTATATTTATGGACAATAAAAGGGTCATTGGATCGCTAGAAAATGGGTACACCTCATCTAAGATTGTCCACGAATGCCGGGTGTTTCTTAAGAATATAGTGAGACATTTACGAGACATCGACATTTACCATAATTTGGATTCCTGGACACGGAGACAACGAAGGCAACAACAAAGTCAAAAAAGTTTGGCAAAAGTTGGCACAACAGAAAATCAATTGAATTTTTACATAAGATTCGCGTTCCTGTGTAGGAAACATCATTACTAAACTTGATTTATTGGCAATGATAAAGTGCGGTAATGAACCCACTTGTAGAGACACCAGGTAGATTTGGCTCGACAAGGATACATGTAGAACAACATTTTTATTAAACCTATCAAGATTCCACCTGAGGAACTTCGATTACCCGAGATACCCGCCGTTAACATCTTGGAATGCTAATACAGATTATGTTTTAAGATCATATACTCACATACAGTTTAAAATGATATCTTTGATTTGCTTATTTGCTTTATTACAATAGATACTTCTTTATACATGTATAGTCACCGAAAAAAGTCTACATACACCGTTGTACATACACAACTTTTTATACACAGCTTTTTTATTTTGATAAAAATCACCGGGAAAAAGAGTCTTCACACAGCGCTGTATGTAGACTTTATTCTTTGACTGTATGTGCATATGAAATTGAAAATATTTTATAAATATTTGTTTGTTTTTTTATATCTCTTTATAGAGCCACACCAATTTATGCAATCAAAGTGGAAAGAACAATCAATCGTGTGGCCGGTCCATGGCGCTTGAAAGAAAAATCGTGCCATGTCTATCGATAACATATCAACGGCAATTCCTGTCCTGCTGAAATGGTATCATTCATTCTTATTAATAAAGAGAATACCAATGGTTATGCACAAAATGGTACATATAATGGAGATCTTATGCCATGGACATGGACAGAGTAAGTCAGTAAATGGATGACAATAATTATCATACAAACAATAATATGAGATGCTCAACAACTGCAACAGTTACAGCAGCAGCAATTAAGCCAGCAACAGCAACAATACCAGCAGCAACAAAACGAAGAAGATGATCCGAAGAAGATATTATACCGTGGCATACACAATCAAGAAAAACCTGAAGTAGACTGAATTTAATTTTAAGACGGCCTAACATTGTCGAAAACATTTGAAAAAAAAAATACATAAAAAACACAGAAAATTCAAACCATTTCTGTAACTTTAGCATAAAGCCAAAGAAAAAATAGTCTACATACAGTGGACAGCAAAAGTCTGACTACACCGAATACATTTTAGCAATGTCATGAATTTTAACCAACAATTTAACCATGTTTAACCGTTTCTGGAGATCGAACTCTTCATTTCTTTTTCCTCCATTCTAACGTACATTCTTGCGAACTAAAATTATATATTTTGTCTCGTCTAAAGACACACACATTATTTCAAATTGTTAAAATATATTGGGGTACTAAGACTTTTGCTCTCTATTGTAAGTACACCACTTACGTAGAATTTTTTCTTTGACTGTACATTGTAAGAAGGATATCTTTTTAAAATGCATTTAATTGCTTTCTTAAAATATTTTGTTTTTTATATATACGATATACAGTCACATACAGCGGTGTATGTAGACTTTTTTCCTGCTAATTTTTTTGTAGTTTTCTAATAATTTCTATATTATATTTTCTTTTTTATATTCCTTTTTTGTCTTCAAACATTCTTAATTATAACTGCCTTAAAAAATGCTAGAACACCTTATTTAATTTGATAAAAATCACCGGGAAAAAGTCTACATA
Source organism: Sarcophaga carnaria (assembly GCA_958299815.1). Lineage (NCBI taxonomy): Eukaryota > Metazoa > Arthropoda > Insecta > Diptera > Sarcophagidae > Sarcophaga > Sarcophaga carnaria. The sequence goes on from OY283149.1 coordinate 94,515,738, forward strand.
GAATGTTGTATGAAGACTTTTTTCTTTGACTGTAGTATCTTTATTTTTAATTAAAGAGTTTTATATGTGAATGTGAACACTTGTAAAATTTAACCATTCATAACCAATAATGAATGAATACAGTGGACAACAAAGGTCTTAGTACTCCAATACAATTTTAGAACATTCATAAATTTTAACCAGCAGTTTGTATAAAACAGTCTCTCTTATTAACTATTTCCTTAAAAAATTGCAAACTGCCCACGCCTAATGCCGATACTCGTTATAGTACCACCACCATGTTTAACGGTTTCTCGAGATTGATCTCGACATTTCTTTTCTACCTCGTTGCTGAATGAAGTACATCCGTGCAAGTTAAAATGGCATATTTTGAACGGTCAAAAGACGTATTTCGACTCATCTAAAGACACACACATTATTTCAAATTGTAAAAAATATATTGGGGTAGTAAGACTTTTGTGCTACACTGTAAGTACACCACTGTACGTAGACATTTTTCTTTGACTGAAAGGAGAATATCTTTTGTAAATGCATTTGATTGCGTTGATTTGTTTTTTAAATATACGATATACAGTCATAGAAAAAAGTCTACATACAGCGGTGCACGAATACAGCGGTGTATGTAGACTTTTTTGCTAAAAAATTTTTTTGTAGTTTTCTAATAATTTCTATGTTATATTTTCTTTTTTATATTCCTTTTTTGTCTTCAAATACTCTTAATTGTAACTGCCTTAAAAACCACTAGAACACCTTTTTCAATTTGATAAAAATCATTAGGAAAAAAGACTACAAAGAGTGATGTATGAAGACTTTTCTCTTTGACTGTAATATCCTTATTTTTAATTAAAGAGTTTTATATGTGAATGTGAACACTTGTAAAATTTAACCATTCATAGCCAATAATGGTTAAAAAAAATATACATACAGTGGACAGCAACAATTTTAACCAGCAGTTTGGATAAAACAGTTTCTCTTATTAACTATTTCCATAATAAATTGCAAACTGCCCACGCCTAGTGCCGATACTCATTATAGTACCACTAGCATGTTTAACCGTTTCTTGACATCGAGCTCGGTATTTCTTTTCTACCTCCATGCTGAATGAAGTACATTCGTGCGAGTTAAAATGACATATTTTGAACGGTCAAAAGACACACATCATTCGATAGGCTGTAGTATGGAGAAAGAAAAATATGGAACCCAATCCGCAAAAATTGCATGAAACATTTAAGCATGGACGTGGAAGTTCAATACTGTGACACCAGGTATGGACAGTTTACAATTTATTGAGGAAACATTAGAAGGAACAAATTCACCCCCAATCATACTGCTCCTAATGTGAAGATTTGATTTGCCCACCTAAGTCACCACACGCTTAATACTCTTGCACAAAGTCCTGATATGACTATGAAGAGAGTATTTAAAAGATCATTGGAAGGAACGCTTACGTAGCCGCTAAACCTCAACCGAAAGTCAACCGAAAAACATGCTCATGGAAGTGCATGGCGGCAAATATCACCAGAAAACATTAAACAAAGCTGGTGCATTCAATTTCAAATGGGTTAAATGGACGGCTTAACGGATATCCTAGTAAAGATATGAGACAGCATTTTCATATGTTAGTCCTTTGAATCTTTAATTTACTCTGAGTTATTCTTCTTAGAGGTACCTACACTTTTGCGGTGCAAAAACATGAAGGCATCAGAAATTTTTCTTTATTTTTCTTTTGTTTTGTGGAAACCGTTAAAAAAAAATTTTGTTTTATAATAAAATAGAAATAAGTTAATAAAACAAATATAAAAACTTCAAGTTTTTGTACAAACTGTTGGTTAAAATTCATGAAATTGTCCAAAAAAATATTGGAGTACTAAGACTTTTGCTACCCACTGTATATATTGTATTACTAATACTTTTTTAATTTGTTATTTGTTAAAAAATTAATTTATAAATAAATAATAAAAAAAATTATCGAAAAGTAAAAAAACATTAATAATATAATAATATTGTTATTTGTTATATACATACTAATATAATTGTTATTTATTATACAATTTATAAATAAATATGAATAAAATGTTTATAAAAATAAAAAAATGCATTGTTTCACTCTTAACTACTGTAATAACCTCAGCCATCAGCTATCGCCTAATAGATGGCACTTCCTTCATATACCATATTCCTCAATAAGTTTACTCGTTTACTTTACTTTACTTTTTACACTTCTTGCACACCCTGTATATTATGAGTTGTGCAAGTTTTATGACGATTTTACCAAACAGGGATTATTACCAGGCAATCAGAATAATTAGATGAATGACGACAAAAAGAGAGAAAGACAGAATTTAAATATTTTTCTGTTTGTTCATTGGTCGATCCCAAATAACTGTTTCTAAAAAAACGAGAATACCCTACCATATGCAATTTTTGCAGCCTACTTGTTATGTGTCAATTATTTAGATCTCTGGCGACTTTTTACAATTTCTTGTCTCCTATTCTTGCAACGATTTCAGACGAAATTCATATGAACAAACATAATTTGAGCAATTGAGTGTTTTTCGTAAAACTAGAAAGCCAAGCGATAACTTATCATAATAAAAACAAAGCTGTCAGGTCACTTAACAACTGAAGAAGACATACAAAATATACATAAAATCTACTCTACTGAAAGTTATGACTCAAATGACAAGGAATTTATGAACAAAAAATTATTGATTAAGGAATTAAAGAAGTTTAAGGAGACTGGAAGTGTTGTAGATGTCGTTAGGTCTTCATAATATCGCAATATGCATACGTGTTGACGAAAATTATTATTAGCTACAGCCTGACTGTATCCACTCGAATTTATTGATTTGATTTAGTTTAGCAGGTAGCTTACCGTTCATAGCAAGTTCTCTTAGTGCACTATATGGCCCATTTTATTACTCAGTGTAGAGGTAAGCCCCCTTGTTATGATTCGTTAGTGGTGGTTTTAAACCACCCCAAGCTCCGTATGAAAGCGGCCGGTTCTCTTAGTGGCATGTTCATCAACACGTCCAGATCTTCAAATGCTCTGTCGGTCTGAAAACTGATGACGTCTGTTTTAAAGAGCATGTCACTCCCATGAAAGATGTTGTACCGATTGATTTGAAAATGAATAATCAGAACGAGTTTTAAGGCATATATGATCAGTTGAATGAATTAAATCACGATTGTTTTTCAATCATCGGTTTCAGTTCTCCTGTTGTGTACATACATATGTATAACCATCCAAGACGATAAGAAGACGACTGAATAAAAGAACTTACGTAGGTTGATCAAAAAATATTAAATCTTGTCTAGCGATGACATCTTGGAAAAACACATTTTGGAGCTAAGAGTCAAAGTTTTTCTTATTCAGATTTGATGGAAAACATTATGTCCTCCATTACGTCTAGAGCATCACCCATACATACACCCATAAAACGATTAGGAGTGCTTAAAGTGTGAAAATAATGTCCACTAGACGCTGAGGCAAATATTATTATATTGTTTTGTGCATATGTATTTTAAAATAAATAAAAAAAATTACGCCTCTGCTTCGTGTTAAGTTAAGTTAAGTTAAGTTTGCCTTCTGTTATTTTGCAATTTGACACATAACAAGTAGGAGGCCAAAATTGCATATGGTAGGGTACTCACATCACATTTTTAGAGACAGTTATTTGGGACCGACCAATGAACAATCAGAAAAATATTTAAATTCTGTCTTTCTCTCTTTTTGTCGTCATTCATCTAATTATTCTGATTGCCTGGTAATAATCCCTGTTTGGGTAAATCGTCATAAAACTTGCACAACTCATAATATACAGGGTGTGCAAGAAGTGTAAAAAGTAAAGTAAAGTAAACGAGTAAACTTATTGAGGAATATGGTATATGAAGGAAGTGCCATCTATTAGGCGATAGCTGATGGCTGAGGTTATTACAGTAGTTAAGAGTGAAACAATGCATTTTTTTATTTTTATAAACATTTTATTCATATTTATTTATAAATTGTATAATAAATAACAATTATATTAGTATGTATATAACAAATAACAATATTATTATATTATTAATGTTTTTTTACTTTTCGATAATTTTTTTTATTATTTATTTATAAATTAATTTTTTAACAAATAACAAATTAAAAAAGTATTAGTAATACAATATATACAGTGGGTAGCAAAAGTCTTAGTACTCCAATATTTTTTTGGACAATTTCATGAATTTTAACCAACAGTTTGTACAAAAACTTGAAGTTTTTATATTTGTTTTATTAACTTATTTCTATTTTATTATAAAACAAAATTTTTTTTAACGGTTTCCACAAAACAAAAGAAAAATAAAGAAAAATTTCTGATGCCTTCATGTTTTTGCACCGCAAAAGTGTAGGTACCTCTAAGAAGAATAACTCAGAGTAAATTAAAGATTCAAAGGACTAACATATGAAAATGCTGTCTCATATCTTTACTAGGATATCCGTTAAGCCGTCCATTTAACCCATTTGAAATTGAATGCACCAGCTTTGTTTAATGTTTTCTGGTGATATTTGCCGCCATGCACTTCCATGAGCATGTTTTTCGGTTGACTTTCGGTTGAGGTTTAGCGGCTACGTAAGCGTTCCTTCCAATGATCTTTTAAATACTCTCTTCATAGTCATATCAGGACTTTGTGCAAGAGTATTAAGCGTGTGGTGACTTAGGTGGGCAAATCAAATCTTCACATTAGGAGCAGTATGATTGGGGGTGAATTTGTTCCTTCTAATGTTTCCTCAATAAATTGTAAACTGTCCATACCTGGTGTCACAGTATTGAACTTCCACGTCCATGCTTAAATGTTTCATGCAATTTTTGCGGATTGGGTTCCATATTTTTCTTTCTCCATACTACAGCCTATCGAATGATGTGTGTCTTTTGACCGTTCAAAATATGTCATTTTAACTCGCACGAATGTACTTCATTCAGCATGGAGGTAGAAAAGAAATACCGAGCTCGATGTCAAGAAACGGTTAAACATGCTAGTGGTACTATAATGAGTATCGGCACTAGGCGTGGGCAGTTTGCAATTTATTATGGAAATAGTTAATAAGAGAAACTGTTTTATCCAAACTGCTGGTTAAAATTGTTGCTGTCCACTGTATGTATATTTTTTTTAACCATTATTGGCTATGAATGGTTAAATTTTACAAGTGTTCACATTCACATATAAAACTCTTTAATTAAAAATAAGGATATTACAGTCAAAGAGAAAAGTCTTCATACATCACTCTTTGTAGTCTTTTTTCCTAATGATTTTTATCAAATTGAAAAAGGTGTTCTAGTGGTTTTTAAGGCAGTTACAATTAAGAGTATTTGAAGACAAAAAAGGAATATAAAAAAGAAAATATAACATAGAAATTATTAGAAAACTACAAAAAAATTTTGTAGCAAAAAAGTCTACATACACCGCTGTATTCGTGCACCGCTGTATGTAGACTTTTTTCTATGACTGTATATCGTATATTTAAAAAACAAATCAACGCAATCAAATGCATTTACAAAAGATATTCTCCTTTCAGACAAAGAAAAATGTCTACGTACAGTGGTGTACTTACAGTGTAGCACAAAAGTCTTACTACCCCAATATATTTTTTACAATTTGAAATAATGTGTGTGTCTTTAGATGAGTCAAAATACGTCTTTTGACCGTTCAAAATATGCCATTTTAACTTGCACGGATGTACTTCATTCAGCAACGAGGTAGAAAAGAAATGTCGAGATCAATCTCGAGAAACCGTTAAACATGGTGGTGGTACTATAACGAGTATCGGCATTAGGCGTGGGCAGTTTGCAATTTTTTAAGGAAATAGTTAATAAGAGAGACTGTTTTATACAAACTGCTGGTTAAAATTTATGAATGTTCTAAAATTGTATTGGAGTACTAAGACCTTTGTTGTCCACTGTATTCATTCATTATTGGTTATGAATGGTTAAATTTTACAAGTGTTCACATTCACATATAAAACTCTTTAATTAAAAATAAAGATACTACAGTCAAAGCAAAAAGTCTTCATACAACATTCTATGTAGACTTTTTCCCGGTGATTTTTTATCAAATTAAATAAGGTGTTCTAGCATTTTTTAAGGCAGTTATAATTAAGAATGTTTGAAGACAAAAAAGGAATATAAAAAAGAAAATATAACATAGAAATTATTAGAAAACTACAAAAAAATTAGCAGGAAAAAAGTCTACATACACCGCTGTATGTGACTGTATATCGTATATATAAAAAACAAAATATTTTAAGAATGCAATTAAATGCATTTTAAAAAGATATCCTTCTTACAATGTACAGTCAAAGAAAAACTTCTACGTAAGTGGTGTACTTACAATAGAGAGCAAAAGTCTTAGTACCCCAATATATTTTAACAATTTGAAATAATGTGTGTGTCTTTAGACGAGACAAAATATATAATTTTAGTTCGCAAGAATGTACGTTAGAATGGAGGAAAAAGAAATGAAGAGTTCGATCTCCAGAAACGGTTAAACATGGTTAAATTGTTGGTTAAAATTCATGACATTGCTAAAATGTATTCGGTGTAGTCAGACTTTTGCTGTCCACTGTATGTAGACTATTTTTTCTTTGGCTTTATGCTAAAGTTACAGAAATGGTTTGAATTTTCTGTGTTTTTTATGTATTTTTTTTTTCAAATGTTTTCGACAATGTTAGGCCGTCTTAAAATTAAATTCAGTCTACTTCAGGTTTTTCTTGATTGTGTATGCCACGGTATAATATCTTCTTCGTATCATCTTCTTCGTTTTGTTGCTGCTGGTATTGTTGCTGTTGCTGGCTTAATTGCTGCTGCTGTAACTGTTGCAGTTGTTGAGCATCTCATATTATTGTTTGTATGATAATTATTGTCATCCATTTACTGACTTACTCTGTCCATGTCCATGGCATAAGATCTCCATTATATGTACCATTTTGTGCATAACCATTGGTATTCTCTTTATTAATAAGAATGAATGATACCATTTCAGCAGGACAGGAATTGCCGTTGATATGTTATCGATAGACATGGCACGATTTTTCTTTCAAGCGCCATGGACCGGCCACACGATTGATTGTTCTTTCCACTTTGATTGCATAAATTGGTGTGGCTCTATAAAGAGATATAAAAAAACAAACAAATATTTATAAAATATTTTCAATTTCATATGCACATACAGTCCAAGAATAAAGTCTACATACAGCGCTGTGTGAAGACTCTTTTTCCCGGTGATTTTTATCAAAATAAAAAAGCTGTGTATAAAAAGTTGTGTATGTACAACGGTGTATGTAGACTTTTTTCGGTGACTATACATGTATAAAGAAGTATCTATTGTAATAAAGCAAATAAGCAAATCAAAGATATCATTTTAAACTGTATGTGAGTATATGATCTTAAAACATAATCTGTATTAGCATTCCAAGATGTTAACGGCGGATATCTCGGGTAATCGATTTCTGGTCTTTAGGTCTGAATAGTAGACAATGGCTCGTCTATCAATATAGTATGTATTCACACGTTCACTTACATCCAAAATATTCTTCCTGGTACTGGCCCTTATATGATAATTGTTCCATTCAATTCAACATATATTTTCATATCACATATTGCCAGCGCAGACATGTCTAATTGTATCGTTTAATTAGTGTAATTCTTAGAGACCAGATAGGATATTAATGATGTTCACTAGTATTTTGGAGGGGAGGTTTGAAATGGTCATTGAATGAAATGTCTTTGGCTAGATGTTTGTTTTTCTTAAATTGGCGCCTATAATTCAGCAGATTGCTCACTAAGACTTATTTTCATCGATATACCTGATAGAATTTCAATTTGTGAGATGCAGTTTAAATGATTCAAAGGATTTGTGATTTAGACATTGAAATCAAAGCAACAGGAAAAAAATCGTTAAAATGATAAATGAAGGATTTTTATCAATCTTACGCTTTCAAATTCAGTATGAGCAGCAATTCTAAATGTTTGCAAGAAGTAGAGACTAATGCTCCTATTGTTACGAACTGAGATGACTACTGTATCCTTAAATTATTATAAAATATGCCAGTTTTTTTTTGGCAAATTCTAAACCAAGTATTAGCCTTTGTCAGCTACGAGCGTTTTTCTTAACTACTGAGTATTTAACTAACCTTGACAATTTTTTTCGTGTTTATTAAACTCCACTAAAACGTGTTTCTCACGTTGAATTCAATGGAACATGTTGATGATATACTTCAGTGGCAAATCAATGTATTTCAGGTGCACTTTTAATCTCTAATTCTCATAGAAAAGCAAAAACTTTCCTTAGAGTTCATTAACAAAAACCGTAGTACCTTGGCAAACCAAAGAATTTCAAGAAATATTTTTAGCACTCTAAGAACATTAAAGACATGAAGCAAAAAAGAAATCTTTTTTCAATTGAATGAAAAATTGCTTCCATTTATAATGCATTGTTCGGTACACGATAATTAAATGAAACGAACATGTTTTCTTTAAAATGAAAACCTAAGGAAACATCATCAACATCGTCTTTGAAATCGGCAACTCCCAATTGGCAACATTAAATAACTGGCTTTAGACTCTTCGTTTATTTTGAATTCTTATTAATCGTGGCAATTGGAAAAACATTTTTTGAAATAAAATATCACAAAAAGAAAAAAGTAAAAATAATTCCGAAAATATTTATTTTTACTTACGAGCGTGGATTATCAAATAATCACTAAAAACAGATCACACGCCTCATAAAATCATTCCTCTCTTTTTGTTTTTTTTTATTGTGACTGTTGCTGTTGTAGTGGTTCTTGTAACACCTCTTGAGTAGGGAGAGAAGACAAATGGAACAGACAGACAGAAATATACACGTTGGAGCTGTATAATCCCAGAGGAGTATGAAAATCATGGAACGGCATGTGCAAACACAAGAAAATGTTCGTAAACGATTGCGTTCAAGTACAAATACGTGTATTGTGATGTGTATGTGGATATAGAGTTTTGACAATTGAGAGTAAAAATATAGCAGAGAAGTGGAAATAAATTATTTAGAAAATGCATACACTCTCTAGAAGAAATTAGCAAATTTTCTAGGAAGGAAAACAGTGCTACAGATGTTTTGTCTCATATTTCGAAATACGGGGTAAATTTTTTATTACAGATGATAATATTTCGGTCATCTACGTACGTATGAGATAACAGAATTATTCGCTTTGATAATGATATATTTACACCTATTACGCTTTTTCAAAAAATGAGCTAAAAGTCTTCCAGCCTTTAATAAACATGTTTAAATCCTTTTTTTGAGATTCGATTAAAAAGTATTTTTTTTTCTAAAAAAAAATATATATATATTTATCTTAATTTTTTGTTAGAAAATTTTAACCATTTTCATAAAACTTTTATCACACAACTTGTAGTTTTATGTAAGAAATAAAACTGTATAAATAGTTTGGGATTAGCTATTATACTTTCAGAGCAGCCCATATATCCTTTTTTAAGATTTTTAAAAATTTAATTATTAATAATATTATTAATATTAATTAATTAATTAATAAATTAATATATAATATTAAATTAAAGAAAATATATTTAAATAATGATGCTTATGGTTTTATGTTCCTTTTTGGTATATTTTCATCTCAAATTAATGTTTTTTAGCAACAGAATTCAAAAACTTTTTAGTTTTATTGTGGAAAATGGAAATTACCTCCAGCGATTTTAATTGAAATTTGATACTTAATGATGGAATACTTACAGTGATTGTTAGGGAAATTAATTTAAGGATATTTATATAAATCAAGCTTCATAACGAGATTTACGGGGTAATGCTTGGTATTGATTTGTGTTTTCTTTCCTTTTGTTTTGTTTTATCACCTTTTCAACTCATATTTAATTTTGTCGCTGCAGATTAGTAACTAATTGAATTTGATGGTCGTTATAAATTTCGTGGTCCACCGAAGTCGAATTGGGAGTTTTAGATTCAACTATATGCTACGTGCGTAGCAACTACTTACAGTAGTATTTGGGGAAACTCGTATCCGGGAAACCAGAGAGGAATCAAAGAGAGACAATTGTTATTGACAAAATCGATGTTCTATTGCAACATTAAACTTTTTTACCTCACATGACGTTGACAACAAGTATTTCTAACGAATCACAAGAATGGTTTGTACCATCAGGTTTCAGCCAGCCCCCAACTGAGAGTGTTACTAATGAGAGTAACAATAAGCTGTCCTATCTAAGCAATTGGAAACTTATAAATCGCCCCAAAACAGGATTTCTAGACGTCGAATTATTACCATTTAGAAAGAAATAAAACCATGCTGACATGAAGTGCTTGATTTTTATGTAAAAATGTACGCTGCAATGTACATCATGTCGAAAATTTTGGCGCAAATTTCATAACAGTGATAATAAAATGTAATAATAGTAAATAAATAGTTGTATTAAAATGAATTAAAATATTACGGTTAATTGTATTGAACTTTATGGCCACTAGCTCAGTTGTCTGCTTTATTAAAATGTCAGAGGGAAGCCAATTGTGTGTGGCAAAAGACGCCCAGGTCAGGCATGAAAAGTTTTTCAAAAATCTGTCGTTCGGAGACGACTTTAAGCTGTAGGTCCCACCACTCATACATAAAAATTAACGCACACAACATAAGTGGTGTGAGAAACTAAGTCGTAATCCTGCCTAGAGGGTTGTAATGATCAATTATGTATGTAAATAAGCCCTTAGCAGTTGTTCAAGTGGAACAAAGTGCACTGATGACTATATACAGCTGACAGCATACGAGTCAGCATATCAGTCGGTAGTTGTTCAGCGTCCACCATACTTCAGCACCGTAAATCAATCCACCAAGGCCTGATAGAGCCAGTTTCTGATAGCGGCAATGCAATCCATGTGTAATTTGCATTGCAAAAATTTATAAAGTACTCTACGTATTTCATTCTCATCCGAATGATCTTTTGGAATTGTTTCTTAAATAGCTGCAACGGGGTTTTTTAATACAAACGCGAGATTGTGAATTGAAGAAATGGTCAAACGAATACGAATAAGGAGATCAAATTGATCTCGACATTTTCTTTGGACTGCATCTGAATTTCTAACTGTGCCTTCTCACATGATGGGAATGCTTCATATATCAAGTGAATCTACATTTGAATCTACATTTGAATCTCTGTGTCATATACAGTACAAAACATGCTTTACCTATTGTAGGGCATAAAAACAGGCATCATCTTCATCATCACCATCATCACAACCATCATTATAAGCAGGTATTAACAGTAAAATAATAGGAGCTCAATGGAGAATCAATAGAACATATATATCTTTTTAGATAAGTATTATAACAGCCTTTAAAACTGGATACGAAACAACAACAGGAACAAGATGAAGATTTTTCTTTACATTTCTTCTAAAACACTTGCAGTTACTCAGACAATTGAGTCGATGTTATTATTGTTTGTATTAATTTTTGTTTTTGTAGCATTTATTATGGCTTAAACGAAATAGAAGAAATTTGAAATCCTCGAATTCAACCAAAATTTAAAATCCATATGGACTTCTCTTTAGAATGATTGAACTATCCACACATAATGAAGTTTCAAGGCAATCATTAAGCAAAAGCAATAGAAGATGAAGAGTTCTAGTAACACCATACAACTCATCTTTAAATCATAATGAATGGCCATGGAGAGTACAATTGAGAGCTGAATTGAACAAAATCGTAATGGCAACAAACATTTTGTAAAAGTTTTACAAGAAAAAAATTACTTTTCCATCAATTTATGAAAAGCTTTAGAAAGCAGTGGCTTAAAAGTATGCAGTCCATAAAACGAAGATGAAAGGATTATGTTCACCTGTTGAGGAAGACGAAATTGCAATTTAATTGCAGAGTCGTTATGCGAAAAATCAAATTTTCTTGGGATTATATCAACAAGAAAACGTCAAGAAATCGTATATAGATCACCCCTGGTTGGACTCTTCAAATGTTTATCAGACCAGATGATTTCTTGTGTGTTCATAAAGTGACCTGCTTGTCCATCACATTCTAGTACAGGCGTATTCCCTTTACCATTTGATCTGCTCTCTCATTCGTAGTGCAAAAAAACTTTAAATGCAGGCATAGGAACAAAATCTACACCAAAAACTTGTTTTTTTTGATATGCTTTTGGTTCTCAATTGAATTAGTATCGTCTCAAAGTTCGACAATATTGTTAGTTCTCGTACCAATTCATCCAGAAATGGGTTTCTGCGTTCAAAAAGATTCAGCTCATTCCGCGAACACACGTCCTTGTCCGTAGAATTTTGTTAGGTTGCAGACCCAAGCAACAATACAAAATTTACGAATTAGTCACCTGCGAAATCGAATTCCCTTGTACACCCTTGCGGACACCGGTGACGTTTTCATCAGATATCACATTTCGGCGATGTAAAAGTGTAGGTTGATTGTGTACTGAACCAGTGGTCTTGAATTTATCCAGCCTTTTGGAGAACCTCATATATGTATATATGAATTTGTAGGATGGTGTCGATATTTATTTTAAAAATTGAGCTGAACATGTTCGCAAACTCTTGTACCAAAATGCAATGATATGCCAATATTGCTACTGATTGCTATGCTCGAATTACTTTTCAAATTTGAATCTTTAGTTAGTAAATTAAATTAATGTCGACTTTACATCCTGTTATTGAACAAACGTGTTAAATTTTAATTCAAAACGAGTGTTTTAGGGTTCATTTGATAAACAAACTCTAGTGTAAAACCCTGTTCAATTCGTTACAATGACCTTCAACTTCTTAATTTTAAAATGCACCGTCGAAATAACGACAAAATTCCTTTAAATCTGCACAAACGCCTGAAGTTTTACTGCAACAGGGGAAAAAATTACCATTTCCCTACTGCATGTGCCTTAAATAAAAACCTACAGTTACTTTATGATACTCCCAGACATATACATACTCCTCTACCGAATAAAAAACTAAAATAAACATTAAAGTTGAATATTTTTTAATACATCGGTATTAATTAGACTTGCCCAGTTGGGTCTGGTGTTTAGTTCAGTTGAAAATGTATGGATGTCTGAACAATATTAAGTTCTTTATCATCATTATGGTCGTTGTCATTATTGGCATCGTTATCATCGTCATATTTGTGTCATAATAGAAATGTATTTTAATTCTTATTTAGTTTATGCTTTAGAAAGGATTCCTACTTGTATTGTTCTTGTTATTGTTGTTGTTGGTGTTATTATTGTAAATGTTTTTAAATGTACTTTTCCCATTGTGATGTTTATTTATACAACACAAAGAGAACTCAACCCAAACACCGACAACGAAAGCTACAATAAGTAAATCCATGTATAAATTACAAAAATGGTATTGTGTGGAATGTATTGAAATGAAATTAATATAGGGAACGATAATAATAACAACTAAACAACAAAAACCACAAACATTGCAATAGCAACTGATGGTGCGACAGGCAGAAAGAGCAGTACAATGTATGGAATAACTGACTATCAGTAGTCACTCAGTGAGTGAGTGACTCCATTAAAAAGGATAAATTTAAATTAACATGATAGAACATGTTATTGACATTTTTACTTACATTTGTTTTGTTTTTATTTTTGTTTTGTGTCTTTTTGTTTGTACGAATATTTATGAATATTTATCATCATTGTCCTTCATTTACATTGCCAAGTGCACAAATTTTACTTTTAGTTACTACATGGAGAAATATAATTCAGCATCAATAAGGGAATGTTTGCTTTTGTAATATTTTGCAATGATAGGCCATGTCCCTCTGTAATGTACTATTCATACAATTTAATTTTTACAATAGTTTTAATGTTGATTACTGGACAAATAAGACAAATTGGGGAATTATTCTCATGAAAACGTGTGAGTGATGTGCTAGTGTAAAGTGCTTCTGCATTCGAAGCTGTTACAGTATGTAAGAAAAAAAAAAACGTTTTAAATACGATGACGTTGTATAACAAACTTTGTTTAATTTTGACGTGTTATTGTAATAATACGAACTAATCCAGTGTGCTGACTTTTGTTGCCTGTGATCTTTTCCCATCTTTCGGGAAAAATATGAATTTCACCGCAAAAGAGCTGCTTTAAGGTCAATTTAATAGAAAAAATTTCGATGCCAAAGCAAAATTCTTTGGCTTTCACATTTACGGCCGAAATTCGTATACTTCGGTTGCAAAGTTTCCATATTCTGAATTTTAGAATTTTTAAATGCACAGAATCTATATGTTAGGCTCGAGATGACCCCAATACTGAATGAATGTACCTTGAATCACGCTTAGAAAAAAAGCAATTGTTCTATGTTAGGATGCGGGAGGCTTTGGTTTGTTTAAATAAATTTATCTTAAAAAAAAGAAGTCGAAAATGAGACCCAAAACCTTAAAGGGTTTCATATTTTAAAAATCTTACATTGCTGACCAGGTGTACATATATCTGAAATGATTTTGTAAATTGAGAAAGAATGGTATTCCTGTACATAAAAATACACTTTATCTTGTATTTAAGATAATTGAAGTCGTCGTAGTGTAGTAGGTAGTGTGTTGGCTTATTAGACACGAGGCCTCCGTTCAAACCCCAGGCCAGACATCTCCAACAAAACGAAAGAATGAAACAATATTTCTTCGGCGACTTTCTCTTAGCGGATTTCTGGCAAAAATTCTGAGAGTAAATAAAAATTACCATGAAAAGTTTCTCAAAAATCTGTCGTTCGGAATCGAGTTTAAACTGTAGTCCCTGCCGCTCATGTATAAAATTAACACACACGACATGAGTGGTTGAAACTAGGTCAAAATCCTGACTGAAGGATTGTAATGAATGGTGAATGGTGAATGGTGGGTCCTTGAGGGGTGAAACTCTCACAAGCACAAAAACCATTTTCGGTATACCGTTAATTGGATTGTATTAAGGAACTCTTTGGACTGCAATTCCCATATAGCTTGATGATTCCACCACGCCCCAATCTTCTCAATTAGCCATCATATTCTCTAGAGTCCTAGTAATTATTTTCAATTTTCAAAAGCATTGTAGCTTAGTTTTACCGAATCTTTCTCAATTGTGGCAACTTGAAACTTTCCGGAATTCAAAAATTCACTAATCGGGTACAATTAGGGATTCTTTTGACTACAGTTCCAATACAGTGAGATGTTCTCATTCCAACTCTCAATTTTCTGCAATGTCCATCATTGTTCCTAGACAAGTAACAAAGTCCCAAATTAAATTCAATGTCGTCTAAATCAACCACATATTCATTATGTTCCTATAATGTCTACTCCAATCCATTTCGCCTAGACAAGTAACAAAATTATACGGAGCCATTTAAAGCTTAGAAATTTTTTCTGTGTAAATCTTGCACTTGTTGAAATCAATAGGAGCTTGCTAAAATAGATGCACGCAATTGTTTACCAATTTTTTTTTTAAGATTTTTGTGAGAAAAATATAATGAAAGTAGTAGTAGTAGTATAATGAATGACAACATGTCATATAAAGATTCAGTGCGCTTTTGACATACACAAGTTGTCAAGGATTTGTATAAAATTTGGATATATGGTAGTCGTACATACTAGCATAAAGCTATAAAGCCCTAATGCTCTAAACTCAGTTTTTATTCTCCGTTGATTGGCTTTCAAACCAAACTGAATATTTGTCCGAGTGTTTTAAAGTAAAAATTTAATATCCAACAGTTAAATGCAGTTCAATTATCCTGCACGAGGAGGCTTTATGCCAGTTGCTCAAAACAATAATCAAATAAACAAGGCAATAAATATTAAAAAAAATTAAAACAGATAGAAAAAGAAAATTTGAAAAAAAAATTTTAAAGCAGACATTTATGGTTCAATTATAAAAAACAATTGCAATTTTGGTTTGCCTTTTATTAATTAATTGTTTTTGTAATTTTTTATGGTTCTAGGTTTCCATAAACGAATTCAATTAATAAACAACAACAGGAAAAATTACTCATAAACGATACTTAGACATCCTTTAAAGTTCTTTCGTTCGTTTTGCCTAAAAACACATCAAAAAAGAAAACATAAAAGTCTGCAATTAAAACAATAAAAATTTAAAAAACAATTAAAATTATAGGAAATTAAATAACCTTGTACAAATCGATCTTAAGGCACGCTACTGCTCTGTTAGATTTAAGTCCGCTGCATAAGGTAGTAAAGACCAGAGCTTTGGAGGGTATGGTTAGAGTATTGGGAGCCAAAATGAAATTCATTAAAGGATTTCATGACTTAACTAACAGATGCTTAGCAGCGAGACTTAGTATTTAAAATGAATGAAGTAATCTGGAAGCTGCATACTTTTTTAAAAGAGTAATCATTTTATGGTAAACAGATGACTCAGGAACAGCTCTGAGAAAAAAAGCGGTAGTTTTGAATCCCTGAATGAAATATTTGGAGTATATGGGAAAAATCGGATGAATTTCCCAAGCGAAAGTCTATGACATCAAAAGATGTGTTCAATTCAACTTGAATAAAAGATGCAAAGGCCGGCACATAGCAATACTATCCGACAGTTAGGCTGCCATTCAAGCACTTGGGGAGTTAAACTGAATCAGCTACGCTATAGAAATGGTATTAGCCTCTGCTGAATCCCAGGATACGGGAATTCAGCTGATGTTTGGAAATGTCTACTCAACGAAAGGGATTATAAAAAGAGGCAAGCAATATCCTCAGAACAAACGGGTTGGAGGCAATTAAAAATATTTTTTGAGAAATTATATCAGAAGAGATCTGAGTGATGGATCAAAACTATCAAAAGATAACCTGATGTTCTGAATCAAAGTATATTTGTTCATTTGTTTAGGTGAGCATAATACGTCAAGTGGTTACGACAATAATAAGAATAATGCTACAATACTTGTATTTTTGTTACACGAAGTTTATCTAGTCAGTTCGAAAATTTTAATTTGAAAGAACTGTCCGCATTTGGCTCAGTTTCGCAGATTCAAACATAACTCCAGTATTTCTGTCATACTTAAGAAAATTTTGCAAAAACAGCAATTTCAAGACGTTTGCGAATTCATCTGAACGCAAAGAAATTGTGGACTACGCGACATGAACTTGTGAGGTATTTAAGAACAATTCTCTCCACTTGAAAGCTACGAAAACTATTCATTTTGCATTAATTACCTGTTTTGGTAAGACGAGCGATTTCACAAGTTACTTATATTTGTATGGAAAACCCAAAACAAAACTGAGTGCGAACGTGTAAAATCGTTCGTCTTACAAAAACGGGGCCTAAATTTTTGCACGCCCCATTCTTTTTCAAGCCTAGCTAGCCAGCCAAATTAATTCCAAAACTGAATATCGGTGACGCCTACGCAATGTTCTGTATTTAATAAAAATAGAGGACTCCTATATATTGTCGGCTGATGTCGTTAGATGAACACAGGGGAGACATTTCAAAAAAAAAAAAAAAGGAAAAGGGTTTCCATACTTACTGGTCCTCTGACTTTCAATTTCGTTTCGAAAATTTTGAAATCAAAGATACAACTCCTTCTTCCCGACCAGTCATTGAAAAAGTTAATGAGTAAATGGAGGAAAAATGTGGAGATAGTGGTGGCACTAAACATGACCGTTTGCATTGATTTTAAAAGTGCCGAGTAACCAATCAAAGTTTAATTATTAAGTGTCACTTGTGTGTAAGACGTACAATTTGTATGTTACAAACTCTCCAATGAATCAAAAATAACCAACCAATTTGCTTCTATTTCATGCATAAATCATAAACGTAAACAATAATTACATCGTTAGCCGAGCATAAAATTTTCTTCTGAAATACTAAGAAAAATCAAATAACGAAAGACGTTATGAAGCCAAATTTGGTCCTTAAGGATATAATTATTGCAACAAAACTTAAAAACCGTTACTTACACCATAAAAACACAAAATTTCTAAAAAGAAATTCTAAATGTTTGAAGACCCATCAGGTTTTTTTTCCTTTAAAAACTCGAATAGCTTTATAGGGCGTTGTAACATGAACTGTTTTAATTAGGAAACAAAAATATTTAAAAGCTCGAATAGCTTTATAGAGCGTTGTAACATGAACTGTTTTAATTAGGAAACAAAAATATTTAATTTAATATAATATCAAACGGTAATTCAATTAGCTTTATAGTTATTTACACTGGTAACGAAACTAAGGCATGTCATTTGCTCGTGTATATCTGTTAAGGGGATCTACAATTTTGTTAACCGTCGTTTTTTATCATTTCATACGGAAGAAAAAACTATAAGAGATAAAAGGACGAGAGAGAGAGAGAGAGGGGGGCAACCTGATATCCGAGGAGAAAAATTTACAATTCAGAGTAACGTTGTAAAAAAGGTTTGAAATTTTAACAAGAAACTGGCAGAAAATATGAAAAAAGGATAGAAAAAAAAACTTCAATGAAATGTTGTGACTGTATTCGGTTCATTCTCAAACTAAACAAATACGGGAAACGTAAAGCGAAAACAAGCTTTTCACTACAGCATGGCTGATGCTTTCATTTCTATTAAAAAATCGCTGTAGCTATCAAGGGTATGGGAGTCTACTATACTGTCTGCAAAGGTTAGTAGTTAGCGTTCTGGTTAGGCATTGAAGACTAGCAAAACATTTGTACAAAACAGAAATCATTTCAAGCATAATGCGTAGATTCTGTAATGTTGACATCGAATTACTAGAACAAAGACTACGAACACATACGAAAGTATGAGATACTGTAACATTATTGACCCTAAATAGCACTCTATGGTTCGCCACAACAGCAGGGTAGAAGAAGACTTTATACAGAAACTCTATATAGATCTTCTGGTCACAATACTGTAATACCTCTTCAGGACAACAAATTACGATATTTCTGCGACCTTCCAAACATCTCTTCTCATCAGCTCTTAATCTGATATTAACTACCGTCTGTAGAGACTTGAATGCAATAATAAGATATAACAAAAATAATATCATGAAGGCTGGTACAACTAAAGATAAAGGGAAGACAATAGTCGATCCATAAAGTTTAATCAGTTTCCTTTAACTCTTCTTTCATTTGCGAATAGAAATACAGGAAAGTAAGGCGTGAACTAACCATGATCAGAAATATGAGCTTTTATCACTTCCTAATTGATTCCAGCAAGAGATTGCGTAGTGTAATGGTTAAAGATCTTGACTATTAACCTGAGCAAATAGTTCATCAATGAAATCCACTAACAATTCAGAGAAAATAACAATAACAACCAATGTTATTGAAAGCGCTAACCGTGCCAAATATTGAGAAGCAGCAAAACTCAATTAACCAAATTCCTAATTACTACATTCAATAAAACATTATCACACAGGGCTTTATTTGCAGTCGGCGTATTCCGTTGGGGTATTAGCCGAGATTCAAACCCTGCTCAGACATCTAGAATAAAACGAAAACTGAAAAAATATTTCTTGCGACGGATTTCTCTCAGTAGCCTTCTGTCAAAAATTCTTAGAGTAATGAAAAGTTTATCTAATCTGGCATTCGGAGTTCACGTTAAATTGTTGGTACACGTCGCGTTCTTGTATAAAATTAACAAACAACATGGGTTGTGTGAGAAACTAAGTTGCATTCCTGACTAAAGGGTAGTAATGATCAATTAAGTACCTAATTAACTTAATTACCCGTTTAGCTTAATCAATTTGCAACAAAAGAAAATAATTAAGAACGGGAAATGCTTTTCGACAGGACTATAGTCCATAAAAAGCAAAAGGATTAAAAACGAATATTATACACCAACGACTGAAAAGGAAAAACTGTCATTATATTTTACTCTAAGAACTTCTTGCTTAGGGAATTGAAAATTCGTTTTTTATTGCCGCAAAGTCTATAAAAGTGAAATCTATAGGAATTCTACTTGTAGAGTAAAAAAAGAACATTTTCTTCCATAATGATCTCGTCTACCATACCATTGTCCTAACCAGACAGAAAGAGACTCACAGACATGAAAAAAAAACGAAAATACCAAACAAAGTTCATCTGTATTTGTGGAAATTCATTCATCACTCCCATTCATCACATTCATCAAAGCAATTTCAACCATCACATTCATAACAGCCAGTTAGCCAGCAACAAATATTTGTAAACGTAAAGCGAATAAAAAATTAAATTTTTTCCTAAAAAAAATCAAAAAATCTACGAAAAGTTTTTATTTTTTGTTCTGCCATTTTACGACAGGAAGAATTCTTTCTGCTTTTAAAAGGCTACTTTCTTCTTCTATGCCATCTAATAATAGTCGGGTGAAGTCGTGATTCCTGTACGTAAGGGAACTGAATGGAAAACAACAAATACACGTACACATCAGTTATATAACATAAAAATTCAAGCTTTTGTAAGCGTGTAATTTGTACCGAAATAAAAAACAAAAAAGGAAAAAAGAAGAAGCGATAGAATGTAGCACAGTCAAATACTGAAATCAACGATGCGATATTGTTTAAGAAAAGGTGACCATGTGTATTAAATAAGAGATAAATCGTAAAACTGTAAGTTCTATTGCAACTGTTCGGTGGAGATAACTCCTGCATGCTCTAAAACACTTTCTTTTGAAGATGGCTATCCACGTCACTTTTGGCTGTGTTTTAAAGGGATCGCTTGCAAACCCTTTACCTATGCAATAATATTGGGATTGGTATACTGGACAGTAATAATTCTGCTTGAGCTCAACATCATTTAACAATGCTCTGGGCAAGATTTTCATATTGCCAGTCATTATTTGCAAATAATTAATGGACTTCGAAGAGATTACATCGCATCGGTCATATGCTTGCATCCTGTGATTATTAGATCCAAAGACTGTGATTAAAGTTTAAAAGCCCTATCCAACTCCTTTTAAAATAGTTGCGTGTCAATCGAGTGTTTTTCGCTTGCACGCCAGCCGTGATATCATCGGTGAATGTATACCATAATATTCACGCCAATGATGATGTAATAGGCAAGAAAAATGTATCCTACAGCGGAACTAGGTGCTGCGTTCTATTTAAGGTCATTGCTCTTGCTAGTGAGAACCAGATCTATGAAGACTGCGGTTAGGATGCAATACAGGAATCATTGTGAAGCATTTGGACTTGACAAATCGAGTGGACGACAGCTTCTTTCATAACTGTCCCCCGGACAAAACCAATACAATTTTCATTTTTACGAAATGCTTCCCAATTAAGTGTTATAAGAGTGAAAGGAGGAATTTAGAGGCTACAAAATGTATCAAGGGATGGACTATTCTATGATATGAGATTGTTTCAAGGAGATTGTTTCTTCGAATTAAATGATATTTACCTATTGTGAAAATCCTCTTCAAAACGGTAAATATCAACATGGAAAGATGTGCTCAATTCCATTTAGATAGGATGTATATAGGATGGGACATAACAATACTATCTTGTAGTAAGGTTAAGGTCCGCGCACCCGGCTGCTATAAGATTGACTTGCGAATAGTACGGGATTGCCTGTGCAAGCTGAATCAGCTGGACGGGGAAAATAGAGTCACTATCTACTGAATCAAAGGTCATGTGAAGAGGCGCTGCCACTAATAGGGTCAGTGTCTTTCTTTGTATTAAAAAAAGTTTGTTAGGGCATACTTGGCGAAAAGGTAGATGGAGAAATGCAAAGATGTTTCGAAACACAAATGGATTTGAAAAAATCTAAACTTTTGCTGTGTAATTACAATTGTGCTATGCATGAGACCTACCAGAAATAGCCTGTATAGAATCAAAGAACACTAGATAGGGATCGCTAATGTGTATTCTGTGATAACGATAATGAATCGGCGTTAATGAATCTGCGAAAGACAGATTTTAAAAATATGGCCACCTTACCCAATTACTGCAAACAGTTGCAAGAGTAATACCATCACTACGAGCCCATTGATGGCAGTCATCATAGTATTTTTGTACTATCAAAATAGTTGTATATTCATAGTATTAAAAGGATGTTGTTGTTATTGTTGTATGTAGTTTTATTAATAGTAGTATTGAAGTATTACTACTCGTAGTATAGTATTCATAAAGTTTATTCTGTAGCATTGCATTGCATTGATGATGATGATTTGAATGAAATTGCAATCATTTAAAGGCTCACTAACGTTGTTTCATTTTTTTTCAATTTTCATTGCTAGTGCCAGTCTAGGAGGCTAAGATTTTTTTGTTGAGTAAAGCTAAACAGAATTTAGGAAAACAAAACGTGAGGTAACTTACTCAGACTCAGGCTTCTCATATTTATTTTATCAGCCTGCCTGCCTGCTTGCCTGGCTTTTCGCTGGATTTGTTTGCTTTGATTTTAACATGTTTTTTCTTGTGCTTAATAGAGACACTATCATACTTCTAGCAGTTAATGTCACTGTACGTGTGTTTGTATTTGAATACGAGGAGTATCACGTTTTTATTTGTTGTTCGTTCAGTGAACTTTCTTCCACATACGGCTGCTCGTTCTAATTTGTTTGTATACATGGTTGGCTAGTTGGATGTCTGGCTGGCTGTTTATCTGCCTGCTTGTGTATATCCTGGAACAAATGACTGACTGTCTGTAGATTTTTTATTTAGATTTAGCAGAGGCAAATAACAAACAAATACTCGCCGTTGGGTGTATATCTCTATCATCTTTAGTTGGTTGCTTAGTAGTCTAACTGTAGTAACGTTTGCTCAACCAATTTAAATCGAGTGTTAGAAACTGTTATGGCTGTGTTTAAAATGCCAAATTTAAGACAGAAATCTGTTATTGTTCTTAAGTTAATGAATTGCTGACAATTGGCTTTGAAGAGAGAGAGAGAGATCAAAGTAATGAAAGTAATTTCAAAGGAATTAATTAAAAAGAAAATAAAGTCGCTTTCTTAAGCTTTTTAAGATGGCACCAACGACTTGAGGGCATTTTTAAGAGAGTTTGGTCAAATATGGGTTTAAACAACGACTAACCATAGAATCCTAACCAAGAATCCCTTACAACTTTCCCTCAACTAAGCAACGGAAAACGAGACGCTTTTTCGCCTTCTCCATTCCCACTGTCCAATCGAATTCCCACTAACCACTCAAGACATAAAATATACACGGGAAGTAGCGAGGTCGATTAAGGTCTGAAATGTTTTTCATACTGCAACTAATTCCTTCTGAAAAGCACCACAATTGCGATTTACTTCTACATCTGTAAAAACGAACCGACCAACCCCCTATCTTGAACAAATAACATCAAACCAAGGATAAGAATGATTTTGGCACCATGAAATAAATGGTGTGTTCTAAACGTTATCTCTTTATCAAAGAGGTAAAGACATATGAAGTACAAGAGTGACCACCCGATGTTCGCAATCGTGTGTAGCTTTTACGCTGCACAGCGCTTGACTGACGAACATATGATTTAGAAAGAGAATGACAATGCTCGTCCACATGCAGAGATAAGAATGTTTTGTCTCGTCTCCCAACTAGGTGCGCATCTCATCTTAAAACATCTGCTAAAGTAAACACTACCTTAAGAGTAGACGATAATATTTATGTTCACTGTAGTGGACGATGCATTGCTGTCAATGCTTGAAGAGCTTATGCAGTCAGCCCTTGCAGTTTTGTCAGCATAGGCTGCGAAATACGGTCAATAATATGTCAGCATGGGACCTTGTATACAATAGCTGATTACACTGGTCTTGACGAGCCATGTTTTTATAGTGAAAGCGCAGACTTCCATTTAGTGATAGTGCTGTTGTTATATGCACGCCATACATAAGGTAGCTTGGATAATGCCTAACGTGCTTTCTGTACGCTCCCTAGAATGTACTGTTTAGCTGCTTCTTTGTTTAGGAAGCTGTGACGTCCGCTATGCTCTGAAAGTTTATAGAGAATGTCATACGTTGGGGAGTTTAAATTCGCCAAAATTCTATTTTATTGATATGATCCTAAGGCCACCAACCTTACGTAATTCTAGCTCCAGGTCACCTACATTTGGTTGAACACAATAATGTATATGGCGTACTCAAAATCTCAAAGGCTATTCCAGTAATACCTATTCTAACTTTTATTGCGTGTGCTGATGTGTATGCGTGAGCAAAATAATATCGTCGACGTAATCAAGAGCTTCAATGCATTTATTAGAGGGCCAAGGATTACTAGTTTGCTCCAGTACGCTATCGAGCACAGCAAGCACTGTACAGCTCAACAAAGCACCAGTGCCTTAGACCAAAGGTGAAGTCGAATGACTCGCTGAACTTGCCGTTATGGGGAACCACAGAAAATACCTGCACAAATTTAGACATGATGGAGCCTCTATACGCCAAACCTGTGTGGATGAGGATGAAAATGAGTAGCATATTCTACTATGCTGCCTGAGTTTAGATGCCCCATGGATATGAATTCCAGGAAAAAACAGCATATAAGGGAGATGTTGAATTTTAGAATTCTATGGAAGGTTACAGATACAGGAGCAAAATTTGTAAATGTGAGAAAAGCAACTAGCCTTCTGTGAAGTAATACCTAACGCCAATCATGCGGATGGAGAGTTGTTGAAGGAGATAGGTGCTGGGTTTAGTATGTAGGCACCAGCATTGGTGAATCGTGTAAGCTTATGGTGAAACATAACCGTCTTTTGAAGATTCCTACCTCCTAAGAATGTAATAAAACGAACATTGAAAAAGGGGGCAAAAACACAGTAAAAAGAAGAATAAAGGATATGAAGGATTTAAGTTTTCATTATTAGAAGAATTCCATTTCATATGTAATGTACGAAATAAGGATTTTAAAATTGTCCATACATTGGCATCCATGGTAAGGAAACGAAGGACGAGTATGTAAACGGAATGCAGCCGGATGCCGGGAAGCAATTCAACGATATAAATTTCTTATAATCAACAGGAAATGCATGTACATGCATGCACATTTTCATTTCGTTTCATTTTCTTTCTTTCTGTCTGCGTTCAGTTCTTCTTATCTGTCCAGTGGTCATATGACGGTATTTTTGGTATTAAAAACAAGGATAACGATATTTTAATAAGAAATACTTATCAATTGCAAGGAGAAAAAAGAAAACTCAACAGCAAACGTTTTATACTGGCATTTAAAAAAGATCATCAGCAAAATATGGAAAAACTAACCAAAGATAACGTTCGCCCTTAATATCAGCAGTGAAGGTCTGACCACCATCCACCCGCCTTGTGGTATTTCCATTTCATTTTCTTTTAATTTTAATGGCTTGAGTTGGGTTTACTCTCCAGCATGAGAAAGCACCATAAAGACGGTGTGAGTAAGACTTTGGGAGTAAAAAAGCATTCATTTCTGGTTGACTGCTGGCTGGTAATTTTTTAATTTAAATGTTATCCTTGGAAAAATCTTAACTTTCGTCATTTTGTTAACGTTTGGTTTTGTTTGCTTCTGTTGTTTTTGTATACATTAATGAATGGCTTTATTTTTCTTTAGTTTATATTCTTCATCTGTTTTTCCATTTTTCATATTCTACCTCGTATTCTGTCCTCGTATTTTTTTCTTCTCCTTTTCTCCTTAGCCTTGACATTCAGTGTGTTTTTCATTGACTTCAAATGTTGGAGTAAAGTGCAACCAACTGTGAAAGATACACTCTTTACTACAGCAATCTTAATAAAAGATCTCCATTCAAGAGTTTCCATTCATTAAATTTAAATAAAACAAAGTGTGTGTGTGATATTATCGATATGGTATTCATTTGAAAGACCTATTGATGCCATTATGTGTGAAATATAACATCGCTCAAGTATCCTCCTCGACTTCCCTAGTTGGTACATACATAATTGATCATTACAACCCTTCAGTCAGGATTACGACCTAGTTTCTCACACCACTTATGTTGTGTGTGTTAATGTTATACACGAATGGCGGGACCTACAGTTTAAAGTCGACTCCGAACGACAGATTTTTGAGAAACTTTTCATGGCAATTTTATTTACTCTCAGAGTTTTTGCCAGAAATCTGATGAGAGGAAGTCGCCGAAGAAATACTTTTTGTATTTTGTTTTGATGTCTGGCCTGGGGCTCGAACCCTGGCTTTTCGTCTAATAAGCCAACACACTACCTACTAGACCACGGCGACCCTAGTTGGTATGCATTCGAAATGTCAATTTTTCCATGACTCTAGAGCATAAATCAGACTGAATTTGAGCGATGCCATGGATAATGCTGGCTTTGAGGTGAACTGTGGTTTGTCCTTTATTTGCATACACCTGCAGATGGAGAAAATATCATAAGAAAAAGTCTAACGAGCGGTTCGATCGATATATATTCACAGGAGATAACCATGAATATACAATGTGGCATGAGTTGTGTGGTAAAATAAACACGGATTTTTAAAATTTGATCACTGCAACATGATTCAAAGAGGTCTTGAAACTGTAAGTGTAACTGTATCTTTTACAAGAAGAAAACTTCCTAAATGGAAGAAATATTCGACTCCTGGTTTAGATATCACAGAAAATGGAGATAAAATACCTACGAATAACACTGGATAGTAAATTAACATGGAGGGCTCATATAGAGAACATCTCAGGTGTGCCCAGACCTGTCAGAATGGTATGCAGAATGCTTGCAGGGAAATCTTATGGATACAACCCAGGTATTATGCACTGAATGAAAACCATGATAGTGACCTATAAGGCAATTGCCTGAGCAAATAAGAAACAAATTTAGTTCGGTTCAAATTTGGTTGGACAAAATACAGTAGAGAACCTGGTAATTCTGTTGGAATGAATTCCGATGCATAGGGTAGTGAAGTCCAAAGTTTAGGAGTTTAAGATTTGTTTGATGCAAGAAGAGCCTAACATTAAACTCCATTTGGATATATCCCGACCTAAGGAATTGATTGGCTTACAGATGCCTCAAAACGTAAAGCTTTCCAACGAAACTTAGACACAGATCTGAATGGAGTTATCTGGAGGTATATATTCCCTTAAAATAGAGACTATTTCGTGGTATGTAGATGGGTCAAGAGGGGGAGTTTTTGGTTCCCGAATGAATTTCTTCGAGCCCGAGGAAAAACTCGCGGGTTTCTACAGGCAGAAGGCTATCTCATGAATTTAACTTGGATAGGAAATTCAGAAGATAAAACGTAGATGATTCAAGTACTTGACTCTTATGAGGTTGAATTGAATATAGTATGGAACTGTTCGGAAATGCTGACTCAGTTAGGTGAGGAAAAACAGTTTTACTCTCTGTTGGGTCACATCGCTGATGAGACCAAAAATATTTCTATGGAGTGAGAGAGTGAGAGGAGTGGAGGAAAAGAATCGTCTCAAAGCGAGTGGGTTGCGAGACAATCAAAATGTTATTTGGAAAAGTACAATAAGAACAGATTTGAGTCGTGCATCAGATTACCCAGTAATAACCTATGGTTGGTAACCAATTTTTTGAGATAGCATTGTAGACTCGGAGTAAACACACTCACAATAGGTGTTGCCTCGAGCCCAACATGTAACTTTGTGACGATAAGAATGAATCATCGGAAGACTTTCTTTGAACCAATGGGGTTCTAATGCGTCCAGAATTAAAAAACATTTAGGGTCATATTGGATGCTAGGCGGGCAATTGTCAATGTTGAAACTGAGAAGCACCCTGAAGTTTGTCAGCTCAATTGGATACCCTATAAAGTTTGTGGTAACTCTTCACGACAAAAATAATAATAATATTTAGCCGATGCATTGAAAGAAAGTAAAGGAATAAATAAATGTTTATTAGAGTTAAAACCCTATTGAAAAAGGCACTCGAGCTTGAAAATCCATAAATAGCCACTGCTGGAAATTACTTTCATCAGCTCAAAACATAAACGAATAATGGAGGCGAAAATTAAGAATCAAAATTGATAACATTTGTAAAAACTTACATTATTTTATAACAGTTTCGAAAGTTTAGTTCGATCACCGTTTATTTTCCACTGTTTGCCAGTAGCTGGTTGTATTATTCCATTAAATTATAGTGTTTGATTTTCTTTGTTTTTCCGAGTTTTTTTCCCCTCAAATTTAAATACATCATGTCGTTTGTACGCTGTGTTGGTTACGTTAATTATGCTCAAAATAAAAATACAGAATTTGTTTTTGCGTACTTCTCTATTTTTTTGTGATTTTCATTTTTAATTTTTATTTTTTGTATAAAAAACTTTGCATATTCCAACACTTGCTTTCCCGCACCCAGACGCTAAAATGCTGGCAAACTTCACTGCAACTCGAAAAAATGGTGGAGTTTCACTTCTTGGTTGGCAAGAATGCCGATGCAAATGCATTCAATACACTGTTGCTCGAATTGCCACTCTTACTTCCGTTTCCTTTTCCTCTATACATACACACGTACTTATACATATAAGTGAATAGCTGTGTATATAATAGAATGTGTATGTAAAAGAGCATTTATTTATTTGTATATGAAAATATGAATGAAGTTGTAAGATGAGTACGAATTTGTACTGCATCGTTCATAGTCTTTTACTATTGCCGCTTATTTTATGCTTTCCTTCCCAACACCCATTTTTATTCTTTTTGTTTTTGTTTTTTTTTTTACTCACGTACGACTTACTACGTATACTTTTACACGCCATAGTTTTTCTCGTAATGAGAACGTACACTCAGTTCCTACCCCCTTTCTACCCCTACATCCTATTACATTACATTCATAATTTGCATGAATACTGTGATCATACCAAGCCATTTGGCGATGTATGAAATCGTCGTATATATGTATGTACGTGTATATCAAATACAATGAATGAAGAAAAAGCATCATTTAAGGAACAATTACTACGACTTTACAATAGAAGTTCTTGTCTAACTTTTACTACATCATTGGGTGGAAGAAAAAGTAATTTCGATATTAATTCGAATAATCTCCAGCTATTAGAAATTTAATTCGGACAATTCTTCTATTGGTATTGATAGAAATCACCTTAATATAGAACTACAAAGAAGTTTTGGTGGTGAAATTTAACTTTTTGCATATAAGCACTCAGTTAAGAAGGGAGTCAATGAGTCCGTAACAGAAATGGTACCACTATGTCTGCTAAAAGGCAACTGTAAGTTGGTTGGTTAGCAGAAACTGTGTCAGTTGGAATAGAATGGTAATTTTTAATTTTTTGCCTGTGGCCAATTTTCCAGGTCTAAAGTCAAACTGGTATCCAATTAATGGGCACACGAGCACCATAGTCTGTGATCTGTTCTATGTTATCTGCGCATGCGCATTATATCACATGGTATGAAAATTGTAATACTAACTGACCTAAGCATTGTAATGGCGAAATAAAGTAAGTAGGAACAGAGTTCGCATATGTCGGTCGATTAACGATCACTTTAAGCTCGATTTTTTTTAATAAGTAGTTGCATGTCTCATATATACATAGTTGATGATGCCTGTGCCACATTTACTTCTATTATTTGTTATTATTATTATTATTGTAGTTGTTGTTTTAATTATTGTTGTTGTTTGTATAAGAAAAAGGATTCAACCATAAAATTTATTTTCAGCATTGTTTTTCCATGCTGCTAAAGACAACAATAGACACAATTTTTTTATTTATTTATTTAAGTCAATGGACAAATTCCTTACTGACTAATAACACAATAAATTGACTAGATATGAACCAAATCATCTACAGTTCAAATGTCTGCATGTATTTACATTGTACATTGTACTGGAAACCACAAAAATGTTTGAGCGTAAAACGCGCTTAAAATTCAATTTTAAGTTCCAGCAGGCAAGGCCATCGTATTTAATTGTTAAGCCATTATTTTAACCATCAACCCCTTTGTCTACCTATTCGTACTAGAAACAGGGTCTGGCGGTTCAGTAGCAGCTGAATGTCACAAGATGTGGAACTATAAGCAAACGATACCATTAGTGTCGCTACTATTAGTAACAAGTTGTAAGTACTTGTGGACGACATACATCGATGTTTTAAAAACATTCGATTTAATTTATTGACACATCAACGATTACATGTTTTCTCCACTGATCAACACCCATGTTTTTTACTTGATGCACCGATGTTAAAAACTTAATACAAATGCTTACACATTGTATTTGTGTGTGTAAATTGAAGACAGCTCAGGTGGAGTTAGATAATATGCAAATACAAACCTGCCTCGGTACATCTGTATCAATGAGAAGTTGTCCCACAACTGCGTTGTAGTCTTTGTTGCATACGGTTGTGAGAATGAAAATGATGAAAAACCAAATAAAGCTTAGGTTAATGACAGACAGGTTTAACTCGAGTATTATTTTATTTTATTTTTATTTCTATGATTCAGAATGATTCGCAACGACATATAGTACTCGCTCAAGGGAAGGACCATTCTATACAGATGTGAGTAGACATATAGTAGAACAAAAGCTAGGTGAAGTGAAATACTCAGAGCCCATGGGGAAACTCGCAAAGTGCTTCCGCAATGCTTTACGCAGTTGAAAATTGTGTTGCGTCATTATTCTATCACATCTTCGAGTGGCCAGCTTACTGTCTGCCATTCTGTTATTGATTTTTTGTGGTCTCATAAGCTTTATACCGGTTAAAACTGTAACTTTTCCGAGTCCAGATTTGAAACAAATGTTTACTTATGTATGTGTTTTCTTTCATTCGGTATTTTTTCGTTAACGCAATGCATAAAGTAGAGCAACTTTTGACATGTGTTAAGTACTTTGACAGCCATCAGCTGATTTTTGGTTATTATTTTCTTACAATTTTTAAGATGTATGCAGGCAAATTTTAAAGTAAGTTTTCTTAAAGTGAGTTTTTATTCATGTTTTATAATTCGTTATTTAATTTTGTGAATTGCAAGTTTATAGTTCAGCTACACCAACAAAGCCTTATCACTTTTTCTTAAGTAATGTGGTGGCTCTGAAAAGAACCGATGGGTTACGATATTTTCTACTGGCTTTTATGTCCTTCTGTTCTTGTTATTGCACCTGAGGAAAAAATATGTAAAATTTATGTCAACATTTTTACAAAAATTTTATTCTTCTTACATTTTAACTAAGCACAATAGTTGGAGTGCTGTTAATATTTCAGTTATCTCGAATTGCTTGCAGCTCCCTCAAGAACTTACGGTTTGATGGACCCATATTAGCAACTATTGAAGCAACAACAGGAAATCTTGCCGAGCGCAGCTTTGATATCAGCGTGTACAAAAATTTATTTTGGCATTTTGCAGTCAAAGTTGTAGCATACAGGCTACTTTCATGATTTTCTCAACTTTCTAGCCATAACTGCCCTGACGTTGTTAGCCAGATTTCAAACGGCAGTAGTAGGATAATCCTACCCGCGTGAGGCCTCTACCTCCTTCATCCCGTCGAATGCAAACTCATATATTTTATGTGTTTAGTTCAACGACATGTCTGTTCTGCGTGTGTTGCATCAATTCTATTGATGTTGATGGGATCCCCCTTCATGCATATCGCCTTAGAAATCCTATCCTTTACGAATGATCGTACGATCTCAGGCCAGATGCTAGCAAACAAATGGCATTGCAGATATCATTCCAGCTCCAATACACATTTCTGGGAAACATCAAATTTCTAATTATGCCCCTTTTGTAAAAATGTTGAGCATTTTTTCTATGGCAAGACAGGCTTGGGCGAGTTGGCATGTTTCGGCTGCAATTGTTCATTTTGTCTTGGTATTATTATTGGTGGTAAAACTATCACTTATGCAAGCTACTGTATGCTACTGAAAGGGCAGCTTGAGAGGCATTCTAATTGCTTCCTTATTGTGAATGATTCTTCCAAATATCAAAACCTGTTGCATTTGCTGCGTATACCATACAAATTAACATGTATTCGGCCAATTCATGTTTAATTTTTATTTTTTAAATCGTAATTTATATGCCAGTAAATTATACCTACTTTGACAATCCTGCCGATTCTGTAGTATTGTTGACACAGTATTTGGCATCAAAACAAAATGGTACCCGGCAGTAATCATATCTGATCGCATGAAATGGTTGGTCGATGCACTTCTGTCTTCCATCATCCTTCGACACACAAAAAAGAAGGTACAATACCACCATCATTAATTTCATTTTGTTTTTTTTATAGTTTTCTAACCTAAGCTTGCATGCACTTGAGTTTTGATTTGAATTATTTTTAAGGCCATATTTATCGAATAAATATGTTTCTTTCTTTATTGTTTTGGAATTGAATTTTAATTTAAATTTCATCATTAGTGTCGGCTTTAAATTAACTTTTAAAATAAAGCTCCGCCAACATAACACACGCCATTGAAAAAAATACAAAATTAATTGCAAAAACAAAATACAAAAACAAATTTGTATTCTTTTGACAACTTATAACGAAAGTTTGAAAATCATACAATAAAACACAACAACAAACGCTTAACAAACGCAATTCAACTTGTATGGAAGATACAAAGGAGAGTACATTGCAATACTACCTGCCAGTCAAGGCCACCATGCGAGCACTCGGCTTTTATAAAATTAAATCGAAGAGAGTAGGGGACTGTCTGAAGAAGATGAATCGACTAGGTAGGGAAAAAAGGTTCCTCTCTGCTGGATCCCAGATCATGTGGGAATTCACGGCAGTGGGAAAGAAGACTTACTTGCTATGAAGGCAACTTTTAGAATTGTACTGTGGAGTGACAAAAGATGTTCGGAAAGATATGCACAACATAATTGGTCAGGACTACAACGTAGCTTCTCACGCCATCCATGTGGGTTGGGTTCATTTTATCCATGAGTCGAGGGATGGAACGACAGATTTTTAAGAAACTTTTCATTGCACTTTTATTTATACTCAGAGTTTTTGCCAGAAGTCGCGGAGAAATATTTTTTCACATTTCGTTTTGTTAGAGATGTCTGCTCTGAGGCTTGAACCGTGGCCTTACGTCTAATAAGCCAATACACTACTTATTAGACAAAGGCAAAACCTCATTACTGGACGAACCTCACTTAAATTTGAAGCTCAAAACTACTAGGGAAACAGCAGACTTACTTGCTAATGGAAACTTCCATGCACCGAATGAGACTAGAATTGTGATGTGGAGCAGAAGAAGATGTTTGGAAAGGTATGCACAAACTTCACTTAAATTTGAAATTGAAAACCCATTGCTTACTGGGATTATATTAGGTTTCGAAGAGCAAAAAAAAACGTCAATGCAACTTTCACTCAAGTCATTAAGGGTTATTTTCTGTGTGTAAGTATGATCGCTAATAATTTGTTCAAATCGGGTTATATGATTTCTTTTTTATTATTTGCAAAGTTATCCACCAAATCCCGGTCCTATTAAGAAAAATTGTTCAAGTTCGATTATAATTTGAAAAGAAATGAGAAATGAATTTGTGAATATCAGCCGCGAAATGAATAAATAACTAGTTACGGTATTCATATCAGCTTTAAACCTTGAAATGCCCCTTACATGGACAAACAGACTGTCATAACATGATTCAGGAAAAAATTTAATTGAGTTGCATTGACCAATCAATCGTTTTAATAATATAGCACTCACTCACTTAAAAGCAATTTTAATATGCCGTATGTAACAATAGCCAGAGGACAGTCATAAATTATTGGCAGTTGCCTTTAATTTACTTGGGATTTAATGAACGAAAAAATTGTAGAAATTAAAAAATTACCCGGCATTTGAACACACGCTTAGTACAAAGCATTAGCAAAACTCTCTTCACCAAAACTGAGGCAACGACATTCAATGGACATTTGAAAAACTGCAACAGGACACAAGTATGTATTCCAGTACAGGCCTGCGACATATGCCTCGGAATTTTTTGGCTGACCAATAGTGCAACAATTACCAGCAGAATTCCATAATGGTACGACGTTAAATGCTTCCGTAAGCAGGTAAGGTTTAATGTGAGAGGGTGAGTGAGGCAAATCTTTCGTATGAGCGTGTGTGCACTGTACTGTGTCACATATGTCACCTTTATTTTGTGGTTTTTCTGCTTATTTGTGCAGCATATTTATAAAAATTAAAAATATACTTTTTTAGTCTTTTTTCCATTGTTATTGCAACAATAAGTGGCAGTGTGTGGCTGTATAATATTTTACAATGAATTTCCTTTTAGCGAGTTTTTCTTCGTTTTCCACAAAAGAAAAAACTAAAGCGAGTTCAGTGACTGGTTGTATGTTGTGTTTCTAGTGACGTTTTCTTTTTTATTGTTTCTGGATTTGTTGACGTTACATACATACATAATTGGCCATGACAACCCTTCAGTCAGGATTACGGCCTAGCTTCTCACACAACTCAATTTGTGTGTATTAATTTTATACATGAGTGGCGGGATCTACAGTTTAAAGTCGACTCCAAACGACAGATTTTTTGAGAAACTTTTCATGGCAATTTTATTTACTGTCAGAGTTTTTGCCACAAATCTGCTGAGAGGAAGTCGCCGAAGAAATATCTTTTTATATTTTCGTTAGATGACGTAGGGTGGACAAAATTATTGTGTTTCCTACATAGACTTTTCTCATTTTTGCGCCTGAATTCTGATGGAATGGCTATAAGGCAACACATGCAAAACCCCGCCACCCTTACGTACCACATACTCACTTGCATGCAACCAAGCATTACAAGTTCCAATATTTTATAACCGACACAGTTTTTGTTACCATCTTTTTGTTTTAGTTTTTTTGAAAACCAAAAATAAAAAAACAAAATTTTTTCCATTCAATCCTCATAATGGAACGCGCTTAACATGAAGTCGCCTTTACCAACTACAGTTAATGCTCGTAATCCAAAGACCGTTTTATGGTATGTTTTAGGGAGGACAATGACTTCCCTTTTCGTATTGTATTATACGTACGTTTGGTTTGTCG
Source organism: Sarcophaga carnaria (assembly GCA_958299815.1). Classification (NCBI taxonomy): domain Eukaryota; kingdom Metazoa; phylum Arthropoda; class Insecta; order Diptera; family Sarcophagidae; genus Sarcophaga; species Sarcophaga carnaria. The sequence goes on from OY283149.1 coordinate 94,550,540, forward strand.
ATTGCTATGTAATTTATTTTGGGATTATTTATATTCGTTTGGCTTAAAACTGACAGTTTGTTTTGTATTTTTAATGAATTTAACAACAGAAATGCAATAGAAAATCAGTGCAAAAACAAAAAAAAAATAGTAAAGCTATAAAACCACATTAAACTATACAAAATTCTCCTTAAACTGCCATCACCAACTAAGAAAACATTCACTCTCTGCAGTGTACACATGTCCAAAATAATTTGCGACGCTCTATAAAAGCAAGTCAAGAGCATTAATCCTTCAAAACAATGTCGTTGCAAAACAGAAAAAAAATTAGATACGTTGCCGCAAGAAACAGGGAGTCAAACTTCATGTTTACATATATATCTTCAACAAAAAGGGATAATAATTCCAATCAGTGAAGAGGAGATATTATTGTCACCTACAGATGCCGTAGTCCAGTGGATAGAGTGTTGGCTTAATGGACGTGAGGCCAAGGCTCAAGCCCCAGGTCAGACATCTATAGCACAACGAAATATTTCTACGACACCTTCCTCTCAGCAGAGTTCTGGGAAAAAATTTTAGAGTAAATAAAAGTTGCTCAAAAACCTGTCGTTCGGATTCTACTTTAAACTGTAAGTTCCGAAGTTCCTTAAGAATGTACTTTAAGAGATAGCGAGTCATTGAATATTTTATATACATAATTGGTCCTTCAGTTAGAGGATTACGACCTGGCTTCTCACACCACTTACGTAATTTTTTTTACATACATCATTTATACATCATTACTGTGACCAGTTTATATTGTAATAATATTGATTGTGTATGTGCTTATTATTAGTTTATTTTATTAAAATATAAAAGAATTAAATAATAATTTTAATAATAATAATATTCATTCATATTTTTGTATTCTATTGTATTGGGTGTCTAAACGCTAAAATATTACAAATTTTGTTCACAACTTTAGTTGAGATTCGTTTAGTTTTTGGCAATAATTTTTCCATTAAATTAGCTGCAAACAATAATGAGAGTTAATCAGCAGTTTAAAAGTCATTATTTTATATACAGGCAGCAGCATATGGTGTAGAATAATCAATTAGATTTTGGAAAAACAATGAGCCGAGGGAAGTAAGTATATATAAGACATCAGTAGTAGTGTTTTTCATTTCCCGGACTTATTCATTTCCCGGGAAACCGGGATTGAATTTGAAATTTCCCGGGATCCCGAGAATTCACGCCCAGAACATAAAATCATATATTTACTTTGTTAAGTATGTATTTTTTATTTTAAATTCATATTAATGAGATCAAAAACATAAAACAAAATAACAATAGAAACATATAAAAGGTACAGTTCTTTAAGAAAATAAATAATTCAATGTATTTTAAAAACTAGTTTAAAATATATACATGAAACATAAAAAAACTATGTATCTATTAACATATTTATTTAATACTTTTAAAGTGAAAGTCGGTTTTTAATTTTGGTAGCATATTGACCCGCGAGAAAGAAAACTCTCTCGCTTTCAACAGATGTTGGCTTAATAGTTAACAAGGCCTCTAAAAGTGAAACAAAGAAATAGGGGTAGTTTTTCTTGTTTATAATTCTCCTGGGAAGAGCCCGAATGATCTTCCGGAGATATTAATTGTAATTACTCGTAAAGTATTACAATTATTGTAATGTGAAAATTAAGAGAAAAGGAAAGAAATCGAATTAATTTCTAATTTCACTAGTGGAGATAATGAGAGATAAAGAAATTGTCTTTCTTACCTTTTTTGTTCGATGATGTAAATTCAATAACTTTACTTAATTAGTTTAGTATTTCACCACTTAGCCACAAACTAAATATTTCAGATATGATTTTTTTCCAGGTAAGTATATTATTTCATATAAATTATACAATTTTTTGATAACTTTGGGTAAGTATAATTAATTTATATTATTACAATAATTGTATACAATTTAGGTAAGTATAAGGTAAGTATTAATTCACTTGATAGTTCAATTTATATAATTTATTTTCTTTTTGTATAATTTTAGCACAAATTATTACTTCTTTACTTTTATTTATTTTATTTTTGTCACTTCTATTTCTTTTCACTATTGATAATGTTTTCTTAGTGTATATATTAAATTAATAATTATAAGCAAATTATCTTTTGTATTTATGATGTATACATTCGAATGTTCGATATGAAGTGAGTGAGTTTAGTAGGTTTTTATGTTTTTACCAAACCTCTTTTTTTCTTAAATAAGGTAACGGTATGCTTGGAGGCATTCCAATAATTTACAAAACTCGGAGACATTCTTTTTATGTTAGTGGATTTAATGTAAAACCAACAAAAATAAAAAATGGAATGGATTGTCTCTCAACTTATGTTACTTAACATAAAAATTATTTAACAAAATTAACTGATTTTGTTTTTGTTTGTTAAATAATTTAGGTGTTCAAATCAAGTTTGAACAAAAAGATTTTTTATGTTTTCCGTTTGCTTACCAGATTCTCCAAAAATGTTAAGTCTTTTTTGATCGAACCGGTAGGTACATTAGTGTTTGATGTAGATATTTCACTAATGTTATTTTTTGCATCGTTTAAAATGCCTCCAAAATTTTTATCTTCTAAAATATCATTATCGTTGCTTTCTATTTCTTCTAATTCTATATTTTTTTCAGTAAAAAGACGGTTATAAATTTGTTCTGCATATAAAATAATTGAGTGTTTTGAAGCATTCGGAAAAAATGTATTTTTTATTAAAAATTTCAGGATCTTTCAAGTATTTGGTAAAGGTATACAATTTTATATCTCTTCTTTCTCCAATTCGGTATATAAAAGATTCAAACATTGTCTTTCCTAGTGAAGTATTAATTGAAGAAATTTGTTGGCATAAAGTATTCACTATCACATCAGCTGTTATAATATTCACTTCTCGCCGACATAAAGCTTCCACAGCTAATTTTATTGGGTTTAAAACGTCCAAAAGGTTCTGCAAATTATTTATATTGAATTCTATCCATAGATCACCCATTTCCAAATCAATGAGGCTTTTCTTTATTGCATTTTTATAAGTAAAATTTTTTCGATCATTGGAACTAAAGAATTCCATCTGGTTACTGTATCCAATACAAGGCAGATTTCCTTATTATATTCGGCCAATATATATTTTTGTAACACAATTTTTTGCTGAACTCTTTCTAAACAATTTACACGACGAGTTTGTTCTAATACCAATTTATAATTAGTATTGATAAATGTTGCCAAATAGTAAAAATTTTTCATTCACAATAATTCCCGGGAATTCCCGAACAAATTTCCCGGGATTTCGTGATTGAAAAATTCGCGGAATTCCCGGGAATTCCCGTCCCGGGATTTCCCGTGAAAAACACTAATCAGTAGTCATCAACCATTAACAACAATCATATGAAAATTTAAACAAAATCTTTAAACTTTTAAAATGATAACGACGTACGTTATATTATTTATCATCATAATTGTAACGGTAATGATGATTTCAGTTATAATTATAATCAATTGCCATTATGATGATAATAATAATTGCAGGAATGCTGCACTATAGATGCTGTCCACATGTTGTTTGAAAAACCAAGTATTGTTGCCACCATCACATTATGTGGCCAGTAGTGGCTGACAGACATAAAGCAGTTGGCATATTCAAATACATTTAAATGATATTTCCTCTCCGGCCAATAAATGGAATTTAATTTTAAATTTGAAACCAATTTTACAAAAAAAAAAAAAAGGAAACAGAAATTATAAAATGAAACATATTTTTGTTAAATTAAATAAATAAACTATGCAAGTGTGTCCGTGTTTGTTTGTTTATTGTTATAAAATACATAAATACGTGGATGTAAAATAACTTCTAATTAGTGGTTTAAATTTCATTTAATTTTTTCTTTCTGCAAGCATACCAGACAGGGCATTTCTCACATTTTTTGTTGTTATTTTAGTTGGAAAACCGTCAATGGATTTCAAAAAAGTATTAAATCAAATTAATGAAAAAATTAGCCCAGTTTAAACCAACAGTGTTAACAAATAATACTATTTACAGTGGCCTGGTATTGGCAACTCAAAACCGATACCCTAACTAATGGCTGCCCTTATAATCGTCCTTTTTATGTTTGAACAGAGCTTTTTTTTGATAAATTATTGAACTTCTATTGGTCATCGTCAGAAAGAATGATTAGCGTGCTATTGACTGACATCTTTCCTGCATAATTGTTGCAAGTGGAGAGGACTAAACCAGTGCCCTAGTTCTGATAATTGATAACTCAGTAACATACACACATACATACATATATAGTTGGCCATTACAAACTGACCTCTCTCACCGCCCATGGTATGTGTCTTAATTTTACCCATGAGTAGCTGCACCTATAGTTTAAAGTCGACATCGAACGACAGACTTTTGAGAAACTTTTCATGGCAATTTTATTTAGTCTCAGAGTTTTTGTCAGAAATCAGCTGAGATGAAGTCGCCGAAGACATGTTTTTCATATTTCGTTTTGTTGGATGTGTCTGACACGACGTTTGAACCGTGGCCTCACGTTTAATAAGACAACATACTACCTACTGGACTACGACGACTAGACTATCTATTCCTTAAATCAACATTAAAAATCGACTCTTCAGTCTTACAAAGTGTAGCTTCCTTTCGTGGAAGCTACATACTCCTAAGAATGGTAATGAAAAAATTTGCCAACTATTTTTAAGGCATGAGTATCCTTTAAATTTAAACAATTTTCATTAAGTGGTTACTTTGATTGGTTTGATTTAGTGGTTACCGAATTGATGGCTTCAATTTAACCGCGTCTCTAACACTGGTTTGTACACGCGCTCGACTAAACATATTAGTGGTGGCTACTTTGCCTGGATAATTTCTGATGTCTAATCCTATATTTTACCAACCAAATCCATAAATAAATAGAATACAAACGGAATTATTTTTACATTTTCCAGAGGAGTAAGGCAGCGCGAGTGGCAAAGTTGTTTGGCAATTTATTTTAAATTTAATTAAAATTTTGTTATTGTTATTTTTGTTGTTTTAGTGTTGTTTTCGAATTCATTTGAATGTTTTATTTGGCATTCTTTAGTGATCCCACAATTGGGTGTGAATTGGATTTTTATTGTTCGATGGGATTTTTAGAAGCGAGATTTTCTGCTTTTGTTTTTTTCTTGCTTTTCATTTTCAAATATTTCGAATATTTATTTCAAATAAAATCTATAACAACAACAATAATATGATTTCTATTCGTCTTTACTAGACACCGTAAAATATTTATTTGGATGACTTCACGTATTCAAATACTGCTCACCCTTTAAACAGGCATTTATTGGATTTGAATTTTTAAAAGATTTTTTCCACTCTTTTTTCAGTGGCTGGCTGACGGTATCATCGCAAGTGGGAATTTTGAGTGGAAGCACTTATTTTTTCAACGAACACAGGAGATTAGGAGAGCGAGAGTACGAGTGTTAATTGCATTTCAGATCAGAATGCAAATACGAATAATTGCTTTAAAGTTTTATTTATTTTAGTCGAAATTGAATGTCAATTTAAGATAATTTTTTCATTTCCGTCATTAGCGTGACTCTATTATGCTAATAAATAGTTGAACGTACAGGTTTAAGCCTTAAATTAGAGCGTGGAAGTAATTGGCAGCAAAGTAAGTCATTATCGGTACTGGATAAACAACGAAAATTATAAAAAAAAAACAATGAATCTTGTCAAAGCCAACACCAACAGAAAGATACCCTATGTTACCATGTAAGTTTTAGTTGAATACATTGCGACTTAATAGAATAAAATCCAAGGTATTTACGTTACTTTAGGAACGATAGGCTCTCGTTTAGTTCCAGAAATAATGCCACTGTAATGATCGTTAAATATGGGATACATACATAACTGGCCATTACAACCCTTTAGACAGAATTAAAACTTAGCCTCTCACAACACTAATGTTGTGTGTGTTAATTTTATACATGAGTGGTGGGGACCTACAATTTAAAGTCTACTCCGAACAACAAAATTTTTGAGAAACTTTTCATGGCAATTTTATTTACTCTCAGAGCTTTTGCCAAAAATCTGCTAAGGCAGTCGCCGAAGAAATATTTTTTTTCACCTACTGTTTGAATCGTGGCTCCACGTCTAATATCTCAACACACTACCTACTAGACTACGGCGACTTCAAGAGTAATTTACAGCACCACCGAATAGTTTAGAGTATCAAGGAATCCATCAGTAAGTTACTAAGCCGCAGAGCAGAGGACTTCAATTATTTACGATTCTATTACAAGTTACTACGAAATTATTTATTAGGTTCTTTATTTTTTTTGCAGTTTAATTTATCAAGTTTTTCAAGATAAGCAGGCTTACTGTGTAGATCCTACTTGCATGGAGAGAAGTGTTGAGTAATTTTGCCGATTGAATCCTATTCTACTATAAATAGAAAATGCTTCGAATTACAATCATCTTATAACCTCTAAAGCATATTATCTGAGCATTGTAGGCTTAGAATATCTCATGTGGATTTTGTGTACGCTCTTAAACACCGCGACCATCAAGTAATGTCATGAGACATCGTTTAGTGTGCTAAAAGCTGTATGCAAGAATCATTTTATTGGATTGAGGTATCTGTGGAGTTTACCGAAACAAATGCATGTTATTCCGGATAGGTTGTGCAGGCACCACTCGCGAAAGATCTTAAGGAGGTCAGTTTCAAAGGTTGGAGAATCACAAAGGAAGCGATAAGGTGATACAATAACTGTCGAGATTATATAGAACCGACAAGTTTTTCATCGGCAATTTGCCTTTTTCAATCAACCCTAAAAATGACGCTACTCAGCCCGTTATGTACTGAATACACTTCGCACTTATCACTTCCAGCAAAACCAGCAAGCTGGAAATAACCAAGACAAGAGCATGTGTATCTAATGGAAAGATTACCTCGGCCCGACCTAAGATGGCAGTTAGCACGCCTCCTTAATTTTGAAGATCTTAGCCTGAAAGACTCTTGAGTCATTAGGAAGGCTGCGGTGAAAATATAGCATGACTTCGATGGAGAAATCGATGGAGTTAATAATACTATGTGAAGAAAATTGGTACTCGGTGAATATACAGACGAGGAAGTACCGGAAATTTTCAGAGTATTTACGTTAAATTAACCCAAGAAACAGTGTGATGATAGCTGATAGACCTAATAAGGATTGGACCTCATAGAAAGCTTTCACTTCTAAAAAAGGTTGAGCAAGGCTGTGTACTAGCACTCGTTATCTATATCACATCCGTTCCAAGGAGCAGAGAGAAATATGGAATTTGCAAAGACCTCGATTTTTTCCCATTAAATTAATTCAATTAAAGAGAGAGTGGAATTCAGTTGGCCATCAATTGCAAAATAAGCTGAGTGGATTCCGATGGGATTCGACACAAAGATAAATCAGCGTACTCGTGCGGGTTGTAATTGAAGTGGGTGGAATGAAGAACAGCTAGGAAAATTATCCAATTAATTAAAATTATTTGGAGAAGAATGGGGTTTATTACTTATCCATCTGAATGAGCGAGGCATACCGGCTATAGACATGGGTTACGAGAAGTTTTTAGCAGATAGTTGAGTCTTCTGAATAACGGCTGGTGCCATAATGATTAAGATAAGGAAACGGGGGATACGGTGGCTTCTTTCCCTTGCCTCTGTTCTATACTGTAGTATATCTTAATCGTCTACTGACTGTGATTACACTGCTTTCATTATGAGTTACAACTAGATGAGTTTTATTCCTGGATGAAAGTGTGTGTACTGCTACCACTGTTAACCTTATTTTACTACTACAATGCGATTGCAAGGATTCTGTCAATCTGGTAATCACATTTTTTGTTTAACAAAATTGTAAATAACGGGCGCCATTAAAAGCAATTATGTGAGTGTGTATTTCAATTTCATTGAACCATTGGATGCCTTCATATGGACAGTTAATACAACATGAAGATGAATCAACAGCCAATATTATCAACTAAAATATTGCCTAAACGGCAACATTATTTATGCCAAGCAACAGGCAAAAATATTTGGGTTAATAAGACAACAGCGTCATTGAGAATGAAAAAAGAGCAATAACAAGATATTGAGAAAAATAAAGGACAACAACCAATAAACAATAAATAGTCAAAAGCATAAAAATTACAAAAACGAAACAGAGATTCAGAGAGAGAGAGAGAGAGAGAAATAAAGAAAAAACACTCACCGGTTAATTAACCCGGATCGTTAACGTTTGAATTTGATGTTGAAAAGCCAGGTAGTTTGCGCCAACCTTTGCGATTCCAAAAACTGCGTGCTTTCGATACATTGGGTTGGGCATTTAGAAGAACAGGACCGGGATCTTCGGCGGCTCTTATTTTGGCACAATTTAAAATACGGCAACCGCAAGAGGCACGCGTAAAAAAACCCGAAGAATTTTGAAAGCCATCGTTAATGTGCTTTGATTGCTGATGTTGTTGATGTGGCTGTTGCTGTCCTTGATGAAGATGATGATGGTGGTGCAGGTGTGAGTCATGATGCTGATGTTGCAAATGCAGTTGTTGTTGTTGCTGATTTGAATTGTGGTGTATTTGAGGTAAATGTTTAATAGTGCACGATGACGTTGTTGCTGACGCTAGTACCGCTGCGGATGATGAGGCTGCAGTTGCAGATGTTGCTGTTGCATTTGTATTATTACTGTTGGCTCTTTGAAATGAACGACAAAATTGTGTGGCATAAGCAAAAGCACTTTGTTGACTCTTTGCATTGCCTTCAGCTGCTGCAGTTGTTGTAGTTGACAGCTTTTTTGAACGTGAACTCATGAGGGCTTTGGTCTTGTGCTGACGAAGTGAACCAATGTAACTAGCACCACTGGAACCACTAAAACCACTATCGAAATCAGCCGCTACACAAGACGATTGCAAAAGACCAGCACTTATCGATGCCGCATTGGGTATGTGCGAGATAAAGTCATCTGCTGGTCCTCCCACCAGAGCCGTATCACATATTTTGTCGGCGGACGAAGAAGTCAGCCGCAAAGGCTGACCTGAAGCTGTGGTAACACTTACCGCGGGCATTGATGGTACTTTGGGAGTGGGACTACTATTGTGTGGACTTTCTGGCATAATCAACGCCTCTACGGACAAATTAAGCTCGCCTAATATCTTGTGATGTCTATTTTGTACTCTTCTCAGTTCCTCCTCTACCAGAGTTCGGGTCAGTGAGCAAGCCGAATGGGAAGTGGCCCTCAGTTGGTGGGGACTAGTCATGGAATTAGAGGAAGATGATGTAGATGAAGCGGCAATTTCTTCGTAGTAATTTTCTGGTGTGGAAATATTACTACAGTCAGCTGAGGCCATGGCATCAGCCATATTATGGCTTTGTTGTTGAGTAAGTCTTGTCTGATACGATTGCTGTGTAGTTGGTGATACCAAAAATTTATTCTTTTTGGCTTTCAAGAGAAGAGCTCTAATGGAATTTGGTGGCGGGTGAATGAAATCTTCCTCTTCATTTGCGCCCGCCACAAGCTCAGCATGCGGTATGTTGGTATGTTTCATAACGGCACCCGGTTCATAGTACGCATATGAATAGTCGTGTTGTTGTTGTTGTTGCTGTTGCTGCAGTTGCAACAGTTGTAAAGAGGTGGCCTGGGACTTGTTAGTCCATTGCCCATTCTGATCCTCAATATTGTGATGGTGTTGATGCTGATGATTTAGTCGTCTCAAAGTCTTGGTTTGCCTTAACAGACCACAACCACCCTTAAAAAAGACATGGGGTTCTGGGTCCACACACACTTCAATGGAATCTAAATCAGCTTCTAGTTGTTGTTGCTGCCACTGCTGCTGTGCTTGCCTGTTGATCTTGCGAAATGTTTTGACACTCGCATTGGTCACGATGCCAGGTGTGTTGGTGGGACTTACGGTGGAGGGTAAAGTTGGGGTAACCTCTACCGTTACCGTATTCTTCTCAAATGAAATCGTTTGGGGCTGTGGCTGCTGTTGAACAGCACTGCCAACTTCATCTGGACAATCATTTACTGTCGATAACATTGGTTGATGCATATTAGCTGCTGTTGTTGTTGCTGCCGCCGATGTATTTCGATATTGAGGTGTCGTCGTACATGGTGTTGATGTTGCATTGTGTTGCACATTTTGCTGCTGTTGTTGTTGTCTCACCAAATGACTTTCCTCGTTGTGCTGCTGTTGCCCTGGTTTCAGTGCCCCAACATTTGTGGTTTGTCCACTTGCTACCACATGACGTTGATTTTGTGGTTGCTGTTGTGTCGTGTAATAATTTTGATTCGTTATAATAGCTTGTGTTTGTTGTTTCTGTTGTTGCAATTGTGAGTGTTGCTGCTGTTGTTGGTCTTGCAGCTTTAAATCCTTTTGCTGTTGCTTGTTTAAATTGCGTTGACTGCGGCCTAAACCCAAGCAAGTCTCCATGGCACATGTTGTTAATTTGAATTGATGACAGTTTTTCAAACTTACAACAACACAAATACTGGGTTTTCTTTTGGTTTTCTCTATTACAATCTGTTCAATTGATTAGAGGGGGATGCTGCGTGATTATATGCTTCGTATTGATCAGATGATCCTTATCAGTTGATGGCTGTAATTGAAAGGTTGAAAGAAATGCTTAATCAATACAGTGTTTAAAGGAAAATAAGGAAACAACTTTTTGAAAATAAATTGTCTGAAACTTAAATGTGACCTCTTGTAGGGAAAATTAGTTTGAATTCATTTAATCATGCTTAACCAATAGCCATCTATCAAAGAGGCCATGGGGCAACTATTTTATGATATAAATGCGGGCAATTATTTTGGTAGAGTTTAAGAGTTATTGCACCATACATATTACGATTATACAATATTTCTAGTACCCTCTAACGGCATGCAATTAATTTTAAAGATTCGTTTTGTTAACACATTTCAACAGATTTCTTGTTATAGATTATGGCAATTAAAATTTTGAAAATTGAAGACAAAATTCCAAAAGAAAAGAATTTATTATACGCTACACCCATCGTGCACGTTTGAGACATAAGGTGCTTCTGTTCATGTCTTCGTTACACTCTTCCATATCAAATAAATACGAAAGTTGGGTTCCCACGTTTAAGAAATGAAACTCTGTTTGGTTTCTAATGAGCATAACACATTTTCAAAAATCGTTTCAAAACTAATTTCAGTGGCCACCAAAAATTCTGATGAAAACCAAATTCTATAAATGACTGTAAATTTTTAGCTCAGCAATCACTGTGGGCAATCGGCGCATAATTGTTCGCTAATGCCACATAAAAATATTATTCCGAACTTAAAAACTCTCGCGTAAAGTGCATGTTGTGCTCTGTAGAGTATCGAAAAGTCTTATTGAAGTTGAAATAGTTTCTGCTTTAATTTGTGTCTCTTATAAATGAAAGCAGCATTCATTATAAAATATTTGCGCAATCAACTAATGAATCACACACAGTGATTATTAGTCAAGGGACTGACAAATAAATTATTCAGCAAAATACACAAGGGCGGCATGGTCGTCTTAATAAATACAGCCAACAAGAGAAAGATTCATTCTAGGTAGCGTTCCAACTTCAAAACTTAAAAAAACTGATAGTTTTCTGATTCTCGTTTGAAAATATGTTTAACATCGCATTAAAATCTCTCCAAAAAAAGACTGAGTGGGCCTAATCGCATGATCTCCAGCTTAAAATCAACACCATACAGAGACTTTTTTGGGATGTGCTAGGCGCTCTTGGATCTCATTTGGGTTGGCATCGTCTCAAATTCAACAATTTTGTTTATTCACGTACCCATTTATCCAGAAATGAACTTTATCGCAGAAGATGAATTTTCGATAAAAATTTGGGTCATTTATCAACTGCTCCAGAGTTGCCAGTTGCCAGAGTTGTCCGTGGTGATCTGACAAAACGAAATAAACAATTAATTTGACGAGTGTAGCTTGAACAAGATAACTGTTATCAACTTCTCAAAAAGGGAAGTTTTAGTTGGAACACCCTACCTGATTGGTCATTACAACCCTTCAGTCAGGATTACGACCTAGCTTTTCATGCCACTTGTGTTGTGTGTATTAATTTCATACATGAGTGTTGGAACACAGTTTAAAGTCAACTCCGAGCGACAGATTTTTGAGAATCTTTTCATGACAATTTTATTTAATATTAGTATATAGATTTGGACCCAATATATGATACCAGTTTTTCTGGGTCTTAAAATAGAGGTAATGTAACCAAATTTGTGGGTGGGAGTATGTATGAGGAGAGCATAGCTGAGCACTTTCGGTGTGGTACCTTTAGTTGGATAGCTAGTTAATATAAAACGTAACATTAATACAGAACATAATAGTATGCATTCAGACATGAGATTAAAACTGATGTGATCAAAACGATATACTCCTGTTCTATTTGATTACTTTTGCTTAGTGGCCACGTGAATCAACTAATGAAAGGTAACATGGGAAAACATTTGCCGGTAGAAATTAATTTTTATATGTTTGTTTGGTTGGTGTGTACGATGATAAATTATTAGAACCAACCGGCTTACATTAAATGTACTAAAGTAACGACAAACTATGTGTCGAATCAAAAACACACTTTGCTTGCCAGTTGTGGCAGCGTAGTGAAACTAAAATTTGACGGCATAATTTATTGTATGTCAACACAACTTGCAACGATCAAAAATTCTAATTAATTTAAGTAAAAATAGAAAAGTTACCAGCAACAAAATAGAATAAAATTCGACAGAAAAAAGAAAATTTACAAATAAACAGCAGCAACTACATAAAATACTAACAAGTTGCAACAACTTTTTATGTTGAAACAATTATTTATTAAATGGTAGCATATAAAAATTGCTTGCAAATTTTCTGAGGCAGTCGTTTGTTTGTAATGACTTATTTACATTTTTCTTGTTGTTATTATAGTTGTATATTCAATAGTTGACATTCATTCAGTCATTCGTTCAGCCCGCATGAGGCTTAAAAGCCACTGGCTGACAGGATGGCTGTCGGCCTGACTGAATGAAAAAGTTGTAAAGTTGCTATGTGGTGGTGGTGTATTTTTGTTTATTGTTGTTTTTGTTGGTATTATTTAAAATAGTTTTTTTTTTGGTTATTTTGACTGGAAATTGTGGTTTCTTTTTGTTGTTGCACGAATCACACAAGAGACGAAAATGTAACGAAAAAATTCAACAACAAACAGCATTCAGCAGTACCGACAACAACAACAAAACAGTTGATAGTGGAACAGAATTCTACAATGTAGCACAAGCAACGCATCACAACGAATTTCTAAAGGCCATACAGCATGGATCGTTAATATGAATGGAGAAGTACATATTAACAGCGAGGGAGTGGGTTATTACATTTTGTTGTATTACATCCGGAAAGAGTTGTAATTTGAATGTAATTCGTTATACTCTGCAAGTACTCTGTCATTCACTCACTCTCGGTCTCTTTCAACTTTTTGTTGCGTATCGAGTTATTTGAGGTTTCAACTAACAATATGTGGTGTGAGAAGTTGGGTCATAATCTTGACTGAAGGGTTGTAATGACCAATTATGTACGTATGGAAGTTCAAGTTGAGCTGATAAGCTATTATCGGTTGTTATAACCATCGTGCCTACTAGTGTTACATCTGACGCCATTCAATAGTGCCTAGGCAATGTTTATGAAATGTCGTCATTGTTTTTTTTAATCTAAATCTGAAGACTTGTGTTACGGAGATGTGAGCATAAGCGTCATCTAACGTGTATTCGTTGAAGATGAAAATGATTTTTCGATATAAATTTGCGTCAGTTGCCAACTCATCCAGAGCCATTCTCACCAAACACATCGTTGCATATGGTCGTCTATTTGATTTGGCAAAACAGACTGAATAAATGGCAACTAATTTGTATAACTTAGCTTCAACAGTCAAAGTTTGAAAGCCTATTTGGGAAGACCCGATATAATAAGAGGGCCATCGTTTCTAGTCAGAGACAGAAGGCAATAACATTAAAGGATCAGCTTAGCTGGAAAAAAATGATTGATGAAATTGCAAGAAAGCAAACAAATTATCAGAAGAACACGTGAGGGAACTAGAAAATGGAAAGAAGAAAGTACTCCACGTGGGAGTAAAGAGAAAAACTATAAAAATTCTCTGGACGATTTTTATTGAGTACGAAAAGGTTGTGCAATTGTTTCCTTAAAATGTTATTTGTAGTTGGGGTTCAAGACTCAACAGCCTTTGGGTAGCTACCAACTGTCGTGTCTAAGTAAGAACTTATTTTCAGTTACACAGCATAAGTAAAATGTTTTTACAATTGAAACACACGCTGAGGCCAAACGCTTTTCTAATGCGTTTCTGATTTTAATGAACAAGACTTGGGTGACAATTGCAAGTTGTAGCCATTGTAGGCAATACAGACAAGATGACGACATCAATAACATTGGTGAACTCGAGTACAATGGTAAGCCAACAGAAACTAAGAAAATATGTGAGCGTTTTTGCTTTTTGTTGTTGCTATACTTGTTTGGTTAAAAATTCGCTTAATTAGCAGCAAGTAATCTGTAGTTTGGTTGTAATTCATACTTGTCAACGACAATATGGAAAAAATACAACAACAACAACAACAACAAAATAGAATGACTGCAAAACAAAAGCTACAACATACAACAACATACTGAAAAGAAGCACGAACCAGCAGCAGCAAATCAGTTTGTATTTACGATGCCGGTGTTGCTGCCGCCTATTGAAAAGAAGAAAATCTAATAATAAATAATAAACAATGCAATATAAAATGCTTAAAACACACATGCGAACGCATGTACTTGCAGTATTTGCCGCATGTATGAGTCAAAGTGTACATATGTTGGTTGAAGTGTATCTATTGCCCCTCTTTTGTGCTATTGTGTCTCAAGGAGAAATATTTTTTCAACTGTTCTTTGGCTCTTCGTTTCTTCTGCTCATTCTGTTCATCAGTTGGTTTTGTTTTATTGTTTCTCATATTTATGGAAAATAAAATGCCCATGTTGTTGTCGCTGTTGCTGGACTAGACATATTGGGGTGTGCTGTAAACATGGTAAACGCTTGAATTGATGGTACAATGACAATGCAATATAAGAATACACACCCAATGGTATTTTTCGTATATTGTTGTTGTTGTTTTATAACTGCATGTTGCACTAGTCGGTTATTGTTGGTTCTGGTTGTTGGTGATTGCTTTGGCCATTTGGTACATTATATGTGGACATGTGCGCTTTGGAATGTGAGAAAACTATTGTTTGGTGCCAACAAATTGTTTTCATTGATTCCCTTTATGGATTTGTTGCTTATGTTCTTCGAATCTTTTACTATTTTTTGCTTTTAGTTCATCGTCGACATCATCGCTTTAGAAATTGGTGGTAGTTGTCGGTATATGAAGCAAAAGTACGAGAATATGGAACCAATTAATAATAACCTGATCTGCTATCACTGTCTTAAGGAAAGAATTTCTTAGTCAAGCAAGCATTAAGCCAACTATCAGTAGTTGTGCGTGTAGTGAATAACTTTTAAAAAATTCTTCTATTAGCAAGCCTTTAGAGACCAAAGAATCCCAGCCTTTGCCTGCTAAATTTGGAAGAACGAAGCTTAGGAATATTTTCAAATTACTAAACGGCTATCTTATCCACCCAACTGTTCAGTACTATAGTCGCCTTTGAAGCGTGGCTTTATGGTAATTGGTCATATGAACAGTTTAATGCTAATTTTAGCAGAGATTTAAAATCTGTAGCAGCCAATCCAAAGACACACAAACACATGTGCTGTGAGCATAAAAATATTTTGTCTTCACATTACAAGCAATTAACACAACAGCTCTTAAGTGTGAGTAGATGGTGCCTCTTTAAACTTTTATTTCAACTAACTACCAAGGCTACCGCTCGTTAATATTTTTAGTTATTCCTTGATTTTTTCTTCTAAAACTAACAAAGAAGTCAAATGAAGACAGAACAGAGCGAAAAATATTTTTTTAACATTTATGACCGCATTTATGAAATTCCTGTGAAGATTTAGATAAGATGTGGGCATAACAGTGGCAATGAGAACCTGTTCTGCAGCGTCGCTGGTGTCAATAGTTAGATTGATGAGAGACGAGACAAATAAGAAGTTCATTAGGAGATTTCGGAATTTAACAAATCGATCGGTTGACAGCTCTCTCCTTAACAGTCCAGTAGACATAACGAAAATACTCTATGATTTTTTGAACTACTTTGCAACGAAACTTAATAACAAAAATGAATGGAGTGACCTGGAAGTTGAATATTCTCCTAAACTGGAACTATTTTGTGATATAGAGATGGGACAATAACGGATCTTGGAACAGAAGCAGGAGATTTTGATCCCATAAAGTAATATTCCGGAATTTCGGTAACCCGGAATTTAATATTTTCTTGGGAAATACTAGAACTAGAGAGAAATAACTATCGTGGATTGTAAAACACTCAATCAAATATCTTGGGCCAGTTGGATGAACTGATACCATTAGTTAGAGAGTAATGCTAACAGGTCACCAATTAATCACCAATATATATAAACTTTTGATGAGCAAATTCTTAGAAACTTAAAAGGTTTTCATCTATATTTTCTATAAAATTAGAAAAAGTCGAAATATTTTGGCGTTTAGAGCCACATTAGTAAAATTTTGTTTATGCTGAGGTCCGCAAGAATCTGAAAACCTAATTGAGAGTAGCTTTAATGCTTCATAAACTTATCTTTTAAAGAGTTGAAAACAAGGAATATATTTTCAATTTTCTTTTAATGCCTTTTTGATTTTAATTTAATTTTTTATATAATTTCATAGACGCCACTTAGCATTTATAATTTATGACATTTGCATGGGCTCAGACCAATCAATTGGCTTTTAATCGAAAAAAAGTCGACTTTTATTTTCCACGATGTCAACAGTACGAATGCAAACACAAATTGGCATTAAAACCGTTCGTAGATTTAACTGGCAATGGCAATATTTTTCATTGTGCTTAAATCAATTGATTTTATTCGATTGAAACGATTATATTTGTCAATGGTCTGCGCAAAACATATTTACAATGCTTTGGCATTTATTGAGGCACCATAATGTGCTGTGGGTGGATTCGTCGGTCACAACAATTATGTAATTGAATTTGAAATTTTCAAGGATTAAATATTCATAGGGATTTTATGAACTGACGAAAAGTTTTATGAAAGGAATTAAAACAACAAGAACAAAAACAATTTATTACAGTGCAGACATAAAGTAAATTTATGTTTCATACAAGTGTTACAAATACATTACTTTTTTCTGCTGGTATTGTATTAATATTTACATAAAATGGATAATAACCATTTAAAAGACTGCTTTATTCCTTCTGTTCAATAATATTATAAATGATGTGTATGCAGTACAGAGGAGGGAGTTGTAAGAGTCCTTATCTATACAATGCTTTTAAATAAAAAATGGAAAGAAATTCAGTTTATTTTTATCAATTTACTTCCCTTTTTTTCTTATTTGGTTTATGGTAAAATTTCTATAAAATGTATGCATTATTTTAAGCATAGGATTAGAAAAATACTTTCCGATACTCATAAATAGCAGATGTTTCAAACTATATTATTGGCAATAATCATGAGATTATAATGACAATTTGAAGGCAATTATTTTGTTAAGAATGTCCACAGATTTTGCAATATTTTTTTAATTTTTATTCAATTGGCCGGACCACCAATAGGCTTCTTTTTTGAATTTATTGGGCAAAAGTTCGATTCACTAGCCAATCGTGCGTGTATGTAGAACTGACTGTATGATTGCAAGAGCTTTATGGCCAAAGCTCAATCCTATAGTAAAGAAACTAATCGTAAGCATGAGTAGGCGTGACATAAGACCTTTTAGACAAAAAATTAGCAGATGAATAATGAATATCTCTGCTTTATGGTGGCTACATGAGTGAGCAGAGAATACAGTGGAATACATTTTATTTCTGTCCATGTCCACAGTTACGTAAGTACAGATAGCTAGGTATTCGATTTTTCGAGAAATTAGTAGGATCTGAATATCTAGGAATATGGTTCATAAACATCTCTTAGGAGTGATATTTAAAATATTTCCATCAAAGCCTATGATGTGAACCAGTGAACCAGATTAATACTCACTGAATAGATTTGTGGCTCAACAATTTTTTTAAAACAGAAATGAGTACACAAATCGAAACTAAAAATTTTATAGAACGAAAAAATAAGTTTATAAACCCAAATAATTATTTCTGATATAAGAATTCATTTCATAAACTGTTTTCCACTTAATTTTCATTACATTTTGACCTTTAAATAACTAGACTATCAAATAAATTTTGGTAAAAGCAAACAAGAAAGTAAGATGAAAAAAGTCATGAATTAAAACCAGTACTTTTTAACCAACTGGTGTTTTAGCCAAGTTTTTACAATTTGTTTTTAAAATCGAATTTAAAGAAACCAGAAAAAATTGAAAAACTACATTTAAATTTCAAGTATTGACTACGATAATGTAGTGGCTGTATTATGGGTTCACATTGAGTTCCAGAGTAACCAAAATTGTAATAAAAACTCCACGAAAGCTAAAAATAATTCTGATCATAAAACAGTAACAAATTTTAACGATTATTTGTCTGGCTATCGATTTTGGCGTAATTTTTAACAGACAAGATAATAAAATCGATATGAATGAATGAATGAAATGAATAGAAATATAAGGAAAAATATACGAATTTACTGTGACATTTTCAAAGTCGGCAACATGTTGATGATAATGAACCACGAAAAAGGAAAAAAACTTAATTGAACACATACTGAGTTGAGAGTTGGATTTCACGTTTTATTTTCGTATTAAAATTAGGTGAAAAAATTTTGCAAATTTCTGTTATTGTATTAATATTTGGACACACGTTGGCGTTTCAAAATAAACAAACAGAAACAGAAACAAATCTGGCCGATTCAGTTACCGCCAA
Source organism: Sarcophaga carnaria (assembly GCA_958299815.1). Taxonomy (NCBI): domain Eukaryota; kingdom Metazoa; phylum Arthropoda; class Insecta; order Diptera; family Sarcophagidae; genus Sarcophaga; species Sarcophaga carnaria. Next base: position 94,569,531 of record OY283149.1, read on the forward strand.
TGCGATGCCAAACTTTGCAAAAAAATTGACGAATATTTGACACGTTAGAAGGGAAGCATTTTTTTTCTCCATATGCATTGACCAACCCACCACACAATTTATTGCACAAATTTGGTGTGAAGCGCATTTATTGGAACACAAAGCAGACGAAACATATTATTGGCAGAACAAGAAATATAGACGCTCAAACCAAATAGTTTTGGTGAAGTTGAAAATCTCAGGCAACAGCATAAGAAATGGGGAAATTGTACAGTAAAAAAGAAAGAGTAGGCAATTATAACAAAACTCATGTTTTGTCCGGGAATTGTTATTTCTGGAAATTTTTCCTTGGAATTGGAATCGTTGAAGACCCAGGTGGATTATGCGGGGCGACTTATAATTGAATAACCTGCGCCTCAATTCGAAGTAATGCTTACGCTGGCACAAATATAGAAATTCTTAGGAATCGCCACATACCGCATACCTCGATATCACAAGCAAAAGGCTTAAATTTAATTTGATCTCGAATTGAGCTCCATCTGCAATAATTTTAAAAACTCTATTTGTGAAAAAATTCGATATTAGAGAATCCCCGTAGTCTAGAAGGTAGAGTGTTGACTTATTAGACGTGAGACCACGGTTCAAACTCCAGTTCAGACACCCCCAACAACTCCTACTTTTCCTTTCTATTTTGATCATAATTTTCTAATGTTTTACATTTTAAACTGGAATTTATTTCAACAATTTAAATGAAAATTTCATCCGCCAATAAATTCAAAGTTTTTATGAATTGTCGCCCCTCAAATAATGGTAAGCCTTTAAAGCCGTTTTGTAGCATTTTTACGTATTTATATTTGTTGCTATTGTTGTTAATGTTAACGTTACGGTTTAAGGTTTTTTTTTTGAAATGAAATGCAATAAAAATAAACAAGATTTTAAAAATAATTTTTTAAAACGAAACTCTGTTCGGCATACTCCTATACTTTTTTATTGTATTTAAATTTCACATGTGAGTGAAATTGCGAACGATAGGCGAACAAAAAAAACCAACAACCTAACGATTTTAGTTTTATTGTGTAGAAGTGAAAACATGCTTTGTGTCTCGACAAATACAACAAAAAATTTTGGTGTTTGTAAAACAATATGGAAATAATCAAATGAAAAAAATTGGGGGAAAATTAGGGACACACAAGCTACTTTTTTAGTCGTTAAAACAACAGATAGATAGAAAGGACAACAATACTCCACACCGAGAAGGGCTACAATCTTCCATTTTAGGATATAGTAGTCGTAGTCACTCTATAAAACAAGAGTGTTCTATGAAATCGCAGACCTCATCCAATGCTTTAAATGATGCAATAAAACTGGTTGTCCAAGGGTTGTCCCCTTGTTTAAGTAACCACAAGTTGTTCCACTTATTAATCATTTTCTATTATTAAACTTAGTTTTCATAAAACAAAGTTTTGAAAAAGTACACACTCCTTATTACCATGTTGAAATATGGTACAGAGAGTATTCACCAAAAATGTTTCAGGATTATGTCTCCTTTAATTTCTCTTTTTAGAGTATCCGGACTATGTTTGTTTTTCTATGTTTTATTTTCCCTGTTGTAATTGTTATTACTCGCGTTTTTTATCGTTGTTGTTATAGTTTTGAATTGCAAATTGTAGGTGTAAATAATGACAACGTAAATGAACATGTAAAGTGTTTATGATATTCATTATTAAAACAATAATAGCAACAACAACAACTATAAGCATTTAACAATAAGATTTAAAAAACAACAACAATATGTTGTAATAAAAAACAAAAAAAAAGGAAAAAATTAAATGAAGTGCAAAAAAAAGTTGCAGATTAATTGAAAAAATATTTAAATTAAAGTATTTACAGCAAAAAATTAGAAAAATAGGGAAAAACGAAATGGAAAGTTGTTTAAATAAAAAAGAAAACAGAACGAAAAAGAAAAAATATTATTTATTCATAATTTTAAATTAAATGATTAGAATGTAAAGGCTTTTCGGCACTTACAGCCACCACATCTGTTAACAAAGAGTCTATGGTATTAGCAGAGCCGCAATAAGTTCACGCCACAACGAATAACTGGATTTTTTATCGATTTAATTAACTTGTCCAGATATTGTAGGTGTATTGTAAGACCGTGAAAGTATGAAAAATTTAAAATCGATACGTATATACAAGGCATTGTCAGCAGTCTTCTGGCAAATCAAGAGTAAATAAAATTGTCATGAATAGTTTTTCAATTCTGTCAATGAGTAGCAGTCGCCCTATTCATGGCAAAAATTAGCACATACAACATGGGTAATGCGAGAATCTTGATTGTAATTTTGACTAAAAAGGTTGTCATGATTAATTGGGTCATAATTAAGTAATTAATGGGCATTGTTATTATTAATTTCAATTGGTACAGACTATTGATTAAAATGCTTCCATAGACATTTATTCGACGATTGCAAGGAGGATGGTATTGGGATTTAAAATCTCCTTTTTCTATTAGCAGCGATGGTGCTTATCTATAATTCTTTTATCCATTAATTGGGAAATTAATAAATTAATTTTTAATTTAATTAACTTTATAATGACCATTTAATTATAAATATTTCATGTTGTAATCATGTATTTAGATGTCTGCATCTGAAGCAACTCATCTTATTTAATTACGATTTCATTTCGCTTGTATTCCAAATGAATAAGTCAAGCGTTCAATTGCAATTCCTTTTACCTCTTAGACCACACACACGCACACCCGGATTGTTGCAAAGTAGAGTGTTTTGCATTGCTTATTTGCAACTTATGTGTCGACGTCGTTGTCTTCGTCGTCATTTTCTTATTTGGAACTTCATTCTGTTGCTTGTCAGAAGCTGTCATCAGCCTGCTAATTTGTTGATTTAATTTCTTTTTCTTTTTCGTTTTTATTTTTCGTCTTTTCCCACATTTTGTGGGTATGATACGATATTTAATTTATTTTTTATTCATTTTCTTTAAAGTTTTCCATTAGACTTTGAGCATGGCGGAGTAGTTTTGCCAGGCATTGATGATGTGATGATATTTTTTAGCAGACATGTTAGTAAACAACAAAAAGGAAGAAAACTAAGGAAGTCTGCTGGAGAAACAAGGGTTTTATACTTAACGTCCAATTTTTTATTTTAAAGATTCCTAAAAGAAGTTATTATTACTGGGGGTTAGTGTCTTGCTTTATTGTCTGCACTTTAATAAATAATTATGATTCTCTATCTTCCAAAAGAAGAAAAACAAAAAAAAACAATTTTTTATGTCTTCATTTTATTGTTGTGTTCAATTGAAAAATAATTTGAAATTCAGATAATCAGTTCAGAACACAGATTCAATCATAACCCTTATCTGTTTCAGTTCAATCTCTACTTGTGTTTGCATATATAAAATAGTTTTTATTCTGGCTCCTCAAATACTGTTTTTGCTAAACTCCGTATATGAGTAGTATGTTTATGCCGCTTCTAGGTCACTTATTCCATACAAAATTTGGCTCATGCCTGCTTCTTCTTGTTCCTTTTATTTGTATTGCTTTTCAAACGAATGACTGGACGGACAGAATGAGTGTGTGCACGTTTCCTCATCTACATCCCAGAGTATAGAAAGACTGTGAAAATGTATATACGTATGTACGAATGTTTGGACGGACAGAATGAGTGTGTGCGTAACATGTAATGTGGATCTACACCTATATAGTTGTTGTGTGTTTTTTTTTTTTTTTTTTGTATATTTAATTAGAAGGATCTTTAATTTTAAATGTGATAAGAAAGAGTAGGTTGGTTGTGCGGTTATTTTTTTATTTTTTGTGTGATTTAATTTGAAGGATCTGTAATTTTAAGATGATAACAAATTCTTGGCACGTATTATCATACTCAATGTTGAAAAAAAATAGAAAAGGGATCTACACCTGTATAGTTGTTGTGTGTTTTTTTTTTTTTTGTATATTTAATTAGAAGGATCTTTAATTTTAAATGTGATAAGAAAGAGATGAACACCTGTGTAAAATTTTTTATTTTTTGGGATAATAAATAACATCGTATACCTAAGTAGAAACATGAGTGTACATGTTCATTGTATTTATATTGCTTTTCGAATGATTGGACGGACAGAATGAATGTGTGCATGTTCTTTTGAGATAATAATTGTGAAGAAATAGAAATATAGTTGTACGTGGTGTTGTTGTTGTTGTTGTGTTATAAGGATTTTTAAATTGATAAGAAAGGAATGTATAGTTGTGCCTGCTTTTTTTTTCACGCATAAGTAGAATATCTGTTTTCTATATAATTGAATTTACTGATTGATTTACAACATCCCAGAGTATAAATAGACTTGTTTTAAGGATTTAGATTTTATTTAGTTTTTGCTGTTTTAAATAAATGAAATTATAAAATAATGAGATTAATTAAAACAAATTAGGTTTTATTTTATTAGATTTTTTTTTTATTCTTAGGTATGTATATTTTATTTTTAGATTTTGTTATTTTGTACAATACAATACATATATCTATTGAATATAATAATAGTTAAACATTCGTTTATACATATTAAATAACTTAAGTGTTAACAAATATTGTGTATAGAATGTTTGACATCTGCAAATGTCAAAAGATTCTGAGTAAATTTTTTCACAGTTAGATCTATGTATAATATTATTAACACATATAAATGGATTACTTATTTTACTAATGTTGCATATTCTTAGTTCATTTATAAGTTTCATAAATAAATCTATATGATCTTTATCAATCTGATTACTATGTTTTATTAATAGTTCTTCCAATTCAGCTGATGTAACCATTTTTACCCTTCTTTAAAAAGTCAATAGTAGGTTGCGTAAGTGCGGGACGATGTACTCTGAACAAAGAGTAATAATTAACTAAACAAAGATTTCAGATGTGGTTAAGTTTTTTTTTGTCATTTATTATATCATTTCTTCGTTTGAATTTATTGAAAATTACAATTTATTGAAAACACAGTTTTTACATTTAGTAAGATTATAAAAATTAATTATATTTTTAGCTTCAATTTCAGCTTGATATAGTCTATGTTTATAAAATATACAGGGGCAGGTGTCAGGACCGCATGTACTGTTTTCATTCGACCATTCGCAATCCTCGAAATGTTCCCCATGTCTATTTCTTATTCTTTTCAGGTTGTCTACATACTCCAGTTGTGTTTGTATGTTGATGAGTTTAGTTTTATCTACGTCAGAAATTATGTGTGAGAATGATTTTAAAAAGTTTTATATTTCCTTTAAAATCATTGTATGTTAATCTACTGCTATTGTATGCTCATGTGCAGAATATGTGAATAATCTTTAATATTTATATGATTTCAGATCTGTTAATGGACGCTTAGGTAGGTTATCTAATAGTTTTTTGTAGGTGGACTATAGTAGAGACCATATCCAGTTTTATATGGTTTGAGGTACAACCCTTTACCCATTGCAATTGATTCCATATATCTATTATGACGGTTAGCTTCAGCCAATTGTTCTTTTCCATTTTTGATAGCATTTACTGCTTTAACAATAGCGGATCCTCCACTTACCAAACCACCAAGCGCTGACAATGCTGTTAGTACGGGAATAAGTGGAAGAAATCCTCCAATTTTCGGTACAGGTATAACTCTCGGTATTATAATGTCTGCTCGCTTTTTCCCTTTAAAATTTGAATGAATAGCCTTTTGAGCTATTTTAACAGCATCATTTATATCAAGGGGTTTCTGTTCTTTCAATTGTTTTAAAGTTTTTCTCACAGTAGCTGTGAATAATTTCTTATTACAGTTATTCATTTTTCCTTTTCTCATTCTTTTTGAATTTTTTCTTTTCTTATGTGTCTGCTCCTTCAAACCTAATCCAAACTTCACTTTAGCTTTCATAGCGTTTGTCACAAACCACGCGTTAGCACGTTCTTTAATATCACTATCTTTAGATTTAACTCGTTGCCAGGCTTTTTCAGCTAATATTTGATCTGCTTGATGTCTTGTGTCTATATCTTTTGATTGTGAATATACAATATCGTGCTCTCTACAAGCTGCGTCTAATAAATTTATACCCTTATCTCCTCTTGCTAAACGTTTTTCAAGTTTTGTACCAGGTCCACAAAACTGATAACCAGGTAGATGTAATTCAACAGGTACTTTATTTATTAAGTTGTTTACAAATCCTCTTCTCATCTTACACTGGCTGAGGTTTTGTTTTGACCCTAGATTATAACAATTTTTTTTTTCGTTACTTTTATACCTCTTCGCAAAAATAGCTGAAATCAAGACGATCTCCTATATATACAGCAATTTATATGATTTCAGTATGTTAATTTTTTGATATTGATTTTGATCTGCTTTGTATCTGATCACGATCTACTTTACATCTGATCACGATCTGCTTTGTATCTGATTATGATCTGCTTTGTATCTGATTACGATCTGCTTTATATCTGATCACGAACTGCTTGCTATCTGGTCACGATCTGATTTATACCTGATCACGATCTGCTTGATGGCTTGTGTCTATATCCATTGATTTTGAGTACGCTATATCGTGCTTTCTACAATCTGCATCCAATAAATTATTCCTTTATTTACTTTATTCTTGCTATTCGTTTTGAAGTTTTGTATCAGGTCCACAAAACTGATAACCAGGTGGATGTAATTCAACATATAATTTGTTTATTAAGTTGTCTACAAATCTTCTTCCAATCTTACACTGATTAGGTGTTTTTCTTTTGACTGTAGTTTATAACCATTTTTTTTCATTACTTTCATACCTCTTCGCATGAAACACTACACCAGCTATACCTGCTATACCAGCTATACCAGCTATATCAGCTATACTAGCAAGCTGTACAATCTGTACTAGCTATACTAGCAAGCTGTACTAGCTATACTAGCAAGCTATACAATCTGTACTAGCTATACTAGCAAGCTGTACAATCTGTACTAGCTATACTAGCAAGCTGTACTAGCTATACTAGCAAGCTATACAATCTGTACTAGCTATACTAGCAAGCTGTACTAGCTATACTAGCAAGCTATACAATCTGTACTAGCTATACTAGCAAGCTGTAGTAGCTATACAATCTTTACTAGCTATACTAGCAAGCTGTACCAGCTTTAGCAAGCTGTACCAGCTATACCAGCTATATCAGCTATATCAGCTATACCAGCTATACCAGCTATACCAGTTATATCAGCTATATCAGCTATACCAGCTATACCTGCTATATCAACTATACCAGCTATACCTGCTATACCAGCTATACCAGCTATATCAGCTATATCAGCTATACTAGCAAGCTGTACTAGCTATACTAGCAAGCTATACAATCTGTACTAGCTATACTAGCAAGCTGTAGTAGCTATACAATCTTTACTAGCTATACTAGCAAGCTGTACCAGCTTTAGCAAGCTGTACCAGCTATACCAGCTATATCAGCTATATCAGCTATACCAGCTATATCAGCTATATCAGCTATACCAGCTATACCTGCTATACCAGCTATATCAGCTATACCAGCTATACCTGCTATACCAGCTATACCAGCTATACTATATATATATATATGTACCAGCTATATATATATATATATATATATATATATATATATAGCAGGTATAGCTGGTATAGCAGGTATAGCTGATATAGCTGGTACAGCTGATATAGCTGGTATAGCAGGTATAGCTGGTATAGCAGGTATAGCTGATATAGCTGGTATAGCTGATATAGCTGGTATAGCAGGCATAGCTGGTATAGCAGCTATACTATATATATATATATATATATATAGCAGGTATAGCTGGTATAGCTGGTATAGCTGGTACAGCTGATATAGCTGGTATAGCTGGTATAGCAGGTATAGCAGGTATAGCAGGTATAGCTGGTATAGCTGGTATAGCAGGTATAGCTGATATAGCTGGTACAGCTGATATAGCTGGTATAGCAGGTATAGCTGGTATAGCAGGTATAGCTGATATAGCTGGTATAGCTGGTATAGCTGGTACAGCTGATATAGCTGGTATAGCAGGTATAGCTGGTATAGCAGGTATAGCTGGTATAGCTGGTATAGCTGGTACAGCTGATATAGCTGGTATAGCAGGTATAGCTGGTATAGTTGGTACAGCTTGCTAAAGCTGGTATAGCTGATATAGCTGGTATAGCAGGTATAGCTGATACAGCTGATATAGCTGGTATAGCTGGTATAGCTGGTATAGCAGGTATAGCTGGTATAGCTGGTATAGCAGGTATAGCTGATATAGCTGGTATAGCTGGTACAGCTGATATAGCTGGTATAGCAGGTATAGCTGGTATAGTTGGTACAGCTTGCTAAAGCTGGTATAGCTGATATAGCTGGTATAGCTGGTACAGCTTGCTAAAGCTGGTATAGCTGGTATAGTTGGTACAGCTTGCTAGTATAGCTGGTATAGCTGATATAGCTGATGTAGCTGGTATAGCTGGTACAGCTTGCTAAAGCTGGTACAGCTTGCTAGTATAGTTCGTAAAGATTGTATAGCTACTACAGCTTGCTAGTATAGCTAGTACAGATTGTATAGCTTGCTAGTATAGCTAGTACAGCTTGCTAGTATAGCTAGTACAGATTGTATAGCTTGCTAGTATAGCTAGTACAGCTTGCTAGTATAGCTGGTATAGCTGATATAGCTGGTATAGCTGATATAGCTGGTATAGCTGGTATAGCTGATATAGCTGGTATAGCAGGTATAGCTGGTATAGCTGATATAGCTGATATAGCTGGTATAGCTGATATAGCTGATATAGCTGGTATAGCTGGTACAGCTTGCTAAAGCTGGTACAGCTTGCTAGTATAGCTAGTAAAGATTGTATAGCTACTACAGCTTGCTAGTATAGCTAGTACAGATTGTATAGCTTGCTAGTATAGCTAGTACAGCTTGCTAGTATAGCTGATATAGCTGATATAGCTGGTATAGCTGGTATAGCAGGTATAGCTGGTATAGTTGATATAGCAGGTATAGCTGGTATAGCTGATATAGCTGATATAGCTGGTATAGCTGATATAGCTGATATAGCTGGTATAGCTGGTACAGCTTGCTAAAGCTGGTACAGCTTGCTAAAGCTGGTACAGCTTGCTAGTATAGCTAGTAAAGATTGTATAGCTACTACAGCTTGCTAGTATAGCTAGTACAGATTGTATAGCTTGCTAGTATAGCTAGTACAGCTTGCTAGTATAGCTAGTACAGATTGTATAGCTTGCTAGTATAGCGAGTACAGCTTGCTAGTATAGCTAGTACAGATTGTACAGCTTGCTAGTATAGCTAGTACAGATTGTATAGCTTGCTAGTATAGCTAGTACAGCTTGCTAGTATAGCTAGTACAGATTGTACAGCTTGCTAGTATAGCTGATATAGCTGGTATAGCTGGTATAGCAGGTATAGCTGGTGTAGTGTTTCATGCGAAGAGGTATGAAAGTAATGAAAAAAAATGGTTATAAACTACAGTCAAAAGAAAAACACCTAATCAGTGTAAGATTGGAAGAAGATTTGTAGACAACTTAATAAACAAATTATATGTTGAATTACATCCACCTGGTTATCAGTTTTGTGGACCTGATACAAAACTTCAAAACGAATAGCAAGAATAAAGTAAATAAAGGAATAATTTATTGGATGCAGATTGTAGAAAGCACGATATAGCGTACTCAAAATCAATGGATATAGACACAAGCCATCAAGCAGATCGTGATCAGGTATAAATCAGATCGTGACCAGATAGCAAGCAGTTCGTGATCAGATATAAAGCAGATCGTAATCAGATACAAAGCAGATCATAATCAGATACAAAGCAGATCGTGATCAGATGTAAAGTAGATCGTGATCAGATACAAAGCAGATCAAAATCAATATCAAAAAATTAACATACTGAAATCATATAAATTGCTGTATATATAGGAGATCGTCTTGATTTCAGCTATTTTTGCGAAGAGGTATAAAAGTAACGAAAAAAAAAATTGTTATAATCTAGGGTCAAAACAAAACCTCAGCCAGTGTAAGATGAGAAGAGGATTTGTAAACAACTTAATAAATAAAGTACCTGTTGAATTACATCTACCTGGTTATCAGTTTTGTGGACCTGGTACAAAACTTGAAAAACGTTTAGCAAGAGGAGATAAGGGTATAAATTTATTAGACGCAGCTTGTAGAGAGCACGATATTGTATATTCACAATCAAAAGATATAGACACAAGACATCAAGCAGATCAAATATTAGCTGAAAAAGCCTGGCAACGAGTTAAATCTAAAGATAGTGATATTAAAGAACGTGCTAACGCGTGGTTTGTGACAAACGCTATGAAAGCTAAAGTGAAGTTTGGATTAGGTTTGAAGGAGCAGACACATAAGAAAAGAAAAAATTCAAAAAGAATGAGAAAAGGAAAAATGAATAACTGTAATAAGAAATTATTCACAGCTACTGTGAGAAAAACTTTAAAACAATTGAAAGAACAGAAACCCCTTGATATAAATGATGCTGTTAAAATAGCTCAAAAGGCTATTCATTCAAATTTTAAAGGGAAAAAGCGAGCAGACATTATAATACCGAGAGTTATACCTGTACCGAAAATTGGAGGATTTCTTCCACTTATTCCCGTACTAACAGCATTGTCAGCGCTTGGTGGTTTGGTAAGTGGAGGATCCGCTATTGTTAAAGCAGTAAATGCTATCAAAAATGGAAAAGAACAATTGGCTGAAGCTAACCGTCATAATAGATATATGGAATCAATTGCAATGGGTAAAGGGTTGTACCTCAAACCATATAAAACTGGATATGGTCTCTACTATAGTCCACCTACAAAAAACTATTAGATAACCTACCTAAGCGTCCATTAACAGATCTGAAATCATATAAATATTAAAGATTATTCACATATTCTGCACATGAGCATACAATAGCAGTAGATTAACATACAATGATTTTAAAGGAAATATAAAACTTTTTAAAATCATTCTCACACATAATTTCTGACGTAGATAAAACTAAACTCATCAACATACAAACACAACTGGAGTATGTAGACAACCTGAAAAGAATAAGAAATAGACATGGTGAACATTTCGAGGATTGCGAATGGTCGAATGAAAACAGTACATGCGGTCCTGACACCTGCCCCTGTATATTTTATAAACATAGACTATATCAAGCTGAAATTGAAGCTAAAAATATAATTAATTTTTATAATCTTACTAAATGTAAAAACTGTGTTTTCAATAAATTGTAATTTTCAATAAATTCAAACGAAGAAATGATATAATAAATGACAAAAAAAAACTTAACCACATCTGAAATCTTTGTTTAGTTAATTATTACTCTTTGTTCAGAGTACATCGTCCCGCACTTACGCAACCTACTATTGACTTTTTAAAGAAGGGTAAAAATGGTTACATCAGCTGAATTGGAAGAACTATTAATAAAACATAGTAATCAGATTGATAAAGATCATATAGATTTATTTATGAAACTTATAAATGAACTAAGAATATGCAACATTAGTAAAATAAGTAATCCATTTATATGTGTTAATAATATTATACATAGATCTAACTGTGAAAAAATTTACTCAGAATCTTTTGACATTTGCAGATGTCAAATATTCTATACACAATATTTGTTAACACTTAAGTTATTTAATATGTATAAACGAATGTTTAACTATTATTATATTCAATAGATATATGTATTGTATTGTACAAAATAACAAAATCTAAAAATAAAATATACATACCTAAGAATAAAAAAAAAATCTAATAAAATAAAACCTAATTTGTTTTAATTAATCTCATTATTTTATAATTTCATTTATTTAAAACAGCAAAAACTAAATAAAATCTAAATCCTTAAAACAAGTCTATTTATACTCTGGGATGTTGTAAATCAATCAGTAAATTCAATTATATAGAAAACAGATATTCTACTTATGCGTGAAAAAAAAAGCAGGCACAACTATACATTCCTTTCTTATCAATTTAAAAATCCTTATAACACAACAACAACAACAACACCACGTACAACTATATTTCTATTTCTTCACAATTATTATCTCAAAAGAACATGCACACATTCATTCTGTCCGTCCAATCATTCGAAAAGCAATATAAATACAATGAACATGTACACTCATGTTTCTACTTAGGTATACGATGTTATTTATTATCCCAAAAAATAAAAAATTTTACACAGGTGTTCATCTCTTTCTTATCACATTTAAAATTAAAGATCCTTCTATTAAATATACAAAAAAAAAATAAAAAACACACAACAACTATACAGGTGTAGATCCCTTTTCTATTTTTTTCAACATTGAGTATGATAATACGTGCCAAGAATTTGTTATCATCTTAAAATTACAGATCCTTCAAATTAAATCACACAAAAAATAAAAAAATAATCGCACAACCAACCTACTCTTTCTTATCACATTTAAAATTAAAGATCCTTCTAATTAAATATACAAAAAAAAAAAAAAATAAAAAACACACAACAACTATATAGGTGTAGATCCACATTACATGTTACGCACACACTCATTCTGTCCGTCCAAACATTCGTACATACGTATATACATTTTCACAGTCTTTCTATACTCTGGGATGTAGATGAGGAAACGTGCACACACTCATTCTGTCCGTCCAGTCATTCGTTTGAAAAGCAATACAAATAAAAGGAACAAGAAGAAGCAGGCATGAGCCAAATTTTGTATGGAATAAGTGACCTAGAAGCGGCATAAACATACTACTTATATGGTCTACAAAATAAGCAAAACTGACGACGGCAGTAATTTAAATAAGAAGTAGCAAAAGAGTAGCACATCATAGGTTGGATTAGGTTAACTAAGGTGGCTAACATTCCTCGCACAGTAGGGTGGGATCTTAGGCCCAATATGATACCACAAGACAATACTCATACAAGTTCTTATAGGCACCAATATGGTTCCATAAAAATAATAATAATAATAATATTGCGATATTTTTTATTTTGGAGAACTAAGTCAAAGGTCAACGGAAGTGAGAGCCCAAAAATTTAGGCCACTTCATGCCAAAAGCTAGGCACTGACACATGAAGTGAATGATAGTCTCCTCTTCCTTCTCAGAATTCCAAATAGAATTTGAAAATGGACTTTCAATTTGTCAGAGTGGATTCCCTCACGCAAGTCCATTCAAACTCCACCTTTATTATCGAATGCCGAATATTTCATAGGATTCCGATCTTTTAAAGATGACTCTTATATGGGTTCTAGGACACCGCAATACCGTTGCAAATTGTTTTGTTAATGTACTGACTAAAGCTCATAAGTGTTCTGATTGTCTCAGTAATAACTGCTTACAATTAAACTACTTTCCAAAAGTGTTTAAAAAAGCTAAAGTCATTGCCATTCCAAAGCCAAATAAGCCTAAGAACAATCCATGCAATTATAGACCTATCAGTTTACTGAGTAACTTGGGTAAACTTTATGAAAAAATCATTCATAATCGTTTGTGTGATGCCATATCAAACACATCGATAATAGCTAATGAACAATTTGGTTTTAAGAAACAACACAGTGCAGTACACCAAATTAATAGAATAGTTAATATAGTCAAAACTAATAAGCGGTTAAAAAAATCTACTGGTTTAATAATTTTGGACGTGGAAAAGGCATTTGATACCGTTTGGCATAATGGGCTTGTATACAAATTGCTCCAGACTAATATACCAAGATATCTGTGCAGGCTTGCTTCAGATTTTCTTGATGACAGATCATTTGTTGTGGCAGTTAATGAAACTTTTTCCTCTTCGAAATTAGTCACATCAGGTTTACCACAGGGTTCTATATTGTCACCTTTATTGTATTCAACTTATACGTCGGACTTTGCTCCTCCCTCATACTTGAAAACTGCATATTACGCGGATGATACTGCCCTTATTACTTCAAGCAAACTCACGAAAGCTTTACAAAAGAAAATGGAAAAGGGATTGGCTGCCTGCAAAAAGTATTTATACAAGTGGAAAATTAAAATTAACCCCAACAAAACGGAAGCCATTATATTTCCATACAATAACTCTCCCAAGCGATTACCAAGCCGTCAGTTAAACTTTGGAAATGAGAGTCTAACAATTCAAAAAGAAGTAAAGTATCTGGGCATACATTTGGATAAGAAACTCAATTTTGCAAAACATATTGACGAAACATGTAAAAAATCTCTTAAGACGCTCAAAGCTCTGTGGCCAATGCTAAATAAACGCTCATTACTCAATCAAAGCAACAAAAATTTGTTATTCAAAAGTGTCTTACGTCCATCTTTAACATATGCATGTCCCGTTTGGTACAAAGCTGCCAAAAGTCATCTGAAGAAACTTCAGATAATTCAAAACAAATGCCTTAAAATAATAAACAACAAACATTGGAGATACTCGACACAGCTTCTAAACAGTGAAACCGGTTATGAAAGGATTGAAGACTTTATCAAAACATTTAATAAAAAATATTTTGAGAATGTGGAAAATTCTTCTTATCAACTGATAAGAGATTGCAGTGAGTCGGCTTGAGGCAGCTTTTTAAACAAAAATCACCAAATAGAAAATGATATGTATAGGGTGTATTATTTTTATATAATTCACTTATATACATATATATTTTTCTAATTATATTTGAATCTTTGTTTTTCTTATTTTTCAAATAAAGGTTTTCCTATTTTTCCTTTAAATAATATATGACTAAAAATACGATCAATATCTATGATTACAAATCGAATTCGCTGTAATATCATTAGATAATATCTCGAAAATGTAAATATATATGTAAATAGTAATGTAAATAAAGAAGAATTTAAAAATGAAAAAAATGAAAAAATCTGATTGTCTCAGTTAAATTCGATATTCTCTTGTTGTTGTACAGTGAGGTTTAATTTCATTGGAAGTGTGAGGGTATGTGCAGGCCTGGTTGTCTTCTTTCCTCAAATTGCATGGTCATCCATCGCAATACTGGGGTTCTCATAGATATGAAAGACATGGAGAAGCTGTGGATTTTAAGAGGAGAGTCTTTATTTCATCGCACGGTTTCTAAAATCTTTGATCCCTTTATTGCATACAGATTATTGGTAACCTAAGTCGACTAGCTCATGATGACCGCTTTATTAAACACTATAAGCGAAACCATTGTATGTAATAAACTACAGAGAACAACATAAACTTAAGCCCCTACTTCAAACACAAAAGAACAACTTGGCCCACTAATGCTTGTGTACGAAGGCATTAAATTATTGTTTTTAATTTTTTTTATAAAATTAAAACTTTTTAGAAAAAAAACTTTATTTAACAGGAAATTGTTGATTTCTTTTCTATTACACGATGACTTTGTTTTTAATTTTTCTATTTTTGTTGCTCATCTTTCTTTTTATTCAACATATCTCCCTTAACATACAGCACAACACTGTACAGCACAACTGTTCCGTTTCGTTGAAAAAGAAAACATAACACACAGTAAAAATGCAACAAGTTCAGCAAAAAAGTTGCAACAACGACAATGCATAATAAGGCAGCGAAGAGTGTGTGTGTGCAACAGACGAAATGTAAGGCATTTGGATTTAATGAGGATATTGCATCACCTCAAGTTATAAGGAAGTAGAAGAAGAAATGCACTTCTTTTGCATTTTCGTTTTTTTTTCCTCTTATTTTTCTTTTTTATGCCTGTGTGTTGCAAATACTGATATTTTCCGACTCCTTTCACTTAAGTAGGTGACACTTTCATTAGCAGGTAACGTGCACAACTGCTTCCACTGCACTTTAAAGGAACAAGAAAAATATCAACAACAGTACGAACTTCTCTATTAAATTTAAAATAAAATTTTTTGTTTTTTCATTTTTCTGTGGCAAGTTGCATGAATGCATAGAATGAACAACAAAAATACTATGATGGTAGTTGCCATGGGCCACCCAATGCGTCTTCTTAAATTCACAACTGCAATAGTTTTAGAATTATGTGCCTCGAATATTAAAGAAACTACAATCCCAGTGGCATTACATTAAATTGGCTTTGGAATATAATTTTTTTTTGAAATTGCAACGACGCCATCCAATCAATTGCACTGCAAGATAGTGTAAGACATTGTGTTGTAAGATATGGTAGGCTGTTGCGACGATTCATGTTGCTACGATTCATTTCAGTTCGGAAATTAAGTAAATGGAAAGAGCAACAAATCCTGAGCAATCTTTAACTTACACCATATGCCATAACGAGTACACTTCTTTGATTGGCGAACGGCCTTATTCTAAGGGCTTAACAAGCGTAAACAATCATACACTGTAGCGATCACTGAAGTAGCCTCAAGACGCCA
The DNA here is from genome assembly GCA_958299815.1 of Sarcophaga carnaria. NCBI lineage: Eukaryota > Metazoa > Arthropoda > Insecta > Diptera > Sarcophagidae > Sarcophaga > Sarcophaga carnaria. Next base: position 94,585,875 of record OY283149.1, read on the forward strand.
CCGCATCCTACGCCAAAGAAGAAAAGAAAATTGAATCTGAAACCATTCATTTGATAACAAATCTATTCGGATTAGAAATTAACACAACGTCAAAAACAAAAATTTGCAGAGTAGGAAAAAATGCTCTGCAAGCATGTGTTTACACGATATTTATCGAATAGAGTTAAGAGGAGAAAGGTAATAAAATAAAGTGTAGTCACAGCTCCAGGACTGGATGATATCCACGATAAAGCGCTGAATGTTTTGTTGAGGAGGAGTCTGGACGTATCGGTAACGTGTTAACTGGTAGAAATAGAGAGTATTTTATGACTTCATATTTTAGAAATTAAGCAAAATTCTTGCAGATACCAAAGCCTATTATAACGCAAGGAGAAACCCAACTGCTTGCTGAAATAGTTCTTACTATAGCCAAATGCCAAATGGAGGGATTATACCAGACTGCTGACATCCGTTGAAAAGGCCCAGGAAATCCTTAGTAATCAGGATCTAAAAGAACGTTGACGATTGATAAATTCACACGGTTACAAATATTACTAGAAGGACCATCAAGGGAACAGATAAAGCCAGGATATATTATGCTCTAGATACAACAAATTATTTTAATTTTGGACAACAGAAGCATATCCCAGTGTTGATGTAGCGGATGAATATATCTGAGTATTTCATGCGAATATGTAGGACCTACTTCTACAATATCATCCTGTGTTATAAATCCGATAATGATAAAGGGTTAGGAGTCAGTGCTATTCGAGCTACTAAAGAGATATTTTCTAGAACTGCTCGTAAACTTCGGAGAATTGTCTGTTGATAAAGTCCACGCAATGTGTCAACCAGTTGAAGAGAGGTCAAAAAACTTGAATAAATGAATTCCAATCATATTTTCTATCGTCATTCTCCTCGCTAGCTTCAACCAGTCCTCCTCACTGAGACGAGCTATGTCTGGTATAATGTCTTCCTTAAAATATTGGGATCCCACACTTAAAATTATTTTTCCAGCGGTTCTCATACAAAAGGACCTCCATCTGTAAATATTTGCGTACTCTAACGTCTGAGAAAATGACCATTAGTGGCTTAACTAAGTGAAAAGGAAGACGACCCCTTGCAGTAGTTAACCTAACTTAGTTAGTATTCAATATATCACAAGTAACATAGATTTAAATAAGGACCTGCGGTGTGTTTGTTAAGAAAATAAGGTTCAATTTATAAAATGCATTCAATGGCAAATTGGAATCATTTAAAATCTATTATCCTTTAAATATAGAACAGAATTGCTGTTGTTGTTGTTGAATTTTCTTCCTATTGGCGCATAATTATGAAACACTTAAAAAGTACTGCACACTCAGTTCCTTTATTATTGTTTTCTGTTGCATTTGTTGTTGTTATTTACTTTGGATAAATATTGGCAACATACACACAGACACATACGCATGCACATAAAGCTAGTGAAACATGCAACATTGTTGGGGAAAGTTTGTGTGTGTATGTGCTATGAGTGTAAGAAAGTTTGTGTGGCAAGTACAAATATAAAGAAAATAAAAATGCAGAGAACGTAAAGTAAACACTGCCAGCAGCTGCAACAATTTTGAGGCAGTGAAGAAGCAATTACTTTACATCCTGCTAATGCTTTCAATACATCAATTTGTTAAAAAACTGAAGAAAAACAAGAGAAAATAAATAAGTTCTTCCTGCTTTGGTTAATTCGTTCGTTCGCTCAACTAATTTGTTCGATTGTTTGTTTAGTTACAGCACGAATTTATAGTGCAACTCTGGCAAAAGTAACAGAAAAGAAGTGAGTTATTTTTTTTAAATGCAACTTCGAGAACAAAAACAAAAATAGTAGGTATAATATTAAAAAAAAGGATTTAAATAAACTCAATAGTTTAAACACATTTTAAACAAAATGTGGCAAGTAGTTTACTAAGGCAGCATATAATATGATAAAAAAAAAGAATTTCGAAAAGATAACATAAAACATCAACGTTTTTAAAAACTTATTGGAATAGCAAGTGGCATTTCTATGACTTCTAAGTCCTACTTGGCGTGAAAAATATCAATGTGGACAAAAAAATTGGCATAAATAATTTTATATTATTATACAATTAAGGACTTTATATTTGCACAAAAAGCGACTAAGTCCAGCCAGTGCAATTCAAAACCAAATTGAAATCCTTTAAAATCTTTTATCCTTTAAATGTAGAACATACTTGCTGATGCTGTTATTGAGTTTTCTTCCTATTGGCGTATAATTATGAAACACTTAAAAATTTATGCACACTGTTGCTTCATTATTATTTTGTTTCCATCAGATTGTTTGCTGTTGCTAGTGTTGTTGTTGTTGTTAATAGTTTCTTTTATTTAATGATGCAACCATATGTTGCAATTGTTTTAGTTGCCTGTAGTTGCTTTTGTTTGTTTACTTACCTATAAACATTGCCAACTTACAGCCAGCTAAACACACACATACACAAACCTTGTAAGTTAAATAAGGCTAGTGTAACGTGCAACATTGTTGGGGAATGTGTGTATTAGTGTAGGAGAGTTTGTGTGGCAAATAATATAATGTAAACACTGCTTGTAAGCAAGTCATCATCATCAGCAACAACTACAGTTATAGCTACCAACTAATATGCAGGAACTGTAACCATTTAACCTCTTCACGCCCTTGGCCACATATGTGGACGTTTAATTTTTTATAATTACAATAATAATAAAAATAACAAAAATTTGATAATAACTTATTGGCTACCAAATCCTCCAACAAGTAACATTTTAGTGTTTGTTTGCAGAAGTGAAATAATTCTTCGGCAATCTGTTTTATTGGATTATATCAAGAAATCGTTAATATTTGAAAAAAATAATATCAGATGTATTTAATATAGTAAGTTTTACAATCACCACCTAAAAGATCTAAAAGCTGGACTAAAGTTAATCCTGATATTAGCCTAGACGGTATAGGTCATTATCCAAAATACAAAGAACTGAAAAATGAACCCAGATGTCACGACAAAAATTGTATAAGACGAACTCGCTACATTTGTGAGAAATGTTAAGAAATGGCTTTATATAAAAAGGCCTAACTCGATTTTTTGTTACTTTACAGGAGAAGGAAAAAACTTAATAAAATTCGTAAAATTTTAGATACAACAAAAATTTTAATACAATTTTTAATAAAAAGCAGCAACACATTTTATTTCTCATTTAAAAAATTTGTTATTTTTATTTTAATGAAGTTATCTAAGATAGGCCCTTTTTCATTGATATTTTTGAAAAGAAAAATTAAGTTAGGCCTTTTTTAACTGAATTGAAAATGAAATATATTATTATAATAATTTAGGTTTAAATAATAAACGGAAATAATTCACGAAATTAAGAGGATTAAGTCAAAAGTTAACTGTAAATAATTAGTTCTTATAAGACAACTTATCATAAAAAAGATGACAATCTGCAGATAAAAACTTTTTTAAGTCCTGTAGGTGGTCCCATTTCTTTTTCGTGATTAGTATTTTCTCCTTATAAAGTGAATCAGGGGGTCCACTTATTAAAAATTTTTGTTCAATCGTTATTTGTATTTCCATAGTAAAAGCCAATATTACATTGCGGTTTTGGTAGAAACAGCCATCTGAGTAAATAATAGCGTGATGAATTTCGGGCGATAGTGTTTGTATCTTCCTCAAGTGTTTAATACTACACGTCGCAAAAGCTGAAGATGCTAGACTGTTTCATCATCTGTTTCATCCCAAACATAATTGTCTGATTCCTGTGTTAAAATATTGTATATTGTGAAATTATGTAGTTGTAGCTTCATTTTATAATATGCATCACTCGTCTTTAGTGGAGGGATTAATTTTACCGCTTGCACATCCATACATAGAACTGTACATAGTCCGGACTCACCATTTTTTAAGTCATTATATTTTTCTTCTCGCATTTTTTATTTCTCCTCTATGTTTTTAATTATCTTCATCTGATAATTTACTAGCTTTATGTGATACGTACATATCGCACTGATCTTTACTAGGTTTAAATATGGAATAGTTCGATTCGTTTTTAAGAATCAAGCCGCCGCCGAAATTTTTACCAAATTTTTCCGCTAAATTGAATTTGTTACTTGGGAAATATAAACTCACAACTTCAGATGCGCTTAGAGATTTACATACTTGTATTATTGTGTCATGAAGAAAACCAATCAAACGAAATAAAAAACGAGTTAGGCCTTTTTCTTTCAAAAATTCATTGACATGACATAGGCCTTTCTTTGAAATCGTTGTAAATATGTTATTTGCATTTGTATCCATCTGAAATTTTGACGTTTGTCTTCCAGAATAAACAAACCACGCTATTTTGAAAAAAATTGTGTTAGGCCTTTTTTATATTAAGCCATCGATATATGCCTGATATGCCCGGAATGTATGAAATCATTTCACACATATATTACCATTAACGCTCAGTGGCCACAAATGTGGAAGTTATTCCTTTTTGCGAAATTTCATGGTTTTTTGCTTTCTAATCCCTATTAAAATAAAATTAATTAATTTAAAAAGAAAACTAATTTTAATCATTTTTTGTCACCATAAAAAAATCGTCCCTGAAAAGGTTAAAGCAGTGAAGAAGCATTTACTTTACTTCCCGCTAATGCTTTCAATACATCAGTTTGTTAGAAAACTAAATGGAAACAAACCAAACAAGCCAAGCCAAGGAGTTGCAAATTTTTCTCGTATTAAATAAGTTTCTCCTGCTTTGGCTCACTACTCGTTCGCTCAACTTATTTGTTCGATTGTTTGTTCAGTTGCTACACGAATTTATTGTGCAACTTTGCTAAAAGTGATAGAGGGGAAGTGAGTTATTTTTTCACAAACAAAAAAGCCGGAATAAAATTGAAAAAAAGGATTTCAATGTACTGAATATTGTTTAAAGGAAAATGTGGCAAGTAATTTAATTTGCAACATTTTGTAAATTTAACTTACCGATGCCACAGTTAGTTTCTATTTTCACTTTCTACCTGTGACTTTCCAAACACCACAGCCATAACATGATTTCTGAAATTCTCCTGTGTGAATCGACTTGAAAAAGAAAAATTCCTCATGTTGCATGTGGAGGAGGATTAGCAGTCATTTTTATTACCCTACAACGCTTCTCAGGAAAAATTCAGTTAATGTTTGTAAAACAGAAAGAAAGACTTTTGCAATCGCCATCAATTGTGGTAGTAACACGTTTTAAGTCGAGTCGTGTGCGTAAATTTTAATCACGATAAATGGGACGACCTACAGTTTATCGTCGACTCGAACGGCAGAAGTACCTCTCATGGCAATTTTATTTATTATAAAATAAATAATTGAATAATAACATCCCTTTGCAGTCCCATTGTGCAAAAGGCTGTTAAATAAAACTTTATTGGTACTAAAACTATAGATTTTAATTCATTCAAATTGAAACTTTTATGGTTTTTTCTTTTTCTTGTTTTTGTTACTGTTGTTGTTGTTTTTCTAATAAAACAACATATTGTCGACAAAGTTGCTCTGCCATTGTTACTGCCATTGAATGGTGTAGGGTGTAGTAAACAGGGAGGAATTGTTACTCACAATCGGTATTAAAATGTTGGCTGAATTTGTGTAGCTGGCTTGTATTGGCTTGTCTTGGATTAATTTGCTTTGGAATGGATTGTTACTGTCAAGAACAAGAAACAGTCGAAAGTAAAAAATTTCAAAAATGTTGATTTTATGCAAATTGTATTGTTCTGAGCCATTGTTGGCCGATTTTTGAATGAGACAAAAACAGAAAGAAAAAAATTGAAAACTCTTTTCATTTTCTATGTCAACAGAAACATATTCTCGACAATAAAAGTAATAAAATCGACAAAAACGAAAATGTTTCTGTTCATTTACCATATTTAGAAACATAAAACTACAGATTTTTTTATTTCTTTTTTCTTTCAAACAACTGCCGTTGGAGGACACTATTTAAAAACGATTGTTGGTATAATCGTGTTCCTCTTTGCGAGATATTTCTTATCATTGGCTGCGACGGTAGCAGGTAACCAAACAGCCAACCATTAGACAAAGGCAACGTCAGCAATAGTGACAACAATATTTTTCTTCTTTTCTTTTGAGGTGATAACAAGCCAGACATTGTTAGTTTTCTTAATGTTAACGTTTTAACATGAAAGATGCTGTCTGGACCCTTCGTTCCATATCTTCCCTAGCCACTGGTATCCGAAATAGAATCATTAATATTCAATTTTTTTCTAGTTTGTTTTCGTAAACAACATCATTTTGCCACTTTCAAATACAAACTAACTGACGGTAAGTAAAACTAATAAAAATTTCTAGGGATCCCTTATATTTCCTTTATGATTGTTGCCATTGTCATTGTTGTTGTTGTAAGTTTTACATTAATTTAAATTTTACATGAAATTTCATTTTTTTTAAATTTGTTGCAGTTTGTTACACAGCATTACAGTTTCTTTGTGTTTTAATTTATTTTTGGTTTGATGTTGTTACTTTTGACAGTAGAAAACATGGCATGCAACGTCAACACAAGGACATCAACCATTCGCTTTGACATGATACAATACAACGTTAAAATATGCAACGAAAACGAATTTGTTTTGAACAGAAATAAATTATTGTTATTGTTTTATTGTATGATTATTGTTTATGTAGTTGCCATTGTTGTTCTTGCATTATTTAAAATTAAATTAATTAATCAAATGGTTTTAGGAGGAAAGGGATATATCAGTTGTAATTTCTTAGTACTCTCACCTCAAAGTACGCACTACCACAGGATAGCGTTTTTTAGGGAAGATTTGACTGCATTATAGTTTTTATTACGAGGTCGCTTTTTCTTTTGACGTAAGAAGTATGAAGGTTGATCGAGTGCGATAAGCCATCGGCCTTATAAAAAGATGGATATGTCGTAAAAGGATGGATTTTGAAAAAGATTTCTTGTGATACTTTACCACTTCGAAGAAGTAACACATATGTACATACATGCATTCATACATAATTAGTCATTACAACCCTCCACTCTGGATTACATCCTAGCTTCTCACACCAATACGTTGTGTGTGTTAATTTGTATACATGAGTCGCGAGACCTGCAGTTTTAAAATCTCCTCCGAGCGACAGATTTTTAAGAAGCTTTTTAATTTTTTTCCCTGGTCTGATCGGGTATAATTGGACTGAAGGGTTGTAATGACCAATTATGTTTGTATACATTTATGTAATAAAAACGAGTATATTAAAACTATTTTTAAGCTTGGATTGGTTTATATGGTAAGATGAGAATGAAATTATAACTGGTGAAACAGTCAATACTGACTTCTACCAATTCGACTTAATAAAACGGTTTTGATGAATGATTTTAATCGACATTCTTTTTTTCGGTATTGTAATGTCTGTTCCGAATTTCAGTTCAAAAACCTCCGCAGGGCATAGGGTATAAAGTTATTGTTTAACAGGAATAATATTTTGGCACAATATTTAAAGTTTCAAATAAAAACTTACGCCAACAACAGTAAATCAAGGAGTTCATATATTCACATGAACTTCTACATATTTCAGCTTATAAGGCAAATATTTTTAAAGTTTAAATATTTGGAAAAGTTTTTGAAAAAAAAGAAGTAACTTCAGTAAGCAAACGAACATATTATAAAGAGGACAGTGAGTCTCAAACTTCTAATTCCAATTTGACATTTTATGGTATTTAGAAATGCGAAGAAGCACTCAAACAATCAAGAATTCGACAATAAATATCACCATTATAAATAAAGAGCATGCAGAATTAAGTTAAAGATATCTTATATACTCTGTTTGCGAATCTCTTCCTGATTCCTAGCCGATTTCTAGACGATTTTGAACATTAAAAATAAAAATGGTAAAAATATCTTCTACATCCATGCCCATAGCCACAAGCATATGGATACTTAAAGTAAAGTATGTAATTGAAAACAAAAAAAATATATTTTAGACATGTAGTTATATATAAATACATACCAGTAAAATATTTTATATGGCACGATATAGGACTACAGGGTTCATTAAATTTATATTTATGAAACACATATGATTTTTAAGGCTTTAGAAAGTTTTTAAATGAGATTTTTATTATAGGATCTAATTAGTTAACAGCAGCTGTTTACATTGAATAGTTTACAAGTGCATAATAGTATGTTATGAGAATGTAAAATAACTAAATACAAGCTTTTGTGTTGTTATTTTTCAACTAATTTGTAAACTTTATTCACGAAATGTAAAACGTAACAAGATTTTTAGATTAAAGTAAACAGAATGAATATGTATGTAAGTTATATATGAAATAATATGCATTACTGTGTAATAAAAAAAAATAACTATAAAAATAATAACTATATGCCTAAGCTTACATAATAAATATTTGTTTATAATAAGAATACGTTATATTCTACTAAACCACGAAAATTTTAAAAAATTTCTATGTAAATAAAGAAATTTGCAACTTATTTACGTCATGTAGAGAATGGAAATTTTAAATGTAAAATTGATAACATTTGTTTCATTACCCTTTGAAGTATTTCTTTACAATTGTATGCAATTTGGAAATTAGAACTAAATCTACACTTTGTTTACACCATGTAGACAATGTAAATTATTGCTTTAATACAATAAAAATAACATAGAAACAAAATCAAGTACCCAAATGTCCAAAACTAAATTACCTATACCAGGGACGTCAAAAATATTTTACAAACATACAATCCTAAGAATTTCAACGAGCCAATTGCCTTAAACTACCGTAAACACATATGCGCAAATTTATCATTAATTTTATACTATTGAAGTATTTTAAATAATGTCATAAAATATGTTCATTCCCTATAAGAGTGAAAAATCTATAAAGCACCAGTAAATAATTCTAATACTCTACATATATATGTACGTATTTGTCTTAAGGTTATAAGGTTATCTTTTAATAACACAGATACGAGTGAAATATATGTTCCCTGCCCTACAAGACTTCCTTTCTTTTAGAAATTCTCTTTTATGCTTTTTAACAAACGTAACAATTTAATTAAATTATGGTGCTATGCTATTAACTAATGTTTTATGCATTTTACTCGCTAGTCAAATAAAGAAAATTTATTGTCCTCCTTTTTCCTATAATATATGTATATGCAGAAACATTAGAGAATATATAGTGGTGGCGGGCAGTGGTTGCATTTTCTATTTTAATTTTTTTCATTTTCGTTTTTGTGAAAAAGAAACTTTTAGTGCACAAAATATGTGATGCAAAAAAGAAAGCGGAAATTGCAACACATACTGCACATTCGGGGACAAGTATAAGAGTATGTCTACAGATAATATAATTAACTTCAAATTTTGTGGACTTCCGTTTAGTGTCCTACTTCCTTAGTGGAGCAAAAATGAGAATAAGGATATAATAGACTGGGTATAGTTTGAGTAAATAGAAGATGGATGAATGCTACAAACATTTACAATTATTTTAAAATTGTAAGGGAATATTTAATTTAAAAAAGATTTCTTAACACAAATTAATTGGCCAGGAGTTTTTAAGGTAAGATTCATGCAATTTTAATGTGCATTAGAATAGATCTACAGAGGGGTATTAGAGGTGTGCATAAAATACTATGCACGCATAATCAAGCTGCACTGATAGAATGGGCGTTGTATTCATTGGAATCTCTTTAGGTTGAGCTGGTGGTTTACTGAATATTATTTTCTGTAGGTGATGTGCCAGAAGTAAATGACTTTCATAGGTCAGAGTATGCCTTGAAATCGCCGCATTCGTGTCTTATACTCTAACAAAAGACAAGAGCCAAAGCTTCAAATACCTTAGCGCAGACGTCCAGAACGAAACGAAATATGAAAAAGATTTATCTTCAGCTGATTTCTGGAAAAATTCTGAGAATTATTCAAATTGCTAATAAAAATTTGCTAAAAATCTATTGTTCGGTGTCGACTTTAAACTGTAGGTTTCGATAGTCACGGATAAAATTAACACACACAATGTGGGTGATGTGAGAAACTAGGTTATAATCCTGACTGAAAGGGTTGGAATGAGCAATTAATTAAGTAAGTCTGCTTTTGTCAACCCACTGAGTGGGATGGTATATAATAATGATATTATTGAGGAATATTTATATGGACCGAAGTGGCGAAGTTAGAATTATTATTCTAGATTTGCCTATCGTGCATAAAATGCAATAAAACTCTCATGCACAAGATGATGCTTGGAAGATTTTGATGCTTCTGATCTCATACAGGACAAGTGCTTATTAATCGTATTTCAGCACTCTATACAGCAATATATCAACTGTTTTATAGCCAATGCAACGGAATATTTGTTAACGATATTAACAGATTTGCTTCGCGGAATCATATATTTTATTTACTCCTAGATTGACGAGTGGATCCTACCTACAAGACGTTACAGACAGAATTTTTTAATTTAGTAGCACTATTCGTTCAGAAGTTACGAATCGTTTGTGTTTTATTACGTTAGCACATACAAGTCATACACTGCCCATATTATTTATCCAGTTCCCATAGACTGCCCTACTCATCATAGGAGCCGTGGAAATTTAATTTACCACAAATTTGTAATTATTTCCCTTGAACGAACAATAATTCTAGTTGTAGGTTCCAAAATTGATTTTTATAATGGTCTTGTCTAAAAAGAATTTTTGAATTTTGAAATTTCATGTAGGGTCCTGCCTACGGCGTACAAATCCTTAGATTTAAATGGAAGATCGTTCATTACATCGCTTTGTTGTTCTGGAATGATTTACCATTTAACAATGGAAATTCTGTTTCTAAGATTGCAACATAAACGATGATTATGTTCAACATATGAAGCCTATCTAAATAACTAAAACAGGACACAAGCACGAGTATTAGATGAAATCAAGACAGAACGAAAATGATGTAAGGAAATCGGAATCTTAAAATATTCCATTAAATTAATCAGCAGCATATCATGAAGCAAGATTTTTAATCACTTAAAATTCATTTTGCTTTCATTTCCATGCTATCTTCAGATTCCCTTTCCTTTTGCTTCACCTTGTACTAATGGATGAGAGGCTCATAAAACTCCTTTAAAAAATTTTAGAAATCGTTTTAATTTCTCTTTCTCTGTTTATTCTTTGTATCCCAGTCCTGTAAATTTTAAGTTCCAAAGGAAGTTGATGTGGATTGGGAACGTACGTGTTTAAGTGTAAAAATCCGATTTTCATGTTAAGAACGCACAGGAAAGGGAAAGTTTGAACAAAAACAAATACAAAATCAAAATTTATATCAATTTTAATTTTAAAATGTTTAATGAATTTATGTATTTTTTTTTTCGATTTTGTTGTTGTATTTTTCTCTTTTCGTTTTGCAAAGTTGTATACTTAACTAATCGACATTTATGACAAGAAGACATAAAAGAGTCAGAAATTTTTAATAATAAATCGGGCAGAGCTTAAAGGAATGAAATTTTAATCAACTTTAGCAATAACTTGCTTATCAATAGTGAATAAGGTTATGAAAGTGACATTTATATACATAGTTGGTTATTACAACAATAGCTCCTCACACCACTTATGTATATACATGAGTGGTGGACCCAAAGTTTAAAGTCGATTCCGAACGACAGATTTTTGAGAATTTTTTTTACTCGCAGAGATTTTGCCAGAATCAGTCCAACACTTACATACCTCCTGTTATCTTGGCTGTACACCGACAACGATGAGGCAACATATACTGATGCAAATAGTTGGTTTCACAAAGCGAGCATTGTTCGCAGAGCAACAATCAGTATACTTTAAAAGGATACCTCAGAAGCATATGTAGGATATTTCGGTCCAACAATAAGGAATGTATACTCAAAGAAGTTAGACAAAGAAAGAGGCGGTGATATCGGCATACTATCAGGAGGAAGCTTTAGAGTATAATATGGCTAGCGCTAGAGTGGAATCTCAAGGCTTAAAAAGTTAAGGTTGACCAAAGAACATCTACAAACATACAACCACGCATAGAACTACGGCAGCGAGAACTAACATGACAAGGAGCAACCAAAACTGCAGTAAATAATGAGTATAGGGTACTTTTTGGAGAAATCGTATATGCCCAATAGAGGTTAAGGAAAATGAATATGTGAGAAATAAAACTTTTAATTCTGCAGTCCTTTAAATCGCTGGCCAATTTATAACCAAATTGGTGGTTATTATGTGTGTTTTTCTTTTTTTTTTTTGATTTTTGCTTGCAAGGTGTACTCGTTTGTTGACACATGTTTTTTATTCGGTTTGTGTTGATTTTTTAATCATTAACAAACATTTCATTCGTTATGCCCAAGGCGAATTCATTACGAGGTGGGAATTGTTTACCAGCTGATGTAAGTAACAATGTCAAAAAATTTTTGGTTTTTGTGTATTTTGTTTTGATAATCAATTTCGTTTTTTGTTATTGTGACAGAAGTTTGTATGTTTTTCTTATTTTTCTTTTAAAATCATTTACGTGTTTTCTAATTGTCAGGTAAGTTTAAAATTTTCAGTATTTCTAAAAATTAATTTAAAATAATTATAATTATGTATATTTTTATGTTATATTTAATTACATTTAACAATTTTGAAGTGCTTTTTATTTGTGTTTGTTTAAATGTGTTTTAATTTTACGTTAAATTATTTGTAAGTGTCTATAGATAAGTGCTGTAAGAAGTGAAAAATGAAGAATTGTGTAGTGTGCAAAAAACAATTAAGTAAAATAAATAGACCTTCTTTTCGCGTACCAAAGTGCGAAAAAAGGAGTCAAAAATGGAGCGCTATATGCGGAATTACTTTAACACCGAACTCCTGTCTGTGTATTGACCATTTTTCGCAGTCGCAGGTTATAACTGCAGGTCGAAACCATAGGTTAATGCCAAATGCTGAACCCGTAATGCAGAATCAACAGAATGAAGTCTTGGCAGGGTATGTATAAATACTTTTAACTTATAACAATATCTAATTATATATAACACAGATTACCTCATGTGTATGACCTCAACCAGCCTTCCCAGGAATACCCAGAAGTTACAGAGTAAGTTTATATGAAATTTTATGTTCTCTAAATAAATTAATAAATATAAATTTTACAAATTTAGGATACCTATGGCCTGAAAGGCCAAAAGGCAAAGCAACGGATAATGGGCTTCAAAAAGATGCTGAAAATAAAACTATAAATCTCTCCTTTTGTAAGTTATAATAAAATGAATTTATTAAATTAATATTAACCTAATGTTTTCCTTCTAGCACTATAAACATACACAGACGTCCCACCATTTAACCGGTTCTTTTAAGAACCACCGAAAATTTTAAAAAAGAGATAATTTTTTTATTTACATACATAACATAATTGGTCATTACAACCCTTTAATTAGGATTACGACATAGCTCTCTCCACTATTTAACCGGTTCTTTTAAGAACCATCGAAAATTTAAGAAAAGAGATAAATTTTTTTATTTACATACATAACATAATTGGTCATTACAACCCTTTAGTTATAATTACGACCTAGCTTCTCACATCACTAATGTTGTGTGTGTTAATTTTATACATGAGTGGCGGGTCCTAGTCGTAGTAGTCGACTCCGAACAACAGATTTTTGAGAAACTTTTTAATGGCAATTTTATTTACTCTGAGATTTTGTCAGAAATCTATTGGGAGGCAATCACCGAAAAAATATTTTTTCATATGCCTTTTATTGGAAATGACTGACCTGGGGTTTGAACCGTGGCCTCTCGTCTAATAAGGCCACCTACAGAAGCTGGTATGCCGTAAGTGACATCCATTTTTCAAACGCTATCTCCAGATGTTAATAACCTCTTCAGAAGAATATCAATAAAGCGCAGTATGAGACGAGATTTCTCGTTAGGGGAGGCCTAAGATATATAATGCAAGAATAGTGAAGGACAGCCTTCGATAAACATTCAATAACATACAGGCGTGGACAGGCATGCAGTGTGGACAGACATCCATTGTGTCGGGCATGTGTGAAATAAAAACGTTTTTGGATGCAGGACTTTCCTCAAATTAATACATACATATTTACATTAAGCCAATTGAATTTATTTTGCTTTTTGAACCACACTTCATATCTTTGTTTTGGAGTCAAGAAAACAACTTCCTGCAATTTCCACATGAGCAATTTCTCTAAAATCGTTGACGTTGTTGTTAAGCTCTAAATTGCATATCATCAAATTTAATTAAATACACATGGATTGGAGCGAAAACATACATATTTTTGATTGTGCACGAATTAATAAATTAATTATATATATAATTAAAATAAATAAATGGCATTAAGTAATTTATTGAAGTCATAATAATTTTTATTAAATTTTTTAACATTTTTCTTCCCATTGTCATTCTTTAAAAATTTTTATAAAATTTTTTAACATTTTTCTTCCCATCGTCATTCTTAAGTCAGCTGTTTTTGACAACATTACTTCTTCTCAACAACAAAAAATCCCTGTTGTTCTTGTATTGTTGTACTTATTGTAATACTATTCCCACCTCATAATGAATTCGCCTTGGTTATGCCTTAATCATTTTTAAAAATATTTTTTGGTTCTCCTTTTTATTTTTTTATTTTTTGTGTTTTTTTAATGTGTTTTTGCAAAATCGAAATTAAATTGTTAATGGTAGTTGAATGTGTTGTTGTTTTTGCAGCCGTATTTTTATGGTCGCATGTGACTCTCGTTCCATGTTCATGTTCATGTTGAAAATGTCACTTAACGGAACACATGCATAAATTAAAACTGAGACGTGCGCGCTACATTCCACACACATTTGCGGAAAAAAGGCACGTTTTTCCTAATGATCGAGTAGAGTGAGTGGAAATTGTGTGACGTTAGCAGCAAACAGAGGAGGGGTTCAATGATTGGGGTAATAAATTTATAATGGTTTTAACAGTTAATTAAAATATTGAAAGAAAAAATTGCAAAAAAGTGATTTCTTAGTAATATTGCCATCATAAAACTAAAAAAAAAAAATTGAGAAAAGGAAAACTCACCGTTAGTATAGAATCTGGAAATAAAAATAAAAAACAGAATTAATTAAAGAAAATTGATTTATTTTGTGTAATTAAAATAATTATTATTACAGTAATTATCGCTATTTTTGAACAAATTAATTCATTAATTTTTTAGTACAAAAATTAATGAAAATAATCTTTAAAGAAGTGAAACAATATTTTAAACCATAAAAGTAAAAATAAATCAAAACGAGATTTTAATTAATCTACGTAGTAAAACAAAAATGGTGATCAAATTCATAATGTGGGTAGTGAATATCAAAACCACTTCCATATGCAATACCTCGGCATGGCGGTTTTCCACAAGAATTTTGTGATAAATTTAATTAAACGCACTGAGAATATGTTCAAAATATTTATTATTTGTATGGTTTCGAGATGATCATCTTCTACGAGTACAAGTTGCGATTGATAATTTCTAATTCTCAGAATATAATATCATCTTCATCGCTAGAATCCCAATGTGCTGGTATGCAATGCAATTTGCCTCCCGACAACCGTATTTCTTCATTTTTCACACCTGTGTGACCGTAACAGCCTTAGTTAGGATTACGACCTGGTTTCTCACACCACTTATGTTGTGGTGTGAATGTCGATTTCGAACAACAGATTTTTGCGAAACTTTTCACGACAATTTCAGTTATACTCAGAGTTTTTGCCAGAAATGTTCTGAGAGATGGTCGCCGAAGAAATATTTTTTCATATTTCATTTCTTTGGAGATGTCTGACCTGGGGATTTAACCGTAGTCTCACCTCTATTAAGCCAACACTCTCCCCACTAGACTACGGCGACTACAACAGTAAGTCTTTCAAACGATTATAAAATGTCACTTAAAAAACACCATTTTATAAGTGAGGTCTCAAAAAAACGTGTAATATATCGTATTGGACCAGATATACTTTCGCTGTAATAGATTTAAGTTGCATGAATATATGGGCAATTTCGTGTCAAGTGACCCAATTTTTAAAATCGATGTCTTCCGATTTGGATTCTAAATTATCTAAAATCTAAATTTATAGTGGAGAAGATTTACTACGTTTCGGATGGAGCTCGTCAACATTTTAAAAACAAAAATAGCCTCGCAAATCATATAGCTCACGAAAAAGATTTTGGAATTCCAGCTGAATGGCATTTTCATCCAACTGCACATGGCAAAGGACCATGTGATGGCATAGGAGCAAATCTCAAACGAAATGCAGCTAGGTATAGCCTGCAGTGTTCTCATCAAGATCGCATCTTAGTTGCGAACGCTTTATTCCGATGGGCAAAGAACCATTGTAAAGAAACTGAAATAGATTTTAGTAGCAAAGATGATCATGAGGAAACATTAAAAACATTGAAGAGTAGATTCGACAATTGATGGTACAGCACAATACCATGCTTTCATATCATTTATCGATGGAAAAGTTTTCTGCATCTACTCAATGCGATTTCTTTCCAAAGCCAAAAAAGAAAGCAGCAGCGAAATCAGCAGCTGAACCTAGTAACTCCACGAAAGGATTGGCAAAAAAAGCAGAAAATGAAGGAAATAAATAAAAAATTTCATCCAAAATCGGAAGACATCGATTTTAAAAATTGGGTCACTTGATACGAAATTACCCATATGTATGTAGACTTTGATGCATCTATCCGACTAATGGCAGTCTGCTTATTAGGTAGCGTATTCTCTTGATGATTTTCGTTAACAATGTATTATTATTGAATGGTAGCTTAAACAATGGCAACAGCCAGGTTTAGTCCGTGATTCTCTGTTTTAAGTACAAATGTTATAAAACAAAACACTTCACAGCTTGAAGTTCTCTCATAATTTTGTTCTTAAAATATAATTAAAATTCATTTTTTTTGCCGAATTTTACGTATCTTTTTTCACCTTTTGTCATCTTTTATTTTCTGCTTATATGCCTGAGAGCCTGGATAAATAAACCACTAATCAAATGACGACAACAAGAAAAGAAAAAAGAAGAAAGGCGAAAGTAAAAGGGTACAAAACAAAATCTCCCCCATTTGAGAAGACAAATATGATCAAAAGGATCAACAAGAAATGTACAGAAATCGAAGCAAATAATAAACAAAAACAAAATAAAATACATTCAAATAAAATAAAATGGAGTAGAAAATGAAATAGAAAAACACAACCAGAACAAAAATTAGAAGGAAAAAGAGCAGACAAGAATATGGAAAATAATTTCAATTTCAACCATCAACTCTCAAGCAGCCAAGGCAGCTTACCAGTCAGCTAACCAACGAAGTGTAAATAAAAATCACGTTCTAAACACATCATAAACTCAGCCGGCTAAGAATGTTGGAATCAACAAACAAATAGCAACAGTGAACCACCAGCAACACTAGTAAGCAAATAAGACGCAAGATTGTTAGAAAACTTTAAGAGTCGGTGCAGCGTGTACTATTAATTACAGCTTAAGAAAGTAAAAAAAAAACAAAAAATGAAAGTCAATGTACCACATGCGACATACTCGTCTAAAAGAAAGCAAGAACGCATAGATTCATTTGATTACATAAAAATGCTGCTGATGCTGCTGCTACTGTTTTTGTATGCCCCACATATTGTAGTAATGGGCTTTAAGGCATTTTGCATACTAACTTTACATCTTTTGCTCTGAAAGTTTTCCTTTTCAACAACAATTTTTTCTTTTAAACAAATAGTGAGTGTCGAAGACAGTCATAATTATAATGTTCATGCAGCATCACATCCACATCATCATCTATGTATGTTAGCGGATGAGCTTTATATTAAACAATTCATTTCTGTTTTTTTTGCTTGTTGTCACGCGAAAAAGTTACAGAGAAAGTGCAAAAAGATTGGAAAAAATCTGTTTAATTCAATGGCATACAAGTGGCAAGAAGCAAATATACAAGCAAATCATAAAGCAAACACAAAAACAGGAAAAAAACACATATGCTCACATAAAAATAAAAAGAAACGAGTTGCTGTATCCTTTTAGAATTGTTAATGTAAGGTTGTAACGCCATAACCACCTCGATTTTCTCTTGATGTTGTCATAGAAGAGGTAACAAACGTCGTAAAAAATAGGGGAGTCCCTCTGTAGGCCGACAGTAAGGTAGGCATACCACATCTAAGGTTGTGTAAGAATGCCGGACTTGTTTAGTGGAGATATCAAGACGTTTGACGTTTACTCTCATAAGAGTTCCTGAACACGGGGACATTGAAGGTAATACCAGAGCAGACGTTGATACATATGTTGATACAACAGAAAATTGTCATATCTCTAAAGAGCTCCAAACAAATTTCATTCGTTTGCAAAAGAAGGACGGAACCACGAATCCACTGGAATAACGACCAGACATATCTAACCCTATATGGATATACGATAAAATAAAGCTGCGTTAAACCTGTCCGAAATCTAGCTTAAAAACAGTGTTAATTATAGCGGTTTTAAAGGGACAACGGCCTTTGGGTGATTACGCCCGGAGATTCCGGTTAACTCAAAAGGTTATATCTTCTGCAACCACGGGGAAAATGAGGAAACTACAGCACAGGCATCCAGAACTTATTGGCATAACGTCGCTATTCAAAGGCGATTTAAACAGAATTCACATTCTCATATCGAGATGTATGAGAAACGCCAGCAAGGAATTATAGTTATAAGATAACTGTCAATGTAGCATAGGTTAACCTATACATACATACATAATTGGCCATTACAGCCCTTCAGTCAGGATTACGCCCTAGTTTCTCACACCACTTATCTTGTGAGTGTTAATTTTATAAATGAGTGGCGGGATTTACAGTTTAAAGTCGACTCCGAACGACAAATTTTTGAGCAACTTTTCATGGCTATTTTTTATTTACCCTCAGAGTTTTTGCCAGAAATCTGCTGAGAGGAATTCGCCGAAGAAATACTTTTTTGTATTTCGTTTTGATGTCTGACCTGGGGGTTTGAACCCTGGTTTTACATCTAATAAGCCAACACACCACATACTAGACTACGACGACCTATGGTTAACCTATTCCAGCAGTCATTTGAAAACTCCGAAATGGTGCTTAAAACAAAATTAATGAAAAGTGCAGTTTTTGTTACGCCCGAGGCACACAAAATTTTATATGAAATCTGGGCAACTAGACGAATGTGAAGGATAACTTTAGACACCAAGAGAATTTTCACAATTTGGTGTACCTTTGAAAGATATCGAAAATATCGCTACATTAACACATTGGCCACAGCTGATTGCTTTTTATTTTTATTTTTATTTTTTAAAACGCGTTTTGCATTCAAACATCACACGTTGTTTGCCAAATGGTTTATGGAACTGTATAGGCTTTTGTGCAGGGAGCAATGTCCTATGCAGAAACTTGAGTTGAGTTTTAAACTTTTTCTTTCAGTTCTGCTTCTGCATATTTTCGTTTTCCAATAGTAGTACGGGTACCATCTATATCATAGTCGTCATCTACATCAGCATCATTGCCAGCATCGCTTTAAAACCGCTATACAATGTACGGCTCCCCTTAGGAAAGAAGTATTTCGTTTCTGATGACTTTCGTTAAATGGAATGAAAAATATAAAAAAAAGTAAATAAAACAACAACAATATATCTACATGCAGTATAAAAAAAGAAGCAGAAGTGAATAATTTTAGTTTGAAAAAGGACTACAAACGAAATGAAAGGCTAGGCAAGAAAGCAAATCCAACACATATTCAAACAAATAATTTCAAAAGAAAAGTGTACTTCAATCTACAGGCTGAGCTGTAAGCGAAATAAGTGAAATACTCATCATGATCACCATCATAGTCGTCATTCCGCTTCTATACTAGTAGCTAGGGGAGCAGCTAGCAGAGTAACACCATTGAACAGAGAAATGGAAAAAACAAAAGAAGAACCCAAGAATCATTTGAAAGGAAACTTAAAAAAGGATTTTTCTATTTTGCATCTTATTTCCAACAATACTAACAATAGCAACACAAGAATATAGACATTTTGTTGTTTAAAACATATGTAGTCAGCGAATTCTATACCAATAAGTGGTGCAATTGAGTTTCTTTGTGATAAGCTTTTGATACTAAAAGCTATGAAAGGTTTACAGTGCTCTGTTAACTTTGACTTCGGCTGTGTTAAAATGTTTGATTTTTGTCAGTTAAATCCGAAGTTATCTTCATTCATAACCTTGTAGAACTAATCGAGAGTATTGCAACTGATAGAGAAAGTAATTGAAGCAATAATAGTTCGAAACCAGCACTAAGAAGAATCCCCTTTATAGTATTAACATGTTGGTATCATCATCTCTGTGGGCAGCGGGAACAGGATATTTTACAAAAAGTAAATTTCGTTGAAATCATTGTAGTCTAGTGGATAGTATATAGGCTTATTACACGAGAACACGTGGTTTACTTCAGCATAGACAGTGTCCTGGCAAAACCTCCGAGAGTAAAACAAAATTACTATGAAAAGTTTCCCAAATCTATCGTTCGAAGTCGACGCTAAACTGTAAGTCCCACCAGTCATGGACAGTATTAACACACACAACATGGGTGCTGTGGAGAGCTAGATTGTAAACCTGGCTAAATGGTTGTAGTCCATAATTAAATATGGAAATAGGGAAGTTTCGTGGCGAATTACTGGATTTTGAGACAGAAAGAGAAACTCTCTTTTCTCCTTCTTTGTCATACCGCTTTAAAAAAAACTAATTGTGTTCGACGACTTTTGGCTCCAAAGGAGGTAACTGAATATCGCCCAGTAAAGATCCCTTTAATCACTGGCAAGTAGTTGAAGAGGGAGTATTAGATAAGAAATGTATTCCCTTTCAATAACGTGACAATTTAGCCTCGTTACCATATGTTACAGATCAAAAACAAATACATATTCTGCCAAGTAGAACTTTCATTCAAAAGGAGAGTATATTTTACTTCATATTTTATGTTGCTTTTGTGTAAGTAGAGGATTTTATTATAATATACTGCATATGCACGCACATATAGAATATATTTTATATTATAAAATATAAATAAGAATAAAGTACTTAAAAACAAAATGAAGTTTTGAACAACGAAAATAAGAGAGTTTTTTCATTTTCTCTCCTAAACATGGGGCTTCAGGATTTATTACTTTTCAGGGTTTCTAGTGACCTCATAAAACAACCCTGTGGAAAACCCCTTCTTCTTGTAAAAAGGGATAAAAAAGAAATGCATTGGCTACAAAACATACGATTATGAATAGTTTCCTTTACAACCCTCCAATAACAAGCCAAAGTCATGACAATCGTGTGGAAGGGCAACCTTCCTGTTCCTTATCCAACAGGATAACAGTTCCTAATAATACAATACAACTACAACAACTAGTTTGTACTTGTTGTTATTGCTGTTGTTTTCTTGGGGAAAGTATCAAGAACACGGATCGTATAAGAAACAAAGGCATGAAAGAATGAATGGGCTTCTGCTCATGCTCCTAACAAATTATGCGAAGAGCTTCCGAAGATACACCAAGTCAACACAAAACAAGAAGAAGAAGGAGTAATGACTTTCTTAATATTCCACAACTCATGTATGAATTGCTCCCCCTACGACTGCTCCTATAGATTTTGTTCTTTGTGTCAACAAAGACACAAAGATTCTAGGAATTACACGCGAAGAAAATAATGGGGGAGCGTTGTTCTTGAGGTGAGGTTAATGGCAATTCCAGTCCCAAAAGTATATGTAGAGGAGAGAGAGAAAGAGAGCGATATGGAGAGAGTGCATATCTGTTGTGTCATAATAGCCGAGAGGGATTTGAGGTCACCACTTAACTATTTCATAAATTAAAAGTGAAACAAGTGGAAACAAATGCAAAACGTTGTACGAAACGTGATGTAAAAGCAGACAACAAGAAACAAGGAAAGTTAACTTAACAGCCGTTTATAATGAATACATGTATCCCAACCATCCAACCATTCATCCATCCACTCATTTGCTGGCTTCTTTTTTTTGTTGTTTTGCCTACGCATTTTTACCCCCATTTTAAGGTTTTATTATTCTTATTCTCTATTTTCCTTATCCTTGTTGTTATTACTCCTTTCTTTGGTTCTTGTACACTGTATACGACTATGCGTATATTCTCTGCCTGCTCATCGTTTCCATTCTTGCCTTTCACTGTAAACGGGAAAGAAAATTCTATGATGTGTAAATAAAATCTACGCATAAATGGTAGAGATATAGAGGGAACTTTGGGTGTCAGTCATTTGTGTTTGATTCCAAAGACATGTGCATGTGAAAAATTGTCAGAGAGTTGGAAGGTTAATCAAAGCTTTAATCGATGGACGTTGGCTAATGATCGAAATGAATGAAATCGAAAAATTGTATAAGAATATAAAGTTTCGAAATTAGTTATTCAGAGCTCGTTCCTGAATCAAAATATTTGCTGGTGATTTTGGAGTGAAAACAACTTTCAGAAGCAGTAAAAGCCTTACTAAGAATGAATAAGACGAGTCCGAAATTCATTAAATCCATTGCAAACGTGATTCTGAGTAAAGATATCACCGTCACCATCATTTAAGTGCAACACTTCCTAGATTCTTAATTTATTCACCTGCAGCTTGGTTTTGATTGGTATTGCGTGATCAGACATTTTCGTGTCTTTCTATTTAATTTTTGTAACTTTGTTAACTCACCCTTTGACTAGTTCTAGATCTATTCGAATTTTAATCCTCAAGACTAGTATACAGTTTATGATTACAATAATGCCGTAATTTACAGATGATTGTTCGAAGGAAAGAAAAATCGCCGTCGTTTAGTAGGCCATGCATTGAGTCAGACATTTCAAACAACGCGAAATATTGAAAAAATTTCTTCCAGCGAATTCTTCTCAGCAGCCTTCTAACAAAAAGCTCTGACAGTAAAATAATATTACCATGAAAAGTTTCTCAAGATTTTCGTTCGGAGTCGAAATTAAACACTAGTCTCGCCGCTCATGGACAAGGTTAACACACACAAAATGTGTGATGTGGGAAGTTAGGTAGAAAGGGGATTTAATGACCAACTATAAAAGTAAATATTCCAGGGAATTGCTCTTCACATCTGAGAGTAGTAAAGGGTTCATTCTAAAAGACTGTATAGGATGCACCATTAGTATCAGCAGGAAGATATGCCAAGTAAAGTCCTTTTAGTATCCCTACGAAAACATACCGATATGCGACCTCAGCATTGCTACATAAGCAACAGTTAGTACGCGTTCGGAAAGAATGAAGACATAGTCGCAGATGCAGTTTGTCTATGCCACCGAATATCGATTAAACGAACAATTATTATAGGCTATTAAAGAGATTCCAACGACAACTATAAATAAATTGTTTCAGGTTTTCAGAGAATATTGAGACATGAACTCTTTATGGGGAGCTACAGAATGAATGCCGAAACAAGAGATTAAGTTTGTTATGTCTTGTGGTCTTCTGAGGTAAAGGGATATAGTTATCTATGTAAGTTAGGAGCCAAGGATAGACATAAAATCGTTATATCTTTCTCCAGGAAACTTTCCCTATCCACTGGCATAGCTGACATCAAAAAACAATATCATAGAAATGCAGGGCAAACTGTTTGTGGGAACTACATTCAACTCAATAACAATTCACATAAGGTATTATTTTTGTTCAATGATTTATGGCAACCCTAGTATTCCAGTTTCTAAAGTTAACTACGCCTACCCGTGTAGCCCTGTCGGCTTTTTAAAGTTGGGTTTTGCCTCACAAAGTACATCTATTTTGCATAAAAGAAGCCACAACATATTTTCATCGTACATAGTCTCCTTCATTGTAAGTCAATCCACTTGTAGCGATTGTGATTGCATAATACTTCATAAAGAAATTATATTCATTTGATTACCATACTTTGGTAAAATGATTTCCAAATATTTGGTGAAGCATGTCAACAAACAATTCAAAAAAGAAAAAATCGATAGAAGAATCCATTAAAGCAACGTTTGCTGCACTCTTTAATTTTATTCCTTTCAAATTGAGTCTCAACCGCAAGATGACGATGCCCTACTAAGAAATTATTTGGCTTCAAAGAAAGATTCACAAAAATAAAAAAACACAGATAGGGTTAGACAGACGGAGAAAGAACCCAAAGGACGAACACCTAA
Source organism: Sarcophaga carnaria (assembly GCA_958299815.1). NCBI lineage: Eukaryota > Metazoa > Arthropoda > Insecta > Diptera > Sarcophagidae > Sarcophaga > Sarcophaga carnaria. The sequence goes on from OY283149.1 coordinate 94,610,005, forward strand.
TGGATAAACGAACACATAATGGAAAATCAATTAGCACAACGCCTCATTGAAAGCTTGAGGCTGTAATAAGTTGTGGAACACTACAGCATCTCGGGCTTTGACCGGTCATGTCTGTTCTGCTATGAAGCCACAATTTACTGGCACACATACTACATGGTTGTATAAGTTACGCTTGATTTTTGCGAAATGATCGTAATTGTGGTTTCCAGTTGAGTTGTTTGATGGAAGTACCCTGCTTGCAACAGATTGTTTGCAGAGTTTATGGATATTTTATTATGAATTTGCCTTGCCGGCTTTAAGAAATGAACCGATGTTTGTGTGTGACTCATGTGTGTACTCATGAATATGGTATGCAGTTCATCATCATAAAACCAAAAAAGCAATAAAAGAAGCAAAGAGCAGAATAACGCAGAGATAAAGCTAATAACATACGAGTACATACTTAAACAACTGGCTACTGACTGGTTAGAGGCACAATAACTATGCCATGCCATGTATGTATGGAGATTTACACAATAACCCACTGGGGACCTATATGGGAGAGTAAAAGGGAGTCAGAGAGTTGCCCGTTTTGTTGATCTAATTGTGAAAGAAGTGAAAAGGTTTTGGTATATTTGTGAAGTTGCTAAAATAATGGAAATGTGACAGCTTGAAAGAGTAAAAATTATATCACTTGGGAGATACCAGTAGCATTCATGGTCTCGTTATGTCTATCGTAATAAAATATGCCTCATTAGCTTTACAGGAGTTTTATCACTGGATCCTGTTCAAGAAGCCGGTGGTCCTTACTTTTTTTCTATATTTAGCCTTTGAAGCAATTCTAAGATGTTCCCACATTACCACGATTTCAAAGCAATTTTAATGGCACAATATTTCCTTGCCCTACCTTTATCCAGTAAAGCCATCTCTATTGCATTTGTGGCGTAATGAATTTTAAAATTATCGTCCCAACCACCGGTGTGTGATTGAGTGTTATATTTACTTACAATATATGAATGCGGCAGACATGTTTTTGCGAGATCCTAAAATCTGAATATATTTCCTTAGCCTCATAAAAGGCAGGAAAAGATGATGTCAATGATGGCGTTGCCTAGAGGGCTAGTGACACGTTATCTCCATTTCGAGACGACTAACTTACGATCACATCAACATGATGATCAGGTAACACGTTGACCGTTGTCATTTCTTAGTGCAACTTCCATGTTGAAAAGCGTTATTATTGGATATATTATATGGGCAACTCTCTCCTCTTTACCACTATTGAATACAAAGCCGAGCTTAGACTTACTGTTCTGGAATGTTTTTGTTATTCTTTTCTTAACGATTCTTCGTTGGTTTTTTTTTTTTTTTCATGGAAGTATTACATACAGCTCTTAGAACCATACCCACTGACTCATTTGGTAACGCCTCCTAAAGGATTTTAAAAGTAGACTTCAGGGGAGCCTTGAAATACTTCCTTTCTACGAGAAAAGTTAAGTTCCTCTGCTATGTATTGTAAATGTTGAGCCCTGACGCTCTTTATGTACTAATCAGGATGTGCCACTGGGTATCTTTTTAACATCACTGGCGTGAGCACTTCATATAGAAATATGTTTAGCCAGCTCTGGTGCGCGTAGAATAAAATTCTGAATTAAGTGAATACTGCGAAAGCAATTTTGGAAGGTCTTGTGGTTTCCTTCTAAGTGTCACATAATTACTGAAAGCATGAGATTAAGTTTTGGAGGTTCTTTTGGCGATAAGATAATTCGCATTAAAAGCTTTACGAACTTTTTGGAAAATTATAATAAGACGAAATCTGAATCATCTATCAGACTATCAAGCAATATCCTGGGGTCGACAACTGGTCTTTGTAGACACAGCATACACTTGTTTAGAATGCGGGTTATCTCGAGCCCATGAGAATGACGATGAGAATAAATAATGGGAGCTTGTTATTGGAACCTGTGAGGCAATAATGCATCCCAGCGGAAATCACAGGAGTGCATACCAAGTACTAGGCAGCGAATTGGCATTTCTGACGCTGAGCAGTACCATGAAGTTTGTCGGGCTATTAGGCATTATTGGGACACCCATTAAGTACTAAGACACATTTTCATTACAATAATAAAAAGAACTTGCAAATTTATGGGATATCAATAATGAAGAAAAATATTTATTCACATTGCAAAGCAATTCGGAACTTTATACGCTTAAAACCGAAAACGAAACTGTACGTCGTTCATATACGGAGGAAATAACGTCTTGCAAACCGTATCTATATTTAGAGTATCACCCTACTTGAAAACTTGGATGTTCAACAGATTAAAGGGTAAATACAGAACAAGGTTGAGAGTTGAAATATTGAAACTCACTGAAGTGTGTCGTTGTCTTTAATTAAAATAAACGACAATTTTTATGCCTTAAAGTGTTAATGTTGAAATATTTTTTTTTTCACTAACTTTGCCGCTCACAAAAAATTTTTTATGTCCCCCTTTCAAAGTCTTGCGGTTTTTTGAATTTTAAATTTTTTTTAATTTTCTTTTTTTCTCATTCCTGAAAGTACTGTCTGTCTGACGGTCTGTTTTATTGCTTCTTTTCTTACGTTTTTTTATTGAATTTAAAGAAATCAATCATTGGCATGAAATTGTTGTCACCTGTTGGTCATAAATTATACGCGCTTAACGGCCAATTGAAATTGTGCGTAATAATAACTTCACAGACTTAGTAGCGGTATGATGTAGCGGAATTGATGGTAGAGGCAAGTGCAATAAACGATACACCAGTAGTATAATTACATATAATTTACCTTTGACAGTAAAATTTTTTATTTTATAACACCGTTATTGGTCATAATTACTGTGTTAATTTATGCATTACAGAGGCTTTCAAAAGGGTACAGAGGCTTTCAATACAGAAGCTATCATTAGGTAAACCTACACTTTGTCTCTCTTTAAACTCATTTGTAAGTACTTAAAATACTTCAATAGGTAGTGTAGTACTAGTTTTTGTGATTCAATACATTATAGGCCTCCTACTTTAAACATCAGCTCATTGCGGAATATCATCTCAATGTCAGGAATACCCTAAAAAAACTTCAAATATTTCCAACCGAATTTCTCAAGTGTATGCTTCAAAGAACGAAATCAGAACGAAAGAAGAAAAAAGTAAAAAAGTTTGTTAAAGACACGTTACATGTTACATCTATTAAATGTTGCCGCCGCAGTGTAAATGCAGCAAGCCAACACCAGTCACAGTTACAAGCAGGCAAATGTTTAGAAAATAGCCAAAAACGTCTATTCATCAATGAGGGAGGTTTCAAGTGGCTGAAGCAATTGTAAATACCAGACAAGAGCACACTTTTACCAACAAATGTTATGACAAGACTTTGCGGTTTTCAATGCTGAGAAGGGAAGGCACATCTTATGTTTAACAAGAAGCAACACCGACTGGAAACACCAGCAACATCATCATCCTCATCAGCAGCATCATCAGCATTTTCATTATAGAAATACCAGCAGTCAAATCAAGTGCCAATGAAGATGATGTTGGTGATGGCGATGATGTTGCCAATAGAATGAGTGTTTATTACGCACATGTCACAAACAGTTTTCAGGTTTCATTTTTCTTTAGTTTGTGATTATTTTTTCCAATCGAAACAAATCTCTTTGAATAATTGATCACGCCGGCAGGAGGCTACAAAATGTTGTGAGCAGTTTTAGTGCCAAACATTTATTTCTGTAGATTTCGTTAAAGTATTTGAAGAAGTATATTGAAAAATAACAATTTCCTCGGTAGAAGAAGTGTGTTTAAGTATGTTTGTCGAATTTTTGTAGCAAAGTTGTGATTCACACTGATTTTTTCTTTTCGTTGACTGACTACAAGAATTTGTAGAGCAGATTGCCAATTGCTGAATCAACAAGACCTTTTTTTTGACCAGTTACAAAATAGAGGCGAACTGAAATGACATCACAGACTTCCAGTCTGATATCATTTATATCCCACCAACAACGCTACAAAAGTCTTTCCAGCCTTATTTACCCATTTCGAAGTAGGAGTGGGTATAGTGAAATCCAAGACAAGCATATCATGACCTTCGAACATTGTTCAACCGCTAACTTTTGGATTTCTATCCGGAAGACGACAGTTAGGAGTAATACTCTTGGATGTTCAATTTGACCTTAAGTTAGTTAGCCCAAACCTTAATGTGGTTACTGTGGAGTCTCAAAAAGCGCTTTAGAAGTTTACCACTCAGAATAAAAATACTCTGCTTTGGGCGTAAGAATGGAAATTAGATGGAATAGAGGGAGGGTCTGTAAGAATTCTATCTTTAGAGTACAAAAACAGTCACCTAAAAGACGAGATAATTGGTCAATATTCATCATGAAGGAATATTAAAACGACACTAGTAGTCTTAACGATTCCAAACAATTTTTCATCTTCAACGATAGAAGAATGGAGTTTCCTTCGTAAATAGACATAAAAAGGTTGCGAACACTTTCGGGAGCACTTTCAGTTCACCATGTCACAAGATACACTTGTTTAGATGGGCGTATCCCACAAAAGTGCCTGGTAAAAACTAGAGCACTTGACCACTAACTTTGTAGCACTGGAGTATAGTCAGTACAGGCTACTATATGCAGAAACGCTGACAGAAAACGACTTGTTGGTATTCCCATTGTGTTACCTTGAAGTACTAAGACGTTGCTTGATAAGCAGATGTACAATGGATTAACGAGAGCTTGTAGTGTAAAAAGCAATTGTGGATCCTACGTTAATTCCTAATCAGATGCACAGTTGATTATCAGGAACTATAGTTGCAAAGATGATTTTCGGCCTGACCCATATTTATTTCATTGCATCTTATATTTGCTAATATTTCAGACATTTTCCGCAATTAGTCTGTAGTATTTTAACACTATTTGTACAGTGAATTGGTTTGCCTACTAACAGTACTTTACAAAATTGTTAATATGTGCTCCCCTTGGTTGCTTTCTTTTCCATATTGGTGGCGCACACATTAACAGGGATTACCTAGCCTAGTCCAAAGTCCCGTTTGGAAGTACTCACACTCATGAAATCTCACTTGTGGGAAGTTCTGCTTAAATTCTGAGTTTGTTTAAATACATCTGCAATTAGAGATAAACAGCAAAAAAATTTCTCATCTCAGACTAAAATGGGTTAATCGTTCCTTCTTAATGTTTCAACATTTTAAAATTCATACTATTTGGCCAATTGGGTTACATTTTCAGTATTGATTAGAAAGTTATATTACAACCACAACGCCAAATATGCAATGATGCTGGTTTGTGTCATTCAAAATTCATATTTTTTTTGATGAATTGATTTTCCAACAACAGCAAACTGTCCCAAACTGTCATACCCCGGTTGCACAATTCGTAGAGCAGTACATAACAGCGGCAAAGCAACACTTTTCAAATTTTGTTTTTAAAGTAATTCAAACAAAAAGTGGCAAAAATCATAAACATTCCACGATAACCTCAGAAACAAGACAAAAACACAGAAGAAAACTGAAATAGAAGAAAAAAGCAACTAGAAAAGCTAGGAAGTCAAATAGTTTTCTGTACAACCAAAAAAAACCAGGCAATGTAAAGACAAAGCAATTGCTGTACGAAGCAAAAGCTGTACGAACAAAAATACAAATGTTGGTGTAACACATTGCATACGTGCTGGCAACATGAGGAATACTAAATATGTGTCGCAGTTGTTGTTGTGTACAATAAAACGGCGAAACAGTGTCTTTAGAAATAATGGCAATAGTTGGCTCGAAGAAGACTTATAAGTAATGTTAACTGACTTAAGCTCCATATTTTAATGTTTCAACTTCACACTACAAACAAACAGACAATAAAAGGAAAATTCTTATGAGAACTGTTTTGACAAGCAGTGGCATTTCTATTGGTTGCAGCTGCAGCAGGAACATCAGCATCATTTGTTTTTTACTCACTGTAGTTGTTGTTTTTGCAATATCAGTGACTTATTTGGCACCACTAAAGCCATCATAAAGAGCATTTGTATTGTTAGTTTCATACTGACAAAACGATTGCGGCAAATATGTTCAACATTGTCGAGAGGTTAAGTTTTATAAACATCACCAAAATCATTATCGTCGACATCAACAACATCATCACCATCACGGTTCATGTTTATTCATGCATCAACGTATGTTTACATTTCCTGTAGACATTGGGAATGTTATTTTCTTTTCATTATTTTCTTTTTCACCACTAGACTCTTGAATTTTGAAGCTCAAACAGTGCAAAAAACAGAATGTTTTATATTCAGTGGCTTTTAAGGGTTCCCCAAAAACTTTTGGCTGTTATTCGACTACTAAGCTGCAGTAGTCTAGTAGGTAGTGTGTTGCGTTATTTGACGTAAGGCTACGGTTCAGACCCCAGGTCAGACATCAAAACAAAATATGAAAAAATATTTCTTCGGCGACTTTCTCTCAGCAGATTTCTGGCAAAAACTCTGAGAGTAAATAAAATTGCCATGAAAAGTTTCTCAAAAATCTGTCGATCGGAGTCGACTTTAAACCGTAGGTCCCAGCACTCATGTATAAAATTAACACACACAAAAAATGAGTGGTGTGAGAAGCTAGGCCGTAATCCTGACTGAAGGGTTGTAATGGCTAATAATGTATGTATGTATGTAAGCTGCAGTTACGTATACTGTTTAGGTTATAGTCGCACACTGCAAGCATTTGCATATCAAGTCTAGCAGGTGGGGATCTGCTACAGTTTATCTGAAACAATTAAATAACTGGTGTGAGCCTAACCATCTTGGTGTTCCAATAAAAATGGTTTGTACTGTTTAGATAGTAAATTAATTTGGAGATGGTGAAACTAGGCCTAAATTTCCATTGATACCTGTAGTAACAACGTCTGTAGAACAGCCTAACGCCTACGTCTTGAAAGTTCGTTGTGTCTTTTCGTAAGCGGAATTGGCCGATACATTTAAGTGTGGTTGTAGTAACAAAGCCGTCTCATGCGAATGCTGAAAAACGCAAATTATTGTAGAAAGTGATGAGATTGCGTTCTTTACTTGTCATCAGTATGTTAGGCACATTGCCGCCTAACCAATTGAAGTAATTGTTGGAAAACAGTCCCAATTTAAGGTCGAGTTTCTATAAGGTGATAGAGCATACTGTCTTCCTGATCATGTTCAGATTTATACCGATACGACGAATAAAGGCAATCTATTTGAGAGTGACTCCTACGTTAGGAGGAATAAATGAAAAGAATATTCTCTAGAGATATAAATTAATAAAAATCTTACAGAAATCACTTATTCAATCGGTCATTGCGCAACCATTTAGTCAGGCTTACAACCTAGTTTCTCACACCACCCATTTTGAGTGTGATAATTGTAAACATGGGTGGCAGGACACACAGTTTCACATCGTCTTCGACCGCCAGATTTGACAGACCTTGCATTTTGTTCACTCTCTGAGTTTTTGCAAAACGCCTATATAAATGTTCCATATGAGAATATTGATCGATTTCTTACGTCGAACTACTATTGATAGTACCCTTAGATTTTTAATACTGGGTAAAAACGGACTAGATCATTATTCTCGGAAATAGTCTTCCCGCTTGCTAATATTGTAGTTGGAAAGAACGTTTTTTCAACACACTTCGCTGTAAAATTCAGTTTTCTTATTGAATTTGTTATCAGCTTCTTGGGTAATAGAACAACGGGTTATCAATTCAATATTATGCATAGTGCTTTAACTGAAGTAGTCTTAAACACGTCCCTAACTAGTCTTTTTTTCTAGCATTCGACAATTTGCGAGGATTAACGCGAGACGGGTCTCAAAGAACAGTGAACGGTCTAGCGTTTCACACCACTAGATAAACTAGAAAGTCTATTTTTTTTTTCAAAATGACAGAGTTGAGGTTTGAACCAAAACTCTCGTCTCGCAAGCCAACACACGTCCCAGTAAACGAGAAATTATGAATGGGTTTGGGACCACATCTACTGATAAAAACATCACTTTAGAATCCGTAGCTGTATTTGTTTAATTTTAAGTACCAAACATGAAAATTAAAACAAATTTAACTCGAAATTTTTACTCAAAAATATAAATGGAAACTGGGAAAATTTTAAAATGTTTAAAAGGGCCAAATACTCTCTAACATGCAAACCCTGTAATGAGAATACGAGTATCACTATAACAACATGTTAACTCGTATGTTTTCTCTGTTATAACTTGTCTTTTTGTTAGTACGTGCGGTGAAAGTGAATTAGTTGGCGAAAATAAACATCAAATAATGGAAGAATACAAAGAAGTTATAATGCTACTGTTGGCATAACATTGGGTGTTTCTAGAGACCTATACACCCAACTCGCCCGCCACAACGGGCTGTAATAGTCATTAAATTTTCGTTTTCTTCAGGTAAAAGAGGTTCATGGCTCATTCGACGCCTTTACTCAACTTGATATTATTATTGCAGCCTTACTTTCTCATTACGGAAAACTTTTTCTCATTTAATAAAAGGCTTAAGCGGTAAAAGCAAAGTAAAAGCAGAATACCATGCAACATTACAAGTAGCAAATGCAACAAAAATAACAAAAACATAAAGAAACAAAATAGAAAACTTTAGCAATATCTCAAGTTAACACCAGAGCCTGTATGTTTGACTTCCAAAGAATTATTGTTAGAAAGCGATGGTGACAGTAGTGTTCGTGTTCGATGAATGATGGTATTGGAAAAGTGGGAATTAGCAAAAACTGTCAAAGAATACCATAATGGTAGTCTTAAAGAAAATGATTAAATAAGCTCAAAGAAACATTAACAACACATAACTTAGTGCAAAATATTGAAGAAACAGACGCACAGACATCATTTCTTAAGGATTTTCATACAAAAGTGAGAAGTGATGTAACCTGAAACATTTTATTCACCAATGAGGCCAATATAGTATTACAAGTTTTCTAAGACGCTAGAAAATTTTGTTTTTAAGTTGATGAACTCATAAGCTTGACCTTTTCTAATGGAAATGTCAAGCAGAAGCAGATTATTTAAATAGTTTTGTTCGTTTCCTTTGCTATTTAACTTGCAGAGAATGGCATTTTATTGATTTGAATGGCGAAAGGGAAAGCTTAATAGAGGAAAACTTTTATATCAATGGACGAAGACAAAAATTTATTTAAGCGAAACGAAATCATACATCTTTTAAACGCAAACCTAAGCCGAGGTTTATTATGAGAATTTGGAGCTTCAAATTGGGTGAAAATGTATCTTAACAAAAACTAAGGTTACAAATTTCCTTGCCTAGCGAATGTTCTTAGGAAATAAATCTTAATATTGCAGAGTTCCGTCAAGCATGACAGGAAATGGGATTTTAAGAACCTCCATATTTTCATAGCAAAAGCAGGGCACTGACACATGAGATGAAAGCGTGTCTATTCTTCCTACTTAGATTCACAGCTTCCACAGGAGTCATTGGACGAAATGGTAAGTTTGTCGACATGCCTTAAATAAGAAAATAAGTGAGAATCACAATTGCTTGACAGATGGTCATGTGATTTAAGTACAGAACTAAATCAGTTCTTTTGTTGTCCATACAAGTCCAGCAGATCCTGAGGAATTCTTGATATTCATGAATGATATTTGTTAGAGACTTTATCGCTGATTGACTCTCCGAGTAAATCAAGAGATTCTCAGAAAAAGTCCCACCACCCAATAAATATTGCGCCCCCTGTAAAATGGCAAAATACTGTAGTAGTTTGGCAGTCCATTCAGAAACATATAATGAAACATATAATCTATCTGGATGCGTCTGTGTCTTCCCAAAATTGGTGTCTGCATACCGTCCACTAAACGTATGCAAGGTTTGTTCTACCAGTATGTCATGGTGGGGCTAATCCCCTACGGCCCATTCAGAGGTGCAAAGCGGTATGGTCGCTTCTTTAACCTCCCATTTATGTTGTCCATCCATAAGGGTTTCGGATGGAGGACACTTCAATACGAGGTTTTCTGTAGTTTCGTTGTCACGACCAATATATTGTTTGGAACAATATTGACGGAATAGCTTTATAGCCACCAATAGAACTGTTTTGGTGTTTCACAATTTTTACTCCTGTTATCTGAATCGAGGCTTCAATAAAAAGTGCTTAGGGTTGTGGCTGTTGACTAGCCCATACATGCAAATGGTAGTTGATATACTTCCAGAATTGTTTTCACAATCACTTTAAGTGTGGCCCCCTCATACACAAAAATTGATGCAAAGGATCAACGACTTTAAAACCAGTCCGCTAAAAACAGCGATAATTAAAATGAAAAACTTGTCAAAAATTAGAAAATCATGTTGAAAACTAAATTGACCACATGTTCGAAAAGGGATTAATGCTGCCTCTTGTTGTTGAAACAGCAATAATGTACACAATACATATTCACATACAAGGTATTTAAGAAGTCAAGTTAACACAATTTAAATCCAATTAATAACCAGAGAGTAGCACAATTACAAATACAACAATAACAAAAACAACAACATTTGCAAAGAAATCAAATAACAGGAATAACATACCGATTGGCTAGAAATTACAAAAATGACTGAATGACTGAACGAATAAATGATAAAAAGTTCTGACTGTAGTTTGTATGCACGCTGGAACGTGGGTATCATTATGACAAACCTAAAACGTCGTGAGTGCGTAAAGAGTGAAGGAAAATTCTAAACAAAACTAAACGCATTGCGTTCAAACTGAAATAGAATGGAGGGCTTTTTAAAGATTTATTCTGCCATTATTTTCGAATACGAACGCACAACATTGCCTGCCTGCCTTTATCAGCAAAGTTAAAACACTTATGTATCCAACGTTTGACTAAAAGCATGCGTTGAAGTGGGGCTTTAATTAATATTAACGTACGCTCCAATAATCTACGCAACTTACACCCCCTCCTCCTTACCATTCCCCCTATTTCCGTGGAAACATGAATGCATTCCACCTGAGTTACTGCTTTCCTATGAAATTCTGAAATGGTTGTGTGCATACGATGGAGAGAAGGAAAGCATTAATTTTTAAAGCGTTTTACTGCTGTTTTGGACTGATGTCAAACCGGTAACTGGTCGCAATCAGTAGCAGCACTGCTATTATTTTTTACTGACGTTATTAAGTAATGACAACATCAGGCTACATGAGCATTTAACCCAGGTTTCAGGACAAAAGGAAATGCTCTGTGATTATGATTGAATATCTTGAGTGATTGCAGCTTTGGAGGCAGTAAATAGTGAAAATTATTACGAATTCTTAAAGAGATTTGCGTTAATTAAAATCGTAATCGTTAGAATTGATTGGGATTCAGTAAACGGAATTATAAATGAGCGTTTTTTTGTTTATATCCTTGAGACGTTGTGAAACCGAAACAGTAATAGTGTGTTATAACTCGAAAACGATTGTCACCGAAGACTAGTGGAGTAGTGGGTAGTGTGGTTTATTGGAGCCCAGCTCAGATATCTGGAACAAAACGAAACATGAAAAAATGTCTCCATCTCAACCATCTTCTGGCAAAAACTCTTAAAATAAATAGAATTTCCATGAAAAGTTTCTGTTTCCGCCACTCATGAATAAGAAGATTAGCAGATGGCTTGAGAAGATGTCGTAATCTTGACCAAAGGAATAAAATGATAAATTGAATAAGTAAGATCGTCCAAAAAAAATTTTTAAATCTTTCAAACAAACAAAAAGTAGAATAGTGTGCCACAGTTTTCCAACTCGGCACTTCATATAGACATCTGACACCGGATGCACTTAGTCTTTAACCAATCAAGAACACGTTATCGATTCACATGATAGTTTATCGGTTTATCTAAGGCAATAATAGGTGGGACGTAATCCGAACACAACTTAAAATATTTTTCTAACTTTCAGAAATCATGACCCTTATTCAGAGCAATTATACAGCAGCCTACCTGGTATACAGTGATTCAGAATAAATAGGAATATAGATGGGATTTCATCATAAATAAAGAAAAGGTATCAAAGGAAAATGCTGCATTCATCACAGAAATTATTTTAGCATCAATCAACCTCTTTAAAACGTTACAAGCACTATCCTAAACTCATGGTACCACAAATACAAATACAAAATATTGCATTGAAATTCTTCACTTGATTACTTCAATGTAATCATTGATCTGTATTGAATGGCATCATATAAATATCGTCATCATAAACATCATCATCATCATGGTAATCGCCTTAAACAAATCGAATCATCTTTTAAAATCGTGTTCAACTGTCACTTATAGATAACGAAATTGTCAGCGAAGTGAAATGCATGACAACAATTACGGAATAAATTGAAAGCAACGAAATTGGTCATGGAATAGTCAGTGTAGATAGTAACAAGTACTTGTCAATTGTGGCATAAATTTTATTACGCAAAAATGAAACCCAAAACTGGAAAAATGGTGAAACACTACAAAAAAAGGGGGAAAAAGAGAGAGAGACATATATGCTCCGTTTGTACTAGAAAATAGAATTTATAACAATATTTGTCAATTACAATATCCGTTTTTATTCCGTTTTGTGAACCACATTTCCTGCTTTGTGCTTGAGCCTACGCTTTCAACACCACACTCTCTATTCGCTCTTGCTCTTCTCTTTGATACTCGTACATCGTCCACCAAGTAACAAATAGAAGTCAACAGTAGAAAATTGTTTTAAATTTTCTTTTTATTGTGCCTATTAGAGTTAATTTCTTTTCTTCTCACTTTTGTCTTCGCCTCAACTACGATCAGCGGCAGTAGCCAGCCTGAACTCGATAAGTTGTCAAGATGGCAAGGTGGTTTGATGGCGTATGTTGCATAATTTTTCTTCATTTCATTTTTTTGTTCACATTCTCATTGTAATTGAAATGCCTTTAAACTCTTATTTGTTGACTCTTTATTGTGTGTATCCGTTCGTTGGTACGATGTTCAAAACTGGAAATACTTCTTCAGAATTTGCCTCTTCATGGTGGTCAAGTATTTAAGAGTTGTTACCCACCACTATTAGTGTCCGTTTTTTATACCCATACAGAGCTATTGCAGAATGATATGATGTATGATGTTTTGAACCTGATACTTTACACTTTTATCCAAATTAAAGTTGGAAAGACTGCTGCTAGTGAACGTATAACAAATAGCTTTAAAGGCTTTTAAGGTAGCAAGAAGGCGTGAGAGAATCAGTTCTATCAACAGGACAGTTGAGAACGGCCATTTTGTTGAAGCTACATCTATCAAATTAGCTGTCATCTATTAAATCTGTTTTGCTAAATCAAAGGAGATAGATAAAGCATTCAACAAAACGCGCAAATAATAAAATTGTTTCATCAAAACGTGTGTGTTTTTCGAACAATATACATCTATAATCGTCCTAGCGAGAGAAGTCTTCGCAATGTGGTGGATAAATTGGAGTGTACTGGTTCAGTAAACGATCGACCGACACCCACCTTTCGACAAAACGTCCGTTAGAATGAATTTTCCTTTCCCAAACTGCAACTTGGTGAATTTTTCTGAATTGTATGGCTGGATACCAACGGCATGTGGTTTCAACAGTGATGATGTGAACTGGCCACCGAGAATATGCGATTTGAACCTATTAGACTTGTTCTAGTATTAGACAGTTCTCCCCAAACTGATCAATCATGAATCGCAATATTTTTAATTTGTTCGCATAACTTTCGTATGCCCGTTGGATACTGAACAATGCTTGTAAGTAGACGAAGAGATAAATCGGAAATCATATTAATTCGTGAAAATATTTTTTTCTGCTTTTTTAGTTTTCCGTTTTAAGTTTTTCCTTTTATTTATTCTTTAAAAAATGTTTTGTTATCGTTTTATTTTTATTGTAATTGTAGTTGTGTTCTTTATGATTTGAATTGCTTAAGTATTTTACAGAATTTTATTATCATGATATTGTTTTCTTTCTTTTCTTCTTCTGTTTCTGTTCTGTCCAATAGTTGCAATTCCTTTACCAGTGTAGATTTGGTTGTAGTAACACTTATACTTATTATACGTTGTGGTACTAATATCCAATACCACTTTGCGACGTATTTAACAACAAACAAAACAATTGACAATGAAATGAAATCAAAATGAACATCAACACACAAAGGGAACAGCACAGAAAAAAAAACTGAAGAAATTTTGATTTTATTCAGCTACGCATACTATGTCTACAATTCCAATCAGCTTTGAATCAGGTAGCAATTTTTTGTAGAAAGCCAACGTAAACAACAAGAGTTCCCCATTGGCGATGCTGACCAGTTGAATCAAACTTTACTGGTGAATAAATACTGACCACCATTGGCAATAATTCACACTGTTTGCGGTTTTTAGTTTTATCCTCCCCTGTTCGATTTTTAGGAGGATATTTTATTTTTTATTTTTATTTTATTATTTGTTTTTTTTTTTTTTGTTGTCAGAGAGTCCAAGTCAATACACAAATAATCACCCCCTTCTCAAGTGATACACAACAACAACTGTGATATAACAAAGAGTAGAATCGTGTTATTTAATAAATATTGGGTGATATAAAAAGTGTGCTCTATGTTTGGAAAGGGATGCTCAACGAAAGTGAAGATTAAGGGAGACAAAGATTTTTCTCAAACCAACAGAGTTTGAAACAATCAAAATATTTTGTAGGAAAATTACAATAACAGTCGATTTGGGTCAAGAAACTAAGGTTCATAAAAAGTCTTTTGGCAGTAGACTGTAGAGTCAGAGTATTGGAACCTTTGAAGTATCAAGGTATTCCAGAAGGAATTATCTGCGTGCATACCAAGTGTTGGGAAGGTAATTGGCGGCATTGTAACACCGATCAGTATGCAGAGATTAGTCAGAGTAATAGATTTCGATAAGATATTATAAAGATAACCAATAAAGTATGTACGTATGGAGGAATTGTAATGGATCATATGGTAGCAGTAATAAGGTCGCTCTACACCAGTCTAATAATAATAACAGAGCCTGATGAGACTATTAATTACGAAGTCTACTATTCACAATTCAACTATTGAAACAAAGCAGTGAAGAAACGGCGACCAGAAGTATTTAAAAGAAAAGGAAGATGCGGTCTGATTCGAACACATATTTTTAATGATCCAAAGCAAAGTTACTATAATTACCTAGAAAATATTGATACGTGCACCGTTTAGCCCGTACTTCATAGCGTCTGAGTACTACTCTTGCAAAACTGTACTGATGGTAAACATTATTGACGAACTAAAGAACCTCATAAAATCTTAACAATATTATTATAAAGCTGCTTAGGGAACCCCGAAGGGTTAGAGAAAAAATGTAGTTGGTTACAATTGATTGCAAATGAAGATGATTTAAAGACAAAAATTTAACATTCAAAAAGTTATTATAAAGAAAATAAAAGCGCAATGACTTTCAATACAATCCAACATTTTTAAAAATGCTCGCACATACACAAGTACATATTTGTATTTTGTATTTTCTGCTTACATGCTATCGAAGCAAATAAAAATCCTTCTCTGTGCTCCAACAATAGCAAGCAACACAACGATAAAAAAAGGAAAATATTTTTAAACGGATTACAAAAGGATCACAACTGTGTGTGTGTACAAGAAATTTATAAAAATGATACAATAAATACATAAAATAAGCACAACAACGACAATAGCAATGACAGCAACAACCAATCAAAATCATCCAAGAGCAATGCCATGGATGAAGCTGCAAAAGAATTGAAAAGAATAACAATTTGTGGCTTTCTATTTTTCTTTTTTTTCAAAAATTGTATTCGATAGTTGGCTTTGAAGATGAAATAGAAGGTTTTAAAGTACGACTAAATCTAGGCAGGCAAAGAAGTAGTAAACACCGTATAAATAACAGGCTACACTGTTTCGAAAATGAGTGGCCATTTTTGAAATTTCACAGGATACTTGTAAACATTTTTCCTATACACCTTTCAATCTTCTTATGTTTTGACGTATAAAGCGCTTTACAAAAAATTGGTAATGCAGAGATACTGAAGACTGAAGTCGGTAACTGATTTGAATCGAAAAGGTCCAGGTCGTTTTCTCCGGGGTAAATAAAAGTTCAGTGGTTTCGGTCCACTAACCAAGGATGAACTATCAATTGACACTCGCATATTAAGCCTAATAAATCTGTTTAAAAAACGGGTATTGGCAATATAAATAATGCAATAAACAAACGACAATTAAATATCTTTCCTAGAGTACGGGGATAAAGTCAGACGTTTTACTCTTCAAGCAATTTCAAATTTCGACATCGAAGAGCCCAGGTAACATATTCTGTAGTATCGAACTGGCAAAGCAGTTAACATCGTGTCGAGAAAAGTGGAAACTACTAACTGATAATCTCTCACCCGTTTAGAAACTCGTTCTACTCGAAAGGCGATGAAGGTTGTCAAAATCCTTGATTATCATTTATATGACACCCAATTCATTAAAGATTTTTTGATTACACAGCCTTATTTCAATTATTCTAAACTTGGGCGTGATTGATTTTTAATACATTTATATCCTGACAGCTTCCATGATGGCCGTAATTACTAGTAACACATAACAATTATCCGATACGTCAAGAAGTGCTCTGTTTAATAAGTAATTGCCGCCTATTCCAACAAATTGTTCAGGTATATTCCGACGCCAGGATGAGCCACGTTTCTGCTGAATTAATGAACTTTTTTAATACCCAAGGAAACAAAGAGATAACATGTCCTGGTATAGTTTTATTTCATCGTCTTTCTGCCCATATTTGCAACGTAGCTTTTCGGAAGCAATACAGTTTGTGAGAGATTCCATACGCCTCATCTATGGCTATCAAAAGTTTGGCATCGTATACTGTACTCTCTCAAAATTCTCTCAAAATTTAGCTTATACGATCTCTGATCCAAATGCTTTGCTTACACACTTGAGTACACTTCTACTCTAGACAGGCAGAGCGATGGAGAATCAATTACACTAATCTTGAATTCGGAGTTTATTCACATCATTTTCAATTTGTTTTCCAGCATATTCTTGCGGTGTTAACTTTCAAACGCTTGTTCATTCAAACAATCGTTCTAAGGGATTCAACTACATATGGCAACATATCGGGGGTAATTAAGCTTTTTATGAGTATTAACCGCTTTTATATTTATAATCTGAAGTTTTTGTTTTTTTACAATTTGGCTGAAAATTATATTTAAATTTTTTATTTTTTTTAATAAATTCATAATAAACAAATGACTTCATTTTATGGTTGACATAAAATTAATTGTAAATATTTTTTATGTGCGTTTTTAATAGCTATTCGCTTATTTATTTATTTTCGCCATTTAACCGTATTAATGAAATTTGTTTTTATTATTGTTATATTATTATTATTATTATAAAATAAAACTTGTTTTCATAGAAAAAACGAAGAACACGCAAAGGGCTATTCTTGATCGATACCGCCTATAAAATACTTCAGAGCACTAAGCAATACTTTTTAAAACGAATCTGTTCACATAATAATATGAATGAATGGATAAATGTTTCGCGGAATGTTTTGCAGAAATTTTAGACGCTTAGAACATTCAGCGGTTGGGGATGTTTGCTACTGATGGAATTCCAAAAACATATTGTTGAAGGAATGAAAAACGACGGAGTAGGGTATGCAAATTAAATTATTAAATTATTTTCTTACCATACCTAATTTGAAATATCAAAAGGCACCATATGGTACAAACTTCGAAATTCTATCGTCAACTTATGTATCACAGCCAAATTCGCAAGCTTGATCGATTATTTTTTTTACTGCACCAGCATAAAAATAATGTGTGATTATTTACCCCCTTCCAACAATTTCAATGCAACAATTTATTGAGCCAATCATCCAGCTGCTAATGATGATTAATTTTAAATCAAATTAATCAGGAAACGGAATGCGAATGAAATGTAAAATTATTTTCAAGCGTAAATACAAAAACAAATGAAATACTTGTGATTTTATTTTCATTTCTTGCAACTCAACCACCCAATGTCACCTTCACAACCTCTCACACTCTACGTAGTTAAATGGGCAACAGAAATGCATCCAGAAAACAAAAACAGTAAAAGTGAAGACATTATTGAACTAGCAGATGATAAAATAATTTCGCAAATTCAGAAGAAAAGAGCAGCAAAGAAAACGAATCGAAAAATATAGAGAAATTAATTTGCAAACGATAAGCATCATTCTTGGGTTAAATGCAAATAAAGCACTTAGAACTCCACACACACAAAGGGAAAATAATGAGAAACAGTTCCATTGAATACTACAGAAAATTTAAATACAAATAGCTTAACAGAGTTGCCAGATTGCATTTAAAATAAAGAATTTCGAATTATTGAAAAGGAGAGTGAAATACCGTACAAAAGAGTTAAACGGAGTAGGAAAAGATAGATCAGCTAAATAAGGAAAATATGGTCACACTTCGCCGGCTCTCAAATCATGTAATATTACCGAATAATGATGAACAGATGAACGCACCAGCCAGAGATGAGTTCAAAAAAGTGTTTTTTCGATATGAACGCCAGAGAGCGGGGCAGACTCTTCTGAATCCAAACAGCTTTAAGACAATCTAAACTTATGCTGGATAATTTTAGTGATAAGAGTACTCAGTGTTGCAGCAAAATATACTGAAACATTCTTGGGTAGATTTGAAGACTCTGTTAGAGATAGGATACGACTGAAGAAGATCAGCTGGTGAACATTTGGTCTCGGTTTGGTGAGTTATTCTGAATAGAGCGCCGTTTTGGGAACCGAACAACATTAACCGATTAAAAACGGTCTCCATTGCCTCCTACACTGGTATTGGGGTAAAAATTAGGCCCGGAACTTAGAATAACTTAATGGATATACACAGCAATGGTCAGATCTACATATCTCAATGTACGGTTGTCTAGTTGCAAAACCATGGTAGTACAACTAACTTGAATCTGATATGACTTGATAGTGACGCCTTACGCGCTGCACCTAAGTAGATACTGATGTTGATTTTATGCCCCCTTCCGAGCTTGGTGGCTAACATAAGTAGGCGTCTCTGGGTGAATAGATAATGGTGTGGATCAAATACAGATCACGCAAGGTATGTAAAAAAATTTGAGACAATCGGGTACAGAGATTACATGATACCACGATACGACTTAGCAATGAGATACATGACAAATACGAATGATTGGCGAAATACGAAATACAAATTAATTACCGATTAACCAAAATGTACTTGAAGTGACATTATTGCCACTTTTAGTGTCGGGAGCATACAGCAGAAAAAAGCTGTAAAGTAGCGGCATAGGCGGACCAATTGAAAATCTGTTGAGTAAGAGCAACTCAGCGAGTTTCACGCTGGTGGAAAGATGCACGAATGCAACCAGTCATGCCTATGGTGCAATCTTCCGGATTTTTACTGAAATTCCCAGCAGTTGTGAATCTCTGTTGTTGAACAGAGCAGATACAGTGAGCTGTAGTTCAGTTACTTCAACATATTGCATTTTATATCGTATTACCCACGGTTATTACCGTACATGATTGCTCATAAGTTACTTGCATAGTTCTCCTTTGTTTTATTCTAGAAGTTGTCAGCCTCTCTGGTATAGTGACACACAAGCAATGCAGGTTCTAACTTAGAAGAACAACAAATTCACATCATGGTTATCGAATTTAAAAAATTAAAAAACTTGAATCTCCTAAACTCTCTATCTAGGAAGATCTCTAACCCATGATAGAGGATATTAATAACAATCGGCAACACACAATGCCATCTCTAGAGCTAACATAAGACTTAACAAGAAAAATTCTACTCTTCTTCATCTCATTCATGATCATAACCATAAGATCTAAGAATCTACCGCAGTAACGCAATCACCTTCTTAGCTGTAAAAACAATAGAAAAAATAAGAAGATAGAGGAGCCACAGCCCTTCACTTTATAAGAGAAGGGACAGTAACGAGTAGACAAGTTTTCTGAACATTAATTTTTTTCTTCGGTAGTACACTTGAATAAAGAAGAACAGAGTGGCAGTAAAATGTTTTTTTATAACTTAATGGCATCCCTATTACGAGCAATTGCTTCCACATGGGCATATTATCTCTTGTCATTAACATTCAACTTTAAAATTGAATTAAAATTGTTTTTGTCATTGTTTCCTTTTGAATATTTTTCCTCTTTCTTATTAATTTTATCTGTGAATAATGAGTTCACTTAGTTAGCATTGCTACTCTTGCTGTTGTTGTTATTGCTGTTACTGTAGCTATTGAAGACAAGCAACAAATTAAAAACGGTTTAAAAAGATTTTTAATATTATAAATCAAATAATTATGATGCCTTATAGAAACTGCTGCTACGACTAGTGCTGTTGCAATTGCTTTTGCTTAATGTTAACCCAGATGATGACATAATCTCATAATGAAGTTGTCTGCATTTAAAGTCACAGTTGCACTAAATATGTTGCCAAGACGACAGTGAGGCAGAAATATTTTTTCAAATTTCGGTTTGTTCGAGATGTCCGAGCTGGAATTTGAACCACGGGCTCTGGTATTATAAGCCAACAAATTATCTGCTAGACTACTGCGACTTGTTCTTATCCGGCAAATGAAAAAGAAAAAGAAAACAAAAAAATAATTGTACGAATCATGCAATAATTATGCTTGTGGTCACAAAAATTTAACAGGGGATATTTCTTTCGGAAATTGCGAATGTGGAACAGAAACTTGAGGAATTCCTAACTCTCATAATTATCCGGCATCATTAAAATTATCCGATTCGCAAAAAAGCATCCTGTATGACTGACTGCTCCAATAAATTGCCCGGGTATATTCCGACGTAAGGGTGATCCACCATTCTGCTGCATTAATTAACTTTTTTAATATCCAATGAAACAAAGCGGCAATGTGTCCTGGTATAGTTTCATTTCATCGCTTTTCTGCCCATATTTGTGACGTAGATTTTCGGAAGCTATACAGTTTATGCGAGATTCTCTACCTCACCCATGGCTTTCAAAAGTCCGGCACTTTCTCTGATAATTCTTGCTTATGGGATTAATGATGCAAATGGGCTTGGATTATTGTCCATTCCTCTGAAATAGAAGCCACACTTAATTACAACATTAAACTTTATTAACAATCTAGCTCAACTAATTCTTCGGAAGTGAAATCGAATGTGATAAACTGCACGAGATAATAAAAAAATCGCTTATACAAGTGAAATTTGAGGCTGATGAACCTTCCCAATTCGCTTTGATTCCTTCGCAGCCTATGATCTCTAGAACTACAGTCGATAAGACACAGAAATTAAAAATTTTCACATGATAACGGACAACAACAGCAAACAAATAACGGACGTTTATAAAATGAATTTTTAAAATGGAATCTTCCAACTGTAAATGAAAGAGCAAAGCAAAGTTCAGAGCTGTAAAGTTATGATTGCCAATGCAAATACCTCCCCCAAAACAAGTGAAGCACAAATGAACTTCATTTAATGGAATATTTTAAACCTTCTGCCGGCTTCCATTACTCTGTCCTTTGATTTCTTCTTTACTTCATGACAAACAATCAAAGTCGAGGCTATCAATCGTTAGCAATGCAATGATAGTTTATGCAACAATTGCTATCGGAATGCCATCATTGACGACGCATGCAAAACGGTTCAAATGTGTATGCCAAAAACGTTTAAGAATGTATGTATGTACGTAGGTTGTTGCATCAGTAATAACAGCAACAGCATTGCAAGAAATCCTTTAAATAAACAACATTCGAAAGAAATAGCCAGAGTCCAATCAAACATCGAAATTTACACGATACTTGAAGGATAGCTGGTTAACTCTATGAAAAAGTTGAATGTTGATGCATCATCATCATCATGTTGCACTGCACAGTTAAATGAGAAGACATTCAGATGTATGTATAGATATGTGCAACATTTGTCATGCCAGTTGCGCCGCTTTTTATTTTTTCTTTCTTTCTCTCATCGTTTATTTCTTTATATCCTTCCGTCACTCATTTTATCTACCGTTCTTTGTTGCTTTTATTGACAGCGAGAAGAGCAAGAGGTAGTGAGACCTTTAACTCTTTTTTTTATTACTTGTTGCAGCATTGGGTTACCACCTGGCTGATATTGTCAAGATTTAACGTGCGTCCAGTTTGGCATCAATAACAATAGAATGGAAAAAGCAAATAAACAAACACACGAAACGAACGAATCCAGTTAAATAAAGAATCAACATGATTTTGTTGTTATTTTTTCAGTTTTTTTCATTACTCATGTATAGTTACGTGGATGACTTAATAAGTACCGTTTTACACACATGACACATGTAGCAATACGTATTGTGTGCTCAGTTTATTGGATGATTGGGCCCTGTTGGTATAACGCATGCAAAACTCAAACCAAAAAATCAAAGCTTTTAACTTCTTTCATTTAAATACGGAACTTGTAACCTGGAAAATTTATCTATGGTTTGAAGCTTCGTGTCTAGAACTTCAGGGCTATCTTTTGATCTTGTAAACATAATTTCAGAAATTTAGGGCTGTCAATAGAATTCTATGAAAAGTTGTAAGAACCAATCATAATTATTTCAGATATTAAATGAAGTCTTGATTGGGCCAACAGTGACGGGTAATTTCGCAACTAAAATGGCGTAAATTAGTGGTTAAATTGCTCGAGAAATTCATATCCGAGTTTTAAAAACTAGTCCACCCAGAACGACTTTCGACTCCTAAGTTGTCTGAGAAAATAACATCAACAACGATTACCGTAGTAAGGTCAATTAGAACACCACTGGAGAGACAGAATGGCGTAATAATAATATAAAGACAACGCAACAACCCCAAATATATTCTTTGGCAATAACAAGTGACAACCCTATAACTCTAGAGTATGCTACAGTCGACTAAACGCCTAATTAGCTGGAAAAACTTGTTGTGTATGGAGATAATGAAAGGGATGGTGTTTCTTAAAGAAAACAAAAATGTTCAAAACTTTTTTGGAAGACTAGTTATGAAGTATATTTTTAACCAATAGGATGATATGTTACTTAAATAAGGATCCCATAGACCGATTGTAGTCGCCGTAGTCTAGTAGGTAGTGTGTGTGGCATATTAGACGTTAGGCTACGGGTCAAGCCTCAGGTTAGATATAGCCAGCAAAACTAAATTTTAAAAATTATTTCTTCCTCTCAGCAGATTTCCGCGAATTCCTCTCAGCAGATTTCCGGCAAACACTCAGAAGTAAATACAGCTGACGTGAAAATTTCGTCTAAGAATTTGTCATTCGGAAACGACTTTAAATTGTAGGTCCCGCCACTAATGTATAAAATTAACACACACGCTCCTGACTGAAGTATTGTAATGACCAATTAAAAAAGTAACGGTTAATTACGTATGCATAGAACAATTGTTGTAACACTGAAACCTGAGCACTACTGCCTTAATAACGTGTCAACTTTAATCACTATTGGAGTCAATGCATTGGATCCTATTTGAGAGATAGTTCCTGACTATTCGAATGGCATATTCTTCTACGACTTCTATATGTGCCGATGAATACCGGCTAAATTAAAACCATTTGTTTCCAAGATAAATCGGTGTTGACTTTACTACATTTGCTTTGTTTCAAGCTTATCTATATTAAGTTTCAGTGTTCTATATATTGGTGACAAGCTCAGTGAGTTCTACACTTTGGCGAGAGGTGAACTGATCTCCTTTTGTATGATCATACGGTTCTCTGAGCAGTCTGGGTCATCCGGATGGATCATAGGGAAATTGAAATGAAATTAGATAAACCTTGTTTGGTTTGCAGCCGAGTATCCTTAAGTATCATGTCACCATTCTTGACTAGCAGTTAATAATGTGAGGCTTGTTGACGTATTTGCATATGCAATATCCATCTTTGGGATTAATGTGTTACTTTTTTGTTAGAATTTTCTCTCGTATTTAATACCGTTTTTTTCACACTAATTGCGGAAACTCACTTTAAGGGATATTACAAGACGGTGATGCTGGCTTCTATCTTTCCCTGTGAGCATATTTAGCACACGAAAATCACATTTGCGATACGCGTAGTAATTGAAATACAAATTTTGTAATTTTCATTTCATTTATAAATATTTACATCTGAGTGTATGTACGTCACGCTTTTTGTATAATACATGTAAGTGAAATGAAATGAAAAACAAAAGACAGAAAAACAAAACACAGGAAAGAACACATCAAGGAATTGTTGATCCAATTTTTACGCTTATTTATACGCATTTCAACGCAATGACGCTGCAAATGTAACATGACAGCCTGCTTGACTAACTGGCTTGCTGACTGGGTGGTTGGCTGCCCATCCTGCTATGTTGATTTCCCATTTTTGTTGCACTTCGCCCCTTTTTGGGGGGGTTTAGCAAATATTTCAAAGATTTCTTTTCAAGCAGACATGGAACCATAACATGTCCATAACTGATATACATATATATGTATATATCCTCATAACTATGTGTATGTATAAGTTTAGGTGCATATGAAATTTTATTTGAACTTGTGAACTTATATGACGTCTCGTACAAAGTGGCGAATGCATGCATAAATAGCGAATTCGTTTGCTTTGTTTATTTATATAAAATGTCGTTTGTACGCAAACGTTTCCTTGGCATTGTCCATCCAGAATCCATCATTCCTTGTCCATTTCATTTCTCTTTACTTATTTTTTTCTTTTCTTTTTTGCTGTTATATTTTGATGTCATTTGTTTGTTGCAATCAACATGGTCATCATCGACTGTTGCATCATCAAGCAAAAGAACGGAGGAAAAAAATGTAGTTTGACAAGAAGTTTGTTGCATTTAATTTTCTTGTTTTCGTTTGTATTTTTGTTTCTTGTTGTGTAGTTTGAAGTTTATTATATGTACGTATGATTGTTCGTTTCGTTACTTGTCTTGTTGTCTTGGTCAATTCTGTTTGATTTTCAGTTTCGCAGTTTATCTCCCAAATTTATCAGTAACTTTGAAAACATTTTCGTTTAGTTTTCATAGACATCTGCGTGCAAATGCTGCAAGAATGAACGATTTTACATGCAAATGTTAAGAAAATTAAAAAGGAACTGCGTTCCAAAAAAATGTTGAATCAGAAAAGTAAGTAGAGAACTTTCTAATCATAAAAGAACGCATCAAAATTAAGATGAAAAAAGTTAGAATTGGTTGCTTAAGTACGCAGATAGAAAAACGGCCATAGATTAAGAACAGTACACGATTACTCTCATCCACAACAAGCCTGTTCTTGCATACACGCCCTACTTTAGTATGGTGATCTAAAATAACTCACGACAAGGATCAGTTATGTTAATTTAAACTGCACAGTGATCACAAGTTGCTCGTAGCCACCAGCTGCAGTAATTGTAACGGCAAGAATAGCATCTAAAAGTTGAATACAGACCGCCACCTTGGTTGAAGATTCATTTTCACATGATATTAAATGTATGTAAAGGTATGCTAACTTAGTAATTATAGGGCTTCAACTCAATACGAATAAAACATCTAGGAAGTCCTAAGAACTATACATACATACACTGGTGGCCAAAACTAAAGCAACTGGCATTACACTTTGATATTTTAGCAAATTTGTTCCGCTAAAAAGGTTAAAACTGGATGTTTTTTGGTTTTTGTGTTTGATTATATAATAAAATATTTATTTTCTTCCAAAATAACGAAGTAACCATAAAATTATAGTGGTCAAAACTAAAGCAACGTTCGTATTTCTGTAAAAAAACTTAAAAATTAAATTAATAGTCAATAATGTAACCGGTATTTTTAATAACAGCAGCACATCTACGGGGCATTGAATCAATTAGCCTCCCAATTTGATCTTTAGAAATGCTGTTCCATGCGTTCTGGATACGATTAAAAATGTTGTGTTTATTTGTCCCTAAATCTCTTTTTATTTTGCGACCAACGATGCTCCAAAGGTTTTCAATAGGTTTAAGGTCTGGCGATTGAGCTGACCACCCGAGAACACTTACTTGTGATTGACTCAACCATTCTTCAACTCATTTTGAAGCATGTTTTAGGTCAGCGTCATTTTGGAAAACCCAAACTAGTGGCATGTTTTCTTCTGCGTATGGCAGCATTACGTTTTCCAACAGATTTTTGTAAACAAATCTATCCATTTTCTCAGTAATTTGGTAAATTGGTCCAACTCCATCGTATGAAAAACAGCCCCACACCATTATTGAGCCTCCACCATATTTTACCGTTCCTTTACAATATTGCGCTTTAAGGAGTTCATTTTTTGGTCTCCTTACAGTGAAGTTCTTCATGTCTGAATTTTTTATGTTGAATTTTGATTCATCGGAGAACAATATGTTCTCCACGGAGCAGGACTCCAACCAATATGGGCCTTTGCAAAAGCTAACCTGGCTCTGCGATTTTTCTGGGAAATAAATGGTTTCTTTGATGGTTTCCAAGCATTTAAATCTGCTTCTACAGCTGGTCCTTGAAACCAAAATATTTTCTTATAAGGGTCAGGATAATAAATAATAAACCAGGGCACTCAATATGATAAAAAGGAAGCGGATGCATTGGATCCACATCCACACCGACAATCTTTCGAACCATACTGTTAGTATTTTTCCTCTACGCTAGTTGGTTACATATGCAACTGAAATTCCTAAAGCTTGGAAATAATTATAATACAATGCCGACTTTATAAGAAAATAAAGAATAATCTGAGAGATGCACAGATAGGTTCACAAACAGCATAGATTAAGCCTACGCATTAGAATTGAACTCTCTATGACATTAGATGAACCTCTACATGGAAAATATTGAAATGAATTTCGGTCTGCCCGAAATTAATTCAAATCACCAAAATTGCGTATAATGTTGCAAAATAGTCAGTCCATCATAAATCTATAACCACTCAATCATTGGAGCAAAACAAGGATGACCTTTATTACCTTAACTGTTCTCGATTGTCCTGGATGCTATCGTAAGCAAACTTTGTTCAATGCAAAGAGTTCATTTAGATATACTCTAGACCCATAGAACGGGTGTAGCATTGCCAATTCCCGGCCGCCGGTTGTTGCCCTTTCGAAACTTTATTTCATTGAATTTTTAAAAATTAACCTGAATTCTAATTTAAATAAAATAAAATATTATACGGCTTAAGCATCCTTTCATACGTAAAAAACTAATTAAACTAAAATTATAGACCACAGTCGCACCCTTCTCTGGTTTCTTAGTCCCCCTAAAGCAGTGTTTATTTTTTATATTAAAGACCCCAAATTGTTGACTCCCCATTGATGACTTTATCTTTATCTTCAAAGGAGGGGGAGAATGCTTCATAAGACCACCAGAAAACAAAATCAGTTTAACAAAGGAATACGTTAAAGGGATTGGAGAATAAAGGGCTTCACCTTGCAGCAGCCATGGCTTGTATAATAATTTTGTATATAGCATGTACACATTTACATATTGAATAAAAAAGTCATTATTTGTGCCAAGTGAGGCGGCGTAAAAGCAAGAATAACTCTTTATTTTATTGCCAGAGCAAGTTTATTCATTGATTTTATTCTTCTCTTTCTATTTTTTTTTTGCGTTATTTTTTGTTTTAAAAGTGCAGGAAATTTAATCTCCATAGATTTTTAGACAGGAGTCAGCACAAGCATTCAATTCCGAAAATTAAAAGGCAATGGCAACATACACACACATACACTTTCAGAGTAAGTAAAATTTATAATGTGGTTTTGTGATAGACTGTAAATGCCCACAAATGCTTAGTTAAAGGATTTTATTCAGACAGACATGCAAATAAATACAGCAAAGAAAATAGTTAAAGGGTTATTCAAGAAAAATGGCCAAAAATGGCACCGATTTTCATATTTCTCTCCACAAAAACATACATATATCCTTACAAATAAAAATCAATTATTAGAGGCATTTTACTCATGTTACTTAATTGGTCGTTATAACCCTTGGTCAGGATTACAACCTAGCTTCTCACATCAGCCATGTTGTTAATTTTATACATGAATGGCGGGACCTAGAGTCTAACATCGACTCCGAACGACAAATTTTTGAGAAACGAAGAAGAAATATTTTTTCATTATTCATTTTGTTCGAGATATCTGAACTATGGTTTGCACCACATTGGTTCTTTAATGTCATGACCCTCTATTGGAAGTAACAAAGCACAACCCGATAATATAGCTAAATAAATAGCAACTGACGGACTTCACTCTAAAAATTATAAATTAAATTGATTACACTGACTGGCTATGACTTGGCCAATTGTCTTGCAATGTTATTGACAGAAGCATGCAAAGAACACCCTCAATACCACATACAAAATACGCTAATTCAAATTAAAATTTCCCAAATTTTTTCATTTTGATTCTGTGGCCCTTTAATTATTTTCATCACTGTTCGACTATCTATGCCATGCAGCCGTAATAGTTTAACTTGTTAAATAATTTAAATAAAAACTAATTGCTGCTAACCAAATCCAATAACAAGTGGCAATAAGAAGTGTATTCGTACTGCGGTACTAAATTATTAATAGTAAATTATTTAATAAAATTGATAATTGAAATCAAATAGAACCTTGGGGAAAAAGCTTGTGAAAGTTGTTGTGACTCATAAAATAATAGAAAAGTAAATAAAGATATCGAAAGTATTTTAACCGTTTGACTGCTAAGCGATTCTGGTGAGAACGTTCGAAAACTGCTCGAAAACTACAATTAATTATTATAATAAAAAAACTACAAAATTCTAATAACCTATGTATAAAGAGAAGACCCTATATCTCGTCTTTTAATTTTAATTTTGCTTTTTGACTAAATTTTTACACTGAAATTCGCAGCGCAAATGCGATTTTCGTAACAAATGAACGCAGCGCTTTTGCGCCGCGTAGCAGTCAAACGCTTAAAACGAAAATGTTTGTAAATTTAGGGTGTGTATGTGTAGGGTTAAAAAATAATACATTTTGACGTCAGTTACAGCTTTGACAACTAAGCGTCAGACAGTTAGGATTAACTAATGGATTGAAATTCGGGATTTTGAATTTCCACCAGGAACAGCAGCTCAAAGTGTATTTAATAAAATGAATATTTAAATATTTTTAATCTCTGCATTGGTGTACATAATCAATTTCCCTATAAACCACACACAGCATTCTAAATAAGTTATTCAACACTCTGCCGAGTGTTGCCTGCCAGGCTATGCTGCAGTCGGAATGAAATCAAAATCCTTTTCTTTGATTTACTCTTACGGTATTGGTATTGTAGAGAGTGTTAGAATGGATATGGGGAGGTGGTGATGTGGTTAAATTTTATAGCAGGCTTGACCACTGCTGCTATAGCTTTATAGAAACACCTGCCCACCGCTTTATTTATTGAACTATAAACCAGTTTATAAGGCAAAAAATCCTTCAAACTAAATAGAAAACCTCAAATATATAGAAATATTAACAACAAAAAATATAGAAATATCAACAACAGTACCAACAGCAACAAGAAAAATATAAACAAAACTATCAGAACTAACACATGGAATGGCGGAAGAAATGCTGCCATTGAAATAGAAATTGAAACCAAAAATCCGAAATAGAAGAGAATTTATATGCGGCCACATCAACAAAACATTTCCCCACAAAACAATCAGGAACGCCATCAGTGTCAGCAACATCAGCATTAACATAAGCGTCAGTAACATCAGCATATTGTTTACATGAATATTTCAACGTGTTTTCACTCCTACTGTGTGTGTTTATTTTTGTTTCTATTTTTAATGTTTCTGGTTACATAAAGGGATTCATTCTCATCTTGATTAACATCATTTGCAGAAGCCACATTGCCATCATCGTTATCATCATGAATATCATTATATTTCACATGGCTCTGGTATAGCATGCAGCAATTGCTGGGTGCCTATGTGGTTGGTGTTTTAACAACTTTTAGGTTCTTAAGAGAAAATGGCCATTGAATGTTTTGATTTTCTTATCAAAATACTGTCTGTTTATTACTGCAGAAAATAGGGAAGTCGCCGTAGTCTAGTAGGTAGTGTGTTGGCTTATTAAACGTAAAGCCAGGGTCAAAACCTAGGTCAGACATCAAACAAAATACAAAGATTATTTCATCGGCGACTTCCACTCAGCAGATTTCTGGCAAAAACTCTGAGAGTGCATAATATTGCCATGAAAAGTTTCTCAAAAATCTGACGTTCGGAGTCGACTTTAAAGAGTAGGTCCCGCTACTCATGTATAAAAATTAACACACGCAACATAAGTGGTGTGAAAAACTAGGTCGTAATCCTGACTGAAGGGTTGTAATGACCAATTACGTATGTATGTATATAAAAACCACACAGCATTCTAAATAAGTTTTTCAATACTCTGCCGAGTGTTGCCTGCCAGGCTATGCTGCAGTTGAAATGAAATCCAAATTCTTTAACACTACATTTTCTCTTAAACGGCGGTGTCGCTTAATTTAATTTTATTCATTTGTTCTAATTATTTATTTACTTAATTGTTAATTTAATTCGTTAATCTGTGAATTGCCTAAATGTTCATTTGTCCCTTGATTATTTACACATGTTATGTATTTGTTTTCCCTTTTTTGTCTATCCGTTTACATGTAAATGATCAAGTAGGCTTTGTTTTTTCTTTCTGCTGCAGTGCTTTTGTTTCGTTAAGTTACTATGTATGTATTACATGTAAATGATCAAGTTGGCTTTGTATTTTCTTTGTTTCGTTAAGTTTGTATGTATACGACACAACATGAAAAATATTTGAAAACAAATTTAGTTTGTCGAAGGAAAGCACTGCGAAATAAACGTCCCAACCAAATTCAATTCGGTCTTTGATTTGGTGGTTAAATTCGCTCTTCGATTCAACAGCCACCGCCAGTGGCAACAAATTTTATTTCGCAAGCTTTGTGCGGAAATCCTTGTGGTTCTAACAAGCCGGAACATTTGTGTTTTTTGAAGAAATTTTTATAGTAGTTCCTTGCCTGCCGGAACGAGAAAGGAAATTTTTTTTTTTTTTTGGTAATTCACTAAAATCAAAATGCAACGTTCACCAACGAGAAAAAGCTCTAGGTTGCAGTCAGCTTTGAATCGGAATAATGATTTTCCATCTGCTGAAACAAATTTACTACCACAACAATCGGTTCCTAATTCCGCCGGAACATCGGCCCTGATGCCAGTGGTAACCTCTGCCCCTGGAGTAACCAGCACAAACGTAAGTACAGCTGAACAAAATATATACGCCTTTGCCCCTGCTATAGTGTCGACAGGGTCCACCGCCGCTGGAACCTCAGGTGTCGTAGCCAGCACTCCCATTGCCGCGCCCATCATGTCTACCGATATGATTCAACATAACCAACAAAATTTTGGTAGCCCAACGGGACAGCAGCAATTGCCTCAGCTAACTTCTGGCATTAATTTGGAAGATTTGCAAAGCCAAATCAATATGCTCCAGGTTCAGTTGCTGACAGCACAGAAAGCCTTGTCCATCGCCCGTAATACCAGTTCAGCGTCATCCTCAACCATGCTCCAGTCATCCAATATGGCGACAGCAGCCACAGGTACCAGTGATGCCATCGTTGGCAACCCTGCCTCAGCCAACATCGACTGCGTTGATCGTCGTACGCCATTTTCTTATGTAAGCTGCAATGCAAATAATTCTGGTTTGTACGCAAACCAACCGCCTTTAGAACAAATATTGCCTCCTAATAGTCTTGTGTCTCAAAATGGCGGTTCGATGGCTGTGCATAGGAAAATTTATGATTTGCCGGAATTTAGTGGTGCACCTGAGGATTGGCCCATGTTTTCAACAGCCTACGATAATTCAACTGCTGTTTATAATTATAATAATTTCGAGAATTGTGTTCGGCTCCAAAAGGCATTAAAGGGTGATGCTCGTGAAAGTATTAAATCATTGCTCATACACCCGAATAACGTGAGTGTGGTGATGGAACAGTTGCGTTTTCGATATGGTCGACCAGAGATACTCATCCGTTGCCAGCTTCAACAAGTGAAGGAAATTCCGCCTATTAGTGAGAGTGGTATTGATCGTATTGTGCCCTTTGCCGTTAAGGTGCAGAACCTTGCCGGTTTTTTGGTATCTGCTAATGGACAACAGCATTTGGCGAACCCCACACTGATGGATGAATTAGTCAGCAAGCTTCCCTTGAGTAAACGAATGGAGTGGGCCCGTTATGCCTCAACAATTAAGCCATATCCAACGGTTTTGGATTTCAACACGTGGCTCAAAGATGTTGCTGATTTGGTGCAAACTATTCAAGGGGTGAGTGTTAATCAAAATTATAGTGAACCCAAAAGAAAAGTTGTCCTCCATGCCGTTGATGGTCAACGCAAACAAGAGTGCCCTATCTGCCAGGGTAATCACAAATTATTTGAATGTAAACGATTTAGTTCAATGAAAGTGCCTGACAGATGGACTAATGTGAAAAAATTGAGGTTATGTTTTTCATGTCTTCGTTCAGGACATTCTACTAGAAATTGCCGTAATCGAAAAGAGTGTCCCATTGATGGTTGCCTGAGAAAACATAACAAATTATTACATGATGGTCAATTTAATAATGGTGGAAATAATTCTGGGTCTAGTGAGTCGGAAGCTTCAGGTGGTTCTACAAATGGAAGTGCGTCTGTCCTTAGCTGTGTGTCCCGTACTGCAGATAAGAAAGTGTTGCTGTTTCGAGTTGTGCCTATTGTACTTTATGGTCCTAGTAACAAGATTGAAACTTATGCATTGTTGGATGAAGGTTCTTCGGTTACTATGGTGGACAGCTCTTTGGTGAGGCAACTGGGCCTCCGGGGGCAACAAAGTAAATTAAATTTACACTGGTATGCTGGAAAAGCATCTGAGGAAATGGCATCTGTGGTTGATCTGCAAGTAAGTGGGGTTGGTAAGCAAAGGAAATATGCTCTGAAAAATGTCTATGGTGTCTCAAATCTGAAATTACCGGCTCAAACTTTCAATATGGATTTAAGCGGTCATCCTGGTTTACCTATTAATTTTTACGAGGGTGTCACACCTAAGGTTTTGATTGGATTAGACCACTGCCACCTTGGTCTTCCTGATGAAATCGTGCCTTTGGAAGAAAGTGGTCCTTATGCAGCCAACACCCCATTAGGCTGGGTGGTTTTTGGTCCAATGAAGGGTAAGTCATCAAATTCTCATCTATGTTTGTTGTCAGTCCAGCCGGAACAGAAGGTCTATGACTTGGTGGCAAGTTACTTTGAAACCGAAAATTTTGGAGTGAAGGTTTTGCCGGTCATAGAGTCCAATGAGGTGGCACGAGCTCGTCAAATCTTAAAAGATACTACAGTGAGGGTTGAAGGGAGGTTCCAAACCAGACTCTTGTGGCATGCTGATGATGTTGTCTTGCCTGCCAGTTACTCCATGGCCCTGAATAGACTCAATAGTATTGAAAGAAAGATGAAAAGAATTCCAGAATTTGGTGAAGCATATAAGGCTATCATGAAGGATTATCTGTCAAAGGGGTATGCACGAAAATTGTCACCTAATGAAGCTTCTGATATTTGCCCTAGGACTTGGTATCTTCCTCACTTTGGGGTGGTCAACCCTAACAAGCCTGGGAAGCTCCGTCTAGTTTTTGATGCTGCCGCAACTGTTGAAGGAGTCTCGTTGAATTCCAAGCTGTTAAAGGGTCCTCAGCAATATAGGCCTTTGCCGTCAATTTTGTTTAATTTCCGAGTTGGAGCTGTTGCAGTTTGTGGGGATATTAAGGAGATGTTCCACCAGGTCCTTGTGGCTCCTGAAGACAGATGTTCCCAACGGTTCCTTTGGCGCGAAGATGATACGAAGCCAACCGATACTTACGAGATGCTGGTAATGACATTTGGAGCTGCTTGTTCGCCCTGCGTAGCTCACTATGTCAAAGAAACCAATGCCCTAAGCTATCGTGAAGAATATCCTCGCGCAGTTAAGTCTATAGTGGATCATCATTATGTGGATGATTTTGTCGACAGTTTTCCAACTCCTGAAAGAGCTATTGAGGTTGCCCAACAAGTTCGTGACATCCATAAGTCTGCTGGGTTCGAGCTACGGAAGTTTTCATCAAATTCCTCTGAGGTAATTGTGGCCCTTAAAGGTACAGGGGAGAAGCCAGTGAACTTTTCCAGCGATATTAATGAGCTGCAATCGGAAAAGGTCCTAGGTATTTACTGGCAACCTAGGGATGATACGTTCAGGTTTAAGTTGAATTTCCACAACGTGAATGCTGATGTCATTGAAGGTTTGAGGTCTCCTACAAAGCGAGAGTTGCTTAGTGTTGTCATGTCTGTCTTCGACCCTCTGGGTTTTTTGAGCAACTTTACGATTACGGCTAAACTGTTGATGCGTGAGGTATGGAAACACGATATTCGATGGGATGATGCCTTGCCCGACGAAATATTTAACATGTGGAATAATTGGCGCCAAGAGCTGAAAAATGTTATTAATGTGAAAGTGCCTCGTAATTATTTTGGAAAAGGTGTTCCTAATCGCCTGGAGCTACATGTTTTTGTCGACGCTAGTGAGGATGCGTTTGGTGCCGTGTCATATTGGAGGTCCATTAATACTGATGGAAAAATTGAAGTGTCCTTCGTAGCTGCAAAAACAAGATGTGCTCCTCTAAAGACGATGAGTATCCCGAGGCTTGAACTCCAGGCTGCCGTTTTGGGCACTCGATTGATGGATACAATTTTGAAGGAGCATTCCATGAAGGTGTCTCGAATCGTTTGTTGGAGCGATTCGACGACGGTAATTAATTGGATTGGCTCGGAGAGCCGGAGATACAAACCTTTTGTAGCCCATCGTATTACGGAAATTCTAGAATCCACTAGCCCAGCGGATTGGAGATGGCTGCCCACCAATCTGAATGTTGCTGATGAAACCACCCGGATGAAGTCTCAAGTCAACCTTTCAAATGAATCGAACTGGTTTAGTGGCCCTAGTTTCCTTTATCGTGGTGAAGATGAATGGCCCAAAACTGCCAACATAGGTCCCGCCTGCCTTGATACTGAGGAACTTCGCCCAAAATTTGCCCTGTTAATTAATGTTTCGCCTCTTATTGATTTCGGCAGATTTTCGTCCTATCTAAGACTGAAACGAACAGTTGCCTGGATGTTACGTTTTATAAATCGATGCCAAAGGAAATTTAAACCTGAAAAACGAAATGGTCTGACCGCTGCTGATCTGAAAACTTCCGAGATATATCTTTGCCGCCAAATCCAGAGGGAAAAGTTTAATGCAGAAATTGAAATTCTGAAATCTGGAGAAAGCTTGCCGAAAAGTAGTGAATTATTTACGTTGACTCCATATTTGGATGAAAGTTCACTACTTCGAATTTATGGTCGCGTGGACGCAGCTAGTTGGTTGCCCATGGATACGAGACGTCCGATTATATTGCCGTCATCTCATCCCGTTACCGAGTTGTTTGTGGCTCATGTACACGAAAAGATGAAGCACCAGAATTTCGAAGCCACGATATGTGAAATCAGAAGATCATTTTGGATCCCATGCCTTAGAAGAATTTTACGTAAGTGTGTTTCTAAATGCCTCATTTGCAGATTTCGAAGTACGTTGCCGGTGCCACCACTTATGGGTTCATTGCCAGAAGACAGACTGACGCCATATATTCGGCCCTTTACTTACACGGGTTTGGATTATTTTGGGCCACTAACCATAACCATTGGTCGACGCCATGAAAAGAGATGGGTTGCTTTATTTACATGCCTAACCGTGAGAGCCATCCACTTAGAAGTTGCCTTTGATTTGTCCACAGATGCGTGCATCCTTGCCATACGTAATTTTATAAATAGACGTGGCGTCCCTACAAGGCTCAGAAGCGACAATGGAAAAAATTTTGTTGGTGCTGATCAAGTTGCGAAGAGGTTCAGTGAACTGTTTGATGTGGCCCGAATTGAAGATGAACTGTCAACTAAAGGTATTGACTGGCAGTTCAATTGTCCACATAATCCTGCAGAAGGCGGTGTATGGGAACGTATGGTCCAGTGTGTCAAACGTGTGCTACAGTCAACTTTGAAAGAGTCTGCCCCTCGTGAACATACGCTACAGAGTTTCCTGATTGAAGCAGAAAATATTGTCAATTCTCGTCCCTTAAGACACTTGCCCTTGAGCCACGAAGACGAGGAACCACTAACGCCTAATCATTTTTTGCTTGGTTGTCCAAACACAGCGCAAACTCCCGTGGGGGCAGAAGAACAAAAGACCATTTTGATGAAAAAACAGTGGCGCATATCTCGCCAATTACATGACCACTTTTGGAATCGCTGGATCCGAGAATATTTGCCCACATTGACAAGACGTTCCAAATGGTGCCAACGTTCGAAGCCAATTGCCGTTGGTGACTTAGTTCTGATTTGCGATCCAGCAGTATCCCGTAGAGATTGGAAACGAGGTCGAGTGAAAGAGATATACAAGGGCAAAGATGGTGTTATTCGTCGAGCTGATGTCCGTACTAACGCTGGTGTTTTAATGCGTCCAGTTTCCAAACTTGCTGTCCTTGACCTGGAGTAGTGAATCGTGGCCGATCCACGGGGGTGGGAATGTCGCTTAATTTAATTTTATTCATTTGTTCTAATTATTTATTTACTTAATTGTTAATTTAATTCGTTAATCTGTGAATTGCCTAAATGTTCATTTGTCCCTTGATTATTTACACATGTTATGTATTTGTTTTCCCTTTTTTGTCTATCCGTTTACATGTAAATGATCAAGTAGGCTTTGTTTTTCTTTCTGCTGCAGTGCTTTTGTTTCGTTAAGTTACTATGTATGTATTACATGTAAATGATCAATTTGGCTTTGTATTTTCTTTGTTTCGTTAAGTTTGTATGTATACGACACAACATGAAAAATATTTGAAAACAAATTTAGTTTGTCGAAGGAAAGCACTGCGAAATAAACGTCCCAACCAAATTCAATTCGGTCTTTGATTTGGTGGTTAAATTCGCTCTTCGATTCAACAGCCACCGCCAGTGGCAACAGGCGGGCAAACATTTTTGATTTACTCTTACGGTATTCGTATTGTAGAGAGGGGTAGAATGGATATGGGGAGATAATGTGTTTAAATTTTATAGCAGGCTTTATAGAACCACTACCCCACACCTTTATCTTTTAAACTATAAATGAGTTTATAAGATGTCTGTGAAGTTAAATTCTTTTTTATATTCTTTTTTTTACAGTGAATGTTAACTTAACATAATTAAAAATTTGGGAAGGGAGGAAAGAAAATCGCTTAAAAATCGCAAAAATAGGGATAAATTAGAGAAAAAAATGAAAGGAAGACGTAGCTAAACCTTTGAACTTTACAAAAAACCAAAATGTATGAAAATAACAATTTGCTTATTGGAGATAATAAAGTTGAAAAATCATGAATTTTTACCAAATATGCCCTCTAGAAATCGTGAAAAATTCGATAAAATTTAAAAAGGTGCGGTTTTCTGACCTATTGGGCTGAATAGCTATTGGATCAAGAATTCCAAAACAGTTTTCGTTATGGTCGGGTCA
The DNA here is from genome assembly GCA_958299815.1 of Sarcophaga carnaria. NCBI lineage: Eukaryota > Metazoa > Arthropoda > Insecta > Diptera > Sarcophagidae > Sarcophaga > Sarcophaga carnaria. Next base: position 94,647,521 of record OY283149.1, read on the forward strand.
CGACTGGGATCGGAGATATAGCCGACGAAGCTAACTTTTTTATACGAGCAAACAAAATGCTCTATATAAATCGTGAAAAATTCGATAAAATTTAAAAAGGTGCGGTTTTCTGACCTATTGGGCTGAATAGCTATTGGATCAAGAATTCCAAAACAGTTTTCGTTATGGTCGGGTCACGACTGGGATCGGAGATATAGCCGACGAAGCTAACTTTTTTATACGAGCAAACAAAATGCTCTATATAAATCGTGAAAAATTCGATAAAATTTAAAAAGGTGCGGTTTTCTGACCTACTGGGCTGGATAGCTATTGGATCAAGGATTCCAAAACAGTTTTCGCTATGGTCGGGTCACGACTGGGATCGGAGATATAGCCGACGAAGCTAACTTTTTTATACGAGCAAACAAAATGCTCTATATAAATCGTGAAAAATTCGATAAAATTTAAAAAGGTGCGGTTTTCTGACCTATTGGGCTGGATAGCTATTGGATCAAGGATTCCAAAACAGTTTTCGCTATGGTCGGGTCACGACTGGGATCGGAGATATAGCCGACGAAGATAACTTTTTTGTACGAGCAAACAAAATGCTCTATATAAATCGTGAAAAATTCGATAAAATTAAAATGCTCTATATAAAATAGATCAGAAAACCGCACCTTTTTAAATTTTATCGAATTTTTCACGATTTCTAGAGGGCATATTTGGTAAAAATTCATGATTTTTCAACTTTATTGTCTCCAATAAGCAAATTGTTATTTTCATACATTTTGGTTTTTTGTAAAGTTCAAAGGTTTAGCTACGTCTTCCTTTCATTTTTTTCTCTAATTTATCCCTATTTTTGTGATTTTTAAGCGATTTTCTTTCCTCCCTTCCCAAATTTTTAATTATGTTAAGTTAACAGTGTCTGCTAACATAACATTCACTGTAAAAAAAAGAATATAAAAAAGAATTTAACTTCACAGACATGTTTATAAGGCAAAAAACCTTCAAAACTAATAGAAAACTTTATAGAAATATCAACAACAATACCAACAACGACACGAAAGATATGAACACATGGAATGGCAGAAGAGCAATGCTGCCATAGAAATAAAAAATGAAATCAAAAAACCGAAATAGAAAATAATTTATGTGGACACATCAATAGAAGCAAACCTTTCTCAACAACTCATCAGGAACCACATCAACATCATCATCAGCATTAGCATAAACGTCAGCTATAAACAGTAGCATCAGCCGCAGTAGCATCTGCAAACTGGTTGCATGAATATTTAAACGTGGTTTCACTCATACCGTACGAGTAACGTTTCAAAACGAGTTGTATTTTCGATTCAAAATTTTATTTGTGTGTTTGTTTTAGTTTATATTTTTATTCTTATGGTAAAATGAAGGGATTCATTCACATCTTGATTAGCTTCATTAGCAGAAGCCACATTGCTATCATCATTATCATCATGATTTTCATTATATTCCTCATGATTCTGGTATAGCAGCATGCAGCAATTGCCGTGTGTCTATTTGGTTGGTATTTTAACAAATTTTCCGTTCTTTAGAAGAAAATTGTCATTTGATGTTTTGATACTTTTATCAACGCAAAATTTGTTTATTCCTTTCAAAAATAGGGTTGCCATAGTCATTTTATTCAATAAGAACAAATGCTACAATCTTATGAAATGTTTTCCCAATTGAAATTTTCAAAGATACGGCTGCCTTCTTGCTAGTCAGTTAGACATTCGAACTCATGTCTGGGTTTTAAATTTTGCGGGTATCCTAATTGAGAATGGTCTAGCAAAGGCAGGCACCAGATGTTTCGGATTTTGATTAAACAACTGATCCTCGCCTAAAGTGGAGGTTGATGATCCAAAGAACTTGGCAAATTAGATTCCAATATTATCACGAGAAACCTTATAAAGTGTGCAGTGTTCAATGGACGCACATACTCTGCCTGTCAATAGTTCAGAAACTAAATGCAATGACCTCATTTAGCATGTGTTTTTAACTTCCAAAGCAAATCTGTAGTCTTAAGAATTTAATGTAAAAAGAAAAGAGTAGAGTGTGAGTGTGAGTATGAGCAGAGCTTTACAATTTTACGCCCGATTAAATTTTAATTCCAATTTTAATTACAATTGTATTGTATTGAGACTTTATCTGTATATCTTTGTATTTTAATTGTTGTTGTTGTTATCGTTGCATTAGATTAAATATTTTCTTAATGAAATAAATCCTATCAGGCTCAACAGGAAAGATAATCAATTAATTCATGGCAAATACTTAAAACACAGACATACATATACACACGCAAAATAACTAAACATACTGTGAGATAGTGATAGGGTTGGACAGAGAAAGAGAAAGGAAAAAATAATTTTAATCTGCCATCGCCATCAATAACAGTCAATTGGTTCTAGGAAAATAGTTTCCCAAAGAAGAATTGAAATTTCATAAATAATTAAATGCTGCCATAGATTGCCCGAAAAAAAGAGGCCTATTTAATGGTGAGTTTAATGTATAATTAAAAGTATATTAAAAGCAATGAAATTCAAACAGAAAATATAATTATATAGAGGAAATTCTTAGTCATTAACTGAATATGGAAACCATTTGAATTGAAGGATCAAATTGGATATAATGTAAGGAAACTATGATATGCATACTCAATGAAACGAATACTCAACCACGGCAATATTTTCCTCACTTCGCACCCTAAAAAAAATTGAATGAAGGTTCTCGCATCTGTCGGAAATATCTGAATCATTGCACCATTACTGCCTCATTTTCGTTTCATAAACTGCAGAGTAATGCAATAATTTTCGAACTTCAGCCTGTTAAGCTTGTAAATCTTTTACCATAAATTTAAAAGAATATAACTTAACAAATAATTGATTGATCTTCTGGAAAGAACAGACAGTAGGCTATAAAAAATCGTAGCTGCAAAAGCAGCCGTCACCTCTTCTTTGTGGTACATTTTAATTTTATTGCCCATTTCTTTAGCACTCTTAACAAATTGTCTCCGGGAAGAGTGTCTCATAGAGCAACGAACATTCACCACCAGCAACATCATCATCATTTAATCATCATCGATAACTACGACACAGTGCAAACGAGAAGAGAAAAACAAAATCTTTCAATATATAATGAGTTGGAGACCCAGTAGGAATAGTAATCGTTTAACTGATTAAACTAATCAGTTAAAGTGGGACAAGAGAACGATATTTTCTGTAACGATGTTTCACAACAGCCTTCAGCCCATATTACACCCCAGGTTCTCATTCCCTAATATTGCGTGTTTTAATTTTATGCATGAGTTTTTTAGAAACTTTTCGTGGTATTTTATTTACTATCAGCGTTTTTGTTTTCAAAGACTACTGAGAGGAATTCGCCGAGAACCACAGGCTCGAGCTAATAAGCTATAACACCACCTACTACACTACGGTGGCTTCTAAATGTCTTTACGATCTTGTCAAGTCCTTTCACAGTAGGCTATTTCAGAGGCCACGTTGGAAACACCACTTTTACTATACGCTTTATCTCTTTTTACGCATTCTTCAGTTGTTAAACGTAGTCATACTCGCTAATCGTCACTGTTATCAACCAGCAAATTAAGGATCGTCAGGGCCCCAAGGTTTGGGAAGATATTATAGGGAGATCTTTTACTCATCCATAGCTTTATAAAGAGTGTATGATGTCAGCAATTCAGTATCTCTCTTCAACAATGAGTAACAATTTGCGTGACCGCGCAATTCAAATTTTGTTTAGACATGCGAGATGTAGAATTTAACATCCTGTACAGCATGGATTTCCTATTGGGTTAACCTTGTGGTTTACTTTTCCACTGCCTCGTTAAACTAAAAGTATAGTTGGTTGGTGCCAAATTTTTACGACCTTAACTTTAAAGTTTTCAGACACTTTAATAAAATTCCCGAAGGACAATATCAAATGGCATTGACAATGGCAGCCAATATAAACGATAGATGGAATTATGGAACATTACGAGCGAGAATGCTATTAAAATAACAGAAACAAAAACAACATAATCAAGTATATACCAAAAGATGATGGTACTTGATAAAACACCAGCATAAAAAATGGGTGAAAAGCAAACGTTAGAAAAGCATTGAACGAAAAACCTTGAAATGACGTTGACTTGCGTTTATATTTTAAAACTTTTTTGGTCTTTCTCCAAAGACTGGCTTACAAAGACAGACAGGCACGGTCATTGCAAAAAGCTCTCAAGGAAGAGGTAAATGGCTTAAAGACATGGCAAGGCATGGTACAAGAACAGCCAAAACAATAATGCCATTAAGACAACATAGTTTAGGCACGATGTGTTGCAATAACTGAAACAAAAAATAGGAATCATACGTCATCTTCGAAGAGCAACAAACGAATGCTTTGGGAGAAGCAAAAGAAAAATGTTGCACAGCAACAAAAAGCCAACAACACCTTTAACAAATGAAACAACAAAAACAAATTTCTTTGTTGTTGTTCTTAGTTTTTGTTGTTAAAGAAAATGCATTTGCTACAAGGGAATCTTTTCTGAAATAAAATCGAAGAAAAAATTCTTTGACACACACACTCAAATCTATAGAAATGTCTCTCTTATCTTCATCAGTGCCTGGATGGTCGCTTGGCTATAAGCGTTCACTTGGAAAGATTAAAGAAAATTGCAGTAACAGCAACAACAACAAACAAAAGTTTTTTTTTGTATTTTTCTTAAATTCTATAAAAACTTACAAAAATATTGCAAAAATGTTTGCAATTGTTGAGCATTTGAGAGCAGAAGAGCAGCAGTGACTGTCAATAACAAAAATAATAATAAATAAATAATAAATAATGACAAATATAATAATATCTACAGAGATGTTATAATATACAGCAAGGCAGAGAGAAGACATGATTGCTTACATTCCTTTGTCTATTTTTTTGGATGATGGATTGCATTTTTTAAGACGGTGACTAGCATTTATTGGTCAATGACTTGCATTTTTTAGCGATAAGAAAGATGTTAGATTCATTCCCCGTACAAAATTCGACACCTACATCTCCCAAGTAACGTCCGGCCGTAAGAAAACCTGTTTTGGAATCCATGATACCATGGCTACCCAGCCCATTTCCCACACAAATAAATTTCTTATCCGATTTAGTGTCATTTATACAGTGGCAAGACCTACTTTTTCACAATAAGGATCATCCTTCCCAGATACTGTTAAAACAATAATTGATTGATTACCAGAGAAGCTGTTACACTCAGGAATGTGTGGAGTATAATACTTAACACTATTTCTACCACGATTTTGTGTATACTTATTTCGACCAAAAGGTGTCTTTTGACACCTTTGCATTTGGATGCAAATAATTATAGAAATAAATAGTAAACATGAAGTCGCCGTGGTGTAGTAGGTAGTGTGTTGGCTTACTATTCGTAAAGCCCGGGTTCGTATCCCAGGTCAGACATCAAAAAAATGAAAATATGAAAAAAAAAAATTTTTCTTCGGCGACTTCCTCTCAGCAGATTTCTGGCAAAAACTCTGAGAGTAAAATAAACTGCCATGAAAAAGTTTCTCAAAATTCTGTCGTTCGGAGTCGACGTTAAACTGTAGGTCCCGCCACTCACGTATAAAATTAACGCACACAACATGAGTGGTGTGAGAAACTAGGCCGTAATCCTGACTGAAGGGTTGTAATGGCCAATTATGTATGTATGTCCAGTCGTATATAAAAATTATAACGGGGAATTCAGAGTAACGAAAATTTCTGGCATTTTCGAAAACTTGCTAACACAAGAATTTCACAATTTCACAGAATTTCCCTGGCATGGCATTTCGCAGAATTTCCAATTGCTCAGAATTTCCATGGATTGGTATAATAATACGAAGAGGAAAAAAACAAAAACCAATTATAGTTCAGTCCAAATGAATGCATGTGTGGTTTCTTTATATTTTTTTATTTCTTGTTGTAAGAAAATTCGTAATTCACGGTAGAAATAGGTATATCATGTACGCTTATACTGATCGAGGATGAGCTGGAGGAAAATGATAACGGTAAATATTTATTTATTTATTTATTAATTACAATACAATTACAAATTATATTTTAATTACATACGAGCGGAGTAACTCGACCATATGCTCGGTGTAGTGTCACAGACCAGAGTCTCTGGTGGGAATCGAACCCACGACCCTCACGCTTATAGTCTAGCACACTACCGACTAGACTACCAGGGCACTCTAACGGTAAATAAATTTAGCAATTATTATACGAAAACTCAAAACTTTAACTGAGAAAAAATGATTAAACTTTGAAATAAATTTCAAGCTAAAATTATAAAAGGTGTCTTTTGACACCTTTGGTAGAAATAGTGTTAAGGAATGGAAAAGATATTACAAATCAAGGTCTACTCAGTAAGGCAAAGACCATAAGCTATCTTGTATAATGTGAAGTTAAAATACAAAAATTTGAAAATTGGACCAACTTTATGGTCGGAAGGAATAAAAACAAATCATAAATTAAAACTGAAAGAATCAACTACAAGTGATATGATTATAATGGTTTAAATAAAAAACACAAAAAATATGTTATAAAAATATTTACAATAAAAACAACAACAATAAGAATAAAATATAATTTAAACTGAAATTGCAATTCCAAAATTTATTCTTAATATTTGACTTTTTAACTAACATAAGCATACAATGGAATCTCAGTAGAGAGAATAATTCAAAGAATGCATGCAAAACTCCTTTCGAAGACATGGAGTAAGGAAATTGCTGCATTGACAATCTTTAATAACTATTTATATTTGAAGCTAATTTTACGAGGGAAATTTTTTATAGTGGCTCAGCTCTAGAAGCAAGAGTAATCTGTATCTGAGTGATTGAACTAGCCGTGGCAGAATGGAATATTAATTGTTCCACTGAAAGGCTTGAATCGAGAATGTTGAAGATATATTGTGTACTTTGATCACCGCTCTTGTTATAAAGGCCTTATAACAGATCTATCAGCCTCAAAATGAACTCCGCATCGCAATATCGAAATAAAATTTTAAACCATTGAAAATCATGTAGCTTTTGCTTACAGGTTAGATTTTTTACTTCAATTTGGTTTAAAGTGAAGAACTACTAAGTTACAGGCATATAAAAGCCGTTTTGGGCACCTCAAATATTTCCAAACTTGTGGTTTGTGGGACTCCATAAGGATGTACCACCTCACCTTAGCTAAGGAGCCTCAATCCTAAAACTTTACTGAAGGCGATGGAACGAACATGCTGTATGAAGTTAGACAATAGGAAAGAAATTTAGGAATTTGCGCTGAGATTACTATAGAAATGGCACAAAGAATGTGGGCCAGAAGTTAACCCAACCAAACGAGAGTTAATATTAAAGGCAGTAGCTTTCCCTCTACAGAATAACTCAAAATATCTTAGGATGATATTGGATAACAAACTGAACTTATTTTCGTGAGAAAGCAACGGGCCTACACTTGTAATATGTATACTGACCATACGACTTTGTAAGCAAACCAACTTTCGGCCTCTCAACTAAGCTATGACTATTAAGACGACTGCCAATTCAACCTAACCTTACTATCCAAGTACTTTAAATTTCCGTATGTTCTACTTTCATCACATTTTACTTTAAGAATCAAATGAATCATATGAAGGTAACATAAATGGACCACAATTATCTGCTATGAAGGTGTATCTATCACATATCTTTATAACTTCCCCGGGTAAATAAATGTTACGAAGAAATAATGTATAATCGCTTCCACTCTATTCTAATTAAACTTTAGAAACATTTTTCTTTGGGTTCACCTCAAATCTAAGGTTTATGCTAAAAACCCGTCTCCTTTTACGTTTTTAAAAAGCAAATTTCTATTACGATACAACAGGCCTCACAGAGTCTACCCTCAGAGTGATGTCGGTTTACATTTCCCATAATCCTCTGTATTTTTAGTAACAACTCTCTCTCTCTCTCTTATCCATTTCTCCCTCTCTTTCTTTATTTGCTTAAATTTTTGCTTTTTGATACTTTTGCTTTTTCCACTTTTCTGTTTATGTTTTATAGATTTAAGACTAAAACAGAGTCTGGCTACTGGCTAATTTTTTTTTTTTTTTTTTTTTTTTGGCTAAAAAAGATAAAGTTAAGTCAAAGCTATATACTGTTGTTGCCGTTGCTATAATTCTTTTTATTTATGCCTTTAGATTTCGATTTTTTAAAAGTAGAAAAAATAAAAAAGCAAGAAACTGAAGCAACATTAATCTGGTTGTTGGTTTTAAAAAAAAAAAGTAGTGACTGGTCTTGGTTTAAGTGGTCGAAAGAGCTCAAAAATTTTAAAATTTACAGTTCAAAACATTTACTGGTTCAAGCACACCAGATAGCGTTTGGTACATACATATACGATCTCCTTGCTTCATTGATTAATAACTTGTAAGTATGGGATACATCATAGTCGGTGGTTCTTCATTTGGTTTGCGTCTTCGATGAATTATATGACATTTTGAAGGTAAACGCTTTGTGGTTTATACGCATTTAGTCACATTCATTTTACTAAGCAGGACGAATAAATGAAAAACGAATCCACTCGTATGTAAAGCTCGGTCAACTAGCCAAATTAACTGCAAATCCAAATACTCATAACACCAAGACAATACTCTGATTCTCCAATTTGCTAAGGTCAGAACGGTATTTTCTACTAAATTAAGGATTACAACGTAGCTTCTCACACCCCACATATTGTGGCTGTTAATTTAATCCACAAGTGGCAGGACCTGAGGTCAGATTTTAGGAACTTCTCATAGTAATTTTATTTACTTTTAGAGTTTTTGCCAAAAAGAGTGCTGAAAGCAAATCGCCAACAGAAATATTTCATTTTAATGTGTGAAAATAGATTTTAAATCTATTACCGTGGGCGTAAACCTAGTCAGTTACCTCTGATATGTTAGCTAACGTTAGCTAGCGTAATATCCATTAAAAACAATTCACTTTGTACGCCCATGTTATTCTGTTTTCCCGCAAAATGACACTTAATAAGTTTTAAAGTTTAATATGTCGGAAAATTATGAAATCTACTACTAAAACTCGCTCTGTTAAAGGTCCTGGCGACTTTTCTCCCATTATTCTAACCTTAGTCTCCATAGGTTTAGTTCTCACTACCAAATGCAATTGGTCACTAGTGACACGTTAAGTGAAAACAGTGATGTTCAATTAGAAACAAACCGTTCAAACAGTACCCAAGCAGGTCAGATATTAGAATATGGTGGGATTGAAGGGAGATTGTCTACTATGAGTTATTCAACAGCTTTATCCAATAAAAGAGGATTTGTGTTCCGCCATGCACCTACGCACTGCGATTGACTCTAAGCTTACTTGGTATTGGTAACAACTTAGGCGTCCATTTTATATTCCAGCCTTAAATACGAAGTGACTACCAACCATTCCTATCGATGGCGGACAATTTTGTTGGTAAAAAATTTGCTTCAAAATAAATCATGAAAATCAATTGTTTCAGTTTCAATTAGAAAGACACAAACATTCTTTATTATTAAACAAAACTATTTTTTTCGAATTTAATCCGTATGTAGCCCATAGTGCTTTTGATCATGTTCTAAGTAGTCGTCTTAATATCTTAAGCTTAAACCAAAAGAACGACTGGAGATTGCAAAAGTACTTTACAAACCCAAAATTTTAATTAATGCATCTAACAGACAATAATAATAACAGCACAGACAACAACATCAAGAAAATAAGCACATTTAAATACAAAAAATGTGGGTCTTGCGCTCATGTTTCCTAATACAGAATATTGAATTTTTTTCTTGTCCAAACCAATAACTGAAAAGTGATAGGAATCGAAAAAAGTAGGCAGAAAAAGATGAAGGAATCGCATTATCATCCGCTTGAAATATTAGGCTTTATTTCAGTAGCTATCATCTTTCAAATACACGAGGCAACAGCTATGGAAAGTGAATTCTCATTCTCATTTAGTTGTTCTCTTTGGGCACTTCTTACACATGCCAGAAACCATGGACACACACATAAAAAACACATTCAATTCTTTTGCACCAGCATACCTTCTCCTCTATTTTCTTTTCATGTATTTTGTTGCTCCTTGTGTTATTCCTATTGTGACTTCTTATACTTTTCATTTTCAAATTCTATTCACTATGGCAACACATGTTTAACAATTTCTGTAATAATTTTTCTTTCTGTTGGATACCCTACACCATGCTTGGGAGAGTTCTCTTGGAGGCCATCTAGTTAATGTGACGAGTTTGTCTATATCGGGACTTACATATGTATATTTGAATGATACAGAACAAAGTAGCCGTAGACTAGTACGTAGTGTGTTGGCTTATTAAACGCGAGGTCAGACATGTCGAACAAACCAGCGGCTTCCTCTCAGCAGATTTCTGGCAAAAACACTAAGAGTAAACAAGATCGCCATGAAAAGTCTTTCAAAATTTTATTGTTTGGAGTCGACTTCAAACTGCAGATCTCCCGCCAGTCATATATAAAATGAACACACACAACATAAGTGGTGTGAGAAACTATATAATATCATACAATATCATACTATATAATATCATACAAACAATCAGACAATCACAAATACCTAGAGTCTCTGGTGGGAATCGAACTGACGGTCTCAGCCATTTAAGTTCTACACACTAGCAACTTGACCACCGGGTCACCCGATACAAAAAACGTTCTTTATAAGCAGACGATAGGAAAACAAGAAAATGAAATGGAAAGAACAAATCGTTTCACAAACTATTGAACGCTAATGAAATAGTTCGAGATGGAAAAGAAGAAAATTGAAGTTCAAAAAACAAAGCTGATCGAACATGAACATAAACATGGACGCAGGATCTTGAGTGGATCACCTACATCCACTATTCGAAATAAAACACGTAGAAAAGTGGAGTCATAACATCTACCTACCTCTACTGAAGCTTTTTTAACAGTCAGCTGACCTCAGATAACCACAAACTACAATGTGGTTTATTTTTAATGTCTCTGACATATGGAATATCATTTGCAAGATTTTATTAAATTTTTTATTGATGGCTTGACCAATAAAAGGTGCTTCTTGGATGCAACAGACTCGAGCAAAATATAAGTGGATTCGATGTTTAATTACAAATTTTTCCCCTTTTTATATGTGTGTGAAAATAAATTCGAATTTGTAAACCCATGACGCAATCCATAAATTTTAGCAGAGCCACATTTGCCGTTAACTGAGCAAAATTTTCTTTTAATTGAATTTGTCCTTAACAGAACACTGTTGCTGTTTAACATTATCTATCTGAAATAGCCCACCAAGTTAGGAGCAAATCTTAAGATATATTCTAAGTCTATGAGTACCATACCACATTTCAAGGCCTCTTAATATAATCGGCAACATTGTCACAATAAAGTGATATGGTATTGAGAAAATTGGCTTTGAAAATATCAATTGTTTGCTAGAAAATTCTCTAGAAAGTCGATGGTCACATATGGAGTCTCTTCCGTACCGTGGTAGTGGGTTATCTATAATCGTTCAAAACGAGAAAATTATCTCTCTCCGTTCCTCACTTGCTACAATACAATCACTATTGCTGAATGTAAATACTACACCATCCAAGATTAACTTTTGCTGGATCAATATTACGTTGAAAGGGTATAACGTAGTCGAACTTGACTCAAATAATTTTCTAATCCAAGCATTTTTTTTTGTTTTTGTTCTTGAAACTATAACTGGATTTTAAACAAAACCAACAACAACAGCAACAACAAGAAAAAAATATCCCAAAAAATGATTACAAGTTTATCTTCTCTGTCGTCTTGCCATTCATCCATCCAGCCATTCATTCATTCGTTCATCTATTGTAGTTCTAAACTCTAAAACAGTCTAGACTACGAGGCTGTACAAAATATACGAAATTTTTCTATTTCATTTGACTTTCAAACTCCACACAACAACAAAAATGGGAACAACTTGCATATGCACTTTTGTCTTCCTTTCACAGGGGGTACAGGGTGATACAATTTACTGCACTTTCTGTCTGCACTAATGAATCAATGCCGCCATAAAGCACAAGAGCGCCACTCTCCATTGGGTTCTACAATGCTTCACTTTCATCTTGATTTGTTCTGTTTTTCGTTTTATTTTTTCTCTTGTGTGTGAGAAATTAAATTTCAAGGATATTCTTTTGTCTTTACTCCCGTACCCTTAGCCAAAAAATATAAAAAATCCAAAAATGGAGAAAACTGAGAGAACGAAAAATCTTGTTAAATGAACGAAAACAATCGAAATTGTAAGACAGGCTATAATAACGTGATTAATGATAAGAAATTCAAGCAAAAATTTTAGGAAGTTTTCATTAATTTAAGGCGCTATTTTACGAAGTATATTTTGAAAAGAGTACATAATGGAATAAAATATGGAAATTACACAGGGTTACATAAAAGAAAAGGCATTGCATAGCTATTTATACCATTTGGATCTTCGTTTTTCTAATTTCAGATTGTTCAATAATTCCCTAATAACCCAGACAATTTTCTACTTCTCCGCGTTGACATAATATAGCTGAAAGCTAGTAAATTAATAAATCCATACATTATCCTTCCTTACCAAACAGGAATTCGTGCAACAGTTTTGTCTGATATCGTATGACACATTATCAGTTGATAAGCTATGACGGTAATAACATGTATCAAGTGTCAAAACAAATCCAATATCAAAAATTAATACAGCAGTTCTGTCCTATCACTTCTTCTTACTGACATAAATCAAACCAGACAGTAATGAAACTTTATTTGCTATTATGTTCTAATCAAACGGACCACAAGAAGAAAAACGTTTTCACTTTCAGGCATTAATTCTGTTCCTGTTCTTTTCAAAAACTAAATAAATGAGTCAAGGTTAATTTGGTGACCATCGTCGTAATTAATTTTATTAAAAGCAGAGCAAAAAAATAAAAAAACATCAAACAAAAAAATGACGCACAAATAATAACAAAACAAACACTAATGGCTTGGTTACCCAAGCGTTAGAAACGTAAAATCGTAACGTACGTAGCCTTAAAAACGTTTGTGTAGTTATAGAAACGTTTAAAACGGGACATATGTCAACGAAGAATGTAAATAAAAACGAAACAGAACACAAAGCAACACTCAAACAAACACAAGACAATGCATAGAAATTGGTATACAGACTCATCATCAGTGTTGCCGTTTTTTGTTCAATGTGTAGATTATTCCGGATTTGTTTATTATTTGTCTTATAAAAATAGCTTTTGTTTTGTTTGTTAAAATTAATTAATTATGAGACTATAATTTTGTTTTCTTATTTTCTGTTTCTTTTTCTCAATTATAATTTAAATTTGAAAAAAAATATAAAATAAAAAAACTGCAAATTTAATTTTGATCATATTTTTCCTTATTTGGTGATTTTTTCACAAATGTTGGTTACAATATTTTTTTTTTTGGCAACACTGCACTCTCTCTCATGTTTTCTCTCTTATGTTCAAATGTCACGTAAAAACATGGGAGAATTCTGTTTTATACAGATCGTTCCGTTTTGCTAACGAGAGAGAACGTTTCGGTAATCGTTTACATTGTTCTCCATATGCTAAAAAGAGAACGTTTTCTACAGTACGTTAGTTACGTTACGTGTGGCTAATTCACACTTAACTCTGCGAATTCCTCATTGTTTACGCCAAAGAAGACAAGACAACACAAGACAAGTAAGATAGGCAAACAACAGCAACACAACTCTTGGTTCTAACGAGCGCTGTGTGGGAGAAATGAGTGCGGGGCCACAAGGAGAATAAAGAGAAAAAAAAAAACACAACAATAAACAACTGCAATGTTGTTTGATCATAGAGTACTAAATGATGATGATGATGATAACAATTATTATAACGGTGCACAACAAGTGAATCGTATTCTTGTAGAGATTTTTTTTCTATTCTCTCAAAACGGCATCAGAAAGAAATCAACACGAATAGAAAAACAATTCGATTAAAAGAGAATACGAAGCAAATACACAATTAACAAAATGAGAACAAAAAACTGAAAGTATGAACTATTGGCAGCAAGAAAGAGGAAAAAAAACATTAACTACGGTTATGAAATATAATCGTCATACAGGGTGTTTAAAATTCGAATTTTGAATTTTATTTTCCCATATAGGAATGCATTGCTGCTGAAATTTAACTCCTTAATTAGTTATTAGGTATAGCCTAGTTTCACATAATCCATGTTGGGGGTGTGTTAATTTTTTTAACGAGCGACAGGCCTACACTACGCCTCTGACTTTGAAAGGCAAATTTGTGAAACTTTTCATGGCAATTTTTATTTTTTGAGAGAAAACCCCGCCACAATAAATACTTTTTTTATTTCGTTCATTTTCCATATGTCCATGATGTGATTTGAATTCTTCTACATTGGACAACGCATTATATTAGTTCACCGAGACTGGCAATTGAATCGAACCCGCAAGGCAACACAAAACCTTCCAGCACTTGAAGACGACAGATAGAAACTGAATTGGTCAGTATTAAAGTTATTGGATCATGACAGATCGCGATGCAAGAATTTCGTTGCGGCACTTTCATTGCGGAATCATAAGAACAATTTTTCTATTTAGACGTAGTAGCAGATCGTGTAATTATATTGAAGACAACTGGAGAAGGGAGAATAGAACGACTGAAGGTAGCTGATTTAAAATTCAACAATTTGCTGATGATAGGATTGTTTGGGATAAATTTGAAACGATCCTCTGTTCCTAAGTGGAATTTCTGTAACAAAATAGGTAGTCATGCAGAAAGAGTTTAAAACACAAAAATTATTAAATCATTTCTTACAAAATATCTGACAAGACCCATGTAAAATTAATTACATTTGAAATTTTAAAAATCAATTGAAAAAATCACCAAGAAATTTTTAAATGCACTCTAGCTGCGGTATCAAAATAAAATTCTTAAACCACAAACAATAACAATGACAATAGAAAATAAAGCAAAAATATTTGTTGTGACTAGACGGAGGCGCCATAAATTCAGTTTTACATCATTTTGTGGTTTCCGGCGGCCATAAACAATATCAAAAACAATATTAAATAAAATTAAATGAAACATTTTTGTTTTGCCAGGATCTAAAATTTTTTAAGGGGTATTTTCCAACGGACAGTAGAAATAACACTTACCTGGTATTTACAACAGGAAAATATCCAACTGGTGGTTCTTTGATGAACGGGAGGGAGCCAGCCTATTATTATTACAATGCTTTTTAATGAAAACACAATGGCGGCAATAAATTTAAGCAACAACAGCAACATTTAAAAATTGTTTAAAACACGCATTTCTATTAACTTTTCTTTTAATAAATTGAAATTTTTAAATTTTAAATAAAAAAATTAATTTTTAAAAATGTTCTTTTTTAAACACTTTTTTATTATCTTTCTATAGAATATCACTTCACCATTTATATTTTGCATTCTTCTATTTATCTTTTCCTTATATTTTTGGCCATTAAAACTATTTTTACGTCATTTTTATTAACCGGTTTTCGTATACGGTTGGGACAATTTTTTTACGCTTTTATGTTATATTTAACCAGAATCTTTCTTTCACTTATAACTAGAATCCTGTTGGCCTTTTCTATTTGTACATCTTGTTTTAACTTTATTTGTAATTTTTTTATTTTTTCAAATTTTAAAATTGCTTTTTATAGACCGTAGTTTAGTTTAAACGCAGTACGCGAGAGACATAGCAAAAGAAGAAAAAGTATTACAAGCACGATCTACCATTATCATGGCAAAATTTACACTGAACAGCATGACTAAATCACAGACAACATATTAGCGGGTAAACCAAGGCGAATTCATTAGAATTAATTCGCCTTGGGGTAAACATAACGAGAAATGCATGCAAAAAGCACCTACAAACATTCGCAAACACAGTTCTTTTACGTTTTTTTCATTATTTTTCCAAAAACACAAAACTTTACAAAAAGCAAGAAATGCATATGCAATCTTTTCCACTCGCAAACACACACACACTCTCATATGTACATATGTTCTCCTAAAAGAAAAAAATTTTATTTACAATTTAAAATTTTGATTACATTTTAGTTGCTCTGTTGAGATTAGGGGACTGTTCACCCTGTGGCAGATACAGTGAATCGAAGATGTTTTCTTTAAATGTTGAATAAATAGTGCAGAATGAATAACAGTATGGCTTTACAGGAATAAAAACGACATTACAATAACAAGTACGAGTAGTACTACTTTTACACTCTTTATCTGTTATTGCTGGCTTGTTTGTTTTTAATAACTTCTTATATTTCTCCACTATCCCTTCACGAAAAGAGACATCATAATAACAAGTAGATGTATGTGTGCTTGTGTTGCTATAATAATAATAAATTTAATCGTTTGATTTATAAAGAGTCCATTTCGTGTAATATTTGTAAATATCTCGTTAAATACATCAGGCAATGAAAGAGCAAAAATAAAAGAGTGAATGCTGAAATTTCGATGAGGACACATCATGGAAGTCTCTTGTTTCATACACTTATTTACATAAACCGGCTTTTCGTTACTTTTTTCTTCCTAATGCCAACTGTTATTGAATGAAAACATGTGCATGTTGCTTTTTGTTCTGTGTTTATTTGTAATTTTTTGCAAATAAACTTGTTCGTTAATTTTGTTGGTGTGTGTTTTAAATACGTTTTATGTGTTGCTTGGCTTGACTGTTATGTAAATGGCTCATGTTATTTACAGTCCTTAAGATTGATTATTCCCACTGTTCTTCAAATGGCTCATGTTATTTACAGTTCTTAAGGCATTTGTTTATTTTAATGTGGGACATTTTAATGGCACAGTACCAAAATGTGTAGCACAAAAGGCACTAAGTAAGGGAATTAATAATTAGGGACGGCGAAAAAATAAAGCTGTTGTATAGGAATTTTGAAGTCGCCGTGGTGTAGTGGGTAGTGTGTTGGCTTACTATTCGTAAAGCCCGGGTTCGTATCCCAGGTCAGACATCAAAAATGAAATATGAAAAAAAAAATATTTCTTCGGCGACTTCCTCTCAGCAGATTTCTGGCAAAAACTCTGAGAGTAAAATAAACTGCCATGAAAAAGTTTCTCAAAATTCTGTCGTCCGGAGTCGACGTTAAACTGTAGGTCCCGCCACTCACGTATAAAAATTAACGCACACAACATGAGTGGTGTGAGAAGCTAGGCCGTAATCCTGACTGAAGGGTTGTAATGGCCAATTATGTATGTATGTATGTATATAATATGAATTGTGATTGAAATCACAATTTTTTTTATCTTCAACCAACCGATGCCCAAACCGCCCCTTTTTTGTACAAAATATTGAAGTTGTACAGCCAATAGGAACGTGTAGGGGCCGCATAGGGCTTTAGTCATCAACAACTCGGAATTTATAAGCTGGTAGAAGGGCAATACATAGTACAGGGTTCAAATAATATTCGGAACTAAAGACTGTACGAGAGTCTGTAAACACCAGAAAGAATCTGAAACATTTCAAAATTTGCTTTTTGAAGTTCGTGTAAATTTTCATTTTGTATAGGAAAATAAATGTAAGTTTATTCCTGATTCTTTACTCCATAAAATTACCAAATTCTGTTGCTATTTTTCCACACTGTAAACTGTAAACAGCAGCTGTACAAGTATACTGTGCACTACACAGTTTATGGAGCAGTAGTGTTTCACATCCAATATGTTTCGGTTTGTAAAATATTTACTCTCTCTCCCTCTTCAGCTCTTTTGGATTTTATTAATCTCTTTTGGCGATTCTATTCGCATGTGCGTGAATATGTGTGTGTTTGGGAGTAAAGCAGCTGTTTTACTAAATTTGTGGGTATTTGTTTCGATGGTTGATATGCCGGTATATTTTTGTTGTTCTTGCTTATTGTTGTTTTTTTCTTGCTAATTTTGTGCTTTACGTTATTGTCTTCGTACTTTTTGCCATTTATTTCCAACTCTCTGGAGAGTTGGTTTGCATTACGTTAATTTTCTGAATGAGACAGAGTTGTCGTTTTAAAAAAAAGCCAAAAGTATTTCAGGTTTTTTGGAGGAAATTAAAGAATTAAAGAAATTGTGAAATAAAAATTAATTCGAATTTATCTTAACAGAAAGTATACATAATTAAGGCAATGTTTGCACATTGAAAATCGTATTAACGGCATAACAGTATCATTTTGGTAACTGAAGAACAACTCGTGACTCTCTGCTGATGAAGTTGCCACAATAAAACAAAAGTGACTGCATCCCCAACAATGTGGTACGGCGTCTTGTGATGGAAATAGTGGAGATACTCTTTATCAATCGTCCATGTTAGCATATGTTATGAAAAAACAAAATTCCCCAAAAGCTAAGTCGAGAACAGGGTAAAACACAGTCAACCAACCCTTTATTTCCTAAATATTAGAGGGCAGCAGATTGAGAAAGCAATATATACAAGACTACCACCAGATGACAGAAATATCGATGGCAACTCATTATGTATTTCGTAGTTTTTCAGAATTTGACTACAGAACATTGAGAAACTGCTGACATAGTGGTGAGTAGGATTTTCTCCTCACTGAAGCCTAAAAAGGTTACAATCCGCTGTTCTAGAAGTATGTACCGAAACCAGTGCAGTAATGATTAAAAACACCATAGCCTATTGGGTAGGGTGTTGGCTTATAAGACAAAAGCCATGGAACCATGGTTCTATCCCAGGCATAGGTATCTCGCTTGTAACCAAATATGAACAAATAATTACGCCCATCAGTCTCTGACAGTAATTGAAGTTGATGTTAAACTGAAGGTCTCGCCATTCATGTATAAAATGAATACACGCAACAAGGGTGGTAGAGCGAGAAACTAGAGCGTAATCTTGGCTAAGGGGCTGTAATGACAAATTTCGTGAATAAAGCTGGCATTATATCCCTAGACAGTGTGTTATAACGAAACTCTGGACCATGATTGCATACTCCGAAGGCTGGAAATAGCTCACAACAACTTTTTCCGGCACATATGAATCTAAACCAAGGGATTTTATTCAACACGCATCTAACCAAAGTTGATTTCTACAGAGCCTATACTTATTATAGCCAGGACTTATAGTAGAATGATAAAATGGCACTATCGGTATGATAACGCTGACAATTTAACCTACTAATGTACGTACCCTTTTGCATAAACATTCAATTTTAATTGAATTCAATCATTGTCTCTGTAGATAGTATTCCAAAAGCATTCTTACTTTTAAATGCCATACAAATTTAGATTTTTAAGGACAATATCTTGCATAAGTCAAAAGTCTATTTGCAAATCAAATTACTTTGGCTTTTTGCACAGTCGACTACAGAAAAACTGCTACGAATACGAAAAAAATTTCATTCACATGGAAAAGCTCTGACAATTAAACCAATTCGGCACTTTTAAACTGCTAACTGGCTTTACGACTGTCTGTCGATTGTGCAACATGATGAATGAATTTTTATGCATGAAAAATGTTTATTGCTGTTGTTGTTGTTGCAGGTATTCACTTCGTAGGCTATTAAGATGTCCTTGTTAATTTTATCTCATTTACTTTACCTTTGAAAAAGCATACGCACACATTAATACACTTGCACACACACATGCAACATAATCTGCATCCTTAATTTCACCTTAAAACCCTTGAAAGAGAGACAAACAAAAACTATTTAACATCATCATTATAGCCATCACAAATGCAATATTAATGATGATGATCATGATGATGTTAAAAAATTCCCTTGGTAAATTTCATTCTTTAAACAATCACTGGCTATTAAAAACATCATTTTTCTTCATTTTTTTTCTTGCCCAGGACTAAAAGAGTCGCATTTTTGTTTTATTATTCATTAAATTGCTGCTGTGCTGTGTTGTGTTCTTTTTTTGTGTTCATTTTCGTACTGACTGAACAAAACGGAATTCTTGTCACATGAAATGCATTTTTACCAACAACAAATAAAAATTTCAGACGGCAAGGAGACGCCAGCAAAAACAACAATCACATAAACAGCAACTACTACCACCAGTACATTAACAAGAAACTACAACAAGTACTGGCCATGAAAGTAATGCAATTTTATACTCCAACCACCTGACACTGACTCTGACTCTCTTGTATCGCCCATACAGCAACAGCATAACTTCATTACAACCAACAACAAACAAAAACTGCACAAAAGAGCGTCAACAACAACAGCAATAAGTGCCAGGAATGTCCTGCATTTACTTTTAACTGTGGGTCCTCTTGAATGGCGACAATAACAGTGCTGTTACAAAAGCTACTTGCTTACCCACTCACACCGTATTATAGGCTGTACACAATGTTGGGTGTGTGCTGCAAGTTCAGAAGATATGTGTGGCATGTTTGGCAGACAATTATTTAAGGTCATTTGCAAACGTTGCAGGCAATAACACACCCACATTACATGCAACTTAAATGGATGTGCCACATAAACATGATTATTTCGAAACACCTACCTCTTATAGGTGACCTTCTAAAGCATCAAATATAATTTTAAAGCACTTTTAAAATGCAATTTTTATTATAAAATCCTTAAGGTTATTATTTCGCTTGGGAGCAAAAGGTTTCAAATGATTTCCCCTGAATTATTGAAAGCTGTCACCATGTTATTTTTGTGCGACTTCTGTATGAGGTTCCATCCCCACACATGGTCGTAGCCACTGCCAGTTTCCTTTCAATATTTGTCACCCAAATGATTCCGTATTAGCTGTTCTCCATAGAATTGCTAATGGTTTGCCACGTTCACGATGTGGTCAAGTCATTTACGAACGTCATTTCGATATCTGTTCCGTGAATTTCTGTGTCGACGTTTTCTCAGGGAGATTTCAGTTCGGTCCAGAACATAGAGATATCGGCGGATATTGAATAACGAACAAACAACAAGACTGTTATAAAGCTAATAATTTCCGACATATTACCGTTGAATGATGGCCTCAGTTATATTGGTTATTGTCTGGTAAGAACGATGCTCTTCCTTATTTAAATGGCATGTCTATCCACCGGACTTTTGTGAATCCCTTAGGTCCCACTGCTCTATTGGAAGTCATGCTGAATGACCTGATATTCTGTCGCTAGAATTTTTAAACAGGAAGCAGTGGCGCCTTACCTCAACACTACCACCAACATGCATAATCGTTTTAAGGAGTGATATTGGGTGATGCTCTAGATTTGGAGGACATAATGTTTTCCATCAGATCTGAAAAAGCAAAACTTTGACTCTTAGCTGCGAAGTATGTTTTTCTAAAATGTCATCGGTTTATTGCGTTGTCCTCTCGAAAACGCTACACAAAATTTAATATTTTTTGTTCAACCCCCGTAAGTTCTTTCATTTAGTCGTCTACTTATCTTCTTGGATGATTATACATATGTATGTAAATACCAGAGAACTGCAACCGGTTTTTTGGTACTCAAAAACATGATACTTTCACTCAACTGATCATATATACTCGTACATACATATGCCTTAAAACTCGTTCTGATTATTCATTTTTAAATCAATCCATGTAACACCTTTTATATGAGTGACATGCACTTCAAAACAGACACGTCATCAGTTTTCAGAGTGACAGAACGTTTAAAGATTTGGGCGTGGTGGTAAACATGCCACTAAGATACGGACCTTGGGTAGTTTAAACCCACCACTAACAAATCTTAACAAGGGGGCTTACCTCTACAATGGGTAATAAAATGGGCCATATAGACCACCAAGTGAACATGCTGTGAATGGTAAGCTACCTGCTAACCTAAATCAAATCAATAAATTCGACTGGATACAGTCAGAATGTACTTAATACTAATTTTCGGTAATAGGTATTACACTGCGATACTATCTAAAGACATAACAACTTCTGTAACGCTTAAAGTCTGCTTAAACTTCTTTAAAATCTTGTCAATAATTTTTTCATTTTTTCAATCATAAGATTGAGTACATACTAGTAGATTTTATCTATTTTTGGTACGCGTTTCTCGCTTGTTAAGGGAGGCGACTGATAGCCTCGCCAGACCATTGGTTTTTCAAACCACTAAATGGATAACCCGATACAAGTCTAGAAACAGATTTGTTGCAATTATTATATTAAGGAATGTGATAATTTCTTGCATACGTTTATTTGAGAAGGTACGTCGCTATCGTTGTTTCAAATAACACGGTATTGTTGTTTTGTAGCATACCTCAACGATATTTCCAATGTTGAGATCCACGTTATATGTAACTCTCTTTCTTTCTCTTTTTGTCTCCTGTTTCTCTATGACATATCCCTCATTTCATTTTCATTTCATTTATATGAAATGCCACTCACTCAAATGAGTTATTTTCCTATTTGTTTGGCTACCCTCCTTATATTTTCAAAACACTAATTTGGTCAAATATTTTTGAATTATCGCTCATTTATATGAAATGGCACTCATCACACATACTTATATTGAAATATATTTGGAGTATTTTCATATGAATTTTCATAGGCCTTTTAAGTTTAACCTCACCGTTTTACGAAAAGCACTCAATTGCTAAAATATTTTTAAATTACGTCACTCATTTCTATGAAAAGTCACACATTTACTCATTGAAATATTTTTGGGGTATTTTCATGCAAACTTTCGATCGCCTTTTAAGTGTTAACCCCTGTTTTACGATAAACATTCCACGCAATTGCTCAAATATTTTTGAATTATTATGTTTGTAAGAATCTCGTCTGAAATCATCAAACAAAAAGTTGCCAGAGATCCCGAAGTCCTGTTTTTGTAAAGCACAAACAAAAACACTCAAAAAACACTGAGGGGACTAATCAGCTATTGTGCCTGTTGTGTGCAATAATATAGAATATATGGAACGCAATATGGTCGCCTAAAATTATTCAAAATTGCAAATTGAATTGCAGAGCTATTCTAGGAGATGGAATGTTTATTAAACGAATACTGATGACTGTGACAATTTTTTCAATTACAAATTGTAACTCAAATCATAACAAGTAAGTTGTAAAACTTACATACGATAGGGTACACATATCCCATTATTTAGAAACAGTTATTTGGGATCGACCAATGAAAAAACAGAAAAATAGTTAAATTCTGACTTTCTTTCTCTTTGTGGTCATTCATTTAATTATTCTGATTGCCTGTTACAATTCGTTAAGGCAATCGTTAGATAAAGCATCATAAAAGGAGCGCAGCGAGTATAAAGGATATGAACGTATATAAAGAACATCAATAAGAGCTTTTTGCAAAAAATATACGTTCCGTTCCGTTACATTCCTTGGACGTTCCGCTAACGGAGGCTTTATAAAAGCGAACTTCGACAAAAAAAATACGACCTGATGAGAGAGAGAGAATTTTTTTTGTCAATTTGTATTTAAGGTTGCCTTCTGTCATTTTGGTTTCAACGCATTTAACTCAACGACTTTGCTAATGCTGGGAATTCTGCTACTGTTCTTTACTTTCTCTTCTTGTCTCCTGTTCCTATGCGACAGTTGTGTTATTTCAGAAGTAGGAAAATTTCAGTGAAAAATCACATACTACTGATTAAATATTTTTGAACTATTCTTACACACTTTTTTGATCAACATCTAGAACGCTTCCAGTCTCTTTAAACTCATTAATTCCTTAATCAATAATTTTTTGTTGATAAATTCTTTGTCGTTTGAGTCATAACTTTGAGTAGAGTAGATTTTATGTATATTTTGCACGTGTTCCTCGGTGGTTAAGAAGCTGAAAGCTTTGTTTTTAAAACCCCAAAATGGATAACCCGATACAAATCTAGATATAGGCCATGTTGCGAACATAATATTAAGGAATTTGTTCGAATTTCTTGCATACGTTTATTTGAGACGTTACGTCACTAAAGTTGTTTCAAATACACGGTATTGTTGTTATTTGTTTCATCGAATATTTTTGTAGCATAACTTAAAGATTTTGTCCAATGTTGGGAACCACGCTACATGCATGTAAATCTCTTTCTTTCTCTTTTTGTCTTCTGTTTCTCTAGGACAAGCCATTCATTTCATTTATATGAAATGAAACTCACTGAAATGAGTTTATAAGTTATTTTCTTATTTGTTTGGTTGCCCTCTTTATATTTTGAAAACACTCAATTGATCAAATATTTTTGAATTATCGCTCATTTGTATGAAATGGTACTCATCACACATATTTATATTGAAATATATTTGGAGTATTTTCATATAAATTTTCGAAGGCCTTTTAAGTTTAACCGCATCATTTTACGAAAGGCACTCCATTCAATTGCTCAAATATTTTGAAAATACGTCACTCTTTTATATGAAAAGTCACTCTTTTACTCATTGAAACATTTTTGGGATATATGCATACAAGCTTTCGATTGCATTTTAAGTTTAACCCCCCCAGTTTTACGAAAAGCATTCAATTGCTCAAATATTTTTGAATTATGTTCGTACGAATCTGATCTGAAATCATCACACAAAAACAGGATACTCGAAATACATCCTCCTGAAGTCCTTTTTTTGTAAGACGAGCGATTAAACACACGTTCGTCTGTTTATATGGAAAGCACATACAAAAACACTCAAAAAACACTCAGAGGACTAATCAGTGATTGCGTCTATTGTATGCAATAATATCGAATATATGGAACTCAAAATCGTCGTTAAAAATTATTCAAAAACTATGAATTGCAAAGCTATTCTAGGAAATGGAATGTTTACTAAACGAATACTGATGACTGAGACAATTTTTTCAATTACAAGTTGTAACTCAAAGCATAACAAGTAAATTGTGAATATTACATACGGTAGGGTACACACATCACTTTTTATAGAAACAGTTATTTGGGATCGACCAATGAACAAACAGAAAAATAAATAAATTCTGACTTTCTTTCTCTTTGTGGTCATGCATTTAATTATTCTGATTGCCTGTTACAATTCCGTAAGACAATCATTATATGAAGCATCATAAAAGAAGCGCTGCGAGTATAAAGGACATGAACGTGTGTATATTAAGAATATCATGTGTACATAAATAATCTAAAAGAAAACAACTGGTAAACCTTAATAAAAAATAATGTTTGATTACAAACAGAATCAAACCAACGATTCTGAAAATCCGAGAAATTTAAAATCGTTCTATTTTTTTTTAATTTTTTCAATGCAATGTAATTTCGGTAAACGTTGTTCTTCAAATGCTAAAAATGTACGTTCCGTTCCGTTACGTTCCGTGGACATTTCGCAAACACGACTTTATATGAGAAAGAAGGAGACAGAGAAAGTGAGTTATGATTCCATTTTTGTATTTAAGTTTGCCTTCTATTATTTTGGTTGCAACGCTTTAAAGTCAACGATTTTTTCAATGTTAAGAACGTTGCTAATGTTCCTTACTTTCTCTTTTTAGCTCCTGCTCATGTATGAAGAATGAAAATTAACATAAAAAAATCAATTACTCACACCTTATACTGAAATAGTTTTAAGCTGTTTTTATAAAAATTTCGTTCATCCCTTGGTTTTCTAGTTTAACATCCTGTTTTATGAAAATTGCTTAAATATTTTTAAAATAAATTCATATGAATCTCGTCTGAAATCACTGGAGACAAGAAATTGTAAAAATTCGTCAGAGATCTACATAATTGATACATAACAAGTAGGCTGTTAAAATTGCATAAGGTAGGGTACTAACATTACATTATTAGAGACAGTTATTTGGGATCGACCAATGAACAATCAGAAATAAATTTAAATTCTGTCTTTCTGTCTTTTTGTGTTCATTCATTTCATTATTCTGATCGCCTGGTATTAACCCTTTGAACTCGGCACCGTTTCGGACGTTACCTACCAGCAACTCGACGCCACTTTTTAACGAAAACGTACATCCTTGAAACGTGATACTATACAGTATAATTTTAGAACCAAGTAAGGAATTGTAATGAAATTTCTTTTATATGAATTTGTGGACATTGAAGAACACAAATTTACAAAAAAAAAAAAAAATATGAAAAATTTTTCTTTTCAGCGGTTCAGTACGAACTGAGATCTTGTACATTTTTCTTCTCTCGGTTATCGGATTTTTTTATTATCGTATAAAGTTCCAACACCCTTGTAGCTTTGGACGCCTAATCCACTATATCTACAATTGCTCAACGGATCATTGAAGTGTACAGTCCATCGTGAATGCATTTCGCACGTTCCTTTTCGACGTGTATTTATTTATCATGCATCTTGTTAATTTCATCACATTTCGATAAATTTTTGTGTGCCATTTTAACACAAAAACACGAGAACAAAAGAACACGAGTGTCTTAAAAAATTGCGGTGGAATACTTTCATTGTCTGTAATCGCTAACAAACTATCATGTCCCTTCAGAGCGAACAACCGAGTGATATGCTAGAATATCATAGTGAATATGCTAGACGTTGTCCCCTCAGAGAGGATTGCCGAGTGCAAAGGGTTAATCGTGTTGGGTAAAAATCATCATAAGACTCTCGCAGCAGCTACACACGGCGTGCATATCTGCGCCCCATAATACATCACACATCGGCTATTACGATTTTTCCGATATATTTTAGCAAATCGTTGTTATTAAACGAGTACTGTTCACGAAAAATATTTATACTACAAATTATATCTGAATTAACTTCTGAATATTGCATAAGGTAGAGTACTCACATCACATTTTTTAGAAACAGTTATTTGGGATCGACCAATGAAGAAATAGAAAAATAGTTAAATTCTGTATTTCTTTCTCCTTGTGGTCATTCATTTAATTATTCTGATTGCCTGTTACAATTCGGTGAGGCAATCGTTAGATGCAGCATCATAAAAGGAGCGCAGCGAGTATAAAGAACATGAACGTGTTCATCGCCATGTCAGTCATATGTGCCTGACGTACGCGATTTGGTAAATCACAAATGTCCGACGGAACCGACGCTGTGTTCAAAACAACAGGTCAAAACTTTTTGTATCTTGTTTGTATGCGTCAGACTTATAAGACTGACACGGCTTGTCGAAAAAAGTTTTAAATATAGGGCCATGTCAGTCATATTTCTGACATAAAAAATAGTGTTTTTCCGGGAATTTTGGCAAACAAATTTTTTTCTGTGATACATTAAATTTCCTTGATACATTTTTAACTAAATTATCTCTTAAAGTTACCGTGGCCCATGTGGAAATTTTTCTAATATTATCATGGCTATAAACGTGTTAAGAACAGCATATCTACATGCCTAAAAGAAAACATGTGTTAAAAAACCTTTTAATAATCTCATTACAAACATAATCTAACCAACGATTCTGACAACTCGAGAAATTTAAAATCATTTAATTTTTTTTTCTTAATGTCCTTCAATGTACTTAATTTCGGTAAGCATTTACGGTGCTGTTCATATGCTACAAACGTACTTTCCGTTCCGTTACGTTCCGTGGACGTTCCGCTAACGGAGGCTTTATAAAAGCGAACTTCGACAACAAAACACGACCTGTTGAAAGAGGGGAGTTTTCCTATTTTTGTACTTAAGGTTGCCGCCTGTTATTTTGGTTTCAACGCATTTAACTCAACGACTTTTCCAATGTTGAGAACACTACTAGTGTCCTTTACTTTGTCTTCTTAACTCCTATTCAAGAAAAATCCACTCACTTATATTGAAATATTTTTAGCTACTTTTATTAAAAACAACACTGTTTTATGAACACCCTGTTAAGCTCAAATATTTTCTAATTATTGTGTTCATATGAGGAATATTGTTTGAAATTGTTGCACGAACAGGAGACGAGAAATTGTAAAAAGTCGCCAGAGATCTACATAATTGACACATAACAAGTAACTTGTGCAACTTGCATACGTTAGGATACACATATTACATTTGTTAGAAACAGTTATTTGGGATCGACTAATGAAAAATCAGAAAAATATTTAAATTCTGTATTTCTTTCTCTTTGTTGTTATTCCTTTAAGTATTCTGATCGCCTGGTATTAATCGTGCGTGGTAAAAATCGTCATAAGAGTGGTGCAGCAGCATACAGGGTGTGCACATGGTAAACCCCTCATTACTCAGACATCTGATCGGCTATTACAATAAATTTGTCCGATAAGCTTTAGTAAACAATTTTTATTAAACCGGTGCTGGTCACGAAGAATTTTTGTATTACAAGTTGTATCTGAGTTACCTCCGAAGACTGCGTAGGGCACTCACATCAAATTTTTTTTGAAACAGTTACGAATATTTTGAATGGACCAATGAAAAAACAGAAAAATATTTAAATTCTGTGTTTTTCTGCCTTTGTGGTCATTCATTTAGTTATTCTGATCGCCTGGTAAATATCCTTGTTTGGTAAAATCGTCAAAAGAGTGGAGAAGCAGCTATACAGGGTGTGGCCGTCTTCAACTGGTATTATTGCATCAGACTCAATATCGGCTATTACGATAAATTTTTTCGATGCATGTATTTAGCAACCAATTTTTATTAAACCAATGCTGGTCACGAAAAATTTTTATATTACAAAATATATCTGAGTTAAGTTGCGAATATTACATATGGTAGGGTCCACACATTACATTTTTTAAAAACAGTTATTTGGGATCGACCAATGAAAAAAGAGAAAAATATTTTATCTTTCTCTCTTCCTATTTTTATGGTCATTCATCTGATTATTCTGATCGCCTGGTATTAATCGTGTTTGGTAAAATCTTCATAAAACTTGCACAACTCATATAATACAGGGTGTGCAAGTAAGTGCAAAAAGTAAAGTAAAGTAAACTTATTGAGGAGTATGGTATATGAAGGAAGTGCCATCTATTAGGCGATAGCTGAGCGCAGAGGTCATTGCAGTAGTTATGAGTGAAACAATGTAATTTTTATTTATTTTTATAAACTTTTTATTCATATTTATTTATAAATTGTATAACAAATAACAATATTGTTATGCTATTAATGTTTTTTTATTTATTTATAAATTAATTGTTTAACAAATAACAAATTAAAAGTATTAGTAGTTCAATTTACAGTGGGTAGCAAAAGTCTTAGTACCCCAATATATTTTTGGACAATTTCATGAATTTTAACCAACAGTTTGTATATGTTTTATTAACTTATTTCTGTTTTATTATAAAACAAAAAAATTTTAACGTTTTCCACAAAACAAAAGAAAAGTAAAGAAAAGTTTCTGATGACTTCATGTTTTTGCACCGAAAAAGTGTAGGTACCTCTAAGAAGAACTCAGAGTAAATTAAAGATTCAAATCTTTAGTAGGATATCCCTCCCTTAAGGTCAAGCCGTCCATTTAACCCATTTTAAATTGAATGTACCAGTTTTGTTTCTTGTTTTTTGGTGATATTTGCCATGCAGTCCCATGAGGAAGAATTTCGGTTGATTTTTGGTTGAGGTTTAGCGACTATGTAAGCGTTTTTTCCAATGATCTCCCAAATACTCTCTTCATAGTCATATCGGGACTTTGTGCAAGAGTATTAAGTGTGTGGCGACTTTAGTGGGCTAATCAAATCTTCACATAAGGAGCAGTATGATTGGGGGTAAATTTGTTCTTTCGAATGTTTCCTCAATAAATTGTAAACTGTCCACACATGGTGTCATAGTATTGAACTTCCGCACCCATGCTTAAAGGTTTTATGCAATTTCTACGGATTGGGTTACATATTTTTCTTTCTCCATACTACAGCATATCGAATGAGATTTTCAATAAAGTGTGTATGTCTCTGGATCGTTCAAAATATGTCTTTTGACCGTTCAAAGTATGTCTTTGCATTCTGCATGGAAGTAGAAAAGAAATGCTGAGCTCGATCTCAAGAAACGGTTAAACATGGTGGTGGTACTAGAATGAGTATCGGCACTAGGCGTGGGCAGTTTTCAATTTATTAAGGAAATAGTTAATAAGAGGAACTATTTTATACAAACTGCTGGGTTAAATTCATGAATGTTCTAAAAGTGTATTGGGGTACTTAGACTTTTGCTGTTCACTGAATGTATACTTTGTTTAAACATTCATTATTGGCTATGAATGGTTAAATTTTACAAGTGTTTACATTCACATACCTATAAAACTCTTTAAATAAAAATAAAGATATTACAGTCATAGAAAAAAGTATTCATACACCACTCTATGCAGTCTTTTTTACTGATGATTTTTATCAAATTGTTTGAAGACAAAAAAGGAATATAAAAATAAAATATAACATAGAAATTATTAGAAAACTACAAAAATTAGCAGGAAAAATGTCTACATACACTGCTGTATGTAGACTTTTTTCTGTGATTGTACATCGTATATGTAAAAAGAAAAATCTTTTAAGAAAGCAATCAAATGCATTTTAAAAAGATATCCTTCTTTCAATGTACAGTTAAAGAAAAAATTCTACGTACAGTGGTGTACTTACTGTGGAGAGCAAAAGTCTTAGTACCTCAACACATTTTGACAATTTGAAATAATGTGTGTGTCTTTAGACGAGTCAAAATATATTATTTTAGTTCGTACGATTGTATTTCAGTATGAAGGAAAAAGAAATGAAGAGCTCGATCTCAAGAAACGGTTAAACATGGTCAAACTGTTGATCAAAATTCATGACATTGCTAAAATGTATTCGGGGTAGTCATACTTTTGCTGTCCACTGTATGTAGACTATTTTTTCTTTGGCTGTATGCTAAAGTTACAGAAATGGTTTGAATTTGTTGTGTTTTTTAGGTTCTTTTTTTTCAAATGTTTTCGACAATGTTAAGATGTCTTAAAATTAAATTCAGTCTACTGTTCGTTTTTCTAAATTCTGCACGCCAGGGTATAATATCTTCTTCGGAACATCTTCTTCGTTTGGTTTCTGCTGGTATTTTTGCTGTTGTTACTGCTGTTGCTAGCATAATTGCTGCTGCTGCTGTAGCTGTTGCGGTTGTTGAGCATCTCATATTATTGTTTGTATGATAATTATTGTCAGCATTTACTGACTTACTCTGTCCATGATCATGTCATGATATCCATTATATGAACCATTTTGTGCATAACCATTGGTATTCTCTTTCATAATATGACTGGATGCTACAATTTCAGTAGCACAGGAATTACCGTTGATATGTTATCGATACATACGATATGGCACGAGTTTTCTTCCAAGCGCCATGTATCGGCTAAACGATTGATAGTTCTCTTCCACTTTGGTTGTATAAATTGGTGTGGCACTGTAAAGAGATATAAAAACAAACAAATATCAATAAAATATTTTTAAATTTCATATGCACATACAGTCAACGCATAAGGTCCACATACAGCGATGTATGAATATTTTTTCCTGGTGATTTTGATTAAAATAAAAAAGCTGTGTATATAAAGTTGAGTATGCACAACGGTGTATATAACTTTTTTCAATGACTGTACATATATAAAGAAGTATCTATTGTAATAAAACAAAATAAGCAAATCAAAGATATCATTTTAAACTACATGTAAGTATATGATCTTAAAACACAATCTGTATTGACTAGCATCCCAAGAAGTTAACTGGTCTCTAGCTAGTAATCGATTACTGGTCTTTAGCTCTGATTCGATGAAGAATGGCTCTTCTATCAATATATATAAATATACTTCTCTTGGTACTGGTCCTTATACGATAATTGCTTCTTGAGGCATTCAACTCCATATATTTTCAATATGATTGCTTGTCACCAGCGCAGACTTATTTTTGAAAATTTTAAAATAAATAAGGACCAGATAGGATGTTAACGATGTCCAATATTACTAGTATTGGAAGGTAAACATATGCCATTCATTCATGTTCACCAAGTAATATTTGAAATGATCATTGAACGAAATGACTTTTGCTAGAAGTTCCGTTTGTCTTTCCCAAATTGGCCATAAAATTGAGCAGATTGCTCACCATAACTTATTCTCATCAATATATCTGAGAGGATATAAATTTGTGAGAGACAGTTTAAACGATTCAAAGGATTTCATTTAGACACGGAACATCAAAGCAACAAAAAAAATCATAGTTATGGAATGAAGGTTGTTTCTATCAATCTTAAGTCAAAACTTAGGTTTATACAGAGAGACGTTAGAATATGATGAATCCATTACAACAATTTGAAGTGCAGAAATCGTACATGGAGCCCAGCGCGAAAGCTGAACGTTAAAGCTGAGAGTCCATGTCACCAAGATAATTATCAGTATAATTTTAAGCTGAAATAGAGCCAGAGCACTGCAGGAGAAAGCTTTTCAGGAAATAATTTGTTTGTTTTAAGCAAACATTGGACCAAAATCATTTATAGTTTTGATGCCTCCTCACCCGCTTCACAGGTTCATGATCTCATTTGTTTCCAACGATGCTGAACGCTTTCACTGGGCATCCGAAAAATACTTTCTTTTTTCTTAACTTTGTAAAAACTTTCACTAGAGTTCAATACAAAAAAGGTGGCAAACCAATGAATTTCAAGAAATATTTTCAACACTCCCAAGAACATTAAAAACCAACAAAAAAAAAGTTGTTTTCAATTGACAAAGTGCTTGAATTTATAATGCATTGTTCGGTACACAATAATTAATTGAAACGAACATGTTTTCTTTGGAATGAAAACATAAGAAATCATCATCAACATCGTCTTCGAAATCTGCAACTCTCAATATTGTCTACATTTAATAACTGGTTGTGGATTCTTCTTCCATTTCGAATCCTTATTAATCATGGCAATTGGAAAAACATTTTTTAAATAAAAAAAAAATACAAAAAACTACATACTAGACTAAATGCAATTGTTTAACAATTTCTTTAGGATTGTTGTGAGAAAAATATAATGAAAGTAGCCTTAGATTGAATAACAACAAGTTATTTAAAGATTCGGTGCTCAGTTTACATAGTACATAAGTTAATAGGGATTTATATAAAATATTGGATATAAGTAGAATGTACCCTAAGCTTTAAGGTCCGTTTTTATTCCCCGTTAATTGGCTTTCGACACCAAATTGAATATCAGCTCGAGTGCTTTAAAGTAAAACTTTATTAGCCAGCAGTTAAATGCAGTTCAACTATCGTACAAGAGGAGGCTTTATTTTATGTCAGTTGATCAAAACAATAATTGAATAAACAAGACAATAAATAATAAAACAAATTAAAACAAAAAGAAAAAGAAAATTGGAAAAAAGAATTTAAAAGCAGACATTTATGGTTCAATTATGAAAAACAATTGAAATTTTGTTTTTCCTTTTTTATTGTTTGTTTTTGTAATTTTTATGGTTGTTCGCTTCCATAAACGAATTCAATTAATAAACAACAACAGAAAAAATTACTTATAAACGATACTCAGACATTCTTTAAACACGTTCTTTCGTTCGTTTTGCCTAAAAACACTACGAAAAAAACATAAAAAACCGCAATTAAAACAATAAAAATTTAAAAAACAATTAAAAGTAAACAAAAGTGCGAAGAGTAAACATTAAAACGTTGTACAAATCGACCTTAAACCACGCTACTGCTCTGTTAGATTTAAGTCAGCTGTATAAGGTAGTAAAGAACAGAGCTTTGGAGGGTATGGCTAGATTATTGGGAGTCAACATGAAATTCATTAAATGAATCCGTAACTTAACTCTGACAGATGCTTAACAGCGAGACTTAGTAATAAAAATGAATGAAGTCATCTAGAAGCTTGATACTTTTTTAAAAGAGGAACTATTTGGTGGTATACAGATGAGTCAAGAACAGCTCTGAGGAATAGAGCGTTAGTTTTGCATCCCTGAATGAAATATTTGGAATATATTGGGAAATTCGGATGAATTTCCCAAGCGAAAGTCTATGCCATCAAAAGATGTGTTCAATTCAACTTGAATAAAGGACCTAAAGGCCGGCACATAGCAATACTATTCAACAGTCAAGCTGCCATTCAAGCACTTGGGAAGTTAAGCTGAATCAGCTACGCTATAAAAAATGGTAATAGCCTCTGCCGAATCCCCCAGGATATGTTTACCACATAAGGTAATAAGCAAATGACCTTGCAAGGAGCGAACTTCTTCGCTAATGTTGGGACCAGAACCTTTCTGTGGGAGGAGTACGGGAAGCAGATCTCTGGAAAGGTCTACTCAATGTAAGGGATTATAAAAAGAGGCAAGAACTATCCTCAGAACAAACGGGTTGGAGACAACTAAAAATATTTGTTGAGAAATTACATCAGAAGAGATCTGAGCCATGGATAAAACTATCAAAAGATAACCTGAGGTCCTGAATCAAAGTATACTTGTTCATTTGTTTAGTGCAGAACAATCGGTCATGTGGTCGCAATACAATAACACATCTTCACGACAATAATTAAAATAATGCTACAATACTTGTATTTTTGTTACACAAAGCTTATCCGCATTTGGCTCAGTTTCACCGCATAAGCATGATATGTCCCACCGATTCCATTTTATGAGAAATGGTTTGCACGGTTTAGCAGTGGCGATGGTTCAAAGATGAATAAAACATAACGCCAATATTGTTGTTATACTTAAGAAGTTTTTGCAAAACCAGCAATTTCGAAACGTTTACGTATTCATCTGAAAGCAAAGAAATTGTGGACTACGCGACATGAAATTAGTCATTTTGCATTAATTTCCTGTATTTGTAAGATGAACGTATATTTGTGTGGAAAACCCAAATATAATTAAGTGTGAACGTATGAAATCATTCGTCTTACAAAAACGGGGCCTAAATTTTTGCACGCCAATTGCCTTTTTCAAGCTTAACTAACCAGCTAATTCCAAAACTGAATATCCGTGATGCTTACACAATGCTCTGCATTTGACGAGAATAGAAGAGTGCTCTATATAATCAGCTGATATCATTAGTTGAACACAGGAAACTTATCAAATAAAAAAAAAAAACACAAGACGAATGGTGAACGGTTTTATTCATACTGGTCCTTCGATTTTCAATTCCGTTTCGAAATTATTGAATCTTAACGACTAACACTGAAAAATAATGTGGTGGCACTAAACATGACTGTTTAGAATCAAAAATTCGGAATACACAAAAAGAGTGAGATGGTTAAATGTCTCGTGTATGTGAGACGTACAATTTGGAAGTTACAAACTCTACAATGAATCAAAAATGGTCATCCAATTTGCTTTTATTTCATGCATAAATATTAAACGGAAGGAATAATTACGTCGCTAGCCGAGCATAAAATTTTGTTCTCAAATATCAAGAAAATTCAAACGAAAGACGTTATGAAGCCAAATTTGGTACTTAGGGATACAATTTTTTCAAAAAAAGCCCAAAAACACCTTACTTACACTGCAAGAACTTGAAATTTCTAAAAAAAAACTTAATGTTTGAAGTCCCAACAGTTAGTTTCTTGCGTTGTACCATGAAATGTTTTGAGAAGAGAAACAGAAATATTTAAAGTCCTGAATATAAAGACTTAAACAAATTCAATAAGTTATCTAACGGTAATTTACACTGGCAACGAAATTAAGGCATGTCATTTGCTCGTGTAAACATGATGAACTTCTTGTTAGTTGTAGAGAGGTTTCTATAAAAACAAATTGAGTGAAATGGAAGTAGTCTTTAGACATGTGTGAGGCATAGACTACCTTGTTGTGGCATGTGGTTTGATTTAATTTCTAGCTATAATCTGTAGACAGCGAATGATAAGTGCCAACTTAAAATTTTAATCGTAAATATCTTCATCATAACTGTCATCAGATATCATAGAGGACGCCGTAGTCTAGTAGGTAGTGTGTTAGCTTATTAGGCGTAAGTTCTCAGTTCAAACACCAGGGCAGACATTAAAACGAAAATATGAAGAAATATTTCTTCGGTTACTTCCTCTCAGCAGATTTCTGGCAAAAGCTCTGAGAGTAAATAAAAATTGCCGTGAAAAAGTCTCTAAAAAATCTGTCGTTCGGAGTCAAACTTTAAACTGTATTTCCCACCACTCATGTATAAAATTAACACGCACAACGTGAGTAGTTTAAGAAAGAAATTTTTTTCATGGCCTTTGAACCAAGGATTTTGGACGGATTAGCAAATACACTTGGCTTCGGCAACTACGCGATACTATTGTACTTCACTTTGTAAATAATATTTTTGTAGTTTTCGTTTTACTCTGTCTTTCTTACAAGAGTTCATCTGCTGAGGCTTCTTTACTGTTATGAACCTTTAAAAACCTGTTGGGGTAGTCCAGTTTATGTGCAATATTTTCATCATTAGAGTTCGACCGATTATGAATATAATTTCCATCAAATGTGCTCCGAATCGGAAGTTCCACAGTGTAGGCGGTCATACCCAAAACAAGTCAGGTAACTATATTATTACCATCACCTTTGGAAATTTAAATTAGAGCATACTCCTGTTTCTGAGACTATTTATAAAGCTCCGCTTAGGGAGAGATTCTTCTTATTCGTCTATGCTCACAGTTTGTGCTAAGACATCTAAGTTTTTCTTATCGGTTGGTTAGCCCTCTTTACTAATTTCTCTACTATACAGTTTTCTCTATATTTTCTGTTTTCTATTCACTATTTTCTACTTACTTCTCTCCCCTCAGTGCTCATTTCTCACTCTTTTACTGTATCTTAAGTTACACAAGTTGACTTCGTACCTGCATTTCAGCTGTCACGATGGAACTTTTTTGATTCTTGGGTCGAATTGAATTCACTTAATATCACGATGATGTACACATCATTCACGCGACATTTCTCAATAATTTCCTAAATTTCCAATTGTGAACGTGGGAAACATTTCCGCATCATACTTCCTTAGATGGGTTTAGAGAACAGAGGACATATTCGCATATTACTTATGCAAGTGTAAACAGTTCATGCCTTTTAAACTTATGCAACAAATACGTCCAAAGAATTGTAATGAAAAAACACCCGAAAAACATACCAACAGCCAAGGGTCGTCGCAAAAACAAATTCCTCCAGTCATTTACAATATAGTCAGGCAGTCAGTTAGTTAGTCAGTCACAAACTGCCGATATAGATAGATTTAACAACACATTTCGTCTACAATTTTGTTAACCACCTTTTTCATATCATTTCTATACGGAAGCAAAATATGTACAGGATAAAAGAATGAAAGAGAGTAAGAGAGAGAGAGAGAGAGAGACAACGTAATATTAAATGAGGAAAATCCACAATTCAGAGTAATGCTGTAAAAAAGTTTCGAAATTTTAACAAAAAACAGACAGAAACTGTGGAAAAAGCATAGAAAAAGAAATCTTCAATGAAATGTTGTGATTGTATTCGGTTCATTCACAAATCTAAACAAATACGCGAAACGTGAAACGAACTTTTCACATTCATACCAGTCAGCCAGCAACAAATATTTGTAAACATAAAGCGAATAAAAAATGTTTATTTGTTTTCTAAAAAAAAATCTACGAAATGTTTTTCTTTTTTCGTTGTGCTATTTTCGGCATAAAAAATCTCTTTGTGTTGAAAAGGCTACTGTTCTGGCTACTTTTCTGCAATTTTATAATGGTCGGATATGAAGCTGGGTGATGGATGTACGCAAAGGAACGTATGGACGGAAGGAGGACATATACACACACATACACACACAGTTATACAAAATATAAAAGTTCAAGCTTTTGTAAGCATATAATTTGTACTTAAATGAAAAGGAAAAAAAGAAGCAATAGAATGTAGTGTTGGCAAATAATGAAATGAATTCTCGTAATACGTGTAGAGGTGTAGTTGGAATAAAAATTCCAGTGATACGATATTGCTTAAGAAAAGGTGACCATATGAATTCAATAAGAAATAAGTTCTTTTGCAACTATTCAGTTGGGAGAGCCCTCATACATACGTTCTTCTGAAAATGGCTATTCGCGTCACTTTTGGCTGTGTATAAAGGTATCCATTGTAAACTCTTTACCCACGCAATAATATTGGAATTGGTGTACTGGAAAGTAATAACTCTACTTGAGATCAACATCATTTAACAATGCTCTGGGCAAGGTTTTTATATTGTCAGTCATTAATTGCAAATAATTAATGAACTTCGAAGAGGTTTAGCATTTCGGTTCTAAGCTTGCAGCTTGTGATTATTAGATCGAAAGACTGTGATTAGAGTTTAAACGCCCTATTCATCTTCTTTTAAAAGAGTTGCGTGTCAATTGAGTATTTTTCGCTTGCACATCAGGCGTGATATCATCGGTGAGTGTACACCATAATGTTCACGCCACTCTGGAGCTAGGCAATGAGAATTCATCCTACAGTGCCACTAGGTGCTCTGTTGGATTTAAGATCACTGCTCTTGAGTGAGAACCAGATCTATGAAAACTGCGGTTAAGATATTGGGATACAATACAATACAATAATCATCTGGAGGCAATGTGACTTGACAAATCGAGTGGCTGACAGCTTCTTTCTTAGCCTTCCCAATATACTCTTCAATTTTACGAAATGCTTCCCAATGAAGCTGAGTAATAAGACAGGATGTATAAAGAATGGGACATAACAATACTACCTGGTAATAAGCTTAAAATCCGCGCATTCTGCTGCTATAAGATTGACTTGCTAATAGAATGGGACTGCCTATGTTAGCTGAAACAGCTGGGAAAATAGAGTCAGTATCTACTTAATCTCAGATAATGTGGAGGGCGCTTTCATGCCACTAATAGGGTCGGAGTGTTTCTTTATATTGGAATGATATATTTGGCAAAAGAGAAGATGGAGAAATGCGAAGACGCTTCGTTTGAGAAAATCTAAACTCTTGCTGTGTAATTACAATATGAAGAGAACTGAGTTATGCATGAGACCTACCAGAACCAGCTTGAGTAGAATCAAATTACACTTGATAGGGATATGTTTAAAGTGGATATTCTGTCATAATGATAACGAATCATCAGAGTATATATTTGAAACATATGCTGCGAAAATCCTATGTGTTTGTTACCAACGTTACAGATTTGTCAAATATGGCCACCTTACCCAATTACTATAACGTATGCACGCAAACAGTTGCAAGACTAATACCATCACTACGAGCCCATTCATGGCAGTCGTAGTATTTTCTACTCCGAAAATAGTTGTATATTCGTATTTTGTTGTCGTAGTTGTTGTAGTTGTATTAATAGTAGTATTGTAGTATTTGTATATACTCGCGGTGTAGTAATCATTAAATTCTCTGTAGCATTGCATAGTGACGAGTTGAAAGAAATTGGAATCATTTAAAGGCTTTCCAATGTTGTTGCATTTTCTTTTTTCAATTTCCATTGTTAATGCCAGTCTATGAGAATGCGATTTTTTATTTTTTTTTTTTTGTTGAGTAAAGCAGGAGAATAAAGACGTGGTAACTTAGCCAGACTCCTCTTATATGCCCGCCTGCCTACATTAGTTTTGTTTTCAGTGATTTTAACATATTTTTTCTTGGGCTCAATAGAGAGACAGTCGTACTTGTAGCAGTTAATGTCGTTGTACAAGTATTTGTATTTGGATTTGAATTTGAATACGAGGGAATATCACGTTTTTATTTGTTGTTCGTACATTGAACTTTCTCCCACTAACAGCTGCCGTTACTGGTTTATTTGTATGCATGCATGGTTTGCCTGCTGACTGGATGGCTTGCAGGCTGACTGTTTATATTCCTACTCGACGATATTCTCACCCAAATGACTAGCTGTCTGTGGCACTATATAGGTTTAACTGAAGCAAATAACAAACAAATACTCATCGTTGCTAGTTAGTTCTTTAGTACTGGAATTGCAGTAACATTTGCTCAACCAAATTAAATTGAGTATTAGAAACTGTTGTGATTTTTCCTTCCATCCTCCATATTCCTGCTACTTGTGAGACTGAGTTTTTAGTAACTTTTTATTTAATTTGCGTTTTTTAAAAGAGTGACAGAGAGAGCAAATTAGTAAAATTAATTTTAAAGGATTTAATTAAAATAAAAATAATACCACATTTTAAGACTTTTTAAGCCGGAACCAATGCCTTGAGGGCCTTTCATCTGTAGAAGTTCAGAAGGGACATAATTTTAGCACTGCCAACAAGGCTTTTACTGCACATTTATAAGTTTGGTCAAATGTGGGGTTAAAGCCAAGTGGATTTGAAACTCAAATAAAAAACAACGACAACAACAACCTTAGAGTGTTTAGTTCTTTTAAGAATAACTTACAACTTTCCCAAAACCGAGCATGAGATGTTCTATCGCCTTCAACTACTCCCCATTCCCACCTACTCTGCAGAAAACCCCGTCTTTACCTGTGTAGGAAAACCAGTTACCAGTTCCATTTTATCTAATGACTTATAAGTCCTAATATCCAGCTGTCAATAAATGGCCATAGGTTCCTAGCTTCATATTAATTCGACGTTTTCTAACAATGTCTGTACCTCTTCGCCCGAATTATTATTGCACAGATTTACAGATTGGAGTTGTGATGGCATTTATTTCTGTGTGCTGGAAACCAATATAATCTAAATCGATCAGAATCATAGTCTGCTCTAGAGAAGTTGCAGTCACTATCCACTCACAACATAAAATCTAC
Source organism: Sarcophaga carnaria (assembly GCA_958299815.1). Classification (NCBI taxonomy): domain Eukaryota; kingdom Metazoa; phylum Arthropoda; class Insecta; order Diptera; family Sarcophagidae; genus Sarcophaga; species Sarcophaga carnaria. The sequence goes on from OY283149.1 coordinate 94,688,009, forward strand.
AGGAAGGAGCGAGATCGACTGCGGTCCTAAATGGTTTTTATACTGCAAATATTTCCTTCTGAAAAGCACTGCAGCTGTATTCTTTTCAATTCTAAAGATCTGTCTTCACTAACGATTAAGTTCGCATTAACTTTCGCATCATCCGGAAGAATGGACAGACCCACCCGAATTAAAAGTTCCTATTGCAGACCCTATTCAAAACATATATTAGCAAACCATGGATAAGGAAATCATAAATTCAATGGTCCGTTCCAAAAACTCTCTCCTTATCAATGTAATGTAATGACTACCCCGGTTCTGCTTCGAGCAACCCGATTTTCTCAATAGTGTGTAACAATACAATGCTTAGGATTTTGCATGTAAGTAAAGTGTAGTCAAGCAGAGAATGACCGTGCCCGATCACATATGTATATAGGTTGGAAAATTTTGAAACCTTAACACCTGACGTGGGTAAATTTCTGTCGATGCTTATGTAGTCTGCTTGTGGAGGTTTGTCTACATGGACTGCACAATGCGGACAATTTCATGAAACCATATGCGATTGACACCTTCAGAATGCCAAAGTTGGTTGGTGTGACCTAACAGTGTGGTGAGTGAAAGTGAAGAGTGAAAAAAGTGAGTGATTAAACCTAATTATCTTCATGTTTGAAAATACTCACATAATTTGGGGATTTTTGCCTAAATCCATTGGATCAGCGCGACAATTATTAGATTATTTCTGTGCTGTCAAGTGAAATACTTTGGATAAGAATTATTAGCTTGTGCTCTTGAATACGATGCAGCCGATTACACTTGTCTTTCATCCAACGATGTTTCCAAGCTATAGCGGATCGCTAAGCTTATTGTTGTGCGGAACCCTACATTTAGTGCGGTCGAAACTTTGAATGTTGTAAAAAACGCTTCTCTGATACTGAGTTGAAGGGCATTTCACAAACGTCTAAATCTGCGTAGAAAGCGGTGCTATACTCGACGTATTACTCCAAATTAAATAGCTGTTACTACTTGACTGGGTCATCCAATGATTTCACAACAATCTTCACATATCTTTTAAATTTATTTCACATATGAAATACTCCGTTTAATAGCAAATGACTGTCAAAGTAATTTTCGCAACTAAACTTTTAAATTTTAAGCACAATCATCTGTACAATCAATACCAATTTTCTTGAGCTCTTTAAAAATATTAGATAGTAAAAGAAAATCTTTGTAAAAATCCTTTTATCCCCTGGCCAAACTAATAAAAAAATTCTGGCAAAGTTAATGCGAAATAAATTCACCCAAAAATAGCGCAAAAAGTACAACAGGATTGTGTCACCCAATATTTTCCAGTCTTTAGCTCTCTATTATCTGAATCTAAAGGCCAGCTTAAATTTAATGAAGGCTTTCTATTATCCCCCATATTAGCAATCATTCCTTTTCCAGAAATTCAATGTCTGGTTTTGGAAAATATTCGAATTAATAATAAGAGAATGTAAAGAATGAAAATTGAAAAATAGGAGCAGCATTTAAGTTTTCATTCTTAAAATCTCATTTCTTATGTAAAATAAAATAAAATAAATAATAAAATTGTCGATATTTTGGCATCCATGTTAGGGAAACGAAGGACGAGTATATAAACGGAATGCAGCCGGATGTCGTGAAGCAATTCGACAGTACCAGTATATTTTTTATAATCAACAGGAAATGCATGTGCTGCATATTTTCATTTCATTTTCGTTTTGGTTTTATTTCTTTCTGTCTGCGTTCAGTCCTTATCTTCTGTCCAATGGTCTTATGATGGTATTTTTGGTAGTAAAAACAAGGATAATGATTTTTTAATAAGAAATCCTTATCAATTAAAAGGAGAAAAAAGAAAACGCAACAGATGACGTTTTATAATGGCGTTTAAAACAGACTTTTCTTAAAATTTTCCAAAAAAAAAAAACCAAAAATAATGTTCTTCCTTTAACAATAGCAGTGAAGGCAAACTACCATCCCACACGCCGTATGGTAATTCCATATCATTTTTTCTTAATTTTAATGGCTTGAATTGGCTTTTATACTCCAGTGTAAGACAGCGGCAAAAAGACCGTGTGCGTAAGGCTTTGGGTGTAAAGAAGCATTCGTTTAAGGTCGACTGCTGGCTGGTAATTTTTTAATTTAAATGTTATCCTTGAAAAACTCTTAACTTTTTCACATTCTTTTAACGTACATTCATGCATGTCTTTATTTTCGTTTAGTTTATATTCTTCGATTGTTTCCTATTTGTAATTTTTTACATCGTTTTCCGCATGTTTTTTCTCCTTTTGAGTCTTCTCCTTTTCTCATTTTGGCCCTGACATTCAATGTTGTTTTCGCCATCTATAAATGTAATGTTAGAGTAAAAATGTAACTATAAAACGACACACTAATTAAAAATATAAACTCAAGAGAGGGTCCTTAGTAAAGTGCTTCCTATTTTTAAGTAGAAATAAAACAAACTGTGTGGGATATCATCGAAATTTTTTGTACGATTTATAGACCTATCGGTGTCACTGTATGTGGAATATAACATCAAATGTCCACCATAATTTCTCTTGGTGGAGTACATCTGAATGTAAAATTTTGAATGACTCTGAACCATAAATCAGGTCGAATATGACCGATGGTATGCGTTATGTCAGTTTTTTGGGTCGTTGTGGTTTGTGGTTTATTCGTCAGGTCAGTATGCGGCGAGGATCTTTCTTTATTTTTCCGAGTATTTTTCTCCTTTATATTTAAATACATCATTTAGGTTTAAGGAGTATTATCCTCTGTTGGTCTTGTTGATTCTGCTCGTAATAAAAATAGTGAACTTGCTTTTCCGTACTTCTCTTCTTTATGTTTTTATTTACATTTCATTTTTAATTCATATTATTCGTGTACACAAAACTTTGTATATTCTCACGCCTGCTTTCGCATCCAGACGTTTTAATCCAGACAAACTCTACTGCAAGTTTCACTTCTTGGTTGGCATGAATGCCGACGCAAATGCATTTAATGCACTGTTGCTCGAATTGCTACTCTTGTTTCCGTTTCCTATTTCTCTAGGCGTACATATATGAATGTAAATGAGTATTTATTTATTTGTATATGAAAACATGAATGAAGTTGTGAGTTGAGTACGAATATGAGCTGCATCGATTATAGTATTTTACTACTGACGCAGTTGTTTTTTTTCATTTTTTGTTTTTCTTTCTATCACATCATATACTTTTTTTGTTTATTTTTTAATTGAAGTAAACTTTTACGCGCTATAGTTTCTATCGTAATGAAAACATAAACTCAGGTCCTACTACCACTCTTCCGACAACAATACATTCATTATTTGCATGAGCACTGCCATCATTGCTGATGTATGAAATAGTCGTATGTGTATGTGTGTATTTATGTGTGTTTAAATTATACTGAATGGAAAAAACCATGATTTATGGAAAAATTACTATTCACGTCTAACTTTTACTGCATCAATGGGTAAGAGGAAAATAAATTTCGATTTATATTGGAAACATCACTATCGATTAAAAATGTAATTCCGTCAATTTTGGATATTCCATTCTACTATAACCATTGATGGAAGTTAATAGAATACAAGAATAGAATTGGCACTACTAAAGGAAATTTGTTGGATGAAATCTAACAAATATTCAGCTACGACAGAATGACTTTTGAAATTTTCTGCCTGCAGACAAACATCTGTCAGATGGCTCTTGTCGAAATTTGAACAGGCTGCCATTTTGCTTGTGTTTGACAGACGTTGAGAACATATTATCACGTGTTATGATCTAAAATAAAAGTGATAACAAATACGAATTTTTCCCTCATATAAATTTCAGGCTATACCCGAAGCACAATTAATCTTAACCCTACGAACTTATTTATAAAACTATATAGGTAGGGTGTATAGCTGCCATATTAAAAACAATTTTTATGTTTTGGTCGACGACACTTAACTTTTTTTTGTGGTAAAGCTATTATTCTATCCGTGTAGAACTTCTGGGTTATCAAAGCGAAAAACTGATCCAACTGCATCCACAGATCCAAGATGTGTTCTATCTGTTGCATATTTCTGCAGTTTTAATTGAATTGCTGGCTTAAGTATATTTGACATTTGACAGTAGAAATTAGAATCAAACGTGTAATTTCATAATAAAGTAATCTGTTCCAATCATAGCGTAAACATAGAATACGTTGCCCCAGTGTATTAATATCTGACTGTGCTGTCTCTTCTAACATTCAAGATATTCGAAGGGCGTAAGCGATGGAAGTCTGCTTAATGGGCAGTTTCACTACGTCTAGTATTCTCTACGAGGCAGTTTTTGTGGTATAATTTCCTCAAATCAAATGTACCCTTAAAACACTGGAATAAATCAAATTTTCGTGCATTGATTATCATGTACTGATAACCAGAACACTTGCCGCTGCCTATTGTCCATTTTAAGAAGCCACCATTAGAATTTTGAATTTACTACGAATTATTTTTCCCTAACTCTCTACAGGAATGCCTGACATTGTCCACGTTGTATTCTGGACCCAGTGGATTGTTGTTGTACTATTCACATTTCACTGTGTTTCATCCCTCACAGTCCCTGTAATTGCGACAGCAAACAGAGAATCCTTGAACAAAAAATCTTGTGTTGCTCATTTGCAGTCAGATTCACTCTCTCTTCTAATTGTTCAATTTCAATTTGTTTTCATTTGTCGTTTTTTAACTTCTTTTCTTTTTTCCAACTATTCCGAGTTTCTCCTCCAATATATTTAAATTTCATTCCCCATTTCTATTTCTCTATTTGTGATAGTATTTTCATAATTATTACAGTCAACTCAATTTGACTCTCTTCACTTCTCATTCATTATTTCTCTTCTTTTTCTATTTTTTTAATATTTTCATTATTTTTATATTTTTATTATTTTTTTGTTCTTTTTTTATTTGTTCATGATTTCTTTTTCCACACGGCATTTGTTGTTTTTGTCACTTTGTCTTCATTATTTGCATTAGTCGTCGGTTGCTGACAGTTAACAACCTTTAATTGTCAACAACAATTCAGCAAGAATTTTATTGTTGTTCGAGCCACAAGTACAAAATGGCTTAAAAGGAAGGGAAATTACATAACTTGTATGTAAAAAAAAGAATTTTTTGTGTCGGAAAATTACTATTTTTTCTAACAGAATAGTTTGTACTTCTTGACAGTTTTTTTTTTCTCTTCGAAAAAGAAGAAGCACGAAGAGAGTAAGTAAAAGCGTGCGAGACTTGATTGAATCGTTTGAAATAATTTTTAATTATAAAGGATTTATTTGATTATAAGGACTTATAACTTTTATTCCAAGCCACCTACTCTGAAATAGGAACTTGAATTAATAAAGAAGCGTGAAGCTTTGTTTATTATATATACCGCGATTGGAGCCGCAATAATTGTCCCTCTTACCCTTACACTAAAGGGTTAAGTTATTTGTTAAGGCTTTATATGAGTTGGTCGGTGGGAAAAGGGTGTTGTAGTAAGTTCTGTGTTTGTTTTTAGCAATATGAGTCGCTTTACATAGGACTGCAGTATTGTAATTAATAAAGCATTGGATAATCGAGCATTCTAACTGCCGGGATCAATTAAACAGAATACACCAACTGGTGGATTTATACCAACGGCTTGGCAAGGCTGTCAGTTGTTAAATATCCTTCATTTATTTAACGGGTACTTAAGACCGATATGGATAATGAAATTAAGAACAAAATACATCAAAGTTGTGATAATAGAATGTCTAATTTAATTTAATAGTCATAATGGCTTTATAAATCGAATATAGGGAATAGATAGCGAAAAGATAGTAATTATAAAAATTGTGTAATAAAATAAAAAACTCCTGTATTTTGTGAAACTAAAATAAAATAATAATATTTCTTCAGCGACTTCCTCTTAGCAGATTTTTGTCAAAAACTCTGAGAGTAAAAAAAAATTGCCATGAAAAGTTTCTGAAAAATCTGTCGTTCGGAGTCGACTTTAAACTGTAGGTCCCGCCACTCATATATAAAATTAACACACACAACATGAGTGATGTGAGAAGCTAGACCGTAGGCTGACTGAAGGGTTGTAATGGCCAATTATGTTATGTTAAGACCGAGTCACACTTCATATATTAAACTTTGACATTTCAAAAAGGTAATGAAACCGGATCGTCCATGTTTCGAAGTGTTTTAAGCGTTTTTGTCTTTAAATTTAAATAAAACAAAGTATGTGTGAGATATCATCGAAATTTGTTATTCGTTTGAGTGGAATACTCATATGTCCTAATCAAGATTAAAACCTACCTTCTATCTACAAGACTACGGCCACTATCAGATAGTACAGTTCTAACACTTAATGTTAATTGGTCCAGACTCTTCATTGGACCTTTTATTATCAACACTAAATTAAAAGTAAAACTTCAAAAGTAGAATCCAAATTATATTTTTTATATCCTCTCAATTTTATTTAAATAAAATTATTTCTGCAAAAAAATTTTCGTTATCAATCTCTGGTTGTTAATGTCTATATTTCCTATCCTTTAACATTTTGCTTAATTCGATTCTTTTCAAATTTATACACTTTGTTTTTTCATTTTACGATTTTCTAACGCTTCCTTTATTAATTTCGTTGGTGTTGTTTAAATTTTTATTTGTTTGTTTCACTGCCTTTAGTCCTTTGAGAATAAACTTTTGTTAAGTTTTTTTTTAGAAAAATTTCATTATTTTGCAATCTCGAAGGTCCAATTAAAAAACATAAAAGCGAACTTTTAATTTCATTCCCTTTTCCATTTAATGGTAATGGGATGGACGTTAATGGCAGAGGATATGTTACAAAGAATTTTTCGGTATCTATTTTTTTGTTTTTGTAAAAACACTAATAAAACTCTTGAGTGTAATTAAACAAATAAAGTTTCCTTTGCTTTTACGTTAACAAATCCTTTAGTTTTTGCTCTTTTTCCTAAAATAAATAGTATCTCCTTTTTCTTTTCACTGCATTGCACTTCAATGCAATTGCAAGTGGAAGTTTTTAATTTAAAATTGTAGAATTTGAATTTTCAATATCAAAAGCTATAGGCGGAATTATGAGGAATTGTTTCTATTACTGACAACTTCGCCTACCAAAAACTGAAGTCGATTACGCTAATGCATACGGGTTACAGCTACGCGTATGGACTTATTATCATTTTAAAGAGAGAATGATTACTGCAAAGAAAGTCGTATGAAAATATTGGGTTTCCACCAACGACTTCCAAAGGCGTCACCTTGACACTTGACGAATGGGTACGTAAACGAACAAAATTTTCCAATTTGCGACAGTCGAAACCCACATGAGATCCAAGTGGATCCAATGCATGGAAAAATTACCTGTGTGTTGTGGATTTTGGGCTAGTGAGGCTATCGTTCAATATTTCGTTGAGAACAACGTAGTTCATACTGTCACCATCAACGGCGTGCACTATAGATTCATGATTACCCATTTCTTTTGGCTTAAATTCTATGATGGACATCAACTGTATATGGGGGGCGCTTCGTGTCACACAGTTTATGCCTCTTTGGACATTCTGAACGAGTGATGTCGACGCATGGTCTGCTCAAAACCATCAATCAAATTCAATCTGGCTTATGCGTCCGACCCACAAAAAAATTGGACATTTCGGATATCCTGCACCCAAAGAATCCGTCACGGATATGTGAATGATGTCATATCTATCACACATAATGACATCAGTAGATCTTTTAAAGGAATAAGGAATGTCGATGATATCTCCCACTTAATTTGTTTCGTTTAAAGCAGGAATGAAAAACCCTATGTGTCAACTCCATACTTTGGTAGTCAATGCCTGTCTAGTTGCTGGTTTACTGGTTTTTGATGTTGTAAGACTTTGGCATTGTTCTAAGACCACGCCGAACCATGAAACGATGGAAATTTGCAACGAATGAGACAATACGACAATATCTGAGAGAGCTCAAGGTTAAACAAAAGATTGCTAGAGGATCGGTGAGCAATATCTGAATTATATCTTCGAAAGGAATGCAATACATACATACTAACCCATTCAGTTCACTTTCTTTCGCTACTCACTGTATTTTGTTAAGTATTTTGGCTTTAATATAATGATACATCATTGCTATAATGTTGCATTTTATCAACTACATTTGCGGAGTTTTACTATTCATAAATACTCTTTTTTATTATGTTGATGCACTTTCAATTGTATGCCACACACAAGTATATATGTACATAGTCATACTCATATCTATTGTTGCCGCAATGGCAGCAACAATAGCAAAAATGTTAAGTTGTATGTCAAACTGCTTGTTATTCTTATATCACTTGTAGCAGTGTTAGTAGTAGTATATTTGCTGTATTTTTTTGCTTTTATCAAGTATCATTGACAAGAGTCTATGATATACTCATACAGAGTGAATAGAGTTTGTATCCGCATGATTTAGTTTTTATCTTCATCACAAATTGTTAGAAGAAGCACGATTATATATTAGAAAGAAAATTCAAAAATCCTTGAAACGTTTTTCTTTTCTTCTTCTACTGCTACTCGGTAATTCTGCTTTTCTATATTCACTGATGAACTTAACCCGCATTAATCGCAATTGCTTTAATATTGCGTTGTTACTTGCGTCTAGTTTTGAAAGCCACAAATATTTGTGTTCCTTTGGTCCCCATTTATTGGTATTTCGAAAGCGAAAGAAAACTTCAATGAAATACAATTTACGAGTGTAATTTTGACAGAAATTGTTTTCGCATTAACTTTGATTTGGCATAGGAGTTGTGTTAGCTCAAGTTGAATACCTTTTTCAAAATTTGGGAACTTCAAGGTTAAAAATTTTGGGACTTCAAGGCAAATATAGCCCGTACTTGAGAATAGACACACTAAGTAAGTCTTGGTTGGTGATGCCTGTGCCTTCTTTTTATTTACTTATATTATTTGTTGTTATTAGTATTCTGGATGCTGTTCTTATTATTATTGTTGTTGTTTTTATAAGATAAAGCATTCAACCATAAAATTTGTTTTCATCATTTCATTGTTTGCTGCTGGTAATATGTATCTGAACTGAATTTGTGCAAATCCTTCTGATTTTGCATGTATGTATCGCATAATACTCGTATAATGGTAAAGACAACAATTGAGCCTGGATATAAACCAAATCATTAAGTGTTCAAATGTGTGCGTGTAGATTGTATGCGAGCCATATTACTTGTAAAATATCCTTAAGGGGTCATGTTCGTGTATAATACTGTTATTGTCGTTTTTTCTTTTTGTAGACTTTTAAGGTAAGTTTTTATGTAAGTACATGTGTATTTAATTTTGTCTGTTTGTTATTTAATTTAGCGAAATACAATTTTATATTTGTGTTACACCAACAAAGCCTTATCACTTTTCTTTGAATTATATGGTGGCTCTGAAAAGAACCGATTGGTCACGATACTTTACATTGGCTGTTATGTTCTTCTGTTGCTATTTTGCACCTGAGGAAAAGACATGTAAAATTTATTAAAATGTTTACAAAATTTTGTTCATCTTACATTTTAAATCAGCAGAGGATTACAACTGTCGGTGTGCTGTTACAATTTAAGTTACTTCGAGTTGAATGCAGCTCACTCAGCAACTTACGGTTTGATGGACCCATGATAGCAACTATTACGGCAACGACAGGAAATCTTGCCGAGTGCAGTTTTGATATTAATGTGTACACAAATTTCTTCTTACATTTTGCAGTCAATGTCATAGAATACAGGCTGTTTTTCTCAACCTTCTAGCCATAACTGCCCTGACATTGTTAGCCGGATTTCAAACGACAGCAGAAGGATAATCATATTCGCATGAGGACTCTACCTTCATTCCGTCGAATGCAAACTCATATATTTTGTAGTTCAACGACATGTCTGTCGTGCGTGTGCTGTATGAATTCTATTGATGTTGATAGGATCCCCCTTCATGCATATCGCCTTAGAATCAGGTTGAGGAAAGCCTTTCTTTTAAAAATGATCGTATGCTTTCAGGCCAGATGCATGCAAACAAATGGCATTGCAGATATCACTCCAGTTCCAATACACATTTCTGGGAAACATAATATTCTTATTAAGCTCATCTGTAAAAATGTTCAACATTTTTTCGTTGACAAGATTGGCTAGAGCGAGTTGGCATTTTTCGGCTGCAATTGTTCATTTTGTCTTGGTATTATTATTGGTGGTAAAGCTATCACTTATGGGCTCAACAATATATCCATTGCGCAGAAGGAATATATATTTATGCTGTTCAGAAGATATATACGTATATACATATGGAATCTATAACGAAAATCTAAACACGAACTTACTCTGCATGCTACTGAAAGGGCAGCTTAAGAGGCATTCGAATTGCTTCCTTTATTATTGATTCTTCCAAATATCAAAACCTGTTTCATTTGCTGCATGCACCATACAAATTAATGTGTATTCTGCCAATAGTTTATGTTTAATTTATATTTTTTAAATCGTAATTTATATGTCAGTAAATTATACATACTTTGCCAATCCTGCTGATCTTATACTATTGGCACAGCACTATTGGCTTCGGAACAAAATGATACCCGTCGGTAATTATATTTGATCGGGTAAAATGGTTGTCTGAGAATTGGGTGTAAAAATCATTTGAGATATATTATAACACTTTTGTCTTCTGTTTTCTATCATCCTTCAACACACAAAAAAAGAAGGTCCAAATAAAAAGAAATTGCATTCTTTTGACTTAACTTAAAACGCAATTAGAAAATGCGAAAATTTGATAATCATAAAATAAAATACAACAACAAACTCTTGACAGGTCGAATATTCTCACATCTGGCTTGTTAAGGCCACCTTCTAAAATAAAGCCACCTTGCCGTAGTGCTTTAGAGAGACATATTGCGACCCCATGTGGAAACTTACAGGTGTCTTTCAAGTAAAAGCCTGTCATCAAAAGATGTGCTCAATACTACTTGGATAGGAGGCACAAGAGACAGGACATAGCCGCCATTTAAACACTTGACTCATGTGAGGTTAAATCAAAGACAGTATGAGTCTGTTTGAGAAGCTGAATAGACTAGGTAAGGAAAATAAAATTATACTCTGTTGGATCCCAGGCAGACTAGCTTGCTATTAAGGAAGTTTCCACGCCGCTAATGAGACTAGAACTCTACTGTGGAGTGGCGGTAGATGTTTGCAAAGGTATGCACAAATCCCACCTTAATTTGCAACTTAAAACGCATAGTTTCGTCTCAGGTTTCGAAGAGTCAACGTCAATACAACTTTCCACTTTGCTGGACCCCAGGTCATGTGGGAATTCTCGGCAGCGAGAAATCAGACCCACCCCGCTAATGAGACTAGAATTATACTGTGGAGTGGCAGAAGCTGTTTAAAAAGGTATGTACAAACCTCACTTAAATTTGAAGCTTAAAACGCATAGCTTACTGGCGTTCTATTAGATACCGCCTCAGGTTTCGAAGAGCCAGACGACTTCAATACACATAGACACATAATTGGTCAATTCAGCACTGCAGTCAGTATGATGAGCAAGCTTTTCACACGACTTTGTGTTGTGTGTGTTAATTTTATATATGAGTGGCGGGACCTACAGTTTAAAGTCGACTCCGAACGACTTTTCATGGCAATTTTTATTTATTCTCAGAGTTTTTGCAAGAAGTCTGGTGAGAGGAAGTCGCCGAAGAAATATTTTTTCATATTTCGTTTTGTTGGAAATGTCTGACCTGCAGTTTGGCCGTGTTCTCACGTCTAAAAAGTCAACACACTACCTACTAAACAAAGGCACAAACCTCACTCCATTTAAAGCTCAAAACGCATAGCTTACTGGTGTTCTATTAGGTATCGGTATGATAGCTATCCTTCGCCTCAGGTTTCGAAGAGCCAGACAACGTCAATACAACTTTCAGTGAAGACGTTATGAGTTACTCTCTGTCTCTGGTTATGATCGCTACTATCCTTACAATTTACTCAAGCCGGGTAGTTTGATGTCTCTTTTGCAAAGTCATCAACAAACCGCAGTCTGCAGTTAAAAACAATTGTTCAGTTCGGTTTTGATTTAAACAGAAAAAAGAAATGAATTTGAGATGAGAACTACATAGCGGATTGTGAATATCACATGCTAAATGAGTAAATAATTCTTACGGTATTCATATGGAATTTAAACGTTAAACTGTCCCTAACTTAGACGAGCGAATTAGCTTAAAAAATTTCATTCACTTGCATTAACCAATCGTTTTAACAAATATCCCCCACTAGCCTGAGGACAGCCATAAATTATTGGCAGTCGCCTTTAATTTACTTAGGATTTAAAAAAAGAAAAAAACTACCCGGCATTTAAATACACGCTTAGTGTAAAACATTAGGAAAACTCTTTGCTGTTAAACTAAGGCAACAACATTCAATGGAATATCGTTTGAGAGGATTATTTTTAGAAACTGCAGCCGGCTAGAAGTATTATTACAGTACAGACATGTGACATGACTTTGAATTATTTGGCCGGCCAATAGTGCAAACAATTATGGCAGAATGCTTTTAAACACATATTGGTGGCAAACGGAATACGATGTTAAATGCTTCCGTAAGCATAATGGTTCAATGCGAGCGGGTCAGTGAGCGTATGTGTAGTTTAAAAATTAATGCACAACACATGAGAAGGCTTTTTAAGTTTTTTTTTTCATTATTATTGCAACAATATGTGGCAATTTGGTTGTATAATATTTTATAATGACTTTCCTTTTCTCAGTGATTTTTTGTGGCAAAAGAAAAACCCTAAATCGAGTTGAATGACTGAGTGTGTGTTGTGTTTTAAGTGACGGTCTTTTTATTGTTTCTGAATTTGTTGGTATTTTTTTCCTTCATCCTTCTTGTACAACAAAACCACACACAAATTAAAATTAATGCAACAGAATCGTCGAAAAATAAAAGAAAAACAATCAGAAAAAACAGAAATTGGTTGCAATCATAACATAAGATCTGCTTGCTTAGCTTACAGTGGCGGTCAGCATGAGTCACAAGAAGAAAAGTGGTTGGACGGCTGTGTGGCTGGCTGCCAAGTACACTAAGTCAAAGTGATAGGTGGCATAGGGTGAACAAAATTATTGTAATTCCAACAGAGATTTTTTTCTTTCTCAGTTTTGGTTTCTGCGCTTGAAATTTGATGGATGGCTTTAAGGCGACATACAAAATCCCGCCAACCTTACGTACCACATACATACATGAATGCAATCAAGCATTATATGTAAGTTCCAATATTTTATAACCGACACAGTTTTTTTTACCATATTTTTGTTTTAGTTTTTTTGAAAACAAAACACAAAAAACAGAATTTTTTCCATTCAATCGTCATGATGGAACGGTTAACATGTAGTCGAATTTACTAACTACAGTTAATGCTCGTAATCCAAAGCTCATATTATGGTATGTTTTTGAGAGGACAATGACTTCCCTCTTCATATTGATTGTATTATACGTACGTTTGGTTTGCCCGTTGTTATGTAATTTATTTTGAAGATTATTTATTTTCGTTTTGTTTAAAACTGACAGTTTGTTTTGTATTTTTAATGAATTTAACAACAGAAATGTAACAGAAAATCAGTGCAAAAACAAAAAATAAAAAAGCAATAAAAACCTCATTAAATTATAAAAAATTCCATTTAAACTGTCATCACAAACTAAAAAATATTCAGTCACTGCAGTATACACATGTCCGAAATGATTTGCGACGCTCTATAAAAGCAAGTCAAGAGCATTAATCCTAAAAAATAATGTCATTGCAAAACAGAAAAATATTTTGTGATACGTTGCCGCAAATAAAAGGGAATCTCAATTCACGTTTTCATATATATCTTCAACAAAAAGGGATAAGAAAAGGAGATATTACTGTCACCTATCGATGTCGTAGTATAGTAGATAGTGTGTTGGTCAGGTCAGACATCTCCAGCAAAACGAAATATGAAAAGAAATATTTCTTCGACGCCTTCCTCTTGGCAGAGTTCTGGGAAAAACAGTGAGAGTAAATAAAAGTCTCTCAAAAACATGTCGCTCGGAGTCTACTTTAAACTGCTAGTTCCGAGTTCCTAAGTTCCTTAAGAACGTATTTTAAAAAATAGCGAGACATTCAATATTTTACATACATAATTGGTTATTACAACCCATACCATAATTGGTTATTAAACTTACAGTTTAAACCTCATGAAATGCACTGATACCTCATTATGAACTGAGAATCTGTACAACGTTATTACTGTGACCAGTTTATATTGTAATAATATTGATTGTGTATGTGCTTCCTTTTGTTAGTTTATTTTATCAAATTATAAAAAAATTAAATAATAATTGCAATCATAATAATATTCATTCATACTTTTTTTGTATTATATTACATTGGGGGTCTAAACGCTGCAATATTAAAAATTTTGTTAGTTGAGTTTCGTTTAGTTTTTGGCAATAATTTTTCCATTAAATTAGCTGCAAACAATAATGAGAGTTAATCAATAGTTTAAAAGTCATTATGTTATATACAGGCAGCAGCATATGGTGTTGAATAGTCAATAAGAAAAACAATGAGCCAAGGGAGATGATGCAAATGTTACTACAACAGACATCAATAGACATCAATTAACAATAATCATATGAAAATTTAAACCAAACCTTAAAATGATAACGATGTACGTTATATTACTCATCATCATAATTATAACGGCAATGATGATTTCAATAATAATTATAATCAATTGCCGTTATGATGATGGTAATAATAATGACAGTGATGCTGCACTATAAATGCGGTAGCCATGTTGTTTGTAAAACCAAGTATTTTTGCTACCATCACATTATGTGGCCAGTAGTGGCTGACAAACATAAAGCAGTTGCCATATTCAAATAAATTTAAATGATATTTACTCTCCGGCCAATAAATGGAATTTAATTTTAAATTTGAAACCAATTTTACAAAAAAAAGGAAAAAGAAATTATAAAATGAAACATATTTTGTTAAAGTAAATAGATACACGATGTAAGTGTGTCCGTATTTGTTTGTTTTTGTTATAAAATATGTACATTAATACGTGGATATAAAATAACTTTAATTAGTGGTTTAATTCTGATAATTGATAATTCAGTATCATATACATATATGTACATACATACATACATAGTTGGTCATTATAAACTGATTCCTCTCACCCCCCATGTTATGTGTCTTAATTTTATCCAAAGTCGACAACGAACAACAGATTTTAGAGAAACTTTTCATGGCAATTTTATTTAGCCTCAGAGTTTTTGTCAGAAATCAGCTGAGATGAATTCTCCGAAGATATATTTTTCGTATTTCATTTTGTTGGAGGTATCTGACCCGAGATTTGAACCGTGGCCTCACGTTTAATAAGCCAACACACTACCTACTAGACTTCTACAACTAGACTATATATTCCTTAAATCAACATTTAAATGCTGTTTGCCTGTCCTCAACCATTCTGATGCTTTTATTTTTTCGGATTTAATGTGAATCATCTTTGGCTCGGAAGATACATACTTCTAAGAATGGTAATGAAAAAATATTCCAACTATTTTCCAAGAGTGAGTATCCTTTAAATTTAAATAATTTTTATTAACTGGTTACTTTGATTGGTTTGATTTATTGGTTAACAAAAACAATTCATGCGAATTAATGGCTTCAATTTAACCACGTCCCTAACACTGAATTATAAACACGCTCGACTAAACATATTCGTGGTGGCTACTTTGCCTGGATGATTCTGATGTGTAGTCCTATATTTTACCAACATAAATAAATAGAATTCAAATGGAATTGTTTTTAAATTTTCCAGAGGAATAAGGCAGCGTGAGTGGCAAAGTTATTTGGCAATTTATTTTAAATTTAATTGAGATTTCATTGTTGTTATTATTGTTGTTTTAGTGTTGTTTTACAATTCATTTGAATGTTTTATTTGGCATTCTTTACTGATCCCACAATTGGGTGTGAATTGCATGTTTATTGTTCGATGCGATTTAAAAGCGAGATTTTAGTTTTTTTGTTGATCGTTTTTTAATTTCAAATATTTTTTGTTTCTTTGTTTATTTTAATCCTATGAACCCTATAACAACAACAACAACGTGATTTCTAATTGTATTTAGTAGGGACCATATAATATTTTTTTGGACAACTTCACATATTCAAATACTGCTCCTCACCCTTTATATTTATTGGATTTAAATTTTTAGAAACTTTTTCAACTAGTTTCAGTGGCTAGCTGAGTGGGTATTTTGAGCGAAAATATTTATTTTTGCAACGAACACAGAAGATTAGGAGAGCGAGAGCACGAGTGTTAATTGCATTTCAGATTAGAATGTAAATACGAATAATTGCTTTAAGGTTTTATTTATTTTAGTCGAAATTGAATATGAATTTAAAATAATTTTTTCATTTGCATCATAGGCGTGACTCTATAGTAGAACGTATTGGTTTAAACCTTAAATTAGAGTGTGGAAGTAATTGGTACGAAATTAAGTCATTACCGGTACCGGATGAACAAGGAAAATTAAAAAAACAATGAAGCTTGTCAAAGCCAATACCAACAGGAATACATGTTACCATGTAAGTTTAAGTTGAATACATTGCGACTTAATAGAACAAAATCCAATTACGTTACTCTATGAACGATAGGCTCTCATTTAGTTCCAGAAATAATACCACTATAATGACCGTTAAATACGGGATACATATCGACGCCTCCGTTCTATAACATTCTAAGTTGAAAAAGTGTGTTTTGAGTTATGAGCTCTCTAAGTTTTCACGCGAGTACACTTAGAACGTTATAGAATGGAGGCGTCGATATGTACATACATACCTAATTGGTCATTACAACCCTAAACTTTTCATGGCAATTTTATTTACCCTCAGAGCTTTTGCCAAAGATCTGCTGAGAGGCAGTCGTCGAAGAAATATTTAGTTTTCATAATTCGTTTTGGTGGAGATGTCTGACCAACACACAACCTACTAGACTACGGCGACTTCAAAGGTAATTTGATAGAAAAACCCGCACCGAATCTGTTTAGAGTATCAACGAATCCAGTAAGTTACTAAGCCGCAGAGCAGAGAACTTCAATTATTTACGTTTCTATCACAAGTTTTTATTATTTATTCGGTTCTTTCTTTTTTTTTGCAGTTTAATTCAGCATTACATCGATTAAGAACTCGACGGAGTTAATAATACTATCTGAGGAGAGTTGGTACTCGGTGAATAGACAGCTGAAGAAGTACCGAAAATTGTCGAAGCATTTACGGTAAATTAGCCCGAGGAAGAAAGGTGGACACAAAGTAATATCCCATGATAGTTTCACGGAGTATGGTGATTGATAACTGATATACCTAATAGAAGGCTTTCACCTTTAACTTAAAAAAGGCTAAGCAAGGCTGTGTGCTAGCACTAGTTATCTATATCACATTCGTTCCAAGGAGCAGAGAGACATATGGTATTTGCAAAGACCTCGATTTTTTTTCTTAGATTAATTCAATTATAATTCGGTTTTATGGGAATTCAAATAGCACTGTACTAAAGACTATATATTATCAAAACAATGGAGAACTCTGTAGAGATTATTGTTTTCCCGAAATCTTTTTGTTTTGTAATCCAGAAACAAGTCTTAATAAACCGATGTCTACAATCTGACAATTATAAGAATATCGTATCAAGATATTTGGTGATGTCCTGAACACTAATCAGTAGAAATTCAAATCTGAAAGAGAGAGTGGAATTCAAATGGCCAACAATTGCAAAAAAAAGCTGTGGAATGGATTCCGATGGGATTCGACACAAAAATAGAGCAATGTACTCGTGTGGGTAGAAACTGAATCGAGTGGAATCGAGGAAAGTTAGGAAAATTGTCCTACATCAAAGAAGAATGCGGATGGATTAGTTACGATCTTATCCATCTGAATAAGCGAGGCATATCGGGTACAGACATGTTTTACAATAAGTTTGAAAGTTTTAGCAGATAGTGGAGTCTCCTGAATAATGAATGTTGCCATAATGATTAAGATAAGGAAAAGGGAGATACGGTGGCCTCTTTCCCTTGCCCCTGTTCTATACTGTAGCATATCTTAATTGTCTACTGACTGTGATTACACTGCTTTCATTATGAGTTACAACTAGATGAGTTTTATTTCTGAACGAAAGTGTTCTGACATCCTTGTTAACCATATTCTACTACTAAAATCCGATTGTAAGGGATTCTGCCAGTCTGGTAACCAATTACATACAAATTTTTTGTTTAACAAAATTGTAAATAACGGGCGCCATTAAAAGCAATTATCTGAGTGTGTATTTCAATTTAATTGCTCCATTGAATGCGTTCATATGGGCAGTAAATACAACAACATGAAGATAAATCAACAACCAATATTATCAACTAAAATATTGCCTAAACGGCAACATTATTTATGCCAAGCAACAGGCAAAAATATTTGGGTTAATTGGATTAAAACTGTTGCCATGATTTATTGAGAACAACGTCATTCAGAACGAAAATAATAACAGTAAAGAGATGTATTGAGAAAAAGGAACAACAGCAAGTAAACAATAAATCGCCAAAAGCTTAAAAATTTCAAAAACGAAAGAGATTCAGAGAAAGAAAAAAAAGAAAAAACACTCACCAGTTGATTAACCCGCATCGTGAATGCTTGAAGTTGATATTGTTGGTTTGCGCCAATCTTTACGCTTCCAAAAACTGCGCGCTTTCGATTCTTTGGGTTGGGCATTTAGAACAACGGGACCGGGATCGTCGGCGGCTCTTAATTTGGCACAACTCAAAATACGGCAACCGCAAGTAGCTCGCGTAAAAAAGCCCGACGAATTATGCCAGTCGCCATTAATGTGCTGCGATTGCTGATGTTGTTGATGTGGATGTTGCTGTTGTTGATGGAGATGGTGGGGATGATGATGGTGTAGGTGTGAGTGATGATGCTGACGGTGTTGATGTTGCACATGCAATTGCTGTTGTTGGTGTTGTTGTTGCTGTTTTGTATTCTGGTGTATTTGAGGTAAGTGTTTAATAGTGCACGATGACGTTGTTGCTAACGCTGGTACCGCTACGGATAATGAGGCTGCAGATGCAGATGTTGCTGTTGCATTTGCATTATTACTGTTGGCTCTTTGAAATGAACGACAACATTGCGTGTCATAAGCAGAGGCACTTTGTTGACTTTTTGCAGCTGCATTGCTGCCAGCTGCTGCAGTTGTTGTTCTTGACAGGTTATTTGAACGTAAACTCATGAGGGCTTTGGTCTTGTGCAGACGTAGTGTACCAATGTAACTAACACCACTGGAACCACTGAAACCACTATCGAAATCAGCCACTAAACAAGAGGATTGCAGAAGACCAGCACTTACCGTTGCCGCATTGGGTATGGGACAGATAAAGTCATCTGCTGGTCCTCCCATGAGAGCCGTATCACATATGTTGTCGGCGGACGAAGAAGTCATCCGAAAAGGCTGACCCGAAGCCGTGGTAACACTAACCACGGGCACTGGTGACTCTTTGTCCGTGTGACTAATATTGGGTGGACTTTCTGGCATAAGCAAGGCCTCTACGGACAAATTAAGCTGGGCTAATATCTTATGATGTCTATTTTGAACTCTTCTCAGTTCCTCCTCTACCAGAGTTCGGGTCAGTAAGCCAGCCGAATGGGAAGTGGCCCTCAGCTGATGGGGACTGGTTATGTAATTGGAGGACGATGATGTAGATGAAGTGGAAATTTCTTCGTAGTAATTTTCTGGTGTGGAAATATTACTACAGTTCGCTGAGGCCATCGCGCCAGCTTCATTATGGCTTTGTTGTTGGGTAAGTCTTATTTGATACGATTGCCGGGTAGTTGGTAATTTGTTCTTTTTACTTTTCAAGAGGGTGGCGGGGGAATGAGACCTTCCTCTTCAGTTTTTTCCTCCATAAGATCGGCCTGCGGAATGTTGGTATGTCTCATGACGGCACCCGGTTCATAGTACGCATATGAATAGTCGTGTTGTTGTTGCTGTTGCTGCAGTTGCAACAGTTGTAAAGAGGTTGTCTCTGTCCATTGGCCATGCTGATCTTCAATACTGTGATGATGTTGATGCTGCTGATATAAGCGTCCCAAAGTCTTGATTTGTCTTAACAGACCACCGCCACCCTTAAGAGAGACATGGGGTTCTGGGTCCACACACACTTCAATGGCATCTAAATCAGCTTCGTTTTGTTGTTTCTGGTATAAAAGATGGTGATGTTGGAGTTGTTGCTGTTGTTGAAATTGATGCTGTTGTTGCTGATGCCGCTGTGCTTGTCTGTTTATCTTACAAAAGGTTTTGACATTCGTATTGTTCACGATTGTGTTGGTGGGACTTATGGTAGAAGGTAAAGTCGGGGTGACCTCTACTGTCATCGTATTCTTTTGAAATGAAGCCGTTTGAGGCTGTGGCTGTTGTTGCACAACACTGCCAACATCATCCGAATAATCATTTGTTGTCGATAACGATGGTTGTTGCATATTAGCTGTTGTTGTTGCTGCTGCCGTTGTATTTCGATATTGAGGTGCTGTCGTACATGGTGTTGATGTTACATTGTGTTGTACATGTTGCTGTTGTTCTTGTCTCAATAAATGACTTTCCTCGTTGTGCTGCTGTTGCTGCAGCTCTGATTTCTGTGCCCCAACATTTGTGGTTTGTCCACGTGCTAACAGATGACATTGATTTTGTGGTTGCTGTTGTGTCGTGTAGTAATTACGATTCGTTATAATCGCCAGTGTTTGTTGTTTCTGTTGTAGCAATTGTGTGTGTTGCTGCTGTTGTTGGTCTTGCATTTTTACTTGGCAACTCGGTGTATAAAGACGTCAAATTTAATACGTGCTCTTTCCTCAAGAATATAAATTAAATATTTGGTAAAAAAGGCACTCTTAATTTTGTTAGTAGCCTTACAATATTGAGAATAAAATACGGGTAATTCATTGAAATAAAAGTATGCCTGGAAAAGTTCGTCGTAGCCTAAATAAAAAGAAATTAATTTGTGGTCAATGCAAATTGCAAGTATTAGATGATGATGACGCAATTCAATGTGATGCTTGTGAGAAAACTCTACACTCATTCTGCACGAAGCTTGACAAAAAACAATATGATAAACTTCTTAAAAACAACTCTCTTATTTACAATTGTCATTTGTGTGACGATAGTAATAACAACAGCAGTGAGAGTTCTTCTGTCAACATGGATTTGCTAGAGATCAAAACAAAATTAAAACAGCTGGATCAGCTGGATGAATTAATTAAAACAATGCAATTTATGTCGTCTCAATATGACAGCATATTAAAAGGTGTTGCTACCAATAAAAAAACCATTAGTAATTTGCAAAAGGAAAATAACTTACTAAGACAAGAAATAAGACATATAAATTCGTCCGTAAAGTACTTAAAAGATGAGAAAGTTAAAAATGATTGCATAATTAATGGTGTTGTTATTGGTAAAGAGATAAATGCCATCAACGCTGTTCTGGATATAGCACACAAGATTGGTGCTGACATAAAAGCCGATAATATTAGTGAAGCTTACGTTTTATCCAATAAAAGCAAAAAGGAGGAGAATGGTAGAAGAGCTGTCGTAGTAAAGTTTATATCCAAAATACATAAAGATAAATTTATGGCAGAAAAGCGGAAGCTTAAACAAAACAATGATTTGAAACATGTATTTATAAATGACTTTTTAAGTAGTGAAACCATGAAGCTCTATAGTTATGCTAAATCTGTAAAAAAGCTTGGTTACAAATACGTTTTTTCAAGAGGAAGTAAAATATTTGTCAGAAAAAATGAAGACTCTGCAATTATTACCATAAGGTCTATGGATGATGTGGACAAACTACTGATGAAGGCTTCTAATAATGAATCTGGGAAAAGTACGAGTGATCACGTCAGTATGAATAATTATGATTGGGAGATAGAACAAGTAGATGTAGCTGATTAACACACATATATATATACATATACATATACACATATTTTACTATATATATATTTTTTTTTTTTTTTGTTTTCTTCTTTTGTTGTACATATATCATATATAGTATAGATTTATTTGCTTTATCTCTTCCTTTTCTTAATGAATTCTATCAATAATTCTGTATACTTTTCGAATTTGGATTTATATAACCTTAACCTATTGAAGAAAAATCTGAAAAACTGTAATATATTATCAGTAAACGTAAGGAGTGTTTCCTCAATGCAAAAATTTAATGAATTCAAGTCTATTTTGAGTCAATTTCATGTGCTTCCCGACATTATAGCAATACAAGAAACTTGGTATACAAACAGTTGTCTAAATTTATATTCAATACCTGGTTATCGGTCGGTTCACTGTTGTAGGAGTGATGGGTACCGAGGAACCTCAATTTATGTGGCAGAGAGTATAGCTTATGAAGTGGTGGTGAATAAGAGTGAGGAATATCTTGATGTTATTGTGATAGAATTACCTAAGGCGAACTTTAATAATGGAACAATGAAGATCGTATCACTATATAGATCACAGAAATGTGGATATTCTGCTTTTGTTGACAAATTGGATGATATTTTAATGAATATATGTGGTGGCCAATGTGTTTTTGTAGGAGATTTTAATGTAGATTTGTTATCTGAAGGCTATCAAAGCCGTACTTTGATTAACAAATTTAATGAATTTGATTTGAAATCATGCCATGAGCTCATTACTAGGCCTGTTAGTAGAACTTCAATAGATTGTGTTTTTAGCAATTTATATCGGCAATCAACTGTATTTTCTATTGAGAATGATTTCACGGATCACAATTTCATATGTTATCATTTGGAATTTGTTGGACGGAAAAATGAGTTAACTTCGAAAACGTGGTATACTTTTGACTACGCCAAATTTGGTTCACTACTTGACAGTGGTCTAATTAATAATTGTCGCTTGAATAGTCCATCTGAACAGTGTCAGCATTTGGTGAGTGTGTGTTCATCTGCAGCCCAAAGGTGCACTCTCAGGAGCTGTACCAAGATTGATGTGAGAACTAGGATAAGTCCATGGATTTCTAGGAATCTTTTAACACTGTTAAAGATGAAGGAACAATTATTGAAGGTACGCAGGAAAAATAGGAATAATAGGAATATATCGGAGGTATTGAGGAGAATTAGTAGGATTATTAAGACAAGTAATAAGTATTTGATGGACAGGTACTACGCTGACAATTTGAAGAGGGCTGAGGGTGACATGAGGAAGACATGGAAATTTCTGAATAATGAACTAGGAAGGAATGATCAACCTGTTAAAATTATTTCGACACAGGACGGAGGCCTGCTGATGACTGATATGGAGATTGCAACGGCACTAAATCAATATTTTTTTGATAAAATTGAGAACTTGAGGAATAATATTCCAGTAAATTCGGGAGATAATATTAACATATTTGGAACTCTGCTACGGCCAGAGACAAGATTTGATTTCTTGGAGGTTAATCATGACTTTGTCCGATCAATCTTGCATGGATTGTCTTTGAATAAGAGTGCAGGATTTGACAAAATTACACCAAGAATGGTAGTATGCAGGGAAAATATGTTTGCGGAAATTCTTTCGGAATTGTTCAATAAGATGCTTCGTAGTGGTGAATATCCCAACATATTGAAGATACATAAAATTGTCCCGATAAGGAAATCCAATATTTCTAATAATATAGATATATTCAGACCAGTTTCTTTATTGTCAATATTTGACAAGGTTATAGAGAAGGTAATATTCGTTCAGTTGTCTGAGTATTTAGAGAGAAACAAATTATTATTTAAGCGTCAGTTTGGTTTTTGCAAGGGTTCGGGTACAGATGAAGCTGTAGTTAATGTTGTTGAGTATATATGTGGAGGATTAGATAAAGGATTTAATGGTGTTGGTGCAGTGTTTTTCGATTTGTCAAAGGCATTTGATCTAGTTGATCACAATATTTTAGTTGAAAAGTTGAAAGCGTTTGGGATTTTGGATATGTCAATTAACTTGCTGAGAGATTACATTACGAATAGGAAACAATATGTGCAGATCGGCGATTCTGAGAGTGAGTTAGCTGATGTAAAATGTGGTGTACTTCAGGGAAGTGTACTAGGGCCCCTATTATTCAAGATTTTCATTAATGATATTGGAAATATACAGTTCAATGGCAGGTTATTCATGTTTGCTGATGACATTTGCTTGCTTTATCCATACAGACATGTTCGGGTATTGCAGACCCAAGTTGAATATGATGCAGCTATACTTGGGGAATTTATAAGAGTTAATAAACTCATACTTAATACCGATAAAACTAAATTTATAAGATTTAGGCCATGTAATTTACCAAATGATGAAAAAATAGCTGTACACATTGAAGGGAAGTTAATAGAAGAATCAGAGTCGGTTAAGTATTTGGGCATGGTTTTCACCAACAATCTTCGCTGGGATAACCATATTGAATGTATTAATAAAAAGATATCTTCAGGTATTGGAGCTATATACAAATTTAGGAGGAAAATTGGTCTTAGGACGAGGATGATGATTTATAATACTTTGATTCATAGTCACCTTTCTTACCTTCCGATGATATATGGTGCTAGGAATTGTACTGCTCTCAGAACATTGCAATCTGCTCAAAATAAGGCCTTAAAATTAGTTTTTAATTTACCGGTTAGATATCACACGTTGGATCTTTTTAGAAATCAGGCGAATAATATTTTACCCATAAGGGGTCTGTACAAACTGCAGCTTTTGAAATTTGTCTTTAAAATAGTTAGGAATCTGGGACACGGTTCCATTCTGCTACAACAAAATATTGAAAGAACACATCGACAAACTAGGCAAAGTCAGTTTCTGACTGTTATAAGATGTCGGCTGGAATTGACGAAACAGCGTATTAGCTTTGCTGGGCCGAGTACATACAACGACCTGCCTATGTTATTAAAGAATATAGAAACATTTGCGGTTTTTAAAAGGGAATTGAAAAGATATTTATTAATGAACATTGAGACACTCCTTATGTAGATTTGTAATATTATTATTTATAGGAAATTGAATTGTACATTTATTGATATATACATACGTATACATTTTTCTTTCTTATGTTTTATTTAATATGGGGACATCCTCTATATATGCATGTATACATATGTGTGCATATGCATGCGTGTACATGGATAAGGTATATATGCCTAGGCATTGTATACGAACAAAATAAATGTATATACTTATGTAAATATTATATATTATGAATATCTAATTAAGTTGCCAACATGCCTCTCTAATGCCATAAATTACTGGTGCTGAGGCTATGATTAGTTTAAGATACATATGTATATGTTTATTTTTTATAAATAAAAAAAAAAAAAAAAAAAAAATCCTTTTGCTGTTGCTTGTTAAGATTGCGTTGACTGCGGCCTAAACCCAAACAAGCCTGCATGGCACATTTTGTTAATTTGAATTGATGACAGTTTTTTCAAACTTAAAACAACACAAATACTGGGTTTTCTTTCAGTTTTCACTGTTACATCCTGTGTTCAATTGATTAGAGGGGGAATGATGCGCGATTAAATGCTTCGCATTGACCAGATGATCCTTATCAGTTGATGGCTGTAATTGAAAGGTTGAAAGAAATGCATAATCAATGCATGATTAATGAAACTCAAGTGTGATCTCTTGTGGGGAAAATTAGTTTGATTTCATTTAAATGTGGTTAAGCAATAGCCATCAATCGAAGAGGCCTTGGGGGAAACTATTTTATGGTATAAATGCGGGCAATTATTTTGGTAGAATTTAAGAGTTATTGCATCATACATACCACGATTATACAATATTTCTAGAACCCTCTAATTGCATGCAATAAATATAAAATTTTCGTTTTGTTAACACATTTCAACACATTCCTTGTGACAAATCATGGCAATTAAAATTTTAAAAATTGAAGACAAAATCGCAAAAGATTAATTATTCGTACGCTACACCATCATACACGGTTGAGGTATACATATGTGCTCATGTTTTGGTTCTACACCTACATACAAAATAAAAACGAAAATTGGGTTCGTATGTTTAAGTAACGAAACCGTCTTTGGTTTCTAATAAGCATAACATGTCTTCAAAAATTGTTTGAAAATTAATCATTAAAAATTATGATGAAAACAAAATCCGATAAATGTCAGTAAATTTGTGGCTCAGCAGTCACTATGTGGTCAATCTTATGGAAATCGGTGCATAATTGATCGCTAATGCCACATACAAATATTATTCCGAACTTAAAAACTTTCACGTAAAATGCATGTTGTGCTCTGTAGAGTATCATAAAGTCTTCTTGCAGTCGGCATAGTTTCTGTTGAAATTTGTGCCTCTGTAGTGTGTGAAAGCAGCATTCATTATAAAATATTTGCACAATCAACTAATGAATCCCAGCGACTATTAGTCAAGGGACTGACAAATAAATTGTTAAGCAAAATATACAAGGGCGGCTTGGTCGACTTAAGAGGTACAGCCAACAAGAGAAATATTCATTCTAGGTAGCATTCCAACTTCAAAACTTAAAAAAACTCTGATAGTTTTCTGATTCTCGTTTGAAAATATGTTTAACATCGCATTAAAATCTCTCCAAAAAAAGACTGAGTGGGTTTAATCGCATGATCTCCAGCTTAAAATCCGCACCATACAGAGACTTTTTTGGTATGTACTGGACGCTCTTCGATCTCATTTGTGTCGGCTTCGTCTCAAATTCAACAATTTTTTTATTCACGTACTCATTCATCCTTATCGCTGAAGTTGAATTTTTGATAAAAATTTGGGTCAATTGTCAACTGCTCCAGAGTTGCTTATGGACGTCCATGATGATTTGACAAAACGGAATAAACAATTAATTTGACGGATGACGCTTCAACAAGATGGCTGTTATCAAGTTTTAGTTGGAACACCCTACCTGATGGGCCATTACAACCCTTCAGTCAGGATTACGACCTAGCTTATCACACCACTTATGTTATCTGTGTTAATTTTATTTTATAAAATATTTTATTTTATGTATTCGGAGTGTCGGAACCTACAGTTTAAAGTCGACTCCGAACGACAGGTTTTTGAGAAACTTTTCATGACCGGTTTATTTACTTTCAGTATATAGACTTGGACTCATTTTCGGTCCAGTTTTATTGGGTCTTAAAATAGAGGTAATGTAACCAGATTTGTGGGTCGGAATATGTAAAAGGAGAGCACAGTTGAGCACATTCGGTGGATAGCTAGCTAATATAGAACGTAACATTAACACAGAACATAACAGTGCATGGATTCAGACATGAGATTACAACTGATATGATCACAACGATATCCTCCTGTTCTACTTGATTACTTTTGCTTAGTTGCCATCTGCATCAGCTAATGAAAGTTACCCTGTGAAAACATTTGCCGACAGAAATTAATTATTATTTGTTCGTTTGGTCGGTGTGTACGTTTAGAATTATTTTCTTAACAACTTTAAAAACGCCACACGATTAGAAGTTATGGGGGCAAACTGGCTTACTTTAAATGGACTAAAGTAACGACAAACTATTTATCGAATCAAAAACACCCTTTGCTTGCCAGTTGTGGAAGCGTAGAGAAACTAAAATTTGACGGCACAATTTATTGTACGTCAACACAACTTGCAACGACCAAAAATTCTAATTAATTTAAGCAAAAATAAAAAAATTACCACAAACAAAATAGAGCAAAAATTTGACAAAAAAAAAGAAAATTTACAAATAAACAGCAACAACTACATAAAATACTAACAAGTTGCAACAACTTTTTATGTTGAACATTTATTTATTAAATGTAGCACATAAAAATTGGTTGCAAGCTTTCTGAGGGTGTGGTTTGTTCGTAATGAGTTATTTACATCCTTATTGTTTTTGTTGCTGCAATTGTTGTATTTTAAATAGTTGACATTCATTCAGTCATTCGTTCAACCCGCATGTGGCTTAACAGCCACTGGCTGACAGGATGGCTGCCGGGCTGACTGACTGACAAAGTTGTAAAGTTGCTGTATGGTGGTGGTATATTTTTGTTTATTGTTGTTTTTGTTGGTATTATTTAAAATAGTTTTTTTTGGTTATTTTGGCTAGAAATTGTGGTTTCTTTTCGTTGTTACACGAATTACACAAGAGGCGAAAACGTAAGGAAAGGATTCAACAACCAACAGCACTCAGCAGTAACAACAGCAACAACAAAATAGTTGACACTTCATCTTTTTGTTATTGTTAATTGCAGAGTAACAAAATTTGCAATGTGACATAAACAACCCAGCACAACGCATTTCTAAAGCATGCCTCGTTAATGCGAATAGAGCAGTACACTGTGCCAACAGAGCAGCAAGGGCGTGGGAAATCGACTTTTGTTGTATTACATCCGAAAAGAGTTGTAATTTAAATGTAATTTTCACTATATTTTGCGAGTACTTTGTCCATTCTTTCTACCATTCTGCCACACACTTCCTTTCTTTTAACTTTTTGATGCATATCGAGTTATTTGAGGTTTCAACTTTAGTGTGGCACTTTCACTTCGGAAAACATTAATTAAAAATGTTTAATTTTAAATGTGCAACAATAAACACATTTAAAAGAAAAAAGATACGGAATAGAGTACAAGTCTCTTAATGCGACAATTTCATTGTGTTTGTTCTTTTTTTCTCTCCTTCCCCTATCTATTGTATTACAAAGAATTGTGATAAAAAAAATAAGTTTGTTTCAGATGTCTTTGTTGCATAATGCAAGGTTTATCGACGATAAATTAACGCCACATTGCAGATTTTAAAACAGTTGACAACGTTTGATGCCACAGAAAATATCATATATTTGCACGAGAGCATCAAGTACGACATAATTTAAAGGAAATGAAAAGGAATTTTTAAGAGTACAATAATTTCAAATTATGTATTTCCACAGCAGCCCCATCTCCATGGAGTTCAAGAGAGCTAATGTTGTTATAATTCTTAGGGATATCAATGGCAATCCACCAGCGTTTACACCAGCGGACCGAAATCACCGAAGTCGCCGCAGTGTAGTAGGTAGTGAGTTGGCTTATTGGACGTGGGGTCACGGTTCAAATCCCAGGTCGGACATCTCCAACAAAACGAAATATGTAAACAAATATTTCTTCGCCGACTTTCTCTCAGCAGATTTCTGGAAAAACAATGAGAGTAAATAAGTGAAAAGTTTCTCAAAAATATGTCGGTTGGAGTCGACGTAAAACTGTAGCTATCGCAAGTCATGTGTAAAACTAACACACACCGCATATGTGGTGTGAGAAGTTGGGTCATAATCCTGACTGAAGGGTTGTAATGACCAATTATGTACGTATGGAAGTTCAAGTTGAGCTGATAAGCTGTTATCAGTTGTTATAACCATCGTGCCTACCAGTGTTACATCTGACGCCATTCAATAGTGCCTAGGCAATGTTTATGTCGTCATTGTTTTTTTAATCTAAATCTGAAGACTTGTGTTACGGAGATGTGAGCATAAGCGTCATCTATTTAATTTGGCAAAACAGACTGAATAAATGAAAACTAATTTGAATAACGTAGCTTCAACAGTCAACGTTTGAAAGTCTCTTTGGGAAGACCCCAGATAATAAGAGGGGCCA
This sequence comes from Sarcophaga carnaria, assembly GCA_958299815.1. Lineage (NCBI taxonomy): Eukaryota > Metazoa > Arthropoda > Insecta > Diptera > Sarcophagidae > Sarcophaga > Sarcophaga carnaria. Next base: position 94,717,662 of record OY283149.1, read on the forward strand.
TCGTTTCTAGTCAAAGGTAGAAGGCAATAACATTAAAGGATCAGCTTAGCTGGAAAAAAATGACTGATGAAATTGCAAGAATCCAAACAAATTATCAGAGGAACACGTGAAGGAACTAGAAAATGGAAAGAAAAAAGTACTCCACATGGAAAAATACGAAAAGGTTGTGCAATTGTCTTCTTGATAGATTATTGGCTCTATTTGTAGTTGGGTTTCAAGACTTAACAGTCTTTGGGTAGCTACCAACTGTCTAAGTAAGAAGAAAGTTTTCAGTTTCTCATTGAGTAGCGCAAAAATATTTCCTTATTTCTTTTATTTTTAGTTGGAGGCCTAAGAATTTATTTGAGCCACATAATTATTATTCTCATATTTTTTATTGAAAAATTTCTGCGAATTCAAATTAAAATTCTACAAATTCAGTTTCAACTTCTACATGTTATTCATTCACACGACGTCTGTCCTATTTTATTAAGTTATTCGCTATTATGAATATTTTTTTTATTTCCTGTCGTTAATTGTTCTCTACTGCTGCTGCCAGTCTGTTATTGAATAATAAAAATGTTGCAAGTAAAATATTTAAAAAAATTCGTTGTTGCAGCAATTGAAACACATACGCTGAGGCACAAACGTTTTTCAAATGCGTTTCTGATTTTTATGAACACAAAACAATACAACAAAGAGAATTAGAACTCAAGCAAAGTACGACTATGCGATAACAAGACTTGGGAGACAATTGCAACCCATAGCCGTTGAAGGCAAAACAGCCAGGACTACGACAATAACGTTGGTCAACGCGTGTTAATTGGCAAGCCAACAGCAACAAGAAAAATGCGTGAGTTCTTATGCTTCTTGTTGTTGCCGTCCTTGTTTGGCTAAATATTCGTTTAATTAGCAGCAATTAATCCGAGGTGGGGTTGTAATTCATACTTGTTAATGACAATAATGCAAAAAGAAAATATAATACAACAACAACTAAGAGAATGACTGCAAAACAAAGACTACAACATGCAACAAAACATTGAAAATAAGCAGGAACCAGCAGTTACAGATCACGTTGTAGTTGTGATGCCGGTGTTGCTGCTGCCAGTTAAAACAAAGAACAAAATCGTATAAAACAATGCAACAGAAAATGCATAAAACGCACACATTCTTACACATATACTTGCAGTATTTGCAGCATATGAGTCAAAGTGGACGAATGTTGGTTGAAGTGTTGGTCTTGCTCCTCTGCTGGGTTATTGTGTATATATATATAAATATATTTTCTCAACTGTTCTTTGGCTCTTCGTTTCTTCTGTTCATTCTGGTTATCCGTTGCTTTTGTTCTATTGTTTCGCATATTTATGGAAAAAAAACCCGTGCTGTTGTCGCTCTTACTGGACAAGGCATATTGGCGTATGCTGCAAACATGGTAAACGTTTCAGTTGACGATACAATGATGAAGACTATTACTTGCAGCAAAAAAATGCACTCCAAATGGTATTTTGTTGCTGTTTTTCAATTGCATGTTGCACCAGTCAGTTATTGTTGGTTCTGGTTGCTGTCGATTGCACTTACGGTATATGTACATATGTGCACACTTAAGAATGTGTGAAAACTATTGTTTGGTGACAACAAATTGTTTTCATTCATTCCCTTTCTGGGTTTGTTTGCATGTTGTGGTGTGGAGTTGCCTCAAGGTGTTCTCATTCGAAGTCAATGTAATCTATTAAGTAGTGTGTTGACTTATTAGACTAGAACTCATGCTTCAAACCCCAGCTTAGATGCCTCGAACAAAACGAAACATGAAAAAAATATTTCTTTCGGCTATTCATCTTAGCAGGTTTTTTGGTAAAACCTCTGAGAGTAAATAAAATTATTTTGAAAAGTTTCTCAAAAATCTATCGTTCGAAATCGACGGTAAATTGTGGATAAAATTAACACATACAGCATGGTTGAAGTAAGAAGCTAGGTTGTAAACCTCACCAAAGGGTTGTATTGATGAATTAAGTAAGTAAGTATGATCCTCATCCAACCTTTGATCTGCATTTAGGGAGATACAATTACCCACATCCTGAAAACATAATTCCTGAGCTGAACAGATTACTTTATTTTTAGCCCTCTTAAAGTGGATTGTTTAATAGCTAAAGAAGGTTTTAACGTTTTAACACGTGCGTTGTTCAAAGAGATAAAGCAGCTCAATCTACTCCAGATAAATAAACTGATTTGTTGCACTGTCTCAAGTAAAAAATTTTTAAGAAATGTAAGCATTAAGCCAACTCTTCTACATTATGCGAATATTGATTATCTTTTAAAGAAGTCGCCGTAGTCTAGTAGTTAGTGTGTTGGTATATTAGACGTAAGGCCACGATTCAAACCGAAATAAGAACAATATATTTCTTCGGCGACTTCCTCTCAGCAGATATCTGGCAAAAAATCTGAGAGTAAACAAAATTGCCATGAAAAGTTTCTCAGAAATCTATAGCTCGGAGTCGACTTTAAACTGTAGGTCCCGCCACTCATGTATAAATTTGACTCACACAATCTAAGTGGTACGACAGGCTAGGTTGAAATCCTGACTGAAGGGTTGTAATCACCAATTATGTATGTATGCATGATTATCTTTTAAAAAAAATTCTGCTATAAGTGAGTGATTTGAAATCAAAGGATCATAGCCTAATAGCTGCTAAACGTGGAACAACGAAGCTCAGGAATATTTCCAAACTACTAAACGGCTAACATATCCACCTAATGTTTCAATAATATGTTCGCCTTCGAAGCTCTAGTCTTTGTGGCTTTATTGTAGTTGGTCACATGACCAGTTTTATAGAAATTTTAGCAAAGATTTTAAATCTTTAGTAACCGATCGAAAGGCACACGAACACATATGCTGTTAACCTGTAAATATTTTCCCTTCACATTACAAGCAATTAACACAACTGCCATAATCTACGAGTAGATGATGTCCCTTTAAACTGTTATTTCAACTCCCTACTAAGACACTCCTTTCCTTTCTTAATATTTTTAATTATTCTGTGGTGTTTTTTCTTATAAAACAAATAAAGAATTCAACTTATGACAGAGAGAACAGAGGCAAAACTATGTGTTAAACATCTAGTACTGCATTCATGAAATTCCTGTGAAGTTTTTATACGCAAGATTTGTTTAGTCTTTCAAGCAACACTACTCTCGCTACGACTACTGCTCCTCATCACTTGTGGATTTTATTCATTGGAAACAGTTCATTAGTTTACATTACTAAGGCTGTGTGGCTTCTACTGCAGCTTGTATTTCTGCAGCTGTTGCTGCTATTGCAAGTATTTCACAGTCTAGAGAAAAAATACTTCAAAGAATACGATACTACAATTGAAGAGTCTTCACAGGCAACGTATTTAAGTATTAGCTTGAGTATATGATGAATGAAAAATAAGTTCCTACAAATTCTTTAACGAATAAATACAGTTGATCTCTGTAGTGCTTGTGGTTGTTGTTAAAGCAGATATTTTAGTAAAATTTGTTTGAATTTTTTTCGAAAATCATCTACAGTTTGGGGTCCTTCATTATTACCATCAGGCTTAAATATGATTATAAAAATGAATAGGAAAATTCAAATTTCAATTCATTTTCCAAGTTGAGCTAAATTGTTGCTACTCTTCGGAAAGACAATGATTTTCACTGAATAAAAATAAATCAAAATCTTGCCTGTTTCAGTTCAATGTCACAGCAAATTTTCAAATCTGTTTATACTGTGAACGGCTACGATAAATCATTGAATTATACGCACCGTATTTCTTACAATGATTTCTGGTAAAGATGCGTCTTAGCAGGAAGAACCGATTTTGGTCACGGGATGAAATACTCAAAACTCTTGGTGAAACCACGTGCATATTTTAAGCGGAAAAAGTGCTCAAATCAACTTGGATAAGAGGTTAACAGGCACCGTAGTTTAGCAGGTAGTGTGTTTGCTTGTTAGCCGTGAGGCGACGGTTCAAACCCCAGGTGCGACATCTCGAACAAAGCGATATATGAATATGTGTCTTGAGAATGTATATGAGTATACCAAAGATATTCATTTGGCTTTACAATTGCTGTTCCTTGATAATCCCTTTCAAATCGAAAATACGAGTTGTGCCAGCCACAGCTTACATTTTGATTCGTTAAATTCATCGCTGTTGGCTAACGCGCTGCCTTGCGACGTAGTATGCTATGATTTGTTGTACAAACATAAGCATAACAATTAGCTTACAAGCCAACTCACTCAATTAAAGCTTAGGCTGTTATTATGAAAACGATCACATTAAAGATCATTTAAAAAGCAAGCGAAATACAAAATTTTCTTAAAGAGTTCCCTAAAATCCTACGCAAATCCATGCTAAATTTCATATTTTTCTTCAAAAACAATTTCAAGTCAAAAAACAATACCTAATCAGTGCTCATCGATTCACTAATTATGAATAAAAAGAATGATAAAGTATGGACCTCAGATAGAAAATGTTGATTAAATTTGTGAAAAAATTTTGATGCTTGGCTTGGCATTTTTACCTTTAAAACTTAATAAAAAAATGTGTGTGTGTAGCATGCATTCATGCATTCAATTGTAATTAACACAGCAGTTTTATGGTCTATTATTAACAAGTAGCAACACATGTTTAGTGCAACACAATAAAATTTAAATTAGAATTCCGCTTTAACTGAAGTTAAATGCTCTTCCCGCTTTCTGTCCTTCTTTCTGTTCCCTATAGCAATTATGATTCTGTTTTTAAACAAAATTCCATACAAATTAACATGAGAGGGGTTCGTAATGAAGTTTAAGAAGACATTAAGAGCTTCGTTATTATAACAGGCTGCAGTTGTAATAGGATTTCCATATTTTTGATTATTGTTGTTATTACTGTTGTGGTTGTGATACAGCATTTAAATTATAAATTTATGCCTGCAACATTTTGTTGCACTTACAGCCACATACACATTTAAAATATATCTGGAGACGCACATTCATTAACACTTTTTATGGGTGATAATGAAGAACCATCCGTGGAATTTAGCGGGCAGTAGAGGACAACAGCAAGAACAGTACAGGATAGAGTAGAATAATCAGTATTTTGTTAAATATTGCTATTAATAATACAGTCTCATGGCCGCTATTGCATTTCGAATTTCAATTTGTTAGAAATTATTAAAGTGGAGAAGAATTGTAAGAGTAGGAGAAAGGATCGATGTATTATTGGACCTTCACCAATAGTTAAGTCAGTTTAAGTCGAAAATTTTGAAAATTTTAAACCACAATAAAACACACTAAAGGGTTTATTTGATTTAAGCAAGGCAGTCATCTTAAACAGAACTCATTTGGTAGGAATTTCTACGTTATTCTGACAATGTCATGAATGCAGTAATTTTATCAAAATCCGATCTGCCTACAAAATCAGTTCTGAGGTTTTCAAGTTCTGGACAATAATCGAGAATGATAGTGACGAGTCACACTTGCTGCTCTTTGTAAAATTTCCAAGAAAAATATGGGTGTTTAGAGCATTTATCATATATGTATGTTCGGTTTTATTTTGGTTGTAAGAAGGTGCCTTAGTACAGCTACCTTACGGTCTATTGTACTCCCCTAACAATATGGGGTGTCCCTATAGAAGGAGGATGAAAAATTAATTTTCAAATCCACCAAGAAGGCTCTGAATTAAACTGAGACAAAAGAAACCAAAGAAAGATATTCAAATCTGGCATGTGTTATGAAAGAGCAGAAGACAGAACAAAGAATTAACATGTAGTTGCTGTTGTTGTATTTAATATTCATTGAAAAGTTACACAAAATTACAGAAATTCGTATGATATTTAAATGTTTACAAAATATATTAACATAGGTTCAGATTACAAGCAAAATAATATAAAATATGCCCCCTTTCATATATGGATACAAGGGACTAGGTACAACACACGACATTAAAAACATTAACAAGGAAATAAAACAAGATAATATTTGTAAATTATTGCTGTGGTTGTTATTGCTTTTTTAATAAATAGTGAATCAAGAAATATGAACACAACTTCAATACATTTTTTAATTAAATATAGGATAAACAAGAAACCAAAAGTCAGGAAAACAATATAAAAAAAACACAGAAAACTGGAACACACAATAAAGATGACTTTTATGCCTCTTGAAATATTTAAAACAAGAGTTTACAGGAACTAAAGAACGATGACATACAGGTAGGTTCGGACAGACGTTTGAAGTTAAGATTATTTAAATAATAAAAAGAAGAAATTCGTTTTCATAAATTGTGGTTGAGTTTAAAATATGTTGACGATGAGATAAAATTTCGAAACTTATTAAATTATCACTTTGGTCTGCCATACTATTGATGACCACTTACGGTTGTTAACCAAAGACAACCAGACGCAAACAATAACAAAAATATTAATAAATTAAAGAATTCAGAACACTCAGATAATTTTATTTCATGTAGAAAATGGTCGCTGCGCTCGAATAATATTTTATTATTCACTTTAAAATTGGAAAGAGGAATAATTTCGAAAATATGAATTTCTAAAGTTACAACTCAGATTTTAAATACAGAATATGTATGTCAAATATCATTGGAATAGCACTGGATGGTAAATTGACGTGGAGGAGTCATTAAAAAGTTTTTCAGGAAATGTCAGACAGGCCATTATTGTATGCAAAATTCTTACAGTAAAATCCTGGCATGCAATCTAGGAATTATGCACTGAAAATATGCCATGATGGTCAAACTAAATATGAAAAAATCTCAAATGGAGTTGGACAATACACGGGGATTAGCGTATATCGACATAACAACGGCAATGAGAACCTGTCTTACATTGGCGCTGTTACGCTGTAGTTAGATTGATTGGGAGACAAGTCAAACATGAAATTCATTAGGAGATTTCGGAATTTAATAAATCGATCGGCTGACCTGGACAGAAGCAATAGACTCTATTATTTTGGGAAATGATTTGCAAAGAGACTTAGTAACTAAAATGAATAGAGTAGTCTGGAAGCTACATACACTTCTAAAAGAGGACCTATTTTGTGGTATACAGATGTGACATTAACGGATCTTAGAACAGGAGATTTTGATCCTAGAAGGAAATATTCCGATCCTAGGGGAAAACTCGCCAATATCTTCTGAAAGGAAATCTATGCCGTCGATAGATGTGCTCAATTAAGTTAGATAGGAAGTACACAGCAAGTACATACATACTACCAGCACTCGGCTTATATGAGGTTAATTCCAAAAGTTGTATGGGTTAAGTAAGGAATATAAGATTATCACTCCACAGTCCTGGGACCAGATGTTTGAAAGGTATGCTTAAGAAAAGGGAGGATAAAGAGATTCCTCAGAGATAGACTCAGGCTGCACTTATCCAGAATCAGGGTTGTTTCAAGCCCAACTTGAAGATTCTGGTACAATGAGAATGAATCATCAGAATATATTTTTGGAACGTGCGGAGCATTAACGGAGGATTATATCTCCTTAAATTTCTCTCCATATAGTACCGAGAGAATATTGTTTTTCTATGTTTGAATAATTGTAATTGTTATTGTTAAGGTTTTTTGTCGTTGTCGTTTTAGGTGTAAATAATGATAACGTAAATGAACATGTGAATTGTTTATGATATTCATTGTTAAAACAATAATAGCAACAAGAACAACAACTATAAACATTTAACAATAACATATAAAAAAGAAAAACAATGTTTAATAAAAAAAAAAGAGAAAAAATTAAATGAAGTGCGTAAAAAACGTTGGAGCAAGCAAGTATTCTAATTATTTCCTGGTAAATCCACATAAACAGGAAACGATATACAGCAAGTGTCGCTTCATATCGAATCCGTATAACCAGCACTAAGTTTCCATTGCTCTTGTGGCTGATGGCATTGAACCCTCAGAATTATTCTGAAGCAGCATCTCCTTTCGATTGGTGCCATCATACTGCTGAAGCGTAGGTAGAATATGTATAACTACGCATGTGTAGAGCCAGTGTGTCATTATAGGAGTGGGTTCCTATTTAGAATGTGTGCCTGTTCTATTACCAAAGGACAAGCTTTTGTGTACTCTAATGTATTAGTAAGATGTCCAAGACCAAGAAGACAACCGCATGAGGTAGCTAACCGAACTTAACTTGTAGTCTCTACATCACAGGTAACGATTCTAAATAAAGCACACAGCAAGCTTGTTAGACATTAATTTTCAATTCATATAGATTTTATTGAACACCAAACCCATATCCTTTCAATATAGGACAGAGTTGTTTTTGTATTATGAAATACTTAAAAAGTGCTGCACACTCAGTTGCTTTATTACTATTATTTTATTTCCTTCAGATTGTTTTTTGTTGCTAGTGTTCTTGTTGTTCTTGTTGGTTTATTTTACTTAGTGATGCAACCATATGTTGTTATTGTTTTAGTTGCCCGTTGTTGCTGTTGTTTGTTTACTTAACTGTAAATATTGACAACATCTACACAGTTACACACATACACAAAAGTTATAAGTTTAATAAAGCTAGTAAAACCTGCAATACTGTTGGGGAAAATTTGTATGTATGTACATAACAATTAACAGCACCAGTTTTTTCAAGGCATGACCTTATATTTCTGTCATATAACTTCAGAATACAACGTCATGAAAAATCATTTTGTAATCGGGACTTCAATAATATTGATATGCCGTCACTTAGGAGCGACCTGTTTTCTGCTAACTGGGACGATATTTTCTATATTCCATCTGTTGATGCACAAGTCGAACACATGGTCTTATCTATCAGTTATTTAATAAACACGTCCCACTCAGAACCAAAAGATCTAATAGAAGAATAAATCCCTGGTTTTCATCGGAGATTAAATTGGCTATTGAACGTCGGGATCTACTTTTCAGTCGATGGAAACGTTACAAAACACCACAGTTTCTTGCGGATTATCACAAGGCGAGAAGAGAAGTTGTAATGATGATAAGGCGGGAGAAACTATTATACTACGGTAATAAATTTCAGAATGCTGTATATACTAAGCATACATGGAGGCAGATTCGTGAAATGGGAGTTGTCAATAACAACCACAAATCAGACACATTAGACACATTAGATGTTAATGCTGTTAATAGGAAATTTGCTAATATTCCGCAACCACCAGTGAATATGAATTTTTATGACGGTAACAACAATGTATCTACAATAAATGATTTCCACTTCCGACATCTTAGTTTGGATGACACAATTGAAGGATTTCTAAAAATTAAGTCTAATGCTGTTGGCCTAGATGACATCCATCCACGTTTTATAAAACTTATACTGCCTTATATAATACGTCATATCAATCACATTTTCAACACGATTTTAACAACTAGCACTTTTCCAATTGAGTGGAAGGCGGCGAAAATTATTCCAGTGCCTAAAAATGATGGTGACTACCGGCCAATATCTATCCTTCCCTACATGTCAAAAGTTTTTGAGAGAATTCTTCATGGACAAATTTATAAACACATACTCGTCAGTCTGGTTTTAGACCTCAACAATGCTGCACTACAGCATTAACTGAGGTGGTTGAGAATATTCGTGGTAATTTAGATGAGAGTAAGTTAACATTTTTGGTCTTACTTGATCACTCCAAGGCATTTGACACTGTTGACCATCAAATGCTGCTATTGAAGCTTGGCAATATGTTTAAATTTTCTCCAACCGCAACAAAATTAATATCTTCATATCTAATTGGTAGATCACAGATAGTTGTCAATGGTAGTTTTGTTTCTTCACCCTTATTTACAAGCAGAGGTGTTCCACAGGGGTCCATACTTGGCCCACTTTTTTACTCCCTGTATGCAAATGACCTTACTTTGCAGATCAGATATTCCAAAATTCCAATGTATGCTGATGACGTACAACTTTATCTAAGTTGTTCGAAAACGACTATGAATTCTGCTATTAATGAAATAAATTTTGATTTAGATAGAATTTATCAATGGGCATCTGCTAATGGACTACTTCTTAATCCTATTAAGTCCAAGTTTTTATTAATTGGCAAAATTCCGGCGGGATTGAAATGGAATTTGAATATTTCTCTTAATGGGACAAAAATTCAATTGGTAAATACAGCCAAAAATTTGGGCGTTAGCTCGCTGACATGGTCGGATCACATTAATCAAGCATGTGGCATAGTTTATGGGAAGATTAGAACCCTATGGCAGACTCAACATTTTACGCCCATGAGGATAAGGATGCTGATTGCAAAAACGTATTTAATTCCTTCTCTTTTATATGCCTCTGAGATTTTTGCTGGATGCAATATGACTTTGAAACGAAAGCTCAACATAACGTTTAATAATATTGTTCGATATATTTTTGCTTTGAAAAGATTTGACCATATATCTCCGTATTTAGTACATGTCCTTGGAATGCATCTCGATGACTATATGAAGTTTAAAAATCTTATTTTTTTACATAAAATTATAACAACAAAAAAACCTGACTCTCTTTACAACAAATTGGTATTCACTTCGTCTGCGAGGAACAATAATATTCGAACATTCAAATACCGAAAGAGTGCTTCTTTTCACCAATTTTATATATATACCATTTATCTCTGGAACCATCTCCCCCCAAATATTCAATTTACTAGCAACGCAGTGCGATTTAAAAGCTTGTTAAGGAATTATTACAAAAATTCATAAATTTATCGTTTTAATTTTCATTTGACTTTGTTTATTACCTCTTATTTATTCTTTTGTTTATTTTTTTTTTTTTGATGAATATAAATTTTTGATTAATATAATTTTTTGATTAATATAATTTCAATGTATTATGTAACTTATTTGATTCTGGTGCTGTAATTTATAAGATAATTTGATCTTGTTGCATCAGAAAAACAATCATTATAATAATAAATAATAATAATAATACGTATATACTATGAGTGTAAGACAGTGTGTGTGGCAAATAAAAATATAAAGAAAAGAAATGTAGAGAATGAAGAGTAAACACTGCCTGTAAGTAAGTCATCATCATCAGCAACAACTACAGTTACCTGTAACATGCAGTATTTGCAACCTTTTGAGGCAGTGAAGAAACAATTACTTTACTTCCTGCTAATGTTTTCAATACATCAGTTTGTTAGAAAACTAAATGGAAACAAACTAAACCAATCCAAGGAGTTGAAAACTTTTCTCGTATAAGTAAATAAGTTCCTTCTACTTTGGTTCACTCGTTCGTACGCTCAACTTATTCGTACAATTGTTTGTTCTGTTGCAGCACGAATTTATTATGAAACTCTGGCAAAAGTAACAGAGGGGATAAGAGGTAGTCTTCAAAAACAAAAACAAACAAGAAATCGGAGTAAATTTAAAAAGAAGGATTTAAATGTACTGGATAGTGTTTAAGGGCAAATGTGACAGGTAGTTTATTTTTGCCACACTTTTTAAATTTATGTTAACGTTGCCCTATTTATCCCGTGCAACCATTTTTTGCCAGAATTATACTTTCACTTTTCGTTTGTGCCATTCCAAACACTACAACCATTTGATTTTTTTCTGAAGTTTAGGAGGATTAGTAGTCCCTTTTTCTACCCTACAACAATTCTTAGGAGAAATTCTGTTATGCTTGCAATACAGAAAGGCAGAGTTTTGCAATCACCATCAAAAGAAGACTGCAACAGATATTGATATCGTTGTGGATAGCCGTACAGGAAGTATTATATATTGAAGTATATATCGAACAAATACAACTGAGGAGTGGAGAGAGGCACAAAAAATCGAAACAAAATGCGATATTACCAGGAGCTGCTTTAACCCATTAATGCCCGAATTACTTTTTTTTAATGGTTACTGTTTTGTTTTTTACACTCAATTTCCTCTCAGAGCATAAAAACTAAGGCAACCTCTGCTGGCAACTTAAGTTGCCACTGGGCACTAATTGGTTAAGTACAGCGAATAAATGTTAGTTATGGTTAGCCTAAGCAGTTATTTCAAAAACATCAGCTATATATATGGTCAGCGATAATAGAAATATAGAACTATTCTATAATACTGAGCCCTATGAGTGTGCTAATTTAAAAACGTCATGGAAAAGTGAACAGTTTTTAGTAGTTGTGTAATCTACTACTTCTTCTATTGAAATATTTGTTGACTTAATTGTGAACCGAAAGACGCAAAGGATTATCGATGTATTCAATTTTATATAATCTATTTATATTTTATATATAAAAATCGTAGGAGTTCCAATCCAGATTCATAACCGCATAAAGCCGTCTTGGTTTTTTTCTTAAATTAAGAGTCCTTAATCTGCTAATCGAATTAGGAATCTCCCTAACCCAATAACTTCGAAAACGAACATTTAATCCAATACAATAATGCAACAGTCCAACAATAAATTTTCAAAAAGAACAACTAAACAACACAGAGTATTTAAGTAATAATCTAGGATTCTCTTTGCTTGGGAATCTCTTTCAAATTCCTCGCCAGATGATATTTAATATTAAATTTTTTTTATTATTTTGTTTAACAAAATTTGTTTAATTTTTACGGAAAACATTAAAAAACAACCGTTTCATTCATTCATTCGTTCATTCGAGCTTTTTTCTCAGTGGTTGGTGGTCGGCATATTCCAAAGAAAAACAATTTTTTTGTTTCGTTTTGAAATTTTTTCAAGTATCGTAAAAGATCTTAAATTAATAGAAAGAAATAACAGCAACTGCAACAAATAACAAGCGGTAAAATCTAAGCGGTAATTAAGACCAAAGTGCCAAATTACCAAAAGCCATGCTAAACGATAATATTTAGCAGTGAATGATATTTAAAATGCAAATGCATTTGGAACTGAGGCTGCAAATATTCATTACAATAAATGAAAATACTTAAATACTAAACAAATACTTATATACACAAACCCATCTATACCCCGCTTGTTCACTGGTGTATTATACTACCAACTCGCAAGTGCTACCCAAACCAAAAACAAATTTAAAAACGATTTTAAAAATGTTGCAGACTAGGTTTGACAGAGCTGTAAAGGTATATAATTTAAAGACGATATCGGAAATAGCGATGAATTGCAGTGAGGACGAAAAACTTCTTTGAAGAAAAGCGACAGAAAATAAATTAAATGAAGAAAATTCTTTACAGTCCATTGTTCTAACCTGAAACCAAAGGAATTAAATTTTCAGATGATACATTTGGGAGCAGCAACTGATACGAGTCAACGCCTCTGGAGCACTAAACAGTGAAAAAAAATGTAGAGAAAATTAATGATTGATTAAAGTCTTAAGGTTAAGGACATAATTATACTTATATACCCGAAGTCGCCGTAGTCTAGTAGGTTGTGTATCAGTTTATTAGACAATTTTATTTACTCTCCGAGTTTTTGATAGAAATCTGCTGAGAGGAAGTCGTCAAAGTAAAAATTTTTTATATTTTCGTTTTGATGTCCGACCTGGGGTTTGAACCGTAGCCTTAATGTCTAATAAGCCAACACACTATCTACTAAACTAGGGCGTCTTTGATACGCAGAGGAATGCCAACATTATAGTTAATTGTTAAGAAAATGTAAATAATGTAGACAAAATAAAAATTCTTTACAAAATAAAAAAATTAACAAAATCAGATTTTTGTATTGTAGCTCAACCTGTTCGGGTTGCTATTCTCAGCTGCCTTTTGAAAAAAATAGCTAAAATAAAATTGAGATTTAAAAAATAATTTTTGTCAGTTCGTTATCTTACCCTCTGTCTTCCTCTTAATTTTGCCAGACACTTTATGTGTATTAAAATACATTACTGTAATACTTTTAGAATGTTCCATAAATAGCAGTGATATGTATCTGCGTTAGTGTGCGTGTATGTGTCTGTGTTTGTGAACAAATGGAGTGCTACATGCAACAAATGTATAAAAAAGAAAAATTCTAAAAATCATTTTTTGAAAACATATAAAAAAATTTATCGACTGTAAAGATGTAATAAAAATGGCAAAAATATATTCTTCTTATTCTTATTATATATCCATATGTATATGGATACTTAGAGTAAAGTATGTAATTGAAAACAAAAAGTATTTTAAACATGTACTTACATACATATGTACATATATGTACATACATACAAGTAAAATTGTTCATATGGTACAATATAAAACTAAAGGCTCATTAAGTTTATATTTATGAAACACACATGATTTTGAAGCCTTTAGAAATTTTTAAATGAGATAATTATTACAGGTTCTAATTAGTTAACAACAGCTGTACATTAAAGATTTTACAAGCGTATCAAAGCATGATGTCAAAATGTAAAGTATCTAAACACTTGCATTTATTTTATTATGTTCCAAAACTTTGTAATCTTTATTTACATACATACATAATTGGTCATTACAAACCTTCAGTCAGGATTACGACCTAGTTTCTCACACCACTTATATTGTGTGTGTTAATTTTATACGCGAGTGGCGCGACCTACAGTTTAAAGTCGACTCCGAACGACAGATTTTTGGAAAACTTTTTATGGCAATTTTATTTACTCTCAGAGTTTTTGCCAGAAATCTGCTGAGATAAAGTCGCCGAAGAAATACTTTTTGTATTTATTTCTGATGTCTGGCCTGGGGCTGGAACGCTGGCTTTTCCTCTAATAAGCCAACACACTACCGGCAACTTCAATTACAATTTACACAATGTAAAATACAACAAGATTTTCAAATAAAATTGAACAGAATGAATATGTAAAGAATTCATAAGTAATTAAATTACATGGTGGACAGTATAATAATATGCACATAGTTTACATAATAAATATGTGTTTCGAATAAGAATACGTTATATTTTGTTAAATCAGGAGAATTTTGCATAATTTCCATGAAAATAAAGAAATTTATAACTTATTTACGTCATGTAGAGAATGGAAATTCTTAATGTAGTTTATAAAATTTGTTTTATTATCCTTTGAACTATTTCTTTACAATTGTATGCAATTTGGAAAATAGAGCTAAATTTACACTTTCTTTACACCATGTAGACAATGTAAATTATTGCAATAATACAAATAGCACAGAAACAAAATCAAGTACATAAATGTTCAAAATTAAATTACCAATGCTTGGCGTGTCAAAAATATTTTACAAACATACAATCCTAAGAATTTCAACGAGCCAATTGTCTTAAACTATCGTAAACACATACGCGAAAATTTATCATTAATTTTCTCCATGTAAACTATGTAAATTATAGACTAAAATGACTTGCATTAAGGAATTTTATACTATTGAAGTATTTTAAATGATGTAATAAAATATGTTCATTTCCTGTAAGAGTGAAAAATGTATAAAGCACCAGTAAATAAATTCTTGTACGCCACATATATGCATATGTACATAATTATCTTAAAGCTATAAGATTTTCTTTTAATAACACATACACATGTGACGTACGGAATAGAAATCATTTTAGATGCGAATACAATCAAGCAAAAACCACAGATGTTCCTCAATAAGGATATCTCAGAGCCAGGTAGTAGGATATTTTAGTCCAACGATTAAGTTGGACATAGAAAGAGGCAGTGTCATCGGCAAAGCAAAGAAAGAAAGAGAGAAAGCTTTATAGTATAACAGGGAAGGCGTTAGAATGAAATTTCAAAGCTTAAAAAGTCGAGATCGACTCAAGAACATCTACAAACATACAACCACGCATAGAACTACGACAGTGCTAACAAACATGCCAAGGAGCAAAAGGAACTCCAGTAAATCATGTGTATAGGGGACTCGTATATGCTCAATAGAGTTTATGGAAAATAAATATTTAAGAAAGTCTTTTCAATTGATTCTATATCAAGGGAAACTTTTAAACCTGCAGTCCTTTTAATTGCTGTACAATTTATTAACAAATAATCATCTGTTGTTACACATGTTGTCTTTTTTTCTTGCATTTTTCTCGTTCATTTACTTGTACATGTTTGTTATAAGTTTTTTTTTATTATTTTTCAATCATTAACAAAGGTTTTATTCGTTATACGTTTTTCATTTTTTTTTTATATTTTACAGTTCTCGTAAGCATTTTCGTTTTTTTGTAATTTTTGAATGTATTTTTTTTTTGGAAAATCGAAATTAAATTGTTAATTGTAGTTTAATGTTTTTGTTGTTTTTGTAGCCGCCTTTTTACGGTCGCATGGGACTCTCGTTCCATGTTCATGTTGACAATGTCACTTAACGGAACACATGCATAAATTAAATCTGAGACGTGTTCGCTCCATTCCACAAACACTTGCCGAAATAAAGCGAGTGGAAATGGTGTGACGATAACAGTTAAAAGGCTTGGTTAGCAGGAGGGGAGGGTTTTGATGATTAATTTATAATAGCTTTAATAGTTAATTAAAATATTCAAAGAAAAAAATTGATTTTCTCATGTAAAATTGCCAACATAAAGTTGATGATGTTAAAAAATGAAGAAAAAGAAAAAAAGAAAACACTTACCGTTAACATTAGAGTCACTTAGTTTAGATGTTAACATAACTGAAAATAAAAAATTAAAAAAATAATTAAAGAAAATTGATTTATTTTGTGTAATTAAAAGATATATTATTACTTTGGGTTTTTTTTAATGGAGTCTTATTTACTTTGATTGAGATATTAAAAATATTATCCCGTATCCCCATTAAAAATAGACGTTCTGGGAAAGGGAAATTTGGATAATTTTAGCATTGAATACCTACTTTCCTAGTGAAAATATTTTCAAGATATGATGCCATAAGAACATTCATGCTTTCTATTGCAAATATTTTCCCAGTGCACAAAAACTTAATCACTTGTGTTTAAAGTTCACTTCGGTTAGTGCCTCAAATTCTAACCTCATTATGAACACAGAGAACAAATGTAAACATTTGAATTTAAGCAGAAGCGCTACAGTTTTAAGCAGAAGCACTACAGTTTTAACATTAAATTGAAAGAAAGCCACCCAAACATATGTGTAGGCATTTGCATGTAATAATCAAAACAAAGCAGTACGGTAGTAAGTAGCGGCAAAAACTGTATTGCATTAACATTTAAATGCCACTAAAACTGAGTATGGGAATTTTCAATTTGTAAGGCGTTTAAATACTAAAGCCTTAAGGCACTAACAAATCATTATTCCTGCTTGAATATTCAAACAGGCATTTCAACAGCATCAACAACTCTACTACAACAATCAGTTGTAACAAAGGACATACAGGCAGATAAACACACATGTGCATACTTGCAACCTCCCGCTTTCCACTCGGCGCTAGTGATACCTTTAAAATTACAACATTAAATATGAGCGTACATATATATACGAGGCTATCTACTACATGTCTGTAAGCCACATACCGATGATAATGGATTTGCTTTGGACTACGAGTTTGTGGACTACGGACTGTAAAATATTTGCTTTGAGTCCATGCATGCCAGTGCGGTTGTAGGTTTGTACGAAAAATTCTCTATATCTCTCGGAAGAACAAAAACAATAACATTAACGATGTAAACAAAAAACTGATGTAAAGTCAACGTTGTTAAAGAGGAATGGAACAAGGAGAGCAGAAACAGCCGCTTTGTTGTTATTTTAAAGGTTTATTAATTTTATTTATTGGGCGCCAAATTGATTACGATGCCACATGCATGTTTAAAAAATTTGATGCTAAAAATAAAACAAAAGATATTAAAAGACAACATCAAGCACAACTTAAGCCCAAGTAAGCTGCAACTAGTCGAACAATTCCGTTGGTTGACTGCATAATTAATGCTGGCTGGCCACTCAGGCTTTTATGTTGCCTGTATGTGTCTGTTTGTTCGTGTGTCTGGCATAAAGCTGATTTTAGCTGAAAATTATATTTTGGAACACCGTTGACATTCAAGTAATGACCAATTTATATATATTTCAAACATATTGAGAAGCAAAAAAAAAGTAAAAAGAAAATCAATTCCGTACAAAAATAGGGTTGCCAAATGTAGTGGATTTAAATGTGGAAAAGCAATTGATTTCCACTGATTTATTTGGTAATCCTAAGTCAGAATATAAAATACTGCAGTCTTGTCAACAATAATCATTGGATTATGGACTAATTCATTACGACTATTTAATTCATTACATGATGAATTTAACTCGTCTCTGTTCACTTACCGTAGCATTGTCCATTGGTAACATGAACGAGCTATAGGCTAATTTGATAGTAGTGCTTTAGCTTCTCCCCCTATAAGTGAGAAAATATATCGTCTGGTGTAGTTTTTTTTAAGTCATTCTGCATACCCGTTTCTACTGCTACCATTGGTTCCCGTTGTAGTTATTTTATTTTGTACATTTTTATAGCCTTTTAAATCCGTCATTTGATAAGTTGGCCTCCCAGTGCCGAGTAATATCCAAGGCTTTCTTAATTGTTGCGCCATAACCAGTGTTTATTCTTTGATTGGATTAAATGTTGTAACTTATACAAGAACTTTGTTTTTGCTGCGCTGACGCATTTATTCAAAAATAAACCGAAAATCATTATTTAAACTCAAAACTTTGGGTGCCCTGGTAGTCTAGTGGGTAGTGTGCTAGACTATTAGCGTGAGGTTCGTGGGTTTGATTCCCACAAGAGACTCTTGTCTGTGACACTACACCGATCATATGGTCAAGTTTTATATATAATATAATTAATAATAAAATATAATTAGATTATGTTTTGTAATTGTATTGTAATAAATAAATATTAATAAAATAAATAATAAACTCAACTACACTAACAGAGTAAAAACAGTATTCTGCCTTAAAAAAAAAACAAATCACAAATTGCCCCTTTTGGCAGCTCTGCCACGTAAATTTGTATGTGCCTAAATACCAAATAGACTACAGCTTAAGATATTCGGTACTCGTTTTATGTATGGTTACGGAGACTCCATTCAAAAGTCAACGTTTGTTAACTGTCTGGTTGGCTTGTGCGTCATTTGATGTTGCAAACACTGCCATGTGTTAATTTTTTTCTTTGTTTTTTGCGGACAATATATGTGTGGCTCTTATTTTAACACACAAAAAACTGATTGATGTTAATAAATTATACATAATAAACGGAATTTTGTTGTTGCCTACAACAAATGTACCTTATACGAAGAGCTGTAGCATTGAAAGATCAGCGTACTGAATACAATCTCATAAAATGTAATTTTTATTATGAGGCGCCAAAATAATCACTATTTGCCACAGATACCGAGCAAAAGAAAGAAAGAGAGGGAACGGGATATGAAGGAAATTAATTAATCAGCTATTGTCACGCCATTTGGGAGAGCATGGCCGTATGACACACCGGCAAACAAGCGGACGGGCTGTCTGGCAGTCAGCACTTATCGTAACCCAATTGAATCAATTTTTCATTAACATTTCATAGCACGTTCACAATTTATATGCGAATTTTAATTACAATATTTTGGAAATAAGAATTCAGTGTTAAAAGTTAGGTTAGGTTGGAAGGGTGGCACTGTATTCAAAGTATCAAGTCTTCGCCCACAGACCTATTGATCCATTGTGACCCTTCATATAAGAAAAAAGGAAAGAGGAAAAAGCGGATAGAGCAGAAAAGAAGATTTAAAAATTGTGTTAAATTTGTTTTCTTCGATCTCCATTCAGTCAATTTCAGTCCGTTCAATTTTGTTGTCACTCATGTTATGTGCAAGATGCCTCTGACAGGTACTTCGTAAAACAGAAACCCTTTGAGTCTGTTTGACGTCAGTTAGAGATTCGAAAGCCCAAGAAAATTGAGGATTAACCCATGATCGCTCCTACCACAGAGTAGGTAGATAGCCGGGAAATCGCCTCAGAATGAATTTCGTATGCCTATATGAATTTGCCACAATATAGCGTGGGCCGACTTCAGATAGTAAATAATTTTTTTTTTATTTTGTCTCATGAGTACTAATTAAATCTGGAAATTAAAGTTCAAATAACATTAAAGTGATCGTGTGTTAAACCTAAGGCATCAATATACTCTTGAGCAACACCAAGACTAACTACACTGCTGCAGTGTACCATTCGATATGACGTACCATCCTATTCTAGATATAATATCAAACACCACTCAATCACTAAAAGTATAGAGACGGCAGGTAGGTAGGAAATGTGATCAGTAATTAATTCAAATAATTAACCACAAAATTAGTGTGCGTCTACACCTAACTAACTAACTTTTAATTGCCCTATTACGGATGGGCGCTAAATGAGATATTTGTGCTATTATTGAATTCGAACCACAAAACTGTTGCAAACGTTATTTTAACAGTACAACTTAAACGTTCTATAACGCTGATTACTTTCATTACTTAATGACCGCCTTGAATCTAAAATATTATAAGAATCTGAACTCCAACGAGTCAAATGCAAGTTTCCCGGGGTTTAGTTATTAAACTGCTTTATTGTATTGGATGTTATCTAGTCGACCTAGATCGTTTGGCAACACTTTCTACGTTTTTATTCTGCATCTTGAAGCTAATGTTGCTGCTGTTACACAAAATGACATCAACATATCGTATATCTGTTTATCATTATCGTATGTTGGTATGCCCTTTTTACCAACGGTGTCGCACTAGTTTACAGTGTTACAAGTGAGCTCAGCTATTAAGGATTTATCTAACAGCTGCATCAGAAAATTAAAACTTTTAGAAATTAATGGAAATTACGGACACGACAAAAAGAAAAGAGAAAATTACGAAAAATATTTTTAACATTTCACACACCAACACTATCCAAGGGGAACATTAAAAATATTTCTTTAAGTTGTCGCACTTTGCTAGGGAACAAGGAGAGCAAGTTGATAATTAAAAATGAAAAGTTGTTTTCCTTTTCTTTTTTGTTGTTGCTCTTGTTACGCAATATGGGTGAGAGAAATTTGTTCAAAAAGCTAAAGTGTAAGCTGACACAGTTCACCAACTATTTTTGGGAGCATAATTCCAATGAAAAGTTCACAACAACATTATGGTTGTGGCAACACAGTTTTTCTTCCTCAAAATAACTTCCGCAACGTTTTGCGTCTACCAGAAGTTAGAAAATGGTCACAGAGAAGAGTAAACTTCTTCTTCTTCGTTTCACTTCGCTTTAAATTTATTGTCAGTTAAAAGTGGTGAAAAGTTTAATTAATTAAACGAAGTATTGGGGGAAGATTAATTAACTTATTCATATAAAACATCAGGAATTTAATCTTTAAAAAAGAGAAACAATATTTTAAACCATAAAAGTAAAAATAAATCAAAACGAGATTTTAATTAATCTGTCCAGATAAACGAAGATGGTGATCCACCTCGCTATGTGGGTAAATAAGTCGGTAGTGAAAATCAAAACCACTTCCATACCTCGGCATGTTTTCCAAAAATATGTTGTGATAAATTTAGTTGAACGCATTGATCCTACGTGCTGTGGGATCAAGAGCTATTCTGGAACTAGTGGATAGGACGGTCAGATCATGATGAGAACACAGATCTAGGCCGACCTAAACAGCAGATACAAGAGTTGAAAATATGTGAATGCGGGCTTAGAATAGAGGAATTATATCTCCTTTAAATTTATTAAAATATATAAAACCTACAACCTTGCTTTAGTTTTAGTCGTTAACATTTATTATTTTAAGTGTAGGTGTTTGACAGATTTTACAAATATTATTACATTAACACATTGAACTCACCTCATCGCTTCTTATTTATATTTTTTTAAAACACTTTTTGCATTCAAATATTACATGCTGTTTCCCAAATGTAGGGATTGTAACCAAAAAAAACCAAAACGACAAAAAGCTAAGATTTCTCGCTGTTTTGTATTTCATTTTCTCTATTTTCAAGAGTAGAAAATTATATTTTCTGTTGATTTTGTTTATAATTATCGGTTTTTTCTGTTTGTGTAGCATTGGCTCGTATACATCATACACTAATGGAACTGTATAGACTTTTGTGCAGGGCGCAATGTCCTGTACAGAAACTTGAGTTGAGTTGTAAACTTTTTTTTTATCAATTTTTTTGTGTTCCAATTGCAGCAGGAGTATCATCTGTATCATCATCATCACCAGCAACGCTATACAATCGCTATACAATCGCTATACAATGTATGGTTCCCCTAACGTGTAAAATGTTTAAATGCCAGGCTAGGAAACAAGCTTTAGTATCAAAAGGATGACAATTATATGATGGAGGGATGACAATTTATAAAAAAATAAATGAAGCAACATACAACAGAAAGAAGTTGATGATTGTAGTTTGAGAAAGGACTATAAACAAAAAGAAAAACAAACCTTAAGCAAGCAAGGAAAGGAGGTCAAAACAAATCCAACACATATTTAAACAAATAATTTCAACAGAAAAGAGTACTTGAAGCTACAAGCTGAGCTGTGAGCGAACCATCGACACCATCATCGTCGTCGTTATGCTCGTGTACTAGTCGCTAAGCTGCTCCCTTAGCACAGTAAAATCGTTGAGAAGAAAATGGAAAATGGAAAAATCTGTTACAAAAGAAGAACTAGAAATCATTTAAAAGGAAGCCCGCAAAAGGATTTTTTACCCTATTTGCAACAACACCAACACCAACAACAACACAAGAATACACATACCAAACATATGTAGACAGCGTAATCTATGATTTTTTTTACTCGTAAGTGGTGCAATTGATAAGTTACTTTATGACAAGCTTTTGTTACCAAAAGTAATAATCCCGAGGTTCCCAGTAACGCACTTGAAGTTTACACTGATGGCTCAAAGAGGTGTGATATTAAACATTTTTCTAAAGCACCTGACTACTACAGTATTTTTCAATGCAAAGGACATGGATATTTTGGAAGCAGTGAAATCATTGTTCGGACAGCCAGGCTGCGATTAAGTCCTTAATAAACCTAGGATTTCACAGGGCAATTTTAGATCATTTAAAAATAACTATTTTATTGATTCCGGGACTTAGGGATATCGTTAGAAATTGGATTGGTGATGAGCTACCGAGAGTCGGTACGAAGTCCACGATTTCCGACAATTTAACAGGGCATAGATATTCCGATTGCGTCGGTGAGGCCCAATTCCGTTGGCAGTAGAAGGGAACGTGTAATATCGCTAAACTCTGCTGGACAGGTATAGATAAGAGATGACAGACTCACTTTTGTCCTCAAATCTTACGGTCATCCATCGCGCAAAAGCATACCTAACGAGGTCCCTTTGGTTGGTAAGCCAAAAGACTTGGCACTCCGGCAAATTACTTCTGCATGAGCTGTGCTTCCGAGAGCCCGCCTTTTATCTTATATGTCAGTTCCCTGATATTGTCGTGAAAAGACGGAGGTTTTTGACCTCAGACTCTTTGACGTCCTTGACTGAGTTCTCTAATAGAAAGATTGCTGCAATAGCAAGATTTAATTTGGATTCGGGTTGGTTTTTCTCTTGAGATCTCCGTATTGAATATTGCATGTGATATCGCAATGCGGGTTTAAGTGGAGGGTCCGCTGCCATACCTAACCTGTTACTTTTATTTATTAACTTACTGCAGCAACACGAAATTTTACAAAAGTTTTGATTTTTAAACAGTAAGAGCAAATCTGAATTCGTCTTAGTCGTCATAGTGCGTTTAAAACAATGATTGTGTTGAACAAGGTTTATCTACATTTGACACTAAGGGAGAGATGCTTGAATATCTCCCAATTAAGACCTCTTTAATCAAGGTTACCAGCAGTTAGAGTGAGAGAGAGAGAGAGTAGAATAAGGAACGTATCCCTATTTATTAACTTAACAATTTGACCTCGTTACCATATGTCACACATTATAGTATAGTATATGATTTCAATATAATTTATTGTTGCTTTAGAATATAATTTCTAGTATAAAGTATAAATAATAATAAAGCACTTAAAAACAAAATGACCCACACCTAGATTTGAACAACGAAAAAAGGAGAGTTTTTTGTTTTTCTCCTCTAAACAAGCGGAGTTAGAGGGATTTATTACTTTTCAGGGTTTCTGTTGAACTCATAAAGTAACCCTATGGAACACATCATCTTCTATTGAAAAGTGGAATAAAATGATCGTGCATTGGCTACAATACGTGCGATTATTAATAGTTTCCATTACAACCCTTCAATAACAAGCCCTAGACAAAGATAAAGCCAAAGGATATTCAATTTCTGTTCTTCTTGTTTTTGTTTTTTTAATCCAAAAGCTTCAAGTAATTAGTAA
The DNA here is from genome assembly GCA_958299815.1 of Sarcophaga carnaria. Classification (NCBI taxonomy): domain Eukaryota; kingdom Metazoa; phylum Arthropoda; class Insecta; order Diptera; family Sarcophagidae; genus Sarcophaga; species Sarcophaga carnaria. The sequence continues at coordinate 94,741,803 of OY283149.1, forward strand.
CGATGGCAATAATATGGAAATGCAACCTAATAAAGGGTAACTTGTAAAAAGAAGGATAACAGTTCCTAATACAGTACAACTACTACGATTAGTTAGAAGTTGCTGTTGTTGTTGCTGCTGTTCATGGGGGAAAGTATCAAGAACAAAAGACGAAGAGGAAATAAATGGGCTCTCCGCTCATGTTCTTAACAAATTATGCAAAGTGCATCAGAAGAAACATCAACTCAACCCAACACATCGTAACACAACAAGAACAACCAGATCAAGGAACGACTTTCTTAATACTCATAATACTCATACTCATATATGAATTGCAACTTCTGCTACTGCTCCTATAGATTGTGTTAACAAAGACACAATGATTCTAGGAATTACAACGAAGAAAGTAATGGGGGAGCGTTGCTCTTGAGTCGAGGTTAATGACAATATAATCCTAAAAGTATATGTAAAGGAGAGAGGGAGATTACGGAGTGGGTATCCCTTAAAGCATAATGACCGAGAGATGTTTGAGGTGACCACTTACATAACTATTTCATAAATTAAATGTGAATCAAGTGGAAACAAATGCAAAATGTCATACGAAACGACAAGTAAAAGCGCACCACAATTCGAAAGAAACAAAGTTAACTCAACAGACATTTATAAGAAATACATGCAACCCAACCATCTATCCGAACATCGTTTCACTCACTCACCCATCCATAAATTTGCTGGCTTCTTTTAATTTTTTGTTGTTTTGCCTACGCATTTTTTACTCCCTTTTTAATTATTGTTTTATTCTTATTCTCTGTTTTCCTTATGCTTGCCATTATTACTCCTTTCTATGGTACTTCTTCTATGGTATATATGCGTATATTCTTGCATTTCTTTTGGTCTCTACTTCTATTTACTCTCTGCCTGCTGTATCGTTTCCATTCTTGCCTTTCACTGTAAACAGGAAAGGAAATTCTTTGATGTGGAAACAAAATCTACGCATAAATGCTAGAGAAGTAGAGGGGGAATTGGGTATCACTCCTGCGTTTGACTGTAAAGACATGTGCATGTAACAAATTATCGGAGGGTTTTGGGTTGAAGGTGGTGAATTGCATGCGTCAGTACCCTCTTCTTCCAATGCAATGACATTTAAATTGTTTCTTTTAAGAACATAGAACATAGAACATATTTTATAACTTTAAGATTCATTCTGTTGCATGGTGTTAATAAAATATTTTAAAGTTTCAGTTTTCCTGCAAAAGTGCTTTAAACTAAATTTTCGATTGCAAATGTCATGACGTTTAAAAAAATCACCAAATTTTTGCCATCTTCGGTGTTAGTATTGATGAGGTCTTCATGGCTTCAATATTCTAAGGAAGATAATTTTTAATCAAAAGTAAACGTCAATTTATGCACTTCATTCAGTCCAGGAGAGATATTGTTGGATAATAGAAGTCCATGGTTTATACCACATATCCCCCACAAATACGAGAAACCTGATGGGTTTCTCCAAAAGTTAATGGAAGTAAATTCTAATGCCAATTGGGTCATGCATGAATGGTTCTAAATTTAGGTGCAGAACTTAAAAATCCCTAACAAAGGAGATGTTTGTCCTGGGGTTTGAACCGAGGCCTCGCGTCTAATAAGCCAGCACACTACCTACTAGACCACGGCGTCTACTTACAATGCTCGTTCATGGCTCAGAATATTTGCTGGTGAATTTTTGGATTGAAACAACTTTCAGTAGCCGTAAACGCTTTACTGAAAAACCGAGAACTGCTGGTTATGAATCAGACGATTATGAGATTCGTTAAATCCATTCAAAATCAAATTCTGAGTAAAGACATCAGCATTACCAATATTTGTCCAAGTGAAACACTTCACAGATTCTTAATTTGATTCCTACTACTTTATTTTGCCTAGAACGGCTTGAGTAGATTTTTTGTAGCTTTGTAAACACACCGTACGACTAGTTCTAAATCCATTCGAGGTTTAATTCACAAGATTGGTACACAGATAAGCCGTTATTACAATATTGCAATAATTTACATACTAACATATATAACTGGTCATTAAAACAATTCAGTCAGGATTACGAGTGTGAGAAACTACGATGATGGCTTGTAGTTGCAATGTGTTCCTCGAAGGTACCATAATGAATAAAACAAAATATCTTCTAGCTTCGTGCATCATTCTTCAGAGTGAAGTTTACATTTACATTTAGAGCTTCGGCATTCATACGAAGTCTTGTCTTGTATGCAACAGAAATTGTAATGAGCGACTAAGGTTGAGCACTGTTTAGATATCGAAATGCTCGAGCAATCATGACTCTGAAATACGTTGAGATTTATCGTATTCTTCAGTATAAAACTTTGAACACGATTATCAATTGCGTCTCAAAGTAGAAGTAGTCTGGGAGAATATTTAAGGGAGATTTTCTCGTTGTTTTATAAGATTATGTGAGTTGAAGAGAATAAAAAATGAAAAGAGTACTGCAGACTTTGCATTAGAAGTCCTAGTTAATCTATTTAAAACATTGTTTATTTCGAAAATGGACACATACACCATTATAAACACATGATTCTCTAACTATTCTATTGAGGCGTCCATTGTTATTATGGACGCAGTGCCTCGAAGTTAACTACGCCTGTAGCATTTTCTGCTTTTAAGTTAGTTTTTGCCTCACAAAGTACATTTATCTTCTATATATATAAAAATGAATGTTTGTTTGTATGTAATTAATAGAATCGTAAACTATACATTTGATCATGTTATGATCTTTAGCAAAGTTGTTGCGCATGAGCCGACGAAGGTTTCTAAGTTGGTATGACCAATTTCCGACATGTGGCGCCACTGAAAATTACTAAAAATTAATTAAATCGTAAACTGTGCATTTATTCATGTTATGATCTTTAGCAAAGTTGTTGCGCATAAGTCGACGGAGGTTTCTAAGTTGGTGCGATTAATTTCCGATAAGTGGCGCCACTAAGAATTATTCAAAATGAAGTGAATCGTAAACTATGCATTTGATCATGTGTTGTTCGGGCAAATACCAGACATTTTAGCATTTATCATTTATGATTTTAATAGCATTTAGTATAACTCATTCCCGTATAATTGAAACATTTTAATTTTGGAAATTTTTTATAAATGCTGTTGGGTTCAATTGGATTGGATACATTGTGAGATTCTAATAAACTTAAAATATTTGTCATGTCGTTCCCGTGCAATCATGCCTCCAAAGCGGCAAGCAATTGGTCGACCTACACCTCGAGCACGGAAGAAAAGACCATTACGAGCCTCAGAATCAGACGGGCAACGAGCATTAAGACTGCAAAATCTTCGAGTACATGCCGCTGAGACCCGTTGGCATGAATCACTTGAACAACGAGAAGTGAGATTAGAAACTTGTCGAATGCGTACTAATCAGGCCTATTCGTCTGAATCGTCTGGACAACGGGAAACAAAAGCAATAAAATGTTTCAAAATTAATTTGATATTTGTGTAATGTCTTTCCTTTTAATTTATTTTAGTTTGTGGATCAGCAACACGCGCAGGGTACAGCTAGTTTTATATAAAAAATCACAGTTGTTAAAAGAAATTAAAAAGAAACATAAGAGTTACCACAAAAAAGCCGATTTCATTATGCCACAACCCACTTGTAGTGTTTATGATTGCGTAATACTTCATAAAGAAATTAAATTCATTTTGTTTACCATACTTCGGTAAAATGATTTCCAAATATTTAGTAAACCATGTCAACAAATAATTTAAAAAAGAAAAAAGTCGCAAGAAGAAGTTATTAAAGTATTAAATAAGAATCAAGCAATCAATAAGAAGTCCCAACCGCTGATGACGATGTCATAAAACGAAATTATTGGCTTCAAAGAAATATTTACAAAAATAAAGAAAACAGAGAAAGAGCTAGAGAGAGGAAAAAAGAATCCAAAGAACGAACCCTTAATGGATGAACTTAAGCGGGAAAATCAATTAGCACAACGCCTCGTTTAAAGCCGCAGGCTACAATAAGTTGTAGAACCACTAAACCAGTGTACTAGTACCGCAGCATTGTTAAGGAAAAGAACCAGTTTGAGAAGCAATCAACAGCAGCTTAGGCTTTGGCCGGTCTTGTCTGTTCTGCTGTGGAATCCACAATTTACTGCAACACACATGGACTACTGCTGCACATTCCATGGTTTACTGCTGCATAAGTAACGCTTGGTTTTTGCAAAATGATCGTAAGTGTGGTTTGCAGTTGAGTTGTTTGAAAAGAGTAGCCTGCTTGCAACAGATTGTTCGCAGAATTTATGAATATTTTATAATGAAATTGCTACGCTGGCCTTTTGAAATAAATCGATGTGTACAAGTGTGTACTCATAAATGTGGTACCCAGTCCATCACCATAAAATAAAAAAAGCAATATTAGAAGCAAATAGGAGACAGAAGAGCAGAAGAACGGAGGGGTAAGGATAATAACATACGAGTACGTACGTTAACAACTGGCTACTGACAGTTTAGAGGCACAATAACTATGCCATGACACGTATTGAGATTTACATAATAACCCACTGGGGACGCATTTTGGCGCATTAACGGACTCATTATAGGTTTTTGTGTTCTGCAATAAATTTCTACAGTCAAAAAATAACTGGAGGGTGAAATAAAAAATTGCGGAAACCACTATACAATGGTACAAGGGTTTCTTTCCTTCCCATCTCTTCTATGTCTGGTTTATAAAGATAGACTCTGTCTGCGGCCTCCCATAGTTTTTTTAGGATCAGCCTTGAAATGTTGCCTTTCTGCGAGAAAAAATTATAATTTCTCTCCTCACTATCGTAAATATTATGCCTTGATGTTAGCCTTGTAATAGACTTGATGTGCTACTGGATCTTTTCTCAGCATTACTGAAGTGAACATTTCTTATGTGCTTACCCTACTCCGCTGTTCATAGAATACCACCCTCAATCATTGAAGTATTGCGAAAGTAACTTTGAAAAGCCTTGAGGTGCGATAACATAATTTGTATTAAAAGCACGGCGATTTTTTTGGGAAATTACTGTAACAGGTGATCTGAGTTATGCAGCAGGCTATAAAGAAATAACACAGGTTGATACCTGAATTTTAGACAGAGTACTGTATTTAGAGTATATTTTTTAAAATTTGTGTTTTTTTGAGTACAACATGTAGATTCTGTAGCGATGAGAAGGAATCATCGGAACACGTTCTTGGAACCTGTGGGGAATTAATGCATACCAGGTAGAAACACCACGTGCTGGGCAGACAATTGGCTTTGTTGATGTCGAATAGCATTCCGAAGTTTTTCAGGGCAATAGGCTTGGAAGAGACATTATGGGGATACAATAGATCGTTTGGCCGCAGTATTAAGTCGAAGAAAGGAATGTGGAATGTCAATAAAATAATATAAATGCAAATATGTTTAGAGAGGCTTTAAAAATGAGACAGTTCTTCGCTGTTAGAACCAACTGTAGGTCGTTCCTGTACCGAGGAAATAAGGTCTTGCAAACTGTATCTGCATAAGCCTATTTGAATACTTGGTGGTTCAAGAGATTAGAAGGTGAATAGCCAAACTTTTTTATTTTCAGGTTGGGATTTGAAACATCGTTGTCTTCAATTTTTATGCCTTAAGGTGTTAATGTTGAAAAAATTTTCTTTCACTCACATTTTTTGCTCATAAAAAATATTCTGCGTCACCCCTTCAAAGTCTTTGCGTTTTTGAATTATAAATTATTTTTAAAGGATTTTCTCTTTTTTTCATTCCTGAATGCACTGACTGTCTGTCTGTCGGTCTGCTTCTTTTCCTACGTTTTTTTTTTATTGAATTTTAAAGAAATCAATCATTGGCATGAAATTGTTGTCACCTGTTGAGCATAAATTATACACGCCACTACATGGCCAGTTGAAATTTGACGTAAATAATAGCTTCACAGGCTTAGTGGCGGTAGATGGATGAAAAGTATGGGTGGAGAATACAATAAAAGATACATCCGTGATATAATTATGTATAATTTACCTTCAACTGTAAATTTTTTTATTTTATTGGGCATAATTACTGTGTTCATTTATACATTACAGAAGAAACCTACACTTGGTCTCTCTTTAAACTCACTTGTAAGTTCTTAAAATACTTCAATAGGTAGTGTGTTTTTCGTTGTTATTGCTGTAATCTATTTAATGAATTTATCAATTAATTCAATCAAATCCATAACGATAATGTTGCCTACAAGTAAAGATAAGTCTTGTAAATTTACAATCATAGCCATGGCATGAGCCCTGTATCCGCCATGTATTTAGGGGGTATGTATCTCATTATAAAATGTTTATCATTAAATTGAATTCTATGCTATTATATTGAAAATTCTAATAGTTTTAAATTTGAATTCAATGTTTGGTTTATATTTTACCATATGCTTATGCTGCAATACATTGACTTTCTTTTGTTTTGCAATATGCCACACACTCGATGGCTTAAAAGGCTAGTCATGTAGCAATCAAAGAATAATAATATTCCGCTTAATCAACTCATGAATTTATTTTGAGGGAAAATTGCTGTTGTTGTTGTTATTGTACTTCAATATTATGCAGGATATTACACTGTTTACGTAGGTAAATGCTGTTTGAAATTGAAAGTGTTACACAACTGACGGTTATTATCTCATTACCAGTTCTACGTTAGTATTATTGAAAAAGTTGGAAAGACAGTCTGATTGTTTGGCTTTATCAGGCTTATGGCAGTAAATTCATAACTCATCTCATCCCAAAAAAAATAATTTCAAGTTGATGTTCATGTTACATTTCCGGAACTTAACTAAATAGGACTCAAACATTACACCCTATATACTTGAAGCCATCGTAGTCTAGTAGGTATTGTATTGGCTTATTAGACGTGAGGCCACGGTTCAAATCTCAGGTCAGACATCTCCAACTAAACGAATTAATATACAATATTTATACGGCGACTGCCTCTCAGCAGATTTCTGGCAAAAGTTCTGAGAGTAAATAAAATTGCCATCAAAATTTCTCAAAAATCTATCGTTCGGCGTAGACTTTAGACTGTAGGTCCGCTCCACTTAGGTCTCGCATCTTTAGCGGTGCTCCGTATTGTTAAACCTGTAATGACTACATTAGTGTCTCGCCCGTAACGCTTCCTAGTTACTGGTTTCTTTTTTGTATCAGAGGTGGAAACTTTGTAGGGATTCCACTTCGCTCTAGGTGTTACAATTTCGATGCCAGTACTCTACCTATATTAGTAGCCTGATTCTTGTGACGAACTAGAATGTGGAAGCGATGAACAAGTTCATGTAATGGTAAGTAACTACAAAGTGATACTAACGAGATAAATTTAAAACCAAATAAGAAAATGCGAATAATACTTTTAAAAGAGCACGCAAGCTTCGCAGACAGTAGTCTTGAAGATGTCGTTTTAGATGCTAAGAATCCAACCATTTCAAACACATCAGGGATTTATATAAGGTTTACGCCTTCCAAGATAGACTTAAGGAAACCAGAATATGATAGAGTAGTGTAGACTGAAATATAGTAGACCATAGCATAACAAAAATGGGCAGGATAAAGAATAAAGTTGGATGAGAAAGTAACTAAATTTGTCAATCATTAGGATTTGTTTCATCAACAAAAAATAATCAATGATTTCGAATAACGCGATTACAACTTTATTTTCAAAAACCGTTTTTTGATCCACGCTACGATCACCCAGCATTTGAAATAAGGATTTACAACGTACTAAAAGAAAACAATAACAATAAAAACTAAGACTAAAATTAATTTCACTTTGATAGAACAACAATTCTGCACACACAGAAATTCTTCACAAATTATGACCTCCACTAAAAGCTTCCAGTCCTAACGTCATCATCATTTGTAATCCTTAGAATGGTTTAAGCCATAAACGCATTAAACGAGTATTTGAGTATTTGAATAGCTTTGTATGTAGAAAAGTTTTAGCCTTGTTTTGTAAATCGTATAGCTGCTTGCAAATGCATTTAAATGCATATTATGATTGCAACCAGACAGAGGCATTATTAAATTGTTGATGCTGCTACTGCCTGCAATTCATACACAAATTCGTTTGAACAGACAATTGTTATTTGCATTACATGCATGCAGTCTTTGTATTGTTATCGTTATTGTTATTATTATTATTACGATTATTATAAATGTTATCGTTATTTGATTTCGTCTGTGAAATCTTGTTATTGCTTTCAACTGCATGTGTACACCATTTCTAAATATGGTATTCGAAATATATTTCTCTGAAGGCTAGAACGATTACGCCTTAAGCAGTGTCTTTTTAAACGCATGTCTGTATGACAAGATATACCGGCGGACTTAGGACTTAGGATTAGAGGAGTTCTATACGGAATGAGAAGTAACAGGGATTAGCTACCCCAGTCCAAAGTCCTGTTTGGAAGTACTCACACTCATAAAATCTCACTTGTGGGAAGTTCTGCTTAAATTCTGAGTTAGTCTCAATACATCTGCAATAAAAGATAAACAGCAAACAAATTTCTCATCTCAGGCTTAAATGGGTTAATTGTTCCTTCTTAATGTTTCAAACTATTAAAATTCATACTATTTGACCAATTGGGTTACATTCTCAGTATTGATTAGAATGTTGTATTAGGACCACATCGTCAAATATGCAATGATGCTGGTTTGTCTCATTCATGATTCATATTTTTGATTTGATGAATTGATTTGTCGATAACAGCGACAACAACAATAACAAGAGTGAATCAAAACCCTAAATTGTCATATGACGGTTACACTATTCGTAAAGGAATACACAGCAGCGTCAAAGCAACGCTTTTTAAAATTCGTTTTTAAAGTATTTGGAACAAAATGTGGCAAAAATCATAAACATTCCACGATAACCGCAAAAACAAGACAAAAACTGACAAGAAAAATTAAATAGAAGAAAAATACAACGACGATGGTGACGGCAACGGTGAATGTTGGCAACTAGAAAAGTGCGGAACTCCAGGAGCCAAACAGTTTCCTGCACAAACAAAAAAACCAGGCAATGTAAAGGCATAGCAAATGTTACTGATGTTGTATACCAATTATCATAAGAGACATGTACAAGATGCTATACAAAAAACAGTGGCGTTCTGCCTTAAGTCGACGATGATTGGATTAGAGGACGTTGCCAAAACAATTTCGTAAAGCTTAGGAAACTTAGGAAAACGTGCTAAAATTGCGAACGATACAATTTAAGTTCAAGGACGATACATGCCTGTTTTTGATAATAATGTCCTTCCATTCGTGTCCAGGGAACATAAATACAGTTTCGTCTACATGCGATAGTATGGCTGCGGTGGCGTTTAAGAACTGAAGTTATAGAAACAGTGGTAAAAAAAGGTTCTGTCATCAAGAAAACGCAGTCACACTTTCATACACTACTGTGATAGCCAAAGTTATTGAATTAAACTTCATTAGAATATTTTCTACTTTAGAATTTTGTTAAAAAGAATCCGTTGATATGAGCGAGGTATCATGGAAATTTTGTATTCGTTTGAAAGATTTATTGTTGACATCGATATCGAAATGTCCACTTTCCATAACTTTAGCGCATAAATCAGACCGAAATTGACCGATAGCTTCGGTAACGTTGTCTTTGAGGACCGATGTCCCAAGGGTTCAAATTATAAAGAGAACTTAACAACGGAATACGTACTAACTCATGTTCAGTTCTGGCGTTTGAACTCAAAGCTCATCTCTATTAATGCAACTCTCTACCCACTTATTTTTATAAGCACAAATGAAGACATTATTTAGGTGAAAATTATAAATGACTTCATAGCCAGACTTAAAGAGCAAAAAACAATTTCGAATGTTATTTTATTGAAAATGTAAATATTTGTGATTATTTTCTATGTTTTTAATACATTTTTTGCTTAAGCGTGCAAAACTAACAAATAAATTTGTTTTAAATATCAAATATTGTTGACAGAGAAATGGTGCAATTAAAATTGTATTCATTTGTCTTTCTTACCTTTAAATTATCCTTTAATTAGTCTTTCGTTATTGTTGTAATAATTAATGAATATCTGCAAGAGAAAATAAATTTACCGGAATTATACAAGCATGCAGTTTTGAAATCAAATTGTATTTAAAATATGAAAATGATGAGAATGGTCCAATTGAATAGTTCAGAGTCAATAGTACAAGATAGTGCTTGAATTGAAATTGACAGATTTGTAAAGTAATATGTTCGTTAAACAAAATACAACTGACAATATACATATATTGTTTTTAACCTTTTTTTTAATTTTTATATTCAGTCTGTTTCACGAAATTCGCGATCATCAAGCTTCTCTGACTTTATAAAGAGTTATTCCCTTCTGGGTTTTAAAACTAAAATTAAATAAGACACACAGAAAACAAAGAATCCATGAAACTTTCTCAGTGTACACGAAATACAAACAATGTCATTTAAATTAACGCCCCCGGTGCAGTTATAACAGTCCTTGGTTTTAAAGTGGCATCCTGGTGGTCACTTTAAATTACTGTTCCTGGAAGCTTCTCATGCGACACTGCCGTAATCGGTGTCGATCTCTTGCACGTGCCACCATCTTATTGAAACTTCATACCGTCCAGTTCATAATATTTAACCTCTGATTAAAAATAGTCGTTTATCATATTGTTTTCAGAATTATATTCGAAAAATACGGCAGAATGACACCTTCAGACAATAGTGAGTTCCAAACAGTCATTCTTCCGGATTCAATAGCTTTTCTACAATCGATTCTGGGTTATCTGAGTCGTATGCGTGACAATTTACTTTTAGACGGTATCGCAGTTAATCGTTCCTACTGATTACGGAGTGAGCTAAGACTCAAAAAGGTAAAACTATATTCGCTTAACCTCGTTGTTGATGAGCACTTCCTGGGTTTATATCAGGGCACACAGAAATTGGAAGAAATTCAGTTTCAAAGGCGCCTGGCGTTTTTCTCATACGTGTAGGAGAATGAACCATCAAAAGTGTGTTGTTTATTGATTCATTTAAATTATGCTCAATTGATGACAATTGTTTTAGAATCATCGGTAAGGTTACTCTCTCTGTTCCTACTTACAATCCTATTTTATTCCTCTTTGTTGTAAGGCTATCAGTGATAAACATTGAGAAATATTTCTTGATAGAGTCTTTGAATAATCAAGGGTTTTTTACTTTCAATATAAGATCGATGAGGTGATGGTCATACGAGACTTTTTTTTAGAAAAGTAGACACTGATTGCGATCATAAATTAGATTTTGTGATTCAATCTCTTATAGGCCTACTATTTTAATCACTAGCTCCTTGCGGAATTTCATCTCAATTTTCTAAAAATTCCCTAAGAAAATTTCAAACATCCCCGACCGAGTTTTTGAAGTGTAGCCTTCGAAGAATGAAACCAAAACGAAAGAAGAAAAAATACTTGTTACAGACACGTTATACGTTAAGTCAATTAAATGTTGTAGCCCCAGTATGAGTGCAACAAGGCAACACGTACCACAGCTACAAGTTGGAAAATGTTTAGAAAATAGCCAAAAAAGGCTACTCATCAATGGCGGAGGTTTCAAGTGGTTGCAACAATTGTAAATACCAGACAAGAGCACATTTTTATAAACATGTATGTGTATGTTTGTCTAATACATTGAATTTTATGACAAGTATTTGTGGCTTTCAATGGTGAGAAGAGAAGGCACATATTATGTTTAACAAGAAGCACACATAAGACCATAACACCAATTAACGACACCAGCAGCATCATCATCGTCGTCAGTAGCATCATCACCATTTTCATTATAGAAATACCAGCAGTCAATAGAAAACACAGAGAGCGCAACTCACAAATCAAGTGCCAGTGAAGATGATATTGGTGATGGCGATGATGTTGCCAATAGAATGAGTGTTTATTACGCACATTCCACAAATAGTTTTTAGGTTTCATTTTTCTTTAGTTTGTGATTATTTTTTCCAATCAAAACGCTTGCAGACGAGTAATCTAGAGGACAGTTTTGACAAGAATCTCTTTGAATAATTGATCACGCCGACAGGTGTCTACAAATCGTTGTGAGCAGTTTTAGTGTCAAACACTTATTTCTGTAGATTTCGTTAAGGCATTTGAAGAAGTATATTGAAAAATAGCAATTTCCTCGATAAGAGAAGTGTGTTTGTTGAATTTTTGTAGTAAAGTTGTGATTGACTCTGGTCCTTTTTCATTACGTTGACTCACTTCAAGAATTTGTAGAGCAATTTTCACCAGTTACAATATAGAGGCGAACTGAACTGACTTCCAGTCTGATATTATTTCTATCCCACCAACATCGCTACAAAAGTCTTTCCAGTCTGATGTACCCATTTCGAAGTAGGAGTCCAAGTCAAGTATATCATGATCTTCGAGCATGGCTCAACCGCTAACTGTTGGATTTCTATCCGAAAGACGGCAGTTTGGAGTAACACACTTGGATGTTCAATTTGACCTTAAGTTACCTAGCCAAGCACTTTAGGGGCACAATGGAAATAAGATGGAAAAGAGGGGGTCTGCGAGAATTATATCTTTAGACAACAAAGGGAGTCACCTAAAAGACGAGAGAATTGGTCAACATTCATCATGCAGGAATATTAAAACGACGCTAGTAGTCTTGAGGATTTCAAAAAGTTTTTCAACTTTAACAACAGAGGAATGGAGTTTGTCTTGAAACTAGACAGCAAAAGATTGCGAACACTTTCGGGAGCACTTACAGCTCGCCATGTCAGAAGGTAAACCTGTTCAGCATGCGCGTATCCCACACAAGTGCCTGGTAAAAACTAGAGCACTTGACCACTAACTTTGTAGCACTGGAGCATAGTCAGTACAGGCTACTGTATGCAGAAACGCTGACTGAAAACGACTTGTTGATATCCCATTGTGTTACATTGAAGTACTAAGACGTTGCTTGATAAGCAGATGTACAATGGATTAACGATAGCGGACATTGTGAAAGATAATTTTGAATCCTACGTTAATTCCTAATCAGATGTAGAGTTGATTATCAGGAACTGTAATTACAAAGATGATTTTCGGCCTGACCCACGTTTATTTCATTGCATCTTATATTTGCTAATTTCTCAGACATTTTCCGCATTAGACTGTAGTCTTTCAACGCTATTTGTACGATGAATTGGGGTGCCTACTAACAACCCTTTACAAAACTGTTAATATGTGCTTCTCGTGGTTGCTTTCTTTTCATACTGGTGTCGCATAAGGGATTAGCTACCTTAGTCCAAAGTCCTATTTGGAAGTACTAACACTCATGACAGATCTCACTTGTGGGAAATTCTGCTTAAATTCTGAGTTAGTCTCGATACATCAGCAATAAGAGATAAACAGCAAACAAATTTCTCATCTCAGACTAAAATGGGTTAATCGTTCGTTCTTAATGTTTCAAATATTTTAACATTTTGATTAGAAAGTTGTATTAGAACCCCATCGTCAAATATGCAATGATGCCGGTTTGTCTCATTCAAAATTCATATTTTCGATTTGATGAATTGATTTGCCAACAACAGCAACAACAACAATAACAACAATGAAGCAAAACCCCAAATTGTTACATCGCGGTTGCACAATTCGTAGAGCAATATACAGTGGCAAAGCAACATTTTTTAAATTTTGGTTTTAAAGAAATTCAAACAAAAACTGGCAAAAATCATAAACATATCACGATAACCGCAGAAACAAGACGAAAACTTACATGAAAACTAAAATAGAAGTAGAAGACAACGACTGCAACGATGATGGCGAATATTGGCGAATGTTCGCAACCAGAAGAGGTCGGAACTCCACAAGTCAAATAGTTTTCTATACAAAAAAAAAAACAAGGCAATGTAAAGGCATATCAATTATTCCTGATGCTTTACGAACGAATAGACAAATGTTGTTGTAACACATGATATATATGCTGGCAACATGAGGTAAATCCATGGGAATACTAAATATGTGCTGCACTTGCTCTTGTGTACAATAAAATGGCGAAGCAGTGTCTTTAGACAATTCTAAATACTGGAAATAGTTGACTGGAAGAAGACTTACAAGTAATTTTAACCGACTTAAGCTCCACATTTTGGAGCTATTTTGACAAGCAATACCATTTCTATTGGTAGTAGCTGCAGCAGGAACTTCAGCATCATCTGCAACTCTAATGGCTGCAATTGGTTTTTACTCACTATCGTTGTTGTTTTTGCAATATCAATGACTTATTTGACACCACTAAAGCCATCATAAAAAGCTTCTGTTTGTTAGTTTCACTCCTACAAAACGAGTGCGGCAAATATGTTCAATGTGTCGAAAGTTAAAGTTTTATAAACATCACCACAATAATTATCATCAGCATCATCATCACCAACAGCATCGTGCATGTTTGTTCATGTCTCAACGTATGTTTACTTTTCCTTTAGACATTCTAAAGACTTTTTGTCGTTACTTTCTCTTTCACCACTACACTCTTGAACTTTGAAGCTCAAACCGTGCAAAAACACTTAGCGGCTTTTAAGAGTTTCCCAAAGCTATTTAATATTCGAATACTACTCTGCTGTTACTTACACTGATACGGTTACAGCCACACATTGCAGGCGTTTGAGTCTCATTTCCAGCAGACGGGGATCTTGTGCAGTTTATCTGAAGCGGTTAAATAACTGGTGGGAGTCAAAACATCTTGATGTAAATCCCGATAAAAATAGAATATCCTCTTTAGGTCGTCCATTAACTTGTACTCTCCAGAGTTATAGGTAGGCTTCCAAGATTTCCTTGGAGCCTAAATTTCAATTGCCATCAGTGCGAACAACATCTACATAAGAACTGCCTAAGCTCTACGTGTTAACAATTTGCTGTGCCTTTTTGAAAAGCGGTATGGGCCGTAGTCTAGTAGGTAGTGTGTTGAATTATTACACATAAGGCTACGGTTCAACCCCTGGTTCTGACACTTCCAGCAAAACGAAATATGAAAAAATACTTCTTCGGCGACTTCCTCTCAGCATATTTCTGGAAAAAGATCTGAGAATAACTAAAATTGCCATAATGTATGGAGTCGACACATGCACCAACACACTACCCAGTAAACTTAATATTTGGAAAAGTATGAATTTATTTGGAACTATGTCTGCTGATAGAAACAGCATTTTATAATCCGTGGTTGTTCTCACCTCGTTTTAAGTATCAAACATGATAATTAAAACAAACTTGATCCGAAATGTTTAAAAGAGCCGACTGCTTGCCAACATGCACACTCTGTAATGTGAGTACGAATATCACTCTTGCAACATGTTTACTGGTATGTTTCTTCTGTTATAACTTGTCTTTTCGTTAGAACGTGCAGTGAAAGCGAATTAGTTGACGAAAATAAACAGCAAATAAAAGAAGAATAAAAAGAAGTCGAGAACTTATAACGATACTATTCGCATGACATTGGGTTTTTCTAGAGCCCTACACACCCAACTAGCGCACCACCATAGACTGTAATAGTCATTAAATTTTCGTTTTCTTCATGCAGAAGTTCTCAAGTGTTTTTCAAGAACAATGCGTTCGTCACTCGTTCGACACTTTTGCTCCACTCGATATTATTATTGCAGCCTTATTTTGTTATGCAGGAAAACTTTTTTCATTTAATAAAAGGCTTAAGCGGTAAACAAGAGTAAAACAAAAGCAAAACAACTTGCAACATTACAAGTAGCAAACACGACAAAAAGAAAGAAAATAGAAAACTTTGGCAATATTTCAAGTAAAAACAAGAGCATGTGTGTGTTTGACTTCCAAAGAGTTATTGTTAGAGGGTAAAAGTGATGCAGGTACTGCTGGTGTTCGATGGATGGTTGTATTGAAAAAGTGGGAATTAGCAAAAACTGTCAAAGATTACCATAATGGGAGCCTTAAAGAAAATGAGTAAATAAGCTCAAAGAAACATTAACAACACATTACTTAGTGCAACTTATTGAAGAAAAAGACACACATACATACTTCATTATTTACAAAACTGAAATGTGCTGTAACCTGAAACCTATTATTCAACCAATAAAGCGAAAAGAGTATTACACGGTTTATAAAACACTAGAAAATTGTGTTTTTAAGTTGATGAACTCATAAGCATTCACAGGTGCAAAGCGGTATGGTCGCTTCTTTACCCTCCCACTTATGTTGTCCATCCATAAGAGTTTCGGATAGACGATACTTCAATACGACCTTTTCTGTAGTTTTGTTGTCGCGACCAAATTCGGAACAATATTGACGGAATAGCTTTATAACTTCAATTAGAACTGTTTTGATGTTTCACAATTTATACTCCTTTTATCTTTATCGACGTTTCATTAAAAAGTGATTGGCGTTGTGCCTGTTAACCAGGCTATCTCTGCAAAAGGTAGTTGAACAAATTTCAGAATTGTATTCACAATCATTTTAAGTTTGGCCATCCAACACATACAAAAATTCGCTCAAACGATCAAAGACTTAAACTAATCCGCTAAAAATAACGGTAATTAAAATTGAAGACATTTAAGAAATTTGAAAATCATGTCGAAAACTAAATTGACCACATGATTGAAAAGGGATTAATGCTGCCTCTTGTTGTTACAACAACAAAAACGTAAACAATATTCAAACAGAAGGTACTTAAGAAGTCAAGTTAACAGAAATTAAAATCCAATTAATTACCACAGAGTAGCACAATTACAAATACAACAACCACAACAAACAACAACATTTGCAAAGAAATCAAATAACAGGAGTAGCATACGGATTGACTTGAAATTACAGAAATGACTGCAGGAATGAATGATGAAGAGTTCTGACTGCAGTTTGTATGCAGCGTGGAAAGTGGGCATCATTATAACAAACCTATGAGTGCGTAAAGAGTGAAGCAAAATTCTTAACAAAACTAAATGCATTGCGTTCAAACTGAAGTGGAGTGAAGGGCTTTTTAAAGATTTATTCTGTCATTATTTTTGCATACGAACGCACAAATTTGCCTGCCTGCCTTAACAGAAAAGTTAAAACACTTTTGCATCCAGCGTTTGATTAAAAGCATGCGTTGAAGTGGGGCTTTCATTAACATTAACTTACGCACTAATAACATACGCAACTTTTCCCCCTCTTTACTATTATCCCCATTGCCAGGGAAACATGAATTCATTCCATCTGAGTTACTGCTTCCCCGTGAAATTCTAAAAGGTTTGTGTGCATATATTGTAGTGAAGGAAAAGCATTAATTTTTATGGCGTTTTTACTGCTGTTTTGGACTGATGTCAAAACGGTGACTGGTCGCAATCACTAGCAGCACTGTTGGCATTCCTAACTGACGTTATTAAGTAATTCAAACAACAGCCTACGTGAGCATTTAACGTAGGTTTCAGGACAAAAGGAAAATTCTGCGATTGTGATTGAATATCTTGAATGATTGCAGCAAATAACCACTTTGGAGGCAGTGAATTGTGAAAATTATTACGAATTCTTAAAGAGATTTGCCTTGATTAGAATCGTAATCGTAAGAATTGATTGGGATTCAGTAAACGGAATTGAAAATGAGCGTTTTTTGTTTATATCCTTGAGACGTTTTGAAACCGAAGCAGTAATAATGTGCTATAACTCGAAAACGATTGTCACCGCAGTGGGTAGTGTGTTGGCTTATTGGAGACGAACCCCTTGGTTTAAAGCCCAGCTCAGATATCTGGAACAAAACGAAACATGAAAAAATGTCTCCGCCTCAACCATATTCCGGCAAAAACTCTTAAAATAAATAGAATTTCCATGAAAAGTTTCTGTATCCGCCACTAATGAATAAAAATTAGCACACATAACATGGTTGCTTGACTAAAGGAATAAAATGACAAATTGAGTAAGATTGTCCATAAAAAAAATAATTTTAAACATTTCAAACAAACTAAAAGTAGAAAAGGGTGCCACAGTTTCCCAACTCATCACTTCATATAGGCATCTGAAACAAACATCTTTTTTCCCTCACTAAGTCTTTAACAAATCAAGAACACGTTATCGATTCACATGATAGTTTATCAGTTTATCTAAGGCAATAATAGGTGAAACGTTATCCGAACACAACTCTAGATAATTTTTCTAACTTTTAGAAATCATGACACTTATTCAGAGCAATTATACAGCAGCCTACCTGCATCACTGCTATTCAGAACAAATAGGGATATGGATTGGATTTCATCGTAAAGGAAGAAAAAATATTGAAGGAAAATGCTGCATTCATGACAGAAATTGTTTTGGAATCAATCTGCTTAACTGAAACCTTACAAGCAACAACATAAACTGTTGATACAGCCTCTACTGCACTAAAATCCATCACTTGATGACTTCAATGTAATCATTGATCTGCATCTTTGATCAGCATAAAAACATCATCACCATAAACGTCATCATCATCATGGTAATAGCCTTAAATAAATCGAATCATCTTTTAAAATCATGTTCAACTGTCACTTATCGATAACCAAATGGGCAGCGAAGTGAAATGCAGCTCAACAATTATAGAATAAATTAAAAGAGAGAAATTGGCCATGAAACAGACAGCGCAACAACAAGCGCTTGTCAATTGTGGCATAAATGTTATTACGGAAAAATAAAGCAAAAAACTAGAAAAATGGTCTCAAACATGTTTGGGTATTTAAGTGATAGAACACTACAAAGAAAAAGAAAAAAATGGGAGACACATTTGCCCCGGTAGTACTAGAGAATAGAATTTATAACAATATTCTCCAAATACTACAGCCGTTTTGTTTACATTTTTTTGTTTCCATTGCTTGAGCCTAGGCTTTGCCTCAACTATGTGCAGCGGCGGTAGCTTGCCTCAACTTGATAACTTGTCAAGTATGTTGCATACTTGTTCTTGATTTCATTTTTTGTTGTCATAATCTCGTTGTAATTGAAATGCAATTAAACTCTTATTTGTTGCTTCTTTCTTGTGTGTATTCGTTCGTTCGTATGTGGTGTAGAATTCGAAATATTTTTTCCTTCCTGTTATTCGAATTCTTTTATTTCCTATTACTGCTTTAACTTCTTCACATTTTTCCTCTTCATGGTGGTCAAGTATTTAACAGTTGTTTCCCACCACTATTAGTGTAAGTGTTTTATGAACTGCGAAAGACAGAGCTATTGTAGAATGAGATGATGCATGATGTTTTCAAGCTCATACTCTTCATTACTCCTATACAAATCAACGTTTGAAGGATTGTTGCTAGTGTAGGGATTACAAAAGGCTTTTACGGTAACAAGACGTTAGAGAGTCGGTTGTACTTCCAGACTTTGAGAGTTGTTGAAGATATATCTGTCAAATTAGCTGCCTCTAGTCTGTATGTTTTGCCAAATCACAGTCGATGGATAAAACATTCAACAGTATGTGCAAATAATAAAATTGTTTTATCAAAATGTTTGTGTAGATAACACATCATACAGTAAGCGCTTGGCCCGTTTTACAATCGCCATAATCTTGCGACGGGACTTGGGCCTGTACCTATACAAAATTCAACTGACTCAGGAACTGAAGGTGGACGACCATAGACAACGATGTGTTTTCGCTGAATAAAACCTGAAGCAGTTGGAAACTGATCTGAATTCTCATACAAAAATTATTTCAGCGATTAGGTCCATTTCTAAATTTGCATTTTTTTTTCTTCAACTGTCTCCTGAGGGTAAATAAAATTGCCATGAAAAGTTTCTCAAATCTGTCGCTCGGAGTCAACATTAAACTGTAGGTTCCGCCACTTATGAATAAAATTAACTCACACAACTTGGATTAAGTGAGAAGTTAGGTTGTAATCCTGACTAAAGGGTTGTAATGACCAATTACAATACCGATTTCCTTATGTAACCTTTAAACATTTGTTGTTTCTTACTAACGTATCAGCAGTTATAGCAGAAGTCTTGTAAACAAAAATATTGACTCTCGAATTATTTGTGGAAGAAAAAAATATGCTTTGAAGGTAGCACTAAATTAGCAAGGAGATTTAATGAGAAACCGAGCTTCCAGAAGATCGCTGTTTCCTTAAAAAGGAGATCCACATATCTAACCATTTGTTATATTAGAGAGAGATGGTAAAACATATAGAGCGACTGTGAAGGAGCATTTATGTTGGAGTATATATAGGATGGCAGAGTTTTCGAAATAGGTTTTTAATTCAAGAATGATTTCTTACAAGATATAATTAGTCAACATACAACATACAACTCAGTAGTAGAACTCATATATGTATATGCCCCTACAAGACTACTTTTTAAATCGAAAAGCAGAATGGAATTCAACAAACCATAGGTGATTCAACATACCTGGTTGTCGAGTTTCAAATGTGGAACAGCAGCGAAACAACTATCTATGTTCGAGAACAAAGTACGCACTCTATAGGAATTCTAACGTGACACTAGGCTATTAGCAGTTTCGTTGACAAGATCGATCGCCCCATCAGGATTACTGCAAAATTTGCCATGTTTTCTAGATGGATTCGTAATTCAAGAATGATTTACTAGCTCTACGAGAGATAATTAGATTAGACCATTATTAACATAATCTATGGTGGATATTAATGGATTGAAGGTGCAACATCAGAATATCAAGAAAGATTTAAAGATTGCTCTGTCTAAGACGAAGCGGCGCGACAAGGATGTCACCAAGGCATTGAAAATGATTCCATCTCAGGAATCAATAGAGTTATGGAGATATTTGAAGCAGGTCTTTCGGCCAGTCAGCTTGAAACTAAAGAGATGAATTTGGTAAATCTAAGACAAAGTAAACTGAATAGATGGATGGGTGTCTTATCAAGATACTCGATCAGACAGATACATTTGAGATGGATAGGTGCTGCAAATAATTGCGAATGCAGGACATGTAGAAAGGATATCGAAACTAAGGAACACTACCTGCATCCCTCCCAGGATGTGCGTAGGTTGAAAGGAATTGATGAAATACGTACACGATATGAGGTTCCTATGAATTTAACATGGTTAATATCTTTCATTTATGAGGACGATATCAGCTTACGCGATGGTATAATTATTTGGTAAAAACGCGTTGGACGCTTCACACGATCCATTTTCTATGTATGTACCACAACTAAGTCAGTTGTTGCAATAGTATACGGAATAAATAAAATCATTCGTGTTAAGAACACTACTTCGCCTTAGTCTAGTAAGTAGTGTGTTAGCTTATTAGACGTGAGGCCAGGTCAGACGTCTCCAAAGAAGCGAAATATGATAAAATATTTGTTCGGTGACTTTCACTCAGCAGATTTCTGGCTAAAACATTGAACATAAATAAAATTGCCATGAAAAGGTTCTCACCAATCTGTCGTTCGGATTCGACTTTTAAATGGGAACCTCAATTGCCATAAACTAATGACACTCCTTGAGTCTCTCCTCACTACACTCATTTTAAAGCAGCCAAATCGTACGTGGCTATGTAAACAAACAATAAGTAACACTGTTGTTCCTGTTAGCTATAACCCGCTTAATTAAAAAACATTTTTCCAAAAATATTTCAATTCTTAGCACCACAACTTGCAACTTTGTTTCTCTGGCGAAAAGCGTATGAAAAACAAGATGAAGGAGAAAAAATAAAATTTAATTTCATTATCACCCTATAAAATACAAAATGAAAAGGAATGAATTCTAAAATGTAGCACAATATGCGAGGGATAATAAAAGTTCATTAGATCACGACTGTTCGTACACACGAAATATTGCAAAGAACTGAGGAAATCCGCACGACCATAACGAAAACAAAGGCCGTGTGGAAAAGTAGCCGGTAGGCTAATAATTTCTTGTGGTGCTGGAAATGAGATGTCTTAAGTCATTAAAAATCCAACAGACCTTATGGGAATTTGGCATCTATACCAAGTTATAACTTTTACTCTTCCCAAACTGATCAGTCAATGATCGAATTTTATTTAATATCTTCGCATAGTTTTCATATGCCTGTTGAAGACTTTTGTTCTTTTGAGTACCGAGGATGTAGCCGCTTTCCTTTTGGTCTTCTCACTTGGCAAACTCCATCTGGGTTTAGTAAGTTAAATTTTGATTCATCATTAAACAAAACAGTTCTCCATTTGGATATAGTCCAATCCATCTGTGCTCTAGCAAAATCCAACCTAAAACAAACAAAAAGTTGATAAAAGCAGAGACTACGTTGCAATCAATCAGACCAACCTCTTTTTTAAATGCTTCTTAGTCAGCATAGGCTTCTTAGATGGCATGAAGCTTCCAAAAGGAAAGCATGGGAGTGGCAATGTGATGGTTTGGACTTGTTTTTCGGCCAGTAGTGTTGGTCTCTTTGTAGGAATTCAAACAAAAATGGACCGTTTTGTTTACAGAGACATTTTGGCCACTCACATGTTTAACTATGCTGAGTGGGAAATGCCACTTCGATGGGTGTTTCAACATGACAATGACCCAAAACACTCATCGAAGTTGGTCAAGGATTGGTTATCAGCTAATGGGGTTCAAGTCTTGGATTGGTCACCTCAATCGCCAGACTTGAATCCCATAGAGAACCTCTTCGCCATTTTAAAACGGAGAGTTGGAATTCGACGCTTTAAAAATAAACAGGAGTTGATGAACTGTCTAAAATCAGAGTGGGAAGCTATACCAACATCTATTCTATCAAATCTTATTGAATCTATGTCCAAAAGATGCGCTGAGGTCGTAAGAAACAAAGAATATCATACCAAATATTAAAAGTTGCTTAGGTTTTGAACAGCGAATTTTTAAGTTAATTTTGTTTTTCTTTTATTATAACTTCCAAAGAAATGGTATTTAATTTTTGTTGTTATAGCCACATTGTGTAATAATAAATAAAATAAATATTTTCTATAAATTTATTTAAGGATAAGATATGAGTCTATTATTACTTAGTGGGAAAAAGTTGCTTAGGTTTCGAACAATACTGTATATGTATGTGTACTGATATGCAATGCGGCAACTTTTTTAACCACTTTGCAACGTATTTAACACCAAAAAAAGATGCGACCATGGGTAGTACTACCTTCTTTACTGAAGCCATTGCATTATTCTTGCGGCATTCATTTGTGGCAAATCATTATCATGAAGAGGGGATGACCATTTGCTGTGAGTTTTTCTTTTCTTTAAAAGTTTTGCAGTATAAGTGCTTATAAACAAGCGAACAAGAACTGACGACGAACGGGAAACAAGTTCGATTTCAATATGTTGAGTGACTGTATTCCTTTTTTACTTCATATTTATGTTAATGGCGATCGTTTGTAATCTTTAGAGCGGCTCAAAAAAAAATAGTTTTACTAAATATGAAAAATCCTCCATTAAATTCGCTTAAGAACGTAGGGACTCTACAATATACAACTAAATTTTTCAATACTATTTGTTTATTTTTATTCGGACAACCGAAACCTTGTATAGCTTTCTTCGCCCAATTGGAGACTTTGCTAAACACACCATTGTGGATGGTAATCATGCATTCGAGATAAGCGTGATTCTTTAATCGATGATTCGTTCAGAAAGAAAGAGAAGTCTTATTAGACGAGAGCCCGTGGTCCAAATCCCAGCTTAGGAATCTCGAACAAAACAAAAGGATATACAAATTTATTTCGACAACAACACGGTCATGCGTCTATCAAGCCAAAACACTGCCTTCAATAGTCTCATTAGCTATCACCTATATCACCCAAAATTTTGAAATGCAAGCACGGGCGAATCCAAACTTTCCACGTAATCAGACTGATGGCGGCCAACACATCTAACCAAAACTTGACTGCAAACTAAAGGGCAGTGAAACTTACAAAGTACACAATATTTCTATCAAACATCTGCCCCTTATTAGTCAATCATTCTCAGACAATTTACGCGTAAAACACCATTCAAATACAAGAATTTCGTGTAAATTTTTAAAACGTTTTTATAATGAATTACGAGCGCACTGCATGTTAAAATTCAAAGTTGGAGACGGTCTATACAGACTATGTGCACACTTTATAATTCGAAGTCAAATTACGTCAATTAAACGTGAATCCTATTAAAAAATTTTAAAAAAATCTCTCTCGAGGATAAATCACATAAAGTAGGGCATGTGAGAGAGCAGGACTAGTTCACGCATTCTTGTGATTTCAGTAAGTAATCCTGTTTTTCGCTCAAATTTTTAACTATTTGGCATATACAAAAAGAGACCTAAAGTGTGTACAGAAAAAAGATTCTTTCAAGTACATGTTAAAGACTAACGACCTGGTTAGAATTTTAGATACAGAACTTCAAATAGAATTAAAATTAAAAAAAAAATTAAAAATTTACAAGCTAATCACTACTCTAGTAGTATCAATAGTACGCTTACCACAGTAGAATTGTGTTTTAAGAATTTTTTCTTTTTATCTGTACAACAGTTTTTAGTTTAGCGACTTACCTGAAAAGAAAGGAAAAAGTAAGAAAGTTTAGTTGTGAAAATATAATAGCAAGCAATGATTTAATTTGAAAAGCATGGCTAAAAGTTCTACACAAATATATTAATCAGATTGATTGATCAATTGATTCATATCTTAAATAAAAACAGTGGACTAGATTGAACAAATTGACTCCAAAGAAGACAAAAACAATTTCATCTGCAGGCAACACCAAGGAGTCTGTTTCTTCAGATAAGCGCTGGATAATTTTTATCGAGTAGAATTGACAGACGTCAGATCAGGAACCACATGTCAATGTGTGTATCACCTAATTAAAATGCTAGATTGAGATACCTAAAAATGTCACCCGGGACACGATATCCCACATGTGTCCCAACAGCTATTTTAGGCCATGGAAAAAATGGTTAATAGGAACATATGACTGCGGAAAATACTTTCTTATTTACGATAAGATATTTCCGTATCCGTGTGCTTCTTTCATATGGGGTCTTTATTATGGCCTCAAATTATGCCCGAACGAAAATTAACTATAATTCTCATGTTTGAGCCATTTCCGTGAAGTCTATTTTGTAGAGTTGTGTAGTTCACGAACGAACTAGTTCAATTGAACTATTCACACAATTGAACTAAAAGAGCCGCTCATAACAATGAGTTCTTTTAGCTCCGTAGTTCATTTAGTTCAGTAGTTCCTTTAGCTCAGTAGTTCGTTTAGCTCAGTAGTTCGTTTAGTTCAGTCGTTCTTTCAGCTCAGTAGTTCGTTTAGCTCAGTAGTTCGTTTAGCTCAGTAGTTCGTTTAGCTCAGTAGTTCGTTTAGTTCAGTAGTTCGTTTAGTTCAGTAGTTCGTTTAGTTCAGTAGTTCGTTTGGCTCAGTAGTCCTTTTAGCTCAGTAGTTCGTATAGTTCTCGTTTCTTATTCGTTCATTTCGTTCTTATTCGCTCATTTCATTCTTATTCGTTCTATTATTTTGTTTATCGTTCTTGTGTGCGACATTCCTATTGGAATGGTGGCGGTGTTACCACATATTAAACAAAAGAACTTATGGAAACATTTTTACAAAAATAAGCAAATAAATATAAAATATTTTTTCTATTTAACTAAAAGAATGGTTTGGAATAGAAATACGAACAGAAATTCTCATTAAATATTTAAAAATAAATCACATGCTTTTCAAGTGCTTCAAGCACATACGTAAATGAATTATAAAATAAAAATAATAATTATAAATAAAAATGAAAAAATGTTAAATACCACAATATATTTAAAGTGAAAAATCATATTACAAATATGATAAATTTACACGGAATACATTAATTCCTTTATTGGTAATGTTTACATCAGTTAAAATATAAATGAGCAAACGTTGCCATAAAGAAGTTACACAAATTGAGGAAGAGAGCGGCGTTGTTTAAGAGAACTGAACTATTGAACTAAAAGAACGAACTAGTTCATTACAGAGAGCTGAACTAGAAAGAGCGAACACTCAAAAGAGCTAACGAACCCAACTCTACTATTTTGAGTATTTTCTTCCGCACAAGATACCAGTACGTAGGCATAATAATGATTGTATATTTAGTCTGGACCCTTAGAGCCTACGTATTACTATACTGGAGCTTTATATTTATTCAGGCAGTATGAAGAAAAAAAAACGCAATACTAACAAAATAAGAAAGATATTACGAGAATAGGAATAAACACAAACTAAATTACGTCAATTATAGTAAAAAATAATAATAGCAACAACAGTAAAGTTCTAGAAGTTGTCAGACCAAATAACATAATAACAAATATAAATAGAGGACAACGTAGTATAGTCTAGAGCCAGTAGTTTAAGCCCTGGCTCAGGCATTAAAAAAAAGAAAAGAACATTTCTTTCACCGACTTCCTCCTAGCAGTCCTCTAGCTAAAACTCTTGACAGCAAGAAAAATTACAATGAAAAGTATTTTATGAACTATAGGTACGTACCATCACTCATGAATAAAATTAACACACAGTAGTCGTAATCCTGACTAAGGGTTGTAATAACCTCTCAAGTAAGCAAGTCAATAGTTTGAGAACGAACAACCATTTTCCTAATTTCTGCCAATGACCATGAGAGTTTCTGGGGCATTGACTTAAAGAGAATATTTCTAAACTAGCAACACAAATCCAACAAACGTTGCATATGTGAACTGAATGGAATAATTTATCATTAAAAATAAAGGATTTTTATATCACGACTAATATTAATTTATCCACAGCAAGACCGACAATAACTTTCTAAATAATTTGACAGTACTTCTGCGCAGTACAATCTTAATATCAGGTTATCTCCAGTCGTGTTATCCTTGAGGGCATTAGTGTTATCTGGTGAAAAGAAAATGATATGATAACACTTTAGTTTTTAATATCTACTCAGAGATAAGTAAGCTTTTGATTGTTATTAATGGCCATAACCATACTCTTCGATTTTAAAATTATATTTAAAATTATATTAAAAAAAAAAAAACGAAAAACTTTATTAAATCCTAAATAGAGCCTTTAGTTAGAACTTTAAGCTTTTGATCTTAAACTCATGATTTTCCCATCATTAACACAAAAGAAATTGTTGGTATTTTTATGCTTTTGATTGAAATCACAAATACGGAAAAAGGTAAAGAAAAGATATCGAAACAAGCATAAGCACGAGTACTTAAAAACAGCAAATGTCTATTAAATATGGTACTAAAAATTTATGACTTCAAGCGCAAAAAGTACAAACAAAACGACACACAGCTTTTGACGCCAAAGTATACCGAAAAAAAATCCTGTGGATAACAATTGAGGAGTTCATATTGCCCATAAAATCATCAAATTAAAGTTGAAATGAAAGAATGCGAAGAAAAAGCAATGAATAAAGGTAACTTTTCTGATTTTCTGCCTTATAATGTAACCGCATTTCCTTTTTAAGAAGGGCTACACTTCATTGCCCCTTTCTATTACGCCAAATAATAGTTTCGTGTTTTCGGAAAAGGGCGACAAATCAGCACTAACAGCGTTTTAAGGCACACTTAAAAACCCATAAAAAAATAACAAATATAACAAATATAAAAATAATAATAATAATAATAATAATAATAATAATAATAAAATATAAAAATAATAACCCAAAAAAGTTTCTGTCTCTTTTTAGGACAACACAAGGCTTAAGTACCAAAAAAAGGTTAAAAATATATGTACATACGTTGCTTTTAAAAAAGGCAGACAAATAGCCAGCCATCGAAGCTGTAGAGGAAAAAATCCATATGTGGGTAATAAACACAATAATACTAAACAATTTCCAGTCATTCGATCAACTGAGGGATTAACATATCTGATGACTGCGGTTAGGAGTGGTAATCCTTTAGTATATCTCTTCTGCAGCGGAAAATACGTGCCCATTTAGTTGCGTTAGCGACCTTGATAGACATCGCCACATTATGGTCCTTTTAAAGCGTACTCTATCTTTAACTTTAAATAAAACAAGCCGTATGTGAGAAATCATCGTTTGAAAGACCTTTTGATATCTGATTTTGTGTGGATTATAACATCGTTCGTATGTCACCCTCAACTTCTTTGTGTAGAGCGCACCCGAATTCTCCAATTTTGTTTGACTTTGAGGAACTCTGCGATTTATGTGCCGCATACATCTGGGACTTAAAGAAATCCCTTAAAAAGTTTAACGGGATGAAATCGAACAATCACGTTTCACATCACTTCTACGTGAAGTAACCATGTTCACCAAATGCCACTCTCACAGAATATTCAATGTGACATGAGTTGTGTGACAAGTAGTACAGTCCGGATGAAGCCACAAGTCTGTGTTGTCCAGATTATGCAATTCAGACCCAAAAAAGTTGGTAATCATTAACCAATTGCGGTCGCCGATGACCGATGAATAGCCTGGCCTACGTCGTTCATAAAGAAAATCGATCGATAAGGCCGCAAGCACAAAATTCACTGAATACAATGACTTTTTCAGAGTGTAGCTGGAGATGATTTTTGAGCAAAAATTAGAGCCATATCTCAACTGCTTCAAAGCCGATTCAGCAAACACACGTTGTTGTATATTGCCTTCCCCGGTGACTTGACAAAATAGACTGAATAAAATTTGAAAACTAATTTGACAGATGCGGCTTTATCAAGATGCTCGTTATTAAATGTCGAAGTTCAAATGTTCCAGTTGTAAGACCTTATAAAACAATCAGAATATTAATGCCTCTACTAATGGAAACTATAAGTCTGTTGATCTTTAGTAGATAATTAATATAATTTCTATCGGGCATAATTAGTAGGCATTGTACTTAAAAGCTGTCAATATGGGAAAGAGAAAGAATCAAAACAAGTCCTTTTGTTTGACTGGTCCACACCACAGGAGTCTGGATTTAGGCACTTTGGTACATGCTCCTTGCAAGATTTGGACTACTAAGTAAATCAGGTATAATTCGCTAACATATGAGATCAATTTCATCAGGAGTACCGGATGCATCTCGCGAAAATCATGCAGTGTTTGCATTCGGATTTGGGGGAGATTTTTGGTGGAATATTTTACCTGAGGCTGTATGGATCTTTAATGAACGGACATTGAACGAACACAAATTTTGCTTGACAATTAGATTTAATAGTTTTACTGAACCCCATAAGCTGGATCTATGTCAGCTCTCTAATTTTTTGTACTAAAACATTATTTTTGGTGAATTGGGGATATTTTTTCGCTTGGAGGGATTTTTTAGAAAGTCATGATCAGAAATATCATCTTTTCGTATGATCTCATAAAGTGGAACAACCGAATGTTGACACTTTTGGGTAACGACAATTATCTTTCAATATTCGAAAGGAGATTGAAGCTCTCCGCCTTTTCTTTTACAAGGATTTACAGAAACTTTTTTGCTACTGTAGACGACATAATATTACAGCAAGAAAGAGAAATACAAAGGGCTTCCTTAGCAGGATAAATACAAATTTTAACTAAAAATGTAATGAAAAAAAAAATTCTAAAAAAAAGTATTCGGATTACAAAAGAAATCAATTTGAAAATAATTTATTGTTAGTCATTCCAATGATTTCATTATTTTAAAGCTCTGATAATGCGATTACACTTCAGTTTCTTAATAATACGAATGAAACTGGTTAGAAACACATTACTGAACATTTAGTTTAAAGGTGTTTCAAATGAAATGGAACGAGCATGACAACGACACTAAAGATGGCAATAAGGAAACGATTTTAAAGTTAACAAAACGACGGCTCCGCATTAAGTAACAACAGAAACAACAGCGCTCGTCTTAACAACATACAAATTGGTTCTTGTATTTATTTAATACTTTCCAGGATTATGTCTATGCCCTCTCTTCCAAACGCCTCAAGGTTTCTTTGAACACATGACGATGGCATATAAAAGCGTGACAAAATATAAGAATTACGAGAATATCTTTTAAAAATGGTATTATTTTATTAAGCAGAGGATATTAATAATGAAAATAATGTAAAGAATGTAAAGGGAATAAGGGAACTGAAAAAGAGGAGAAGACATCATAAGATTTCTTAAGAAAATATTCAGAGAAAAGGACAAGAAATTTTTAATGGGGCAGTTAAAATGATGAACGTCTAAAGACCATACGAAAAAAATGTCGTTTGACGTTTGGACCCGCATTTTTATTTTCTTTTCTTTTGGTGATAATCAGAGTGTGTGATACCATTTTTAGTTTCTAATAAATTCCCAATTCATTCTAAATATGGTGTAAATAATCATTTACGCTCTTGATTTGAAAAATACCCAGTAAATTGATTCATTTAAGAAAAAAAATTTATTTTTAAAATACAGATATAAACACCAGTGAATATCTGTAACTTTTCGGTGAAATCATGACGATTACAAAATGGTTCATAGGCGGCAGACTTTCGCTTAAACTTGCAATATTATCCTTTTCGTGGCCGTAGTACTCTCCTCTTGATGGAAGAATTCTAATGCAAGGCGTTCCCTTCCTTATCATTATTATCAAATCCAGGTGGTTGACTAACGGCAGATATTTTAAAGCAAAAGATCATTTATGTCCCACATTTCTCACAATTTATAAATCAACGATTACGACTGTATAGTTATCCGTCTGACGCCTTTTGTGTATTATGTCCTGTTAACCGCAATAGCACACCGGTCTCATTCGACTCAATTGTTCCCCAAAAAGCAACAGATAGAAAACGACGTACAAATTATAATTCCTGTACTTTCCGAATAAAGCCGAGTAAATCTCCAATAGGAGTAGAACAGATTTTTTCAGGAGTTAGTTGATACTGGTTGGAAACATGCAATCTGTTTCTAGTCAGGGAAATATTACTTACTAGATTGGATTGCACCATAGTTTCTCACATCACCCACGTTGTGTGTTAATGTCATCCATCAACAGCAGGACCTATAGTTTAACGTCGAATCCGAACGACAGATTTTTGGTAAACTTGTCATGGCATTTTCAGTTACTCTTTGCGTTTTTGCAAGAAGACAGTGGAGAGGAAGTCGTCGAAAGAAATATTTTTCTTTCATATTCCCAATCTTTCAAGATGTCTGAGGCGGGTTTGAACCACAGGCGTTGGTCTAATAAGCCAACACACTACCCACTAAATTACGGCGACTTCACCATGATATAGTAGCAAAAAATGTGCCGGCATTTATTCTTATACAGGAGACAAAACCTATTGAAATGATACCTCGGATAGCAGCGCCCAGATAGAAACCCTTCTTTCCACCTTTTAGCAATGTCCGTCTTCTGAAACTTCTAAGGGCAGCATCTCCTTATGACATTAAAACACATTAAAACACTATAACTCCTATATACTATATTGTGGGTCCCTAACTCGGCAATCTTTGAACAATTCCATCGCCAGTGATATCGTAGTTGCCTGGAATACAGAAAAGTGAAACTTTGATTGTCGCACCGAGTTGTTGATTTTGTGTTAATCAAAGCACGCACCACAAACCGTAATTTCAATAAATATGAAGCGACTACTTCCAGTGAGACCTGACAATCCGTGGGTACCTCTGACCTCCACTAAACTATAGTCAGGACACAGTGAAACTTAGTGGTATCGACATCCTCTTTTTAACTCCAACTCCACCTCTCTCTGAAACCCATTTCTTATGAAAAGGGTTCATATAGTGTGATCAACCTTGCAATCATATGAACCGGAATGCATGCTAGAACATGGATATCACAAAATACCTGAAGTTCTTGACCTGATGCGACTTGCATCCCCAAACAATCGACATAGGATATTTTTTTACATAGTAATGTGGGGGCAGGCCATTGTTTTTATGAACACGTATATCGAACAGCAAAAGAGCTGACATTATACCAAAAAGTAAGTTTTAAATTTGTAATAATTGAACAGAATCTGTGGGGACCCCACAGCACTTAATATGTATATTGGCCCCTAATTTAAATTTTAAAATAAAAATGGGAATTTTTTATTGAATACATGCAAACCATTTCAATTGTTCCAAAAGTAGTTGTTCAGCCCTAAAAATTCTATTAAATTTTTTTTACTCATTTGGAAAGCCGTAAATCTCTGATAAATATTGTTTAAGTATAAACTATCTTTCCTTTTAATCCTTTGAATAAAAGGACCCCCAAATAAAAATGAAAACAAACAGACAAACAAAAACACTAGATGTACTCATATTCGTATGTCATTATCGTCTGTCTCTCTACCTACTCCAAATATGATATTTTTCTTGGCACAATATGAGGCCGATAAACAACAGTAAAAACAAAATAAAATAGAAATAATCGAAGTAACGAATACCTGAACGTACATCAAGTAAAAGTTTATCACGTCCTTAAAAAAATCCAAAAAAAAAACAAGAAAATCAATGCCATGAATGTGAAACTTGTGACGATTAATTAGCCACTCCTGCTTATTAACACTGTACGACAGATAGAGAAGGATAGAAAAGAGCAGCAGTTTCTGTTGCAAACATGACAACAAGTGTCATTAATTTAATAGCTACGATTTTTTGTTGTTCTTGTTTTCTCTTTTTAATACACATTTATTTTCGTGAGTGTAAATGGCAACTACAAAACAGCAACACCAACAATATTCATGATAAAAAAAATAAGAAAACATTTTTAACATCTGCCCTGTTTTTAAAAGCACCTTAAAATTTATGTGTATTGCTGCAACGTTTCTTATCCTTATGACGTCAATATTGGGTTGTACAAGTATTTACGATGATATTGGTGCTGTATGCCTCTTATAAGCATCTTATTCGTTTGCTCGTTTTTTCCCCTGTGTGCTTATGGTATTCTTTTCGTATCATTTGTTCCCTTCTGTTCCTTCCTTTCTGTTTTCCTTTATTTTGCTGTAAATTCACAACAAATTGATTTAAAGTGTTGTTGTCAATTGTTCTTGCTGTGCTGTGGTAGTTGTGGGTCAAGTTTTCAAGTATATATGGGTGTATGCGTGCAAGTGAGGTATTTTGTAGCATTTAATTTGTGTGGTCTCTATATTTATGCAACATCAGCTTAATCGACATCTACAATGGCAGTAACAACTTTGAGGTGGCAAGCAATTTTATACTCTACACTGGCTAGGTTAGCATATTGTGTTACGCAAAGCAAATTGTTTTCTGGATTTTTTCTTACGAATTCATTCTATTTTCTTATTATCCTTCCAAAATTTTTCTATCATCTCTCTGTCTGACAAAGAAATCAAAGGAATTTATGAAATCATATTGTGCAGTGAAGTTTTGTTTCGGCAGTCTAATGAAAACAAAAGTAACCAGTAAAGTCATTGCGTGGGTTGTACTATTCGAAATATTAATTTTTCCCATCCATTATTTTCCAGATGAGCTTAGACACTCAGCTTCGGTCTTAAAATTCATAGTTGCTCGGTTTTGACATCACCATCAAGTCAGTTATGCTTAGGCGGATAACTGTTCTAAAAGTGTTGACTGTCTTTTCGACAAAGTTTTCGTATTTTCTTCTCTGACAACGTCAACATAAAGCGGCTGACGGAAGTAATAACAGCGAAATTGATCAAATAAAATTTGGGCCTAGTGGTCAAACCAGCCGGTCTATTCTATTTTTGTGGCATTTACAAAACAAAAAATATGAATCTCTCAAGGACAACAGGACGTAAATCGAACCTTAGTATTGCGACCATTCCATGTATTCTATTACTCACCAATGCATGGATTCCTTCTGGAATCCATTAATCAGGTTTTATTATGATTTACAATCTGCATGTTGAGCTAGAGACAGCCCCCATTATGAATAAGTGCACTCTTTGTCTACATTGACCTATCAAAAGACCTGTTATCGAACAGTGGTTAGTCTGATGCTCGATGCAGATCTCCTGTTATTGTTAATTCCCAACAAAAAATTTAATTGCTTTTAACCAATTTGCTTTGAGAAGAGTTCTTTGCCTCCAAATAAATTAAAATGTTCACATTCGCTGAAAAAACTTTTCGAAACTTACGCATCCTCACTAAAGGACGGCTCGTTTGCTCACTCATTGCTGAGAATTCCCAAATCAACTGAGAGCTCGCAAAGTGTTGCCTTATGTTCCTTATTTAGCTGATTAAGCTTCCTCAGTCAGTACCATACTATCTTCGTAACCTCATTATAGCCGAGTGATCGGTTATCAGCTTGACTGAAAAATGCTAGTATTTATGCCATAACACGAAATATATTTTAATAATGCCTGCAACTTTTTTTTTCTCTAGATCTGTAGTTAAAAGGTATTTCTGAGGTTCTCAGTGTTGAAATTGTAAAAAGATGTAGCTACGGATGCTAAAAAATTCCGCTTAATAGCAATACTTTCTTCGATTCCTAACAGTACAATTTCCATAGAGGTCGCATTATTGATGAATTTCGGCATCACACTAAAGGGTGAAATCAATCACCATACTGAATCGTGTGTTGGGAATGCACGCAAGTAATGTTTACGGTTTTATAAAAGTGCGAAGCTGACCTGTTCCATTCGTTTTTTTTTTTCATTTTTCCTGTTTAATTTTACCTCTTTTTTTTGTTGTCATACAGTATTTAATTAAAACATTTTTATTAGATTATTGATTTACTTTCATCATCACCAATAAAAACAAAAAAGCCACAAAATTAATAACAATTTGTGGTTTTCATATCAGAAATATTCGTGCATATATAATTACATGGCAGTATAAATAAAAAAGTCAAAAGACGTCAAAATTAATATTATCAGGTGCATGATATTATTGTGGATAATAATAATGATGATGCTGACGATGTAACCCGTACAATAGAATATTGTGTCAGAATATAACACAGTAAAAAAAAATTAATAAAAATATTTGCAACATAATCCAACAAGTTTTAAAATATATTCCATAGCTTAAGGCCATCAGTAAATCAATAAAAATATAGTTTTTCTGTTAATGAAAATGTTGTTGAAATATTTGGCTTAAATTGCATGGATGTAAAAGAAGTAAGGAAAAACACATTTTGTTTAATTTTAATTAGAATCAAAATAATCATTGAAAATATTTCGAATATTATTGGATTACTTTTGATTCTTTTTAATTATTTTGTACTTGTCGCCAGTAATCTTGATTATTTTTTGATTATATTGTGATTACAATATCAATTAGTAATTATGCTAACCAAAAATAAACGCAATTGTTATCATTGCTTCCCCTGCTGAATATTGTCTTGACAGATGTTTGCACTCTCTGATTCCAAGTAGGGATGACTGGAATCCTAATACGGTCGTCCCCCCGGAAGTCCTGGATATATATACCGACGACTCTAAACACGATAATGGGGTTGGAAGCGGTGTCTACTCTGGGAAACTGGACCTAAATATTTCTCTCCGCTTGCCGGACTACTGCAGTGTGTTTCAGGCGGAGGTGATGGCAATTTACCGGGCCGCTCAATGGATCCTAGTCAACGATGCTCCTTTCACTCGCGTCTCGATCTTTTCTGATAGTCAGGCCGCGATAAGATCTCTATCGGGTTTCGTGATTAACTCTAGGATCGTTAGGGAATGTCGCCGCTGTCTCGACCTTCTCTCGGGGCGCTTTACCAGTGTCTCTCTGGTGTGGGTCCCCGGGCGCAGTGAAATTCCGGGAAACTGTAGGCCCGACGAGCTCGCCAGAGCTGGTGCGCTCCTTCCGGAATCCTCTTCTGTTGAATTGGGTATGCCACTTGCCTTGGTCAAGTTGACCATTGCGCGGAGGTTCTTTCGGGACGCCAACCTATCCTGGGTCAATGAGGATTCCTGCTCCACTGCAAGACTCACCTGGCCCAAGATGGATAGAAGGCGTACCAACCGATTACTTGGTCTTGGTCGTGATGTCATCTCGACTACAGTGGCTGTGCTTACAGCTCATTGCGTCATGGGTAGACACGGGGAAAGAATGAGGCTCCCTTTCAACGACTTCTGCCGTGGATGCAGGACACTGAGGAAGAGGAGACTGTTGTTCACTTTCTTTGCCAGTGCCCGTCTCTTGCTAGGTGTAGATATAGGTTATTTGGCTCCCCATTCTATTGACATCAAGGATCCGTTCATCAAACTTTCTGGCTTTTGTTGTGCAGCCCTTGCGCTGACCAACTTCTTCCTTTTCTCTGATTTTGGTGGAACTTGGTTAGTACAGGGACTGCGTTCACCCGTGGCATCACAACGGGCCGCTATGCGTGCTCAAGTGAGCTTTGTGATATCAGAGATACCACTTCGACCTAACCTAACCTATCATTGCTTCAAAACGTAACATAATTACTAATCAATGCGATTATTAATCATTACATAACATACATAACTGAAGGCCTATTTGCCTATTAAAAAGGTAGATACAAATTTCATTAGACTTGGTTGAGTTTACTTTACAGTTCTAAACAAGTCAGAAAGTATTTAAGTTTACAATCCCGATATCCTTGTTAAGATTAAAAGAAATATGAATACAAGCCGTTAGTATTTAGGCTATTATAACAACTTTTGTCCTAATATTTGCCCAATCTTATGGAGAGAACAATGTCCCAATACATTACAGTATCCTAAGGAATATCCAGAACATCATTAAAACGAATTTTGTAAACTGAGGCCCTAATTCAATCAAGAGCCAAGCAATACCTGATAATGTAAATGTATGTATAGCCGAGTTACACAAACCAGATAGATTTTTCGGTGCTACATGAAAAATTTTATGAACAGTGTTTCTATTTAGCTATCGACGATTCTTGGCTCAATTTTTCTTCAGGTATTACCATAATCGGTGAATTACAGAACTAAACTTTTTTGGCCATGTAATCCGTCATTTCGTCCTGCAGGAAATCATTCAGTCTAAATCATAATAAGTCCCATATTTTTGCTAATTTCTCAATTGGAAATTATGTGATTGACGATTAAATTGCTTCCGGTGCAATCTAAGGAATGAAGTAGAGCAATTCATGTTGGCCGTGGCACTTGAAATGGCTGCTTAATCACAAAAGCAGGTCATTTTTATTGCATTGGAAATTTGAAAAATAAACAGACTGTTACTGAGAAAGAAAAAAACAGACATAACCCACATGGATTCTGTGCTAAAATACGCTCTTCTATTCCTTAATTAGGGTGCAAAATTATTGTAATTACCGGGTAATGTAATTGGTAATGTGTCTGCTCACAAATTTATTTCAATAATATTTTTCAATAAATTTCATTTCATGCGGCTCCGTCCGTTCTTTTTAATTTCAGTGTTTAAAACATAATTAAGGTAAATTTTACTATATTTTTTTATTGTTATTATAGTTATTGTAGTTGTTGTTTATATTTTACAACATTTCAGTTTTTATTTGATTTTCAAACATTTCATAATTGGATTCGATGGAGATGTTTTCGTTGGCATATTTTACCTGCCGTTTTTATAGTTACTGAGCATTTGGCTCGAGGGTAATAAGATCCAAACGAGAAGATACCTTTTTGGTTTGGCGTAATAAAACTCAAAAATATTGTTTTAAATAAAAATAAATAAACAAAAAAATAATAATCGACTGCATTCATTAACTGAATGAGTAGTAGTTGTCGTTTTCGTCGTCGTGCTCATCAGCAGGCACTAACTTGGGCCAAAGCAGTTGTGGCCCCCGTCCGTCTTCATCAGTCATTTCAGCAGCAGCAAAACTTTGCTTCTTCATCATTACCGATCATGATGAAAGAAGAGGAGAGAGAGACAAAAACTTGTCATTATTAAAACCGCAAATTATTTAATTTCTTCGTTTTATTCGTTGCGAGTTTAATTTTTTGGTTTATTTTTAAGAACACAGATTTAGATTTAGTTTAGATTTAGTTTGGGGTACGTTTTGGGAACGGATATCATTGCAGTTGGACTGTGCTTGTGCCATTTATTGAAGACATTCATTATGACAAGTAAACATATTACTTGAGTTTCTGGAGATGTAAAAATCAGAAGAAAGATGACGTTGTAGATAACATCTTCAATTCCATCGGTAAGCACTGCACTTATCTTCTGCACTTATCTTCTGCAATGAGGGCATAAGAGTATGTGCTACACTTTTGCATTATAAAAGGGTATACAGCTGTCAGAGTATGATTCCATATTTTTCTTTAAGGCCGTCCAAAAGTTCTGTTCTAGTCTGTGTTGTGCTGCTACTCCTGCTGTGTAGCTATTCATCTATACATTCTAGAATCCTCAGTATCAAGTTTTGGTCTCATTCCCATCCACTACAATTTATTTACTCAAATAAACTAAGAATAAACAAAAAACCTTCATTTGTCGCACACATTTTGTAATAAAGACTAAAAAAACTGCCAGTAATTCGTTATCCTAGACGCCAAAACGACGAACAAACAAAACACAAATCAACCTGGCCAAAAACCCTAAGAATAAAAGCAATGCCGAACAACAAGTTTAACATGACATTTTACTTCTGATGCGCAAGCGTACATGTTTTTATTACAACTGACAACGCTGGCTTGTTATATACATATACCCGGCACCAACAAACTGAGGAGAGCTGTCAGCCGTATACCAGCCATAATGATATGAAAACAGACGGAATTTGCATTGCTACAAGTCAAGGTCAAAAATAATTGCGAGTTTGGCAGCAAGTATTTCAAAATTAATTGACAATGAAATGAAATCAAAATGAACATCAACACACAAATGAAACGGCAGAAATCAAACTGAAGCAATTATGATTTTATTCATCTATACATACTATGTCTACCATTTTCGAGTTTGGGTCAGGTGGTAATTTTTTGTGGAAAGCCAACGTAAACAATAATAGTTCCTCATTGGCGATACTGACCAGTTGATTTGTTTGTGATTTTTAGTTTTTCTCTTCCCCTATTCGATTTTTATCAGGATATTTTATTTTCATTCATTTGTTGTCAAAGAGTCAAAGTCAATACACAAATGGTCACCCCTCATATGATACACACGATTTATTACAGCAATAATAGCAAAAACAAGAGTGATATAAAAAGAGTAGATCCTTATTATATAAAAAATATTGGGTGATTTAAAAAGTACGTGCGTCTTTTATGACAATAGGATGTGTTGACACTTATTTAGGGCATAACTTGAATAAATTATGTGGTATACGTACACATACATATTTGGAAGCTAACAGTTCAGGATACTTTTCTGAAGAATTCAGCTCCTTTATTTGTCATGCAAGCTAAAATTTTTATTGTTTCGAAGTAAAACATCTGAAAAATACAATATTTGAAGGCTGCTTCACTTGCAAAAAAGAAACGAGAACACGATTTGCATCATCACATTGTTTTACTTGATCAATTTTTTGAATTTTTACTCTGGACTGCCAGGCCGACGAAAATCCTCTACAAAACCCTCCACGTGGGTGTCGGCTGGTAATGGTGGTTGCCCGATGGGGTGTCCACCAGCCAAGGGGGGAGTCCATATTCATTTGATCGTAGGTCGAACGAATTATGGCTCTCACCATAGGATAGAGGTATGGGCTGGACTAAGGTGTCATACGACCCGTGCCGATTGTCAGCCTGGCTGGGGGCCCATCAAAAATATCCCAGTCGTTAACGGAGTATCCTGGATACCGGGCGACCTCCAGGATTAACTAGCCTTACCTGGGCACAGCGGATCCCTGCTCAGGTGGACCTCCCCCTTATCCGCAACTCGTGGGACCAAAAATGAATAATGAAAAAGAAAATAAATCAATAAAGGAAAATCAGAAAACCGCCTCCACTAGTGAGGACGAGAACGGAACTCATAAAAATCCGCGTACGGGTGTTAAGCCGACGCCCGTCTCCACGGAAGAGGGAAAAGACTTG
Source organism: Sarcophaga carnaria (assembly GCA_958299815.1). Taxonomy (NCBI): domain Eukaryota; kingdom Metazoa; phylum Arthropoda; class Insecta; order Diptera; family Sarcophagidae; genus Sarcophaga; species Sarcophaga carnaria. The sequence goes on from OY283149.1 coordinate 94,781,466, forward strand.
GTTGATGCTAAGGCAGACCAAGAACCTAGTACCTCAAAAAACAGTAGAACACAACAAGCCAAAAGCGTCCGCCTTTCCAGAAGCAAGGTTGCTCCAAAAGCCGGACCTTCGTCCAGCAAGAGTGGCCTTGGTAATGTAAAGGTTGACACGGCTCAGAAACTTAAAGAATCGAAGCAGAGGTACAGGGAGCGATTGAGCGCAAAGCGGGTTCTAGACAGGATCTCCAAGATCCCAATAGATAACCGCACGCAGCGCGAAGTGCAATCACTGGCCTGGGCCAAGGAAAAGCTCGAAGAACTAGATAAGACGTCGACCATGGAGGTGGCTGTCAAAAGACAGCGATCTTCTGATGGAGACGCTCCAGGCGCTAAAAAATCACGCAGCTCGCATCGCACCAACACCTTATACAGTGAGGTGCTAAAAGACAGCATAGAAATGGCGGTTGTAGATCGCTCAGATCCAGACGGCAGTATTACACCGTCGAACTGGAGACTTGTAGCAGACGCCCTTGCGGACGTCTTTCTAGAAGTAATGGAGGAGAATCCTGGACCTGTTCCAGTCTACCAAATGTGTGGCTGGCACCAAGGACACGTGAAGTTAGTAACGTGTGCCGATAAGAGAGCCCTGGATCTCTTCTCCATCGCTATAATGAGGGTAGGTGAAATCTGGAAGGGCGCCAAACTAGAAGTAGTGCCCAAGGATGCCATACCTAGCAGACCTCGAACACGCTCTTGGATACCTTTAACTCCAAAGGAGCCAGAAAAAGTACTAAGGATAATAAAAATGTGCAATCCAAAGTTACCAACACACAATTGGAAAATTGCAAAGTTGGAGGAGCGCCATGGATCTCGCTGTGCGACTATCATAATCAATCAGGAATCCCTGGAGCACCTGGCAAAATCCAATGGTGTGGTGGCCTTTGGATTTGAACATATTATCCTAAAAGTATATAAAAAGGATAATCGCCCTATGGAGTCGGGTGACAACGCCCCTCAGGGGGACAAGCCACAAGACGAACACATGGGCGCATCAGTTAATGAAGAAAAGGAGGAGGATAACCTTACAGCATCCTCAACGCAGATTCATACCCGGTCCAGAGTTAGCTCTCTCTCTTCCACTGGGTCGGATATAGCATCTGCCTTTGATATGCTGTTAAGGGAATCTGACCTCCTGGACGAGGCTGATCAAGAGGATTATGGCCTAGACATTACGATGGTGGAGAGGAGAGAGGATGAAACAGACCAGACCGAGTAATCCAAATAAATCTCCATCACTCTAAGGCAGCATCGGCTGCACTACTTCTCCGGCTGGCGAACAGAGGAGAAGACATAGCCCTTATCCAAGAACCATGGTCCATAGCCAATAAGGTTTGTGGATTAGGGCACAAAAATTATAGGCTGGTCCATGCCAAATGCGTAGGTAGGCCCAGATCCTGTATACTCATTAAGAACAAATTAATGGCATATTTGCTTCCTAATTTCAGCAATGAAGACCTAACCACACTAACGGCGGAGATCAATGGTAAGCAACATTGGATCTCCTCCAGTTACATGCCGCATGACCTAAGCAGTCACCCACCACCAGATCCAGTGAAGAGACTGGTTACAGAGGCAAAGCGCGCAAATGTTGGCCTGCTGATTGGCTGTGATGCCAACTCGCATCACACTATATGGGGCAGCACGAACGTCAACGAACGGGGTGAGTCTCTTTTTGATTTTATTATATCTAATAACCTATTAGTTTGTAACACGGGTAATAAGCCCACATTTATAACGAAACAGAAGGGAGGTTTTGGACATAACCCTTACCTCCGGCAATATTTATGATAGTGTCAGAGATTGGAGAGTCTCGGAGGAGCACTCCTTTTCTGATCATAGGTTTATTGAATTTTCCCTTGGTAGGGGGAACAATACTGTAAGGGCGATTAGAAATCCTAGAAACACGAATTGGGATCTTTATGATCGCCTTGTCAGGCTGGGCTTGGACCCACTCACGAGCTGTAGAATAGACAGTATTTCTGGACTTGAGGCTACAGTAGCTGAATTCACAAAGGTCATAGTAGGGGCTTTTGAAAAAGCATGTCCGAAAAGGGTCAACAGGGGTGGAAGAAAACCACCCTGGTGGGACCGGAATCTGGACATTCTCAGAAAGGAGTCACGGCGACTTTTCAATGTGGCGAGAAAGTCCGGTAATGCGGAACAGTGGAGGGACTATAAAGTGTCCCTTGGAAATTACAAGAGAGTTCTAAGACGGGTTAAGAGGGACTCGTGGAGAAATTTCTGTGGCAACATGGAAACTATCAACGAAACTTCTAGGCTAAGGAGAATTCTCTCGACAACATCCTTTATACCTAGTGTAATGCAAAGGGAGGATGGCTCATGGACCAACTCTGAGAAGGAAACTTTGGATCTTCTTGTGGACACCCACTTTCCACCGGGACATGGTTCGGATGCACGAACAACCGTCTCGGGGCGTGAATCACAGTGGGACTACTGCTCGATCATGTCTGCGGACGCGATAAAATGGGCGATAGACGGATTTAGACCGTTTAAATCTCCGGGACCGGACGGAATATATCCGGCCCTCTTGCAACGTCTGGAAATGAAACACATCGGAATGCTTGGGGCGATGTTTGTTGCCAGTATTCGGGCATATACCGTCGGAATGGTGTAAAGTGGGGGTAGTCTTGATACCGAATGCTGGAAGAAACTCTCATACTACACCCAAGGACTTCAGACCCATAAGTCTATCCTCCTTCTTATTGAAGACTATGGAGAGACTCGTGGATGTGAATCTGCGTCAGACCTTGGATGGAAATCTCCTTTCCTGGGGACAACACGCATACATTAAGGGGAGGTCTGTTGAGACTGCCCTACATAGCCTGGTGTGCAGGATAGAGAAATCGCTGGCACAGAAGGAATATACTCTGGCTACTTTCCTTGACATCGAAGGAGCCTTCAATAATGTGGAACTTTACGCTATAACCAGGGCGCTGGATAGTCTGGGTGTACGATCCACTATAGTGAACTGGATAACTAAGTTACTTTGTGGGAGAACAATCTACCCCACACTTGGAAGCTCACAGACAACCAGGGCTATAGGGAGGGGAACTCCACAGGGCGGAGTACTCTCTCCTCTTTTGTGGAATCTGGTGATGAATGAGCTACTAGTGATACTAGAACAAAATGGATGTGAGGCAATTGCCTATGCGGATGACATTGTTCTTGTGATCTCCGGAAGATTTGTCGACACTATCAGAGATAGGATGCAACTGGTTCTGAGGAGGGTCTGCGTGTGGGCATCTGAGCGTGGTTTGGGTGTTAACCCGGTGAAAACGGAAGTAGTACTCTTCACGAGAAGGTACAAGCCACCGACATTTCGTCCATTGAAACTTAACGGGACGGAACTAAAACTCAAACAGGAGGCACACTTTCTAGGACTTATTCTGGATAGGAAGCTGTCTTGGAAATCGAATATCATCAACAGAACTAAAAAGGCTTCCATTGCCCTGTATGCTTGTAACAGAGTGTTGGGGAGAAAATGGGGCCTAGGACCTAGGATGACACACTGGATCTACACAGCGGTGGTCAGACCTATCTTGACCTATGGATGCCTAGTTTGGTGGGAATCCCTTGAAATTAAAACTAATTCGAAACTAATACAGCGACTGCAGAGTTCTGCCTGTATTATCATTAGTGGTGCCTTGCGCACTACACCTACGTCGGCACTTGAGATAATTTTGGGCCTCTTTCCGCTTGACCTTTTCTGTAGAGGAGTGGCTGCTAAAATAAGTAAACGTCTCTGGGCGACTGGACAGTGGCATGACTCGGGCATAGGCCACGCAAGAATCCTGAGGGAAGTTGGAGCTGTCGGGAGCAGTGACTACATGACACCGAGGTACGACTTCACGAAGAGATTCAGGACATCGGTTCCGGATAACGGGGCCTGGAAGGGTGGTGTGGCCCACCTGTTTAGAGACTCCGTACAAATCTACACCGATGGCTCTAAGCTGAACGGAGCGGTTGGCAGTGGAATTTTTTCGGAATCGGTTGGAATAGCTCAGTCTATAAGACTACCAGACCACTGCAGTGTCTTTCAGGCGGAGGTGGTGGCCATACAGGCTGCGGCGAGTATTATTGGGGATGGAAGGGTCTCCAAGCGGAACGTTACCATACTTTCTGATAGCCAGGCGGCTATCAGGGCTTTGAGTTCTAACGTGATGAACTCCAAGACGGTGTATGGCTGTCGCAGATATCTCGACGAGATAGCGGAACGATATGACATCCATATCGTATGGGTACCGGGACACAGTGGTATTCTGGGCAACTATAGAGCTGATGAACTTGCCAGCCGGGGCACGACCATCGAGCTCACCGCTGAGTTCTCGAATCTGGGCATACCAATGAGGAACTGCAAGCTCATAATTGATAATGCGATCGTCGATTCCGTCAACGACAGGTGGGCGGCCTCGGACACGGGTAGAACGGCTCGTAAAATCTGGCCAAGGCTGGATGAGGCGCGCACAATGAGTCTACTTAAACTCCAAAGAGGCGCGCTCAATGCAGTTGTCGTTGTCATTACGGGGCATTGCATTATGGGTACGCATGCGAGGCGCATTGGACTTGGACACCTTGCCAACGACTTCTGTAGAAGCTGCAGAGATGAGGAAGAAGAGGAGACTGTCTCTCACCTGCTGGGTACATGCCCGGCTCTATGCCAAAGGAGAAGGAAGTACTTGGGTACTTACTACATGGATAATCTGGAGGAACTGTCAGAGATTGACATTGGCAGCCTAAATCGCTGCATCAGGAGCTCCGAATGGTTTCGAGACTAGGGGACAACGGATGACTGTGGTAGCACAATGGGCCCAATGCGGCCTAAGTGTGTCCATCAACAAGAACAATTTTTTTCTTGGATGGGCAGCCACCTCTACCTACCTACCTACCTACTCTGGACTGCCAGTCAGTGAAAAAAGATGAAACTAATGGATCAAGCCCAGCTTGTAAGCTGTCAGTTGGAGAAGGCAACCAATAATCATCATTGGCATCATATTCCGAAGTAATAATATTTGAAACATTATCAAACCGTATCGCTTCAAGCTATACAAATACGAGACTACGAGATTGAGTCAATAAGACCTTGACTTCTTGATTTCACCCCTTTCAAAAAGTAAGATTTCTTGAGGCCATCGACGGAGAATTTTGTGAATATTCAAGCCAGGGATCCTAAATGCATATGTATGTATATGAAAAGAAATTTCTAAAAGCTCATGGCGCTAGATTGGTCATACTAGTGCAAACGAACGATTCAACAATTCAAGCCGAAAAAAGAGTAGATCATCGCGTACATTGTACCATCAAATTTAAGGCAGAAGTTTCGTCACATCCCAGTATTCATTCAAACTTGAAACCACTAAGCTATGTATGTGAAATGTCTGTGGCTTGCACAATCTCTCTCACTTTTAGAACTTGAGAGGAGATTAGGGTCTACGCCGTTGACGGGTTGATAGTAGAGGGGGGAGGATGTTATGCAAGGAATACTCAACGAAAGGGAGGATAAAGGGAGTCAAAGATTGTTCTCAAACCAATTGGGTTTTGAGGCAATCAAAACTTTTGTTTCAAGAGTGGAGCTGAGTCATTCATCAAACGGACGCAAGGAGTACACTTATTCAGAATGAGGGTTGCCTCGAGCTCAACATGTGGATTCTATGATAATGAGAATGAGTCACCGGAGCACATTCTTGGAAACTATGAAGCATTAATGCATCCCAGCAGAAAATATCTGGGTGCATATCAGGTACTGGGCAGGGAATTGGCATTACTGACATCGATCATCGGTTTGGATGAGTTATTATAGAGATGCCCTATAAAGTATGTATGTGTGAGGGCAGTACAGTACAACGTATGGTCGCAGTAATAAGATTTCACTTCCCTATAATGAGATGATTACTTATAAACTCAGTAAAGTAATTCACAATGCGACTATTGAAACGAATAGCAGTGAAGAGAAGGCGACCAGAGCTATTCAATAAGAAAAAGGCGATACTCTATGAGCCTGATATTCTTAATGATCCAAAAGAAATTTACTTGGAAAGTTTTGATGCGCCCACCGTATAGCGAGAACTTCACGGTGGGTATCCAAACACAGACATTCCTGTCTTGTTCTGCAAAACTATATTGATGGTAAAAACAAAATATTGACGAACTGAAAAACCGCTAAACTGTAGACCTTTATGGAGTGCTTTAAAATGTTCTACTGTGATAGTATTATGAAGCTACTTAGGGAACGTTAAAAGGTTATAGAAAATAAGTTTCTTTAGTTGATTACAATTGATTGCCAATGAAGAAAATTTATGGATTAAAATTTAACATCAAAAACTCTCTAAAAAAGAGAAAAACGCAGTTACTTTTTATACAATCCAATACGTTTTAAAAAATACTCACATATAACACTTAGCATGTACACGTATATGTATTTGTATTTTCTGTTCACATGCTATTGAAGCAGATAAAAATCCTTCTCTATGCAACAATCGGAAGCAACACAACGAAAAATAGAGAGAAATATTTTTAAACGGATTATTAATGGATCAGAGCTGTGTGTGTACAAAAAATTTATAAATAAATAAAACAGCAACGACAATAACAATGGCAAATACAACCAATAAACATTACCCAGGGAATAGCCATAAGCAATGCCATGCCTGGAAATGCAAAAGGATTGAAAAGGATAACAATTTATGGTTTTCTATTTTTGTTTTTGCAAAAATCTTAGTCAATAGTTGGCATTGAAGATGAAATACAATTTAAAGTTGGACTGAAACTAGTCAGGCAAAGTATTAATACCGAATTAAATACAGGCTACGGTTTTTTTGGATACCCAAGATATCTGTAAATAATTTTTCTATACTCCTTCTACTCTTCTTATGTATTCAAACTTGAATAAATAAAATTATAAGGATAACTTTTGGATCCATAGGTGGTCGAAAGTTGTACAGGAATTTCAAAATTTCAGCTCAGGAGTAAGCTAATACTAATTGAACATGTTATGAAAGGCACTGATGATAATCAAATATCTTGGATATCATTTAAGCGACACTTACTATACGAGTTTCTTTGATTAGAGAGTCATAATTAAGTTATTCCAAACTTTCATGTGATTGATGTTTAGTAACTCCTTTGCAATTTGCATTGGATTTGCATAGCTTGTCATGTGTACACACCGCTTTAATATTTATAATCTTAAAACAACAAAAAAGCAGATCATTAACCATAACTGCTGTTGTTTGTGGTCTTTTTTACAATTTTATTAAAAATTAAATTTAAATTGCATATTTTTATGAAATCATAGTATAAAAACGGCTGCATTTTATGGCTGAAATAAAATTAATTGTAAAGATATTTTATGTGCTTTCTTAATAGTCATTCCTTTATTTATTTATTTTTGCCATTTAACCGTATTAATAAAATTTTATTTTATTATTGCGGTCATTAATAAAATAAAAATTCTTTCTATAAAACAAAAAACATTCGATGACCTATGATTGATCAATACCGACCATAGCATATCTCAGAGCACAATACACAGCGTTTTAAAACAAATCTGTTTCTACAATAAGCGTACTTTAGATTATCGAAGCATAATCTAATACTGAATGAAACACATTCAAATGGTTGAGAACCGATTTTGAAATAATCAGATAAAAGCCCTGCCTTCGAATTAAATCGCTTTTGTGCGACAAACAATAGTAAACCAGTACACGCGCATATACGATCTATGTTGTTGCAGTCAATATTAAGGTTAGGATAGGTGTCACTAGATCGGATATATTAGCAAACTTTTTCAGGCTCTATGGCTTTCGAAAAGAATGGTGAACAATTGTTGCAAGATTACAAGTATAGAAGATTGATAATGGCACCAAATACTGCGCTATTAAATCGACGAATGAGGCAACCGATATCGGTAACGAATTTGACTTCACAATATCAAGCCGACTTCAAGATATTGTTCTGTTCTTAAAATTTCACTCCAAACTATCCGATCACAGCAGTATTATTAAGACTGGAATTATTCAGGCGTTGCACAAATTTATGAAGGCATATTGAATAGGAATCTATACTGACTTACTGATATTAAAGAGAGGTCAATAGGTGCAAATATCCACATTATCCAAGAATATCGGTTGCCTCATATGTATGTAGTCTAGAATAGAATAGAATGGAACAGAATAGAAGCCAACTAAACCCGGGCTTTTTAAATGTTCGAGGTTAGCGAAAAATGGTTTCAAAATTACTTAATCGAGATAACTTGAACCTTAAAATTTAAGGAATCATCTTTCTATTTAACCTTTTGAACAAAATTAGTATCACGATATTCTAGGAACACCAACAAATTAATTGCAATTACCTTAATATAGGACTCCTAAAAAAACTCTATTGAAAAAAGTTTTCATTCAACTCCCTTAGGCATACATACATATGTACATACCTTGTAACCACATGTTTATGTTTAATGCTGCTCTTTTAATTTATAAATTTGAATTCATGGAATAAAATTGTATTTATTAATTACAACATTAACAGCAAAATAAGAACAGAAAAATGAATAGTCGAACAGGTTTAAATTTTAATTTTTCTTTTTTTTATATAAAAAGCTACAATAAATTGAGTTACAAGTCTAGAAAAACAAAACAGCCACGGAGTCATAAATTTGTTTAAAATAAATTGAATCAATTAATCTTGTAACTGAACCACATACGGCGAAAATAAGGGTGCAGCCGCTAATTGAAAATGAATTGTTTCAGTAAGATTTATGAAAATATTCTGAAATTTAATTGAGAAACATTAGACAAATGGGCTTTAGAAGAAATCAATATGTTGCAAATTGACTATGAAATATTGTTCAAAAAAGGTAACAAAAATCTATGAGGCCTCACTCTATGATGCCCTACACCATCAGCATAATGGCGGCAAGGAATATCAGTTACGTGGAGGAACGCAAAACCAATGAAAACGGCTGAAAATAGATGGCAAGCACAGAATATTCATGTCGGAACTCATAGCTGTGAGAGTGCAACGGCCTGGTCATTCTGCATAGGGTCGACAACAGCATGCAAGACAAAAAAAGTGGTAAGAGTAAATTTTGCCTAAAAGAAATTCTTCACATCACAATTAATTTCAGAATTTACCAAAATTAGAGCAACTGTTGTGTAATGTCAACGATGACCACCGTTAAAGTATTTTAGAAAAGAAAGAAATTTACTACACATTTAAAAGGAAAAGTTCAACAGGAAGCAAAATAAAGAATCCTATATTTTTAGAAGCAGCTAGACGAACTATACCAACTGGTTAACGCAATCATGAATGTCCTTAGCAAAACTATGTGCACGAACGGAAGATTGTCTCTATGAAAATATGTGCCAAGAAAAGGGAACACTTCTAATGGTCGATAGATCTATAAAATAATTCCAGGCGTATACAGATTGACAAATATACGGTCAACTACAATTCAACTACAACTTATCAAGAGGCCTAAGGACCACATTGTGTTCGAAGGCTAGAGATTTGTGGAATATCTTATGGAAATAGAGGCCGTAGCCTTACAGGTTCTAACAAATGATAATACTACAAAAGTGATACAGCTTTCCTTGAAGAACTGAAACGCAGACAATATCTCATGGAATATAGCAATAGTTAACGAAAAACTATGGGCAGCAAAAGTTCACAAAGGCAGATGAAAAAGAAAAGAGAAAAGGAAAGTATGAAAAAACAACGAGGAGATTCGATAGCTATTCCGCGAAATGTGTTGCAGTAATTTTAGACACTTAGAATATTCAACATTCGGACATATCTGCTACTGATGGAATTCGGAAAACATATTGTTGAAGGAAGTAAAGAGGGCGGCGAACGGTGGACAAATTAAATTATTTTTTATCATACTTATTAAAATCAGGCATCTTTCCACTTCCGATGCGAAATATAATTAATTTGAAATACTTTTACTGTACAACAAGCATCAGCACTAAAATAATGTGTGTTTATTCACTCACCCTGCAACTGCTTTAATGCAACAATTTGTTATGCCAATCATCAAGCTGTTAACGATGATTAAATTCAAATCAAGACAATATGAAATATAAATGAAAATTGAAATTCTTTTCAGGCGTAAATACAAAAAACAAATTAAATCATTACGATTTTTCATTCATTTCTCCCCTCACCCACTCTACGTACATAGCTAAATGAGCACCAGAATTGCATTCAGGAAATAAATACAGAAGAACTGAAGACACCATTGCAGTAGAAGACGGGAAAATAATTTCGTAGAATCAGAAGAAAAGAAGTAGCCGGAAAAAAAATATTGAGAAATTAATTTATGAACGAAAACCATCATTCCTGGGTGAAATGCAAATCAAGCACTTACAGCTCCACACTTACAGTGCACTGCACAAAGGGAAGATAATGAGAAACAGTTCCATTAAATACTGCAGAATGCAATTCAGTATGAACAATTTAAATACAAATAGCTAAACAGAGTTGCCAGAATGAATTTAAAAGACGGAAATTCAAATTATTTAAAAGGAGAATGGAGTACCTTACAAAAGAGTTAAACGGCCTAGAAAAAGATGGATAAGTTAAAAAAGGAAAGTAAGGTAAGACTGCGAAGGTGATAATACCAGGAAATGAGCAGGCAGATGAACTCAGCAGAAAGAGCTGAGTTCAAAAAAGGAGGTATTTGGCGAAAGGAACGCCAGAGAGAATAGGAGGCACTTCTGAATCCAAATGGCTTTAAAATAATCTAAACTTATACTGGTGAGATCAGCACATTATACAGAAACATTCTTGGAATAGACAGAAATTACTATAGGATGTGGAGCCATTGCCTATGCAGATGATGTGTGTGTACCACTTCGGGCAGATTTGTAAACTCTATTAGAGATAGGAGGCGATTAGTTCTACAGAAGGCCAGCTACTGTAATGACCAATTATGTATGTGTAATGTGAAAATGAATATGCATTAAGACATTGCACACATAGACACGAACTCATACTTCCGCATACAAATGTATGTAATAAGAAAATAAAATATTTACAAATTTCGAAACGAATATAAATAGACAAAAAACAGAAGTTATATACAGAGAGAGGGTGATACGGAGAGAAAGAGAGGAAATGAGTAAAATATGTTACTTTTTAAAGAAAATTTTAACAACAATTTTTCATTCTTTTCAAAAATGTTTCCTTATTTTTATTCTTCTACTCTTGTTCTGATTCTGCCTTGTAAATTTTCTTTTTTCCCACTTTAAATTGCACTTAAGCATTTTGCATTATTAATGTTTCTTCTTCACTTAGAACCAGAGTGTGAATTTTCTTTGGAGCTTAAACACTTAAAGATAAGCACATGTATTTTAAACGTATACACACAGCCACACACACTTAAAAAGCTCTTATATACCCTATCACATTTTAGTATCACTAACATACACCAATAGCTTGAGCCACGCATATCCAAAATGAATTCTTTACTCATTTTTCCTTACTCATTTTTCTTTACGTCTTTACAAATAGTAAAATATTGTATTTGTATGCATAGAATACTTTAAAGTGTAGGTAGAAGACTATTTATTGCAGTTGTAATTCATATTTCTTACAAGTTCTCTTTAATGTTCTACTACATATAGACAGAGAGAATATGAAAGAACAGTTAACAAAACATTAAAACAGCTGAAATAGAAAAATAAAAACAAGAAGAAAATCTACAAAAAAAAAAAGCTGAAATATGAGTACATTAGCAACGATAATAATAACAATAGCAACAACAACAAAAACATATGCCATAAATAAACAAAATTTACTATTACTACCGTTGACTTATGAGCTTAAACAGTATTGCCAATACTACCATCATTATTATAGTTAATGTGACAAAATTAACAAAAGTCAGATTGAGAGGGAAAAAGAAAAAACCAATGTTTTCCATAAGGGCTGCGCTTTGTCACCACTAGACTTTTTCTTGTGAGGTTTTCTTAAGTTGCGTGTGAATGTTTATATGTGAGTCACACACCACCATCGGTCAAATTCAAACTGACTTATGCTCTAGAGTTATGGAAACTCGAATCCACATTCCTCTCGTTTAGTTCAACTGAAAGAAAAAACACTGCCCCTGTCAACGAGCACTCGTCAGTTGACTACTGAGTTTGACCCTTGTTTACTCATTATGTCACCACACCTAAACTTAATAAATACGATGATCATAAATTTGATTGATTCTCTAAATCGAGATTCTCAGCTCAAGCAATTGCAATACAGTGTTGGTCGATCGTAAAATGCATATGCAGAATATTGTTAAAACCATAGGCGTCAATCGTGGAAGAACATTACAGAAATCATATGGCGTGTGTAGGTGACAAAAAAGACTACGCTATGTTTGACAGCCAATTAAATCATGACGATTGATTGGAATGTAGGGGTTATTACAGTTTGTTTCAATGACTATAGACTGCTTAATTGAATACTACCTCGTTATGAATATAGCTTTTGAAAAGAAAGCTCTTAAAATACTTCGAATTATACTTTTAGAAACAAATACAGTTCAAATGACGTCTTGTCTTTGTTTAATTTGTCATTTTTTGTGGATTTCTGTACTTCCACAAAGTTATTTTCAGTTTCTTTTGGATGAAGCAATTATCCATTGCACCTGTCCAGACACGGTACTTCAACCTTACCTTTCGAAACCTTAATTCATTGACTTTGCAGAAATAAAGCAAAAGATCCTGAATTCCAACTTATACGTCATCCTTTCACATGTACGTAAGGAATCAAATTCAATTTCTAACCCTTCCGCCTGCCGGTTCATAAAAAACTAATTGAATTTAAATTATAAGTCATAGTCACATAAATATGAGTACTTAGTCCCTTTGCAAATATCCAACTTTTTCTGCTTTTTCAGTCCTCCTTTTTGTGTTTATTTTTCCTATTAAAGACCCCAAGTTGTTGACCATACCGCCCCATTGATGGTGCTGTGAATTTCAGAAATGGGAAGACAATTAATTGAAAACAAAAAAAAAAAAAAAACGAATTCACTTGCATTTTACCACATATTTTAAACGTGATTTAGAATCTAGTGAAGTTCAACTTTATTTTTAAAAGCGGGGGGAATGTTCTATAAAACTACCAACAACAAAATCAGTGTAAAAAAAGGAACCCGTAAAAGGGATTGGAGAATAAAGTTTCTCTTCCGTGGCTTGTATAATAATTTTGAGTTTATTAAAGTGAAACCGCCATTCGAGTATTTTGAGGTTTTCATTAAAATGGGCGTGATGAAAAACGTCCTGTGCTGCTCTTTGTGAAGGGCACTTTTATAAATTGAATAAAATTCATTATTTTTGCCATACTGGCCGGAATAAGAGCAAGAATAACTTTTTATTTCGACAAGGATGTCCTTTGCCACAGCAGCTTTGTTCATTGATTTTATTCGTTTTTTTTTCTATTTTCCATTATTTTTTCTGCTCTTTTTTGTGTTTTTGTTTTAAATGTGCAGGAAATTTAATCTCCATAGATTTTTAGACAGGAGCTGTTAATGCCAGCACAAACATTCAATTCCGAAAATTAAAAGAGAATGGCACCATACACACACACAGTTTCTGTGTAAGTAAAATTTATATGTGGTTTTGTAATAGACTGTAAATGTTTATAAATGCGTAGCTAAAGCGTTATATTCAGACAGAGACATGCAAATAAATACAGAAAAGAAAATAGTTAAAGGGTTAACCGAGAAAAATGGAAACGAGTGTTATACTTTGTTCAGATATGCACTTTTATTAAGTCAATATTCAATTTATTGAGTACAATATTTTAAGTGTTCAGTCATAATAATATACGCAGTTCAGCTGCTTATTCAATATTCATTTGACAGCTGGTAAACAAATCAGCTGGTTATTTCAACAACATTGTTTTTATTTTGTTGTTTTGTTTTGCTATTTTTTTTTTGTTTGTCGTTGTTGACATTTGAGTTGTCAAATATCAACAAAAAGTTTTCGGTTAATTGTAATATGTCCACTGAACATACTTATGACAGTGCTGCATTTTAAGTTCTACTCAATATTATAACAATTTGCGTATTTATTGCGCGATAATTAATTGAAACTTCATATGAAATATTGAGCTCAATAATGGCGTTTATTGACATTAGGGATTCAAGAGTTTATTTCTTTTCCAATCAACATTGCCACACATCGTTACAAGTAAAAAATCAATTATTAGAGGGAGTTTAACATTAACTTGTTACGAATAATATCTGCTCTGTAGTACGGAGTTCGTACTTTGTATTCATTGACTTTGGGAATATATTTATCACCTTGCTCTTATATTAATGTTTTTGATAGAAGCGTGAAAAAAACGATCTCAAAAACGAATATAAACTTTATAAGCTCAAGGTGGGTTTAATTTTGGTTCTTTGACCTGGACAGTAAAGTTACTTTTCGTCGTATAATCGAAAATAGAACAACATCATCTTCAAACTAAAAAATTAAAATTAAATTATTAAAATTTCTCATTTTTTTCGTTGTGCTACTGTGGCACTTTAATTATTTTCATCACTGTTTGACCATCTACTTCATGCTGGCGTAATAGTTTAACTTGATAAATAATTAAAATTTAAAACTAATTGATGCTAACCAATACCAATAACAAGTGGCAATAAGAAGTCTATTTGTACTTTGGTACTTATTTAAATTATTTTTTAAAATTGATAATTGAAATCAATTAGGACTTTGGAAAAAAACTTGTGACTTGTTGTGACTCATAAAATAATACAAAAATAAAAGAAGGCATCGATAGTATTTTAAAACGAAAATTATTGCAAATTTAGGCTGCGTATGTGTAGGATGAAGTCGCCGTAGTCTAGTGGGTAGTGTATTGGCTAATTAGACGTGAGGCCTCAGGTTAGACATCTACACGAAAATATGAAAAATATATTTCTTCGGCGATTTCCTCTCAACAGATTTCTGGCAAAAATTCTGAGAGTAAATAAAATTGCCATGAAAAGTTTCTCAAAAATCTGTTGTTCAGAATCGACTTTAAACTGAAGGTCCCGCCACTCATGTATAGAGTTACGACACACAGCATAAGTGATATGAGAAGCTAGTAATCGTGACTAAAGGGTTGTAATGACCAATTATGTATGCATGTATGTGTAGAGTCGATAGTCGTTATTAAAAAAATAAATAAATTTTGACGTTAATGACTAAGCGTCAGACAGCCAGAGCTTAACTATTGCATTGAAATTCGATGTCATTTACATTTACTTTGGTTGCTCGGGTATTCATATACTGTCTAAGTCAGTTCTATCCTTATTCTTGGATATATCTATTAGAGCAGTACATGTACTACATGTACCACTATTTAGACCGAAGTAGGGACGTCGGAGTTGAGAACAGAGTTTCTAACCTCCTTCTGCACGCCGTACCTAAACTAATTTAAACAAGTGACGTTTAATTGACCTTTGACCTCATTAGCTCCTTGTTACCAAACAAACAAATTTTAAAATATGTATTTCCATATATTTCTTCTTTTATTTATTTATCTCTACAGCATCTCTACTGCTTCTACAACTGCTTCAAAGGAAGTACGAAAAAAGAAAAATTTAAAATAAATTTTAATTTCCACCAGAATATCCTATCTCCAATGGAATGTTGATTCAAAGTGTATTTAATAGAATGGATATTTAAATATTTTATTTCTACAACTCTTAGCCTGCTGTACACAAAATCAATTTCCCTACACAAACCACACAACACAGCATTCGAAATAAGTTATTCAATACTCTGCCGAGTGTTGCCTAGCAGGGTATGTTGCAGTTGAAATAAAATCAAAGTCCTTTAACACTACATTTCCTTCAAATGGTTGGTAAATACCTTAGTCTTACTCTTACGCTATACGTATTGTGTGGAGGGTGAAATGGATATGGGGAGATGAGTTGGTTGAATTTTATAGCAGGCTAGACCACTGTTTCCATTGCTTAATATAACCACTACCACACCCCGTTTAGTTATTAAACTATACATCAGTTTATAAAGCAAAAAACCTTTAAAACTAAATTGAAAACTTCAAATTTATAGAAATATCAACAACAATAACAACACCAAGAGAAATATAAACAAAGCTATCAAAACTAAAACTTGGAACGGCAGGAGAGCAATGAGAAATAAAAAACGAAATCCAAAAGCTGAAATAGAAGTGAATTTTTATGGACATACCAACGACAGAATATCCCAACAAAATCATCAGGAACCCAATCAACATCATCATCAGCATTTGCAAAAGCGTCAGCTATAAACAGTAGCATCAACCGCAGTAGCATCAACATGCATGAATATTTCAACGTGGTTTTACTCATACTATACGACTGGCGTTCCAAAAGGAGTTGTATTTTCAATTCAAAACTTTGTCTGTGTGTTTGTTTTTGTTTCTATTTTTAATATTTCTGGTTAAATGAAGGTATTCATTTTCATCCTGATTAATTTCATTAGCAGAAGCCACATTGCCATCATCGTTATCATCATGATTATCATTATATATCACATGGAATGCAGCAATTGCTGTGTGCCTATTTGGTTTGTGTTTTAACAACTTTTCGGTTCTTAAGGGAAAATTTCCATTTGATGTTTTAATTTTCTTCTCAAAATACTGTTGAAAATATGGTTACTATAGTCGTTTAATTTAATAAGAACAAATGCTACAATTTTCACCATCGTTCACCCAAATGAAATTTTCTGACAAACTTTTGCCAGCTTGCTATCCAGTTAGACATTCGAACTCATGTCTGGGTTTTAAATTTTGCGGGTATTCTAGTTGCGAATGGTCTAGCAAGGCCAGGCACCAGAAGTATATTTCGAATTAAGATTAAACAACTGATCCTCACCTATAGTGGAGGTTGATGATACAAAGAACTTGGCAAATTAGATTCCAATATTATCACGAGAAACCTTATGCAGTGTTCAGTGTTCAATTGGCGCACATACTCTGCCTATAAATAGTTTAGAAATTAAATCTATTGACCTCATTCAGCATGTGTTTTAACTTCCACAACAAATTCGCCGTTTTAAGAATTTAATGTAAAACGAAAAGAAGAGAGTATTAGTGTGAGTATGAGTAGAGCTTTACGATTTTAAGCCCGATTAAATTTTTATTCGAATTTTAATTACAATTGTTTTGTATTGAGACTTTATCTATATATCTGTATCTTTGTCGTTGTTGTTATCGTTGCATTAGATTAAATATTTTCTTCCTGACATAAATCCTATCAAACTCAACAACAAAGAGAATCAATTAATTCATGGCAAATACTTAAAACACAGTGCATACATATACACACACAAAATAACTAAACAGACTGTGAGATAGTGATAGCATTGGACAGAGAAAGAGAGAAGAAAAAATAATTTTAATCTACCATCGCCATCAATAACAGTCAATTGGTTTTAGGAAAATAGTTTCTCAGAGAAAAATTTAAATTTCATAAATAATTAAATGCTGCCTTGCTGCCTTAGATTGTGCGAAAAAAGAGGCATATTTAATGGTGTATTTAATGAATAATTAAAAGCGGTCTTAAAAGCAATGAAATTCAAGTACAAATTATAAACACGCGGTGTTTTTGCCATTTAAATAAGTGAAGTAAAGTGAGAGGTTAATCCTTAATCATTAATTGAATATGGAAACCATTTGGATTGGGGGATCAAATTGGATATAATGTAGGGAAACTGTGATATATGCATTGTTTCTTAATTTTCATCTTTCAAATCAAAGAAATTTAGGAATACTCAACCATGGCAATATTTTCCTCACTTCACAACACCCTAAAAAAATTAAATGAAGGTTCTCGCATCTCTCGGAAATTCGTGAATCATTGCACCATTACTGCCTCATTTTCGTTTCATAAACTGCAGAATAAAGCAATAATTTTTGAACTTCAAACTGTAAAGCTTGTAAATCTTTTACCATAAGATTAAATAAAATGAATTCACAAATAATTGGTTGATCTTCTTGAAAGAATAGACTCTACACTGTAAAAAATCGTAAAAAGCAAAATCGTAAAAAGCAAAAGCAACCGTCACCTTCTCTTTGTGGTGCATTTTAATTTTATTCGCCATTTCTTTAGCATTCTTAACAAAGTATCTCCGGCAAGAGTGTCTCACAGAGCAACGAACATACACCACCAGCAACACAACATTTAATCATCATCGATGACTACGAAACCGTGTAAACGAAAAAAAAAATCTTTCAATATAAAATGAGTTGGAGACACAGTTGGAATAGTAACCGTTTAACTGATTGAACTAATCAGTTGAAGTGGGATAAGAGAGGTCTTTTAATGGACCGAACAGAAACGAAGTTTTCTATAACGTTTTACAACAATCTTTAGTCATAGTTACACCCCCAGGTTCTCATTCCCTAATGTTGCGTGTTTTAATTTTATCCGTGAGTTTTTGAGAAACTTTTCATGGCATTTTATTTACTTTCAGAGTTTTTGTTTTTAAAGACTACTGAGAGGAAGTCGCCGAGAACCACAGGTTCGAGCTAATATGCTACAACACTACCTACTACACTACGGTGTCTTCTAAATGTCTTTACAATCTTGCCAAGTCCTTGCACAGTAGGTTCTTTCAGAGGCCACGTTTGAAACAGCACTTTTACTATACGCTTTGACTCTTCTTACACATTCTTCAGTTGTCAAAAGTAGTCATACTCGCTAATCGTCTCTGTTATCAACTAGCAACCTGAGGCTCGTTAGAGCCACAAAGTTTGGGAAGATTTTATAGGGAGATCCTTTACTCATCCAGAGCTGTATAAAAGAGTGTATGGTGGCAGTAATTCAGTATCTCTCTTCAACAATGAATAACAATTGGCATTACCATGCAATTCAAATTTTGTTTAAACATGCGAGATGTAGAATTTAACATCCTGTACAGCATGCATTTCCTATTGGGTTAATCTTGTGGTTTACTCTTCCACTGCCTCGTTAAACTAAAAGAATTGTTGGTTGGTGCCAAAATATTACAACCTTAACCTTAAGGTTTTCAGACGCTTTAATAAAACTCCCGAAGGACAATATCAAATGACACTGACAATGGCTGCCAATACAAACGATGAACGAACGGGTTATGGGGTAGGGTTTAGTATGTGGGGGTTATAGGGTATATTTATACACAAACCTTTTATATTTTAATTATGTGTAAATAATAAATTTTATATAGAGTTTTATTTGTGTATTTTTTATAAACGTTATAAACGTATTTATTTGTATTTGTTTTATAATATATGTAATTTGTTCACAATTGTTCGAAATATGTTTTTAAGTCTGTTAATGTTCACAATGTTTGATATTTCACAATATATAATTTAATTCAAACGCGTAATTCAAAAACGTAGGGCTCGTTGGGTATTTTGTTTTGTATTTCTCGAGGATCGATAATCAACTGATCTTATAAGGATCAAATAATTATGTTGAAGGTGTTGATGAAGTGTATACGTGATGTGTGTGGTGAATTTTGATATGTATGATGAATGTTGATGTGTGTTGGTGTTATTATTGTTATTGTTTTTAAAGATGTTTGTGTTGTCCTATTGGAAGTCAGGGTTAGGTTTGTGTATTTGTTCACTCGTGTGAACATCCTCCCGGGCCGGCAACCTGCGAATAAAAACAAATTATTTGTAATTGTCCAAAAGGTGGATAAGGGTATTAATTTTTTTCTTTTTTCACTCGTGGTTTCAGGGTTTTCCCATGGGTACAGATTTTCAATTCCGACCTGGAGATTAACCATAACTTCTTGTGGGGTGGAACCTGAAATTAGACTTTGGGTGGGTATTAATAATTGTGGGTGTTTTGGGTAAAAATTTGGGTAGGTAAGGATGGTGAGTAATGGGTGTGTAACGAGGGTGAAAATGGAAGATTTGAAGGAGTTAATTAGTGGGTGGGTAGGACTACGACCTTGGTTATGGGCCGAGTCAATGTTCCGGTTGATGTGTGCAATTCGACTACTCTAGGCAGTCCATCGGAACCTGGGTAAGTCTTGGTTACTCGTCCGAGTAACCATTCATTTGAGGGTAGGTTGTCCTGTTTAATGACAACAATGTCATTGATTTCCACAGGACGTTTAGGGTTTCTCCATTTATAACGTTTATGGAGCTCCTTCAAATATTCATCCTTCCATCTTTTGCAAAACTGATGGTGTTGAATTTTCAACCTTTGCCATCTGTTTGCTAGGGTAATATTTTCGTTACTGAAATCGGGTTCAGAGGGTGATAATAAGGGTGAGCCAATTAAGAAATGACCTGGGGTTAATGGGTTAAGATCCTGAGGGTTTTCACTTGACGGGCTTAAGGGTCTTGAGTTGAGGCATCCTTCTATTCTAGCCAATAGGGTTGCTAGTTCCTCAAAGGTATATTTAAAATTTGCGAGCTTCTTAATATGGGACTTGAAGCTCTTTACGCCGGCTTCCCATAAGCCCCCCATATGTGGAGCTCCGGGTGGGATAAAGTGCCACGTCAAGTTTTGAAAGCTATTGGTTGATGTAACCAATCCCTTCAACTGTTTGAGGAATTCCTGTCGCTGCCTTTTAATTAGTTGGCTAGCTCCAACGAAGTTGGTTCCATTATCGGAATACACAGCGACAGGGCATCCCCGCCTCGAAAAGAATCGGGCAAATGCTGCCATAAATGCTTGGGTAGACAGGTCAGATGTGGGCTCTAAGTGGATAGCTTTGGTAGAAAAGCAAACAAATACGCAAACATAACCTTTGGTTATCCTACATGTTCTACCAATGTAGGATTTTATGTCAAATGGTCCGGCAAAATCAACTCCAACAGTATTAAATGGTCTGCTAATTTGGGTACGTTCGGGGGGTAATGCAGCCATAAATTGGGTAGTTTGACGATTCCTATATTTCGTGCAGGGTACGCACCTATTGACTACAGAACTGATAAGATTCTGCAGTCTCGGAATCCAAAAATTCGAGCGAATTACTCGCAACATTAGACGATTTCCGCCGTGTAGGGTTATAAGATGAACGTGTTGGGTTAATAATTTAGCAAAGGCGCTAGGGTAGGGTAATAAAATAGGCTGTCGTTCATCATATGTTAAGTTGTTGGAGTTTGCCAATCTGCCATTTGTGCGCATGATATTCTTTGCGTCCAAAAAGGGTGTAAGGGTGAGTAAATTGCTTTTCTTGGGTAAAGGGTTCGATTTCTTCAGACAAGAATATTCTTCACTGAAATATTGTGTCTGACAAAGAATTATCAGTCTATCACGGGTAGCTTTGATTTCATGCGCATCAAGTTCAATACTCGGGTGGGTTAATAATCTATTGAGTTTTTCGTCAATAGATTGTGGAATTTTTCGACCCAGAACTACGCTGTCATGTCGAATTCCATTTCTTCGAGTAACTGATGCGCGATCACAAAATCGATAGACATATGACAATATTCTAAGTGCTTTGGACCATTTAGAAAATCTTTCCAAAATGTCCTGGGTAGGGTGGGTAGAGTCCATAGATGTTTTTGGGTTCAAAGTCGTAGAGAACGACTGACAAATTTTAGCTTCAGCTTGAGTTTCGTAGGGTAAATGTGTTGTTGGCCACTTTGTTGGATCTTCCTTCAACCATGTTGGTCCATTCCACCATAGCTTGTCGTCCTTCAGTTCATCTGCGTTGCATCCACGACTGGCAACATCGGCTGGGTTATCGTAAGAGGCCACATGACTCCAGTTCTTGGTTCCTACAGCCTCGGCTATTGCAGACACACGGTTAGCCACAAAGGTATTCCAGGTAGTCGGGGGTTTATTGAGCCATGCCAAAACTATTGCGGAGTCCGTCCAGAAATGCATTGGGTATTGGCTTAATTGCAGCTGGGTAATTATGTTCTGTGCCATTTTTGCCAACAACACTGCACCACAAAGTTCTAATTTCGGTAAAGAAATAACCTTGATAGGTGCAACTCTCGTCTTAGCGACGAGTAGGGTTACGGACATAGGTCCTTTTATGGGTATAACTCGTGCGTATAAAACCGCCGAGTATGCTTTTTCAGAAGCATCTGAAAAGCCATGAAACTCAATTTTTGCTGAGGGTGAAAAATTTATCCATCTAGGAATTCGAATATTGTCAATGTTATCATAAAACTGCAAAAACTTGTGCCATTTAATAAGTGTGAGTGGGTTAAGACATTCATCCCAAGCTGTATTATCCTGCCAGATTTGCTGCATCACGATTTTGGCGGATATTATAATTGGTGCTAACCAACCAGCTGGGTCAAAAAGTTTAGCGATGTCAGATAAAACTGCTCGCTTAGTGTAGGCTGGTTTTCTCTCTATTTTTGGGGCCTCAAAGAAAAAATTGTCCTCTTTTGGATTCCACCGAATGCCTAGAGTTTTAGGGTTTTCCGATTCCGGAAGGGTGAGTAAGGCGGCATTGAGTTGGTGGTCCATGGGTAAATTATCTAGGAGCTCTTGGGTATTCGATGTCCACTTTCGTAGAGGAAAACCAGCAGATTCGAGTGCAGTGATTAACTGTTTTTGAGCGATTTCAGCCTCTTGAACAGAATGAGCACCGGCTAGTACATCATCGACGTACATATTCTCTCTCAAAATTTGAGATGCAATTGGGTGGGTATCTTGAATGTCTGCGGCTAATTTGTGTAGGGTTCTGATAGCCAAATAAGGGGCACAGTTAACGCCAAATGTGACTGTTCGCAGTTCGTAATCTTGAATGGGTTCGTTGACGCTTTTACGGAATAAAATTCTTTGATAGGGTGTGTGGGTAGGGTTCAATTGAATTTGCCTATACATCTTAGTGATGTCGGCATTAAAAACAATCTTATAAAAGCGCCATCTCAAGATTGAAACAACCAAATCTTGTTGTAGGGTAGGACCAATGTGTAGGGTATCATTCAAGCTGTTGCCGTTCGAAGTTTTGCTCGATGCATTAAAAACAACTCGAACTTTTGTCGTAACACGATCGGGTTTAACAACAGCATGATGGGGTAAATAATAATGGGTGTTTGAAGAAGTGTTAGGGTTATAAATAATTGGTTTCATATGACCTAAGTCAATATACTCTTGTAGCGCGTTATCATATTCAAGTTTCAGATCGGGTTTCTTTAGTAAATTCTTCTCATTTCTTAAGTATTGAGCCATCGCTATATGGCGCGAGTTTCCTAACTCAATTTGAGGGTTACGAAATGGAAGATTTACTTGATAACGGCCATTGGGTAAACGACGGGTAGTTGTCGTGTAAATTTTCTCACAAGTACAATCGTCTTCGGATTGAATGGGTTCTTGTGGAATTTCTTCAATTTCCCAAAATTTGGTCAAAAATTTATCAAGCTTGACAGAACTATAATAAGAGACGATTCTTCGGGTAGGGTGAGAATCTTGTACTGGTCCGGTTAAAATCCAACCAAACTCAGTTTCTTGAGCTATTAATGTGCCAAGAACATCTTTCTTAACACCAGCTCTGATAATTTGTGGGTAAAAATCGCTACCAATTATAATATCAACTGGGCGGCTTTCATAAAATTTAGGATCCGCCAATAGGATTCTGTCCAACTCTTTTATGAAAGTAGGGTTTAAGTTTTGGGTGGGTAAATTGCGGGTGAGGGTTTTGACAACAATTGCCTGAATATTCAATGAAAATTCCTTATTAGTGTTAGAACCAAGATGTATATTACACATCTTGTTCGAACGTGCTGAAACAACCTCATTTAAACCTGAGATTTCAGCAACTATGGGTAGGGTGGGTATGTGTAATTTGCGCCTTAGCTTATCAGAAATGAATGAAAAGTCTGATGCTGGGTCAATAAGCGCTCTAGCAGGGAATTCTTCACCGTGTATTTGAATATTCAAGGCAGCTGTGCCTAATAATTTAGCTCTGTCGTCTAATTGGGTTTTGCTTGATTGGGTTTGGGTAGAGAAAGACTGTATTGCACTTGACGTAGAGGGTTTATCGTCATTCTGTGGGTTAGTGTTTGGGTTGGGTTTGTGTAAAAGGGTGTTATGTCTGCTGCCACAGTATCTGCATGTGAATGTACTGCGACATTCTGATACCATGTGACTAATGGCCAGACAATTGTAACAAATTGAATTCTTTCTTACGAATTCAATTCTTTCATTTACTCCCAAGGAAGTAAATGATGAGCATTCCCTCAAAGTATGGTTACTTTTGCACAGTTTGCACAATGAACCATCGGGTTTTTCCTGGGTTTTTCGATAATTATGGGTATTTGGGTGGGTTTGGGTTAAATTCGAGGTTTTGCTCTGGAATACGTTTGTGGATCGGGTATCCTTCCTATTATTGTGTGTCACATTATGGAACGTTTTTACTCTTCTGTCAATTCGATTGTTGATGTCCTGGAGGAATTTGTGTTTTGGGTGGGTGTTTGGGTTAGGGTTGGGGTTACTTTCCGGAACATCATTGACAGAAGTGAGTTCCTTGAATGTATTTGTTAGAAATATATCCACATCTGTCCAGGAAGGCATTTCAGCACAATCCTTTAGGGTTTTCTCAAATTCCCTTCGGGTTTCTTTGGGTAATTTTGTCAAACAGAGATATACTATGATAGGATCCCAATTGTCCGTATCTATCTCCAATGTATTCAAATTTGCAATACAGCAATTTATCTTTCTCTGCAGTTTTCTTATTGAAATACTGCACATAGTGTTTACCGCTGGTAAATTTAAAAGGGTCTTAATCTGAGCGTTAATTTGCATCCTTTTATTTTCATATTGATTTACCAGCTGGGTCCAAGCAATAAGAAAACCATCATTAGTCAAGGGTGCATTGTCGACTATTTCTTTAGCTTCGCCGCTAGTCTTATTCTTAAGGTAGAAAAGTTTTTCTACACCACTTAGGCGGGTATTATTGCCATAAATGGCCTTGAATAGGTCTCTGAACGAGGCCCAAGACTTGAAATCCCCACTGAATGTTTGCATATCGCAAGGGGGTACGTTAAATCCAACTGATTGGGTGGGTTGTGTGGGTTCGGGTTGGGTGGGGTTTGAATTTTTGGGTTGGGTAAAGTTTTCTATAGACTCATCTATGGAAATCATAGATGACCTATAGAATTTTTTAGCTGATCTCACATTCCTGGAGAGGCCATTAAAATTTATCGAATTGGCTACTTCGGGTTCATTGAGTTGTGGCGACTCTCGGATCTGTCTGAATTTTCCGTCAATATTCGACCACAACTCTTCCAATTCATTCTTCATGAATCTCAATGCGGGTAGTGATTGAGACTTCTCTGTACTGGCCTTAAAATCTTCCTCAAAGGCACTTAAATCCTGTTGGATATAACGTAGAATATCGGCGGCTAAAGTTTTTAATTCCGACATATTTATTTTTTAAAATTTAATACGCAGAGGATTGGAAAAAGTTATTAAATTGCGATAGTAAATCGAATTATCGCGGGTAAATTTGGTTAAAAAAAATGTTTATTTCAAATTTGAAATAAAACTAATCAGCAGACAAAATTGCCTATTGGGTATCCTTTGTGTTTTTGTTGCACTACACAAAGAGAACGGCAATATGTGTTACTCACAATATTTTGAAAATATTATCGAAAAAAAGGGTAAGTATTGGGTGGGTTTTATGAGATAATATTTCTTATTGTGAGTTTTTTTTTTTTATAAATTTAAAAAAATTCGCGACAAATTATGCGATATATATAAAAAAATGTAAATTGAAAAATTTCAACTTACCTTGTCTGCTGAGGGTAGGGTACAAACCAATTTTATTTTTCCAATTCCTCTTTGTGTGATGTTTGTTGTGTTGTGTTTGTGTGCAATGTTAATAATGTTAATTTGTTAGTAGTTGCTTATATTTGTAATTGTTTTTGATTTATTTTTTGTAAGTGAACTGTATTGAAATGCAATTGTTAGTGCACTTTATTTTCAATTTTTTAATTTTTGTCACTATGTACTTTGTTGTTACTTGTTTTGAATTTTGTTCAATTTTTTATTTGTCTTTTCTCACTTTGGTTCTGTTTATGTATTATTCCAAAAAATGTGCAATATGTGTTCCTCTATTACTGTGTATTTTGTTTCTATTTTTTTTGAACCTTTGTGAACTTTTATGTTTCCTTTTTAATTTATATATATATTATATTTATATATTGTTTTGAAAATGTATAATTTTTGTTTCTTTAATGTAATATGTGTTTTGTTTGTATTTTTTGTGAACTTTAGTAACTTTTGTGCTTTCCTTTTGATTTTAGATTTGTTTTTAACTTTTATTTTTACAGTTTTATGTAATATGATTTTATTTTTGTTCTTTTAATATGTGTGACAATTTTAAATATGATGTATTATTATTTTTGTTTTTGCACTTTTTTTACTGTTTTATATATATGTTGTTTTTGTTAATGTACTATTTCTTTTAATGTGAACTTCTGTGATTATTGTTTGTGTTAATTGTTAATTTGTGTTTTCTGATTTATATATTTAAGTATTTTGTTGATTATCGAGTTATGTATTTTTGTTTGTAGGATATTTGGTTATGTTTTTTGTATAGGGTGATTTATGTTTTACACTATTTTTGTTAGTGCATGTGTGTTTATTTTAATTTCTTTATCTCTTTCACTTTCACTATTTATTTAAGGCACTGTACTATTATTGTCTTAGATTTCTTTTTGATTTTTATTAAAATTTAAAATAAGGGTGGGGTAAAATTTGCACAATTTAGGTGGGTTTTTTGTGGACTGTATACATGTGTCGCTGTCTCTTCTTTTTCCTTGAAGGACCATGAACGCACGGTCCACAAAAAACCCACCTAAATTGTGCAAATTTTACCCCACCCTTATTTTAAATTTTAATAAAAATCAAAAAGAAATCTAAGATCCATAGGTCACTGGTTCATATCCGGTTCGAAGGACCATGAACGAACGGGTTATGGGGTAGGGTTTAGTATGTGGGGGTTATAGGGTATATTTATACACAAACCTTTTATATTTTAATTATGTGTAAATAATAAATTTTATATAGAGTTTTATTTGTGTATTTTTTATAAACGTTAT
This sequence comes from Sarcophaga carnaria, assembly GCA_958299815.1. Taxonomy (NCBI): domain Eukaryota; kingdom Metazoa; phylum Arthropoda; class Insecta; order Diptera; family Sarcophagidae; genus Sarcophaga; species Sarcophaga carnaria. The sequence goes on from OY283149.1 coordinate 94,808,522, forward strand.
AAACGTATTTATTTGTATTTGTTTTATAATATATGTAATTTGTTCACAATTGTTCGAAATATGTTTTTAAGTCTGTTAATGTTCACAATGTTTGATATTTCACAATATATAATTTAATTCAAACGCGTAATTCAAAAACGTAGGGCTCGTTGGGTATTTTGTTTTGTATTTCTCGAGGATCGATAATCAACTGATCTTATAAGGATCAAATAATTATGTTGAAGGTGTTGATGAAGTGTATACGTGATGTGTGTGGTGAATTTTGATATGTATGATGAATGTTGATGTGTGTTGGTGTTATTATTGTTATTGTTTTTAAAGATGTTTGTGTTGTCCTATTGGAAGTCAGGGTTAGGTTTGTGTATTTGTTCACTCGTGTGAACAAACGATAAATGGAATTATGGAACATTTCGAGCGAATAAGCTATTAAATTACAGCAACAATAACATCATCATCAAGCATATACCAAACGATGATGGCACTTAAAAAAACACCAGCATAAAAAATGGGTGAAAAGCAAACGTTAAAAAAGCGGTGAACGAAAAACTTTCAATTGACGTTGACCGTGCTTATATTTTAAAACCTTTTTTGATCTTTCTCCAAAGACTGGTTTACAAAGATAGAAAGACACGGTCATTGCAAAAAGCTCTCAAGGAAGAGGTAAAGGGCTTAAAAGCATGGCAAGGCATAGTACAAGAACAGCCAAAACAATAATGCCATGAAGGCAACATAGTTTAGGCACGATGTGTTGCAACAATTAATCATCATCTTCGAAAGGCAACAAACGAATGCGAGAATGAGAGAAGCAGAAAAATATGTTACACAGCTACAAAAAGCCAACAACACTTTTAACAAATGGAACAACAACAGCAAAGGATATGATTCCTTAAGCGTTTGCAACTATAAAAATTCATTACAAACAAACAAACAAAAAACAAAAAAAAATCCTTTTTTTCTCTTTCTGTTTTTGTTGTCGTTAGTATTTTTTGTTGTAAAAGAAAATGCATTTGATTACAAACCAAGACCAAGGGAATCTTTTCTGAAGTGGAATCGAAGAGAAAATTCTTTTAGACACACACACTGACACATATAAAAATGTCTCTCTCATCTTCATCAGATGCTGGATGGTCGTTTGGCTAGTCGTTCACTTGGAAGTATTAAACAAAGTTACAATAACAACAGCGATAACAACAACAACTTAAACAGAAAAACAACCAAACAAACTAAACAAACTATAAAAGCTTACAAAAATATTTCAAAAGGGTTTGCAATTGTTGAGCATTTGAGAGCATAAGAGCAACAGTGACTGTCAATGATAAAAATTTGAAGAGTTTAAAAATGTTGGGGTGACCATATCACAAATATAGCAATATAGTGGTGATATGGTGTGCATAGGTAATATGCAATATTTCGATCAATAGAGAAGATAAACCTTTTTGAAGGCACCAAATCGACGCCTCCGTTCTATAACATTCTTAGTCGAAAACGTGTGTTTTGAATTATTAGCTCTCAAAGTTTTCACGTGACATACGACTATATTTCCCTATAACTTCGGAACGGATCGGCGCATCTTAACCAAATTTTGACAGTATTTAAGTTAGAGAACGTAGAATTTACAATTGCAAGAGCATTAAAGTACACTAAAGTACACAGCACATTACATTACATTAAAGTACACAGCATTATATGTACACTTAGAACGTTATAGAATGGAGGCGGCGAAATGTACTAGAATTGCACACAACAAATCTCAAGTCTACCGGTGACATCGTGGATCTGCACATAAACAAGTCTTCCGAGCCGAACAATATGTTAACAATGGGCCTAGGCTGCATTTTTTAATTAGTCATTTGTTACCTTTACAGTGGGTCATACAGTGACATTGACTTCCACTACATGCTGGAACTTTGTTTTTGTAATAGCAATCCCAAAAAAAGGTAAAACTCGCTATAGTGGTGATCTAACGTGATGCGTGACACAAAGCATTTGGTAGATCGTAGAGAGTTGAGATTTTATCGATTTTTTTTTTGATGGCTACAGTCACGTCTTGCAATAAATTTCAAGTGTTCTCTGGAAGCACACAATACCCTTAACACAGGAGGAAGAATTCAGGCGCAAGTGAACGGTTATGAATTAATATTGTTTGCTGTGATGAAATCACAAGATTGAATCATTATGTCTGTAGATGTATTATGTGGATCCGTGTTTGAGCACAGTGGGGTATGCCCAAGTGACGATATTCGATTTAAGTATCCATGGCTCCCTATCTAGTTCACGGCTTGTTAGAAATGGGGTCCCAAAAATGTTGATCCTATTCAAGTGAAAGCTATTGATAATCAGTTAAAAGCATCTATCACAACGATAAGCCCCCAATCAAGTTCGTTAGGGCACTCAACATTTTCCAGTACTATTTTTACAGATCGATTACAGGTCTGACCAATTTCCCACCTGATTGGAAGGATTGTATGCGATACAATTATCCTCTAATAATGTTGCCACTGTCCTCGCCAGACATTCGTCTGCAGTAAAAAGAATCGAAATACGTACGTCTAAAGATCTTACAATTGCCACAAAGTATATTTCTTTTTCATAGTATAGGACAAAAATAGGCACGAATACTGTCTTTTATACATGCGATCCCACACATTTAGCAGTGACCGAAGGCTAAAGCATTGAACATGTTGCAGCAACAGTTATCGCACCCCGAATTCCAGGCGTTATATAATAAACAGTCTACTATACATCCAAGGCAAATGAAAGATCTAGTCAGAAATAGAAAGAAAATGTACTGAACAAATAGTGGATTAAGTTGGATTGGGTGTCAAAGCCTTCTTGGACGACAAGGCTCTTAAAGGCAAATTAGATATTAGACAGATCAGTCAAGGATGTTAGAAGATTAGAGGTTATCCATACAAATCTAGCAGTGCTGTAAGTACCTCCCTGCTGCCAACAAGATTGAGTTTAACTGTGACAATCGGATATTCCTATTTCTAAGCCCTGTAGCATTTCGGAAATTGAGAGGTCCATACCGGACCTGGCCAGGAGAGAGAATAATATCTGCGTTGACAATTATTTATTATGGCTAGTTATTATTTTTCAAGAAAACCCAAGAGGTAAGGATTATAGGATATATCAAATTAGCTAATAATAGTCGAATTGAATAGCAACAGTCCAAGTATAGTTCGACTTTACTTCGGAAGAAAAAAGAATTGAAGAATAGTAGAATTCGAAAATTATATACAACACTCATGTATTAGCCGGCATTCTGAAATCTATTACAAAACTTTTCGACTGTGTACAGGAATAAATAAAATAAATTTTCACTGCAAGGTAATTTGTAAACTACTCCTGAATATTTCACAACTTTTAACAGACATAACATTAGATTTCTATGGTGTTGTTAGATTTCTATGGTACTTCAATCGCACTGAATCTCAGATTACATTGGATTACAACATTTAAGGTATTCCATTAGCTATGAAATTAGATGGCCACTTTGCGTCCTTAAGAAAACAACTTTAAATGTGAAAACTCTCTACAAAGCTATGATATTTTATGAGTTGCATTTACAGTAAATATTTTCATTTTATGAGTCCATCTCTGTTCGCACACTGTATCCAACACTCAAGTTCTACTCAGTAAGGCAAAAACTATAAGTTATCTCGTATAATTGGCTCGAAATAAAATTAAAATGCAAAATTTATAAATCGGACCAACTTTATGGTCAGGGAAAACAAAAATAAACCATAAAATACCAACTGAAAGCAATGAAGTACGAAGAGTATGATGATGATAATGAATTAAATAAAAAAAAAAAACACAAAACGAAAAAAAATAAAAATATTAAAAAAAATGTTTACAATACCAACAACAATAACAAAAATAAAATATAATTAAAATTTAAATTGAAATTCTGAAATTTATTCTTAATATGTATTTGACTTTTTGACAAACATAAGCAGAAAACATAAGCATACGATAGAACGTCAGTAGATAGAACCATTCAAATATTATGGATATGATGTCCTCACTGCGTAAACAACACCTCTCTAGAAAATAGAGTGTTAGAGGCTGCAAACTAGTTTTAGTTGATAAATTGTAACGGTATTTTAATAAATAAATCAAGATGATGCTATTAATTATTACTGGGCATGATCAGTAGATTGGTTAAGTTGGCAGAAGTCTTTGATGATTATTTCTATCGAAGCTAATTTTACAAGAGAATTTCCTTTGCAACTACTCAGCACTAGAACCTAACATCCTAAGAAGGAGAATTCTTTAACACCCAGCTTTAACACGTCAAAGGTAATTTCAAAAGAATCCAAAACCTTCATAAAACTCTGGATGGTTGAGAGGTGCCTACCAAGGAATTGTAATTATATGGCGGAACCTTAAGCAATGCCTATTGAGGTGGCTGCAAATTCAACGAAACCTAACCCAAGTGCTTTCAATTTCTGTAGATTCTCTTTTCACCGCATTTTAGTTAAAGAATCAAACTGAAGGTAACATAGATGGACCACAATTATCTGATATGAAGGTATATTTCTCACATAGCTTCGTAACTTCCCCGGGTAAATAAATCTCGCGAAGCTATAACTAGAAATGGCCTTCACGCTATCCTGATTAAATCTTTATAAACATTTTTCGACGTATTTACCTTACCACTAAAATTTATGTCAAAAAACCGTCGCTTTTGCCGTTTTTAAAAGCAAATTTCTATTACGAAATAAAAGCCCTCATAGAGTCTATCCACCGAGTGATGTCGGTTTACATTTCCTATACTTCGCTGTATTTTCAGCAACACCAACTCTCCATTTCTCCCTCTTTCACTTATTTATTTGCTTAAATGTTTGCCTTTTTGATTTTTTTATGTGTTGTTTTTCTCTTCTTTTATGATTTTATTGTTGTTTTTTGTTTTTGTTTTACAGATCAAATAAGACTTTTATGCTGTGCAACTGGCAATTTTTTTTACTAAAAAGGATAAAGTCAAGTTAAAGCTTTGTGTTGTTGCTGTTGCTGTTGCTGTTCTAATTCTTGTTGTTTACGTCTTTACATTTCGATTTTTTAAAGCGGAAAAAAACACAAAGAAAAACAAAACTCTGAAGCAACAACATTACCCGCTCTCCATTTTATGCTGTGCAACTGGCAATTTTTTTTACTAAAAAGGATAAAGTCAAGTTAAAGCTTTGTGTTGTTGCTGTTGCTGTTGCTGTTCTAATTCTTGTTGTTTACGTCTTTACATTTCGATTTTTTAAAGCGGAAAAAAACACAAAGAAAAACAAAACTCTGAAGCAACAACATTACCCGCTCTCCATGCTTTCTATATCAAGGACATGTTTGTGTTTTATGTGTTGGAAACACTGCGCTGCTATTGAAGACAAAAATCTTGTTAAATGAACGAAAACAATCGAAATTATAACACAGGCTATAATAACGTGATTAATGTTAAGAAATTCAAGCAAAAATTTTAGGAAAATTTCGTTCATTTAAGCAGCCATTTTACGAAGTATATTTTGAAAAGAGTACCTAATGGAATTGCAACATGGAAATTACACAGTGTTACATAAAAGCAAAGACATTTCATAGCTTATTTATGCCATTTGGATCTTCGGTTTTCTAATTTCAGATTTTCTAATTCTCCGCGATGACATAATATAAGCAATCGATTCAAAACATAATCCAAAAATAGGTTTATGAAAGCATAACTCTGTAAATCAATTAATTCACTTGTCTGCCATTTAAAGTATACTAATATAGAACACACAACTCAGAACCTCATAGATTCTTCAATTTAAACTCAGGAGACTAACAAAAAATATTTGCCTAATTTATTGGAGTATTATGTCTAGAGATAGAATTCCGAGCCATGTGTTTTGGGGCGCCGTGATTGCTTGATACTTATGAGTTTCAGTCTTGAATAAGTCTGATGATGCTATCGGAAATCTTTCACTTAAAGCCTTCCCAATAACAATAATGTAACGGCACACAACAAATGACTTAGCGCCATTATTACAACTTGCCGTTAGCTAAAGGGAGGATTTTAACGGACAGATAAATTGTTTTTCGTTATTATGAGTATCCAATAAGATAGAAGTGATCGTTAAGCTAAAGGGAGGATCATCATACCTTTAACATTTAAAGGTCACTTTATGTTTGAACTTGCCATATTATATATTATTTTCATTATGGCAACTTCAAATTTGAACAAAATGAGCATATACAACAAAAAAACGAAGCCCGCGGTTGCCACTGCGTTAAAAAAAACTTATATAATTGAGCCGTTTTATCGACATTGCTCCGGCACTGCCATATTTTTGAAAAATTGTATCTGTAAGTTGTAATAACGAAAATAAGTCAAAGGTAACTTTACAGTTCCCTTTAGCTAAAGGTACCTTTAACTAAACCCAAGTTTAACGGCAAGTTGTAATAATGGCCCTTAAAATGTGAGACAATAAAACCCCAGAAAAACTAAAGAAGGGGTTCATTCCCCTACAAATAATCTACTGAACAAGATTCCTCAACCTTCACGTAGAAGATAACTTCAATAACGAATATCAGAAACTATCACCAATACAGTATTTTTACACAGAGCATAGTTTCTAAACAATATCAATTGGAAATAATATTACTGTAGGACCTGCTGCATTTGACCAACTGAGTGTATGTGTTTACAGATATGTTCGAATCAAAGACAAAAACCAAAAATTTTGTCAGAGTCAATCAATAACAGAGCAATATTAAATAGTCGTGTAATAATCACCGGAGCATGGGATTTTTGTCTCACCTTTTAAAAATTATACTCCAGACGTTCCTAAGTGTAAAAGTTTTACTTATACACCTCAAATAGTTTTTAAAATTGAGGAACTTAGACGAACAAACTTACTTTTCTTAACCATTTCCTAGAGAGGATGTTCGATAATAAGGAAAAACAAGATTTGCTGCAGGTGTCTTACTATATGAAGATTATAGCCTAAGGGGTCCATTATAAAACGTAATTAGATTTTTGGATTTGAAAATATCCGAATTGAAAAATTTTTAATTTTTCCTAATTCTCCCACTACTTGAGAAAACATAAGTCTCAGTTTGATCATTATTAGCTGTAAACATTTATGAATTTTTAAATATATTTATAGACTTTAACATATTTTACATATGTAAAGAATTATCAATTTTTCGATTTCTAATGTTAAAGTTAAATAAAAAACACACATAAGGCTATGAATAGAATTTGTATTACTAAATCTTGCCAAAAAGATCAAACGATTTATATTCGTAAATGGCAAACCCTTCACGAAATAAATGATGAAATATTTCAAGAGCTGACGCAGCTACTTTAAAGCCAGTAAATTAATAAATCCATACAATATGTTTCCTTAGCACACAGGAATTCGTGCTACAGTTTTGTCTGATATGGTATGATACATAATCACTTGATAAGCTATGACGATAATAACATGTATCAAGTTTGTCAAAAGAAATCCAATATCGATAATTAATACGGTAGTTTTGTTTTATCACTTTCTTCTTCTTACTGACATTATAAATCAGACCAGAAATTAATGAAACTTTATTTTCTAATCAGACAACCATAAGAAGAAAAACGTTTTCACTTTCAGTCCATTAGTTCTCTTCCTGTTCAGGTTCGTTTTCAAAAACTAAATAAATTAGTCAAGGTTAATTTGGTAACCATCATCGTAATTAATTTTATTAACTGGAGAGCAAAAAGAAATAAAAAACAAAAAGCAAAAAACGACAAAAAAATTACGCACAAATAATAACAAAACAAACATTGTAACTCTGAGAAATTCTCATTATTTACGCCAAAGAAGACAAGACAACACAAGACAGATAACATAGGCAGACAACAGCAACACAAATCTCGATCTAACGAGAACTGTATGGGGAAATGTGGGCAGGGTCACAAGGAGAATGGAGAGAAGAACACAAAACAACAACAAACAACTGCAGTGTGGTTTGCCCATAGTCTACTAAATAATGATGATGACAATTATTATAACGGTGCACAACAAGTGAATCGTGTTCTTGTGGAGAGACAGTTTTCGGCTGACTCGTAATTTTTTAATACACTCCAATTTTCGATTCTCGTAAAACAGCAACAGAAAAAAATCAACACGAATAGAAAAACAATTCGATTATAGCGAATACGAAGCAAATACACACTTAAGAAAATGAGTACAAAAAACTGAAAGTATGAACTATTGGAAGCAAGAAAAAGGAAAAGAAACACTAACTACGGTTATGAAATATAATCGTCATACAGGGTGTTTAAAACTCGAGTTTATATTTTGATTTTCCAATATACTGTGACAGCCTAAAAAATTCAAACATTATTATTTAATTGGTTATTACAACCTAGTTTCACATCACCTACATGTTAATTTTATTGATGAGCGGCGGGCGTTCAGTATATCGACGACTCTGAATGAAAAATTTAAGAATCCTTTCATGGTAATTCTCATTTTTTGAGAAGAAACCCCCCAAACATATTTTTTCATATTTCGTTCTTGTTCAAGATGTCTGAGCTGGGACTTGTTCCACGGACTCGTGTCCAATAACCTAACACAGTACCTACTGGACCACGGCAACTATGAAGTAGAATTGTGGATACAAATATTCAAAAACTAAACATCCACTTCGCAAGGAGAATTGATGGAGAAAAATTTAACCGGCAATATAGACATTTCAATTCCCTAATTCTAATTACTTAAATTCTATAAGATTGGTGTGTTCGCAATCTCCTTCGTGGAGAATGTGTTAAGGATTAATACGTTTGGTCTTCAGAGGATGATATTGGTAATTGGTCATTGCAACCCTTCAGTCAGGTTTCCGACCTAGTTGCTCACAAACAAAAATCATCGTCAGTAAAGCTATAAATCCGTTGCTTTCCTTCATTTGATGATTCAAAAAATCAAAGTCGCATGTATACACATGACAGACGCTAAGATAAAACGAAATCAAGAATAACCAAAAAGAATGAGGTTGCATACTTAGTCCATTCAAACTCTCATGCCTTCCACTGAGAAGACATTAAGAACTACTGTTCAAGCACTTAAAAAGGTATCAAACGATATACAGTAAACTGTAGCATGATTTTACAGTTGTCAATACTGGCACAACATTTCATATGCATAAACAAAAGAATATCCAATTGCATATGAGCAGCGACCACTTGACTTAATGTTATTGACCGTCGCGCACATGCAACGATCATTTGACACTTTGTTGTCAGGCCGCTGACTGCATTGGTTTGCATATAATATGTAGTATGTGTGTTGTTGTTGTATGGCATTGCTGGTGATCGTGTGTAGCTCTCTTTACACTTCACCGTGGGAATTATTGTGGATAACAGGCGCGTGTCATATAACATCCACTTGTCCCATAATTATTACACACACAAACCAATATAATATAGTTAAACATATAATATATACACAAACATATGTTATAGTATTAAGTCAATACAAAATTGTATTAGAATTAAGGGTTTGATTTGGAATTGTCAAATCAGCCAAAATTTAGTACAAAAGAAGGGACATTTTCCCTCAAGAAGGCAATCAATAAAATTTAACCAAATAGTGCGGTTCAGCTGCACTTTATTAAACAAATAAAATAAATACGTTACATGGCGATCCTGCCACTATTCTAGAAGTGCTCCAGTTATTAGCACCTAGAATATAACAGTGATCCTGCCAGTCCTGGAGTGCTAATTTATCAAGCACCAAAAAGCAGGTCAATCCTGCCTGGGCCTTGGTGTGCTGAAATTTAAAGCACCCAAGGACCCGAAAAAAAATATATATAACAACAACTGGTGTGCTCAAAAGCACCCAAAATAAATTTTGTTTATCCTGACGGACAGCCAAGGATCCGTTGAAGAAAGAACCGCCTGGCTAAGAGGCATCAGGGACCTTGTACTTGTGAAGCACACGATGACCACCTGGCAAAGAGGCATAAAGATGACCAAGGACCCAAGAGGCACCAAGGACCTCAAGAATCAAGGACCAAAGAACAAAAACATGAAGAAGACAACCCGCATGTGGTTTAAGGTCGAACAGAACCTCTACCGCCGCTGCAGAATAAAAACAAACAAATTTTTTATTTAAACCAACGTGCTCCTCAAGGGTTGCACTGGCAGGGCCTATAAGCGTTAACCGCTCGAGGCAACAATAATAACAAAAAACAAAAAAAAAAAAAATTTTAAGTCGAAACTTGCTACGAAAATTTTTTTTTTTCCAAGTGAAACAATATAATATTACAATTAGAAATCATATACATGGACTTTAAATATAAGATTTGTCAATAATACTTACATATATTTAGATTTTTATCCATAACTTAGTTTACATTAAATTATTAATAAGGAAAAATTTGTAATAATACATAGGAAGAAAACATTAGGGATATACTGGACTTTAATAGACAAGAATTTTAGATAAATATTAAGATAATCAAGCATTAATTATTAGTAAATTGATTTAGGGCATTAATGAGGTAAAAGTTAGAGCGTATGATCACAGTAAAAAATTGTGTCTACTCGCAACAAAATGGTTTATATTATCAGGAACAAGTCCGATTTCAATCAGCAATTGGAAAATGCTGGTGATAGGTTGGTGGTGGTCAAATTCTGTACCACTTGGTGTGGCCCCTGCAAAGTAATGGCCCCCAGGTTGGAGGAACTCTCCAGGGACTATGCTGACAGAATTGTCTTTATCAGGGTCGATATTGATGACTGCGAGGATGTTGCCATAGAATATAACATCTCCAGCATGTCCACTTTCATATTCATAAAGAACAAACATAGGATTGAAGAATTTGATGGAGCCAATGCCAAAAATTGACTAAAAGGTTGGCTTAATTTTTTGTATGTATGTTCTATTAATCTAAAATTACATACATTAAACATGAACGTCACCAAGCCAAACTTTTTTTATATATAAATCTAGCCTCTATGCTTTAAAGTAAAAATTGTTTTCATTACTTTAATATGCAATTGAAATATGAACCATGTTTAAAAAAAAAACCAGCCAATTAATTCGTAAATAGTTGCACTAAAGCAACAGGGCAACAAAACGCTATATTATACTTTAGGAAGGACAATTATATCGCGGATGCGTTATCGCGAATTACTATAGAAGATTTTAAGGAAATGAATAGAAAGGTATCACGCGTGTTGAGAGTCACGACAAGGTCAGTGACTAAGCAAAAAGACAGTAGTAGGATAAATAATCAGCATAGAGCAAATAAAACAGATGTATTAAATGAGCCCAAAATATATGTACCAATTAAGAATAGTGACGTCAGAAAGTATTACAAATTAAAGATTTATCCCAATAAATGCTATATAAAGAAGGGAAAATCAATATTAGCTAGCATAAAAATAAATGATATATTTACTAAAGAGGAACTTGACTTAGGACAATTTTTCTCTAGGCTCGAGAAAGCGGCCAGTAAATTAAATATCAATAAACTACAAGTAGCACCTAGTGAGAAAATTTTCGAATTTGTCTCAAAGTATGAATTTAGAAATATGGGCAATAAGGTACTAAATAGAATTAAAATAGCGCTTTTAAATGAAATAAAGATACTTGATATAAAGAATTCTAAGGAAATTCTAGAAGTCATGCTGAAATATCATGAAGGAGGTCATTGCGGCATATATAGAACCGCAGAGAAAATAAAAAGATACTACTACTGGAAAAATATGACAAAGGACATAGCTAAATATGTAAAAGCATGTCACAAATGTCAAATAACGAAAACTACCAAGCACGTTAAAGGCCCGATGATAATAACAGAAACACCTAACAAACCGTTTGATACAGTGTATGTAGACACAATTGGACCATTTCCAAGATCAATACATGGAAATGAGTACGCAATCACATTAATATGCGACTTAACTAAATACCTGGTAACAATACCTATACCAAATAAATCGGCTAAGACGATCGCAAAAGCGATATTCGAAAATTTTGTACTTACCTATGGCCCAATGAAGACCTTCATTTCGGACATGGGTACAGAATATAAGAATTCTATATTAAACGAATTGTGCACTTTGTTGAAAATCGAGAAACTAACATCAACAGCACATCATCACCAGACCTTAGGTACAATAGAAAGAAGTCACAGAACTTTTAATGAATACGTACGTTCTTACATATCTGTAGAAAAAGATGACTGGGATGAATGGATTAGGTATTTCACATATTGTTTTAATACAACACCATCAACTGTACATAATTATTGTCCTTTTGAATTGATATTTAGCAAAGTACCAAACAGTTTCAAAGATTTCAATGAGGTAGACACAGTTACTCCACTATACAATATTGACGATTATGCCAAAGAGGCAAAATTTAGATTAGAACTTGCACTTAAGAGAGCAAAACATTTATTAGAAATAAATAAAATCAAACAGAAGAATAACTATGATAAGGATATATTAGATTATAATTTTAACATAGGAGATTTAGTTTTACTTAGGAATAATACAGGACATAAACTAGAGGAATCATATAAAGGTCCATACACAATTAAAAATATAGATTTAAGAAATAATGTAACTATAGTTGATAAGAAAAATAATAAAAAGCAAGTAGTTCATAAAAATAGACTTAAGCTATATAACAAATAAGTTTTAATTATAACACTAAACTGATCAGAAAAGTGAAATAATAATCTTTAAGATAAGATTTTTTTTGACTACATAAGTAAACTTATCACTAAATAAATATTAAAATTAAATAAGAAATAATATTAAGATTGGATTACGTTAAATTAAGATTAATATGTAAAACATTATTAGACATTTAAATAAATACTTTACATTTTAAGTTCACTAATAAAATATAATTTGAAATAGACGTAAAATCATTGTACTGTGTTGTGTAAAAGAATGTCCATAGAACAAAAGTTATATGAACATTCTTGTAAAGGGTGGAGGTGTAGCATGATTTTACAGTTGTCAATACTGGCACAACATTTCATATGCATAAACAAAAGAATATCCAATTGCATATGAGCAGCGACCACTTGACTTAATGTTATTGACCGTCGCGCACATGCAACGATCATTTGACACTTTGTTGTCAGGCCGCTGACTGCATTGGTTTGCATATAATATGTAGTATGTGTGTTGTTGTTGTATGGCATTGCTGGTGATCGTGTGTAGCTCTCTTTACACTTCACCGTGGGAATTATTGTGGATAACAGGCGCGTGTCATATAACATCCACTTGTCCCATAATTATTACACACACAAACCAATATAATATAGTTAAACATATAATATATACACAAACATATGTTATAGTATTAAGTCAATACAAAATTGTATTAGAATTAAGGGTTTGATTTGGAATTGTCAAATCAGCCAAAATTTAGTACAAAAGAAGGGACATTTTCCCTCAAGAAGGCAATCAATAAAATTTAACCAAATAGTGCGGTTCAGCTGCACTTAGTTAAAACTATTGATCTTTTTATTTTTTTAGTGCTCCTTGAGTGCACAAAATAAAATTTAATAAATAAATACGTTACAAAACCGTATAAAAAGGCTTCATTAGACAAATCTTCATACAAATAACCCCGTGCCTGTTCTCACTCAATGTATTCTCTATACAGTTTGGAATCATGGAACACATACACATGATAATATAGCAAGAATGGCAATTAATGATGTTTTGTTGATGGGAAACACAAACAAAATTGAGTGTTTTTGTTTGTGTTTTCCATACAAACAGGCAAGCAAGTGAAATAGCCTGTGTTACATCACTTAAACGAAATCCGCACGGCAGCATAAAACTTGACAGCACCTGAAGAGGACTAACAGAAACTGAATTGCTCAGAATTAAAGTTATTGGATCATGACAGTTCCCGATGGAAGAATTTCGTTGCGGCACCTTTTTTCACTGCGGAATCATAAGAAACAATGTTCCTATTTACAAAGTTTTTAAAAGTGAAATCCGTAAGAAGACGTAGTGAAAGGTCATCTACTAAAATAGAAGACAAATGGGGAAGAGCAAATAGATCGACTGAACATAGCTGATTTAAAATGAAACAAATTGCTGGTGTTAGGTTGGCTTGGGATAATTTTGAAACTGTGCTTTGTTCCTTAATGGAATTTCAGTAACACATAGTGATGCATTTACGAGTTTAAAACTAAAACTTTTTAACTAAATTTCTTACAAAGTACCTAGATAACAATTTAAAATTTCAATTGAAAAAATCTCCAAACATTTTTGTAAATGCCCTCTTAGTAACGGTATTATCAAAACAAAATTTTTAAATCACAAACAACAACAATATGACAATGAAAAATAAAAAAATATTTGTTGTGACTAGACAAAGGCGCTATAAATTCAGTGGCATGAGCCACATTATACTCTCTAATTAGGGTTCTAATTTTAATAGAGAACCAGGATTCCTTTTAATATTTTTTGCCTTCAAAGTTGATGGGATTACTTGGGATAATTTTAAAACTGTGCTTTGTTCCTTAATGGAATTTCAGTGATGCATATGCGAAATTAAAACATACAACTTTTTAACTAAATTTCCTTCAAAATAGCTAACAATTTAAACAATTTAAAATTTCAATTTCAAAAATCTCCACACATTTTTGTAAATGCCCTCCTAGTAAAGGTATTATCAAAACAAAATTCTTAAATCACAAACAACAATAATGACAATGAAAAATGAAAAAAATATATGTTGTGGCAAAAGAAATTCGCCATAAATTCAGTTTTACACAGTTTCGAAACAAAATTAAATAAAATTTAAATGAAAAATTTTGTTTTGCCAAAATCTACAGCTTTTAAGAGCTAATTTCGAACAGAAAGTGTAAAATTATAACACTTACCTGGTATTTCCAACAGGAAAATATCCAACTGGTGGTTCTTTGAGGAAAGGGAGCCAGTCAGCCTATTACTATTAAAGCTCTTTTTTTCAAATTTAATTTCATTTAAAAATTGTTTTTATTTACACACAC
This sequence comes from Sarcophaga carnaria, assembly GCA_958299815.1. Taxonomy (NCBI): domain Eukaryota; kingdom Metazoa; phylum Arthropoda; class Insecta; order Diptera; family Sarcophagidae; genus Sarcophaga; species Sarcophaga carnaria. The sequence continues at coordinate 94,823,525 of OY283149.1, forward strand.
ACTTGTGTTAAATTCTAACATAATTAAAAAAAAAATAATTTTAAAAAATTTTCAACATTTTTTTAAACACTTTTTCTTATCTTTCTACATAATATCACTTCATCATTTTCATGTTACGCTCTTTTTTGCCTTTTCTTGTTTTGTACGCTTCTTACCTCTTCTTTATATTTTCGGCCATTAAAAATATTTTCTAAGCTTTTTTAATTAACCGGTTTTCTATACGTTTGGGACAAATTTTTTTCTTCTTGCACCGTTTTTTTTCATTTACAAAGAATCTTTCTATCACTTATAATCAGAATCCTGCTTGGCTTTTTCTATTTGTATTTATTTTTTTAATTTTATTTGTAATTTTTTTACTTTTTTACACGCCGTAGTTTAGTTAAAACGATTATAAAGCCTGACGCAAGGCACAACAAGGAAAAAATTTTGCAAATACATCCTTACATTAACATCGTACAACTTACACTGAACAACATGACTAAAGCACAGACAACATGTTAGCGGGCAAACATAACAACAAATGCATGCAAAAAGCATGTACAAAATCTCGCAAACACAGTTTTTTTACGTTTTTTCTTTTTCCAGAAACACAAAACTTTACAAAAAGCAATAAATGCACATCCAATGTTTTACAATCGACACACACAAACACATATCCATGCTCTTATAAATAAAAAGAGAATTTTGATTATATTTTAGCTGCCTTTGCAGAGCTTAGGGGACAGTACGCCAAGTGGTAAATATAGTGAATCGAAGTTCTATTTCTGTTAAATAAAACGAGTAGACTATGAATTTACAGGAATAACAACAACATTAAAATACTAAAACGTCTACAGTACAAATTTAAGTAGTACCAGTAGTAGTACTCTTATATTTATTTACGTGTTTACTCTTAATTACTCAATATATATTCTCCAAGAAAGACTCTAGCCATAATATATGTATATATTCGTGCTTGTGTTACTATAATAATAAATTTAATGGTTTGCTCTATAACGAGTCTCTTTCATGTAATATTAGTTAACGTCTCGTTAAATGCATCAGGTAAAGTACAAAAACTAAGAGCGAGAACGCAAATTTATTAAAGAGGGATTATCATGTAAGTCTCTTTTAACATACGCTCTTTTAAATGAACCAGCTATTCGTTCTTTTGTCTTCATATTGCCTTAGAACATGTGCACGTTGTTTTTCTTATTGGTTGTGAGAAAATAATTGTTGTCTATATTTGAGAGAATGTTATCTCTCTCCTAGTCTTTCTATTTATTGTTTATTTTTTGCAAACAAACTTCTTCAGTAACTTTTTTGTGCGAGTGTTTTCTAATCGGTTAGTGAGTTGCTTCTCCTCACAATTTTTCAAATAGCTCTGTTATTAACAGTCCTTAAGGTTGGTTGCAGGCATTGTTGTTTAAACGACTCATGTTATTTACAGTCCTTAAGGCATTATTTTATTTTAGTATGGGACTTTTGAATGGTTCAGCACCAAAATATGTGGTACAAAAAATATGTTGTACAACAATTCGGACGGCGTAAAATAAAGCTGTTGTTTAGGAATTTTTTACAAGATAGCCAAGAAAGGCTCTGATATTTCCTCTTTGTAATTCGTTTAAATTTTAGCATTGTATTAGAAATAAAAAAAATATTTTCTTCTGATTCTTTACTCCATTAAGATACTAAATAATAATTAAACGGTATTATTCCACACTATAAACCATAAGTAGCACGATGTACAAGCGTACTGTGTACAGCAGTAGTGTTTCATTCCAATGTGTTTCGATTTGTAAAACATTCAATCTCTCTCTTGTGCTCTCTGGCATTTTATTAGTCTCTTTTGGGGAATCTACTATCCAGCACTTGGCGTTTAAGCAGCTGTTTTACTCCTTTGGAGGAATATGTTTCTATGGTTGTAATACCGGTATATTTTTTGTGTGCGTTTGTTGTTGTTGTTTTTTATTTGTTTTTGTTTTCTATTTCTGCCTTTATGTTTTTGTCGTACGTACGTACTGATATTTGTCGTACGTGTCCCCTAGACACTGGGCCATGGTTGCATTCTGCAACGGTTGGAAATACTTCACAACTATTTTTTCAGCACTTAGGCATCTAAAGCCTTAAAGGTGACAATTTAACCAACTAATGTAACAACAATTTTGCATAAACTTTCAAATTTGATTTAATTGAATCCACTCACTGTCCTTGTAGAGAGTATTCTCATAGCATTCGTACTCCTAAATGCCATACAATTTTAGATTTTTAGGGACATCACCTCCTATAAGTCAAAAGTCTTTTTTCAAATCAAATTACTTCGGCTCTTTTCATAATCGACCACAGAAGAACTGTTACGAATACAATAAATATTGTCATTCACATTGAAAAGCCCGGACAATTAAACCAATTTGGCAATTTGAAACTACTAACTGACTTGTGGACTGTCTGTCCATTTATACAACAGCATGCATTTTCGCTTCGCATAAAAAATGTTTATTGCTGTTGTTGTTGTTGCTGGTGTTCATTTCATGGGCTATTTAAGCTGTCTTTGTTAATTTTATCTCATTTACTGTTCATTACCTTCAGTTACCTTTAAAAAACCATACATACACAAGCACACACTTGCACACACACATGCAACATAGTTGAAATCCTTAACTTCACCTCAAAATTCTTGAAAGAGAGACAAACAAAAACTATTTCATCATCATCATTGTAGCCTTCACAAATGCAATATTAAAAACATCCTTCTTATGTTCGTTTTTTGTTGCCCAGCACTAAAAGACTCCCATTTTTACTACACTGCTCCATATATTGTTCCTGTACTGTGTTGACTTAATTTTCTCTGTTCAAATACTCATTGAGTGAACAAAACGAAATTCTTATGACATGAAATGTAATTTCACCAACATCAAATGAAAATTTCAGACGTCTAGGAGACGCCAACAAAAACAAAAATAACAGCAACAACCACTGTTACTACCACTACATTAAAAAAACTACAAGAAATGACCACGAAAGTAATGCAATTTTATACTCAAACCTCCTGATTCTGACGCTTTTGTATCGCCCATACAGCAACAACATAACTTCATTACAACAAGAACAACAGAACAAGTATGATGTATGTCCTCATTTAATTATAAGTGTCCTATTGAATGGCAGCATACTCACACACAAGTACAGAAAGTATGTGTTGCATTTTTGGTAGACAATTATTTAAGGTCATTTGTAAACGTTGCAGTCACTGACACACCCACAATACATGCAATTTAAATGGATGTGCCACATAAACATAATTATTTCGAAATCACCAGCCCGTTCCATGTGTATGGGGTTTATAGGAGCCCGTCTTAAGCAATAAATATTATTTTTAAACCATTTTTAAAAATGCAATTTTTATTATAAAATCCTTAAGGTTATCACTTCTCTTGGGAGCAAAGGGTTTTAAAGGTCTCCCCTGAATTATTGAAAAGCTGTCACCATGTGTTTTTTTTTTTTTTGTGCGACTTCTGTAGGAGGTTCCATCCCCACACTTGGTTGTAGTCGCTGTCAGTTTCCTTTTGATCTTTGTCATCCAAATGATTCCGTATTAACTGTACTCCATAGAATTACGAATGTTTTGCCACGTTCACGCTGTGGTCAAGTATCTCATGAACGTCATTTCGATGTCTGTTCCGTGAATTGCCGTGTCGACGTTTTCTCAGGGAGATTACGGTTCGGTCCAGAACGTAGAATACGTGAACGAAATGATATGAATTGCCACTCGCTTAAATATATTATGAGTTATTTTTTATTTGTTTGGTAACCTACCCTCTTTATATTTTGAAAGCACTCAATTGCTGAAATATGTTTGAACTACATTCACTCATTTATATGAAGTCATATAAATATAAAGTATATAAGTTTTATTATAAGTTTAACCCCCAGTTTTACGAAAAGGACTCAATTGCTCAAATATTTTTAAATTATGTTCGTACGCATCTCGTCTGAAATCATCAAACAAAAACAGGAGGCAAGAAAAAACAAATTGTAACGCAACGCATAACAAATAGGTTGCGAATATTGCATAAGGTAGTGTACTTACATCACATTTTATAGAAACAGTTATTTGGGATCGACCAATGAAGAAATAGAAAAATATTTAAATTCGGACTTTCTTTCTCTTTGTGGTCATTCATTTAATTATTCTGATTGCCTGTTACAACTCGGTAAGACAATCGTTAGATGAAGCATCTTAAAAGAAGCGGAGCGAGTATAAAGGATATGAACGAAATGATATTAAATGCTACTCGCTCAAATACGTTATGAGTTATTTTCCAATTTGTTTGGTTACCCTCTTTATATTTTAAAAACACTCAATTGGTCAAATATTTTTGAATTACGCACTCATGTATATGAAGAGTCACTAATAACGCATAAATTGAAATATACACTCATCGCCAAAAAATAGGTGTAAAAATTTTTTTTTCTTTCAACTTATTAAAATATGCAAAAAAATTACAACCATGCTTAAATTTCCCAATAAGTAGTCTGGTATTATTGTTTCAGAAAGAAAAAAGCGGAATTGCACTAAAAATAAGCTTGTCTCAGATAAATAGTGTGTCATTTTTACTTTAAGTGCGAATTTTACTTGGACAAAATAATAGGTGTGTGATTTTTAATTTAGTTAAAATTCGACTTATTGTAAAAAATTAGAAAAAAAGGAAGAAAGGAAGTGAAATAATATTAGTTAAAAATAAATTAAACATTATATCAGACATATGTAATTAATTTTTAAGGTGGGTCGTGGGCGCCATAGCAGTAATGAAGAAAGACTCTTCGTTCTTAAACTTCGCGAGCAAGGAAAAACCCACAAATTCATTGCTTTAAAAGTAAAAAATAACGTTGAAACACGAGGTAGACATAGAAAAACTTCATTAACTACAGACAAACGCAAAATCACACTACCCAAATGGGACCCTTTTAAGTCATGTACGGCGATTGTTAGAGAAATTGAAAATACATTGTCATCACGAACTGTGCGAAGACGATTACAGAAGGCAGGCCTGCAAGGTAGGATAGCTCGCAAAGTCCATCTGCTTAGAACAAACAATTTAAAGAAGAGGAAAAATTTGTTTTGTATACACCTGTTTTTTTGTCCACATCAAAATCTCGTCTTTTTTGAATTCACTTTATTTTAAATATAATTTACTGTTATTTTCCCTTCCTTTTAACTTTTAAGAACGTAAAATAAATTAATTTAATAAAAATAATGGACTAAACTATGACGTATAAATAAAACCAAAAGTATACGGATATAGTTTGCTATGTAGTTCACACCTATTTTTTTGGCCATATGTGTATTTGGGGTATTTTCATATAAATTTTCGTAAGCCTTTCAACTTCAACCGCACCGTTTTACGAAAGACACAAAAACAATTGCTGAAATATTTTTGAATTACGTTACTCATTTATATGAAAGGTCACTCATTTACACATTGAAATATTTTTGTGTAACCCCCTGTTTTACGAAAAACACTCAATTGCTCAAATATTTTTTAATTATGTTCGTAATAATCTCATCTGAAATCATCACACAAAAACAGGATACCAGAAATATATCATCCTGAAGACGAGCGATTAAACACACGTTCGTCTGTTTATATTGAAAACACAAACAAAAACACAAAAAACACTCAGGGGACTCATCGGCTATTGTGTCTGCTGTGTGCAATAACATATGGAACTCAATATGGTCGTTAATAATTATTCAAAAACTATGAATTACAGAGCTATTCTAGGAACTGGAATGTTTATTTAACGAATGCTGATGGGTGAGACAATTTTTTCAATTACAAATTGTAACTCATAGCATAACAGGTAACTTCTAAAAATTGCATACGATAGGGTACACATAGCACATTTTATAGAACAGTTATTTGGGATCGGCCAATGAACAAACAGAAAAATATTTAAATTCTGACTTTCTTTCTCTTTGTGGTCATTCATTTAATTATTCTGATCGCCTGTTACAACTCGGTAAGTAATCGTTATATGATGTATAAGAGGAGCGCAGCGAGTATAAAGGACATGGACGTTTATATTAAGAACATCATGTGTACATATGTATATCTAAAAGAAAACCACTGGTAAACCTTAATAATAAATAATCTGATTACAAACAGAATCTAACCAACGATTCTGATAACACGAGAAATTTAAAATCGTCTTATTTTTTTCAATGTTCTTCAATGTAATATAATTTCGGTAAACATTTACTTTGCTCTTCATATTCTAAAAATGTACGTTCCGTTACGTTCCGCTAACGGAGGCTTTACAAAAGTGGACTTCGACAGCAACACAACTTGATATAAGAAAGAAAGAGAGAGAGTGAGTGAGTTATACTATTTTTGTATTTAAGTTTGCCTTCTGTTATTTTGGTTGCAACGCTTTAAAGTCAACGACTTTTCTTTCCAATGTTAAGAACGCTGCTAATGTTCCCTAATTTCTCTTCTTAGCTTCTGCTCCTGTATGAAAAATGAAAGTTAACATAAGAAAAATCAATCACTCACTCACACCTTATACTGAAATATTTTTAAGTTGTTTTTATAAAAAAATTCGATCATCTAGTTTAACATCCTGTTTTATGAAAATTGCTTAAATATTTTTAAAATAAATTCATATGAATCTCGTCTGAAACCACTGGGGACAAGAAATTGTAAAAAGTCGCCAGAAATCTACATAGTCGACACAAGTAGGTTGCAAAAATTTCATACGGTAGGGTACACACATAAAATTTTTTAGAAACAGTTATTTGGGATCGACCAATGAACAAACAGAAAAATAGTTAAATTCTGTCTTTCTGTCTCTTTGTGGTCATTCATTTAATTATTCTGATCGCCTGGTATTAACCCTTTGCACTCGGCACCGTTTCGGACTTTACCAACCAGCAACTCGACGCTACTTTTTAACGAAAACGTACATCCTTGAAACGTGAAACATGAATACAGTATAATTTTAGAACCAAGTAAGGAATTGTAATGGAATTTGTTTTATAGGAATACGTGGACATTGAAGAACACAAATTTACAAAAAAAAAAAATTTCAATAAATTTTTTCTATTCGACGCTTCAGTATGAATTGAGATCTTCTACATTTTTATTCTCTCGTTTATCGGATTTCCTTGTTATCGTATCATGTTTCCCACTTCATTGAGCCACACCCTTGTAGCTTAGGACGCCTAATCCACTATATCTACAAATTCCTCTACGGATCAGAGAAGTGTACAGTCCGTCATGAACGCACTTCGCACGTTCCTTTGCGACGTGTACAACGGTTGATTTATTTATCATGCATCTTGTTAATTTCATCACATTTCGATCAATTTTTTTGTGCCATTTTAACAGAAAATTACAGAAGAACACTTGTTTCTTAAACAATTGCGTTGGAATAATTTCATTGTCCGTAATAGCTAACAAACTATAAACAAACCCTCAGAGGGGACAGCTGAGTGATATGCTAGACTTACGTTGTCCTCTCAGAGGGGACAGCCGAGTGCAAAGGGTTAATCGCGTTGTGTAAAAATCATCATAAGACTCTCGCAGCAGCTATACGGAGTGTGCACATCTGCGCCCCATAATACATCACACATCGGCTATTACAATTTTTCCGATATACTTTAGCAAATTGTTGGTATTAAACGAGTGCTGTTCACGAAAAATATTTATACTACAAATATATCTGAATTTGTTTGCGAATATTGCATAAGGTAGAGTACTCACATCACATTTTTTAGAAACAGTTATTTGGGATCGACCAATGAACAAACAGAGAAAAATATTTAAATTCTGTTTTACAGTCTCTTTGTGGTCATTCTGTTAATAATTCTGATTGCCTGGTAATAATCCTTGTTTGGTAAAATAGTCAAACACGGCGAACACATGGTAAATCCCAAACCTAATCGGCTATTGCGTATTAAGATTTTTCGATGTATTTTTTAGGAAATAATTTTTAGTAAACGAGCGTTGGTCAAGACAAATTTTTATATTCCAAATTATATCTGAGATAGTTGCGAATATTACATACTGTAGGGTACTAAAAAATTTTTAGGAACAGTTATTTGGGATCGACCAATGAAAAAAGAGAAAAATATTTAATCTTTCTTTCTTCCTATTTTTCTGGTCATTCATTTAATTATTCTGATCGCCTGGTATGAATCGTGGTTGGTAAAATCATCATAAAACTTGCACAACTCATATAATACAGGGTGTGCAAGAAGTGCAAAAAGTAAAAACGAGTAAACTTATTGAGGAGTGTGGTATATGAAGGAAGTGCCATCTATTAGGCGATAGCTGAGCGGTGAGGTCATTGCAGTAGTTATGAGTGAAACAATGTATTTTTTTTATTTTTATTAACTTTTTGTTCATATTTATTTATAAATTGTATAACAAATAACAATATTGTTTTATGTTAATAATGTTCTTTTATTTGTAATAAATTAAATGTTTAACAAATAACAAATTAAAAGTATTAGTAGTTCAATATACAGTGGGCAGCAAAAGTCTTAATACCCCATAATATTTTTGGACAATTTCATGAATTTTAACCAACAGTTTGTTATAAAACTTGAAGTTTTAATTTCTGTTTCATTAACTTATTTCTGTTTTATTATAAAACAAAAGCAAAAATAATTTAATGTTTTCCACAAAACAAAAGAAAAATAAAGAAATGTTTCTGATGACTTCATGTTTTCGCACCGCAAAAGTGTAGGTACCTCTAAGAAGAATTCAGAGTAAATTAAAGATTCAAAGGACTAACATATGAAAATGCTATTCCATATCTTTAGTAGGATATCCGTTAAGGCAAGCTGTCCATTTAACCCATTTGAAATTGAATGTACCAGTTTCGTTTCGTGTTTTCTGGTGATATTTGCCGCCTTGCACTCCCATGAGTAAGTTTTTCGGTTGACTTTTGGTTGAACTTTAGCGACTATGTAAGCGTTCTTTCCAATGATCTCCTAAATACTCTCTTCATAGTCATATCGCGACTTTGTGCAAGAGTATTAATCCTGTGGCGACTTTGGTGGGCAAATCAAATCTTCACAATAGGAGCAGTATGATTGGGGGTGAATCTGTTCTTTCGAATGTTTCCTCAATAAATTGTAAACTATCCACACCTGGTGCCACAGTATTGAACTTCCGCGTCCATGCTTAAAGGTTTCATGCAATTTCTACGGATTGGGTTCCATATTTTTCAGCATACAGCATATAGAATGAGATTTTCAATAATGTATGTGTGTGTCTTTAGACGAGACAAAATATGTCATTTTAACTCGCACGGATGTACTTCATTCAGCATGGAGGTAGAAAAGAAATGCCGAGCTCGATCTCAAGAAACGATTAAACTAGGTGGTGGTACTATAATGAGTATCGGCATTAGGCGTGGGCAATTTGCAATTTATTAAAAAGAGGGACTGTTTTATACAAACTGCTGGTTAAAATTCATGAATGTTCTAAAATTGTATTGGCTTTTGCTGCCCACTGTATGTACAGTGACTTCCACAACTGTATAAATTTATAAATTTCTTATGAATGATTAATTTCCGAGTTGCATATTTTTGTATTAGCTATGGACCTAATAAATTATATTTACCAGCTCTGACAAATACAACACTGATATGGTACCGTTATTTATGTTGGTTTGATTAAGTTTTTGTGAACACTTTTCTAACTTATTAATATTAGCGTGTTTTTGCCGGCAGTATATCATTTTAAGTGAATAAAAAATATATTATATTAATTTATAATAATAAAATATTAAAAGGTAACTAAAAGTATTTTCTGTTTGGTAAATGGGTGTTTAATAAACTATTTTTGTAGATAAAATTATGCCTAAAATAATTTCTACAGAAATTAGAAAAATAATTGAAAATGAAATTTTAAATGGCAAATCAGTACGCGAAATTACTGAAAAATATAGTATTTCTATTGGATTTGTATCCAATCTCCGAAAAAAACTTGGCGTTTTCACAAAAAAAAATAATGGTGGTCGAAAACAAAAATTAAATTGCCACACGAAGAGATTGGTGAGACGTCTTGTTTTATCAGGAGCTGTTGATAACGCTGTACAGGCCAATAAGATTATTAGGGAGTCCCTTCAAATAAATGTATCCAATCAAACTGTACGTAGATGCCTCAAGGAGAGCGGTATGAAGGCTAAAACCAAAATTAAGAAGCCACTTTTATCAGCAAAACACAGGGCTCATTGTTTAAAGTTTGCAAAAGATCATGTCAATTGGACTCCTGAGCAGTGGAAACTTGTAACATGGTCTGACGAAACAAAAATCAATATATTATGTTCCGATGGTCGCATTTGGTCCTGGTATGACACAAAAATAGGCATTACATCAAATAATATACAAACCACATTAAAATATGGAGGAGGATCCCTCATGGTATGGGGTTATTTTCAGGGTGAAAAATTAATAATACTTAGGCAAATAAAAGGTATCATGAAAGCAGAGCATTATATAGGCATTTTAAGGGACTCATATCTGCCTAGTCTGGAAATTTTTGGTTGTGAACCGGGCGATATGGTATTTATGCAAGATAATGACCCAAAACATAAGGCCAAGGTGACCATGAAATGGCTAAAGGATCACAATATTAGGTGCTTAGATTGGCCCCCACAATCTCCGGATTTAAATCCGATAGAAAATTTATGGAATATTTTGAAAAAAAAAAAATATGAGAAATCCAGTGCCACAAAACCTTGAAGAGCTATGGGCGGCGGTCAATGAGGAATGGAGCAAAATAGAATCATCTATTTTAACAAATTTAATTAATAGTATGCCAAAAAGGATGCAGCTTGTCATAAAAGCAAAAGGTGGCCATATTAAATATTAAAATATACTTTAAAATGTACATACATGTTTAAGTTACAAAAGTGTTCATAAAAAATGTTATATGTTTCTTATTATATTTTGAAGCAAATGTTATTTAGTTTAATTTTTTTTTATTTATTTTATTATTTAACATGAAACAAGTTTAAAACACAATGAATAAAATTTTTAAGTTACTACAAATATTTATAATTCAAAAAAAAGAATAATTTTGTATTTTTGTGAACAGTTGTGGAAGTCACTGTATATTTTGTTTAACCATTATTGGCTATGAATGGTTAAATTTTACAAGCGTTCACATTCACATTCACATATAAAGCTCTTCAAATAAAAATAAAGATATTACAGCCAAAGAAAAAGTATTCATACACCACTCTATGTAGACTTTTTTCCGGTGATTTTTATTAAATTGAAAAAGGTGCTCTAGCGTTTTTTAAGGCAGTTACAATTAAGAATGTTTGAAGACAAGCAAGGAATATAAAAAAGAAAATAAAACTTAGTAATTATTAGAAAACTACAAAAAATTATTAGCAAACAAGCGGTGTATGTAGACTTTTTTCTGTGACTGTATATCGTATATTTAAGAAACAAAATCTTTAAAGAAAGCAATCAAATGTATTTTAAAAAGATATCCTCCTTTCAATGTACAGTCAAAAAAAAACAAATTCTACGTACAGTGGTGTACTTACAGTGGAGAGCAAAAGTCTTTGTACCCCAATATATTTTGACAATTTGAAATAAGGTGTGTGTCTTTAGGCGAGTCAAAATATATCATTATAGTTCGTACGAATGTACGAAATGAAATGAAGAGTTCGATCTCAAGAAACGATTAAACATGGTGGTGGTGGTGTCCCTATAATGTTTATCGGTATTATTACTTTTATACAAACTGTTGGTTAAAGTTTATGACATTGCTAAAATGTATTCGAGGTAGTAAGACTTTTGCTGTCCACTGTATGTAGACTATTTTTTGGTTGTATGCTAAAGTTAGAGAAATGGTTTGAATTTTTTGAATGTTTGTCGATAATGTTTAAGCCTGCCTTAAAATTGGATTCAGTCTACTGTTGGTTTTTCTTAATTCTGCACGCCATGGTGTAATATCTTCTTCGGATCATCTTCTTCGTATTGTTGCTGCTGGTATTGTTGTTGTTGCTGGCGTAATTGCTGCTGCTGCTACTGTAGCTATTGCAGTTATTGAGCATCTCATATTATTGTTTGTATGATAATTATTGTCATCCATTTACTTCCTCTATCCATGTTGTCCATGGCATGATGTCCATTATATGAACCATTTTATGCATAACCATTGGTATTCTGCCTGGATAGGATACAATTTCAGTAACCCAAGGAAATCAGTGGTATGTTGTGATGGATAGACATGATTTTTTTGAATTTTTATTTCAAGCACAATGTACCGGCTACACGATCGATAGTTCTCTTTCACTTTGGTTGTATAAATTGGCGTGGCTCTATAAAGAGATATAAAAACAGACAAATATCAATAAAATATTTTCAAATTTCATATGGATATACAGTCAAAGAATAAAGTCTACATACAGCGCTGTATGAAGGCTTTTTTCCGGTGATTTTTATCAAAATAAAAGAACTTGTATATAAAAAAGCTATGTATATATGTGCATGAGTGTATGTAGATTTTTTTCCATGACTGTACATATATAAAGAAGTATCTACTGTATTAAAACAAAACAAGCAAATCAAAGTTATCATTTTAAACTGTATGTAAGTATATGATCTTAAATCGTAGTCTGTATTAACTAGCATTCCAAGAAGTTAACGACGGGTATCTCGGGTAATCGATTTCTTGTTTTTAGTTCTGATTAGTGAAGAATGACTCCTCTATCAATAAAGTATGTATTCGTACGTTCTCGTACGTAGAAAATATACTTCTCTTGGTACTGGTCCTTATATGATAATTGTTCTAGTTGAGACATTCAATTCCACATATATTTTCAATATGTTAGCTTGCCAGGGCTTACATATATCTGATTAGTGTAATTGTTAAACACCAGATAGAAAATTAACGATATTCACTAGGTACATTGGAGGCGAGGATAAGCACATACCATTCATTCATGTTCACGAAGTAATGGTTGAAATGGTCATTGAACGAAATGACTTTTGCTAGAAATTGAAACAAAAACTTATTCTCAATATACATATCCGATAGATATCAATTTGCGAAAGACATTTTAAACGATTCAAAGGATTTATAATTTAGACACGGAAATCAAAACATTAACAAAAAAATCGTTAAAATGATGAATGAAGGATTTTTATCAGTCTAAAGCTATCAAAATCATTGTTACGAACTGAGATGACTATTGTATCCTTAAATTATTATAAAATATGCCAGTTTTTCTTTGGCAAATTCTAGACTAAGTATTAGCCTTTGTTAGCTACGAACGTTTTCTTTACTACTGAATATTTAAATAAGCTTGACAATCTTTTCCGTATTTATCAAACTCCACTAAAACTATTTTCTCACTTTGAATTCAATGGAACATGTTGAGGATATACTTCCGTGGTAAATCAATGTATTTCAGCTGCACTTTTAGTCTCTAGTTCTCATAGAAAAACATTGAGAAAACCTTCATTAGAGTTCAATAACAAAAACGTAGCGCCTTAGCAAACAAATGAATTTCAAGAGACATTTTTAATATTCCAAGAACATTGAAAACAAGAAACAAAACAGAAAGCTTTTTCAATTGAATGAAAAATTGCTGCCATTTATAATGTATTGTTCGGAACACGATAATTAAATGAAACGAAGAGTTTTTTCTTTGGAATGAAATGCTAAAAAATCATCTTCAAAGTCGCCTTCGAAATCAGCAACTCCCAATTGGGAACTTTAATTAACTGTTTGTAGATTCTTCTTCTATTTCGAATTCTTATTAAACGTGGCAATTGCAAAAACATTTTTTAAAATAAAAAATCACAAAAAGAAAAAGAGTAAAAATAATTCCGAAAACCTTTATTTTTACACTTTACGAGTGTGGATTATCAAATAATCACCAAAAACAGATCACATGCCTTAAAAAATCTTTTTTTTTTTATTGTTACTCTGTTGTTGCTGTTGTAGTTCTTCTTGTAACACCTCTTGAGTAGCGAGAGAAAAGACAAATGGAACAGACGAAATATACACATTAAAGCTGTATAATCCCAGAGGAGTGTGAAAATCATGGAACGGCATGTGCAAACACAAGAAAATATTCGCAAATTATTGTGTTCGAGTACAAATACGTGAATTCTACTGTGTATGTGGATACAGAGTTTTGACAATTGAGAGTAAAAATATAGCAGTATGGGAAATAATTTCTTTAGAAGAAATTAGCAAATTTGCAAGGAACGAAAGCACTGCTACATATGTTTTATCTCATATTTTTACCTACGGGTCAAAAGTTAAAGAAAACTAAGTTTCTGCTCATGTGTAATGACAGCTTCTGCGTTAACCGAATATTTGTTCAACTTAGCATCAAGATATGTAGTCCCTGATCGAAATTAAAAAAATTTTTGTTTTACAAATCCTTTCTTGTAGCACCGTCAGAGCTAAGCACACGCTATAACAGATGTGTTTGAATATAAAACACAAGTCAGACTACAAATCTTATTGGACTTGATAGATCATAGCACAGATGACAACATAGCTTTTACCAATATTAAAAAAGCTTATAAATTTGGCAGAGATTCGATTTCGGCATCATAGGTTAGCTAAGAATAGATGACGGATCCTCCTTTAGGGACAAGGTCCCACATAAGGCCAACATTAGGCTCATTCTAATACCACAATTAATATTCAACTCAGGGATACAATATTACCTAAAAGAAACCAATCCCACTCCAGAATAAGAATATATTGCAGCGTTGTTAATAGTGATAGTTCTATCACAGATGAATAAAAGTGAGAGGTCACCTCTCATGACAGGCACCGGCACATAAGATGACAAACAATCTCACCCTTCTACTCAGACCCAAAACTGCAGATGTTATTTAAGAGATGTTATTTGAGAAAATCTAGTAATTTCTTACTGCTCTTCTCATATTTGTCTCACGTGACAGACAAACATTAGAAGAATGTGTTTCGTCCCATGTTTTATTACAGATGATAGATAATATTTCGGTCAACTACGAACGTATGAGATAATAGAATCATTCGCTTTGATAATGATATATTTACACCTATTACGCCTTTTCGAAAAATGAGCTGAAAGTCTTGTAGCCTTTAATAACCATGCTTAAAGCCTTTTTTGAAATTCGAATGAAATGGATTTTTTTTTCTAAAAATAATACATATTTATCTGAATTTTTTGTTAGAAAATTTTAACCATTTTCATAAAACTTTTATCACACAACTTGTAGTTTTATGTAAGAAATAATACTGTATAAATAGTTTGGGATTAGCTATCATACTTTCAGAGCAGCCCATATATCCTTTTTCTAAGGTTTTTAAAAATTTAATTTTTTGTTCGCCTACCTTTTAGAAAATTAAAGAAAATATATTTAAATAATGATGCTTATGTTTTTATGTTCCTTTTAGGTATATTTTCATCTCAAATTAAAGTTTTTAGCAACAGAATTCAAAAACTTTTTAGTTTTATTGTGGAAAATGGAAATTAATTGAAATTTGATACTTAATGATGGAATACTTACAGTGATTGTTAGGGAAATTAATTTAAGGATATTTATATGAATCAAGCTTCATAAAGAGATTTACGGGGTAATGCTTGGTATTGATTTATGTTTTCTTTCCTTTTGTTTTATTTTATCACGTATTCAACTCGTATTTAATTTTGTCGCTGTAGATTAGTAACTAATTGAATTTGATGGTTGCTATAAATTTCGTGGTCCACAGAAGTCGAATTGGCAGTTTTAGATTCAAGTGCGTAGTGCGTAGCAACTACTTACAGCAGTATTTGGGGAAACCCGTATCCGGGAAACCAGAGAGGAATCAAAGAGAGAAAATTGTTATTATCACAATCGATGTTCTATTGCAACATTAAACTTTTTTACCTCAAATGACATTGACAACAAATATTTCTAACGAATCACAAGAATGGTTTGTACCATCAGGTTTCAGCCAGCCCGCAACTGAGAGTGTTGCTCATGCGAGTGACAATAAGCTGTCCTATTTAAGAATTGCACAAAGCAGGGTACTAGACGTCAAATTATTTCCATTTAGGAAGAAATAAAATCAAGCTGACATGAAGTGCTTGATTTTTATATAAAAAACCATGTCAATGTACATCATGTCAAAAAATTTGGCGCAAATTTAATAAAAGTGATAATAAAATGTAATAATAGTAAATAAATAGTTTTATTAAAATGAATTAAAATATTAGAATTTTTCACAATTCCATGTACTTTTTAAGGCTCGATCTACGTTTAATTGTATAGAACCTTAATGCCACTAGCTCAGTTCTCTGCTTTATTAAAATGTCAGAGGGAAGCCAATTGTGTGTGGCAAAATACGCCCAGGTCAGGCATGAAAAGTTTTTCAAAAATCTGTTGTTAGGAGTCGACTTTAAACTGTAGGTCCCACCACTCATACATATATAAAAATTAACGCACACAACACAAGTGGTTTGAGAAACTAGGTCGTAATCCTGCCTAGAGGGTTGTAATGATCAATTATGTATGTAAATAAGCCCTTAGCCCTTGTTCGAGTGGAACAAAGTGCACTGATGATTATATACAGCTGACTGCATACGAGTCTGCATATCAGTCGGTAGTTGTTCAACGTCCACCATACTTCAGCACTGTAAATCAATCCACCGAGGCCTGATAGAGCCAGTCTCTGATAGCGGCAATGCAATCAATGTGTAATTTGCATTGCAAAAATTTATAAAATACTCTACGAATTGCATTTTCATTCGAATTCGTTGAAAAAAGTTTATTGCCCTACATTTTCAAAGAGGGCGTTGTATGTCGAATCACTGTCTGACACAATCACATCTCTATCTGGAAAAGCCTGCTTATTAAACTTATGCTTTGTGGCAAAAAATGCCTCAAGTGTACAACAATTACTATGTCTCTGTGAAGTCTCACCCTAAACTCGATCAATGCAGTGACTAGCTAAGTAGAAAAATCCCTACTAATTTTTTATCCATAACTGTTATTTGCTAACGAACATAAATTTAATGCCAAAATAATTTCAAGAAGTGAATAAAATGAAGAGAAATCTTTATTTAATGTTCGTTTTCATAACCGAAATCTATAAATAACAGGAAGGAACATTAAAGGCCATCAACTACGACTCAGTGATACTCTGCATCACAATGATGCTTTTGAAATTCTTTCTTGAATACCTGCAGCGGTATTTCTTAATTCAGACGCGAGAAGTGAAGTGAAGTGAAGGAGTGGGCAAACGAATACACTTGTAAAGAGATCAAATTGATCTCGATATTTTCTTTGGAATTCATCTGAATTCCTAACTGTGCCTTTTCACATGATGCGAAAGCTTCATATATCAAGTAAATCTATATTTGAATCTTTGTGTCATATACAGTACAATACATGCCTTACTTCTTGTAGGTCATAAAAACAGGCATCATCTTCATCATCACCATCATTATGAGCATTTTGATATACTCCAGCTATTAATAGTAAAGGAATAGGAGCTCAAAGGAGAACCAATAGAGCGTATATTTCTCTTCAGACAAGTATTATAAGCTTATAAAACTGAATATAAAACAGCAACAACATCAACAGCAAGATGATTTTTCTTTGCAATTCTTCTAAAACACTTGCACTTACTCAGACAATTGACTCGATGTTATTATTGTTTGTATTACTTTTTGTTTTTCTTGCATTTATTATGGCATAAACGAAATGGAAGAAATTTGAAATCCTCAAATTCAACCAGAATTCAAAATTCATACGGGCTCTTTAGAATGACAGAACCAACTATGACACAAGAGAAATAGAAAACGAAGTGCATCAGGAACACGTTACAATTCATCTTTAAAGAACGCATACTACTCACTCAGAATGGCCTTGGAGAACAATTCAAAACTGAATTGAACAGAATCGTAATGGAAACAAAGATTTTGTAAAAGTTTTAGAAGAAAAAATCTGTTCTGTACACCGAACCTTTAATCTTTTGAAAAGCTTTAGAGTGCAGAGGCTTAAAAGTATGCAATCCATAAAACAAAGAAGAAATTAGTGTGTTCACCTGGAGAGAAAGAGGACATTTTAATTTGATTGTCACTATAGGGAAAACAAAATACATCAACAACAAGAAAATGTCAAGAGGTCATGAATATGCAAGGCTTACTTCTGCAAATGTTTATGACTGCAGATGATTTCTTGTGTGTTCGTAAAGAAATCTGTCAGTGCAGCGTGTTCGAGTAGAGGCACAATCTCTTTTCCATCTGATTTGCGCACTCATTCGTAGCACACAAAAACTTAAAACGAAGGCAGAGGAACAAAAGGGTGTCTCTCTAATTTATGCGAAATGTCATATTTTCCATCATTCTGGTGAATAAGTCCGGCTAAATTTGCAATCACTTGTAATTTTATAACACCCCACAAGAAAGTATGACAGGCCCAGTCGTTGGGTTTCATATGAACATAAGAAGTTTGTAAATGCTGGTTTACAAATTTGCTACTGATTGCTACGCTCGAATTATCTTTCAAATTTGATTAAATTAATGTAGACTTTACATCCTGTTATTAAATGAACGTGTTAAATTTTAATGCAAAACGACTGTTTAATTTTCATTCGATAAACAAATCACCAACCGAAACACTGTTTAAGTGCGTTACTTTGACCTTCAACTTTTCAAATTTCAAATGAACTGTCGAAATAACAACAAAATTCTTTTAAATCTACACAAGCGACAGAAATTTTAATATAACAGGAGCAAATTTACCATTAACCTACTACGTGACCATAAATAAAAACTTACAGTTATTTTTTGATACTCCCAGACACACACGCATACACCCCTACAAACATGAAAAATAAAATAAATATTAAAGCTGAATAGAATTTATGTAAGCATTGCACTACAGACTTGTCCAGTTGGGTTCGGTGTTAAGTTCGGTTGAAAATGTATGTATGACTCAACAATATAAAAATATTTATCATTATCGTTGTTATCATCATCACCATCATCAACTTGTCTCATAATAAAAATTGATTTTAATTCTCATTTAGTTTATGTTTTAGAAATGTTTCCTGCTTTTATTGTTGCTGCTACGGTTGTTGGTTGTAAATGCTTTTAAATGTACTTTTTCACTCCGTAATGCTCATTTGTCAGACGCAAAGAGTTTTCAACACAATGAACAGCAACATTAAGTAAATCCATGTATAAATTACAAAAATGGAATTGTATGGAATGGATTGATATGGAATGAAAATAAGGAACAATAATAATAACTAGTAACAACTACAACTACAATAATAACGATGCCAAGAAAATAAAAATGAAAAATAATAATAAATTAAAGTACAAGAGCCACAACAACATCAATTACATATTCGGAGAGAGACAGAGAGAGAAAAACTGACTGTCAGTAGCTGTAGTGAAAGTAACCACTCAGTGAGTGAGTGAATCCATTACAAATGATACATTAAAGTGAACATGATAGAGCATGTTATTGACATTTGTTTTGTTTTTTATTTTTGTTTTGTGTGTGTTTGTTTGCACGAATATTTATGAAAATTTATCATCATTGTCCTTCATTTACATTGCCAAGTGCACGAATGTTGCTGTTGGTTTCAACGTGGAGAAATATGGTTCAGCAATTAGGGAATGTCCGCTTTTGTATTCCTTAGCAATGATAGGGCATTTACCTCTGTAGCGTGCTAGTCATACAATTTGGTTTGCCACACTAGTTTTAATATTGATTACTACACAAAAAGCCAAATTGCCAAATTCCTCTTATGAAAAGAGTGTGATGATGATGTGCTAATGTAAAGTGCTTCTGCATTCAAACCTATTAATTACAGTACGTAAGGAAAAAAAGCAATGTTTTAAATACCATGATGTTTTATAACTTCAAAAAATTTTAGGGTTTTGGAAAATTTTGTTTTCTTTTGAGGTGTTGTAATAATACGAATTAATTCAGTGTATCGGCTATCGTTGCCTGTTATCCTTTTCCATCTTTAGGGAAAAATATGAATTTCACCACAAAAGACCTCCTTTAAGGTCAATTTAATATAAAAAGATATTTATGCCCAAGCAAAACTTTTTGATTTTCTAATTAACAATTGAAATCTGACTTTCTTCTACGTACACTTTAGCTGCAAAGCTTCCCTATAAGATTTCGATAGGACTGAAATAGCGACTGCATTTCTTGCCGTGAGTGTAGACCTACTTTTTCGAACGCAAACCATTTCCTACCATTCTAGTTATCAATTTTAGAAATTCGAAATACACAGAATCTATATGTTAAGCTGAAGATGACCCTCTTATTGAATGAATTTATCCTGAATTACGCATAGAACAAAAGCAAGCCGTACTCTCTGGCTTGATGAGTAATTTTGTTTAAATTTAGGGGTGTGATTTCCAGTTAAGGTGCGGGAGGTTTCGAATTCAAAACTCGGGCGAGCCCTAGCGAACAAGTTTTTTTTACAATTTCATTTGTTTAAATAAATTTATGGTAAACAAAGAAGTTGAAGAAAGTCTCTTAGAAAATATACTAAGCCTATAATATTCAATTATATTATTGGGGTACACTAGTTCGCTTCCCACCTCTCTTCAAGTTGCCACAATAGAACTCTTGTGATTCTGGAACCAAAATTGCATGAACGTTTTTTTTATACATCTATTGAGAGACTTTTTACAATAACTTTCCTTACAAACCAATTGTGGTATCGGAGAAATTTTTGTAATCATACTTGCTTAGATCGGTTTAGAAAACCATTTCCACTATATTCACTCAATTACTTCCCCCAGTGTAGGCAGCTTAAACAGCCTTTTTAAACTTGTGTAACAACTAGGCTTAAACAATTTTAAAAAGAAACACCTGAAAAACATACCAACAGGCAAGAGTCGTAACAAAAACAGTCATTTACAATGTAGTCAGACAGTCAGTCAGCCAGTCAGTCACAAACAGACTATAGAGAGATTTAACAACACATCATCGTCTACAATTTTGTTTACCGTCTTTTGTTATCGCATTTCCATATCGAAGCAAAAAATAAACAGGATAATAGAGAGAGAGAGAGAGAGTGAGAGAGAGAAAACGTGGTACCGTAGGAGGAAAATTTACAATTCAGAGAAACACTGTAAAAAAATTTGTAATTTTAACAAAAAATTGGGAAAACAACCAGAAAAATAAATCTTCAATGAAATGTTGTGACTGTATTCGGTTCATTCATAAAACTAAACAAATACATGAAACGTGAAACGAAAACGAACTTCTCTCATGCTGTGATTGATGCTCTCATTTCTATTTATAAATTGCTTTCGGTATCAAGGATACGGGAGTCTACTTTATTACGTCCAAAGGTTTGCTATTGTTCACGTATTCATACATTCAGATTGTTAGGGTCAGTTCTCGACTGATTCAAACGCACGTCATTGTCTATGGTTGTCCCTGGCAATTTGGAAAATAAACTGAAAAAGTGGCACTTAATTTGGCAGATGTAGCTCCAATAAGGTGACAACTGGCAAAGTTCGGAAGCCCCAGTTGAAATACACTAAACATACTTGCGAGTGGCAGAATGCTGAGGTATCTGGCGATAGATACGGAGAAGATGGAAGCTTTTGTTCACGTACACATATATGAGACTTTTTAATGATTGTGTTCAAACTCCTGTTGGTGGCAGAACAGAAAAATCCAGACGTTCCTAAAAAGCAGTACAATGTCCAACAGCTTGTCAAAAAAAGGAATTGATGAGCAAGAATCCATGACAGTTAAAGTCACCATATCAATTGCAGCTCGCCAAAAACGTTCCAAACTATTAAATATACGAAGGTTCTCGTAAAAATGGCCAGACTCGGAAATGCACCAATCAAAGTCATAGATTGTCATAGTCATGAGTATATAGAAATTTCTAATTTTTGACGTTTTCGGACTATGAAAGCTAGATTAAATGTCTTCGCCATTGCTGGTCATAAAACCTGTCTGGTGTTTATTTATCAAATGAAATCTTTAGTCGTAAGTCGAAAGAAGACGAAAAGGGAAGCCAGAGATTTTATCACGATTTATTCTCAGTGTAACCTTAAATATTAATATTAAGATCACATATATTATCGAATACGGTACCAAAAGGGAAGATTATAGTCGAATCATAAAGTTGTACCAGTTGCCTGCAACCCGAGCAAATAGTCCATCAGTGAAATACCTCGGCCACCCAGAGAGAACATTAACAACAAATATCTTTAGAAGTTCGAACCGTGCCCATATCTTGGGAAAGCGAAAAGCTCAATTAACAAAATTACTAATTACTACGGGCTTTATTCCAGTCACCGTTTTCTTGTAAGTATTAGTCGAGATACAAACCCCAGCTCAACAATCTCGATTAAAACGAAATACGAAAAATTCAAATTTCTTTAGGCGAATTCGTCTCAGTTTTCTTTTGTCAAAAAATCTGACAGCGAAAACAAGTTTCACAAATCTGGAGTTTGGAGTCCATATTAAACTATTGGTCACCGTCGATCTTCGATAAAATTAACACAACATGGGTTGTTTCAGAAAATAAATTGTAATCCTAACTAAAGGTTTATAATGATCAATTAAGCAACCTGCTGTCGCTAAATTTTACTCTAAAGTAAGGAACATATGGATGAAAGGACAGCCAATATAAAAATTCATGCTTTATAAGCCTGTAATCTATCCGAAATAAACAGCAAAAAAGGAAAAAAAGAAGAAGCAATAGAATATTGTGCAGGTAAATAGTAAAATGAATTCTCGTAATACGTGTAGAGGAGTATTTGAAATAAAAATTCTAGTGATAATATTGCTTAAGAAAAGGTGATCATTACTATTAAATAAGATATTAATAAGAGATAAATTCTTTTGTGGGTATAACTCCCACATGCTCTCAAACACATTCTCTGAAAATATTTATCACGTCACGTCCAAAGGGAACCCCTGCAAAATGTTTGACTAGAATAGAATGGGATTGCCTGTGCAAGCTAAATCAGCTGGACAGCGAAAATACAGTCCCTATCTACTTAATCCCAGATCACGTGAATGGGCGCTTGCATGCCACTAATAGGGTCAGAGTCTTTCTTTGTATTGGAAGGATATATTTGGGGAAAGAGAAGATGGAGAAATGCGAAGACAAATGGGTTTGAGAAAATCTAAACTTTTGCTGTGTAATTGCAATAGGAAGAGAAATGAGTTATACTTGAGAGCTACCAGAAATAGCCTGAGTAGAATCAAATATATCTTGATAGGGATCTGTTTAATATGGATATTCTGTCATAATGATAACGAATCAATAGAGTATATATTTGAAACCTATGTGGCGAAAATCCTTCGAGTTTATCAAGTTCTAAGCAGGAACTCCGGGCAATTTTTTTGAGTATGTCAGGATTAACGGTCACAGTACTCTAGCTATTCTACACGACGAAAGGACATTATCGGTAAAGTCCTTGATATTTTGTTTTTAATTTTCCAGTCCTACAAGATCTAACACAATAACAGTTTTAAAACATATAGATATGGTTAGTGAAAGATCCCCTATCACTGATATGTGAGCCAGCTGGGGAAGCAACATGCGAAGCAGAACACAGATAAAGAAGTTACATTAAGAAGTTACATTAAGAAGTTATTGTCCTTCAATACTGCTTTACATTGGTAAGGTAAGTATAAAGAAGCTTAAAGCCTATATTTCTTTGAAGTTTGAGAAATAGCAGAGGCTAATACTCAAGAGATGGCCTACTACATAAGCGATGAAATGTAGTGGAGTTTAAAAAGTATATTGCAGCAAGAGGGCAAGAGGGAGTACGCCCATAGCATGAATATGTGTTTGTTACCCACATTACAGATTTTCAAAATTTGTCCACCTTACCCAATTACTATAACGTGTGCGCGTTTTGAAGGTACGCAAACAGTTGTAAGACTAATACCATCACTACGAGCCTATTGATGGCAATCATCATAGTATTTTTCTACTACGAAGATAGTTGTATATTCGTATGTTGTTGTTGTAGTTGTATTAATACTAGTATTGTAGTATTTGTATATACTGGTGCTCGTAGTATAGTATCCATAAAGATTTTCTGTAGCATTGCATTGCATTGCATTGATAATGACGAGTTGAATGAAATTGCAATCATTTAAAGGCTTTCCTTTCCAATGTTGTTGCATTTTCTTTTTTCAATTTCCTTTGTTAATGCCAGTCTATGAGAATTAGATTTTTTATTTTTTTTTGTTGAGTAAAGTAGGAGAATAAACACGAGGTAACTTTGTCAAACTCCTCTTATATGCCTGCCTGCCTTCATTGGTTTTGTTTTCAGTGATTTTAACATATTTTTTTTTGGGCTCAGTAGAGAGACAGTCATACTTGTAGCAGTTAATGTCGTTGTGCAAGTATTTGTATTTGGATTTCAATTCGAACACAAGGGAGTATCACGTTTTTATTTGTTGTTCGTGCACTCAACTTTCTCCCACTAACGGCTGTTGTATGGATGGTTGGCTAGCTGGTTGGCTTGCAGGCTGACTGTTTATCTGCCTACTCGACGATATCGTCGGCGAAACGACTAGCTGTCTGTGGCACTATTTAGGTTTAACTAAGGCAAATAACAAACAAATACTCACCGTTGTGTGAATTGTAGTAACATTTCTTCAACCACATTCATTTGAGTGTTAGAAGCTGTTGTGATTTTTCGTTCCATCATCCATATTCCTGCTACTTGTGTCCTTATGGGTGTGTTTTAAATGCCAAATTTAAAACAGAAATCTGTTGTTGTTCTTAAATTAACGAATTGCTGACAACTGGCTTTGGGCTATAAGTCTTATTGTCTTAATACAATACCATTAAAACACCAGACTGAGTCTTTTAATAACTTTTTTATTTGATTTGTGTTTGCAAACATAGAAAGATTGAGGGAGCATATTAATAAAATTAATTTTAAAAGCATTAATTAAAATTAAAATAATACCGCATTTTAAGACTTTTTAAGTAGACACCAATGGCTTGAGGGCATTCATCTCTTGACATTTTTGTGACTCTGTCATAAATGTTAAAAACTGCAAACAGCGTAGTGCCATGCTCGATGAATTACTCCAAACTGAATTACTGTTACTACTTAAATGCCTTTTCTAATGTTTTTGCAACAATCCTCACAAATCATCTGAGCTTATTTCACATATGAAATCCTCTGTTTAATAAGAAGTAATAGACTACCATAGAATATCCTTTTTAGTGCGACTTTCAAAGTGTAATTTTGTAGCAACTTAATTATAAAGATTTTGAAGAAAAATTCCTTTAAATTTCGGGTACATCATCTTGTACAATCGATACCAATTTCCAAAGTTTTTGAAAAAATATCAGCCAGTCAAAGAAAATCCTTGTAAAATCCTTTATCCCATGACCAGAGTATTAAAAAGTTATGGCAAAATAAATACCAAATAAATTCCCCCAAAAATAACGCAAAAAATCACAACAGAATGGTGTCACACACAATATTTTCCAGTCTTTAGCTCTCTATGATCTGAATCCATAGGACAGCTTCAATTTAATGAAGGCGGCTCTCTGTTATGCCCCATATGAACATTCCTTTGTCAGCAATTTAATATCTGCCTTTGAAAAAAAACGAAATAATAGCCTAAGAATGTAACGAAAATTGAAAAAGGGGACAAAAACACAGTAAAAAGAAGAGTAAATGATATGAAGGATTTAAGTTTCCAATATTAGAATCTCATTCCTAATGTAATCTACGAAATAAGGATTTTAAAATTGTCCATATATTGGCATTCATAGTAAAGAAATAAAAAAGGAGTGTATAAACGGAATGCTGGCGGATGCAGGGAAGTAGTTCGAAGATATCAATTTTTTATAATCAACAGTAAATGCATGTGTTGCACATTTTCATTTCATTTCGTTTCGTTTTATTTCGTTGTGTCTGCATTCAGTTCTTCTGTCCAGTGGTCTTATGATGGTATTTTTGGTAGTAAAACAAAGGATAATTATTTTTTAATAAGAAATCCTTATGAATTACAAGAAGAAAATAGAAAACACAACAGCAGACGTTTTATTCTGGGATTTAAAAACGCATTTTCTCCAATTTTTCATAAGCAAAATACGAAAAAAATAACAAAAAAATGTTCTTCCTTAACAACAGCACCAGCCGCAATTTTCATATACTTTTCTTTTAATTTTATTGTCTTAAATTGGCTTTTACTCCCCAGCGTAAGATAGCGGCAAAAAGACGGTGTGAGTAAGACTATGGGTGTAAAGAAGCATTCGTTTATAGTCGACTGCTATCTGGTAATTTTTAAATTTAAATGTTATCCTTGAAAAAATCTTAACTTTCCTCATTTTCCACATTTTGTGAACGTTTGTTGTCGTTGCTCCTGATGTTGTTGTCGTATATATTAATGCATGCCTTTATTTTCCTTCAGTTTATATTCTTCAGCTGTTTCCTATTTTTCATTTTCTACTTCATTTTTCTCAAGTTCTTTTTTCTTCTTTTTGACTCTTCTCCTTTTTTCACTTTGACCCTGACATTCAATGTTGTTTTCGCCGTCTTTAAATGTTAAAATAAAAATGTAACCAACTATAAAACGACGTCCTAATTAAAACTTTAAACTCAACAGAGGGTCGTTAGTTATGCGCTTCCTATTTTTAAGTACAAATAAAACAAACTGTGTGAGATATCATCGAAATTTTTTGTTCGGTTGAAAGACCTATGGGTGCCATTGAATGTGGAATTTAACATCAAATGTCCATCATAACTTCTCTTGCTGGAGCACATCTGAAATGTATAGTTTTCCATGACTCTGAACCATAAATGAGATCGAATATACCGATGGCAAGCATTATGTCACCTTTGGGGCTCGTTGTGGTTTGTGGTTTATTCGTTTACACCAGCCACTGCGAAAACATCACAAGAAAAATGTAAATCGTACCTGCTCAGTGTGACGACCATGCCCTCAAATCGCTCGTAAAGAATTTCAGATAAGGCTTGAGCTACGCGGCAAATTATACACAGAAATGCAAAATTTAATCTCTGTAACATCATTCAAGAGGTATGTTGGCATAACCTTGGCAATAAGAAACTGCCATAGAATAGCTGTTGGATTTAAGGCCTTTGCAAATTGTAGTGAAGGCCAAAGCTTTGGGGACTAATACAAGTCTAATAGGAAATTCATTAAAGGGTTTCATTACCTACGGAATCGATTGTCTTACATCTCCCTCCTTAACTGTCCGCTGAACAGAACCAATATACTCCATGATTATGGGTATTGAATCGTGTACGCTGGAAATTGCGTACTCTCTTAAAATAGGGATTATTTTAGTTCTACAGACAGTTCAGAAAGGGATGGCAAAGGAACAGTAGTTTTTGATGCTAGAATGGCGTATTCACGAGTATTTCCAAGTGGATGGCATAGACTATCGAAAGATCTGTTCAATTGAACTTGAACAGGAGGTGCAGAAGACAATACGTCGCAGTACAATCTCACAATCAGGACACCATTCGAGCTCTCGACTATTCTGAGCGTAAGTCCAAGACAGTATGGAACTATCTCAGGAAGCTGAAGCGGTTAGAGAGAAAAAGTAAGGTTAGCCCCTACTGGGTCTAAGGTCTTGTGGGAATTTCCGGTAATGAGCAAGCAGACGAACTTGTGAG
The DNA here is from genome assembly GCA_958299815.1 of Sarcophaga carnaria. Lineage (NCBI taxonomy): Eukaryota > Metazoa > Arthropoda > Insecta > Diptera > Sarcophagidae > Sarcophaga > Sarcophaga carnaria. The sequence continues at coordinate 94,851,161 of OY283149.1, forward strand.
GAAAATCCCTTCTGTAGAGGCTCTTCTCAAACCAAGTGGGTTCGAGGCAATCAAAACGTTTGTTGGGAAATTACAATAAGAGAACTGAGTTATGAATCAGTCTGTCTAGGAATAATTTAAGGGTCGCAATCGCTCTTACGACAGGACACTGTAGAATCAAAGTACACTTACTCAGAATGGAAGTTGAACCGAGCCCAACATGTTGATTCTGTAACAATGAGAATCAATCATCGGGAGGAATATTAAATGCATCCCTGAAAGAAACACCCGGATGTATATCTGATGCTAGGCTGAAAATTGTCTTTTTCGACACCAAACGGCATTCTGAAATTTGTCGGGGCAAAAGGCTTGGAGAAGACTTCTTCTGTTTGTTTATTCAGCTGCCGTTTGCAGTGGGTGGTACCATTATTCCGTTGAAATATATTGTTTGATTCCCTTTTTTTCCCTTTAAATTTAAATACATCATATCGATTTAATGAATATTACGCTGTGTTGGTTTCGTTGGTTATACTTATAATAAAAATAGTGAACTTGTTTATCCCAACTTAACCTCGTTCCCTTTTTGTTTTTCATATTTAGTTTTTATTATTTGAAAACAAAACTTTTCATCCTGATTTCACGCACTTTAATTCTGACAGACGCTACTGTAGCTCAAGCACATTAAACGAAGAAAATGCTGGAGTTTCACTTCTTGGTTGGCAAGAGTGCCGATGCAAATGCATTCAATGCATTGTTGCTCGAATTGCCACTCTTACTTCCTATTCCTCTTACAGGCTTACACATATAAGTGTGTATACATATATATATATGTAAATATGTATGTAAATCAGTATTTTTTATTTGTATATGAAAACATGAATGAAGTTGTATGATGAGTACGAATATGAGCTGCATCGTTAATAGTCTTTTACTATAGTAAAGTCAGTATACTGGCGTAGTTGTTTTTTTCTCATTTTTTATTTTTCTTTCCACCCCATCATTCATTTTTTCTTTTTGTTTATTTTTAATTTGAAGTAAACTTTAACGCGCTATAGTTTCCCTCGTATTAAAAACATACACACAGTTCCCTCTCCCACTCCTTGGATCATATTGCATTCATAATTTGCATGAATACTGCCATCAAACCGAACCATTTGCCGATGAATGAAATCGTCGCATGTATGTAAGTGTGTTTCAATTATAATGGATAAAAAAAATATTATTTAAGGAAAAATTACTACGAATACACAATAGAAGTTCATGTCTAACTTTTAGTACTCGTATACCAATGGGTGAGAGGAAAAGTAATTTCTATTTTAATTGGAAACAACACCAGCTAGAACTACGAAGAAGTTTTGGTTGATGACATCTGCGACCTTCACGGTCATAGCAAGACCTTCTCAATTTTTGCAAATTTGTGTAGGAATTGGACAATGTGTCTCCATATGTCAACATTAGTGGGGTGCAGTGTATGCTATCTGTTCCACCATTTTAATTATTCTAAGGATAACAGGTTCGACGAATGCCTCGAATCGGACACTGAGCTGATGGATTGTTACTTATTTTTGAAAAGAAACCTATTTAGTGTTTATAATGTACAAGGAATTACTTTTTTCTTAAATCTCTACAGGAATTACTGACATTGCCCATCTTGTACTCTAGACTCCGTAAATTTGTGTTGTAGGATTTGCATTTCATTGTCTTTCCAACTACCAATTTCACTCACCTCCTGCGCTTGGCTAGCAATGGCAACAGAACCTCAAGACAAAAAATTCTGTAGTCAGATTCTCTCTCTTCTCTAATTGATCACTTTCACTTTTATTTTAGTTTAGTTTTTGTTTATTTTATAATTTTTGATTGTGTTTTTCCAACTGTTTCCGAGTTTTCCCCATTTTATTTAAATTACATCCTCCACTTCTATTTCTCTAGTTTTGATAATATTTTTATAATTATTACACTCAACTAAGTCTGATTCTCTTCACTTCTTGTTCCTTGTTTTTCTTATTTTTCTATTTTTTTAATATTTTATTATTTTCATATTTTTATTATGTTTATTTTCTTTTTTGTTCATTTTTTATTTGTTCATGATTTCGTTTTCCATGTGGCATTTATTGTTTTTGTCACTTTGGCTTCATTATTTGCATTCGTTGTCGACTGCTGTAAGTTAACAACCTTTAATTGTCCACAGCAATTCAGCAAGAATTTTATTGTTGTTCGTGCCACAAGTACTAAACCGTTTAAAAGGAAGGGAAATTACACAACTTGTATGTAAAAAAAAATTTTTTTGTGTCGGAAAAATTATTATTTTTTCCAACATAATAAAGGGTGTTTTTTATAGAGGTATAGAACTTTAAGTTGTCATTACTTTTCAAGATGGCGACCGATTTAACAGCTGTCAAGTGATTTATTCTCAGTTTGGTTTGGCAATTCATCATGAATAGACTCACGCCTGAACAACGCTTGCAAATAGTGCAATTTTATTTCGAAAATAATGGTTCTGTGCGGAAAACGTATCGCGCACTACGTCCATTTTATCGTCGACAAATTCGTCCATCAGAGCAGTTAATTCGATTAACCATGGAACGTTTTCGCACCACGTTTACTCTTATTGATAACTCGCATCCCCAGAGACGCTGTACGGTGCGTACAGAAGAAGCTATTGCTGCTGTAGAGCGTAGCATTGAGGAAGACCCGAATGAGTCCATCCGCCATCGAGCACAGGAATTGGATCTGTGTCCATCCACTTTATGGAAGATTTTGCGAAAGGATCTTGGTTTGCGTGCTTACAAAATCCAACTCGTGCAAGAATTGAAGCCAAACGATCATCAAGTAAGGCGTAGATTCGTCGAATGGGCCCAAAACGAGATTACCGTTGTTCCCGATTTTCATAAGCGAATTTTCTTTAACGATGAAGCGCACTTCTGGTTGAATGGCTACGTCAACAAACAAAACTGCCGCATTTGGAGTGAAGGTAATCCTCAAGTGTATGTGGAAACACCGTTACATCCAGAAAAACTGACTGTTTGGTGCGCTTTATGGGCTGGTGGAATTATTGGTCCGTACTTTTTCAAAAACGATGGTGGCCAGAACGTTACAGTCAATGGTGATCGGTATAGAGCCATGATTACTAACTTTTTCATTCCTGAATTGAATAACTATGATGTCCAGAAGATGTGTTTTCAACAAGACGGTGCAACATGTTACACAGCTCGTGCCAGAATAGATTTATTGAAAGACACGTTTGGTGACCGCCTAATTTCACGTTTTGGACCTGTGAATTGGCCTCTAAGATCTTGTGATTTAACACCGCTAGACTACTTTCTGTGGGACTATGTAAAGTCATTGGCCTATGCGGTAAAGCCACAAACGCTTGACCATTTGGAAGACAACATTCGCCGTATTATTGCCGATATACAGCCATAAATGTTGGAAAAAGTCATCGAAAATTGGACGTCCAGATTGGACTACATCCGCGCCAGCCGTGGCGGTCATATGCCAGAAATCATATTTAAAATGTAATGCCACAAGATTATCTTTCGGATAAATAAAATTCATGTCAATCGAATAATCCATCGTTGTTTTATTGCAACTTAAAGTTCTATACCTCTATAAAAAACACCCTTTAGTTTGTAGTTCGTGACAGATTTTATTTCTCTTAAAAAAAAAAAGAAGAAGCAAGAAGAGAATATGTAAAAGCATGCAAGACTTGATTGAGTATTTTTAAATGAGAATTATATATTATATATATATATATATATATATATTTTAATTATAACGGATTTTTTTGATTATAGGGAATTATAACTTTTATGCCAAGCCACTTGCTCTGGAATAGGAATATAAATCAATAAAGAAACATTAAGCCTTGTTTATTATACCGCAATTGGAGCCACAATAATTGTCCTTCCTACCCTTAATTATGTATAACACCAAACGTTTAAGTTATTTAAAAAGGCCAACTCATGTAGGTCGGTGGGAAGGGGGTGTTGGAGTAGTTTCTCTGTTTGTTTTTAGAAATATGAGGCCATTTACATAGGACTGCAGCATTGGAATTAATAAAACAATAGATAACGAGCATTCTAACTGACAGGATCTATTAAACAGAATACACCAACGGCTTGGCAAGGCTGTCAGCAGTTAAATATCATTCATTTATTTAACGGGTACTTAAGACGAATCTTAAACTTAGACATTTCAAAAAGGTAATGAAACCGGATCGTCCATGTTTGGAAGTGTTTTAAGCGTTTTTATCTTTAAATTTAAATAAAACAAAGTGTGTGTGAGATATCATAGAAATTTTTTATTCGTTTCAGTCGAATATCTCTAATCAGTATTACAACCTTGCTTCTATCTACTAGACTACGGCGACTATTAGACAGTACAGTCCTAATGCTTATTGTTAATTTGTCCAGGCTCTTAATTGAACCTTTTATTATCAACACAGAATTAGAAGTAAAATTGCAAATGTAGAATACAAATTATATAAAAAAAATTATATGAAAAAAAATTTTTCATAATCGATCTCTGGTTGTTAGTGTCTATATTTCCTATCCTTTACCATTTTGCTTAATTCGATTCTTTTCAAATTCATACTCTTTGGCTTTTCACGCTTACTTTATTAATTTCGTTTGTGTAGTTTTAATCTTTATTTGCTTGTTTCACAGCCTTTAGTCCTTTAAGGATAGACTTATGTAGAGTTTCTTCATTTCATTATTTTGCAATCTCGAAGCTCCAATTAAAACATTAAAATGGACTTTTTCATTTCCTTTTACAATGTAGACCATTAACATTTAATGGTAATTGGGTAGACGTTAATGGCAAAGGATGTGTTACAAAAAATTTTTCGGTTTCTATTTTCCTTTATTTTTGTAAAACAAAACACGATTTAAAAGTCTTGAGTGTAATTAAACAACAAAGTTTCCTTTGCTTTTACGTTAACAAATACTTTAGTTTTTGCTCTTTTTTTTTAAAAGAAACAGTATCTCCTTTTCCTTCTTACTGGATTGCGCTTCAATAAAATTGCAATTGGAAGTTTTTAATTTAAAATTGCAATTTTATATTTTCAATATCAAAAGCTATAGGAGGAATTATGAGGGAATTGCTTCTATTACTGACAACTTCGCCTATCAAAAACTGAAGTTGATTACGCTAATTACAGCTACGCTTAAGGACTTATTATTACTTTAAAGTGAGAATGATTTCGGCAAAGAAAGTCTTATAAAAATATTGGGTTTCCAACAGCGGCTTCCAAACTCTACCGCCTTGACACTTGACGGAGGTAAACAAACAAAATTTTCGAATTTGGGAGAGTTGAAACCCACATGAGATCCAAAAGGATCCAATGCATTCCGGAAAAATTCCAAATTTGTTGAGGAATTTGGACTGGTTCTATACTTCATTGAGAACAACGTTGGTCATACTATCGCCGTCATGATTACCAATTTCTTTTGGTTTAAATTCGATAATCTGGACTTCAACAGTATGTGGGGGGGCGCTACGTGCCACACAGTTTATGCCGCTTTGGACATTCTGAACGAGTGATGTGGACGCATGGTCTGCTCAAAACCATCAATCAAATTCAATCTGACTTATGCGTCCGAGCCACAAAAAATTGGACATTTCGGATATCCTGCACCCAGAGAATCCGTCACGGATATGTGAATGATGTCATATCCACTACACATAGTGACATCAGTAGGTCTTTTAAAAGAATAAAAAATGTCTATAATATCTCACACTTAATTTGTTTCATTTAAAACAGAAATGAATAACCCGATGTGTCACCTTCATAGCCTGGTAGTCAATGCCAGCTTAGTTACTGGTCTTTGATGTTATAAGACTTGGCGTTGTCCTAAGACCATGTCGAACCATGAAATGTTGGAAATTTGCGACGAATGAGGATACCACAATATCTGAGAGAGTTCAAGGTTATACAAAACATTCCTTCAAGGATCAGAGAGCAATACGTGAATTATATCTTCGAAAGGCATGCAATACATATTAAGCAACATCATCATTAGCATATTTTATTGTGTCAACTTAAAGTTTTAATGTTAAGAGAAAAAAAATACTTTTTTTTTATCATGCTGATTCAGTTTCAATTGTATGCCACACATAAGTATATAGATACACTCGCATATATATTGCGGAGGCCATGGCTGCAACACTAGCAGGAATATTAAGTTGTATGTTAAACAGCTTGTTATTCTTATTGTTATTGTAGTAAGAGCAGTGTCGTTGTAAAACTGTTGTATTTTTTTTTTATCATTTATGTTGCATGCTACAAGCATCAAGTCAATGATACACTCATTCAGAATGAATAGAGTTTGTATCTGCATGATTTAGTCTTCATCTGCATCATAAGTTGATAGAAGAAACACGAGTACATATTAGAGAGAAAATTCAAAAATCCTTGAAACGTTTTTCTTTTCTTCTTCCGCTGCTACTCGGTAACTCTGCTTCATCTTTTCTATATTCTCTGATGAGCTCATGCCGCATTAAACTCATTTGCTTCAATATTGTGTTGTTTACTTCCGTTTCGTATTCCTTTGGTTTCCATTTATTGGTATTTCGAAAGCGAAAGAAATATTCAATAAAATACAACTTACGTGTGTAATTTTGACAGAAATTGTTTTCGCATTAATTCTGATTTGACATAGGAGTTGTGTTGGCTCAAATTGAATACCTTTTTCAAAATTTGCGTAGCTGTGTAAGGAAAGCATGAACATTTCTGTGCTTTGCGAGTACGATTTTATTACTCAAGTCAGTAATCTACTTGCAATAGAAAATTTAGAGGCAACCGAATGTTATTTATTCATCAAAATAATTTTTTCATCTTCGGAGCAATCTCCATTAGTTACACATGCCCTCCTCATAACATACTTTTGTATTGACTTGAGCTACATATATTAGTGCTGTGGTCTTTATCTCCTCAATAATTCACAATATGCAATATCAACAGCTACAGTACAACCAGTATTGAAGTTCCAATTCCTGTTGTGATCATCGTGAGGGTTTAGCAAACAATAAGAAATTTTACACGTTTTAAGGCATTTAAAGTTACAAAAACACACTGAATAAGAAGGGAAAACAGAAGGCATGAGATGTGAGACAACAATTTTCCATTTAGCGATGGAGACCAACATTTTGTCAGTGAAATTGATACTCAACGAAAGTAACTGTTTAAGTGGTAAATGGTTCCCATTTTTCTTGTTGCCCTCATTCATTGCTAAATGGTTTGTTTTTTTAGCGATCGTAGATAAGCAGTATCTTACAAATGAAGCAAATGATGGAATATAAGAAAAAATGGGAATTAAAGGTATAGACAGTGATTTGATGTGATCAATTCATGTGTGAGTTTTTTAAAAGTCATGACAAAAAATAATCGTTGTGACTCCATGTAACATGTCAGATTACTATGTGGCGAGGAATTATAGGCTGACTGCTGCTGAAACATAACAACCCCAACATGAGACTGTGGTTTCAGGACACTGGCAAGAATCTGGGAGAAAACTCAACCAGAATTCTGTAGAGTTCAGAGGTCAATGTGCATAGTTTACTCTTTTACTTCTTGAATTCTATGGGCATTTAAAATCGCCCTCCTTTAAAAACCTAAAATGTCAATTCAACAGTAATTTATAGGGCCAACAATTGAGAGTCATCAATCTTTCACTTCTTAATTTGTTGTGATCGCTTCAATCGAATATAAATAACGACGACGACGACAAATTGCTCGCAAATTGCTGATGAAATCTTAATTGCATTTTAATTAATTGTTTAATCAAATAAAAAAAAATATAATCAGCATTAATTGAATGACATACACCCAACGAATTGCGACCCTCCAATGCAGTAGTTGCAGTGAATATTGGTAAGTTGCACCACAGCACAACACCACACTACATGTAATATCAATTGATAGGGAATTTAAAACAATTGATATGATTTTTGAACAATACTTAAGTGCATCACCAACACATACATTAACTGTATCATGTTCGAAATACAAAAGAAAACAATACCAACGGTATTATATGTGTATGGGAATTGAAATGAATTGACATACAAATTCGTGTACTTGCAATATCGAAAGTCGTAGTGTATTGTGATTTCCTTTCAAATCTGTTGAACTGCAGCAGTAGATAGCTGTTGCAGTTTTATACACGCATATCGACAATGTCCCAAAAAGACGAAAATCGAATTAACCGTAAACTTTATAAAAAAAAATAAAACGTGCAGCATAGTCCTTCTTTCCCGCTCCGTATACAAATTTTTCATCATGAATCAAATTTTTCGTTTTTTTTTTCATTGCGTTTGAATATTACTCAGCATGACAGTGGCGCCAAACGATATCAAAACTTAATGAATTTTACAACAGAAAAAAAAACAAAAACTAAAATTGCAGGCACTATTGCACGGTATTACACAGTGTAAAATATACTGAACAACGTTTAAATTTAAAACTTTTTTAAATTATTTCTACATATTTACAGGGTAATAGGGTACTCAACCATGAGCCGCCATACTTATGATTTTTCTGCACTGGAAAAAATTCAATGAACGCTGCAATTTGGATGAAATTTGTCAAACACTCCATGAAATGGTGCGCTTAGCTTTATCTAATTTTTTTCGAGAAAGCCTTCAACAAAATAAAATTTGTGTGACTTGGTGCATTTGAATGTAAAAAGTATTTTCTTCAACTCAAACCACATTTTGCTAACAAACTAAACAAATTTTAGAAAAATAATATCCAATAATGTTGGATCAATCGAAGGAATTTATCATGGCGTACAAAAAACTCTACAGGATCACAATCAATTAAAAACGTCTTCTCTTTCCTACTAACGATGTTCAATTGAAATGTAAAATTTTCTGTTCTATACTATTTCACGGACGAAGGTACTCTTCTCAGAGATCCATCAATCAGTCAATGTTTTTGAATAAATTTTAGAATCTGCTGACCAAAGATTATATTCAATAATAGACTGTAAGCGTATTCGAATCAAAAACACATGGCCATCGAAATACCAAATCGCAAATGACTGTAAATTTGACTTAAGATAGCAGCAAATGCAACAAATATTTTAAGAACTATGCTACCTAATATCCATTTCATAAACCTACAAGGTACGCGTATCAATATCAGAATACATATTGGTATTCAACATCACTAGACCTAGACCTTTGTGATACCACAAGACTACATACATAATTGGTCATTACAACCCTTCAGTTAGGATTACGACCTAGTTTCTCATCGACTCTGTCGTTCGGAGTCGAGTTTAAACTGTAGGTCCCGCCACTCATGTATAAAATTAACACACACAACATAAGTGGTGTGAGAAACTAGGTCGTAATACCACAAGACTATAATTAATTTTAATATAGATCCAATGTTTGCTATTTTGGAATCTCAAAATACTTCAACTTGCAAATTTAAGGCATCAGTTCATGCTGCTATCGTGGATCTATCTGATGTCCAGCAGATGAGTGACATAAGTGGTGTTTTATACTTTCCTCATTAATATAATTTTACAGCTGCGGCAGTTGACACAAAAACGTTGTGTTTGACCCTCCATGAGACAATCTCTTATAATCGCTGACATCAGTAAGGTTGGTTATATCTCTATTCACTGCAATTAAGAATTTATGCTTTGTTACTGTCAGGCAGGTATTCTTAGTCGTACGTCTACAATGCAGAACTCCCATAGTGCCACGGGCTAGTTTGTGTGTTACGCAGGATCTTGCACACACGATGCCTTCCAATTTCAGTGTAAGGCATAAGCTAGTGACAAGCTTATATGACCTCATATTCACCTTGATGTTTCTGTACCCGAATATTAAATTGTTCGGCAACCTGATTGAGTGACGAATGGCACTCGTGTCCAATTATCGAATAAATATTTACTTAGTTTGTGGCAACGATAATTTATCAAAACCAATCTGTACGCTGCTTGATTGCAAATATTTCTGTGGAGTAAACGCTGAAATGATCTCGAAGCCCCGTTGAGGTATTCAGTTGGAGATCCTTAAAAGAAATTTTCTATAAACTACACACTTATGTATTTGGGACACCGGGAAAGTGTTTCTTCCCGCTGCCGGCTTAGTATCAGAACACTAAAAATACGATCATATAAAACAAGCAACACTAATAGGCTAATAAAAGTATTCCTGAAATTAAGAGCTACGCGAGTTCTGGATAATCAAAGTTTATTATTTTAAATCATGAGGATTAAGAGAGCCTAATTATGGATGCTGCTGTAGGAGTCATCTATAACCCATTTCGTAAATTATAAAGCTGGGACTTCCAGTATAGGAAAAAACCCGGATAAAATTACTGTTTACCATTCTTTTCTATCATCGACTGCCTATTCCCAGCTTCGAACACCCATTATTAAGTCGCCTACTACAAAAAATTGAATTGAAAATGAATCGGAGCTCGTATACATCAAGCGATTTTATTTTTCTAACAATCCCATTACAGTAAAATTTTTAAAGAAAAAACCGTTTACGAATAAGAGAAAAAATTGCAAGTCTTTTAAAGGTAATAAGACAGGAAGGGCAACTGCTGTTGGAACTTTTCTTTTACAAATCGCATTATTAGCATCTATTCCTCTAAGTGTAGTGTTTCGTAAAACATTTGTATTTTTAATTGCTGTTTTTTTGCATTGTAATTTCAATTCATTGTATAAAAAATGGAATCTTTGTGATAATAATCTACCTCATCATTTTTTGTTCAATTTATTTTTTTCTTTACAATTTTTTTGTCTTCCCTTCATATTATTGCTGGTACTTAAATATATTTTTCTGTAGTCATTATTCCAAATAATGTGAAAATAAAAAAACAACTGAATAACCAGACGTCAATTTTATAAAACACTAAATAAACTTTATTAAAAGGTACTTTTCGTACCTTTTAAGTACTTTTTTTTATTTAAAGAAAAAAATCTTTTGTTCCTTATGTGTTTTGGATTTAATGTGGCGCTGAAATTTAAAACCATTTCAGATTTTTTTCTTTTGTCGTTTTTCTTCCATCAGATATGTTGGCTTTTGTTATTTGATGGAATCTAAGACTCCAATTTAAATATTTATTGTGTATCATCAATAGCTTCATACAGACTTTCAGTCTATCTACGGTCGTTTTACAATTCTTTTGAGGCCAAGAAGAAAAAAAGAGGAAAGAATGTAAACAATAGAAAATAGTGCTGAAATATTTATCTGACCATATAATCTATATTTATTTGGTTTTCCGATTTGGCCATCACGCTTAGTTCACTGTAAGAGAGGAGACGAACAAACTTCACGCAATTCAGAAAACTCAAAAGGATTTCAAAATGAAGTATGAAAAACGATTCATTCGGAAGTTAACAGTTCAACTTGTACGACAGCTTCACGTAATTATGAAGCTCGAAAAGAGTTTAATTTGACCAGCAAAGAAGTTTTCTTGCTCCTTTAGTTCTTTAAGATGTAAAAGGTAATCACAAAGGATAGCTGATCCTGCATAGATCATGCTGAAATCGTCAGATATCTCAATCTGACGAACTGAATATGACGAATACGCAATGACATGTGGTTATTAGCGATGGGGTATTGTCAAAACTGCGTATCTCAACCCTGTTTGGTGATGGTTTTACTCAGCGACCACGCGAATCATTTAGTACATCGTACTCGCTGTGATGAGAACGAAAGAAAATTAATAGAAGCACAAGGGAGAGAATAGACGTGAGACTTTCAACTAGCTTCGAAGACCTTCAGCAGTTGTATTTTTAAACACTGACTGGTAATCCACGGGCAGAGTCTTACGGACATAGGAAAGGGATTGTTACTGAACATTTTAGTTAGTTAGTGTTCATTTAACCATTCTGCCATCTATTACTCTTCACTGAAGAAAACAGTTTACAGGTCAGTTATACCCACAACACATTTAGAGGCATTCAAAAGCCGTTGACAACTGGCAAACGTCAAAATGTTAAGCTTCTTATGATACTTAAAACTGATTGTGAGATATTCATCTGCCATGACCCGTTTAGAAAATTGTCTGCTTTTATTATAGTTGTTTCCTCTGTTTCTGTTGTTATAGTTGTCTAATATTTGAATGTAATGAAATACATTTTATTTTCGTTTCTTATACTTCAAAAAGAAATGGAGCACGTTGGCAAACGTGTCACAAGTTTCACACAAAACTTGTGAAGTACTTAGACAGACAGAGGGAAAGAGACTTCTTTTGCCCCTGTATCAACTACTGTGGTTTGTTAACATGACCCTTTAAAAAAAAAGAGAAGGAATTGAAAATTCAAAATTCGCCTTCCAATTTTCCTTTCTTTGTTTTCTTTTTTGTTTGAATTAAATGTAGCTGAAGTTTTAAATTGACAAGATTTTATAAAAACGTCTTTTAACTCAAACGGAATGTCTGTCTGCCTTAGAATTTATTTTTTAAATGAAGTACTTAGGGAACTACAAACTGATTTAGTGGCGCTTTGCAATTTCAAATTCTAAACAAAGATTTATTTGCATGAAATCCTTCAAAAAACACCATTTATTTCATTACATACATAATCGGTCATTACAACCATTGAATCAGGATTACGACCTAGCTTTTCACACTACTTATGTATGTGTGTGTTAATTTTATACATGAGTGGCGGGATCTAAGGCTTAAAGTCAAATCCGAACGACAGATGTTTTGAGAAACTTTTTCATGGCAATTTTATTTTCTTTCAGAGTTTTTGCCATAAATCTACTGAGAGGAAGTCGCCGAAGAAATATTTTTTCATATTTCGTTTTGTTGCTGATGTTTGATGTGGGGTTTTAACCGTGGCCTCACGTCAAATATTGCAATACAGCACCTACGAGACTACAGTAAAATTCAAAGATTTCCAACTGTATAGGAGCTTAGATGCAACATGATATCCACATTTTCTGTATTGATACAAATGCATGATTTGCATTTCTTTTTATGGTTCGTAATATCTTTTCTTGAAACACCGATTGTAAATGTTAGGATTGGCGTATTATTATGTAGAATCTTCGTTTTGCTAACACACTTCGACATCGAACACTATTTGATATATTTGGTTCAATAGGCAATTGCAATCGACATTCATAATAAACTTATCATGTTCCTTCTAATGCGTATACAAACGATTATTGAGGTATAAACGATTTGCGATTTAAAGCGGTGATAAAATGTCTCTCTGGTTGTAGCCGTAACCTAGTAAGTAGTATGTTGGCTTATTAGACCAGAGCGCGTTATTTAAACCTGAACTCAGATATCTTCAACAAAATGAAATATGAAAAAAGTGCTTCATTCGCTGACGGCCTCTCAGCAGTTTTCTAGTCAAAAGTAAATAAAACAGCAATGAAAAGATTTTGTGTTTAAATATAAGGGAGTTACATTTGAGTGCATTTCAAATCGTGGGATACTAGAGGTATGACTTTCGGCCTCGCTGTTGCTAAAAAAAGACAGAAAAATTTCGTTTCGCTTATTGCGTCGAGACTGTAACGCATTCCTTTGCCATTTGTTTCTAAAGATACAGAAAGTACAAATGGTAACAAGCCTTGTATATGTTTAAACATGTTTATACAACACGATATTATCGTTTGAAAAAACTTTTTTTATTTTTTTGTGCCATTTTTATATTAACAGCAACACATTTAGGAAGGACACCATTTTTATTTTAATTTATTTGAACAATTTTTCTAAAAATTCACAATTGGTTTGAAATCCTTTTCTTGCAAAAATGGGAAACAAACACGCTTTAAAAAGTGAAGACCTCGACATCATTCCTTCGTATATAAAGGTAATCCAAGTGCAGAAAACCACCAGCTCTGCTTGTTTAGAACTGCTGCATGAGGCATATTACATAAAGGGTGTTTTTATAGAGGTATAGAACTTTAAGTTGCAATAAAACAACGATGGATTATTCGATTGACATGAATTTTATTTATCCGAAAGATAATCTTGTGGCATTACATTTTAAATATGATTTCTGGCATATGACCGCCACGGCTGGCGCGGATATAGTCCAATCTGGACGTCCAATTTTCGATGACTTTTTCCAACATTTGTGGCCGTATATCGGCAATAATACGGCGAATGTTGTCTTCCAAATGGTCAAGCGTTTGTGGCTTTACCGCATAGACCAATGACTTTACATAGCCCCACAGAAAGTAGTCTAGCGGTGTTAAATCACAAGATCTTGGAGGCCAATTCACAGTTCCAAAACGTGAAATTAAGCGGTCACCAAACGTCTCTTTCAATAAATCTATTCTGGCACGAGCTGTGTGACATGTTGCGCCGTCAATCATGGTTATTCAATTCAGGAATGAAAAAGTTAGTAATCATGGCTCTATACCGATCACCATTGACTGTAACGTTCTGGCCACAATCGTTTTTGAAAAAGTACGGACCAATGATTCCACCAGCTCATAAAGCGCACCAAACAGTCAGTTTTTCTGGATGTAACGGTGTTTCACTCCAAATGCGGCAGTTTTGTTTGTTGACGTAGCCATTCAACCAGAAATGCGCTTCATCGCTAAACAAAATTCGCTTATGAAAATCGGGAACAACGGTAATCTCGTTTTGCGCCCATTCGACGAATCTACGCCTTACTTGATGATCGTTTGGCTTCAATTCTTACACGAGTAGGATTTTGTAAGCACGCAAACCAAGATCCTTCCGCAAAATCTTCCATAAAGTGGATGGACACAGATCCAATTCCTGTGCTCGATGGCGGATGGACTCATTCGGGTCTTCCTCAATGCTACGCTCTACAGCAGCAATAGCTTCTTCTGTACGCACCGTACAGCATCTCTGATGCGAGTTATCAATAAGAGTAAACGTGGTTCGAAAACGTTCCATGGTTAATCGAATTAACTGCTCTGATGGACGATTTTGTCGACGATAAAATGGACGTAGTGCGCGATACGTTTTCCGCACAGAACCATTATATTCGAAATAAAATTGCACTATTTGCAAGCGTTGTTCAAGCGTGAGTCTATTCATGATGAATTGCCAAACCAAACTGAGAATAAATCACTTGACAGGTGTTAAATCGGTCGCCATCTTGAAAAGTAATGCCAACTTAAAGTTCTATACCTCCATAAAAAACACCCTTTACAAACATACAGAGAGACAGACAGACAGACTTACCATCCAATACTTGATGCATGTATTCACAAAAACGAAAGAGTATTGGCATGTTTGTTAAATGTTTCTTATGTACACCTAATTCTGTTTTTACACGGTAGATTGATTCCAGAAAAAACCGTGTAAAAAAGACACTGATCGTATGCAAAAATAGGTGATTGGTTCCTAATCTCTAAAACCTATTAAAATTAGTGAAAACAAGGATTTTTAAAGAAGTTTTGTATTTGACATTTTCTTTTATGGATTCATAAAATATTTAACTAAATTAAAAATATAAATAACTTAATAAATATAAAATATTTTTGGCTTACCTTTCATCTTAATGCGTTAAATTTAATATAACGATAGAAAACCAAATTTGCCAATAAAAAATTCCTTTACCAAATACAAAATATTAACACTTTTCAATTGCTCTGACCTTTGTGCTTGTATGCACAAAAGGGAATTCCCCTAAATTTGTGCCATTTACCAGTAAATTTGCTTGTCGCGCAAAAAGGGAATTCCCTTAAATTTGTGATATGGACATACTTTGCAAAAATTAAATTTGACAAAAAAAATTTTAAATCGTGCTAAATGGAATAAAATCGTGTAACAAAAATTAAAAATATTTTATTTTCAAACCGTGTTATATCAAAACCGTGTAAAAAAAGACCGTGTAAAAATAGAATTAGGTGTAGTTGATGATACCTGTGCCGCATTTATTCCAATTGGTTTAATTCAACCATAAAATGTGTTTTCAGCATTGTCCTTCCAAGATGCTGGTATTGTTTGCTTTCATTTACGAATGTATATATTTGCACCGAAAACTGTGTAAATCCTTGTGATGTGTGCAAGTGTATGTATCTCATAATTTTATGCTAAAGCCAACAATATAGTCTAAATTCGAACCAAATCATAAAGTGTTCAAATGTCTGCATGTACATTGTAGGTGTGTGTGTGAGTATATTAAGATGAAAATGTTGTCTGTATAATGTTGCCTTGTAAAATATTCTTAAGGATTATGCAAGTGTGTAATGTTATTGTTGTTGGTGATTTATGTTGCTGCCATAATCAAAAGGCATTAAAGAGCATCATAATATTGTGACAGATTTCAAGTAAATAAAAATAACCGGAGAATCTTTACTGCAAACATCTGAAAAAGGCCAAAACAATTCCAAACAAATCATTAAATGAGACCCACTGCAATTACTGGACCCCACAAAAATGTTTACCAGGAATCATTTTTAAAAAACTCCGTTTTAGGTTGCAACAGGCAAGGCAATCATATTTAATTGTTAAGTCATTATTTTAAACATACTAAAAAGAGAAAACAGCCTTTCAGTTGGAGCTGAATATCACAAGATGTGGAACTATAAGCAAACGAGGCCATTATTGTCACTACCATTAGTTACAAGCTGTAAGTACTGGTGGACGTCATACATCGATGGTTTAAAAACGATTAACGATTAATCATTAACGATTTCATGTTTTCGCCACTGATCAACATCGATGTTTTTTACTCGATGCATCGATGTTGATAACTTAACACAAATGCTCACACTTTGTATTTGTGTGTGTACATTGAAGACAGCTCAGGTGGAGTTAAATAATATTTAGAGACCAGCTTGCCTCCGTACAACTGTAGCAATGAGAAATTGTTTAATAACTGCGTTGCAGTATTTATTGCATATGGTTGTGAGAATCAAAGTTATGTAAGCAAAAGGTTAGGTTAATGGAAGACAGGTCCCACTCGAGATTAATCACCAGGCATGACAAATCGAATGGCTGTCCCCTCTCCTCTTAATTGTGCCCTGGACAATACCAGTAAACTCCATGAATTTTAGAATCATTCTCAACAACATACTCGTCCAAGAGAGGGACCATTCTATACACATGGGTCTACATACAGTAGCATAGAGGCTAGGTGTTCTAGACGGTATAACTCACGAACTAATGGGGAAACTCCCAAAATGGTTGCAAGCGAAAGTTTACACAATTGAAAATTGTGTCGTATTCAATTATTTCTTCGAGTGGTCAGCCTGACTTTTGCTCGCATAAGCTGTATACCAGTTAAGCTTTGGATTTTCCAACTGAGACCAGATTTGATATGAATGTTTACTTATGTGCTTTGTTCTATTCGGTACTTCTCCTTTAACACAACGTATAAAGTTGGGCAACTTTTAACTTGCCTTTAGTACTTTGACAGCTATTAGATGGTTTTTGTTTTGCTGATTTTCTTTACATTTTTTTAGATGTGTTCAGGAATATTTTAAAATAACTTTTTATAGTATGTTTGTGCTTATGTTGTATAGTTTTTTATTTAATTAAATGAAATGCAAGTCTATAGTTGAGTTACACCAACAAAGCCTTATCACTTTTTCTTAAGATATGTGGTGGCTCTGAAAAGAACCGATTGGTCACGATACTTTATATTGGCTGTGATGTTCTTCTGTTGCAATTGTTGCACCTGAGGAAAAAAAATGTAAAATGTACGTCAACATTTTTATAAAATTTTATTCTTCTTACATTTTAAATATGCACAATAGTTGGAGTGCTTTTAACATTTCAGTTCTCTCGAATTGCTCGCAGCTCATTCAGGAACTTACGGTTTGATAGACCCGTATTAGCAACTACTACAGCAACGACAGAAAATCTTGCGGAGTGCAGCTTTGATATCAACGTGTACAAAAATTTCGTCCGACATATTGCAGTCAAAAACATATACTACAGGCTGCTTTCATGATTTTCTCAACCTTCTAGCCATAACTGCCCTGACGTTGTTAGCAGGATTTCAAAAGACAGCAGTAGGATAATCATATTCGCTATAGGCCTCTAACTTCATTCCGTCGAATGCAAACTCATATATTTTGTAGTTCAACGACATTTCTGTAGGGGCGTGTGCAGCATAAATTCTATTGATGTTGAAAGGATCCCCCTTCATGCATATCGCCATAGTATCAGGTTGAGGTAAGCCTTTCTTTTACAAATGATCGTACGATCTCAGGCCAGATGCATGAAAACAAATACCATTGCAGAAATCATTCCAGATCCAATACACATTTCTGTGAGGCATCAAATTTCTTATTAGGCCCATTTGTAAAAATGTTCAGCATTTATTTTATAGCACGACTGGCTAGGACGAGTTCGCATTTTTCGGCTGCAATTGTTCATTTTGTCTTGGTATTATTATTGGCGGTAAAGTTATCATTTATGACTTCAACAACATATCCATTGCTCGGAAGGAATACACATTTATGCTGTTTAGAAAATATACACGTATATATTACATATGTATACAGGAATCTATAACGAAAATTTATAACACGAACTTACTCTGCAGGCTACTGCATGAAAGGGCAGCTTGAGATGCATTCTAATTGCTTCCATATTTGGAATAATTCTTTCAAATATTAAAACTTGTTTTATTTGCTGCATACACCATACAAATTAACATGTATTCTGCCAATAGTTTATGTTTAATATTTAAATCGTAGTTTATATGCCAGTAAATTATATTTACTTTGCCAATCCAGCAGCCGATTCTGTATTATTGTTGACACAGCATTTGGCATCAAAACGAAATGGTACACGGCGGTTATTATGTCTGATCGGCTGAAATGATTGGTCGATGCACTTCAGATAATTGGGTGTAAATACCATTTGACATATATTATCACACTTTTGTCTTCTGTTTTCTGTCATCCTTCAACACACAAAAAAAGAAGGTCCAATACCCCCGTCATTAATTTCTTTTTGTTTCTAATTTAATTTAAGTTTTTTTATAATTCTTTAACCTAAGTTTGCATGCACATGAGTTGATTTGAATTACTTTTAAAACCATTTTCATCGATCAAATATATGTATTTTTTTCTTAATTTCTTTCTTAATTTTCTTAATTTGGATTTAAATTTCATCATCAGTATTGGATTTAAATTAACTTTTAAAATAACGCACCACCAACATAACACACGCAATTGAAAAAAATACAAAATTTATTGCGAAAACAAAATACAAAAGCAAAATTGTATTCTTTTGACAACCTATAATGAAAATCATAAAATAAAACACAACAGCAAACGCTTAACAAACGCAATTCAACTTGAATGGAAGATACAAAGGAGAGGACATAGCAATACTACCTGCCAGTCAAGGCCACCATGCGAGCACTCGGCTCTATGAAATTAAATCGAAAAGAGTAGGGGACTGTCTGAAGAAGATGAATCGACTATGTAGGGAAAACAAGGTTCCCCTCTGCTGGATCCCAGATCATGTGGGAATTCTCGGCAGTGGAAAAGTAGACTTACTTGCTATGAAGGCAACTTCTAGAATTGTACTGTGGAGTGGCAAAAGAAAGGAAAGATATGCACAGCATACATACATATATAATTGATCAGGACTACAACGTAGCTTCTCACACCATCCATGTGGGTTGAGTTCATTTTATCCATGAGTCTAGGAACGGAACGACAGATTTTTGAGAAAATTTTCATGACAATTTTATTTACACTCAGAGTTTTTGCCAGAAGTCGCCGAAGAAATATTTGTTCACATTTCGTTTTGTTAGAGATATCTGATCTGGGGTTTGAACCGTCGCCTTACGTCTATTATGCTAACACACTACTTATTAGACAAAGGCATAAATCACATTACTAGACAAAGCTCACTTATATTAAGCTCAAAACGCATAGCTTACTAGGAAAGAAGCAGACTTACTCGATATAAAGGACGCTTCCACGCCGCGAATGAGACTAGAATTGTACTGTGGAGTGGCAGAAGATGTTTGGAAAGGTATGTACAAACCTCACTTAAATTTGAAATTGAAAACTAATAGCTTATTGGGATTATATTAGGTTTCGAAGAGCGAAAGGACGTCAATGCAACTTTCACCCAAGTCATTAAGGGTTATTTTCTGTCTGTAAGTATGATCGCTAATATCCACATAATTTGTTCAAACCTGATTATATAATTTCTTTTTGATTTTTTTGCAAACTCATCCACAAAACCCCGGATCTATTAAGAAAAATTGTTCAGGTTCGATTGTAATTTAAAAAGATATGAGAAATTAATTTAAGATGAGATCTGCTAGAGAGCAACAGTGCGCTTTGTGAATATCAGCCGCGAAATGAATAAATAACTAGTTACGATATTCATATTTAAACGTTGAAATGCCTCCTACATAAACAAACAGACTGACATAATACGATTAAGAAAAAAATTTAATTGAGTTGCATTAACCAATCCATCGTTTTAATAATACAGCACTCACTCACTTAAAAGCAATTTTAATATGCCGTATGTAACGATAGCCTGAGGACAGCCATTAATTATTGGCAGTCCCCTTTAATTTATTTAGGATTAAATGAACGAAAAAAAAACTGACGAAGTTAAAAAATTACCCGGCATTTAAACACGCGCTTAGAACAAAGCATTAGCAAAACTCTCTGTACTAAAACTGAGGCAGCGACATTCAATGGACTGGCTGTTGAGAGAATTATTTTGAAAAACTGCAGCAAGATACAAGCATGTATTCCAGTACAGACCTCTGATATATGCCTCGGAATTTTTTGGCCTGCCAATAGTGCGTCAATAATGCCAGAATGCCGTAAGCAGGCAAGGTTCAAGGCGGACAGGTCAGTGAGCTGAAACTAAACTTCAGTGAGAGTATATGTGCACTACATGCTACCTCAATTCTGTGGCTTTTTTTACTATGCCAACAACCGGACAATTTGAAATATATGTGAAGGATGTCCGTTTTTTCCATTGTTATTGCAATAATAAGTGGCAGTGCGGCTGTATAATATTTTATGATGAATTTCCCTTTTTTTGTTTTGACAAAGAAGAAACTAAAACGAGTTGAATGAATTGTATTTCAAATTAAAATAAATGCAGCAGAATCCACCAAAAAAAAATAAATAAAATAAAAAACAACCAGAAATAAGCAGAAAATGGTTGCCAGCATAACACAAGATCGGCTTAGCTTATAGCGGCGGCCCAGCATGACTGCAAGGAATGAGAGTGGCCGTTTGGTTGTGTGGCTGACTGAAGGGCAGGCCAAGTCAAAGTGATGGATGGCTTAGGGTGGACAAAATTATTGTGTTTCATACAAAGATTTTTCTTCTTTCTTAGTTTTGGTTTTTGCGCCTGAAATTTGATGGATGACTATAAGGCGACATACAAAACCCCGCCAGCCCTTACATACCACATACTTACATGCATGCAACCCAGCTTTATAAGTTCCAATATTTTATATCCGATACAGTTTTATTTCTTTTTTCATGAACATTTTTTTTCTATTCAATCCTCATAATGAAACGCTTAACATGTAGTCGCCTTTACTAACAACAGTTAGTGCTCGTAATCCAAAGCCCGTTTTATGGTATGTTTTATGTTTTATGGTATCACACGTACGTTTGGTTTGTCCGTTGTTATGTAATTTTTTTTGGGATTATTTTGTATGTTATTTGGGCTTAAACTGAAAAATCAGTGCAAAAAAAATAAGAAAAACAATAAAAACCGTATTAAAAAAATACAAAATTCCCTTTAAACTGTCATTACCAACTAAGAAAACATTCAGTCACTCCAGTGTACACATGTCCAAAATGATTTGCGACGCTCTATAAAAGCAAGTCGACCGCAATAATCCGTCAAAATAATTTCTTTAGAAAAGAGAGAAAATTTTTAACTCGCTGAAGTAAGAAACAAGGTGTCACAATTTGCGTTTACGGATACGGATTGAGTAAGAATTCCAATCGTTAATAGGATGCCATACTGCATTTTATTGTGTTGCCCTCAATTTATGTATATTGGGTATCCCTCTAATATTACTGCCAATACTGTTGCAAAGGCAAAGATCAGGATGTTGTCCTGTCCGTTGTTGATAAGGATAACATCAAGCCTAATACTTGATGCGTTACCAGGTGTTTCTTTTGAGGTGCATCAAGGGATCTTCATACTGAGATTGAGACAATCATGTTTGTGGGACTGATCAGTATTCTACAGTTCCATTATCGGCCTCCGACTCATCCATATTCTGCAGATCGCTTTCTTTAAAGGATATGTAGCCTCCAAATTGCTTGAATTCACTTCAGTTATAGAAAAAAAAATTCAAATACATAATTTATCACAAGAAATCAATCGTGGTTTCTGAAGTAACCGTTCAAAATATTTCGAAGGAAATAAACTTGTTGTATGGTCGAGAAATGAACTCGAATACCCAGACACTTCCGTACTATAATGAAAAGTTACTACAATGGATTTGGAAAAGACAAAATTCATGCGAATCAACAACAAAAACAATAAAGCTCGGCATATGCACAATGTTATACTTAAGACTTTTCGAAGAGTATCGACAAGAAAAAGTATTAAATACCGACATCTACAACTGACTTAGTGCTCACAGTTACTTTGATTTTCTGAACCCAGTCTGGAAAGCGTTCTAATATATCTTGGGAGACAAAAATTAAAAAATTCAATTTCATAATTGACTCTACCCTATTGTGTGAATGTGAGACTTATAATTAAACAGCCAATAGTACGAATATCATAGTCGCTCTAGGCTAGTAAATAGTATAGATTATGAGATGAGAGTCCGTGGTTCAAACCCTATTTTATACATTTCGAATAAAACAAAATGTAAGAAACAAATATTTCTTTCGGCGACTTTCGCTCAGCAGTTTTCTAACAAAACCTCTGACAGGAAATAAAATTGCCACGAAAAGTTTCTCAAGAATCTATCATCCGGAGTCGACGTGAAACTGTTCGTTCTCGCCACTCATGGATAAAATTAACATACACTAATTAAGTGGTGCGAGAAGCTTGATTGTAATCCTGTCGAAAGGCTTGTATTGATCAAGTAAGGAGACAATACAAATGCAATTTAAATATTTGCCAACCAGTGGTAGTATTCTGAAAACCTTTTGTTTAAATGACCACAAATCAAAATTTATGATGCATATGGAATTGGCTAAAAAAACTGGAGACATGCATTGAGGATAATCCAAACATGGTGGTCAAAACTGCAATGGAATAAAGAGGAAGACTTGAGAGGAAACAAAACTATAAGCTTTTCATAGATTATTCATTTAGCTTAGTAATCACTTCTACCTTTTTGTCCACTTATAATAATGAAAAACAATTTATCTGCCAGTTTAAATCCTCCCTTTAGTTAACAGCAAGTTGTAATAATGGCCCTAAGTCTGTTAACAAGTTCAGTTGAATTTCGTTTAGTTTTTCCAGTAAATTTTTCATTAAATTAGCTGCAGACAATATTGAGAGTCAACCAATTGCTTAAACGTCATTATTTTATACGCAGGTACTAGCATATGGTTCTGAACAGTCAATTAGGTTTTGGAAAAATAATGAGCCCAAGAAGGGGCAGTAAATGGACTACAACAGACATCAAAAACCATAACAATTACAATAACAATAAGCATATGCAAATTTTAGCAAAAACTTTAAACTTCTAAAATAATAACGATATGCTACTACAGTAGTCATTATAATAATTATAATGATAATGATGATTTCAAAATAATTATAATCAATTGCAACTACATGTTAATAATAATGGCAATAATGCTGTTGACGCGTTGTTTGAAAAATGAAGTTGTTGTTGTTGCCACCACCACATTATATCATATATCGTATTCAAAATAAAGTTTCATGATAATTTCCTTTCGTTCCTTTTCCCACAACCATAAATGCCAATAAATGGAATTTAATTTTAAATTCGTAACCAATTTTACAAAAACCAAAAAGGAAAAACAAATATTTACAAAATAAAGCATATTTTGTTAAATTAAATAAATAAACTATGCCAGTATTTGTTTGTTCATTGTTATAAAATACATACGTACATGAATGTAAAATAACTTTTAATTAGTGGTTTAAATTTCGTTTTATTTTTTTTCAGTCAGGGCATCTCTTTTAATATTTTTCTTTGTTATTTCAGCAGCGAAATTGACAACACGCAGGGGAATTTTGTGCATAAAAAACAACAAAATTTTTTAAAAATTTAGTAATAATAAAGTTATAACTTCTGACAGCGTTAACAAATAAACGAGTTTTTTCTTCAAACAGTATATACTGCGATCTGCTATTGGTAAGCCAAAACGGATCACGCAGCACCCTAACTCATAGTTATACCCATAATGCTCTTTTTTATGCCTAAACATGAAATGAAATATTGGCCATCGTCAGATAGAATGATTGGTGATCAATTCTGCGTCACTTAACATAGCCTTTTGTAAGAATGGGTAGGTTAGGACAGATTACATATATAGCCGCCTTAAAAACATAGATTACTTGGGTCGTTGTTATAACGATAGTACATATTCCGTCATTCACCTTTGGCTAGACAAGTTATGTCAATAAATTCTGGGTGCCCAAGGATCCCTTGCCAAAGGATTTCTTTGAAGATAGGATCAGCAGATGGGAACGATTTCTGTAGACTATGTAAAGAAGCAGAGAAAACTGTGGCTTATGTTTTATGTCATAGTGCTTGTCTGCAGGAACGTAGGCAGTTGATTTGTTGATTAACTGAATTACAAACTTAAAGATCTAGTATGGCTAACAGACGATATTGATCACCTAAATAGAGTACTCTTAGAATGATGCTTTGTCTTGATGGAACAACACTTTCTTTTTTACTAACCTGGAAATGTATGACACTTTCAGAGCTGCGACTAGAAAAGAGCACAAGTAAAAGCCTTAGCCTTAAACCGTGTAAAAATTCCATGTTCTGGGTTGTGAAAACTACATACTTCTAAGATTGGTATTGGAAACCTATGCCTGTTACTTTAATATAATGCGCATCCTTTTTAAACTGAAACTCTTTTAAATTTAAATAATTTTGATTAACTGATTGCTTTATTGGTCAACATGAAAAATTCATTGTAATTGATGGCTCTAATTTAACCGCAACTCTAACACCGGTTTGTAAACACGTTCGACTAAACATATTGATGTTGGTGACTTTGCCTGTATTATTTCTGACGTGTAATACTATATTTTACCATAAATAAATAGAATTCAAACGGAATTGTTTTTACATTTTCCAGTGTACCGTCAAGTGAGGAGCAGGACAGCGCGAATGGTAAAGTTATTTGGCAATTTATTTAAAATTTAGTTGAGATTTTGTTATTTTTAGTTTTGTTGTTTTAGTGCTGTTTTCTAATTTATTTGAATGTTTTATTTTGTATTCTCTACTGATTTCGCAATTGGGTGTGAATTGGAACTTTATATTCATTTTATATACATATACGTACTTATAATTGTTGTTGTTAATTTTTTATTTTTTTATTTTAATCCTATAAAAAACCTATAAAAACAATATGATTTCTATTTGCATTTACTATGCACCATAAAATATTTATTTGGACGACTCCACATATTCAAATAGTGCTCCTCACCCTTAAAACAGGCATTTTATTGGATTTGAATTTTTAGAAACTTTTTCCATTTTTTTCATCTTTGAGTGGCTGGTTGACGGTATCATCCCAAGTGGGAATTTATGCGAAAATATTTATTTTTTCAACAAACCCAAGCGATGGTACGAGAACAAGATTAGGAGTATTAATTGCATTTCGGTTTAGAATGTAAATACGAATTATTGCTTTAAATTTTTATTTGTTATGGCCGGAACTGAATTTAAATTTAAAATCAATCTCTTTTTTATATAATTGGCATGACTCAATTATGCAAATAAATAGTTGAATGTACAGCTTGCTTTAAGCCATAAATTTGATTGGAGGTTATGACAAGAAATAATGTCATTACCGGTACTGGATAAACAACGAAAATTATAAAAAAATGAAGGGATACCATGAAGCTAACTAATATCAACTAAAAGAAACTACTCTACGATGCTCTTTTTAGTTGAATGCATTGCGAATTAATACAGGCCATCCAAAATTGGTACCGAAACTCAAGTTTCGCATTAACAATTACGTCAGTCAGTTACGAATCACCTTTAATTTGATTGAGTGCCTACACATATTTTTTAGGAACAACAAGCAGGGAGAAATAGTGTCTGATTTAAATTAAAGGAATAATACCACTGTGTGATGTCCGTTAAACATGAAACGAAGTATAGCAAGTTACAGACTGTTATTTATGATAGAGCATTTCTAAGGCAGAGTAAATCACCACGAAATGCTTCGAAACTACTTCATTAACTCCTTTATTTCTCGATACTCCGTTTCTTTCCTGTGTTGCAGATTCTCGTATTCAACTAAAGAGGTGGTTGTGACTTTTGTTCTTATTGTATTCAATAACGTTCTTTACAATAAATGTAGTCTCCAGAAAAGTCATTTTCATGACGAAAAATATTTGTTTAACATGCTGCGGTGTGTCATCAATCACTTTTAACAATACTTCAGCGCCGCCTCATAAAGGTTCCTAGCATTAGATATGCAAGTTCATCAAACGAATCTACCAATGTCCACTAAAGCCTAAGCTGAAGTCTAGTTTTTCTTACTAGGAGATATCGGTTTAACAATAGGCAAACAACTTCCATGATTCTGAATGAATGAAGAAAAACTGGCAAAATTGATCCACAATATAGAGAAATGCGGTTCATTTGTTATGGGCGTATCCTTTTGAATGAGCAGAAGGATATGAGCGATATGATCTGTCCAATGTATATAGAGCTTATGGCATATAGTCAAGAGTTACAATAAATTTGAAATTTGTAGAAAATCTATAACCCTCATGAATAACGAATGTTGCCATAGCCAGCAAGATAGGGCAAAGGAGAATACGATGACTTACTTGCTACACTTTGTTGTATCATATTGCAGTTTACTTTGCTACATCTAAATATACTCTAAGTCTATATATCTATATCTATAATCTATTCTATGTTCCTTTGTATATAGATTCCTACACAATAAGATCACTTTTATTCCCCAACGAAAGTATTCGGAGGACGTTTTTTCCAGAAAATTAGAATTTGAACTTTACTTAATTATAAGGATTTCAACTATATTTTACTTATAAAATCCGATAAAAGAGATTTTGTCAGTGTGACAATCTATCGTATTCATTTTTATTAAACAAGCGAAAAAAAAATTTGATATTTTACAAATAAAACGGCTGCGATTATCTGAGTATATATTACAATTTCATTGATCCATATGATAACGATACGAATATGAACCAACAACAAATATTGGCTAAAAGGCAACATTATTATGCCAAGCAACAGGCAACAATAATTGGGTTAATGGTATTAAAACTGTTGCCATGATTAATGGACAACAGAACGAAAAAAGAGGAGTAAAACGGCATTGAAAAAAAACAACAACAAATAAACAATAAATGGATAAGAGCTTAAGTTGATAAGAATTTCAAAAATCAAAGAGAAATTCAGACAAAAAAAAAAAGAAAAAACACTCACCAGTTAATTAACCCGGATCGTTAAAGCTTGAAGTTGATGTTGAGAAGCCGGGCAGTTTGCTCCAACCTTTTCGATTCCAAAAACTACGCGCTTTTGATATATTGGGTTGGGCATGTAGAACAACGGGACCGGTATCTTCGGCTGCTCTTATTTTGGCACAATTCAAAATACGACAACCGCAAGAAGCTCGCGTAAAAAAGCCCGACGAATTATGCCAGTCGTCGTTAACGTGCTGCGATTGCTGGTGTTGCTGATTTGGATGTTGCTGTTGTTGATGAAGATGGTGGGGATGAAGATGGTGTAGATGTGAGTGCTGATGCTTATGGTGTTGATGTCGCATATTCAATTGTTGTTGTTGGTGTTGTTGTTGCTGTTTTGTATTGTGGTGTATTTGAGGTAAATGTTTAATAGTGCACGATGACGTTGTTACTGACGCTGGTATCGCTGCGGATGATGAGGCTGCAGAGGCTGATGCTGTTGCATTTGTATTATTACTGTTGGCTCTTTGAAATGAACGACAACATTGTGTGTCATAAGCAGAGGCACTTTGTTGACTTTTTGCAGCTGCATTGCTGCCAGCTCCTGCAGTTGTTGTACTTGACAGGTTATTTGAACGTAAACTCATGAGGGCTTTGGTCTTGTGCAGACGCAGTGTACCAATGTAACTAGCACCACTGGAACCACTAAAACCACTGTCTAGATCAGACGCTAGACAAGAGGATTGCAAAAGACCAACACTTGCCGTTGCCGAATTGGGTATGGGCGAGATGAAGTCATCTGCTAGTCCTCCCGCCAGAGCCGTATCACATATGTTATCGGCGGACGAAGAAGTCAGCCGAAAAGGCCGACCTGAGGCTGAGGTAACACTAACCGCGGGCATTGGTGGCTCTTTGTCTGTGGGACTGCAATTGGGCGGACTTTCAGGCATAAGCATGGTCTCTACGGACAAATTAAGCTCGTCTAATATCTTATGATGTCTATTTTGTACTCTTCTCAGTTCCTCCTCTACCAAAGTTCGAGTCAGTGAACCAGCCGAATGGGAAGGGGCCTTCAGCTGCTGGGGACTGGTTATGGAATTGGAGGAAGATGATGTAGATGAAGCGCAAATTTCTTCGTAGTGATTTTCTGGTGTGGAAATATTACTACAGTTAGCTGAGGTCATCGCGCCAGCTATATTATGGGTTTGTTGTTGTGTTAGTCTTATTTGATATGATTGCCGGGTAGTTGGTGATACCAACAATTTGTTCTTTTTGCCTTTCAAGAGAAGAGCCCTTATGGAATTGGGTGGCGGGGGAATGAGATCTTCCTCTTCATTTGTATCCGCCACGAGCTCAGAATGCGGTATGTTGGTATGTTTCATAATAGCACCTGGTTCATAGTACGCATATGAATAGTCGTGTTGTTGTTGTTGCTGCTGTTGCTGTAGTTGCAACAGCTGTAAAGAGGTTGTCTCTGTCCATTCCCCATACTGATCCTTAATACTGTGATGGTGTTGATGCTGATGATATAAGCGTCCCAAAGTCTTGCTTTGCCTTAACAGACCACCATCACCCTTAAAAGAGACATGGGGTTCTGTGTCCACACACACTTCAATGGCATCTAAATCAGCTTCGTTTTGTTGTTGCTGATGTTGGAGTTGTTGCTGTTGTTGTTGCTGATACTGCTGCTGCTGCTCTGCTTGCCTGTTGATCTTGCGAAATGTTTTGACATTCGCATTGGTCACGATGCCAGGTGTCTGGGTGGAACCTACGATGGAGGGTAGCGTTGGGGTAACCTCTACTGTTACCGTATTCTTTTGAAATGAAATTGTTTGAGGCTGGGGCTGTTGTTGAACAGTACTGCCAACACCACATGCACTGTCATTTGTTGTAGATAATGATGGTTGTTGCATATTTGCTGTTGTTGTTGCTGCTGCCGTTGTATTTCGATATTCAAGTGTTGTCGTACATGATGTTGATGTTGTATTGTGTTGTACATTTTGCTGTTGTTGTTGTCTCACTAAATGACTTTCCTCGTTGTGCTGCTGTTGCTGCAGGTCTGGTTTCAGTGCCCCAACATGACGTTGAAATTGTTGTTGCTGTTGTGTCGTGTAGTAATTTTGATTCGTTATAATCGCCGACGTTTGTTGTTTCTGTTGTTGTAATTGTAAGTGTTGCTGCTGTTGCTGGCCTTTTAGTTTTAAATCCTTGTGCTGTTGCTTGTTTAGATTGCGTTGACTGCGGCCTAAACCCAAACAAGCCTCCATTGCACATGTTGTTAATTTGAATTGATGACAGTTTTTTCAAACTTACAACAACACAAATACTGGGTTTTCTTTCGGTTTTCTCTGTTACAACCTGTTTAATTGAATAGAGGGGGGATGCTGAGTGATTGAATGCTTCGTATTGGCCAGATGATCGTTATCAGTTGATGGCTGTAATTGAAAGATTTATAGAATTGGGTAATCAATGGAATCAATGTAGTTTAAACAACTTTTTAAAACTAAATTGTCTGAAACTTAAATGTGATCTCTTGGGGGGAAAATTAGTTTGAATTCATTTAGACGTGCTTAAGCAATAGTCATCAATCAAAGAGGCCATGGGGACAACTATTTTATGGTAAACGCCGCATGATGAGAAATTATGGGGGCCAACTGGCTTACATTAAATATACTAAAGTAACTATGTGTCGAATCAAAAATACCCTTTGCTTGCCAGTTGTGAAAGCGTAGTGACACTAAAATTTGACTGCTCCATTTATTGTACGTCAACACAACTTGCACCCACCAAAAATTATAATTAATTTAGCAAAACTAGAAAAATTACCAGCAACAAAATAGAACAAAAATTTGACAAAAAAAAAATTACAAATAAACAGCAGCAACTACAAGTTGCAACAACAAAGTTTTATGTTTAAACATTTATTTATTAAATGTAGCACAAAAAAATTGGTTGCAAGTTTTCTGAAGCAGTCGTTCGTTTGTAATGAGTTATTTACATCCTTGTTGTTGTTATTATTGTTGTATATTCAATAGTTGACATTCATTCAGTCATTCGTTCAACCCGCATGAGGCTTAACAGCCGCTGGCTGACAGGATAGCTGCCGGGCTGACTGACTGACAAAGTTGTAAAGTTGCTATGTGGTGGTGGTATATTTTTGTTTATTGTTGTTTTTGTTGGTATTATTTAAAATGGTTTTTTTGGTTATTTTGGATGGAGATTGTGGTTTCCTTCTGTTGTAGAACGGATCACACAAGAGGTGAAAACGTAGAGAAAGGATTCAACAACCAACAGCTTTCAGCAGTAACAACAGCAACAACAAAATACTTGACACTAAATCTTTTTATTATTGTTAATTGCAGAGCAACAGAACTCTGCAATACGGCACAAACAACGCAGCACAACGCATTTCTAAACCATGTTTCCTGAATGTAAATAGAGCAGTACACTGTGCAAACACAACAGCAAGAGCGTGGGAAATTGCATTTTGTTGCGTTACATTCGAAAAGAATTGTTTTTTAAATGTAATTTTCATTATATTTTGGCAGTACTTTGTCCATTCTTTCTATCATTCTGCCACACATTTCCTTTCTTTTAACTTTTTGATGCGTATCGAGTTATTTGAGGTTTCAACTTTATTGTGGCACTTTCACTTCGGAAAACATTAATTAAAAATGTTAAATTTTAAATGTGCAACAACAAACACATTTAAAAGAAAAAAGATACAGAATAGAGTGCAAGTCTCTTAATGCGACAATTTCATTGCGTTTGTTTTTTCCCTCTGCTTCCCCCACCAGTTGATTATAAAAGATTGTGATAAGAAAAGAAGTTCGTTTCATATGCCTTGCCAATATTTGTAAGCGATAAATTAACGCCACAGTACAATGACAATATTTGATGCCACAGAAAATATTTAAATTTCTTAAAGGATTTATTGCAACGAGAGAACAAAGTCAATATAATTCAAGGCAAGCGAATCGGAAGCCTATTTAAGGTGTCATAGCTTCTACAAGAAGGTATAATTATTAACAAGAGAATAATTTCAAATTAAGGGAAAGTGATCCTCAAGCCTTTTAAACAGAAAATTCCCGCATAGGCTTGGTTAACCGCTGTTCACGCAACTAGTCTCTATCGATGCGTGAGCATATGCATCATCTAGCGGAATACTCTTATATCATATATCAAAAGGTTGATTTAAAGCAAGTCTATGAAGCTCCACCGGAGAATATATTGGTTCATGGTGTAAGTCTAAAATGTCGCTTTTTTTGGCATATCTCTACCGTGAAGAACCTCAATTACTCTTATTACTGTTCCCAACATTCTTCTAGGACTCTCCTGACCACCTACAGGGGATATCTTCAATGACGAACATCATAGATCCTGTTTTAAAAAAGACTAGAAATCACAGAGCTAAATTTATCAGTATTGTCGAATCTTCCATTAACCATCTATTGATGGCATTATTTGTGGAGTACAAAATCATTCAAATGTCCTGCATTTCTTCTTTGGATAGAGCTCATCAGAAATGTCTAAGTTTCTTTAATTCTGGTTAATAAGTCAAGCTGAATTTGATCGATCGCCTGAATATTCCTGTAACTTTAGAAAAACTCCTGAGATGACCATTCCTCAAATCCCTTTGCAGAATATTGAATGTGGCACGAGCTGTGTGCCACGTAGAGCCTTCCTGTTGAATTATCAGAAGATGGGGGAAATAGAAAATGGAAAGAAAATAGTCCTCCACAAGTGGGAGTAAAAAAGAAAAACTATAAAAATTCTGTGAACGGTCCTTATCGAAAACGAAAAAGTTGTGTAATTGTCTCCTTAAAAAATTATTGGCTCTATTTGTAGTTGTAAGCGACATAATGTTATTATTCCAATATTATTGAAATTTTTATTTTTATTGAATTTTTTCTGATTTCAAATTAAAATTCTGCCACTTCAGTTGCAACTTCATTTCAATACATGCACGACTGTCTTTAAGGATCGTGGCATTCGATTAAAATTTAAACAACGTTATTACGAGTATTTTTCAATTTCCTGTCGTCAATTGTACTCCGCTGCTTCTGTGAGTCAATTATTGAATAATAAAAATGTTGCAAGTAAAATATTTGTACAAATTGTTTGTTGCAGCAATTGAAAAGCATACGCTGGGGCACAAATGTCTTCAAATGCGTTTCTCATTTTAAAGAACACAACACAGCGTAATAAAACACAAGCAAAGTACGATACGATAATAAGGCTTGGGTGACAATTGCCAGTTATAGCCATTCCAGGCAATAGAGCAACCAAGACAACGACGACAACAACGTTGGTAAACGCATGTACAATGGCAAGCCAACAGAAACAAGGAAATTGTTTGAGTTGTTTTGCTTGTTGTTGCTGTAGTTGTTTGGCAAAAAATTCGCTTAATTAGAAGCAATTAATCTGTAGTGTGGTTTGTAATTCATACCTGTCAGCTGCAATATGGTAAAAAGGAAAAGAAAAAATACAACAACAAAGAGAAGAACTACAAAGCAAAGGCCACAAGATGGAACAACACATTGAAAAGAAGTATCAACCAGCAACAACAATTTACGTTGTAATTTTCATGCCGGTGTTACTGCCTGGAATAATACAATGCAACAGAAAGTGCATAAAACCGTGGCTATATTCTCATACACACATTGTTACTCATGTACTTGTACGTATGTTACTTGTAGTGTATCTCTTGCCCTCTGGTGGGTTATTGTGTGGCAAGCAAATATGTATATTTTTTAACTGCTCTTTGGCTCTTCATTTAGTCTGAGCATTCTGTTCATCCGTTGGTTTTTTGTTATTGTTTCGCATATTTATGGAAGATATAATGCCCGTGTTGCTGTCGCTGTTGCTGGACGAGACATATTGGCGTGTGCTGCAAACATGCTAAACGTTTGAGTCGATGGTACAATAATGAAGACTACCACTACTTGCAACATAAAAATACACTCCATATGGCGTTGTTATAGCTGTTGTTGTTTTATAACTGCACCGCTTGTTATTGTTATTTCTGGTTGTCGGCTATTGTTTTGGCTATTGTACATTACGATATGTGTGTATGTGTGCCCTGGAGAATGTGAGAAAACTATTGTTTGGTGACAACAAATTATTTTCATTCATTTCCTTTATGAGTTTGTTGCGTGTGTTGATGGAATCTTTTACTATTTTTTACTCTTGGCTCATCGTCAACATCATCTCTGTAGAAATTATTGGAAGTTGTTGTTGTTCATCCTATATAAAGCGATAGTGTCAGTGTATAATGCAAGAATACGAGAATATGGAACCAACTAAGATCAAGAAAAGTCCCCGATAAGCTAAAAAGGCTTTTCAAAGCGCTTTTAGGAAATAATCTTAAAGTTTGGAGTTGATCTCAGTTGTCCTCAAGCGAAGTCGCTGTAGTCTACTAGGTAGTGTGTTGACTTATTAGATGAGAACCCGTGGTTCAAATCACACGTCAGACACCTCGAACAAAACAAAATATGAAAAAATAACTCTGAGAGTAAATAGAATTGAATTGTGTGAGAAGCTAGGTTGTAAACCTGAGTAAAAGCGTTGTAATGATGAATTGAATAACTATGTATGTATCCTCATCCAACCTACAATCTGTATTGAAGATGATATGATAACGCACATCCTGAAAATGTTATTCCAGAGCTGAAGAGAATATTTAGTCTCCTAATTAGCAGATTGTTATATTCCTAAAGAAGGTTTTAAGAAGTACGTTATTCAGAAAATAAAGGAGCTCAATCTACTCCACGTTAATAACCTGGTTTGTTGCAGTGTTGTAAGAAAGCAATTTTAAGCCTTAAGCCAATTCTTCCATAAACTAGTCTTTTTATATCACAGAATCCCAGCCTAATACTGCTTAATGTGGAAGAACGGAGCTCATGAAAATTTTTAAATTACTAAACGGCTATCCTATCCACCTAATGGTTCAGTAATATTGACGCCTTTGAAACTCTAGTCTGTGAGGCTCTATTTTAGTTGTCACATGACAAGTTCAATACCAATTTTAGCAGAGATTTAAAATTTTTATCAACTCTCTCTTGTGTCTCTTTAAACTTTTATTTCAACTCCCTTCAAAGACACCCCCGTTTTTCAATATTTATCGTTGTTGTCCTGATTTTTGCTCTTCAAAACGTAATAAAGAATTCAACTGATGACAGAGAATAGAGGAAAGAGAGGAGGGAATATTTTTTAAACATTTAGTGCCGCATTCATGAAATTCCTGTGAAGTTTTTATTCGAAACATTTGTTTAGCAGCACTACTAGTGCTACAACTACTAGTTCTCATCACTTGTGGATTTAGTTCATTGAAATCAGTTTATTAGTTTAGATTGCTATGGTTGTGTGACTGCTGCTGCTGCAGTTTGTGTTTTTGCAGCTGTTGCTGCTATCGCAAGTATTTCATAATCTAGAGAAAAAATAATTCAAAGAATTTTAATATGGGAATACAAATCTAGAGCCTTCACAAACAAAGTATTTAAGAACCACGAGTATTTGCATGAATGAAAAAAAAATCCTATAAATTGTTAATGAATAAATGAAGTTCTCTGTAATGCTGTTGGTAGTTGTTGAAGCGGTTTTTTTTTGTAAAATTTCTTTGAAAATTTTTCTAAAATCAAATATAATTTGTGATGATTAATTATTACCATTAGGGAGAGAGGGCCTTTTATTGTGAAGCTAATAACCATCTGTTGTTGAGAAGAAAGACGCCTGTCTTCATTAACAATGTGAACTGTGATCAACTACTTGGGTTCGACAACAGAACGGTCCGCATTCTAAAAAGAATTCTAAGCGGAGACTGAGTTATTGGAAATTTCCCTGACGGCATCGGTCTGTCCAAGATTACTGCAGAAGCCGCCATGATGTGAAGGAAACGGAATCGGTACAACACCTTTTATGCGAGCGCCCTGCACTTCAGAACAGACGTCATCGGTATTTGGGTGACAGCACGTTTGAAGATCTGGGCATGGTGGCCAACGTGCCACAGAAGGGAGCTGACCAGTTTCACCCAATACTAGCTGATCGTGACAAGAGCTTACTTTACAATGAGTAACACAATGGGCCATATAGGTCACCGATTGGTGAAAGGCAAGCTACCCGCTAACCTAACCTACCTTAACCTTCACTGTGAACGACTATGATAAATCATCTAAGTATACGGCCTATATTTCATCATCGGCTAAGTAGACAAAATAAGGCTACCCTTTGCTGGGTTTCAGCTCATGTGGAAATTCTGGAGCTGTCGAGAAGAGAAACTTCCACGCCGTTGATAGGTCAAAATTCTTCTCTGGAAAAAGGTGGATGTTTGGAACGGTATGCTCAACGTAATTGAAGATAAAGATTAAGGATTTTGAAGTAATCAAAATTTAGTTTGGGAGTGTATAATAAGAGGAGTTCTGAGTCACGCATCAGAATAATAACATCAATTTTGAGTCGCACATTAAACTATCAAGAAACAACCTGAGGTTGATAACCGATTTTTTTGACATGACAGACGGAATGTACTTATCTAGAATGGCAGTTGTCTCTAGCCCAACCTGTAGATTCTATGATGATGAGAATGAATCGCCGGAACGCATTCTTGAAACCCGTGGGGCATTAATGCATTACAGAAGGTACTGGGCAAGGAATTATCAATGTTGCCACCGAACAGCATCCAGAAGTTTGTGTGGGAAATAAGCTTGGAGAACACTATAAAAGACCTCTAAAGTATAAAAATTAAAAAAAAGTATGACCACAGAATTCAGGCACGTTTACACGATAATACCACAATACTACACAGATGTATAATACAGTGCAGACAAACATGTATTTGGAGATTTGAGTAAAACATTTTGTGATAATATACTGAATAAGATTCTATCTGAGTGTCTTTGGGAGTGATGAGTATGCCAAGGTTATTCTCATTTGGCTTTGCAAGGGTAGTTCCTTGAGAATCCCTTATAAAGAGGAACAACGATTTATGCCAGCCACAGCTCGCTTTTTGAGTCGTAAGATTCATCTTTGCTGATTCATTTTTAAAGGCCGATGCCTTGAGACGTACTATGATATGGTTTGGTTATTCATGTGTTCCACAATAATTAGCTAAAGGCTTAATTAAAGCTTACGCTTTGATTAAGAAAGCGTTCATATTAAAGAATGTTTCATTTCAGAAAATTTCAAAGGCAAGAAAAATACAATATTTTTTAAATGAATACCATTGAAATATGTAATAAGTATATTCAAAATAAAATATTTTTCTTCAAAACCAGTTTCAAACCAAACAACGTTTTCTAATCCATGCTCTTCGACTCACTGTTTTAGGAATAAAAAATGAAAAACCATGGAGCCTAGACAGCAAAAATTTTAATTAAATTTGTGAATAAATTTGTATGGTTAGTTTGGCATTTTTACCTTTAAAACTCAATAATGAACTGTGTGTGTACAGCATGTAACACAGTTTAATTCTAACAAAACAGCAGCTTGTTAACAGCAACACGTGTTTAGTGTAGCACAATAAAATTTAAATTAGAATTCCGTCTCTAATTTATCGATCACTGAAGCTTTAACTGAAATTAAATGCTCTTCCCGCTCTCTGTCCTTCTTTCTGTTCCCTGTAGCAATAATGATTCTGTTTTCGAACAAAATTCCATACAAATTAATATGAGAGGGGTTCATAATGAAGTTTAAGAAGACCAATATTAAGAGCTTCGTTATTATAACCGGCTGCAGTTGTAATAGGATTTCCATATTTGTAATTTTTGTTGTTATTATTGTTGTGGGTGTTATACAGCATTTAAATTATAAATTTATGTCTGCAACATTTTGTTGCACGTACCGCCACATACACATGCATAACCACTCATAGATTTACTATTTTAATGTTTTAATGAATTTTAGTTTTTATGGGAACGATCGTGGACTTTAAGAAATGGTAGACAAAATAACAAGAACAGTGTAGAATAGAGTCGAAGTATCACGTATTTTCTTAAACACCTTTTTTAAAGATACAGTCTCATATCCACTATTGCATTTCGAATTTCAATTTGTTAGAAATCATTAAAGTGGAGAAGAATTGTAAGAGTAGGAGAACGGATCGATGTATTGTTGGACCTTCACCAAAAGTTTAAGTCAGTTTAAGTCGGATTTTTTGAAAATTTAAAATCACAACAAAACGCTTAAAGAGTTTATTTGATTTAATGAAGGCAGTCATCATACATACATAATTGGTCATTACAATTCTTCAGTCAGGATTATGGACCTAGTTTCTCACACCACTTATATTGTGTGAGTTCATTTTACACATGAGTGGTGGGACCTAGAGTTTAAAGTCGACTCCAAACGACAGATTTTTGAGAAGGTTTTCATGGCAACTTTTATTTACTATCAGAGTTTTTGCCAGAAATCTGCTGAGAGGAAGTCGCCGAAGAAATACTTTTTGTATTTTGTTTTGATGTCTGGCCTGGGGTTCGAACCCTAATAAGCCAACTTACTACCTACTAGACTACGGCGACTTCATCTTAAACATAACTCACTTGGAAATGGTAGGAATTTCTCCGTTATCCTGACAATGTCATTAAGGCTGTAATTTTATTAAAATCCGCTCTGACTACAAAATCAGCTCCGAGGTCCCTCGCTACATACATACATACATACATAATTGGTCATTACAACCCTTCAGTCAGGATTACGACCTAGTTTCTCACACCACTTATGCTGTGTGTGTTAATTTTATACATGAATGGCGGGACCTACAGTTTAAAGTCGACTCCGAACGACAAATTTTTGAGAAACTTTTCATGGCAATTTTATTTACTCTCAGAGTTTTTGCCAGAAATCTGCTGAGAGGAAGTCGCCGAAGAAATACTTTTTGTATTTTATTTTGATGTCTGGCCTGGGGCTCGAACCCTGGCTTTTCGTCTAATAAGCCAACACACTACCTACTAGACCACGGCGACTTTCCCTCGCTACTCTTTGTATAATTTCCAAGAAAAAGACGGGTGTTTAGAGCATTTATCATATATGTTCGGTTTTATTTTGGTTGTAAGAAGGTGCTTTAGTACTGCGACCTTACGGTCTATTGTACTCCCCTAACGCTATGGGGTGTCCCTATAGAAGGAGGATGAACAATTAATTTCCAAATCCAATAAAAAGTGCCTCACAGGCTCTGAATTGAACTGAAGCAAAATAAACTAAAGAAAGATATTCAACTCTGGCATGAGTTATGAAAGAGCAGGAGGCATAATAACAAAGTATTAACATTTAGTATCGTTGTTGTAATTAATATTCATTGAAAAGTTACACAGAATTAAGGAAATTCGAATGATATTCGAATGTTTACAACATACGAGTATATTAACAAGGGTTCGGATAACAAGAAAAATAATATAAAATATGCTTCCCCTTTCATACACAGATACAAGGGAACAGGTACAATACACGAGATTAACAACATTAACAAGGGAAAAAACAAGATAAGATTTGTAAACTATTGTTGTGGTTGGTGTTGCTCTTTTAATAAATTGTGAAACAAGAAATATGAACACATCTACAATATATTTTTTAATTAAATGAAAGATAAACAACAAACCAAACATTTTGAAAAATAAAACTTAAAAATGCACAGAAAATTGAAACACACTATCAATATAATATTTATGCCTCATGAAATATTTAAAACAAGAGTTTACAGAAACTAAAGAACGGGGACATACGGGTAGACTCGGACAGACGTTTAAGATTAAGATTATTTAAATAATAAAAAGAAGAAAAATATTTTTATAAATTGTTTTTAAATTTAGAACATGTTGACAATGAGACAAGATTTTAAAGATAAAATTATTACATTAGATCTTCTTTGGTCTGCCATATGCTATTGATGACCACTTACGGTTGTTAACCAAAGACAAACAGATGCAAACAAATATGAATTTCTGAAGTTACAACTCAGATTTTAAACACAGTTTTACTCACAACTTTGTTTATAAGAGATAATCATAGAATGTGTATATCAAATATAACTGGTAAAACACTGGATAGTAAACTGACGTGAGGGGGTCATGTAGAGAGCATCGCAGGATATGTCAGACAGGCCATTATAGTCTGCACAATTCTTACAGTAAAATCCTGGCATGCAATCTAGGAATTATGCACTGAAAATATGCCATGATGGTCAGACTAAATTTGAAAACATCTCAAATGGAATTGGACAATACACGGATATTAGCATATGTCATAACACGGGCAATGAGAACCTGTCTTTCAGTGGCGCTGTTACGCTGTAGTTAGATTGATTGGGAGACAAATCAAACATGAAATTTATTTGGAGATTTCGGAATTTAATAAATCGATCGGCAGGGAGTCGCTTAACTATCGCCTGGACAGAACCAGTAGGCTCTATTATCTTGGGAAATGATTTGCAAAGTGACTTAGCAACTAAAGTGAATAAAGCAATCTGGAAGCTGCATACTTTTCTAAAATAGGAGCTATTTTGGAGAGGAGGCGATTTTGATTCTAGAAGGAAATATTCCGAGAACAGGAGGAAACTCGCCCGTATCTTCTGAAAGGAAATCTATGCCGTTGAGAGTTGTGCTCGATTAAGTTGGATAAGAAGTACAAAACACAGTATATAGCAAT
This sequence comes from Sarcophaga carnaria, assembly GCA_958299815.1. Lineage (NCBI taxonomy): Eukaryota > Metazoa > Arthropoda > Insecta > Diptera > Sarcophagidae > Sarcophaga > Sarcophaga carnaria. Next base: position 94,891,278 of record OY283149.1, read on the forward strand.
ACTATCCGCGCTCAGCTTATATGAGGTTAAATCCAACAAAGCATGGAAAAGTTAGATGGGTTAAGTAGGGAAAATATGATTACTACTACACAGTCCTGGGTTCAGATGTTTGAAAAGGTATGATTAAGAAAAGGGAGGGCCAAGTGGATATAAAGCAATCAAAACTAGTTTTGTAATAAGATTATTCAGGAATATCCTAAGGCTGGCAATCGGCATGATATGGCACTGTGGACTCAGGGTCCACTTATCCAGAATCATCAGATAATATTCTTGGAACGTGCGAAACATTAATGCATCCCAGAAGAAACCACTTGGAAGCATATCAGATGCTATGCAGGCCGTACTATACCTTCTTTCAATACGTTGAGGATTTTGCATTAATTCGCATACCATTTATGTGAGACATCTTGTAGCCATTCTGTGCCCAAAGAAAACATCAGTGAAACTGAGCACAGAATGTGTCATTGGCCTGGGACATGTAAAAATTACATTCACAACTGTGAGATGAATATCAAATCTTTCTTAGCTTTAATTAGATGGTACCTGCAAAGTAGCTTCCTGTTATATTGCTATATTAAGTGGCATACGATTCAGAACAGCCTTAATATGGGTAAATCTTAAATTTTTAAACCTTTTCCACGAAACTCCATTCGGTAAACGAATCTGTAAATATAACCTTCAATGCCAGTTAAAATACAGGTTGAAAAAGAACAATACTTTTAATCCCAGAATCCAATCTTTACTTGGGAAATATTGTTAGAAATAGAGAGAATAGCTATTGACAGGTGAAGTGAATTGTAACACACTTGATTAAATGGCTTGAATAATTTCTTGCAGGGTAATGCTACAAGGTCACCAATTTATCGCTTATTGTACTGTCTGTTGATGAGCATTCTTAGACGCTTAAATGGTTTTCAACCACATTCTGTATAATATTGGAAAAGGCAGAAATAAATAGCAGATTTGCAAAGGGAAGAGGCAATATGTAAACGGCATACCATCTATTCCACAAAACATGTTTCTGTTAAGATCCGCATGAGCCCGACAACGTAATGGAAAGCAACAAATATGCTGTCTAAACTTATCTTTTAAAATGTATTTGTTTTACTTTTAATCTCTTTCTGATTTTAATTTTAAATTTTCCATATAATTTCATAGACACCACTTAACATTTATAATTTATGAGCAATCAATTGGCTTTTAATTGAAAAAAAAAGAAAAAATAAATTCAAAAAGAACAAATACAAACACCAAAAGGCATTAAAATATTAAAACATTGTACTGCCTGTCTAACCGTACACAAGTTTAACTGTCTGTGCAATAGTAATATTATTTTTTGTTTGCTGCCCCCTGTATTTGTTATCGTGCTTAAAACAATTTATTTTATTCAATTGAAACGATTATATTTGTCAATGGTCTGTGTTGAAAACATATATACAATAGGATCAAATTGTTATTTGATTGTCTGCCTTGCCATTCCAGAAGTGTCGGACAATTTTATTGAGACAATAATCATTACGCGATTCACATGGTTTCAATTCAAATTAATCGATTGGGTAGAAGAAGTGTAAAATACTATTAAGCCACTTTATGTCACATTATCAGAAGAATTCGGTGGGACCACTAATAAACTTCTTCTTTAGAATTATTGCGAAAAAGAATTGTATTCTTTCGTAAACCGTTCGTATAGACGTAGAACTGAGTGTAGGGTTTCAAGAGCTTAATGACCAAAGCTCAACGCTATAGCAACGAAATTAATTCCAAGCATAAATAGGCGGGATTTTAGGACGTTGATCCGGATTTTTATTCTGTTCCAAGCTTATTTATCTATCATTAGATTTTATCTCATCTATAGGCGTTTCATTGAGCCTTTAGCAAAGGTCTGCATTAGAAATCCTATTGTGGGGATAGAATATATCTCTCTGGCATTGGTTGACGCAAGCTTGAAATTTATTCGTTGATTCCTCTGACGCTATCTATCTCTAGTTTTCGCGAAGAATTACGTACTTCACAATAGCATTCGGTGGTCTTTATTAGACAATAGCTCCTAGCACCTCAAAATGTATTTTTTATCTATGCAAATCGAGCTTGGCCGATTCAAGCTCATACATTTCATAATATGTTCAAGTAGACATAATAGTCCCCGCTAATTTTTTTTCGAACGTCCCCGGCCTCACACTAACCCACCCTCACCCGACCGCGGAGGGCTCGTCCCCATTACGTAGGGACACGTACACACTACAGTCCGGACTGTAGCAGGTAAGGGAAAAGTAATGGCAACGAGAACATAAATCAGCTGGCCTGTCTTAACAACTTTTTTAAAGAATTCACAAACTCTAAATTATTAATTCTGATATTAGAACGCATAAGATTTTCTGTTTGTCCATTTCATAAATTTTCATTTTATTTCGTCCTTTAAATAACAGGACTGTCAAATAAAATTTGGTACTAGAAAAACCAACAAAAAAAAGTCAAAAATACATGAAATGAAATCAGCAGCTAACCAATACTTTTTAACCTACTGGTGTTTCCCACAAGATTTTTAAATCGCATTCGAGAAAAGAAAATATAAACAACGAGAAACATACATTTAAATTTCAAATATTGACTGCGATAATATAGTGGCAGTAACATGGTTTCACATTGAGTTCTAGAGTAACCAAAATTGTAATGAAAACTGCAACGAAAAAAAGCCAAAAAATAAGTGTGTTTATAAAACATCAAGAAATTTTAACGAATTTTTGGCTGGCTATCGATTTTGACATAATTTTTTAACAGACAAGATAATGGAAACGAAATGAAAATCGAAAAAAATAAAAAATTTAAAAAATACATGAATTTACTGTGATATTTTCAAAGTCGTCAACATGTTGCTGGAGGAGAATGAATAACGAAAAAACAAAAAAAAATTCAATTGAACAGATAGTAAGTTGAGTTTTCATTTCATATTTTATTTTCGTATTCAAATTAGGTGAACAAATTTGCAAATTTATGTTATTGTGTTAATATTTGGACACACGCGAATCAAAAAAATTAAAGGAACAGAAACAAACCTGGCTGTTACAAATAAAGCCAGTGCGGTGCCAAACATTACAAAAAATTTACGAATTTTTAACACGTTACCAGAGAATGATCGTGGAGGAGGACATCATGTTAAACATGTTATTTCAATGAAATCCAAAGAAAAGAGGCATCTTCGTCAAGGCCTCTTGACTTACTTTGAGCATGATTAACAGTTTCATTTTCCAATTTACAAAATATGGCTTACTCAATATCTGATTCATTTCATGTCATATTGACTTTCTTAATAAAGAAGAATTTGACTGGACTCCGAGATGGTGTTATGCGATGCTTAATTTATCAAATATATTCGGTACTAACGTAGGAAGGTATCACAATAAAGGTTTTAATATAGGCTTGGTTAAGCAGTTAAATCTTAAGCATTTACAAATGGCAAGGACGGTTAATTATTAAATTTTATTTCTCTGTATTCATTGGCCAATCAATCACACAAATTTTAACACAAATTCGGTGTGGAGCACATTTATCGGAGCACAAGACAGACAGAACATATTATAACATATAAAAGTACAAAAAACACAGACGCTTGCGCAGACATGACAGGCTTCATAGAACGATCTTACGAGAAGCTATTTTTATAATCAGTGGCTCAATCTAAATAGATTTATTCGAGTTTAAAATTACAGGCAACAGCATAAGAAATGGAAATGGTAGCAGTAGAAGAGAGAGACAACAAAACTCACATTTTGTCAGGGAATTGATATTTCTGAAAATTTTTCTCTGGAATTAGAAACGTTGAAGGCCCATGTTGATTATATGGGACCATTTATAATCGAGGATAGAATAACATGCGCCTCTATTCGAAATAATCCTTACGCAGGCACGAATAGAGAAATTCTTAGGAATCGCCATATACTTCATACGATGACTTCCAATGATCCGAATAGATTTTCCTACCAAAAAAATATTGCTGTCTATTGTGAAAGGATAGGAAGGAAGGAAGATATAGGATTGGAATTTAAAGAAAATTGGACTTCATCTGCAAGACTTTAAAAATCTGTCTATAGAAAACTCGATACTAGTCGAGAGAATCGCCGTAGTCTAGTAGGTAGACTGTTGGCTTATTAGACGTGAGACCACGGTTCAAACTCCAGTTTAGACATCCCCAACAAAATGAAATCTGGAAAAATATTTCTTCGCTGACTTTCTCTTAGCAGATTTCTGGCAAAAAAAGAGTAAATAAAGTTGCCATGAAAAGTTTCACCAAAATCAGCAGCACACAACATTAATGGTGTGATAGGCTAGTTTGTAATCCTTATTGAAGTGTTGTACTGACTAATTATGTCTGTAAGAGGTTTATAACATTCTAAAACAATCGTTTCATTTCTAACTTGATCAGAAACATAATTATCAAATGTTTTGTATTTTAAAGTGGAATTTATTTCAACAATTATTAAAATAAATGAAAATTTCATCCGCCAATTCAAAGTCTTTATGTATTGCCGCCCCCAAATAATCACAAGCCTTTAAAGCCGTTTTGTAGCAGTTTTATGTAAATATATTTGCTGCTATTGTTGTTAATGTTACGGTTTAAGGTTTTGTTGAATGAAATGCAATAAAAATAAACAAGAATATAAAACTCTAAAAAACGAAGCTTTTTCTGCGGGTTAGACTCATATACTTTTTTGTCTCGTTTTAATTTCACATGTGAGCGAAAAACGAACAAAAAAAGGTGACCAACTACAACACGATTTCAGTTTTATTTTGTTAAAGTAAAAAATGCTTTGTGTCTTCACTGCCAGTTACAATAAAAAAATATTTGTGTTTGTAAAACAATATGGAAATTATAAAACAACAAAAAAATGGAAGAAAATTGTGGACACACATGCTACTTTTTTAGGTGTTAAGCCATCAGATGGAAAGAAAGGATAACAATACGCCACACCGAGAAGGGCCATTCCATTTTGGGATATAATGGTCGTAGTTACTCTAAAACAAGAGTACTGTATAAAATTACAGGGTACCGAATCCATACCCAATCACCTAAGATATTCAATAAAAATGGTGGGTGCAGTCCAAGAGGACTAACACATGTTAAAGTGAGCACGGGTTGGTCCACTTATTTATCGGTTGCTAGTAAAACATTTCGTTTTAATAATGAAAAGTTTATGCACAAAATTTATTCGACTGCACTCTCTATTCTCAAAAGGAATTTCAGGATTATGTCTCCTTTAATTTCTCTTTTTATAGTATCTGGACTATGTTTGATTTTCTAAGTTTTCTTTTTCTTGTTGTAATTGTTATTGTTGGCGTTTTTTTGTTGTTGTTGTTTTAGATTTGAATTGAAAATTGTAGGTGTATACAATATGTAAATGTAAATGAACATGTAAATTGTTTATTATATTCGTTATTGAAACAATAACAACTACAACAACTAAAATATTTAACAATAACATTTAAAAAAGAACAAAAACAATATGTTGTAATAAAATAACAAAAAAAGGGGGAAAAATTAAATGAAGTGCGTAAAAAATGTTAGAGATTCATTAGAAAAATTAAATAAATTATTTACAGCAAAACTGTAAAAAAAATGAAAACAAAAATTACATTTTTAATAAACTCGTTTAAATAAAAAAGAGAAAAATTGTTTTTTTAATCATTTTCCATTAAATGATTAGGAAGGTGAAGTTGTTTCGGCATTTACAGCAAACGGGTCTGCTGTAACATCAATAAGGGTATGACATTAGCAAAGTCTAAGAAATATTAATGCTGCAACGGGTTTATGCCACACTGATTTATTGAACAAAAAAAAATTAAAAAGGATATGTATTGTTACAAGGACAGAATAAACACTAAGCCCTGAAGTATTTATTTCATAACGAAAAAAAAAAAAAAAAAGGATTACAAAAACAAAATACCAAAGAAATTACGAGATTAGAATAACAAACGACACTGCATAGAAAGACCAAAGTCCAGGTGCTGAAATCTTATTGAAAATGTTTAGGTCTATTAATTGAGCAGTGATCTTAATAAGTTAATTAAGTTCATAATCATCTGTCCTGTCCTGCAAAAGGGAGACCCTACGATATACGCCAACCACAGGGGTATAAGCTTTCTCCCTATCGTATATAAGGTTCTTACGGGCGTATTGTGTGAACGACTGAAGCCAATCGTCAAAACACTGATTGGACCTTATCAGCGCGGCTTCAGACTTAGAAAGTACATCATCGACCAGACCTTCTCACAACGTCAAATCATACAGAAGACAGACGAAAAACAAGTCGACAAACACCATCTCTTTGTCGACTATAAGGCAGTCTTCGATAGCCCCATAAGGGATCGAGTATTTGCCGCAATGTCTGAGCTCGGTATACCTGCGAAAATGAAAATAAAAATGACGTAGAGCAATTTCTGCAGCTCCGTAGGAATAGGCCTCTCCAAACCTTTTGATACAATATGAGGTTTCAGGCAAAGCAAACCCTTATCTTGCGACCTCTTCAACTTCGTTATGGAGAGTGTTCTGCGGAAGACGGTAGCGCATCGCAATGGCACTATTTTTCAAAAAAGCGTCCAGTTGCTTGAATACGCTGACGACATTAACATCATAGGGCGTACGAAGCGTGATGTTACTGCTGCCTTTAGTACTATTCAACGGGAGTCTACTAAGATGGATCTGCCAGTAAATGAAGGCAAAACAAAGTACATGTTATCGACAAGTAGCGATGTGCGGCGTATTGGATATCAGATTACACCTAATTCTGTGTTTTACACGGTCTTTTTTTACACGGTTTTGATATAACACGGTTTGAAAATAAAATATTTTTAATTTTTGTTACACGATTTTATTCCATTTAGCACGATTTAAAATTTTTTGTGCTCAAATTTTTTTGTCAAATTTAATTTTTGCAAAGTATGTTCATATCACAAATTTAAGGGAATTCACTTTTTGCGCGACAAGCAAATTTACTGGTCAAAGCAAATGTAAATGGCACAAATTTAGGGGAATTCCCTTTTGTGCATACAAGCACAAAGGTCAGAGCAATTGAAATGTGTTAATATTTTGTGTTTGGTAAAGAAATTTTTTATTGGCAAATTTGTTTTTCTATCGTTACATTAAATTTAACGCATTATGATAAAAGGTAAGCCAAAAAATATTTTATATTTATTAAGTTATTTATATTTTTAATTTTGTTAAATATTTTATGAATCCCTAAAAGAAAATGTCAAATACAAAACTTCTTAAAAAATCCTTGTTTTTCACTAATTTTAATAGGTTTTAGAGATTAGGAACCAATCACCTATTTTTGCATACGATCAGTGTCTTTTTTTACACGGTTTTTTCTGGAACCAATCTACCGTGTAAAAACAGAATTAGGTGTACATGGACGTTGTGCAGCGTATTAACATTCAACCATGTCGTTCGAAAGGAGGAGGATGCTCCGGCGAGACGGGTATTTATGCGGAGATCTGTAGAAGCCGGCGCAGTTGACGACCTTGTTTGCGTTGGAAGGAGCAAATCGGGGAAGCCCTGTCATCGATTGGTGTGACCAACAGGCGTAGGCGCCTAAGAAGCAGAGGCGCCTATGAAGATGTCTTAAGGCAGGCCAAAATCGTTTATTGTGTTGTTAATCGCCAATTAAGTAAGTAAGTAAATTCATAATGATCATTTCAATACAAATTATTTCATGTTGTCTGCATCTGTAGTAACTCATTATTTGATATCCTCATCTTATTTAATTACGATTTCATTTTGCTTGTAAAAAGTCAAGCGTCCAATTGCAATTTCTTTTACCTCCGAGGCCACACACATACACACCCGGATTGTTGCAAAGTAAAATGTTTTGCATTGCTTGTGTTATAATTTGAAATTTATTTGCAACTTGTGTGTCGTCGTCATCTTTTCATTTAGACCTTCGTTCAGCTAGTTTCCAGAAGCTGTCATCAGTCTGGTAATTTGTTTAATTAATTTCCTTTTCTTTTTCGTTTTTACTTCTTTTTAATTTTTTTTTGTGATTTTGGGTGTGATGCGATATTTCATTTATTTCTTATTCATTTTCTTTTAATTTTTTTCATTAGACTGTAAGCATGACTGCAAGATGATGATGAAGTGATGATATTTTTAGCAGACATGTTTATGAAACAACAAAAAAGAAAAAACAAAGAAGTAAACTAAGAAAGACTGCTGGAAAAACAAGTGTTTTTTTGCATCTTAATGTTCCTATTTTACGTTTTAAAGATTCTTAAAAGAAATTATCATCACTGGGGTTAATTTTTTACTTTATGGTGTTATCAGCACCTTAATAAATAATTATTATTATCTATCTTCCGAAAACAGAAGAGAAAATTGTATTTTCATAAAATAGTTTTTAAAGAAAGCTTTCGGATTTTTATTAGTTCTCTTTAAATATTATTTGAGTTTAAAGTGCATAAATAGAGTCCCATCGGCACTCCTTTCAAAGAGTTATTCCTGTGAAAACAGCAAACTAGTGATTAACTACCCGGATTAGTTTGCCATTCACTAGATTTTGTGACCAAATTCGATAATTGGAAAATTATGCTGTACCATGTACTTTACCTTAAGAGTGGACTGAAGATTTTGTACACTGTGAAGTCCACTATCTGCATTAAATAAATTAAAAAAGTTGCCAATAGCCACAGTGTAAATCTATTCTTAATGGCATAAAGTTTGGCGACGGTAATATTATTGTTTGGGAGTAATGTTCCAATTACGGTACTAGGTCACAAAATCTAGAAGAGAGCACTTAGAATGCTACAATCCTTCGAAATTACATGCTACATTATGTGGAACAGAAATAATTCTCTGCGATGCGTATTCCAGTAATATAATGACCAATATCAATGTATTTGACTAACCCGCACTATCTTTAAATCCAAATCGGATATGGGACTTGTGGAATATGATAAAAACAACAATCAGAGGAAAGTGTCCCACAAAATGGTAATAAGCTTGAGAAATTAATTCAGCCTACGCGGTATGACATACCGGATTTTATATTCTAAAATCTTGATGACCATATGGCTAGACGATGTGTACCAGTTTTACGCAATACCAGAGACTCTATTAAAAATTAACCACTTTACAACACCATTAGAATTTAAATTAGTGCAAATACATTATTTTTTTTATTATTTTGAAAGAAACATTAAATGAATCCGTATATGTCACTGCCCCGTTCTTGATAAGAAGAGACATAGGTTCTGGACTTTACATAATGCCTGCCTTCCAAACTGTATCAATACAGAGTTTGTATGCAGTTCTACTACTGTATAAAAACTACACTCAGCCACAAAAGTATACATACGGATAACAAATTTCTGAAATTTTTTAACTAATCCGTTTTCGTTGAAAATCTTTGTAATTGACGGTCTTGGGTAAAAAATTTCTGAGATTTGTTAACTTTTGTGGGCCTGATGTACACTTTTGTGGGCCTGTTAACAAATTTCAAAAAATTTTTAACCAATCCGTTTTCGTTGAAAATATTTATAATTGTCTGACATCTTTCTTCGATTTTAAGACGGTCTTTTGCATTGGTTCAGAAATTTGTGAAATTTGGAAATCGGATGCATACCTTTGTGGGCCTGTGCAGGGCCACAATTCAGTTCAATTTCAGAAATTTTTTAACTGTCTTAACATCAAGGAAACTGTAAAGATTTTCAACGAAAACGGATTAGTTAAAAAGTTTCTGAAATTTTTTAACCGTATGTATAATTTAGTAACTGTGTGTATATAGATATGCATAGTAACCAAACAATGCATCAACTATAAGTCCGATGCCTGATTGCTTTTTGACTGCTTTGGAAATACACATTGACGACGTTTTGAAATAGAATACATTGTATATATTTTGTACAGCGGCGTTATGAAACACGATACTTTGTTCAAACACAAAGCAACTAACATTTTGGAAGGCAGCCTCTCTGCCATCTTCAACTAAACTCTACAAAATAAAAAATGTTTGATCTCAGGGTTGCATACTGATGTTTGGTATCATAATGTTTCAAAACCCTGGACGTAGTGGGGTCTTAGCCAGGCACCTACCCTTACCAGTTCAGTACTACAATTAATATCTCAAGTAAATAAGCTCATAATCTTGCAGTTTATAAATTTTTCTAAAATATGGTGTAATATTCATGCAAGGAGATATGAATTATATGATGACCGTCTTGTTAAACACTATGCGCCAAATTATCGTATTAAAAACTACAAAAAACAAATAAAACTTCAGCCTCTACTTCAGACATAAAAGAACAACTTGGCCTACTAACGCTTGTATAGACGAGTACGAGGAACCATTAAATTATTCCCTCTTTTCTTTGTAAAGCCTCAAAACATTTCTTCAGCAAGTTTTTATTCAATCTCATGCTTCAAAAAAAAAAAAAATCATTTAACAGGAAATTGTTGATTTCTTTTCTATTACACGATGACTACATTTTAATGTTTATTGTTGTTATCTTTTTTTGATTCTCATTTTTCGCGTTTTTTATCCAGGCTCCCTTAACACACAGTACATTACACAGTACATAACGTTGCAACCACGACAGTGCATAATAAGGCAGCAAAGATATTGCATCACCTCAATTTATAAGGAACTAGAAGAAGAAATGCTTTTTCTTTCGATTTTATTCATCTTATTTTGCCTGTGTGTTTACTGTGTCGCAAACGCTAATACAAAAAACGACTCCTTTCACTTTAGTAGGTGACACTTTTATAAGCAGGTAATGTGCACAACTGCTTCTACTGTAATGTAAAGAATTAACAACAAACCAACCCAAGTTGTTTTCTTAAATTCACAGCTGCCCTGGATTGCACGGCATTTTGTTTTTGTTCTTGTTCATTAAATACAGATGTTTTAGAATTATTTGGCTTGAATACTAATGACTTGTTGCAACTACAACCTCAGTGGTATTACATTAAATTGCCTTTGGATTTCGATTTCTTTTTTTTTACAAATTGTAATTGCACAGCAAGAAAGTGTACGATGTTGTGAAGTATGTAGTAAGGGCTGTTAGAACGATACATTTCACTTTAGAAATTAAGAAAATATTATTTACGCAGCTATAAACGACCTTGGGAAGAGGAAAGAGAATATCCCAGGGCAATCCATAAATTATGCCTTGTTTTGTGAAATCTATGTAGCAGCAAGTCGCCAAGGGTATCTGCGACATGGATCCGTTGGATCCAGACAGTCGATCGGATAGTGACGCAATTGATTCCGATTGATATGTTAGGCGTCTCCTCGAATAGCTCCGTGTTAAACAAATATTCATTTAGTAGTGTCATTAATTTCAGGTAATCCGACGCGCGATTTGGTGGCCCCACATAACCTAGAGAGGATATACTGTAAGCATCGCCACATATCGAATGTGTATAACCATAATATCACACTGCTGATAGGTAAGCATACGTATAACTACGCTTCTGTAAAGCCAGTGTGTCATTCTCAGAGTAAATTCCTATTTAAGAGTAATTCCCGTTTTTGGCTCCCTTACAACATATACATCTGTGGGCTTTTGCGAACTCTAATGACCGGGAAAAATTACCATTGATGTATCTAACCTAACTTAGCTTGTAATCATTAGGTCACAGGTAACATAGATTTAAATAAAAGACCTGCGGTGTGTTTGCTATGAAATTAATTTTCAATTTATAAAATTCTTATTGAATTCACACATATAGCTATATATACATACACATATACACGTGTATTCTTTTGCCTTTCAAATCTATTATCCTTTAAATATAGGACAGAGTTGTTTTTGTTGTTGATTCTTTCTTCATATTATTATATTCTACTATTTATTGACGTATAAAATTATGAAACACTTAAAAAGTGCTGCACACTATGTTGCTTTATTATTATTTTATTTCCTTCAGATTGGTTGTGTTGTTATTTTCATTGGTTTCTTTATTCTTAATGGTGCAACCATATATTGCAATTATTTTAGTTGCCTGTTGTTTGTTTACTTAACTATAAGCATATAAACAGTTGTAAGTTAAATGCAACTAGAGAAACGTGCAACAATGCTGGGGAAAGTTTAAGTTTGTATGTATTTATGTACTATGTGGCAAGTACAAATAAAATGAAAATAAAAATGCATAGAATGAAAAGTAAACACTGCCTGTAAGCAAGTCATCATCATCAGCAACAACTACAGCTATAGCTACCAACTAATATGCAGCAACTGTAACCATTTAAGGCAGTCAAGAAGCAATTACTTTACTTCCTGCTAATGTTTTCAATACAACATCAATTTGTTAGAAAACTAAAAGAAAACAAACCAGCCAACCAAGCCCAGAACTTTTCTTGTATTAAATAAGTTTCTTGTGCTTTGGTTCATTCCTTAGTTCGCTCAACTTATTTGTTCGATTGTTTATTCAGTTGCAGCACAAATTTATTTTGAAACTCTGGGGAAAGTAACAGAGGGAAAATGAGCTATTATTTTCAAAGTGCAACTTCAAAAACTAAAACAAAATAATAGAAATAAAATTGAAAAAAAGGATTTAAATGAATTCAATAGTGTTTAAGGGAAAATGTGGCAACTAGTTTGATCTGCCACATTTTTTAAGTTTACCGATGCCTCTTTTCCCCGTGCCATACCAAACACCACAACCATATGATGTTTTCTGAAATTCTCCTGTGTGAGTCGTTTAGAAAAAGTAAAATTCCGCATGTTACATATGCTAGAGGATTAGCAGTCCTTTTTTCTACTCTATGATACTTCTTAGGAGAGTTTCAGTTAATGTTTGTAACACACAAGGGGACAATTCTGCAATCACCATCAAATAACTCAATTCTGTTGGTAACACGCATTAAGTCGAAAGGAGTACATTACTCCCACTTCTATGCAGGATTGAATTCAAGTCTCGGGTTGCTATTTTAAAAAATGTTTGTCTGAGTATTGCGGGTATTCAAGACCACAAATATTAAAATACCCAACTAAAAAAATATAAAATAAGGAAAGGAAAAAGACTTGCGGGCACTCCGAGCTGTTTATAAAATCTAGCACATATAAAAGATCCTGTCATACAAAGTGGAATACTTCGAAAAAATATCTTAACTGTGTCCAAACCTTTCCACTTAGAAGTGTTCCTATTGCGCCTACAGAGACAGTATAACGATAAAACCCTTTTTTCAGTGTACATACTTTTTGTCCAACTACCCAAGTAATCCGAATTGAGATTAGATATATACAGGCAAAGATTTTCAAAATCTTTAGTACACTGCGCTTAAAAGTAGCATCCCACTCCTTATGGTATTCGTGGACGAAAAATTTTCAAATTTCTCTTTACTCAAGACATTTTCTCTCAGCATTTTATTTTCCAATAAAATTGAACATTCGTTGCCGTAGTCTAATAAGTAGGGTGTTGGATTCAGTTTACTTTTGTACAGGCATATACAGCTTCAGTACAGAGACTTTTCCTTCAGCCAGTCTAGAGATAACGCGCGAAGACTAAGTCTAAGGCTGCTTTGGGAGTGAGCGCAATATTAAATTACCTACGGAGTAAATGTTGTAGTTTCCAACAAGAAATTTACCGGAAGTGTATTTACCATCCTGGGAGAACAGATAAGCTGCCAATATGAATTTCTTACCCTTCCTTGGTGTTTTAATATGCTCTTACTTAATTTTATTGATCATTGCAACCGTTTACTCGAGTCACAGCGTAGTTTCTTACACCATCCAACTTTACTTAGCAGTTATATTTACTCTTAGGCCTTTTGCCAATAGACTGCTGAGGGAAACAAATATTTTTTCATATTTTATTTTGTTTAATTTGTCTGATCTGGGATTTTTACCACAGGCTCTCGTTTAATAAAGCAATGTATTACTTATTGGAGAATGTCGACTTCACTACTCTGCTTGTTCCAATAATTCTTTGAACGATTAATATTCCCGGGTAATGTTTTTTCTATGAGTTATATATGTAGATATCGGATTCCAAGAGGTGTATATGTGTAGTATCGTAAAGCAAAATACAGTCCAGCTTAGCCAATGACATGTTTTTGTTTTTCACGTTTTTCCCTTTTATTGCCGACATTTGATACATTTCTTTTGATATCGTATAATTCAGGAATTTCCTCTTTTAAACTGTTTAAAATGTTGCATTGCAGGATAACAAAATTGTATGAAGACAATTTTGCCAAGGCAATGTAGTGGAAAACGATATAAAACCTAAGGCAACATGCTAATGCAATAAAAAAAAAGAACGAACATCAAACAGCAACGTTCTTAAATGTTATTGGAAGACCAACCAATTGACATTTCTATGACTTCTAAGTGGACATTAAAGACGTAATCATATTTGGCATGAAAAAACTATATCAACAGGGAAAAAAATAAACAAATGGAAATAAAGAATTTCAAATTTTAAAACTATTAAAGTCTTTAAGTTTCTCTCACGTTTGCGAAACAACAGCGAACCAGTTCAGCTAGTAAGATTCATAGAAAATTGTGGAAAACTCATGATTTGCACTTGACAAAAATAAAATTAAGTAAAAGGCATTTCAGTATCCAAAAGAGAATCGAATATTTCATATTATTTTGTACACTCTTTTGCTTTACATTCGAGGTTCGAAACCTCCTTAAATCTAATCGTTGAACAGCGCGGCTATAATTTGCTGACAGTTCATGATAAAGCAGTTAACTCTAATAAGCAATGACTTTCGTCCAGAATATTTGTATAATTTTGTACATTTTTACCGGAGCTACAAAACTAGAATATGAAGAAAAAATACTCAGATAGATTTGTAATTTGTATGATTTGATCCCTCAGACTTTTGAGAAAAACATGACATTGCTTAAATAAGAAAGGGGATGGCCTAATGTAAACTGCTTGTCGGTTGTTTAAGTTTGAAGAATGAGAATTGTCTGACTTACACTTGATAGGCACAGAGGTGTGTTTCCTTATGGGATGTATTAATGCTCCATAAATTCCAAGACTGTGTTCCAATGATTCATTCCCATCGTGCAGAAACTATACATTGGGCTGGAGACAACTCCAATTATAAATAAATGCACTCTGAGTATCTTTACTGCCCATTCGTTGACCAAAACAAAGATTCGCTCCCACTCGACAGAAGAGTCCTGGCACCTAATATTCGTCGTCAGATATGATTTCCGATAATCATTTGAACAAAAAATGCTCTATTTTCTAGTATAGTATATAATCAGTTCCTTTCCCACCACTAGATCATCCATACAGATATAATTGCTCATTATAACCCTTTAGTCAGGACCTAGCTTCTCACACCACTGAACTTGTGTGTGTAATTTTATACATTAGTGGCGTGACCTACAGTTTAAAGTCGATTACTCTTAGAGTTTTAAGCAGAATTTGTTGAGAAAAGGTATATGTTTCATATTTCGTTTTAATCCAGATGTCTGACCTAGGGTTTGAACATGGTCTTACGTTTAATAAGCCAACACACTACCTAATAGACTACGGTGCCTTCAATTTATCTTGCAGTGGCTCAAATTGATTAACTTTAGCTTGTTCTAGTAAATGATTTACAATTTATTCGTAATTAATTACCTTCGCTTCTCTCTTCATACTATTTGTACTACTGCTACCCATGTTTATTTCTACAAATTGGTGTTCATTACCAACAATTTCCTACAGCAACCTGAACCTTTCGATAATAATTTATATCACCATGTGCTATCTGGTGAGACATGATTTTCACATGTTGTTGGTTTAGTAGTTGTTGTTATTGTTTGTTTATTAAAAAATTATTTCATTTAAAAACTACTGTCATCTCTTCTGGTATTTAAGTAATTTATTATTTTTCTGTGTAACTTTCAATATTAAAATGCAGGTTCAGCGTCTTCCGCTCAGCAGATTTCCGGCAACAACTCCTTTCAGGAAAAATTCTGAGAGGAAATAAAATTGCCATCAAAAGTTTCTTAAAAACCCGTCGTTGGGAATAGATTTTAAACTGTGGGTCAACCGCCACTTATGGATAAAATAAACACACACAACATAAGTGGTGTGAAAAGCTAGGTCATAATCCTTTCAGAAGGGAATTCTTCTCCTTATATTCCCTATCACAGATAAGTTATCTTGCGGTCTTCACTTCTTCCTCTTTCGTCGATATATTTCTAGTCTCCGGGCTTCTGCACATAGAAACCAGTGTGCCCTTACAATTACTGTGCAGTTTCCAAAAAGTTAACTGGTTACCGAACTATTTTACGCAAACTCGACATAATAGAGGGAGAATACGGGACGCTCCAAAAAGCAATATCAAGAACGAGATTAACAGCTGGTCAGGCAGGTAGATGATAAGCGTAGACATACAATAGAACTATAATGGACAGAACATTTGAGCTTAGCATTCTGGATGTCCTTCTGTTGTAATTCTTAAACCGGGGTTTATGTAGGATCTCACCGTCTGACACTGGGGTGGTGCTAAGGCGGAGAGTTACCATACTGAATGAGGCATTCAGTACATAAGCATTATATCTTAGTTGTTAGGTTTAATATTTGTACTGTAATAAATAAAATAAGTAAATTAATAATCACATCGCTCTGCAGTCCCATTGTGCGAAAAGTTGTTAAAACACTTTATTGATACTTAAAAACTAAAAAAACAACAAAACTAAAGATTTTATTTAATTCATTCTAATAGAAACTTTAAAATTATTTTTTGTTTTTGTGTTTTTATTACTGTTGTTGTTTTTCTAACAAACAAAATGTTGTCGACAAAGTTTCTCCTCCAATGTTACTGCCATTGAATGGTTTTAAATGCCTGGGTGTAATAAAGACAGAGAAATTATTACTTACAATCGGTATTAAAATGTTGACTGAGTTAGTGTGGTCGGTTTAAATTGGTTTGTCTTGGATTATTTTCTTTAAAATGGATTGTTACTATCAAGCATAAGAAACAGTAAAAATTGCAAAAATGTTGATTTCATGTAAATTGTATTGTTTTGAACCATTGTTGGCTGCTTTTGGTTTAAATTTTTGAAACACAAACAAAAAGCTGCAAAATTTGCATTCATTTTCTCTGCCAACAAAAACATATTCTTGCTAATAAAAGTAATAAAATCGACAACGACGAAAATGTTTCCAAATGGACTGCAAGCTTTTAAACAACTACCATTGCAAGCGGGCTAAAAACGATTGTTGGTATAATTGTGTTACTGTTGGCCTAGGATTTCATATCGTTGGTCGCAATGGCAGCAGATAACCAAACAGCCAACCATTAGACAAAAACAATAGTAGCAATAGTGCCAACAATATTTTTCTTTTTGTCTTTTGAGGTGACAACAAGCCAGACGTTATGAGTTTTGCTTATGTTAACGTTTTAACTTGAAAAATCCAGCCTCGTCTATTGTTCTTTTATCCCTGGTCACTGCAAAGTGGTGTTCGGAATAAAGTCATTAAAATTGTCCGTTTTTCGTGTTTTTTCTATGTTTACAATAACACCATTTTGCCACTTTCAAATACAAACTGACGGATCCCAGTACATATTATTTTATCATTGTTGTTGTTGAAATTTTTACATGAAATTAAGTTTTACATGAATATTCGTTTTTATTTTTTCGAATATTTTTTAATTTAATTGATGTTTGTTACACTACTTAATAGTTCCTTTGTGTTATTTTTGGTTTGATGTTGTTACTTTTGACAGTAGAAAGCATGGCATGCAACGGCATTCGCTTTGACATGATACAATGCACCATAAAAATATGCAATGAAAACGATTTTGTTTTGAAAAGAAATAAATTATTTTTATTGTTTTATTTTATGATTATTCTTTATGTAGTTGCCATTGTTGGTCCTGCAATATTTAAAATTAAATTAAGTAATCAAATGGTTTTAGGAAGAAAGGGATATTTCAGTTATAATTTCTTAGTATTTTCACCTCAAAATACCTACTATCACAGGAAGGAAGCTTACTGTGCCCTCATGTCTGCAAGAAAAGATCAGAGGACTTTTCCGACAATTAGGTTGCAGCTTAATCGAGAGAGGTCGATACAGATTATTTCTCTCTTTTTCGACTTCACATTTATTATACCCATTGGCTAGGCGCCCTTGCACGTGTGATTTCTGCAGAAGTTACAACTGACAGGAAAAAACCGATGATTGATACACAGCAATCGCGTGAAGCAGTACGAAAATATTAGGAACACCATTCTTGATGTACATACATACATAATTCGTCATTACAACGCTTCAGTCAGGATTATTACCTAGCTTTTCACACCACTTATGTTTTTTGAGTTAATTTGTATACATGAGTGACGGGACCTACAGTTTAAAGTCGATTCCGAACGACAGATTTTTGAGAAACTTTTCATGGCAATTTTATTTTACTTCCACAGTTTTTGTTAGAAGTCTGTTGAGTGAGGAACTCAACGAAGAAATATTTTGTCATATTTCGTTTAGTTGGAGCTATCTGACTGTGGCTTACGAATAATAATAAACCAATACAGTACCTACTAGACTAAGTTGACTTCCCATTCTTAATGTCCCTGATGTAGATTTTACAAGTGAGTCTAGGTGTCTTTGCTATAAGACTCTTCCGAATGGTGTACATTATTTCCGAGTAAAAGCCTCGGGAATTGTTGGCAACTCATTACCTGTTCGTAAAGAAAAAGTTTACAAAGCTCATTTCTTATTCCCCTTAATTACAATGCATTGTCAGCAAGCACTTTTCACATTAACCAAAACACTTTATGGTGTTGTCTGCACTCAAGTCTTCTTAATTTTATTATTTATAAAATATTTTTTTGTATGTTTATTTTTCTTGTTTGCCAATATTGGAAAACAATGACTTCATTAAAGAAAACAATTAAAAAGTAGCAAAAAAATAAGAAAAATCGTATTCTAAAAAAGAGCATTGAAAAGAGGTTGCAATCGGCAAACACCGACTGCAGTACAGTTTATAATATAGAGTCAATATTTGCTTAGAAATAATAGGAACATTTATAAAATTTTGTTTTTTTTTTTTGACATAAGAACTGTTATAGTTGATCAAGTGTTTTCTGTTGCAGTGCTTTAAATCATCGGCTTGCAAAAATACGGATAAAAGGACGGATTTTGAGAAAAGGACGTCTTGTGATACTTTGTCACTACGAACTAACAACTTTACAAAAATACATTGTAAAATTTACAAAGTATCCAGTCTTAGTGGTTCATTCAATTCAATACAAAATTTAGCTCACTTTGATCTTCCAGTTGAAATGGTGGATGACATTTTATAAAGGCGCGCAAGCTTGCCATATTGCAACTATAATTAATTAAGAACGACAGTCTACTAAAAGCATCTTGACGTTTGGGTGTTTCATGACTAGGATTTTTAATTCTATTATTTTTTGTGCTTTCAATCTCACACTGAAACAATAATAAATTAAGTAATCTTAAAAATTAAGATTTTTATACACGATTAATACCAGGAATAAGTTTAACTTGTTACGTCTGAAAACCATTGGTTTCGATGAATGATTTTAAAAAGTCTCTCTTTTTACAAAAGTCAGTATATCATCGTCTGTTCCGAACTTCGGCTCTAAAACTTCGGCAGGGTATAGGAGAGTATAATAAAGTTATTGTTTAAAAGCAATCATATTTTGGCACAAAATCTAAAAATTCAAATAAAAACTTATGTATTGTATGCAATCAAGAAACACACATTCACATAAACTTCTATATTAACTTTATATGGTAAATATTTTGAAAGTTTAAATTTTTTGAACAAGTTTTTGAGAAAAAAAGAAAAAATAACATCAGTAAGCAAACGAACAGATTCTAAACAGGGCAGTGAGTCTAAAAATTTAATTTTCAATTTGCAATTTTTGGTTTTTAGAAATGTGAAGATGCAATAAGTACAAGTATAAAACAATCATAAGTGATCGCTGTAGTCTAGTAGGTAGTTGTTTGAATCAGATTCAAGATTACGAAAATAAATGTCACGAGTACAAATAAAAATCACGCAGAATAAAGTTAAAAATTTCTGATTTGTTTTATTTGGGTATCACTTTTAAAAATTATTTTTTTTTATTATTTTGTTTAACAAAATTTGTTTAATTTCTACATTAAACATGAACACAACACGAACCTCTTTGACCTACGGAACGAATAATAAGCAACCGTTTCATTCATTCATTTGCTGAACTCTAATAATTGAGATTTTTCTCAGTGGTGGCTGGGTGGGCTTTTATACAAAAAACAAAAAAGTTTTCTTCTATGTCACGGGGTACTATGTTTCTTCGTTTTGTTATTTTTTCAAGTATCATAAAAGATCTTAAACAAAAAATCACAACAACAGCAACAGACAAAAAGCGGTAAAATCTGTTTAATGTTGAGGCCAAAAAGAGCGCCAAATTACCAAAGCCACACTAAACGATAATATTTGGCAGTGAATGAAATTTAAATTGCAAATGCGAATGCGACTGAGGCTGCAAATATTCATTACAATAAATGGAAATACTTAATTTACTTAATACTAAAAAGCAAAAACAAATTTAAGAACGACTTTGAAAATGTTGCACATTTGGATGGCCAGAGTTTTGAAGGTATGTAATTTAGGAACGCCCTAAAAACGATTTGCAACGGTATCTGAAATGGCGATTTATTGGCAGCAAGGAAGGAAAATATTTGAAAAAAATTCTCAGAATTTAAAATTGTGGAAACCGAAAAGTGATGGTACAAAATAAATATAAATGAAAGAATTTTATTACAACCCATTATTCTAACCTGAAACCAAAGAAATTGATATATTCAGACGATACATTAGGGATCAGCAAGTGATACGAGTCAAAGTATCTCAACCACTAAACAGTGGCAAAAAAAATTTGAGAAAATTCACAGAATGAAGGTATCTTAAAGACAGAATGATCCTTAAGAAATCCCGATGTACATCAAGTGGGATGACTAGTGACAAGAAAACTAGTACATGACCATCGAGACATGTAATCAATAAAGTGAGAGGTAGAAAGGAACCTTACTAGGCATACGTAAATTTAACCCGTTCTTGCGAAATATCAATGTTAATTAAGCGAGTGATAAAAGCCCACCACCAAGTCCGATAAAAGCCCACTGTGTAACGCTCTGAAAAAAGTCACGAGCCATTACCTCACTCTCAAAGCATACTTGCACTAAATCTTACGGAGAGAATGTAAACATTATATTTAATTATTTACATAAATAAATAAACAAATAACTAATGTAAACAAAGTAAAAATCCTTAATAAAATCCTTAACAAAAAAAATTAATAAAATTCAACTTTTGTATTTTAGCTCTTAAAGTCCTGGTTGCTATTCCTGGTTTCTATTGAAATAATTTCCTAAAATAAAATTGATATTTAAAACATAACTTCTGTCCCCTTCTTTCTCCTACTTTCTACCCCTCTTTCTTTTCACAGACACTTTATTTGTATTAAAATGCATTGTAATATTTTGAGAATGTTGCATAAATGGCAGAGTGTAAACAGTGATATGTGCCTGGGTTATTCTGCGTGTGTATGTCTGCATTCGTGTATAAATAAAGCGCAACAGGGAACAAAAAGGTAAATTATATGTGTTAAAAGCAAAAATAATTTTTTGAAAACATAATAAAAGTTTATCGACTGTAAAGATGTAATAAAAATGGTAAAAAAAATATCTTCTGTATCCATATTCATATGGATACTTAGCGTAAAGTATGTATTTGCAAGGAAAAAATATAATTTAGACATGTAGCTACAGATACATATGTATATACGTGTAAAATTGTTTATTGCTTTATATAGTACGATATAGAACTATAGGCTCATTAAGTTTATATTTATGAAACACATGTGATTTTTAAGACTTTAGAAATATTTAAATTGAGATTTTTATTTTGGATTCTAATTAATTAAGAGTAGCTGTTTACATTGAATAGTTTACAAGTGTATAATAGTATGTTCTGAGAATGTAAAATATCTAAACACTAGCTTTTGTGTTATTATTTTTCGACTACTTTGTAAACTTTATTTACGCCTGTAACATGTAATAAGATTTTTAGATTAAATTGAACAGAATGCATAGGTAAATTATATATGCAATAATATGCTGTAATATTATTATTATTAATAATAATATGCTATAATATTACTGTGTAATAATATGCACATAGTTTACATAATAAATATTTGTTGATAATAAGAATACGTTATATTCTACTAAACCACGAGAATTTTTCAAAATTTCTATGTAAATAAAGAAATTTACAATTTATATACGTCACGTAGAGAATGGCAATTTTAAATGTAAAGTTTATAAAATTTGTTTTACTACCCTTCGAACTATTTCTTTACAATTGTATGCAATTTGGAAATTAGAACTAAATTTACACTTTGTTTACACCATGTAGACAATGTAAATTATTGCAATAATAAAATAAAAATAGCAAAAAAAAGTAAGTAATCCAAATACACATGATCTTTTATTGCAACTTCATATGGCAACTATTTTTTAAATTTAATTTTTTGAACAAGTTTTTGAGGAAAAAGAAAAAATAAGTACAGTAAGCAAATGAACAGATTCTAAAAAGGGCAGTGGGTCTTAAACTTTAATTTTTATTTTGAAATTTAAAATTTCTAGAAAAGTAAAGATGCAGTAAGAACAAGTATCAAGTTGCATGAAAATAGTTTAAATTTAAGAATCAAAAGGGAAAGGGGTTACGTTTTACTCAAAGCTTATATAGTAAAAATTCTTAAAAATAGATTAACGAACTGTATTTTTGCAAGTTATTTCTGTAAAAAATGTTTAAGTTGTTTGTAAATTATATACATACGTATGCAGCCTATTTTGTATAATCTTACTGACTCAGACAGCGTTTATTTGGATAGGAATAATGAATAAGCTGCCCATTCTAAATCAGAAACATTTTTTTATTTGACCAGGTATATTTAGGTATTTTTCGCTAAAGCGGGCACTGTACGTATCGATGGATTTGTGTTGATAGATCTCGTTCAATGTATGTAAGGGTTCCAGATACGGCATAAAACAGGGGGTCTGTCATTATGAAATGTGATTTTGGTTTCGTTACAGGCGAGTCAGTTGCCGATTTGGAGCATGACACACAAACCTTTTCCTTTTACTTTTTAAATTTAATTTTTGGCCGGAAATTCTTTAAATGAGAAGAACAAAGAATTTGATGAACAATCTCATCAGGCTGCAACAGATAATGATATCGTTGTGGATAGCCTTACAGGAAGTATTATATACTGAAATATATATACCGAACAAATACAACTGAGGAGTGGGGAGGGGCATAACAAATCGTAACAAAACGCTATATTACCAGGATCTGCTTTGAGTACAGCGATTAAATATTATTTATGGATAGCCTAAGCAGTTATTTCAAAAACATCAGCTAAATATGGTCAGCTATAATAGAAATAGAGGCCGAGAGAATTTTTTCTAGAATGTTGAGCCTTATGAGTGTGCTAAATTAAAAATGTTATGGAAATGTGGACAGTATTGTCTTTAGTAGTTGAGTAATCTACTATTTCTTCTGTTCAAAGAAAGATTTGTTGACTTAATTGCGGACCGACAGACGCAAAAGATTATCGATGTATTAATTTTATACATAAAACATGTGGGAGTTCCTTTAACACAGGCAATCCAGATTCATAGCCGCATAAAGCCGTCTTGGTTCATTAATTTTAAAAATGAAGAGTCTTTAATCTCCTAATCCAATCAAATCTCCCTATACCAATAACTTTGGCAACTAATATTTAAGAAGTGCATATAGCGGTACCTCATAGAACTCAATAAGCAAAATTACTCACTACCACACAATCCAATACAATAATGCAACAATCCAGCATAAATTTTCAAAAAAAATAACTAAACAACACCGAATATTTAAGTAATAATCTATGATTCGCTTTGCTTGGGAATCTCTTTCTAGTTCCTCGCCAGACGATATTTAACATTAACAATTTTTTTTTTTATTATTTTGTTTAACAAAATTTGTTTAATTTTTACGGAAAACATGCACACAACACCTATCCCCTTGA
Source organism: Sarcophaga carnaria (assembly GCA_958299815.1). Taxonomy (NCBI): domain Eukaryota; kingdom Metazoa; phylum Arthropoda; class Insecta; order Diptera; family Sarcophagidae; genus Sarcophaga; species Sarcophaga carnaria. The sequence goes on from OY283149.1 coordinate 94,915,308, forward strand.
CTTAGGGAACGAAAAATAACAACCGTTTCATTCATTCATACGTTCATTCGAGATTTTTCTCAGAGGTTGGTGGTCGGCATATTCCGAAAAAAAAATTTTGTTATTTTTTCAAGTATCGCAAAAGATCTTAAATTAATAGAAAGAACTAACAGCAATTGCAACAAATAAAAAGCGGTAAAATCTGTTTTATGTTAAGACCAAAGTGCCAAATTACCAAAAGCCATGCTAAACGATAATATTTGGCAGTGAATGAAATTTAAAACGCAAATGCATATGGGACTGAGGCTGTGAATATTCATTACAATAAATGGAAATACTTCAATACTAAACAAATACTTATATACACAAACACATCTATACCCTGCTTGTTCACGGGTGTATTATAATACCAACTTGCAACTTTAAAGGTATGTAATTTAAAGACAATATCCGAAATAGCGATGATTTGCAGTGAGGAAGAAAAACTTTTTTGAAGTTTTGGAAACCGAAAACAATCTGAAGAAAAGCGATGGCACAACATAAATTTAAATGCAGGAATTTTATTACAGTTCATTGTTTTAACCTGAAACCAAAGGAATTGAAATATTCAGATGATACATTGGGGAGCAGCAACGCCTCTTTATCATTAAGCAGTGGAAAAAAATGTAGAGAAAATGAAAAGTCTTAAGGTTAAGGACATAATGATATTAATATGCCCGATGTACATCAACTGATATCAAAACCAGTAAATAATGACCATTCTGATAGAATTCCGTCCAAACAACTCCTACAGCCCCGTTCGTGTGAAATTTCAATGTTAGTAAGGAAGTGACTAACGACATACATACATAATTGGTGATTACTACCCTTCAGTCAGGATTTCAACCTAGCTTGTCACACCAATCATGCGGTGTATGTTAATTTTATACATGAGTGGCGGGACCTACAGTTTAAAGTCGACTCCGAACAACAGATTTTTGAGAAACTTTTCAATAGCCAAAAATCTGAAGAGAGGAAGTCCTCAAAGAAATATTTTTTCATATATTCGTTTTGATGTCTGACCTGGGGTTTGAACCGTAGCCTTAACATCTAATAAGCCAATACACTACCTACTAGACTAGGGCGTCTTTAATACGCAGAGGAATGCCAACATTATATTTAATTGTTAACAAAATGTAAATAATGTAGACAAAATAAAAATTCTATACAAAATCAAAAAATTAACAAAATGAAATTTTTGTATTGTAGCTCATAAGGTTCGGGTTGCTATTCTAAGCTGCCTAAAATAAAATTGAGATTTAAAAAACAATTTTTCTCCCTTTCATTCTCTCACCCTTTGTCTTCCTCTTAATTTTGCCAGCCACTTTATGTGTATTAAAATACATTACTGTAGTACTTTTAGAACGTTCCATAAATGGCAGTGATACGTATCTGGGTTCGTGTGAGTGTGTACAAATACAGTGCAACATGCAACAAATGTTTAAAAATAAAAAATTCTATGTGTTAAAAGCAAAAAGCATTTTTTAAAACATAATAAAAATATATCGACTGTAAAGATGTAATAAAAATGGCAAAAATATATTTTACATCCATATCCATACTTAGAGTAAAGTATGTAATTGAAAACAAAAAGTGTTTTAAACATGTAGTTACATATATAGACATACATACGAATAAAATTGTTTATATGGTACGATATAAAACTAAAGGCTCATTAAGTTTATATTTATGAAACACACATGATATTTAAGCCATTAGAAATTTTTAAATGAGATTCTTATTATTATTATATATGTATAAGGTTCTAACAATAGCTGTATACATTAAAGATTTTACAAGCGAATCATAATATGATGTGAAAATGTAAAGTACCTAAACACTTGCTTTCATTTTATTATATTCCAACTACTTTGTAATCTTTACTTACGCAATGTAAAATACAACAAGATTTTCAAATTAAATTGAACAGAATTAATATGTAAAGAATTCATAAGTAATTAAATTACATGGTGTAGAGTATAATAATATGAATATAGTTTACATAATAAATATTTGTTCAGAATAAGAATACATTATATTTTGTTAAATCAGGAGAATTTTGCATAATTTCCATGAAAAAAATGAAATTTACAACTTATTTACGTCACTTAGAGAATGGACATTTTTAATGTAAAATATATAAAATTTGTTTTATTACTCTTTGAACTATTTCTTTAAAGTTGTATGCAATTTGGAAATTAGAACTAAATTTACACTTTCTTTACACCATGTAGACAATGTAAATTATTGCAATAATACAATAAAAGTAGCATAGAAACAGAATAAAGTACTCAAATGTCCAAAATTAAATTACTTGGCACGGCAAAAATATTTAACAAACATACAATCCTAAGAATTTCAACGAACCAATTGTCTTAAACTATCGTAAACACATACGCGCACATTCATCATTAATTTTCTCCATGTAAACAATGTAAATTATAGACTAAAATGACTTCCTTTAAGGAATTTTATACTAGTGAAGTATTTTAAATGATGTCATAAAATATGTTCATTCCCTATAAGATTGAAAAATGTCTAAAGCACCAGTTAATAATTCTTATACTCCAAATATATATGTACAAATTTGTCCTAAAGTTATAAGATTTTCTTTTAATAATACATACACGTCTGAAATATATCTTCCCTGCCCTACAATACATTCCTTCCTTTCAAAAATTATCTTTTTAATTCTTTGTTTAATAATCCTTACAATTTAGTTAAATTATGGTGTTAAAACTTTACATCATGACATCGACTTCTCTAATCTATTCACTAATATTTTATGCATTTTACTCGCTAGTCAAACAAAGAGAAGTTATTGTCTTCCTCTTTCCTTTACTACGTATGCAGCCACTTTTGAGAATATAGACTGGTTGGCAGAGGTTAAATTATTTTCTGTTTTAGTTTTTTTCTTTCCTTTTTTGTGGATTTCTTATAAACCTTCAGTAAACAAAAGATGTAAGGCAAAAAGGAAAGTGAAAATTGCAACACATAGTACACGTACACAAGTATGGGTAAAAGAGTGCGTCTACAGATAATATAATTTATCCTCACATTTTGTCGACTTCCGTATAGTGTCCTACTTCCATATATGAGCCGCTAAAATGAAGATTCTAATTGTGTTTCGTCTGGATATATAAAAGATCAAAGAATGTTGAAGTTTTCTTAACTAAAATTATCCATTTACGGTAAAACATACAATAATAATGTGAATGTAAATAGGTAAGAGTTTCCAAAATTGTCGTATTAGAGTTAAATTCCACAATGAAAAATTTAATGTTTTCATTAATGCAACATAAAAGTAAATGACAAAAACCCATGTGTTGCTGTATAAGAACTTTATTTTTGGCTTATAAAAAACATATTAGAGTTAAATTTTATTAATATTTAAGGATTTTGTAAAAAGAATTGTATTATTAGAATAATTTCAGTTGGCATATTTAAGAGATAAGCTTTTATATATTTTCCATGTAGTTGTCGAGACAAAGTGTGTAAATAATTCCAAGAGTTCTTCATTTCCTTACATAAAATATATAAGTTATAAATCTTAAAGAATTCTATCTGACCGAAGCACATTGCCAGATGAATTTTGGTGCTATAAGAGCTATATTTCATTCATGCATGAGAAGGATAAATAATTATTCGACGAATAAAAAATCAAACAAATTTTCTTAGCTGAATTGTAAATTGAACGATAAATGCTTGACCTTCTGTGATTATAAAAATAAGGATAAAAAATCGGAGCTAAACTTAATTATGAAAGTTTGCAGATTTACAAAAGATATAATAGAATTTGTGTGGTTCTTTAGAAAACACAGGCAGGCACATATACACTGTCAGTTTTCCAGAATTTACATATGTGCGCGCAACTGTTGCCATTAGGCCACAAAATACCATTTCTGCAAATATTTTATCCACGTACCGAGATTTAAAGATGTAATTCGCGTTTTGCCTAGAACTCTACTGCTTTGGGCATACAATTATCCTAGATCAATTATCCTATCAGTTTTCACAGAAAGTTCAAGATTTTCTATGTAATCGAGACAATTGGGTTTCAGATGAGCCCTGTGTTGAGCCAGGGGCAAGAAGTGGACCTAATACAAGGATCGATTACTGGTCAGTAGTTTTTCAAGTTAAGATTCATACAATTTCAATGTGTACTAGGATAAACCGACAGAGGAGTATTATAGGTGCACAGAAAATTATATTTTCGTATAAACAAGCTGCACACTGGAATTTTAGCTGGTTTAGTTGGTGGTCAACCTACTGGGTATGATAGTTTGTAATAATGATACCACTGAGGATATTTATATAGACCAAAGTAGGGAAGTTAAAGTTTTTATCCAGTCGGGACTAAAATGCAATAGAACTCTTAGAAGACTCAAGACTCAATCTCACACAGGAAAGTGCTCATTAATCGTATTTCAGTAATCTTTACAGCAACTTTGCTACCGTTTTATCGTCAATGCAACAGCGTGGTCGTTAACGATATAAACAGTACAAGATGTTAAAAACCGAATTTTTTCATTAAGTTGCACTATTCCTGCAGAAGTTACCAATTTTGTACGTTTTATTATGTTAACACATCCAAGTCTAACTTTCATCAACACTGGTTATATTTTCTCTTATCGCAAGAATTATTTTTCTAGATCCCAGAGACTGCCATACTCATAGTGTTCTTAGCAGTTCTTGGCAATTGCCATAACCTTGCCAAAAATGTATAATTGTTCGAACAATAATTATGGTTATGGTCTTGTGTGAAAAGGGTTTTGAATTCTTAAATTTACTGTAGGAAACTATCCTGGTTCCATAAATTTAAATGCAATTTGGACTGAAATAGAGTCGAAATCATGATAAACCCAGTTGCCTTTCATAGCCTTTCATGATGCAAGAGGCAACCACGAGTAATAGATGAAATCGAGACTCCCTTAAGATTGCTTTCGCTTTCATTCCAATGCTGTTTCTTCTTGCTTCATATTACACTGATAGACGAAAAGCTTATAAAACTCCATTAAAAAATTTTGGAAATCTCTTTCCGTTATTTGTCCCTTTCATAAGCATATAAACGTTTCGTGTCTTCTGCTGTTATCCTGTTTATCTTTTGTATCCCTTCCTGTGCAAATTTCGAGTTCCAAAGGAAGTTCATTTTGATTGTGAACGTACGTGTTTAAGTGTTAAAATCTGATTTTCATGTTTAGGAAAACACAGGAAAGGGAAAGTTTCAACAAAATCGAATACAATATCACAATTTATTTAAATTTTAATTAAATTTTTTTAATGAATTTATGCGAGAAATATTAACGCTATTGTTGTTGTTGTATTTTATTTTCATTTTATAGAGTTGTAAACTTAATTAAACGACATTTATGGCAAAAAGGCATATTATTTTGAGTGTTTATTCAATAATTCTAAATGTAATTGGAACCTGCAATAACAACTGCAATCGATTTAAAATTACTTCCTAAGTGATCATAGAAATCCAGATTAGATTAAACAGATCATGACTTAAACACAAATTGAAAGGTGTAGTGTTTGATTTTTTTAACAGAAACTAGATGTATGGGAAACTGATTCAGCTATACTCCATCGCTACTTAAAAAAATTAAATCTGTTGGTAAATAAGCAGCCAATTATTTAGTCGTAGCTAGTGTGAGATTACAAAAATAATTTTTTTTACCAAATTTCTCAAATTAGTAAAGGGATTTAATATCCTCCTTGGGTATATTCTTTATTAACAAGCGAAAAGTTTTCTCATTCTCAACACTTCACATAAAATTTTGAACAAATTAATTGAGAAGGGTCTAAGTTTTAATTTAATATTAATTAGTTCAATTAATAGGAGAATATTGACGTCGTTCGGGTTAATTTTTTTGGACGGCAACCTTCTGCTTCATAACTCTAAATGTAATTACAACACAAATAGTACCTGAATACATTTGACCTTCTCAATGTACTGCAAATTTAAAGAACTATACACCATCAGTAGCGTATTTTCTAAGTACATATAATGTGTTTTCTTTCTTGCATTAGAGTTGGAACACTTTTATTGATGGCTAATCTCATTAGGTATGTTGTGTTTTCGCCCGTTCTTCCTGACTATAAAACTTTATACGGATTTGCTTTTTTCAGAGTGCTTCGTGGCCTGGTTTTATAAACTTCTCTAACAGGTCTTTCACCAGCATCACTTCATCTAGTCTACATGATACTGTCAGTATCGAGTAAATTACGGATCTTACTTCCCCTCAGTATTTAGCAAAACACGAGAGGTTGAGGACAACATATTCCGCGGTTTTGAAGTGTTATAGGAAAGTAAGTCCTTTGACCACCACCTGTTACTGTCTGGAACTGTGTGAGTTTACAGTCGGTTTCTGGACAAGATCTATAAATGGATCTTTCAATATATATTGTGGATGGTTTGGTTTAAATTTAGGAATGTCTGATAAAATTTATGTTAACTTTAGTACAAGTCACTTTTTTTATACGCCAGCAATATAAAATTAATTCTGTCTATTAGTGTCTGTTTTCAAAGTTGGGGCAGCTAATAAAACCCAACTAACTATTCATTGGTTGGGTGGGCAAGTTCGTACACAACTATAAATCTATCAGTACCTGCACTTGTGAACGACTGATGGTCTGCATCTGTCTCTTGAGTTCTAGATGGCATAATTTTGTTTGATGGCTTATATAGGTTATCTACATACTATACTATACTAAATATATGTTAAATACCAGCACTTACGGTGTCGAAAACCCTGCCCTTTGAAAACTTTGAAAGATAACAGCATGGATACAAGCAAATAGGTGCTTGGTTTACATTTTGTAAACCTTCATGACCTAGCAAACACTAGTTTTCAGGAAGAATATCAAACAAATTTAGTGCAGAAGTTCTAGTTATGCCTTCGAAAGCGCAATGTTACTTATTAATTGTTAGTGATCTGTGCACTTTTTTCTAGGCACAAAATAAATGTCAACAGACCGTTAGTTTTTGTGAAAGTCTTTTTATATCATTTTCCCTTTTTTATATCAAGGAAAACTTTTAAATATGCAGTGCTTTAAATTGTGTTTTTTTATTACAAGGTGTACTCGTACATTTATTGGAACATGCTTATTATCCGTTTGTTTTTTTGTTGATTTTTAATTTAATGTGGTTGTAGTTCTTGTTGCTGCCTTTTTATGGTCGCATGTGACTCTTGGTCTATGTTCATGTTGAAAATGTCACTTAACGGAACACATGCATAAATTAAAACTGAGACTTGTGTGTGGAATGTAACACATTTGCCAAAAAAAAGGCAGTAGAGCGAGTGGAAATGGTGTGACGATATAGACTATAACAACTTGGTCAGGAGAAGAGGAGGGGGTTCGATGATTGGGGTAATAAATTTATAATGGTTTAAACAGTTAATTAAAATATTGAAAAAAAAATGGCAAAAAAGTGATTTCTTAAGTAATATTGCCATCATAAAATTAAAAAAGATCGAAAAAAAGAAAACTCACCGTGGACATTGGGATCTGGAAATAAAAAATAAAAAACAATACTAATTAATGAAAATTGATTGATTTTGTGTAATTAAAATAAATATTATTACAGTAATTATCACTCTTTTTGAACAAATAACAACCATGCAAATTATATCCACAAATTTTACATACTATGGGAAGGGTAAGAGTGAATGGTAATCTAATCATAGATGCCCATCATATGTAATATCATGTATTGTTTTGGAGATTAATAACTTTTATTTGCCAAGTCTATTTTATTTGACAATCCATTAAATAACTGCTTTTTATTAAGTATGTTTTGACATTTCGCATAGACTTACCCCACAGCAACGCTTGGAAGTTATAGGAATTTTTTCTATCAAAATCATGGTTCTGTTTGTCATGCAATTCATGTGTAACAGTGCTTTAGAGGGTTAATTCGGAACACGTTTACTCTTACTGCCAATGTGCATTGCGGCGAATAGTGCATACTAAAGAAACTGCAATCACAGTACAGAGAAGCATTGAAGAATCATTCAACTATACGTCGTTCTCTACAACTGGAGTGGCGTCAATCCACTTAATTCAAGGTTTTTTAAATAGATTTTGGCTCAACAGCTATCAAACGAATTTCTAGCATTTGATTACATTGATAATAGAAGTAAGCAGTGCCTCAAATAGGGCTCTAGAACTATATAGAGAGTCAGGAATCTCTTCCCACCCAATTTATCCTCAGCTTCGTTTCCTAGTACTCGGCGGTGTCCTGCTATCGAATACAACTGGAGTCAATTCTTAGGTGCTAGTTTCTGCAACTTTCTATAGCAATATTATTCAAGTTGAAATGTTATACAGTTAGAGTCAATTACCTTTAAGAAAATAAAAGAAGAAGAAGAAGTTTAAGAAAATATAAATGGGATTACCCTTTCAACAAATATTGCAACGGTTATGATCTCAGTCTGAACAACACTTTTCCTAGTTAAATCGTTTGGTGGAGTCCGTGAAGAACAGGACTGAAGCTGTCGGTGTACTAACCAACTCTCTCCAAACTAAGCTCTCAACAGGCAAACCTTTCCGGGCTGGTAGCTTAACTTACCAGAGGACATCTTCAAATACGCGATAGAAATTGGGGTATCAATATTCCTGTGTATTATACCTTAAACTGTCAATATATAACGGGGAATTTTGCCAAATAGATTTGCCATCGAACACGCAGCCACCCTCATTATATAGATATGAAGTGATGTTGAAATCGTTATTGGGCATTTTTTCAGTTTCCTAATTATGGTCATAGCTTACTCCACCAAGCGTACAAGTGAAGAATGGCTGTATATACACATAGTGCTACCGTAGGAGAAGCGGCTAACCTCAGTTGTCTTAATTTGAATAACATCCAACTAAGCAGTCTGTTCAGAATGTATAACTTAAGCATGCGGGATTTTTGAAAAATTTTAAAAGTTTTTAATGAACCACTGTAATCATATTCATTTGTTCTGATCATCATTAGATGGTACCAGATTTTTCTGGCAAAATAGAATTAAGTATCTTCGGTAATCTTGTCTGAAGATTTGGTTTGGATTTAAGCAACCTGTATATTGTCTTAATGGGCCAGTATTTTTATTTTTTTCTGTGACATCTCAGACATTTCCAACAAAACGAAATATGGAAAATATATTTCTTCGGCGGCTTCCGCTGAGCAGATTTCGAGAAAAAACTCTGAGAGTAAATATAAAATTGTCCTGAAAAGTATCTCAAAATAAAAAAAAAACTTGTAATCGAAGTCAACTTTAAGCTGTAGGTTTCGCCCCTCATGTATAAAATTAACATACACAATATAAGTGGTGTGAGAAGCTAGGTCGTAATTTTGACTGAAAGATTGTAATGATTATGTATTATGTATGATGGCATCCCGCCTGAGGTAATACGGGAGATTGCCAATCAGAGACCGCAATTCCTACTGGGAATGTACAACGCGTGCTTGAGAGAGTGTATTTTCTCCGAAATATGGAAGAGTCAACGGCTAGTCCTGATAAATAAGGGAAAGGGCGATCCAGAGGACCCATCCGCGTACAGGACACTGTGCATGCTGGATACGGCGGGAAAGCTGCTCTAGAGGCTTTTGAAGCCTCGGCTTGCTACCGCGATTGAGAATAGTGGCGGACTGTCTACTAGACAATATGGTTTTCGACCCGGTCGGTCTACAATTGGTGCCTTGAGAGAGGTGACTGAAGCGGCCAGGGTAACACAACGAGGGAGCAAATCTTCGAGGCCTATGGTACTGCTTGCGACTTTGGAGTCTTAGATGGAGCGACGTATTAAATGCTTTGGAGTACAATTTCTCGGTGCCATACTACATCTTGGCCATGATAAGTAGTTATCTGAGTAGCAGACAGCTGGTGTACAACACAAGCTCGGGCCCAAGGGTGAAACATATAACATCAGGAGCGGAACAGGGATCTATCCTCGGCCCCGACCTATGGTACGTCAACTACGATGGAATTCTGAGAGAGGATATGCCAGAGGGAACTTTTTTGGTTGGATACCCAAATGATATTGCAGCTGTTATCACGGCCAGGAACACGGAAGAGTTACAACGAAAACTGAGACGTGTCATGCTGAGAACAAAAACATGGCTGGATGCCCACGGCCTGGATCTGGCCATGCATAAAACGGAATTACTGCTGATCACTGGTCGTGATATCCCCTTGCAGGTGGACATGAGTGTAGGAGACGGGGTAATTAGGACCAAGAGCTCGGTGAAATACCTGGGAATAAGGCTAGATCCCAGACTAATATTTTCACATCAGATCCAGTAGTCGGCTAACAAGGCCCAGAGGATCGTTGGACAGCTCAGTAGATTAATGGCGAACATTGCAGGCCCGCTACCGGCGAGACGGAGACTCCTGATGGAGGTTGGAAACAGCATTATGCTTATGGGAGCGAAATTTGGGCCGAAACACTGAATGTTAAGAAGCGGACAAACGCACTGGTAGCGGTACAGAGAACGGCTGCATTGCGTATCGCGTCGGCATATCGTACGGTATCCGCTCCAGCCGTAGTGGTGATAGCGTGTATTACCCCTCTGGATCTGCTGGCAACGGAGCGGATGGAGATCTATAAGGCGAAATCGACTGAAAGTCACATAACCGCTCATTTCAGGGAAACACCATTTCAAATTGGCAACAACGATGGAACGAAGAAGATAGAGGAAGACGGACGGCGAGACTTATTCCAGACAAAGGCCATGTATTGGTCGGAAATTTGGAGAGGTAAATTACTACGTTACACAGATGTTATCGGGTCACGGATATTTTAGGAAATATCTGCACAGAATGGGAAAGACCGCCTCACCTTACTGTTTTTACGAGGAAGGGGAGATAATTGATGACGCAGAGCACACCGTTTTCGAGTGTGCACGCTGGCAGAGCTATCGCTCTGCACTGACGTCGATAGTTGGGACGATCACGCCCGGTAACATTGTCGGGGTTATGACCGCGAGTAGGGAAAATTGGACCTCAGTGGCAAATTACGTGGAGAGGATTCTAAAACTGAAGAAGAGGGATCTTGAGGCTACAGAACATGTGGGCACGCCGGAATAGATGAAACTGGCACACGTGTCAAGCGAAATTCGAAGCAAGGACCTGGAGGAAAGGAATAGTGGAGACACTTAGATGTCTCTTCAACTTTCGACACGCAATCCGGACGCGGATATGAACATGCAGGGGCCAAAGAGCCAAAGGGACTCCACTCCGAAGTAATACCACCGTAGTTCCAGAGTGGGCACAACAAGTCCATGAGACGGCGGGGGGGATTTAGTGGGTGAGGGCCCCACACACGGAGGATGTGACGACTTCCTCTATGGTGCGGTTAGGTACATTTACCCCTCCTCGGCGTGAAAAAAAACAGCATTTCAAACATACAAATCTATGTTCCAACATCTCTTGACTTCTCTGGTACCGTTTTTCTTTGACTTCGGTTGCTACTTGTAACCGTTTTGTAGCTCCGAGTGATTTTGCAAATTCATCTTGATTTTAACAACAACATTCATAGAGTAATGCCTTCAATTCAACATCGAGTTTGAACAATTTTGGCTGACCAGGGCAAATTTGTCTATTGTGTCAAAAGAACCGTTTATGAACCACACAAATCAATTTTCGCATGTTGAAGTCGTTGAATCATATTCAGGGTTAGCTTCGGTAAGTAATCGATGTCCTTTAGTGAACTTTTCTCCAATTCATTGATATAGAACTTCGCGCAAATCAGGTTTTGTTTTCAAAACAAAACAAAAATTTAATCACTTGTGTTGAAAGTTCATATTTGCCTGCAATTCTAACCTCATTATAAGCGCAGCTAAGAACAACTTAAACATTTTAATTGCCTTTAAGCAGCAACAACTAAAGTTTAAACTTTAACTCGTAGGAAGGCCACACATGCCTAAGTGCAGGTACATATTTTTAAACAGCAATCAGAACAGAGCAGTACAGCGGTTAGAAGAGGCAAAAGGTGTGTTGCATTAGCATTTAAATGCCAGTAAAATTTGTAAATTGTAGCGCGTTTAAGTACAAAGGCTTAAAGGCATTAACAAACCCTTATTCCTGATTGAATATTTCAACAGGCAGGCATTTCAGCAGCAACAACAGCACACCAAATTACATACACAAAGATATACACAAACACATGTGCACATTCGCAACATTCCGCTTTCCACTTGGCGGTAGTGAGACCTTTAAAATTACTACATTAAATACGAGGATACGAGGCTATCCTCTACATGTAAGCCAAATACCGATGATAATGGATTTGCATTTTAAGCCGGGTCTATGGACTGTAAAATATCTGCTTTGAGTGTATGAACTGCAACCTGTGTGGTTGTATGTTTGTAAGAAAAATTCTCTTTTTCTCTCGAAAAGCAAAAACAACAAAATTAACGTTATAAAGGAACGGAAGCGAAGTCAACGTAACCATTTATCGGGAGGAGGGCAGAAAGGTGCCCATTTGTAGGTACTTTGAAGGTTTATGAATTTTTTATTGGGCGCCAAAATGATTACGTTACCACATGCATGTTTCAAAAACTTCATACAAAAAATAAAAACATCATAAAAAGGCAATAATAAGCCTCAGTGCTGTCACTAGTCGACCAATTCAGCCGGTTAGGCAGCCAGTTCTCCCCACAAGTAATGCTGGATGGACACTTAGGCTTTTATGTCGTCTGTGTTCTACTATCTATATGTTCGTGTGCCTGGCATAAATGATTCAAAAACTGATTTTAGCTGAAAATTATATTTTGCAACACCGTTGACTTTCAAGTAATGAGCAATTTAATGTATCAAACATATTGGGGATCAACAGTAAAAAAATTGAAAAACAATTTGAAAATTTCGTACAAAAACAGGGTTATCAGATGTGGTAAATTTAAATCTGGAATAATAATTGATTTATTCTTTTTTATTTGCTGATCGTGGTCGAATGTAAGAGATTGTTAACGGTATTCAAAAATTTGTTTCAAGCTTGAGACACCTTCCACAAACGACTGACTGGCGGTGTGGCAGCCGTATACTCCGGAACCAATACAGCTGCTTTTGTTTCCTTCTTCTACGCCGCAGTATTAGATCCAGCATCATCTATGATAACTGTCGGATTATGTCGCTCTCTGTATTATTCTGCCTTGGTAATATAAACGATTTATGGTGTTTTCAGCAATTTTCGCGGGATCGTCATTTCAAATGCCTATCGGTTGTTTCAAGTCTATATTTCTTTTTAGATGATGATACGCATCATCAGACTATATCTCTCTTTGAAAAATATTTTCACATACCAGCAGTATGGCATCTACCATACGTATCAGTACTTATTCCATATTTAAATTTGTTTACACAATGCCAACAAGGTGCATTGTTAATTAAAAACTGCATATTAATCATCAAATCTTATTGGTAACTTTTTCCTCCAAGGCTAATTGAGAACGATACCTATGCACATGAGGTCCAAGAGCATCCAAGTCACTGTTTGATATGGACTTTGGGCTGGCCTGAATCAGATGATATAGTCCCCAGCAAAATGTGGTTTCAAAAGCTCATGTCACATTGGATATAATTCACAACCGATTAGAGGACATGGTCAATTCCCGTGGAGATAATGTGAACTGGTCACCGAGATCCTATAATTTGTCCTTGTTAGGCTTCTTCTTGTGGAATTTTTTTAAGACGCTGGTGTAAGCGAATAAGCCACAAATTCCTGCAGTCCATAAAATCAACATAACTCTTGTCATCGGCTAAATCCCGCTTAATTTCTTTGGTATATTTTTTAACATTCTTACTCACTTCATTTCGTCCTTTGAAAAGTAATGATCCATGTGTCGACTAATATCCAAGGCTTTCTAATTGCTACACTATAGCTTGTGTTGATTGGATCATACGTTGTAACGCATACCAAAACTTTCTTTTTACTGCGTTATAACTACAAATAAAGTCAATGATTTCCATTTTCTAAAACAATCTTCTAACTTGGCAGCCTTGACACATTTATTCAGAAATAAAACAAAACAATTAGACCGGCTCGTATACTAGCCACACTACCGTCATTTGCTCATCCACGTAAATTTGTATGTGCATGAACGCCTGACCGTATCCAAATTGGCTACAACTAAATGTATTCGGTACTCGTTGTGTATATGATTATGGAGACTCCATGCAATAGTGCACGTTTGCTAAATGGCTGGTTATTTGGTCCTGTGGTTTTTTTTTCTTTTTTGTTTTTTGTCAGACAATTTATGTATGGCATTTGTTTTAAAACACAAACTGATTATTGTTATTAAATTTTGCATAATAAGCGGAATTTTGTTGTTTGTGCAACAAATGCCCCACGTAAGCGGAGCTGTAGCACTGAGAGATCAGTATCCAGCATACATATTTATGAAATGTAATTTTCATTAGGAGGCGTCAAAATAATCACTATTTGCCACTGACGAAGGAAGAGAAAGAGAGGGAAAGGAACGATGGGAATGAATTACTCCACCTAACAGGCATCATATGCATTATTATCGAAGTAAAGTTAAGCCATTTGGGGCAAGTATGGCTGTGTGTGTCACTGGCAAACAAACAGACTGACTGGCAGTCAGCACTTATTGTAACAAAATTTCATAAATTTTTCATTAACATTTCATAGCACGTCAAGTTATTTGTGAATTTTTATCACAATATTTTGGAAGTAAAAATTTAGTGTTTAATCAGGTTAGGGTGGAAGGGTGGCACATCACTATATTCAGTCACAAGCCTTCCCAGAAACCTATTGGTCCATTCAGACTCTTCGTAAAAGAAAAAAGGAAAAAATAAGTTTAATTTGTTTTCATTGATCACCGGTTCAATTAAATTTTTATTTAAATTCAAGATCCCTCTGAGAGACACTTTGCAAAAAAGAAATACTACGAGTCTGTCTGACGTCATTTATTGATTCGAAAGGGCAAGAATTGAGATCTAGCTTTTCTACTCTTTTGGACTTATATCGACTCTGAAAAGGACGTTTTATTGCACAGAGGATGTTAGTCGAGGTAGATCGACTGAAAACACTTTCTATGTTTTATGTTGCAACTTGTTGTTGCTGCTGTTGTGACAAAGTGACATTTACATTTATTGTTTTATCCGTTTATCTCAATGGTATGTTGGTATACCCTTCGCTATCAGCGCCGCACCAGTTCACAGTGCTACAAAGTGATCCCAGCCATTGAGGGTTTAACTAGCTGCTGCATGAAAAAATTAAAACTTTAAGAAATTAATGGAAATTACGGACAAGACAAGAAAAAGAGAAAATTAGGAAAAAAATTTTAACATTTCCCACACCGACAGCAACACCGACACAGTAACAAAATGCTCGGTATTGCAATTTGATATGGCAAAGGCAACCCTAAAACTACTTCTTTAAGTGCTTGCATGTTGTTAGGGGACAATGACAGTAGTTGACGATTAAAAATAAAGTTATTTTCGCTTTTTTTCCTTAGTTGTTGCTGTAACACAATATGGGTTAGAGAAATTTGTCAAAAAAGCTAAAGTATGGCTGACACAGTTTACCAACTATTTTGGGAGCATAGTTCCATTGAAAAGTTGGCAACAAAATTATGGTTGTGGCAACACAGTTTTTATTCCTCAAAATAACTTCCATACCGTTTTGTGTCTACCATCAGCCAATTTGTGCCATACGAAAATGGTAACGTTTAATTAATTAAATGCAGTATTGGAATGAAGAGTAATAATTTTTGGAATAAAAGTCTGGAAATTAATCTCTAAATAAGAGAAACAAATAGAAGGGGATTTAATTATTATTTTAAACCATAACCGTAAACAAAAATCAAAACGAGATTTTAATGAATCTACGTTCTCGGAATTGGTTGTTTTCCACAAGAATGATGTGATAAATTTAATAAAGCGCACTGGAAAAATGTTACAATTTGTCTACTACTACTATTTTTTTCATATTCCGGTTTCTTGAAGTTGTCCTAAGTTTGAATCGTGACCTTACCCCTAATAAGCAAACACACTACCTACTAGACTTAGGCGACTATAACAGCATTAAAAATGTCTACCGATATTCACAGTGCTTCGTTAAAAACTTCTCTATCGTGTTCCAGTTCGATTCAGTTCGAAGCATCTCGAACTTCACTTTCGTTCGATGTTTGCTAAATCAAACTGAAAAGGTTCATCTCAAAATCTCGCGGCCGTGATCGGAAGAATTAAGACTGTTTGAAAGCATTCGCAATAAATTCTTGTAAAATATGTTACTGGTTACTAGTTATAGCCTGAACTAGGATATCTTGAGAAGGTCAACAAAATAACAATATAACGTGTTTTTAGGATTTTTCTTTATTTGAAGCCTCAAAACCGTTGTTGTATCCCAAACGTAATGACAATACATACATAACTGATCATTACAACCCTACAGTCAGGATTACGACTTAAATAGTTTCTCATACCACATATGTTGTGTGTGTTAATTTTATACATGAGTGGTGGCCGAACGACAGATTTAAGGATAGGACCTTTTAAAAGAGATGCCTCGAAACTGTTTGACTATATCGCATTCGACCAGATGTAATTTCGCTGGCCAGTCTTAGATTTGAGCTGTATGAATATATGTAGAGTTAGATACGTCTAATCGACTAATGGTAATTTGTAATTTAGGCAGCGTTTTTTCTTGAGGACTATCGTTAACAAATTGCAAGATTGTCATCAATTGTTAGCTTAAAAAATGACAACAGCAAGGCTTAGTCCTTGATGCTTTATTTTAAAAGCACATGTGGATTAAATTCTTATAAAAAAGCACTTCACATCTTAAAGTTTCCCAAAATTTTATTCTTTAAGAAAAATTACTTCGAAAGCAATTAAAATCCTTTTTTAGATAGAATTTTACGCCCCTTTCTGTTGCTTTTTCCATCATTTTTTGTTTTCTGCTCTTGAGCCTGAGCGAGCCTGGGTAAATGAACTGCAAATACAATGTGGGCGATTAGGAATCACGACAATAACAACAATAAAAACGGAAAGAAAAAAGTAAAAGGATACAAAACAAATTCTCCCCCATTTGAGAGAACAAATATGACCAAAAGGATCAACAAACTTGTAAAGAAATGCACAAAACTGGAAGCAAATAATAAACAAAAACAAAATAAAATAAAATCAAATAATATGGTATGGAAAATGGAATAGAAAAACACAAAAAGAACAAAAATTTAAAGAAAATAGAAAAGAAAAAAATTTGAATTCCCTATGAAAACTTTTAACATTTGACTAACCAACAACTCTCATGCAACCAAGGCAGCTTACCAGCCAGCTAACCAACGAAGTGTAAATAAAAATCACGTTCTAAACACATGGTAAACTCAGCTGGCTAAGGATGTTGCAAGCAACAACTAAATAGCAACAGTGAAGCACAACCAACACTAGTAAGTAAATAAGATGCAAGATTGTTAGAAAACTTTAAGAGTCGGTGTAGCGTGTACTGTTAATTACTGCGTAAGAAAATCATGCTACCACATGCCACATACTCGTCTGAAAGAAAGCGGGAAAGTATAGATTCTTACGATTACATCAAAAAGCTGTGTGCTGTTGCTACTTCTTGTTTGTGTATTGTAGTTATGGGCATTTTGCATATCAACGTCTCCGTTCTATAACATTCTAAGTCGAAAAAGTGTGTTTTGAGTTATGAGCTCTCAAAGTTTTCACGCGACATACGACTATATGTTAATTCTAAGAAGATTTTTCCCTATAACTTCGGAACGGATCGGCGAATCTTAACCAAATTTTGACAGTATTTAAGTTAGAGAACGTAGAATTTAAAAATGCATTGAAAAGAGTAAGTGTACTTAGAACGTTATAGAAAGGAGGCGTCGACAGTAAGTTTACATTTTTTACCCTGGGATTTCATCATCATCATCTATGTATGTATGTTAGTTGACGAGCATCATATTAAACAATTCATTTTTGTTTTTTATTTTTTCCTAAGCTGGTCGTCAAGTGAAAAAGTTACAGAAAAAGTACAAAAAGATTGGAAAAACTCTGTTTAATTCAATGGCATACAAGTGGCAAGAAGCAAATATACGTACAAATCATAAAGCAAACACAAAAGCAGAAAAAACAAACATATTCTCACATAAAAACAAAGAGAAACGAGTTGTTGTATCCTTTTAGAATTGTTGATGTGATGTTATAACGCCATAACCACCTCGATTTTCTCTTGATGTTGTCATAGAAGAGGTAACAAACGTCGCACTATGTGGCATTTTGCCTGAAAACCTCGCCAAAATTAATAGAAGTGTTTTATGAGTTAATAGCTGGAATTTTTTGATAGTGTTAGTGATAATTAGGCCCAAGGATGAACCCAACTGATTTTGGTTAAAATCGGTCCGTGATTTCGCCTAGCTCCCATACAAATTCCTCTCGAAATTGCACTTATTTACACATAACTATGGTAATTATGCAACAATCATGATAAAATTTAGCACGGATTAGTTTTGTGTACTAAGAAATCATGGTGCAAAGTTTGGTGAAAATCGGATCATCATTTGTCACATTTATAGTCCCCATATAAAGTCCCCTTTAGAAATTCACGTTTGCGCTTATAAATGGCTTAAAAACATTGGTATCGCGATGAAATTCGGTATGAACGTGTAATTGTAAATCTAAATCGTATTACCAAATTTTGTTATGGTCGGTCCATAATTGCCCCTTGGTCCAAAATAGGGCCCCATAAGAAAATATGTTTAACAATTATAATTGGCTTAAACATTTTATTACCTCGATGAAATTCGACATGAAATGTTTAATATGAATGCGAATCATTTATGATCACATTTTATTATGATCGGATCATAAGTGGCCCTAGGTACCACATACGGTCCATTAAGAAAATCAAACATACATCTCATACATGTTATAATTCCCGATATATGTAATTAAGTTTTTAAAGTTCTGTGATAATTAATATTTATTCATAATATTTATTTTACATTATTTAATACTTAACTTAAAAATACTTAAAAAGTGAAACCAACTACAATCGTTAAAATCGTTATCATTTTCATCATCAATGTCAGGAAGGAGTAATTTAATAGTATCTGATGAAAATGTTTTTCTATTCATTTGCGATTTTTGTGTACTGCAGCTTATAAAAGGGTCACTGCTTACACAGGACATCTCGATTGGTATCACTTCTACTGAATTTCCTCGCATAATTCGTATGCCATATGGCTTTATTGCCTATGGCTTTATTACACTACGTTTAATTTTTTTAATTTTTTCAAAAAGAAGTAAAATTTTCAAAAATTACCATAAGAACCTATTAAAATTTCAAAAAACACCAAAAACGCATTTAATTTTCTTCACTTTCCTGACTTTGACATCGTCTCAAGTCTACAAATCTCAATTTAAAGTCGTGAAAATTCACTATAAATTCACAGAATTTTGTTGTCTATCGAACTGCATACTCAGTTTCTTAAATTTCTTTAAATTCATTTTTGCCTTTTTGGCCAGCTTTTGAGGGTAAATGCCACATAGTGCGTCGTAAGATATAGGGGAGTCCCTCTGTAGGCCGACAGGAAGGTGAGTATACCACATCTAAGGTTGTCTAAGAAAGCCGGGTGACTTAAGAGGAGATATCAAGACGTTTGACGTTTACTCTCATATGAGTTCCTGAACACGGGGACACTGAAACTAATAACAGAACAGACATACTTGCATACAACAGAAAATTGTCATATCACTAAAGAGCTCCAAAAAATTTCATTCTTTTGCAAAAGAAAGACGAGACCACGAATCCACTGGAATAGGGACCAGACAGATCTGCTCAAACAAAGTCTAGCTTAAAAAGAGTGTCAATTACAGCAATTTTAATGGGACAACGGCCTTCGGGTGATTACGCCCGGAGACTCCGGTTAGCTCAAAAGGTTATTATATTTAAACAGAATTAATATTCTCATATCGAGATGTATGAGAAACGCTAACAAGGAATTATATTTATAAGCCAGCTACCAATGTAGCCTAGATTAACCTATCCAATCAGTAATTTGAAAATGAAGTCCACCCAAAACTTCGAAATGGTGCTTGAAACAAAATTAGTGAAAAGTGCAGTTTTTATATTACGTCCTGAGGCACAAAAAAATTTATGTGAAATCCGGACAAATAGGCGAAATAAATTTCCAAGAGAATTTTCACAACCTTTGAAAGATATCGAAAATATCACTACATTAACACATTAACCACAGCTGATTGCTTCTTTTTTCTATTTTTTAAAACGCTTTTTGCATTCAAACGTTTACCAAATGGAGGTATTATAGCCAGGGTAACCAAAACGACTAAACAAGCTACGGTTTCATCCTGTTTTGAATTTTATTTTTTCTGTTTTGAAAAGAATATTATATACATATAATTATATTTTCTGTTGATTTTGTTTATGATTTTCTGTTTTTTTCTTTTTTCTGAATGGTTGTGTAGCATGGGCTAGTATGTATCAGTTTTGTGGAACTGTATAGGCTTTTCTGCAGGGAGCAATGTCTTGTGCAGAAACTTGAGTTGAGTTTAAACTTTTTCTTTCAGTTCTGCGATTATATTTTTTTGTTTCAAAAGTAGTACGACTACCATCTGCATCAGTATCATTGAAAGCGTGTCTATACAATCGCTATACAATGTACGGCTCCCCTAACATCTAAATATCACGTTAGGAAAGAAGCATTTCGTTTCAAAAGGAATGATAACTTACGTTAAATGGGATGAAAATTTATCAAAAAGTAAATGAAGCAGCAGCAATTATGTATGTATATATACATACAGTAAAAAAAAGAAGAACCAGGAGTGAATAAATAATAATAAATGCAAAGGACTACAAACGAAATGAAAGGCAAGGCTAGAGAAGCCAGCAAAACAACGCAAAGCAAATCCAACACGTATTAAAACATATAATTTCAAAAGTAAAGAGCACTTCAAGGTACAAGCTGAGCTGTGGGCGAAATATGCGATCATCATCATCATTATCATCGTCACCTTCCACTGCCCTAGCACAGTAAAACTATTGAGTAGGGAAGCGGAAAAAAATCTGTTACACAAGAAGAACTCAGGAATCATTTAAAAGGAAGCCTACAAAAGGATTTTTCTATTTTGCACCCTATTTGCAACAACGCCAACAAAAACAACAATAACACAAGAATACACATACCAATGTAGAAACATATGTAGGCAGTGAATTCTATCAATTGATAAGTTAAGTTAAGTTATGAAAAGCTGTTGTTACCAAAACTAATAATCCCGAGGTCCCCAATAACACGTTTGAAGTTTACATTGATGGCTCAAAGATGTGTGAGGGTTAAGTTCGTTAAAGATTCTGATATTAAACATTTTTATAAAGCAATTGACTACTGCAGTATTATCCACGCAGAAGACATGGGTAATTTGAAAGCTTTGAAATGATTGTTGGAGCGGCGGGATTTTCCATGAATATCCTTTACTCGGACAGCAAGGCTGCAATTAAGTCCCTAATAAGCGTAGACCATGAAACGTTCACTATTCTCTGTCATGTCAGAGAGACTGACATAAAAACAGCATTATAAGAATACCTGGCACACTATTTGTTATCACTTTAAGCAACAAAATATGGAACGCATTACTTTTGTCCAATGATTTATGGGAACCCTAGCATTCCGGAAACAATGTAAGGAAACGATGATGGCTTGTAGGTGCCATGTGTTCCTCAAAGGAACAAAAAGTAATAAAACAAAATATATTCCAGCTTCGTGCATCATTCTTCAGAGTGAGGTTTACATTATGGTTAGAGCTTCGGCATTCATAGGATGTCTTATTTTGTACGCAACAGAAATTGTAATAAGCGACTACTCGGCTACTGGGGTTGAGAACTGTTTAGATATCGAAAAGCTCGAATAATCATGACTCTGAAATAAGTTGAGCACAATTGCCAATTTCTTCTCAAAGTAGAAGTAGTCTGGGAGAAGATTTAAGGGAGATTTTCTTGTTGTTTTATGATATTATGTGAGTTGAAAGGAATACAAAAAGAAAAGAGTACTGCAGAGCATGCTTTAGAAGGCATAGTTAGTCTCTTTAAAATATTGGTTATTTCCGAAATGGTCAATGATCTCTATTATAAAGAGGAATTTAAGTAATTCATCTAGAATTAGAAGTCAGTTTTTGCCTAACAAAGTACATTTATTTTGCATAAAAGAAGCCACAATTCTTAAAAGAAATAGGAAGCATAAGAGATAGCACAATAACAGATTTTCTTCCTACATAGTCGCCTTCATTGTGTTTTGCAGTTGAATTGTTTAAAGAGAGTAGCCTGTTTGCAACAGATTGTTTGCAGAGTTTATGGATATTTTATAATGAACTTGTCGCGTCGGCTTTAAGAAATCAATCGATGTTTTTGTGTGAGTGTGTACTCATGAATACGGTATGCAGTTCATCATAATAAAAACAAAAAAAGCAATAAAAGAAGCAAAGAGCCGAATAACGCAGAGGTAAAGATAATAACATACGAGTACGGACAACTGGCTACTGACTGGTTAGAGGCACAATCACTATGCTATGCCATGTACATATGTAGATTTACACAATAACCCACTGGGGACCTATATGGGAGAATAAAAGGGAGCCAGAGAGTTTCCCACTTTGTTGATCTAATTGTGAAAGATGTGAAAAGCTGCAAAAGGTTTTGGAATATTTGTGAAGTAGCTAGGTTAGGTTAGGTTATGTTAGAGGACGTGTACTTGTCAATTAAGACAAGTACAGTACCCGGAGGTCGAATTGACCCATTGTACAACGTACTTAAAGAGGGAAGGATAATATAGGGAATAGGATAAAAAGGAGAGGATGTAGGAAAGGCGATGTGAAGTAGCTAAAAATAATGGAAATGTGGCAGCTTAAAAGAGTAGAAGCAATTCTAATTCATTTCCACGATTTCAAAGCATTTTTATTGTCATAATATTCCCTGGCCTTACCTTTAGCCGCCAATAAAGTCTTCTAAATTGCATTTGTGGCGTAAGAATTTTTAAAACTATCGACCAACCGCTTGCAGCCGGTGTGCGATAGAATGTCATATTTACTCACATTGTATGTGGCAGACATGCCTTAGCAGGATCCTAAAATCTCAATGTATTTCCTTATAGGCCATTTACACTACAGCGAAATCTAGTAGATTAGATTTCAAATCTTGCTCAAAATCTATATCGTTTACACTGGATTTATTTGACAGTAGCAAGATTTCATTTTAATAACAAAAACAGCTGATTGAAATTTAAAAGAAAGTAATAATATTTTAGTTTAACCCTAATCAAGTCAGGAAAAATTTTTACAAATCCAGTCAAAATGTGTCTCAGAGGCACATACAAAGAATTTACGTATTAATTTTGTTAACTCATTTTTATTTTATTAAATTTTTTCTTCTCAGTTACATAAATGAAATATTATTTATTTATTTTCGCATTTTAAGCAAACTAAAACTTTTGAACAATGCTCGTTGCAAGTATTTTTGTGGTAAAGACTGCTTACACATTCTGCATATCTTCGGTGGGCACATATAACATCTACGTCGCATATCTGTCTGCCTTGGCTGGTTTGAGAATTCATCCTCGTGTTGTATGGACCGAACATTGGACAAATAATTTTTGTTTAATTTTAGAAAACTACGGCAAATAATGGGCGCCAGAACTCTTCGTAACTCGTTATACCTCATTATAACTAATTACTATATTTTATTTTGTTGTTCACCAACAATAGAAGTAATAGTTAGCGTTCCCATATGTGCCTCATATATTAACATGACATGATTAAGAACATTTTTGATTGTAACAAAATAAAAAATAAAAATAAATTAATTTATTACTTGAAATTTGTAAATTCTAAATAAAACAATTGAAAGTAGGAATTCAAGAAGCAGTAAGAACTAGAACCTATATTTAAGGAAGTTACAATATGACCAAGTGAAATATGTGTCGGAGAGGCACATGTTGACTTGATTAGGGTTAAATTGAAATGTAATTTTTTTCCTGCTCAGCGTTGTATTTTTAAGTACTATTTGGCAAAACACATAGTTCCATTTCTATTTTTACTAGATTTTGAGTAGATTTTCCCGAAATCTACTAAATAAGTAGATTTTGTTTTGTATGGGAAATCTAGTTAAAATCAACTAGATTTGGCTCGAAATCTCATAAGTACTAGATTTCGCTGTAGTGTAAATGGCCTATTAGCCTCATAAAGGTTTGGAAAAAAGGTTGTCTACTAGTGTTCCGATCTAGTTTTTGGTACATCTTCCAAGTCTGTGATGGCGGTCCCATACTAGCGCCTAGAATCCTAGTGGCAGGTTATCTCTAATTCGAGACCACTAGCTTACTGTCACATCAACATACTGTGAAGGTAACACCTCGACTGTAGTCATTTCTCCGTGTGACTTCCATGTTGAAAATTGCTATTAAGGGATATATTATATGATTATGCGCACCTCTTATCTGTTTACTACTATATATAAAAAATAAAGCTGAGCTTAGACTTTCAGCCCTGGAATCTTTTTTTTTAAATATTCCTTCATTTCCTTCCTTCATAATCATTTCAACAGTTTTCTTATTTTTCTTGACATGGAAGTACCACATGCAGTTCTTAGAAGCATTTTTCATTCCAGATTTTAAAAGTAGACTTCAGTGGAGTCTTGAAATTTTTGAAGTTCCTCTTGTATCTATCCTAAATATTAAACCCTGATGTTCTCTGTGTACTAAACAGAATATGTCACTGGGCCTTTTCTTAGCATCACAGGCGCGGATATTTCTTATATGTTTACCCAGCTCTACGTGTACGTAGGATAACATTCTGAATATTCTTCCAACTTTGGAAGGTCTTGTGGTTTCTTTCTAGGTGCCACTTAATAAATGAAAGCAGTAGATTAAGACAAGTTTCGGAGTTTCTTTTTGCGATAGGATAATTCGTATTAAATGTGGACTTGTTGGAAAATTACAATAAGAAGAGATATGAATCATCTATCAGACTATCAAGAAATAACCAGAGATGATAACCGGTCTTTTGCTCTATAGATTCATAGTACACTTATTTAAAATGGCGGTTATGTCTCAAGCCCAACAGTTAGATTCTATGACTATGAGAATGAATCATCGGAGCACATTATTGAAACCTGTGAGTCAATAATGCATCTCAGAGGAAACCACATGGGTTCATACGATATGCTAGGCAGCGAATTGTCATTAGGCTTGAAGAAGACATTATAAGCATGCCCATACAGTATGAGGGAGTTTACAACAGATTTATCCACGTTGGAAAACAATTCCGAACTTTATACACTTAAAACCGAAAACGAAATACTGAGTAGAGATAATGAGTGCGTTTTCATTGAAATATGAATGAAAATGTGTTTAGAGAAGCTTTCAAAATGAGACAGTTTTTCTTTGTACGAACTAACTGTAGGTCGTTACTTTACCGAAGAATAACGAAGACTATGAGTCTACTTGAATACTTGGATGTTCAACAGATTAGAAATGCTTAAATTACGTTAATAGGGTAGTACTTGTATTTCGTTGTTATTATCGTAATCTATTTAATGAATTTATTAGTTAATTTAATCAAACCCATAACGATAATGTTGGCTACAATTAAAGATAAGACATGTAAGTTTTCAGTTGTAGAAATGGTATGAGTCCAATGCCAGCCCTCTGTTTAGGCAGTGTGTGTATGTGGCAAAGTATCATTATAAAATACTTATCATTGAATGGAATTATATGTTGTTCTATTAGAAATTCGTAATAATTTTGAATTTGAATTCAATGATTGATTTTATCTTTTACCGTCCATATGACTATGCTTCAATATACTGATATTCTTTTGCAATATGCCACACACTCAATATCTCAAAAGGCTAGTCATGTGGCAATCAAAGAATAATAATTTTCTGCAATGAATTTCTTTGGGGGACGGGAATTATTGTTGTCGTTGAGATTGTACTTCAATATCATATACACTGTTTACACAGAAAGATGCAGTTTGAGATTTTAAGTGCAACACAACGTTGACATTTTCATTGCTCAAGAATCAAACCAATGAAGTCAGAAAGACATCACATTTTGTTGGGTTTATGTTGGTAAATTCGCGCTTCATTTTATCCCAAACATACATAATTGGTCACTACAGTCAGGATGACGACCTATTTTCTCACACCACTTATATTGTGTGGGTCAATTTTATGCATGAGTGGTGGGACTTACAGTTTAAAGTCGACTCCGAACGACAGATTTTTGAGAAACTTTTTCATGGCAATTTTATTTATTTACTCCTAGAGTTTTTGCCAGAAATCTGCTGAGAGGAAGTCGTCGAAGAAATACTTTTTATATTTTGTTTTGATGTGTGGCCTGGGGTCTGAACCCTGGCTTTATGTCTAATAAGCCAACACACTACCTACTAGACTACCGATACTTCCCAAAACAAGAATTTTAGAGAATTATGCAAAGTTTTAATACCCGAATATTTCATAAATATTTGCATTCTCTTTGCCAGTTGTCTGTCGATGTTCACTTCTCACTTAGAGCGCTTTATTTCTTTCATCTTCTTCTTTTTCTGTTATAATTCATTGCCAGTGTATGTCTGATTTCATTCAAAAAAATACTCTCGAACAGACAATGCACCTCCGAAATCTTTATACCAGTGAGTGGTTCTGGCATGAGTGCCTCTCTATTCTCTTTCATGCCGAACACTTCAAAGAAGTGAGTGGGTACTGGATCCAAAGAAGTATGTAACTGTGAACCAATTAATTCGATTGAGCCGCAGTTAGTACTTCAAACGTATATCGTGAGATAAGACAACACGGCCAATATTCGATAGTTAATAACGCTCATCTTGTTCAAGCTGCATCTATCAAACTGGTTATCATTTATTTGATCCGTTTTGCGAAATCACGTTCAAGTAATAAAATTGTTTTATCAAAATAGGTGTTCCGTCTAACCCATCACACATGGAAGTAACCCGTTAAATATTTTCCTGAGGGGTTTTCTTCAATCGTACTTGTATGCGCATAAGTCGCAAAGCTTAGCGGCCTTTAAATCCAACAGAACCCCCGCCATTGGTTAAATTCAGCCTGATGGAGGGACTAAAGCAGTGGAAAATTGTACTTTTCGTGGAAGGATGCGATCCATTCAGAGATGATACGAACGATGATAAGTAGTAAGAAATCTACGATAATTAATAATGACACCTAAGACAAACTAAAGAGTGGAAGTGACAATCAAACCATGTGGTGGTAATTCACTACAAAGTGATACTAAAGAGATCATACGTTTAACAGGATATATGAAGAGTAGGAAAGATTCACGGAGAGTATTCTGCAAGATGTGTTTTTAGTTGGTAAGAATCCAACAATTCCAATTACAGAATGTATTTTATATGGTTGGCTAAAAGAAACAAGAAGAATAGAGTGGAGTATGGTAGAATTATAGTTGATTAATCCATAGCAGAACAAAAAAGAGGAGGGTAAAAAAGTAAAAAAAGTTAAAGTAAAAGTTGACAATCATAACGATCTGTTTCATCAACTTTTCAGATCCACATTTTCATCCACCCAATACTCAGCCAGTTATCATAATAACCATTACAATCTATAAAAAAAAACAAAAATTATACAAACTACGACTGAAACTAATTTCACTTTGACAAAACAACAATTCTGCACACACACAAATACTTCACAAATTACCTCCACTAAAAGTTTCAAGTCTTAACGTCCTCTTCAGTATCCTTAGCGAATATTTCGGTATTTGAATAGTTTTGTATGCAGATTACTTGTGGCCATTATTTGTAAATCGTATAGCTTCTTGCAAATACGTTTAAATCCATATTATGATTGCAAACAGACTGAGGCATTATTAAATTGTTACTGATGCTGCTGTGTGCTATTCGTACACAAATTTGTTTGATCAGACAGACAATTGTTATTTGCATTACATGCAGACATTATTGTTATTATTATCTTCATTGTTGTTGTTATAATTGCAATTATTATAAATATTATCGTTATTTGATTTTATGAAAGCTTGTGATTGCTTTCACATGTGTACACCATTTCCAAAATGAAATTCGAAATAAGTTTAGAATTATTTCGCATCAACAGTGTCTTTTAAATGCATGCCAGTACGGCAAGGTATACCGGAAAAGTACTTTAAATGTAAAAACAATGGTACAACGAGGTCGCATAGGTCAAAAATTTGAAAAATTGTTTATATGTCGAGTTAGAGTTAAAGTGAAAAGTGTTCACAATTTATTTTAAAAATGAGGAACAAAAGAAGTGTAGCCAAGAAGCTGATCTCCAAATACATCTGGATCACAATTCTGCTACCTTCGAGTGGAAATTATAGTTCCATTCTAGTTTCGATTTAAAATAAACAACGGAAAATTAACCCCTCAGTAAATCAATTCGTATTTTATTTGTTGAAAATGGAAAGTCCCGGTAATTTTACTTACGCATCAAGTCTATCGAATAATTTATTGCTTAAGCTTCAGCTGAAAGTTATAAATGACTTCATAGCCTGCCTTAAAGGTAAACTACAATTTTCAATATTATTTCAGTTCAAATGTAAATATTTGTTATCATTTTCCCTGCTTTTGTTTTTCTTTTTATTAAACAAAACATATAAATAAATAAAAGAAATATTTCTGACAGAAGTGTTTCAATGAAAATTGTGCGTTCATTTGTGTTTCTTACCTTAAAATTATCCTTTAATTAGTCCTTCGTTGTTGTGCTAAAAAGTAATGAAAGTGTGCAATAGAAAATAAATTTACCGAAATTAAACAAACAGGCAGTTTTAAATAAAATTGTATATAACATATGGCATATAAAGCGATGAGAGTAGAAAAGTTAATAGTACTAGCTAGTGTCTGAATAAAATGACAGATTTGTAAAGTAAGATTTTAGTTAAACAAAATATCAATAGACTTCTAATTACATATTGATTTTAATTTTTTTTTTTGGGGTTTTAATATTCTGTAATTTTACGCTCATTACGATTCTTTCGCCTCTAAATTGGTTGCAACAGTCTATCATTTTGTAGGAGTTTTCGACGATTTTGATCTTGAATCTTGTATTTTGTTGGCAATTTAATCTTGATTCCCTAGCAATTCCCTAAGAAAACTTTAATTATTCCTAACCGAATTCCTCAAGTGTAACCTTCGAAGAATGAAATCTAAACGAAAGAAGAAAAAAAAAACAAAACTCATCAATGGTGGATATATCAAGTGGTTGCAACAATTGTAAACACCAGACGAGACAACATTTTCATTAACATACGTGTGTATGTTTGTCTAATATATTAAATGTTATGACAAGACTTTGTGGCTTTCAAATGTGAAAAGGAAAGGTACACTATGTGTAACAAGAAGCAGACATGGCAGCCATAACACAAATTGACTATACACGCAACGCAATGGCGAAGATATTGCCGATAGAATGAGTGTTTATTACTTATATGCCGGAAATAGTTTTCCGTTTTTTTTTCTTTAGTTTGTGTTATTTTTTCCAATCGAAATTTTTGCAACAGAATTTCAATTTAGTTTAGATAGTACAACACTAATCCAGGGTACAAATTTAATAAGGATACCTCTGCCTAATTGACCACGTCGAGGGTTGGCTTTGGTGTCAAACAGCATTTGAAGAAATTTAAAGAAAAATGTCAATCTCTTGATGAGAGAATTGAGTTTAAGAGTGATTTAAGAGTGACCTTATTTAGAACTAAGCTTGATAGACTCCTATAAAGAAAAGTTCGTTTTAAATATAAGCAATTTGTCTTGGATAAGGCAATCTAAAAGTAGTACTTATTGTCGCTGACTATTACGCTGAACCGACTGCCAATAAGTTTGCACTTTTTTGCCACATAAATGTCCTGCAGTTAAGTCAAGTTCTAGGTGATCTTTGGTTAACATGGATTTATTTGTGTTTCTATCTGATCTTACGTCACACATAAGTAACCATACACATAGATCCGCTAAGTTATATCAGGTGATATTTTTCGGTCAGGAGCAAACTTTTAACCAAAATAGCAACGCAATGACTTAAAAAAGTAGTATACTTATGGATCCATAATGCTTTAGGAAGTAGAAGTGAAAATAGTGAAGTCCAGGTCATGCATATCAAGAACTTCGAGCAGCTTCCAAGCGCTAAAAGGTTAGAATTCTCTACGAAAGAGGACACTTAGAAGTAATACATTTGGATGTTCAATTTGACCTTAAGGTATTAACCAGAGCCTTACTGCGGAGTGTCAAAATGCGTGTTATAACATCAGCACTCAACAAAATTAAAAGAGGGACGGTCTGGAGGATTTTTCTTTTGGCTTCACAAGGAATCTTCTAAAAGACTAGATAAGGAATTGATCAATATCCATCGTGAACACTCATAATTCAAGATCTTGGGCACAAATGGCTTGTTGCTTTTCCCATTGCGACCAAGACTGTGGTTAATAAGTCCATGTGCAATAGACTAAAGGGAGTCATAGCGAAAAAGATTATTTCAGGCCTGACCCACATTTATTTTATAGCCTCTTATGTTTGCTAACATTATTCCCTTTAGTCTTTGGACCTATCTATATCCAACGTTTCTTTTAACGCTATATCTCTCAAGTGTTGTCGTGTGTACTAACAATCCCTATTGTTAACTTGTGTTCCTCTTGGCTGCATTAATTTTCCATACTAGTAAAAGGGACAGTTACCCTTGACTGTTTCAATATTTTACTATTTTTAAGACCTCCTATAGTTGGCAACATTCTAGACAATGAAAATATATTTTCGCTTCCTTAAGGCAAGTACTGCCCAAGTGACTGCCAATTTTCAGACGATCGATAACCATTGTGCCCATAAATTGGGTTTGTTGGTTCTCGAAGATTTTAAATTGTTCTCATCAACTCGAAGTTTTAGCGTTTCTTTCTTCCGTTTTCAGCTAATAATCATTCCCAATAATTCTAGGTTTCAACTAGAACTTCGTCACTCTAATAGTAAGTCTGCTAAGTGTCTTGCTGTTACAACTACAACAATATCAGCGGTAAAACTATCAATATTATCACCTCGGGTATACTCATTTTAAATTCATTATCACAATCTACATAGTGTCATATAATAATTATTTTAGGATATAAGTTTGAAGAACTCCTGTCGTATTGAAATGTTAGAAATGCAACTGTAATCAATCGAAATCCTTACTAAATAGAGCAGGTACGCAGGCATAATCACGATAGGATGTAACTCCAATTTTTCTAAGTTGAAAGCGTTTTCAATACGTTGTGGGGCTACAAACTATAATTCCGTCTGAATTCTTATTTGATCTGGATACATCTGTTATAGGAGGCAAACGGTAAACAAACGGCTCATTTAGACTTTATTTGGCCAATTGGGTTACATTTTCAAAATTGATCAGAAAGTTTTATTAGAACCCCACCGTCAAATATGCAATGATGCTGGGTTGATGAATTGATTTGTCGATAACAGCGACAACAACAATAACAAGGGTGAAGCAAAACCCCAAATTGTCACATCACGGTTACACAATTCGTAGAGCAATACACAGTGGCAAAGCAACATTTTTTAAATTTAGTTTTTAAAGTAATTCAAACAAAAAGCAAAAATCATAAACATTCCACGATAACCGCAGAAACAAGACAAAAACTCACAAGAAAACTGCAATAGAAGTAGAAGACAACGACTACGATGATGATGGCGAATGTTGGCAACCAGAAGAAGTCGGAACTATACAAGTCAAATGGTTTTCTGTACAAACAAAAAACATCCAGGCAATGTAAATGCAACTATTGCTGATGTTGTCCAAACGAGAAATGTTGATGTACCCCATGCTATACATACATGATGGCAACATGAGATAAATAGATGAGAATACTAAATATGTGCTGCAGTTTTTCCTGTGTCTTTAGAAAATACAAAATAGTGGCAATAGCTGGCTGGAAGAAGACTTACAAGTAATTTGAACTAACTTAAGCTACATATTTTAATGTTGTATTTTCACACTACAAACAAACAGACAATAAAAGGACAAATCCTTTTAAGAGCTGTTTTGACAAGCAATGCCATTTCTATTGGTTGTGGCTGCAGCGGGAACATCAGCATCATCTGTAAGTTTAATGGCTGCAATTGTCTTTTACTCACTGTAGTTATTGTTTTTGCAATATCAGTAACTTATTTGGCACCACTAAAGCTATCATAATGAGCAATTGTATTGTTAGTTTCATATTGACGCAACGAGTGCGGCAAATATGTTTCGACAGCTAAAGTTATATAGTCATCACCACCATAATTATCATCAACATCATCAACAGCATCGTGCATGTTTTTTTTGTAGTTCTCTTTCAACACTAAACTCTTGAACTTTGAAGCTCAAACCGTGCAAAAACCGATGTATTTCACATTTAGTGCTTGTAAGAGCTTCCCAAAAACGTTTGGCTTTTATTCGAATACTACGCTGCTGTAATGTATACTGCTAAGGTTACGGTCGCGCTTTGCAAGCGTTTGAGTATCACGTCTAGCACGTGGGGATATGCTGCAGTTTATCTGAAGCAATTAATTAACTGTCGCTGTAGTATAGCCTTGAGTCCACGGTCAGACATCTCCAACAAAACGAAATATGAACAAATAGTTCTTCGGCGACTGCATCTAAACAGATTTCTAGCAAATATTCTTAGAGTAAAGACAATTGTCATGAAAAAGTTTCTCAAAAATCTGTTGTTCGAAGTCGATTTTAACTTTGAGGTCACGCCACTCATGAGTAAATAAGACCAAAGAAACATTAACAATACATTACTTAGTGCAATATATTGAAGAACTTAGAGCTTCAAATTGAATGAAAATGTATCTTAACAAACATTGAGATTACAGCTTTCCTTGTCCAGCGAATGTTCTTTAGCGCAAACATTGTATATTTTGCTTATCATTTACAGGGTCGTAATAATCCCGATAACATACCATAGGCATAAGATTAACAATTATCTGTTGGCAGCACTATCTTAAGGAACTTAGAAGTGTTTCGATAACATTCAATTAGTCGTGTGAGTTATTTATCGACTCTTTCAAAGTTGTAATGAGCAAATTATTCTGTTCCAATATGTTTGGACTCTAAAGCGTATATGAGAAAAGGCGCTAATGTATTCCTGTATTATTATGGGATCTGCTAGACTAATACCCTTGAAAAATTATATGAACACAGGCAGCGTTGTGATACCACAACCAATATCCAAGCCGAGAATCATGCAATTCTTAAAGGAAACCAAACCGACCCAGAATAAACCTTAACATTGCAGAGTACCGTCAAACATGACAGAAAATCGGTGTTTAAGAATCTACATATCCTCATAGCAAGTGCAGGGCACTGACACGAGATGAAAGCGAGTCTATTCTTCCTCCTCACAGGAGGCTTCCATAGGAGTCATTGGATGGAATGCTAAGTCTGTCGACATGCCTTAAAAAAAGTGATGAGTCGTGAGAATCGCAATTGCACAACAGATGCGATTTAAAGACAAAACAGAATAAGTCCTCTTCTTATCTATACAGAGTCTGAGAAATTCTTAAAATTCATGAGCACCACTACTGTCCGAGTGAATCAAGAGATTGTCAGACAAATCCCACCATCCAATAAGTATTGCATCACGTTTAAAATGACCGTTATCTCCGCTTGTAAAACACAATTCTGGTTAGGCAGTCTACTCAGAAACTTATAGGGAAACATATAATCGATCTGAAATGTGTCTAGTCTTCCCAGAATTAGTGAACCCACACCGTTCACTAAACGTATGCAGGGTTCGTTCGACCAGTATGTGATGGTGGGGCTAATCCCCTACGGCACATTCAGAGGTGGAAAGTGGTGTTGTCGCTTCTTTACCATCCCATTTATGTTGGCTATCCATAAAAGTTTCCTTTTATTCCCGTTAGTTTCGTTGTCGTGACCAATTTCAATTGTCTTGTTGGAAGCAATATTGACAGAACGGCTTTATAACCACTATTAGAACGGCTTTCGTGTTTTTCGCTATTTTTACTCCTATTGTCTGAATCGAGGTTTCAAACAAAAGCACTAGAGGTTGTGCCTTTTGGCCATCCTATGTTCCGCAAATAGTAGTGTTGACCAAGTTCCAGAACTGCATTTAAATTTGGCCCCCCACTTATTAAAAGAATTCTTAAAAGCCTCAACTACTTTTAAACTAAACCTCTGAAGACAGCGGTAATTAAAATTGAAAACTAAATTAACCACATGTTCGAAAAGGGATTAATACTGCCTTGTTGTTGCAATGGTGACAATGTACAAATATACACACACACACACAAGGCACTTAAGAAGTCAAGTTAACACAATTTAAATACAATTAATAACCACAGAGTAGCACAATTACAAATACAACAACCACAACAAACAACAACATTTGCAAAGAAATCAAATAACAGGAGTAACGTACGGATTGACTAGAAATTACAGAAATGACTGAATGACTGAAGGAATGAATGTTGAAAAGTTCTGACTGCAGTTTGTATGCAGCGTGGAGAGTGGGCATCATTATGCCAAAACCAAAACGCCGTGAGTGCGTAAAGAGTGAAGGAAAATTATAAACAAAACCAAACGCATTGCGTTCAAACTGAAGTGAAGTGGAGGGCTTTTTGAAGATTTATTCTGTCATTATTTTTGCATACGAACGCACAACATTGCCTGCCTGCCTGTCTTTATCAGAAAAGTTAAAACACATAAGCATGCAGCGTTTGACTAATAGCATGCGTTGAAGTGGCGCTTTAATTAACATTAATGTACGCACTAATAACCTACGCAACTTTTCCCCCTCTTTACATGAATACATTTCTTCTGAGTTACTGCTTCCCTATGAAATTCTGAAATGCTTTTGTGCATATGATATAGTGACGGAAAAGCATTAATTTTTATGGCGTTTTTAGTGGTGCTTTGGACTGATTGTCAAACCGGTTACCAGTCACAATCAGTAGCTTCACTGATGCCGTTTTTAACTGACGTTATTAGGTAATGACAACATCAGCCTACATTAGCATTTAACGCAGGTTTCAGGTCAAAAGGAAAATATTCTGCGATCTTGAATGATTGCAGAACTTGAAAATAATTGTCGCCGTAGTATAGTTGGTAGTGTGTTGGCTTATTAGACGCGGGGTTTAAGGCCCAGCTCAGACATCTGAAACCGAAACATGAAAAGTAATCCTTCGTCTCGGCCATCTTCTGGCAAAAACTCTTAGTATAAATAGGATTGTCTTCAAAACTTTCTCTGTTTCTCTTTCTGTCGCTACATTAACATATACGGCATATAGTAGTAAGTAGTGTGCTGGCTTGTTAGACGTGTGGTCACGATTCAAACCCCACGACAGACATCTCCAATACAAAATATGAGAAAATATTTCGTTCGACGGCTTCCTCTCAATAGATTTCTAGCAAAACCTCTGAGAGTAAATAAAAATTACCATGAAATGTTTCTCAAAAAATCTGTCGTTCGGAATTGACATTAAACTGTAGGCCCCGCCACTCACGTATAAAATTAACACACACAGAACACATAGAACAGAGGAGTATCACAGTTTTCATTTGCACACAGCATCGATTCACATGCAGTTTATCAGTTTATCTAAGGCAATAATAGGTGAAACGTTATCCGAACACAACTCAAGATCCTTTATCTAGCTTTTAGAAATCATGACCCAATTATACAGCAGCCTACCTACAACTCTGCAATTCAGAGTAAATAGGGATATGGATTGGATTTCATAGTAAATGAAGAAAAAATATCAACTAAAACGTTGCAAGCAACAACATAAACTCATAATACCCACACTAACTACTGCATTACTACTCTACCACGTGATTACTTCAAGGTTATCATTGAACTGCATGGCATGTCATCTAAACACTGTCATCATTTGTCAATTGTGGCATAAATTATGGAAAAATGAAGAAAAAAACTGAAAAATGACTTCGAACATGTTTCGTTGTTTAAGTAGTGAAACACTGCAAAAAAAGAAAAAAATAAATTAAGAGAGACAGAGATACGGTAGATACGGTAGTACTGGGGCATAGAATTTATAACAATATTTGTCAATTACAACAGCCGTTTTGCTTCCACTTTGTGAATCACATTTCCTGTTATATCCTCGAGCTCTGGTTATCTGCACTACACTCTCT
This sequence comes from Sarcophaga carnaria, assembly GCA_958299815.1. NCBI lineage: Eukaryota > Metazoa > Arthropoda > Insecta > Diptera > Sarcophagidae > Sarcophaga > Sarcophaga carnaria. Next base: position 94,951,500 of record OY283149.1, read on the forward strand.
ATTCGCACTTGCTTTTCTCTCTGGTCTGATTTTTGTCTTTGCATAGACTACAAGCAGCGGCAGCAGATTGCCTCAACTTGGTTAGTTGTCAAGATAGCAAAGTAGTTTGGTGGCGTATGTTGCACAATTGTTCATCATTGCAGTTTGTTTGTTCTCATTCTCGTTGAAATTGAAATGCAATTAAACTCTTATTTGATGCTTTTTAATGTGTTTATGTCCGTTCGTTCGTACGTTGGTTAGAACTTGCAAGTCTTTTTTGTTTTCATTTTTGTTCATTGCTTTTTTGCTGCTCCTGCTTCGCTTTCTTCATGGTGGTACTTTATACTTCTATTCATATTGACGTTGGAAAGATTGTTGCTAGTGAAGGGATATGAGTTAGCTTGAAAGACTTTTATGGTAGCAAAAACACGTGAGAGAATCAGTTCTACCAACAGGAACTTCCGGATTTTTGACAATTGAGAACGGGCGACTTGTTGTAGCTACATCCGTCAACTTAGCTGTCATTTATTCAATCTGTTTTGTCAAATCACAGGCGATGGATAAAGCATTTAACACCATGTGCAAATAATAATTGTTTTATCAAAATGCGTGTTCTGTTCGAACAAAGAACCACGTGCTTAGCCCCTTACCTATCGCCATAATCGTCCTACCAACAGGACTCTTCGAAATGTGGAGGATAAATTCGAGTCTACTGTTTCAGTCAACGATGAACAAATACCCGTATTTCGACAAAATATCAGATCAGCAGAAAATATCTCCGCTGTCCGTTAGCGAGTGCAGGAGTATCCGAGGTAGCCGTTGCTCACAAGAACACGTCCTTTCGAAGACTTCAGCTTGGCGAATTTTGCTTCAGCCCGCACCTATACAAAATTCAACTGACCCAGGAACTGACGGTAGGCGACCGTAGACAACGATGTGCATTCGCGGTATGGGATCTGGAGCAGTTGGAAACTGATCTTAATTCTCATCGAAAAATCATTTCAGCTTCATGCGAACCATAGTAGTCCTTAAAGCCATTAAGGCAGTTTATATCCTCAGTTGTCGAAGATCCATCCATATCTGTCTCATTTAGCTCTGCTTTGAATTTTACCAACAAACTCCCTGGGTAAAAGGAATGAGTCTTCGACTGATCTGCTTTGAATGCGGAAAATTTAACGTTGCGTTTTCGAAGTGGGGAAAGTTCTACTGACAATGGAACGAAAGACTATCAATACCAATAGAGTCTCCAATATATTTTTTCATGTTTTTAAAGAATTTTTAATGATTTAATTCTTTTGTTGTTCTGTCTAAACTGGATTCGTTTAGTAGAGTATAAATTCCATGCCATATCGAATAAATGACTGTGAGTGCGTACCTCATTTAGTTTTAACCACAGTCCAGAAAAGTTTTTTTGTATTCCATACCCCTTATATCGAATACAATGTTGCATGCTGCATGCAGAGAGAAGGAGAGAAAACAAATGCTCACATGGAGTGGTGCAAGCTCAGACACATAGACGAAGTGGCAAGAAAGAAAAGATTCGTGTACATGTACTCACAATAAATAGAAAAGTAAAAAGAAAAAACAAAAAACAGAAAAGAAAATCTGAAGTGCATGTTTAAACCGTTGTTGTTCCACATACAATAGAGCTTCAGATTTCGAGTAAAAACAAACTAATGTTGGACAAGGGTTAAAATGTACACAACAAGACCATAAACGGTAGGAGCGGCAGCGGCAGCATCATCATCACTGTAACAGTAGAAGAACAGGACATACTCCTCTTCTCTCATCTGCGGTTTCTTATGCTAACCGACTTGTACGTTCGTTAATATAAACAGTTAAAGCTGTACTCCACTTTTAATAGTTTAAAGCTGCTTCTTTTGACATGCCCCAGTCCGGTTATTTTTTAAAATAAATTTGATGCTGCTGCATCATATCCAACCAACAACTGCACCTTTTTTTCGTTTGCTCTGTTTAGTATTGTAAGAAGAGTTAAAAGTTTTGCTTGTGGGTGGGAGTTAAAGAACAGCAAGGATTGTTTGCGTTGCAGTTGGGGATTATTAAAGATTTTATTGAAGTTTTTATTGTTTTTAATGAAACTATGAAAAGCAATTAGTTGTTCATAATAAACACTAAAATAAACAATTTGTACCATATAACGATTTTAAATTGGTCCCTTTCGCCTTTTTATAATAGATTCCCTTCACTAGTCTTGGTTTGTTAGGAACTTAAAACATTTTTTCTCTCTGGATTTCATTTACTCGACTCCAAGGTCTGTAAACAGAGCCAAAAGTTTTAAGAGGATTATGTGGCATTTTAATTGCAGGGAATCAATTTGTTTATGGCCAAATATTGCAGTTATTCTTGAGTAATCAAATGACCTCTTAGATGGCATTGTAATAAAAAAAAATTTTTAAGCTTGTTACTAAAAAACAATCGCGTATAAGGAATATCGCAACCAAGAGTTTTTTCATATCCTACATATATTCAGAAAAACCTATCTCAGCCCGACTTCTTATATTATATGTGAGAGTCTTATTGAACGAAGTTCGGAAAGTTTCTTAAATTTTTTGGCTTCTTTCCAAAAGATTTGTATACGTTTTGGTTGTTAGAAGATGTCATCATAAAGTAGTAGTAGAGAGATTTTTAGCTTATTACATGACAGTCCTTTGTTCAAACCCCAACTCAAACAACTCGAACAAAAAGAAATGCAAACAAATACTTTTTTCTTCAGTAGCCTTCTGAGAGTAAATTAAATTGTAATGAAAAGTTTCTCAAATCTGTCGTTCGGAGTCCACATTAAACTGTAGGTTCCGCCACTCATGGACAAAATTAACACACACAACAGGGGTTGTGTGAGAAGCTAGGTTGAAATCCTGACTAAAGGGTTGTAATGACCAATTAAGTAAGCAACACTGATTTCCTTATATAACCTCCTTTAAATGTTTCGTGATTCTTAATGACTTGGCAGCAGTTATCGCAGAAGTCTTGTAAATAAAAATATCGACTCTCGAATTATTTGTCGACGAAACAAAATATACTTTGTACGCAGCACTAAACAAGTAACGTCCGATGGGACTTAATGTGAAATCGATCTTCATGAAGATTCCTATTTTCTTAACAAAGAGATCAAGATATCTAACAAGGTCAAATACCTGGGCGTTATTTTGGATTGGAAACAGAGTATTGGTAGGATGGCCATATTTTCTAAATGGATTGGTAATTCAAGTATGATTCATACATACATTGGCCATTACAACCCGTTAGGCAGGATTACGAACTAGTTTCTTACACCACTTATATTGTGTCTATTAATTTAATCATGAGTGGCGGGAACTACAGTTTAAAGTCGACACCGAACGACAAATTTTATGAGAAATTTTTCAGGGCAATTCGATTTACTCTCAGAGTTTTTGCCAGAAATCTGCTAAGAATGATTACCTACGAGAAATAATTAATCAATATAATCTTCAGTAGAATAGTGGATATAAATGGAATGGAAATGAAACGTTAGAATATTAAAAAGTAGTTAAAGACTATAAAAGACTGAGGATAAGCGACGCGACAAAGATGCCAACCAATAGAGCTGCGAAGACATTTGAATCTGGTCTTTCGACCAGTCGACTTAAAACTAAGGAGATGAGTTTGTTTAATCTAAGAAAGAGTGATCTGAATAAAGGGTTAAGTGTCTTATCAAGGCACTCCACCTTACAGATAAATTTGGATTGGATAGTTGCGGCAAATAATTGCGAATGCCGGACGTGTGACTTTCTGCAACTCTCCTAGTTTGTGAGTGGATTGAAAGGAAGTGAAGAAATACGTACATGTTATGTAATTCGCATGACTTTAACGCGGTTTGTGAGGATTCTATCAGCTTACGCGATGGTTTAGGTATTTCGCCAACATGCGTGGAACTTTTCACTCCAGCATTGATGTAACACAACTGGCTTAGTTGTTGCAGTATAACACTAATTCGATTTAATTTAAAATTTATAATATAACCTCCCCCTATGTCTTTAAGTTTTTCTTTTGAATAAAAGGTTTTTGCATTTAGTTCTACTGATACGACCACTACTTCTTTATAAATCTATCAGATCTGCTTAAACAAGCAAGTGTATATCCTTTCCTGACCTATACCACTGCCATTGCTTCTAAATGCGAACCTCAATTGCCACAAATTAATGATTCTTCTTTAATTTCCCCACTCTGCACGCACTTTAAAGCGGCCAAATCATACGTGGCCATGAAAACGAACAACATATAACCCAGTTGTTCCTGCTAAGATTAACCCGCTTAATTAAAAAACATTTTTCAAAAACGATTTCATTCTTGGCACCACAATTTGCAGCTGTTGTTTCTGGCGAAAAACGAATAAATAACAAGAAGGAGAAGAAGGGAAAATATAATTTAATTTCATTATCACTTTGTAAAATATTAAATGAAACGGAATGAATTCGAAAATATGCTACAATAAGCGATGGATAATAAAATAAATAGATCACGACTGTTCATACACACATACGTATGGATTTCCGTGGTGGTGTACTAATGAACCATAAACTTAATTAAATATTAGGATCACCACGTAAATGTAGAAGTGACCCTACATGAGCTAATAAAATCGAATTGTTTGATTAAAAAGTTCAACTAGGGGTTGACATGCAAACATTTTGTGGCTTCCACAAAGAAGAAATATCCTTGGGATACCATACTGCTGTCTGTAATTTTGTTAATGTTGTGTAACTGTAAGATACTCCACTTGGAAGGACACCTAATATATAGTCACGTCAGGAATTAGTATCGCATGGCGATGAATTGGTTTTGGTACCATTGTGGCGTTAAGGCATCAGTTGCAATACAATGTACCACCATTTCTAATATCGACCGCAAAAAAGAGGGGCTCCATTTAACATAAATCTTTGGCTAAGGACTGAGGGTTATATTCTGAAGCGCTTAACCTGAGTAGTCTTCTTATCTTATCAAAACTAAACAACTTGATATGATTCACACCCAAAACGTAATAGAGTACACAAAGAAAAAAGTATTATGGCAACTCGGTCAATGCGTATTACATTAAGTTTCTGGTGAACGAATGTTCCCCAACAGAATTCAAACTCTTTATAGAGTGCGCTCTTAATTCGAAGTTCACCTCAATGGGTGATGAGCCTATTATGTTTCTGAACTTCAAAAGGATGTGAAGCATTTAAAACAAAGAGTAGTTATCATAGCATAACTAAATGCCTACAAAAAGACACAAGAGGACAGGAGAACGACACACTACGATTATAAATGCGTTTAAATGTTAAACGTTATAACGACAATCCAGATATCAATCTGGATGAAGGTGAAAAAAAATACATGAAAGGCTTGCATCGTACCTCGATCCGAAGAGAAGACACAATCAATCTTTAGAAAGAATAATGACGTGAAAATGCTATTATTGTAACTGTAGTCATGAAGAAGTGCCTTAGTACTGCGATTATAAGATCTATTTTACTCTTACTCTTCTAGTATCAGCAGTACACTTACCAATGTAGAATTACGTTTTAAGATTCTCTCTTTTCATTTGTACAAAATCAACTTACCTGAAAAGAAAGGAAAAAGTAAAAAACGTTTAATATTGAAAATATAATAGAAAGCAATAATTAAGTTTGAAAAGTAAAACTTAAATTTCTACACAAAAATTTCAATTTCACATGAATGTTCGTAGGCAAAAGCTAGATGAGCTAGCAGACATCAAATTACAGCAAATAGTGTAGTAAAGCAATTACTAAGAGTAACAAATCAACAGTATAGTTCTAGAATTTGTCAGATTGAAATTAGATAAAGTATGAAGAAAGGTCGACTTAAACTAGTACTGTGTTGGCTCATTAGTCGAAAGCCTGTGGTTTAAGTTCCGGCTAAGACATCTCACAAAAAGAAAAATATTTTTTTCGCCGACTTCCACCCAGCGGTCTTCTAGCAAAAACTCTTGAGGGTAAATAAAATTGCCATGAAGCTTTTTAAAAACTGTAGGTATCGCCACTCATGGATATAATTAACACACACAACATAAGTGGTGTGCGAACCTAATTTGTAATCCTAACTAAAGGGTTTTAATGACCTTCTAAGTAAGTAAGCAAGTAAGTTTAAAGAAATGCATTTTCTTAATTTCTGTGGCAATAACTTAATGGAATAATTTTGAAAATACCAAAACAGTATCGAACAAGCGTTGCATATATGGTCTGAATGGAATAATTCATCATTAAAAATAACGTGGATTTTTATATCACGACTAATATTAATTTATCTACAGCAAGACCAACAACAACTTTCTAAATAATTGAAGTACTTCGGCCAGTACAGTCTTAATTTCTGGTTATCTCAAGTCGTGTTATCCTCGAGGGCATATGTCCATGGTGAAAAGAAAATGATATGATAACAGTACATATTTTAATATCTACTCAGAGATAAGAAAGCTTTTGATTGTTATTAAGTTTTATTAAAAAAATGAAAAACTTTTTACTAAATCCTAAATAGAGCCTTTAGTTAGAACTTTAAACTTTTGATCTTAAACTCATTCTTTTCCCATCATTAAGACAAAAGAAATCCTTGGCATTTTTATGCTTTTGATTGACTTGGTTGAAGAGAAAAAATGCTTTTTCGTTAATCATAAATACGGAAAAAGGTAAAGAAAAGATATCGAAACAACTATAAGTACGATTACAGCAAATTTCTGTTAAATATGGTACTAAAAATTTATGACTTCTAAATCGAGTGTATGAAGCGCAAAATGTACAAACAAAACAACACAAAACTCATTACGGCAAAGTATTCCTAAAAAATAAAAATATGTAAAAAATAAAATCCTTTGAATAACGAATAACAATTGACGAGCTCATATTGCCCATAAAATCATCAAATTAAAGTTGAAATGAAAGAATGCGAAGAAAAAGTAATGAATAAAGGTAACTTTTCTGATTTTCTGCCTTATAATGTAACCGTATTTCCTTTTTAACACGGGCTACACTTCATTACTCCTTTCTATTCCACCAAACAATAGTTTCGTGTTTTTGGAAAAGGGCAACAAATCAGCAATAACAGCGTTTTAAAACACACTTAAAAACCCATAAGAAATAACAAATATTAGCCGTCTGATGAAAAATAATAACCCAAACAGGACTACGTTGCTCGCTGTCGGAATGAAAAAAGTTGCCTTCGAAAAAGGCAGACAAACAGTCAGCCGTGGAGGCTTTAGAGACAATAATGCATATGTGGGTAATAAACACACCAAAAACATATATGGAAAGGAATAAAATCGTCACGCCTGCAGGGATCGATTGAATAAAGTCGAAACTTGCGATACAGAAATTTTCACTAATTCGATCAACTAAGGGATTAATATTAATATAGTTGATGAGTGCGCTACGAAGTGGTCATCCCTTAATATATCTCTTCTGCAGTGGAAAATAGATGCCCATTTACTTGCCTTGGCGACCTTGATAGATGATGGATATTGGACATCGAATGAATTAACATCACCACTTAAGGATCCTTTTAAAGCAATTTCTATTTTTAATTTTAAATGAAAAAAAAACTTTGTGTGAAATATCGTCCTTTAAAAGACCTACTGATGTCAATATGTGTGGATTATAACATCGTTCATATGTTGCTCTCAGTTTCGTTGGGTAGACCGCATCCGAATTCTCCAATTTTCTTTGACTCTGGCATATAAATCAGGCTGAGTAAAACCGATGACATGGCTTATGTTGACTTTGAGAATCGCTACGATTTATCTGCCGCATACACCTGCAACTTAAAGAAACCCCACAAGAAACAAGCCAATGGGGTGAAATCGAACAATATCGGTTCTCATCACTTCCACTTGATGTAACTATGTATGTCCTCAAATGCCACTGGCACAGAATATTTAATGTGGCACCAGTGTTGTGTGCAAGTAGTATAGTCCAGTTGAATCCAGATTAACCAATTCCGACCAAAAAAAGTTGGTAATCCTCGGCCTGTTGTGGTAGTCGATGAAAGTGATAGCAGCATTCTCAAATAAATATGGACTGCGAGTACAGAATATGTTCCAAACAGTAGCTTTTTCGGGGTATATGGGACGCTCTTGGACCCAACTGTTTCAAAGTCCGTTCGGCAAACACACGTTGTCCTCTATGGTCTTCCACGGGGATTTGGCAAAACAGAGTGAATAAAATTTGAAACTTCAAATTAACTTCAAACTAATTTCAACAATGATGGCCGTAATCAACTAGCAAAGTTCGGATGTTCCTTTCCCAAGATTCTATAGAACTTTCAGAATCCTATTGCTTTCTCTCTTAATAAAAACTAGAACTGTTGATCTTTGGTAGAGAATCAATATGACCCCTAACGGGCATACTTTGTTGGCACTGTAAATAAAAGCTGTCAACGTGAGGAAGAGAAAGAATCGCAATAAATCCTTATGTTTGACTGGCCCCCCCACGACAGTCTAGATTTCGGCACCTTACTGCATGTTCCTTGCATGATTTGTAGCATTGCCTTAGGGATAAGTCACTGATATATGAAATCAATTTCATCATCAGTACTGGATGCCTCTCGCGAGTCATGTAATTTGCATTTAGATTAGGGGTCTTTTCGCCGAAATATTCTTCCTGAGACTTTATGGATCTTTAATGAACGGACATACCACGAACCCAACAACTTTGCATGAAATTAAGGGCCGACTGACGGAACCCTATAATATGGATCTATGCTAGTAATGCAATTTATTACACTAAAACGTTATTTTTGCCAAATTTGGGGTATTTTTTCACCTTTTCGTTTGACCGCATTGGCTATTTTGAAAGCGTGACAATCGAATGTTGACACTTTGAGATTAACGACAATTATCTGTCAATCTTTAAAAGCAGGTTTTATTTTCTTACAAGGTTAAAAAAATTATTTTCGAAACTGTAGATAACAGTACGTAGCAAGAAATAAAGCCACACAGGATTTCCTTAGGAGGATAATGAAACATTTTAAGTGAAAATTTAATGAAAAGAAAACAAATTTTAAAAAAACGAATTGCTTGTCTTACAAAAGAACCCAACCGGAAAACAATGATTTCATTACTTTAAAGATCTGATAACGAATTTACACTTCAGTTCCTTAACAATAATAATGAAACTGGTTAGAAACACATTAACGAACATTTACTTTAAATGTGTTTCAAATTAAATGGAACGACAGCGACAACGAAAACAATGATGGTAATAAGGAAAAAGATTTTGAAGTTAATAAAACGACGCCTCCACATTAAGTAACAAAAAAACAACAGCGGGCGTCTTAACAACATACAAATTGTTTCTTGTATGTATTTAATGCTTTCAAGGATTATGTCGCCTGCCTTGCTCCCTTCTTTGAACACATTACGATGGCGTGTAAAAGCGTGACAAAATTTACGAATAACAAGAATATATTTCAAAAAATTTTATGATATTGTGTTACTTAGTAGAGGGCATTAATAATGAAATTAATGGAATGTAAAGGGAATAAGAAAAATAAAAAAGAGGAGAAGACATCATAAGATTTCCTAAGAAAATTTTGAGAGAAAAGGACCAGCAATTTTTTATGGGGCAGTTAAAAGTGATGAACGTCTAAAGGCCACACGAAAGAAAATCCGTTTGACATTTGGATCTGCATTTTTCCTTCCTTTTTTTGGGATAACCATAGCGTGTGAGTTATTTTCAATTTCGAACAAATTTTAAATCCTTGATTTTAAAAATACAAAATAAACTGATCTTTTAAAATATCTACAGATGCTACGAGAGTCAATGCCTGGAATTCCTCAGTGAGTTCGTGACGATTGCGAAATGGTTGCTAGGCAGCCACTTCCTTAAACTTGTTTAAGCTATGTCAAGACACCTCTGGTTGTACTGTTTAAGTCAGATGTTAGAATTTCATTAGACTGCAAGGACTTTAAGATTATTCGACTGATGATCAGTTTTGTCCTTTTTCTGGCGGTCGAAAACTTCTCTTGGAATAATTCCAGTATAAGGCATTCCTTTCCTTATCATTATTACTATCAAATCCAGCAGGTTAACTAACGACGGAAAGTTTAAAACACAAGATGATTTGTGTCCCACATCCCTCACCAACTACAAACCAATAATTACGGCTGCACAGTTATCCGTCTGACGTCTATTGTGAATTACGTCCAGCTAGCTGCAATAGCCAACCGGTACCATCCCAGTCAATTGTTCCTTAAATAAAAAGGAACCGGTAGAAAACCACGTACAAATTATAATTTCTGTGCTCTCCGAATAAAGTCGAGTAAACCTTCATTAGGAATAGAACAAATTTCTTCCGGATCTTGCTGATAATGGTTGAAAATATGCAATCTGGTTCTAGTCTAATCTATCAACGTCCGTCTTCTGGACTTTCTAAGGGCTTTAACTTCACAAGAGCAGGAATCTACTAACCGTGTGGCCTAGTGAGATATTCTTTTATACTTAAAATGTGCGATACTAAAACACGCCATGTAAGTTCAATAAAATTTGTTGTGGGTCTCTAACTCGGCAATCCATCAGCAATTCCACTGCCTGTAATATCGTAGTAACCTGGAACTAAAAAACGAATCCTTCTTTTGCGGGCCGAGTTGTTGAAGATAAGTAAAACGCTTCCCATAAACTCTAATTTCTATAAATATGAATCGACTGCTTCCAGTGAAACCTGACAATCTGTATACATTGTTATGTGGGCACCTTTCCTCCCCCGTATAGGACACGCTGAAAATTATTGAAGTTGACGTCCTCGTTTTAGTTCCAAATACTACCACCTCTTCAACAGTGTCATTTGATCCATCGGTAAAGCTCATTAGGCTTCCCTGAAAGCCATTTCTCGTGATAAAGGCTCATCATATAGCGCGTGATCAATTATACGACCATATGATACGGAATGCTTGCTACAACACGCATGTCACAGAAGACCTAGATTCGCATCCTCAAACACTCATCGTAGGATATTTTAAACAAAGATCTATGGGGGTAGACCATTGTAGTCATGAATATATACATCGAACAGCAAAAAGCTGATATTGATATAAATTGGTAGTATTTGAACCGAATTTTTGATGACCACACAACACATCATTTATTGGTCAGTAATTTTAATTTTAAATAAAAATGGGATTTTTTTATTGAATACATGCAAGCCATTTCAACTGCTTAAAAAGTGGTTGGTCACCTATAAAAATTCCATTAAATTTTTTCTACCCATTTGGAAAGCTGTAAATCTTTGATAAATACTTTTGTTGGTTCAATTATCTTTCCTTTTAAGCCTTTGAATAAAAGGATACCCAAATAAAAATGAAAACAAACAAAAAAAGAAAACAAAGATTAGTCATATTCACAAGTCATTAGCGTCTATCTCCCCACCTATTCGAAATATGATATTTTCTTACCGCAATTTGTGGCCAATAAACAACAGTAAAAAGAAAAATAAATAAAAAATTCAGAAAACGTATACCTGTGTGCGCATCTCAATAACGTATGGTCAGGAATCGACAAGTAAAGGTTTATCACGTTATTACAAAAATCCCAAAAAAATCAAAAACAAAAGCAATGCCATGAAAGTGAAACCCGTGACGAGAGATAAAAAAAGGATAGAAGAGCCTCTGTTGCACACACAATAAGTGTCATTAAATTAATGGCTACGAATTTTTACTACACACATTTATTTTCGTGAGTGTAAATTGCAAGAAAAACAACAACACCAACAATATGCATGATAAAAAATTTTAACATCTGCCCTGTTTTTAAAAGCACCTTATAATTTATGTGTGTTGCTGCAACGTTACTTATCCTTATGACGCCAATATTGTACGAGTATATTGTATTGGTATTGCTGGTGATGGTGTTTGTGTTGGTGTTGATATTGGTGTTGCATGTTTTCTTATAAGCATCTTATGCTTCTGCTCATTTTGTTTCTTTTTCGTCTTGTTCTTTTGATACTATATGTATGTTCGTTTCTGTTCCTCTTTTTCTGTTTTCCATATTTTGCTGTAAATTCACAAGAAACTGATTTAAATTGTTGTTGTCACTGCTATTGTTCTTGGTGTACTGTGGCTGTTATGGGTCAAGTTTTCAAGTATACATGAGTGCAAATGAGGCATTTTGTGGTATTTAATTTATGTGGTCTCTGCATTTATGCAACATCAGCTAAGTCAATATCAACACTGGGAGTAACAACACTGGTTAAGTGGCATACAATTTATACCCCACACTGGCATCATATTTTCTTCTTTCTTTGTAACATTTTCTACCATCCCTCTCTCTCTCTGGCAAAGAAATCAAAGAAATCTATGAAATCTAATTGTAAAGGGACGTTTTCCTTCGTCAGTGCTTTCAGAGTCTAATGAAACCAAAAGTAGCTAGCAGAAGAGCTATTACGTGGGTTGTACAGTTCGAAATTTAAAAACGTCCCATCCATTGGCAATCTATTTCATAAATGAATACATAACTAATTTATGATGTCTCTATGGGCGCAATACAGATTGATTTCTTTTTAGATTGTTTCGTATCGTTCAAAACATTAGGTTCGGACACTAGATTCGCTATATGGGAATGGCATAAGTCTAGTTTGCTGCCCTTCAGTCAGGATAAGCCACTACACTATCTACTAGACTGTATAGAAACATCTAATTCAAACATATTAAATACTCTATACGTACAAATCCTTTTATCTTAGATTATATTAATACCTGCTTCATGTCAAATAATTTCTTTTTTAATTTTTTTCTGTTTAATTTTTTTTTTTTTTAATTGTTGTTGTTGTTGTTATCTTTCATGCAGTATTTAATTAACAGATTCTTATTTAATTATTGATTTACTTTAAACGCCATCAACACACAGAAATACAAAAAAAAATGAAACAAGCGCCACAAAGTTAATAACAATTTGCGATTTTCATATCAAAAATACTCGTGCGAATATAATCACAAGCCATTATAAATAAAGCGGGCAAAAAAAGTCAAAATTAATATTATCCTGGAAATAATACTATTGCGGATGATATAAGCATACAACGTCAGAATATTGTATCCAAAATATAACACAATAAACAAATAAATAAAATTAACAAATATATTTGCAACATAATTCAGCAAAATTAAAAATATATTCCATTGCTTAAGGCCATCATATGAATACGAAAAAAAAAATATTATATTTCTGGTAAAATTAAAACTTTACAAAACTTTTCATTACAGAGTTGGTTAAATTGTTGGTCATTTGTATTTCATGGAATTCAATTTATTTAGCTTAAAATAAAATCTGCATGGATCACAAAAAACAAATTTTAATTATTTTTAACACAATAAATAAAATTAGTTCTAACTTAGGAAAAGTAAAAAAATTAATAAAGGGAGAAGTGAATAATATATATTCAGTATATCTTCATCATATTTTAGCAATTTACAAAAATAATCGAAAACCGAGTAATCTCCTCAGCGTGAAAGTTATGTCAGCCTGAGCCACTAACGAAGGCTAAAAAACAGTACCGAAATAATAAAAAAGAGGCGGACCTTTAAACAGTGTTAAAAATTAAATGGAATAATAATTAAAAATTAACAAGTACAAACGAAAACAGTGGACGATAGTACAACCTAACTAACTAACTAACTGTCAGTATACAACACGGCTAATTTACGGAATATTAACTGCTTTGAACGACTTTACAATGTAGCATATGGTGCGGATCTATGCTCCCCAGCGGAGTAAGCGGAACATATATATATATATATATATATACAATAAAATAGTTCTTATGTCCTATATCTCCCCGTGGAATCGTTTGAAAATGCTACAACAGTGCTATACAGTTTAACGAAAATCCTAGGCTCCCTAAAAGTTGCCTTCAGAAAACACTTACAAATTGCACACAGTGTCCGCTATTATCCTCTAAAGATACAGAATAAAGTCACGTGATATTTCACATAAATTTGAATCCCCAATCATTTCTAATAACAAATTTGTATTCCGAATTAATAAACACGTACTATTATTTCGCTTTTATTGTTACTAATTCAGAACGAACGTCTCTTAACAGATTCTTAATAAGTTATAGCTTACAATTACAACTTGTAATACGAAGTTTGAAATTCCAAAATATTGCTACGAAAATGGAAATGGTGTTATTAAAATGATAAACAAAAGCTCTAAAAACAAAACAATGGACTTGTTTACATGATCAAAGAATAAATAAAAGATACAAAAACAATGAACTTGTTTACATGATCAACGAATAAGCAAAAATATAGCAACATCAGTGTATAAAAAAGGCGATAAACAAAGTAAATAAATGTAAACAAAATACACAAACAACAATAATGAAAACAGCTTGTTTACATTTATAGATATTTCACGAAGGAGTCATTCTCCTACGAGAGTATTCATCAGACTATTTACCCAGCGATATAAAAGGCAAGACAAAGCGAGCAACGAGATTAGAAAGAATTCAGTCAGTCTTGTGTATGAAGAGAATAATTGTGGTTTGAAGATCTATTGAACAATTATTATTGTGCACGCGGAAGAGTGTAAAGGAGAATAACAATTAAAACAAATTGTTGTTGTGTGAACCAAGTCATGAAAGGTTGCACACGGAATTGTGTTTTATTGTTTAATTGATTTAAAACTAAACACAAATTTATTTTTATTTTATTTGCAATCTACGAACTTATATTTTAAACGTTTTTAAAAGGGTAAAAACATAACAATAAGCCACCGTAGTCTAGTAGGTAGTGTAGTAGTATTAGTAGTAGTAGGTAGTGTAATATTAGACGAAAAGCCAGGGTTCGAGCCCCAGGCCAGATATCAAAACAAAATACAAAAAGTATTTCTTCGGCGACTTCCTCTCAGCAGATTTCTGGTAAAAACTCTGAGAGTAAATAAAATTGCCATGAAAAGTTTCTCAAAAATTTGTCGTTCGGAGTCGACTTTAAACTGTAGGTCCCGCCACTCATGTATAAAATTAACACACACAACATAAGTGGTGTGAGACTCTTGGTCGTAATCAAGACTGAAGGGTTCTAATGACCAATTATGTGTATAAAAATGTAACAATAACTACAATGTAACTATAAAATATGGTACGTATCGATACATATCTCCTGATGCACTGATGGCTATAACGGATGATAATTTCAACATTTTCTGAATGAGAGAGGCTTCGTTATCCTAATAATACAAAAATTTGCCCCTAGTTGCTGAAATTGACGGTTGACGATCAAAGAAAACATGAAAAAACAGTTTTTCACTCAGTAAACCACTTCTACACTGATGTTATAATAATGATTTCACCTCACAAATAGTAAAATGTTATCAATCAGAACGTCACGTATTTATCAAATTTGTAACCGAACTTTTACAAACTCCCCAATAATATCGAGTTGAATGTGAATTTTTGGCATTTATTGATATTTGGTTTATTTACACAGCCAGATTTTATGTTATGTGAGTAGTGTGTATATGGGGTTTCGGGACCACTTACTCCATACAAATTTTGGAGCATGCATAGCTGTAAAAGAGTAAAAACATTGTAGAATTGTGAAATGAATTGTGTGCGATCGGTCTTTAGGTTTGTAACATGTATTATGAAAAGGTAATGCTTTTTAATGTGTATGTGTGTGTGTGTGTGTGTTAAAATTTGGGAGAATGCATATCTGGAAAAGAATTAAATCATTTTAATTTTTAATTTTTCCATACAAATTTGGAATCATACCTGCTTTTTGTTGGTCCTTTCATTTGTATTGCTTTTCAAACGAATGGTTGGACGGACAGAATGAGTGTGTGCACGTTTCCTCATCTACATCCCAGAGTATAAGTAGACTGTAATGTGAAAATGTATGTACGTATGTACGAATGTTTGGACGGACAGAATGAGTGTGTGCGTAACATGTAATGTGTATGATCGTTTTTTTTTTTTTTTTTTTAATAGTAAATTCTTTGCACGTATTGCTCATGATCACAGGTAGAAGAAATAGAAATATAAACTAATAAGAAAGGGTAGGTAGGTTGTGCGGTTGTTTTTAATTTGATGAGAAAGAAATGTATAGTTGTACCTGTGCGTTTTTTTTTCACGTATAAGTATAAGTAATATCTGTTTTCACATAATTGAATTTACTGATTGATCTACAACACCCCAGAGTATAAATAGACTTGTTTTTAAGGATTTAGAATTTTTTAGTTTTACTGTTTTAAATAAATGAAATTATAGAATAAAGGGATTAATTAAAACAAATTAGTTTTTTATTTTTTGAAAATTTTATTACATATTTCTTTTTTTTCAGATTTTTACAGATTCGAATTTAAAAATACGTTTATACAGATTAAATAACTTAAGTGTTAACAAATATTGTGTATAGAATGTTTGTCATCGACAAATGTTGAAAGATTGTGAATAAGTATTTTCACAGTTAGATCTATGTATAATATTATTAACACATATAAATGGATAATTTACATAATTACAAGTTCTTAATTCATTTATAAGTTTCATAAATAAATCTATATGCTCTTTATCAATCTGATTACTATGCTTTGTTAATAGTTCTTCCAATACAGCTGATGTTACCATTTTTGTTCCCCTTCTTTAAAAATTTAATAGTAGGTTGTGTTAGTGCGGGACGATGTACTCTGAATTATTTCATTTTAATTTATATTTATTGAATAAAAATTTTAAACACAAGTGTCCTCAATTAAATGTATTAAATTTTTGTTTTCGTTCATAATTATATTCAATAGGAAATTTTAAGTAGTTGACAATCTCAAGTGGTGGTTGTAAGTTTCCAAAGCTATCAAAGTATTCCTTATAGTTGTGGTTTTTATAATATGCTACCCAATGTGTTCCCATACCATTTGAATCATCTAAATTAACAATGCCGCATTCTTGTTTGAATGGTTTTTCAGGTAAAGAATCACGCATGAAAACACCCCTAAAATGTTTGAGATGTCTTCCATATTTATTCAAATCCAAATCTGTTAATGGGCGATTGGGAAGGTTATCTAATAGTTTTTTGGAGCTGGACTATAATAGAGACCATATCCAATTTTATATGGTTTGAGGTACAACCCTTTACCCATTGCAATTGATTCCATATATCTATTATGACGGTTAGCTTCAGCCAATTGTTCTTTTCCATTTTTGATAGCATTTACTGCTTTGACAATAGCGGATCCTCCACTTGCCAAACCACCAAGCGCTGACAATGCTGTTAGTACGGGAATAAGTGGAAGAAATCCTCCAATTTTCGGTACAGGTATAACTCTCGGTATTATAATGTCTGCTCGCTTTTTCCCTTTAAAATTTGAATGAATAGCCTTTTGAGCTATTTTAACAGCATCATTTATATCAAGGGGTTTCTGTTCTTTCAATTGTTTTAAAGTTTTTCTCACAGTAGCTGTGAATAATTTCTTATTACACTTATTCATTTTTCCTTTTCTTTTCTTATGTCTCTGCTCCTTCAAACCTAATCCAAATTTCACTTTAGTTTTCATAGCGTTTGTCACAAACAACGCGTTAGCACGTTCTTTAATATCACTATCTTTAGATTTAACTCGTTGCCAGGCTTTTTCAGCTAATATTTGATCTGCTTGATATCTTGTGTCTATATCTTTTGATTGTGAATATGCAATATCGTGCTCTCTACAAGCTGCGTCTAATAAATTTATACCCTTATCTCCTTTTGCTAAACGTTTTTCAAGTTTTGTACCAGGTCCACAAAACTGATAACCAGGTAGATGTAATTCAACAGGTACTTTATTTATTAAGTTGTTTACAAATCCTCTTCTCATCTTACACTGGCTGGGGTTTTGTTTTGACTGTAGATTATAACAAATTTTTTCGTTACTTTTATATCTCTTCGCAAAAATTGCTGAAATCAAGACGTTCTCCTATATATACAGCAATTGATATGATTTCAGTATGTTAATTTTTTGATATTGATTTTGATCTGCTTTGTATCTGATCACGATCTACTTTACATCTGATCACGATCTGCTTTGTATCTGCTCACGATCTACTTTATATCTGATAACGATCTACTTTTTTTGGTTTTTGGTTTTGTCTATTTTATTTTAATTTTTTTTATTATTTTTTTTTTTTGACATTACCATGTTTTAGATAAACATGTTCTACCTCAATGTTGAAATTGTTTATTTGATCAGCTAGATCATCATATATTTGTGTTATATATTTTTCGATTACAATATTTTTGTTTTTATGGTTATATTTATTAAAACTTTCTCCAAATTTATTAATATAAAACATCTCTTTCACTCTTCTAATAAATTATGTTAGATTCTTTAAGTTCTTCAATAATAGAGATTATTTCGTTTTGATGATTGTTGTGACCAGCACCTTCCGATGAGAGAAGTAAACGTAGTCTGTCAACTAATTCATTAGGATCATCCCAATGTATGTAATTTGATTTCAGATTATTTTGTAATTTTAGCATTAAACCACTGCCTTTTGTTAAAATGTTTGTTGTTGTTTCGAATAAATGTTTAATTATTCGTATATATTTGAAGGCTCGTGTTCCTTTCACTTGTTCATTAGGTTCATAGCGACGTTTATGTGCATTGGTATTAATTAAAATATCTTTATATTTTTTCAAATCATTTTTAGAATAATGGAGAGGTATTTTATGAAATACTAGTTCAAATAATCCAGGCGTCATTTTCAATTTCATATTCCCTATCTGCATAGTATTATCTCTATTAAATATTAATTTTTCCTTGCCATATCTCCAACTACCGTCTACATCTTGATTAAAACCATAAATTTTATCCAATTGCTTATTATTAATAAGTGTTTGTATATTTTCAAATGGAGAGCTTTTCGTCAGCTTTAAACATTGTTTTCTTTCCAAGTTTTTGATACATGTACTTGATACAGGTCTATTATGGTCATAGTTTTTTTCACCATCATTATCATCAGTTGAAATATTTTCATACTGAAAATCGTTATTATCACCATTTACATCATCGTAATCATCGTCATCATCAATAGTGTTGTCTGTATCCTTATGCTTATCTTCAAGTTAGTACAGCTTGCTAGTATAGCTAGTACAGATTGTATAGCTTGCTAGTATAGCTAGTACAGATTGTACAGCTGGTATAGCAGGTATAGCAGGTATAGCTAGTACAGCTTGCTAGTATAGCTAGTACAGATTGTATAGCTTG
The DNA here is from genome assembly GCA_958299815.1 of Sarcophaga carnaria. Taxonomy (NCBI): domain Eukaryota; kingdom Metazoa; phylum Arthropoda; class Insecta; order Diptera; family Sarcophagidae; genus Sarcophaga; species Sarcophaga carnaria. The sequence continues at coordinate 94,970,678 of OY283149.1, forward strand.
CTAGTATAGCTAGTACAGATTGTACAGCTTGGTAGTATAGCTAGTACAGCTTGCTAGTATAGCTAGTACAGATTGTATAGCTTGCTAGTATAGCTAGTACAGATTGTACAGCTTGCTAGTATAGCTAGTACAGCTTGCTAGTATAGCTAGTACAGATTGTACAGCTCGCTAGTATAGCTAGTACAGATTGTATAGCTTGCTAGTATAGCTGGTATAGCTGATATAGCTGGTATAGCTGGTATAGCTGGTATAGCAGGTATAGCTGGTATAGCTGGTATAGCTTGCTAGTATAGCTGGTGTAGTGTTTCATGCGAAGAGGTATGAAAGTAATGAAAAAAATGGTTATAAACTACAGTCAAAGAAAAACACCTAATCAGTGTAAGATTGGAAGAAGATTTGTAGACAACTTAATAAACAAATTATATGTTGAATTACATCCACCTGGTTATCAGTTTTGTGAACCTGATGCAAAACTTCAAAACGAATAGCAAGAATAAAGGAAATAAAGGAATAATTTATTGGATGCAGATTGTAGAAAACACGATATAGCGTACTCAAAATCAATGGATATAGACACAAGCCATCAAGCAGATCGTGATCAGGTATAAATCAGATCGTGACCAGATAGCAAGCAGTTCGTGATCAGATATAAAGCAGATCGTAATCAGATACAAAGCAGATCATAATCTGATAGCGAGCAGATCATAACCAGATCAAATTCAATAAAAAAATTATTATAATGTCTAAAAATTACCATAATAAAGTGTTGGAAGATCTTGTAAAGACAAGGGCTGTTCTAAAGAAAAAGTTAAAAAATATTAAACTGAATCAAATAGATAGAGTTAATTTATTAGAAGATACCTTTCAACCAATAACAAAACCACTTAAAAAAATCATTGGAAAACTTAAAGATAAATATAAGGATATAGACAACACTATTAATGATAACGATGATTATGATGGTGTAAATGATGATAATGAAAACATCCCAAAACTTGAACATAAGCATAAGGATGTAGACAACACTATAGATGATGAGGAAGATTATTATGACGTAAATGGTGATAATGAAATCATTGGAAAACTCGAAGATAAGCATAAGGATACAGACAACACTATTGATGATGATGACGATTATTATGACGTAAATGCTGATAATGAAATCATCGGAAAACTTGAAGATAAGCATAAGGATACAGACAACACTATTGATGATGACGATGATTACGATGATGTAAACGGCGACAAGAACGATTTTCAGTATGAAAATATTTCAACTGATGATAATGATGGTGAAAAAAAACTATGACCATAATAGACCTGTATCAAGTACATGTATCAAAAACTTGGAAAGAAAACAATGTTTAAAGCTGACGAAAAGCTCTCCATTATTTGAAAATATACAAACACTTATTAATAATAAGCAATTGGATAAAATTTATGGTTTTAATCAAGATGTAGACGGTAGTTGGAGATATGGCAAGGAAAAATTAATATTTAATAGAGATAATACTATGCAGATAGGGAATATGAAATTGAAAATGACGCCTGGATTATTTGAACTAGTATTTCATAAAATACCTCTCCATTATTCTAAAAATGATTTGAAAAAATATAAAGAGATTTTAATTAATACCAATGCACATAAACGTCGCTATGAACCTAATGAACAAGTGAAAGGAACACGAGCCTTCAAATATATACGAATAATTAAACATTTATTCGAAACAACAACAAACATTTTAACAAAAGGCAGTGGTTTAATGCTAAAATTACAAAATAATCTGAAATCAAATTACATACATTGGGATGATCCTAATGAATTAGTTGACAGACTACGTTTACTTCTCTCATCGGAAGGTGCTGGTCACAACAATCATCAAAACGAAATAATCTCTATTATTGAAGAACTTAAAGAATCTAACATAATTTATTAGAAGAGTGAAAGAGATGTCTTATATTAATAAATTTGGAGAAAGTTTTAATAAATATAACCATAAAAACAAAAATATTGTAATCGAAAAATATATAACACAAATATATGATGATCTAGCTGATCAAATAAACAATTTCAACATTGAGGTAGAACATGTTTATCTAAAACATGGTAATGTAAAAAAAAAAAAAATTTAAAAAAAAAAATTAAAATAAAATAGACAAAACCAAAAAACAAAAAAAGTAGATCGTTATCAGATATAAAGTAGATCGTGAGCAGATACAAAGCAGATCGTGATCAGATGTAAAGTAGATCGTGATCAGATACAAGGCAGATCAAAATCAATATCAAAAAATTAACATACTGAAATCATATAAATTGCTGTATATATAGGAGATCGTCTTGATTTCAGCAATTTTTGCGAAGAGATATAAAAGTAACGAAAAAATTTGTTATAATCTACAGTCAAAACAAAACCCCAGCCAGTGTAAGATGAGAAGAGGATTTGTAAACAACTTAATAAATAAAGTACCTGTTGAATTACATCTACCTGGTTATCAGTTTTGTGGACCTGGTACAAAACTTGAAAAACGTTTAGCAAGAGGAGATAAGGGTATAAATTTATTAGACGCAGCTTGTAGAGAGCACGATATTGCATATTCACAATCAAAAGATATAGACACAAGACATCAAGCAGATCAAATATTAGCTGAAAAAGCCTGGCAACGAGTTAAATCTAAAGATAGTGATATTAAAGAACGTGCTAACGCGTTGTTTGTGACAAACGCTATGAAAACTAAAGTGAAATTTGGATTAGGTTTGAAGGAGCAGAGACATAAGAAAAGAAAAGGAAAAATTTATAAGTGTAATAAGAAATTATTCACAGCTACTGTGAGAAAAACATTAAAACAATTGAAAGAACAGAAACCCCTTGATATAAATGATGCTGTTAAAATAGCTCAAAAGGCTATTCATTTAAATTTTAAAGGGAAAAAGCGAGCAGACATTATAATACCGAGAGTTATACCTGTACCGAAAATTGGAGGATTTCTTCCACTTATTCCCGTACTAACAGCATTGTCAGCGCTTGGTGGTTTGGCAAGTGGAGGATCCGCTATTGTCAAAGCAGTAAATGCTATCAAAAATGGAAAAGAACAATTGGCTGAAGCTAACCGTCATAATAGATATATGGAATCAATTGCAATGGGTAAAGGGTTGTACCTCAAACCATATAAAATTGGATATGGTCTCTATTATAGTCCAGCTCCAAAAAACTATTAGATAACCTTCCCAATCGCCCATTAACAGATTTGGATTTGAATAAATATGGAAGACATCTCAAACATTTTAGGGGAGTTTTCATGCGTGATTCTTTACCTGAAAAACCATTCAAACAAGAATGCGGCATTGTTAATTTAGATGATTCAAATGGTATGGGAACACATTGGGTAGCATATTATAAAAACCACAACTATAAGGAATACTTTGATAGCTTTGGAAACTTACAACCACCACTTGAGATTGTCAACTACTTAAAATTTCCTATTGAATATAATTATGAACGAAAACAAAAATTTAATACATTTAATTGAGGACACTTGTGTTTAAAATTTTTATTCAATAAATATAAATTAAAATGAAATAATTCAGAGTACATCGTCCCGCACTAACACAACCTACTATTAAATTTTTAAAGAAGGGGAACAAAAATGGTAACATCAGCTGTATTGGAAGAACTATTAACAAAGCATAGTAATCAGATTGATAAAGAGCATATAGATTTATTTATGAAACTTATAAATGAATTAAGAACTTGTAATTATGTAAATTATCCATTTATATGTGTTAATAATATTATACATAGATCTAACTGTGAAAATACTTATTCACAATCTTTCAACATTTGTCGATGACAAACATTCTATACACAATATTTGTTAACACTTAAGTTATTTAATCTGTATAAACGTATTTTTAAATTCGAATCTGTAAAAATCTGAAAAAAAAGAAATATGTAATAAAATTTTCAAAAAATAAAAAACTAATTTGTTTTAATTAATCCCTTTATTCTATAATTTCATTTATTTAAAACAGTAAAACTAAAAAATTCTAAATCCTTAAAAACAAGTCTATTTATACTCTGGGGTGTTGTAGATCAATCAGTAAATTCAATTATGTGAAAACAGATATTACTTATACTTATACGTGAAAAAAAAAACGCACAGGTACAACTATACATTTCTTTCTCATCAAATTAAAAACAACCGCACAACCAACCTACCCTTTCTTATTAGTTTATATTTCTATTTCTTCTACCTGTGATAATGAGCAATACGTGCCAAGAATTTACTATTAAAAAAAAAAAAAAAAACGATCATACACATTACATGTTACGCACACACTCATTCTGTCCGTCCAAACATTCGTACATACGTACATACATTTTCACATTACAGTCTACTTATACTCTGGGATGTAGATGAGGAAACGTGCACACACTCATTCTGTCCGTCCAACCATTCGTTTGAAAAGCAATACAAATGAAAGGACCAACAAAAAGCAGGTATGATTCCAAATTTGTATGGAAAAATTAAAAATTAAAATGATTTAATTCTTTTCCAGATATGCATTCTCCCAAATTTTAACACACACACACACACACACATACACATTAAAAAGCATTACCTTTTCATAATACATGTTACAAACCTAAAGACCGATCGCACACAATTCATTTCACAATTCTACAATGTTTTTACTCTTTTACAGCTATGCATGCTCCAAAATTTGTATGGTGTAAGTGGTCCCGAAACCCCATAAACACACTACTTATGTGACTTATTGCGAATAAGTCGCCGTAGTCTAGTAGGTAGTTTGTTGGCTTATTAGACGTAAAGCCAGGGTTCGAGCCCCAGGCCAGATATCAAAACAAAATACAAAAAGTATTTCTTCGGCAACTTCCTATCAGCAGATTTCTGGCAAAAATTCTGAGAGTAAATAAAATTGCCATGGAAAGTTTCTCAAAAATCAGTCGTTCGGAGTCGACTTTAAACTGTAGGTCCCGCCACGCATTAATAAAATTAACACACACAACATAAGTGGTGTGAGAAACTAGGTCGTAATCCTGGCTGAAGGGTTGTAATGACCATTTAGGTATGTATGTATGTATGACTTATTGCGGACCATTTACTTGTAGCTGTGAGTCTTTAAATTGGTCCATTATAGCAAAGCCAAGGAAAATTTTTTATTTTAAAATTTTGAATAATAATAAGGTTGTTGTAGGCCATATTGTGCATGTGTTAAAATATCTCCCTTCATTACTCAATCGGGGGCATACTATTTTTAATTACCGGCTAAATGGTAATTGGTAATGTGTTTGCTTTACAAATTTAATTCAATAAAATTTTCAATAAATTCCCGCATTAAATTTAAATTTTACGTCTTTTATTTCATGAGGCTGCGTCCTTCCTTTTTAATTCCATTGTTAAACAACATAATTAAGGTTAATTTTACTATATTTTTAGTATTGTTATTATGGTTATTGTAGTTGCTGTATATATTTTACAATATCATTGCCGTTGTTTGGTTATAAAACATTTCATAATTGAATTCCAAACAGATGTTATCGTAGCTGAATCGTAGCCTGCCATTTTTGTTGTTACTTAACATTTGGCTCGAGGGTAATAAGATCCAAACGAAAAAATTCCATTTTTATGTGGCGGAAAAAAAAACTCAGAACAATCGTTTTAAATGAAAATAAATACACACCAAAAAAACTTAAATGAAATAAAAATAAAATAATAATAGCGTGCATTCATTAACTGAACGAGTAGTAGTCGACGTCGTTCTCATCAGCAGCCACTAACCTGGGCCAAAGTAGTTGTGGTCCCCCCGTCCGTCTTCATCAGTCATTCCAACAGCAGCAAAACTTTGCTTGTTCATCATTATCGTTCATGATGAAAGAAGAGAAAAAAAACTTGCCATCATTAAAACCGCAAATTATTTAATTTCAGCGTTTTTTTCGTTGCCAGTTTCATTTTTTGGTTTATTTTTAACACACAGAATTTTCTTTTCCTTTAGATTTGTTTTGGGCCATGGATATCATTGCAGTTGCGCTGTGCTTGTGCCATTTATTGAAAACATTCATTGTGACAAGTAAACATATTACTTGAGTGTCTGGAGATGATGACGTTGAAGATATCATCTTCAATTCTATTGGATTGCACTGCACTTCTCTTCTGCAACTGCTGCGGCACTAAAGTGTTAAGCAGTGCAAATGAGTGAATGAATGAGGCATAAGAGTATGTGCTGCACTTTTGCATTATAGAAGGGCATACAGCTGTCAGTATGATTGCATATTTATCTTTAAGGCTGTCCAAAATGTCTGTTCTAGTCTGTGTTGTGCTGCTATTCCTGCTGCTTAGCTATCCATCTATCCATTCTAGAATTCTCAATATCAAGTTTTAGTCTCAGTCCCATTCCCTGCCATTTATTTAACCAAATAAACTAAGATTAACCAAAAATCCTTAATTTTTCGTAAAAAAACCACCCGTAATTCGTTATTCTAGACGCCAAAACGACGAACAAACAACACAACAACAAATCAACCTGGTCAAAAACCCTAAAAATGAAAATAATGCCGAACAACAAGTTTAACATGACATTTTACTTCTGGTACGCAAGCGTGCATATTTTTATTACAAATGACAATGCTGGCTTGTTATATATCCACGACATAAACAAACTGAGGAGAGCTGTCAGCCATGCACCAGCCATAACGATATGAAAAAATATGGAATTTACATTCACAACAGCTACAAGTCAAGGTCAAAAATAATTCTGATTTTGGCAGCAAGTGTTTCAATATTAATTGACAATGAAATGAAATCAAAATGAACATCAACACACAAATGGAACAGCACAGAAATAAAAACTGAAGAAATTTTGATTTTATTCATCTACACATACTATGTCTACAATTCAAATCAGCTTTGGATCATGTAGTAATTTTTTGTAGAAAGCCAACGTAAACAACAATAGTTCCCCATTGGCGATGCTGACCAGTTGAATCGAACTTTACTGGTGAATAAATACTGACCACCATTGGCAGTAATTCACACTGTTTGTGATTTTTAGTTTTTCTCCTCCCCTGTTCGATTTTTATCAGAATTTTTATCGATTTTTATAATCATCCCCACTCAAGTGATATGCACGATTTATAACAGCAATAATAGCAACAACAATAGTGATATAAAAAAGAGTGGAATCGCGTTATTTAATAAATATTGGGTAAAAAAAGAGTATACTCTAAGTTTGGAAAGTAATGATCAACGAAAGGGAAGATAAGGAGAGTTGAAGACAAACCAGACAATCAAAACTTTTGTTGAGAAATTATAATAAGAGGCGATCTAGGTCATGCAACATACTATCGAGAAAGGAACTAAGGTTGATAACCAGTCTTTTGGCAGGAGATTGTAGACACAGAGTATATTTATTCAAATTGGAGGATAGTTCGAGCCTAACGTGTGAATTATATGATGATGAGAATGAATCATCGGTGCACATTCTTGGAACCTTTGAGGCATCAATGTATCCCAGGAAGAATTATCTGGGTGTGCATACCAGGTATTGGGAAGATAATTGCCGGCATTGTTAACACCGATCAGCATGCAGAAATTAGTCACGAGTAATAATTTTGGATAAGATATTATATAGATACCCCATAAAGTATGTACGTATGGGGGAAGTGTAATGGATCATATGCTCGCAGTAATAAAGTCGCAATAATAAGGTCGCTCTTCACCACTCTAATAATAATAACAGAGCCTGATGAGACTATGAAATCTACTATTCACAATTTGACTATTGAAACGAAGCAGTGAAGAAAAGGCGACCAGAAGTATATAAAAGGAAAGGGAGGTGCTGTCTGATTCGCACACATGTTTTTAATGATCCTCAAAGCAAAGTTACTAAAATTAATTTTTATTAAATTTTGATACGTACACCGTATAGCCCGAACTTCACAGAGTCTGAGTACTATTCTCGTTGTTGTCTGCAAAATTGTATTGATGGTAAAAACTATAGACGAACCCACAAAATCACTACGTCTTGCTGCTTAGGGAACCTCGAAGGGTTATAGAAAATAAGTGAAAATCTGTAGGTGATTACAATTGATTGCAAATGAAGATGATTTAAAGACAAAAATTTAACATCCAAAAACTTATCATGAAAAAAATAAAAACGCCATGACTTTTTATACAATCCAACACATTTTTAAAAAGACTCACACATACTACGTACGTATTTGTGTTTTGTATTTTCTGCTTACATGCTATCGAAGCAAATAAAAATCCTTCTCTGTGCTCCAACAATAGTAAGCAACACTATGATAAAAAAGGGAAAATATTTTTAAATGGATTACAAAAGGATCACAACTGTGTGTGTACAAGATTTTTATAAAAATGACACAAAAAATACATAAAACAAGAACAACAACGACAATAACAATGACAACAACAACCAATAAAAATCATCTATGGGTGAAGCTGCAAAAGAACTAAGAAGGATAACAAATTATGGTTTTCTATTTTTGTTTTTTCAAAAATTGTAAAAAATAATAGTTGGCATTGAAGATGAGATATAAGGTTTTAAATTACGATTAAAACTAGGCAGGCAAAGAAGTAGTAAATACCGTATAAATAACGGGCTACACTGTTTCGGAAATTAGTCGCCATTTTTGAAATTTCACAGGATACTTGTAAACATTTTTCCTATACACCTTTCAATCTTCTTATTTTTTGACGTATAAATCAGCTTGACAAACAATTGGTAATGCAGAGGTATTGAAGACTGAAGTCGGTAACTGATTTGAATAGAATTCGTCCGGAAAGGTATCTGATAGAGAGGTAAGTCGTTTTCTCCGGGGTAAATAAAAGTTCAGTGGTTTCGGTCCACTAACCAAGGATGAACTATTAATTGACACTCGCATATTAAGCCTTATAAATCTGTTTAAAAAATGGGTATTGGCAATATAAATAATACAATAAACAAACGACAAATTTGGGAAGATTGTCCATATCTTTCCTAGAGTACGGGGATAAAGTCAGACGTTTTACTCTTCAAGCAATTTCCAATTTCGACGTCGAAGAGCCCAGGTAAAATATTCTGTAGTATCGAACTGGCAAAGCAGTTCATATCGTGTTGAGAAAAATGGAAACTACTAACTGATAATCTCTCACCCGTTTAGAAATTCGATCTACTCGAAAGGCGATGAAGGTTGTCAAACTCTTTGGATATCATTTATATGACACCCAATTCATTAAAATTTTTCTGATTACACAGCCTTACTTCTATTATTCTAACCTTGTGCGTGATAGTTTAATACCTTTCTATTCTGACAGCTTCCATTTTTTTTTTTGCGAGAATTAGGGTAAGTGCTGTTAACGCATATATGGATACCAATCATTTATAAAAAATTATTATTATTAAATTAAGTTACCAAAATTTGAACCGCCCTAATTTCCATTAAATTAGTATTATAATAATATGCAGTTGTTCTAGTAAACGCATATACATATATTTATGTGTATGTTCATGCATACAAAAATTTAGTTAAAAGCATTAAACAGATAGCTGAATAGACTAATGTTATTTATTTTAGTACATTCATACAACAAAAATATGTATTGACATTCTTTTGGAATTTTACCGCTATTCTTTCTTCTTAATTCATTTTACTAAATAAAGTTTAAGTATAGAAAAAGAAGTTGAAGAGTCAACATAAAAAAGATCTTAGTGATTGGCATATCGGACGGTAATCTGTGCATTAAAATAACTATAAAATTATTAAAATATAATATAAAATAACTCAAATTTTATAAGCGTACATATAAAAAGATTTTGGGTTGTCAAACCAGGCAATTCTTTACATTTTGGCGACCGTGACAGGACACGTGGAAAACTTTAAACCATATTTTAATTAATAATTTAAAAAATTAGCACTTTTACCATTACCGTTCCGACTGCCGTTAAATAACAGTTGTGGTTGACCTTGATAAAGACAATATTTTATAATGACGGAAGAAAGTGGCTCATCACAAAGAAGCATGACTCTTGAAGAGTTAAAGCAGTTACGGGCTTCGTCGAAAGGCAGTATGACTCGTATAAAAAACATCATCGAATCAAATTCTAGCCTGTCTCACACCGAACTTGAGTGTAGATTGGGTATTATAGAGTCATACTATAAACAAGCATCGTATTGCCAGAATCAAATCGAGCGATTGTCACCACAAGAGACTGGTAGAGCTGAAATAGATGAATTGTATATTATGGTTAAAAGTCGGATACTGACCCTTATCGGCCAAGGAAGACGTTCGAGTACGCAGGAACAGTCATTTTTTGTGCCTCAAACACCTTCAAGCCGCTTGCCGAACCTAAAACTACCGAAATTTGAAGGGAAGTATTCTGAATACAAAAATTTTATTAACTCATTTAATAACTTGGTTCACAGAGATCAGAATATACCAACCTCAGAAAAATTTAATCATTTATTATCCTGCCTTAGTGGAGAAGCGCTTTCTACAGTCAAAGCGTTTCAAGTAACAGACGAGAATTATCCCAAGGCGCTTGACCGTTTAAAGGAAAGGTATGACAATGATACTTTAATCTTTTTGGAAAACGTTAGTGCTATGTTTGAAATCCCGAAATTGTTAAAACCGGCTCCAAATCAATTAAGAAATATTGTAGATACGATATCTGCTCTGTATAGTTCACTAAAATCGTTAGGAACACATGAACAAATTTGTGATGCATTTGTCATTCATCTGGCTATAAGTAAGGTTGATCCACAAACGAAACAAAAATGGGATGAGTTTATTGATTACGACAAATTACCTTCATGGTCTAAGTGTTCTTCAATGTTAGACAGACGTTGTCAACAACTGGATGCTCAATGCAGAAGACTTAGCAAGGATCAACCTACTTCTATTTCAAAAAATGTTTCGCATAATACGTCACTTACAAAACAACATTCTCTTGTTACTAAAACGACAGTTCATAACCGTACATGCAATCATTGCTCAAAATCCGGACACTTTATTTCCACTTGCCAACGTTTTCTTGTTCTTCCTGTAGATCAGCGCATTGACCAGGCTAAAAAACTTAATTTGTGTCTCAACTGTCTATCAACGGGTCATGTGTACATACAGTGTCCCTCTCGATATTCCTGCCGCTTTTGTAAGCAACGCCATCATTCGCTTTTGCATAAGCAACAAGATGAAGAAAAACCTTCAACGAATTCAGCTGTAGTACATGGCACATTTCAATCAGTTTGTAAACCCAGAGAAAGTAAGGTAATTTTGGCAACAGCTCTAATCTTAATTCGTGATTCTGGTGGAAAGTACCACATGGCAAGAGCACTTTTGGACTCTTGTTCTCAAGTCAACTTCATAAGTGAAAACCTATCTAATGCCTTAAATTTAAAGAAAATAAAAAATTCCATAGATGTTGAGGGAATTGGCGCATCCAGTGTTAAAATACCATACAAGACTCAAAGTACTATTAAATCCAGATTAAACAATTTTGAATTGTCGCTAGAGTTTTTAATATCGCGTAATATTACTGGCTACCATCCAGACGAATCAATGTCTATAAAAGAATTTAATTTGCCATCGAATGTTGACCTAGCAGATCCAGAATTTTATCGTCGACGGGGAATAGACATGCTCTTAGGAGCTGAGCTTTTCTTTTCAATTTTATCCGTAGGACAAATTCGTTGTGAAGAAAACTTACCAACACTTCAGAAGACACTGTTGGGATGGATTGTGTCAGGAAGGTATACTAGCAAATCCTCTGTTACTACTTCTAAGCATTCGTATTCGGTAATTGAAAAAAGTTTGAATGAAATCAATGAAAATATTGAGATGCTGTGGATGTTAGAATCAGTGGAAAATAAGCGACAGAGTATGACACCAGAGCAGCAGCAATGTGAACAACATTTCCTTAAGAATGTCATGATTGATGATAATGGTCGAATTATGGTAAAACTTCCACTTAAAAATAATCCCAAATGTATTGGCGATTCCAGAGATATAGCAGAACATCGATTTTTATGTCTAGAAAAAGAAGTTGAAGAGTCAACATAAAAAAGATCTTAGTGATTGGCATATCGGACGGTAATCTGTGCATTAAAATAACTATAAAATTATTAAAATATAATATAAAATAACTCAAATTTTATAAGCGTACATATAAAAAGATTTTGGGTTGTCAAACCAGGCAATTCTTTACATTTTGGCGACCGTGACAGGACACGAACCTGCAATCTTCGGATTCGGCCCAACTCTTCATATTCCTTTAAAAATTTCGTATAATCTTCTCTTAACTGTGGATTTTTCATTAATTTCTACGCTTTTTGATCCCATTGGTCTTGTTAGCCCTCTAGTTGTAAGGGCAAAAATTCTTCTTCAAAAACTTTGGCTTATTAAATGTGATTGGGATGAATCTGTTCCCCAAGAAATTGATACGGCTTGGAACAATATCGTTGCAGATTTTCATAATTTACATCAACTAAAAATTAATCGTTTTATCCGTATGCCAAACACAATAAGAATGGAGGTGCATGGCTTTAGTGATGCGTCTATTAAAGCCTACGGCTGTTGTATTTACTTTGTCTGTACAGATTCGTTTGACAATATTGCAGTAAATCTGGTGGCATCTAAATCTCGCGTGGCGCCAACAAAAACAAGAACATTACCTAGACTAGAGTTGTGCGGTGCTCACTTACTTGCAAAATTTTGGAATCAGCTAAGCCATCATATTAAATATTCAATTTCAAAGGTGTACTTTTGGACGGACTCGCAAATTACCCTTCATTGGATCAACAGTCATTCTTCATCTCTGTCAACATTCGTCGGAAATCGCGTAGCCGAAGTGCAAAATTATTCTACCAATATTACTTGGCGACATGTGCCAAGTGATCAAAACCCAGCTGACTTAGTATCCCGAGGATGCACGGTGCCTGACCTATGTAAATCTTTCTGGCTTAATGGTCCAAGTTTTCTAAAACGCAATGGTTCCCAATGGCCAACCTGTGCTACTACTAACCTTAGTGAATCTGAAATGCTATTGGAGAAGAAAAAATCGGTTTTAGTTGTCAGTACTCCGGATTTACCCTATATCTTGAAAGTAATATACAAATACAGTAACTATATGAAAGGTCTTAGAATTATCGCCTATGTTTTTCGTATGAAGGCAAAATACCGATCAAAGGACCGTACCATTTCTTCAGAGGAGTTGAACCACTCACTCTTGAGAATTGTTTGGGTAATTCAGCAACATCATTTCGCAGCAGAATTCGATAAATTAAGAAAAGCTGAAAATGTTACTGGTCAATTATCATCTTTGTCTTTATTTATAGATGATGTTTCTGCTATACCACTTATTCGAGTCGGTGGTCGATTACTTAACTCCAGTCTGCCAACTCATGTTAAATTTCCATTGCTATTACCGAAGACAGATCCATTCGTCAGCGTAATTGTTACTTATATCCATCGAACTAATTATCATGCCGGCCCTCGAGCTTTAGTCTCTCTAATTCAACAACAGTTTTGGATTGTAAATTGTAGATCATTAGCCAGAAAAATTGTTTATCAGTGTGTACATTGCACCCGGTACAAACCTAAGTTACTTAGCCAAGTAATGGGAGATCTTCCAAAAGATCGTGTTGTAGGCTCCCGCCCATTTGAAGTTGTTGGCGTCGACTTTGCGGGTCCTATTTGGACTTATTTAAAAATTCGAGGAAAACGGCCTTATAAGTCATATATATCCGTCTTCGTATGCTTCACATCGAAAGCTGTTCACCTTGAAGCTGTATCAGATTTGTCCAGTGACGCATTCATTGCCGCTCTAAAACGATTTGTAGGACGTAGAGGTATGCCTGGGAAAATTTATTGCGACAATGCAACTAACTTTGTTGGTGCAGATGCTAAACTAAAGGAATTCTACAAAAAATTTCATGAGGAGTCAATTAAATCACAAATCCTTTCGTACGCAGCATCAAACTTTATTGATTTTCAATTCATTCCACCGAGAGCTCCACATTTTGGCGGATTGTGGGAGGCAGCAGTTAAATCTGCTAAAGGTCACTTATATCGAACACTTTCAAACGCTCGACTTTCATTTGAAGAATTATCTACGGCCCTAGTCGAAATCGAAGCCATTATGAATTCACGTCCGATTGCCTCTACGTCAACTGACCCCAACGACTTGGAAGTTCTTACGCCAGGTCACTTGTTAATCGGGTGTTCATTAAAAAATATTCCTGAAAAAATTGATTTAAATTGCAATATTTCCAGCCTTCAGCGTTGGCAAAGGATATCAGCTGTAAAATCTCACTTCTGGCATAGGTGGCACAAAGAGTATCTAATCCAGCTACAAGAACGGTACCGATGGCGCAATCCCCAACGAAATTTAAAGGTAAACGACTTGGTAGTCGTTCATGAAGATAATGTTCATCCTATGAAATGGGCGATGGGTCGGATCATAAATGTAATTTTTGGTGCAGATGGATATGTTCGAGTTGCAGATGTTAAAACAGCTACTAACACTCTTCGTCGTCCCGTTGCTAAGCTAGCAGTTTTACCTATTGATTGAAACTGGGAGTTTCAATGGGGCCCGGCATGTTAACGCATATATGGATACCAATCATTTATAAAAAATTATTATTATTAAATTAAGTTACCAAAATTTGAACCGCCCTAATTTCCATTAAATTAGTATTATAATAATATGCAGTTGTTCTAGTAAACGCATATACATATATTTATGTGTATGTTCATGCATACAAAAATTTAGTTAAAAGCATTAAACAGATAGCTGAATAGACTAATGTTATTTATTTTAGTACATTCATACAACAAAAATATGTATTGACATTCTTTTGGAATTTTACCGCTATTCTTTCTTCTTAATTCATTTTACTAAATAAAGTTTAAGTATAGAAAAAGAAGTTGAAGAGTCAACATAAAAAAGATCTTAGTGATTGGCATATCGGACGGTAATCTGTGCATTAAAATAACTATAAAATTATTAAAATATAATATAAAATAACTCAAATTTTATAAGCGTACATATAAAAAGATTTTGGGTTGTCAAACCAGGCAATTCTTTACAAGTGCTTTATGCATTCATGATCGTCATGTCGTCAGCAGACATGATACGTCGGACTCTCCCACTGGGTATACCGACTAAAAACCCGCCTTGTCTCCTCACCGGGGAATCATTCCACCTCGGAACCACGGTTGTATTACTTCTAGGTGGACCCCTTTTCTGGCATATGTTCCAGTTCCATCGTTGTCAGCCTGTGTCCAGGTTCCGCTCTATTCTCAGTCTGCTGCGTCTAGGTCAAATTTCTTCCTTCGCAGGACGTACTCTACAAAGTGTTTTACTCCGTTCCAGCTCTTTATACTGTTTATCATTTTCAGCACGACGTTTGTAGGGCTAATGGCGCCGATTTCAGCTTCGAGTCGCTGACGACTTTCGGCCCATCGACAACAGCTGAAGAAAGTGTGTTCGGGGCAGCTTCTCACACACTTGAAAACATTTCTACTGTAGACAGGTAGAGTGAGGTACATACATATTTGATATCATCATTTTAATTAATACCAATGCACATAAACGTCGCTATGAACCTAATGAACAAGTGAAAGGAACACGAGCCTTCAAATATATACGAATAATTAAACATTTATTCGAAACAACAACAAACATTTTAACAAAAGGCAGTGGTTTAATGCTAAAATTACAAAATAATCTGAAATCAAATTACATACATTGGGATGATCCTAATGAATTAGTTGACAGACTACGTTTACTTCTCTCATCGGAAGGTGCTGGTCACAACAATCATCAAAACGAAATAATCTCTATTATTGAAGAACTTAAAGAATCTAACATAATTTATTAGAAGAGTGAAAGAGATGTCTTATATTAATAAATTTGGAGAAAGTTTTAATAAATATAACCATAAAAACAAAAATATTGTAATCGAAAAATATATAACACAAATATATGATGATCTAGCTGATCAAATAAACAATTTCAACATTGAGGTAGAACATGTTTATCTAAAACATGGTAATGTAAAAAAAAAAAAAAATTAAAAAAAAAAAATTAAAATAAAATAGACAAAACCAAAAACCAAAAAAAGTAGATCGTTATCAGATATAAAGTAGATCGTGAGCAGATACAAAGCAGATCGTGATCAGATGTAAAGTAGATCGTGATCAGATACAAGGCAGATCAAAATCAATATCAAAAAATTAACATACTGAAATCATATAAATTGCTGTATATATAGGAGATCGTCTTGATTTCAGCAATTTTTGCGAAGAGATATAAAAGTAACGAAAAAATTTGTTATAATCTACAGTCAAAACAAAACCCCAGCCAGTGTAAGATGAGAAGAGGATTTGTAAACAACTTAATAAATAAAGTACCTGTTGAATTACATCTACCTGGTTATCAGTTTTGTGGACCTGGTACAAAACTTGAAAAACGTTTAGCAAGAGGAGATAAGGGTATAAATTTATTAGACGCAGCTTGTAGAGAGCACGATATTGCATATTCACAATCAAAAGATATAGACACAAGACATCAAGCAGATCAAATATTAGCTGAAAAAGCCTGGCAACGAGTTAAATCTAAAGATAGTGATATTAAAGAACGTGCTAACGCGTTGTTTGTGACAAACGCTATGAAAACTAAAGTGAAATTTGGATTAGGTTTGAAGGAGCAGAGACATAAGAAAAGAAAAGGAAAAATTTATAAGTGTAATAAGAAATTATTCACAGCTACTGTGAGAAAAACATTAAAACAATTGAAAGAACAGAAACCCCTTGATATAAATGATGCTGTTAAAATAGCTCAAAAGGCTATTCATTTAAATTTTAAAGGGAAAAAGCGAGCAGACATTATAATACCGAGAGTTATACCTGTACCGAAAATTGGAGGATTTCTTCCACTTATTCCCGTACTAACAGCATTGTCAGCGCTTGGTGGTTTGGCAAGTGGAGGATCCGCTATTGTCAAAGCAGTAAATGCTATCAAAAATGGAAAAGAACAATTGGCTGAAGCTAACCGTCATAATAGATATATGGAATCAATTGCAATGGGTAAAGGGTTGTACCTCAAACCATATAAAATTGGATATGGTCTCTATTATAGTCCAGCTCCAAAAAACTATTAGATAACCTTCCCAATCGCCCATTAACAGATTTGGATTTGAATAAATATGGAAGACATCTCAAACATTTTAGGGGTGTTTTCATGCGTGATTCTTTACCTGAAAAACCATTCAAACAAGAATGCGGCATTGTTAATTTAGATGATTCAAATGGTATGGGAACACATTGGGTAGCATATTATAAAAACCACAACTATAAGGAATACTTTGATAGCTTTGGAAACTTACAACCACCACTTGAGATTGTCAACTACTTAAAATTTCCTATTGAATATATTTATGAACGAAAACAAAAATTTAATACATTTAATTGAGGACACTTGTGTTTAAAATTTTTATTCAATAAATATAAATTAAAATGAAATAATTCAGAGTACATCGTCCCGCACTAACACAACCTACTATTAAATTTTTAAAGAAGGGGAACAAAAATGGTAACATCAGCTGTATTGGAAGAACTATTAACAAAGCATAGTAATCAGATTGATAAAGAGCATATAGATTTATTTATGAAACTTATAAATGAATTAAGAACTTGTAATTATGTAAATTATCCATTTATATGTGTTAATAATATTATACATAGATCTAACTGTGAAAATACTTATTCACAATCTTTCAACATTTGTCGATGACAAACATTCTATACACAATATTTGTTAACACTTAAGTTATTTAATCTGTATAAACGTATTTTTAAATTCGAATCTGTAAAAATCTGAAAAAAAAGAAATATGTAATAAAATTTTCAAAAAATAAAAAACTAATTTGTTTTAATTAATCCCTTTATTCTATAATTTCATTTATTTAAAACAGTAAAACTAAAAAATTCTAAATCCTTAAAAACAAGTCTATTTATACTCTGGGGTGTTGTAGATCAATCAGTAAATTCAATTATGTGAAAACAGATATTACTTATACTTATACGTGAAAAAAAAAACGCACAGGTACAACTATACATTTCTTTCTCATCAAATTAAAAACAACCGCACAACCAACCTACCCTTTCTTATTAGTTTATATTTCTATTTCTTCTACCTGTGATAATGAGCAATACGTGCCAAGAATTTACTATTAAAAAAAAAAAAAAAAAAACGATCATACACATTACATGTTACGCACACACTCATTCTGTCCGTCCAAACATTCGTACATACGTACATACATTTTCACATTACAGTCTACTTATACTCTGGGATGTAGATGAGGAAACGTGCACACACTCATTCTGTCCGTCCAACCATTCGTTTGAAAAGCAATACAAATGAAAGGACCAACAAAAAGCAGGTATGATTCCAAATTTGTATGGAAAAATTAAAAATTAAAATGATTTAATTCTTTTCCAGATATGCATTCTCCCAAATTTTAACACACACACACACACACACATACACATTAAAAAGCATTACCTTTTCATAATACATGTTACAAACCTAAAGACCGATCGCACACAATTCATTTCACAATTCTACAATGTTTTTACTCTTTTACAGCTATGCATGCTCCAAAATTTGTATGGTGTAAGTGGTCCCGAAACCCCATAAACACACTACTTATGTGACTTATTGCGAATAAGTCGCCGTAGTCTAGTAGGTAGTTTGTTGGCTTATTAGACGTAAAGCCAGGGTTCGAGCCCCAGGCCAGATATCAAAACAAAATACAAAAAGTATTTCTTCGGCAACTTCCTATCAGCAGATTTCTGGCAAAAATTCTGAGAGTAAATAAAATTGCCATGGAAAGTTTCTCAAAAATCAGTCGTTCGGAGTCGACTTTAAACTGTAGGTCCCGCCACGCATTAATAAAATTAACACACACAACATAAGTGGTGTGAGAAACTAGGTCGTAATCCTGGCTGAAGGGTTGTAATGACCATTTAGGTATGTATGTATGTATGACTTATTGCGGACCATTTACTTGTAGCTGTGAGTCTTTAAATTGGTCCATTATAGCAAAGCCAAGGAAAATTTTTTATTTTAAAATTTTGAATAATAATAAGATTGTTGTAGGCCATATTGTGCATGTGTTAAAATATCTCCCTTCATTACTCAATCGGGGGCATACTATTTTTAATTACCGGCTAAATGGTAATTGGTAATGTGTTTGCTTTACAAATTTAATTCAATAAAATTTTCAATAAATTCCCGCATTAAATTTAAATTTTACGTCTTTTATTTCATGAGGCTGCGTCCTTCCTTTTTAATTCCATTGTTAAACAACATAATTAAGGTTAATTTTACTATATTTTTAGTATTGTTATTATGGTTATTGTAGTTGCTGTATATATTTTACAATATCATTGCCGTTGTTTGGTTATAAAACATTTCATAATTGAATTCCAAACAGATGTTATCGTAGCTGAATCGTAGCCTGCCATTTTTGTTGTTACTTAACATTTGGCTCGAGGGTAATAAGATCCAAACGAAAAAATTCCATTTTTATGTGGCGGAAAAAAAAACTCAGAACAATCGTTTTAAATGAAAATAAATACACACCAAAAAAACTTAAATGAAATAAAAATAAAATAATAATAGCGTGCATTCATTAACTGAACGAGTAGTAGTCGACGTCGTTCTCATCAGCAGCCACTAACCTGGGCCAAAGTAGTTGTGGTCCCCCCGTCCGTCTTCATCAGTCATTCCAACAGCAGCAAAACTTTGCTTGTTCATCATTATCGTTCATGATGAAAGAAGAGAAAAAAAACTTGCCATCATTAAAACCGCAAATTATTTAATTTCAGCGTTTTTTTCGTTGCCAGTTTCATTTTTTGGTTTATTTTTAACACACAGAATTTTCTTTTCCTTTAGATTTGTTTTGGGCCATGGATATCATTGCAGTTGCGCTGTGCTTGTGCCATTTATTGAAAACATTCATTGTGACAAGTAAACATATTACTTGAGTGTCTGGAGATGATGACGTTGAAGATATCATCTTCAATTCTATTGGATTGCACTGCACTTCTCTTCTGCAACTGCTGCGGCACTAAAGTGTTAAGCAGTGCAAATGAGTGAATGAATGAGGCATAAGAGTATGTGCTGCACTTTTGCATTATAGAAGGGCATACAGCTGTCAGTATGATTGCATATTTATCTTTAAGGCTGTCCAAAATGTCTGTTCTAGTCTGTGTTGTGCTGCTATTCCTGCTGCTTAGCTATCCATCTATCCATTCTAGAATTCTCAGTATCAAGTTTTAGTCTCAGTCCCATTCCCTGCCATTTATTTAACCAAATAAACTAAGATTAACCAAAAATCCTTAATTTTTCGTAAAAAAACCACCCGTAATTCGTTATTCTAGACGCCAAAACGACGAACAAACAACACAACAACAAATCAACCTGGTCAAAAACCCTAAAAATGAAAATAATGCCGAACAACAAGTTTAACATGACATTTTACTTCTGGTACGCAAGCGTGCATATTTTTATTACAAATGACAATGCTGGCTTGTTATATATCCACGACATAAACAAACTGAGGAGAGCTGTCAGCCATGCACCAGCCATAACGATATGAAAAAATATGGAATTTACATTCACAACAGCTACAAGTCAAGGTCAAAAATAATTCTGATTTTGGCAGCAAGTGTTTCAATATTAATTGACAATGAAATGAAATCAAAATGAACATCAACACACAAATGGAACAGCACAGAAATAAAAACTGAAGAAATTTTGATTTTATTCATCTACACATACTATGTCTACAATTCAAATCAGCTTTGGATCATGTAGTAATTTTTTGTAGAAAGCCAACGTAAACAACAATAGTTCCCCATTGGCGATGCTGACCAGTTGAATCGAACTTTACTGGTGAATAAATACTGACCACCATTGGCAATAATTCACACTGTTTGTGATTTTTAGTTTTTCTCCTCCCCTGTTCGATTTTTATCAGAATTTTTATCGATTTTTATAATCATCCCCACTCAAGTGATATGCACGATTTATAACAGCAATAATAGCAACAACAATAGTGATATAAAAAAGAGTGGAATCGCGTTATTTAATAAATATTGGGTAAAAAAAGAGTATACTCTAAGTTTGGAAAGTAATGATCAACGAAAGGGAAGATAAGGAGAGTTGAAGACAAACCAGACAATCAAAACTTTTGTTGAGAAATTATAATAAGAGGCGATCTAGGTCATGCAACATACTATCGAGAAAGGAACTAAGGTTGATAACCAGTCTTTTGGCAGGAGATTGTAGACACAGAGTATATTTATTCAAATTGGAGGATAGTTCGAGCCTAACGTGTGAATTATATGATGATGAGAATGAATCATCGGAGCACATTCTTGGAACCTTTGAGGCATCAATGTATCCCAGGAAGAATTATCTGGGTGTGCATACCAGGTATTGGGAAGATAATTGCCGGCATTGTTAACACCGATCAGCATGCAGAAATTAGTCACGAGTAATAATTTTGGATAAGATATTATATAGATACCCCATAAAGTATGTACGTATGGGGGAAGTGTAATGGATCATATGCTCGCAGTAATAAAGTCGCAATAATAAGGTCGCTCTTCACCACTCTAATAATAATAACAGAGCCTGATGAGACTATGAAATCTACTATTCACAATTTGACTATTGAAACGAAGCAGTGAAGAAAAGGCGACCAGAAGTATATAAAAGGAAAGGGAGGTGCTGTCTGATTCGCACACATGTTTTTAATGATCCTCAAAGCAAAGTTACTAAAATTAATTTTTATTAAATTTTGATACGTACACCGTATAGCCCGAACTTCACAGAGTCTGAGTACTATTCTCGTTGTTGTCTGCAAAATTGTATTGATGGTAAAAACTATAGACGAACCCACAAAATCACTACGTCTTGCTGCTTAGGGAACCTCGAAGGGTTATAGAAAATAAGTGAAAATCTGTAGGTGATTACAATTGATTGCAAATGAAGATGATTTAAAGACAAAAATTTAACATCCAAAAACTTATCATGAAAAAAATAAAAACGCCATGACTTTTTATACAATCCAACACATTTTTAAAAAGACTCACACATACTACGTACGTATTTGTGTTTTGTATTTTCTGCTTACATGCTATCGAAGCAAATAAAAATCCTTCTCTGTGCTCCAACAATAGTAAGCAACACTATGATAAAAAAGGGAAAATATTTTTAAATGGATTACAAAAGGATCACAACTGTGTGTGTACAAGATTTTTATAAAAATGACACAAAAAATACATAAAACAAGAACAACAACGACAATAACAATGACAACAACAACCAATAAAAATCATCTATGGGTGAAGCTGCAAAAGAACTAAGAAGGATAACAAATTATGGTTTTCTATTTTTGTTTTTTCAAAAATTGTAAAAAATAATAGTTGGCATTGAAGATGAGATATAAGGTTTTAAATTACGATTAAAACTAGGCAGGCAAAGAAGTAGTAAATACCGTATAAATAACGGGCTACACTGTTTCGGAAATTAGTCGCCATTTTTGAAATTTCACAGGATACTTGTAAACATTTTTCCTATACACCTTTCAATCTTCTTATTTTTTGACGTATAAATCAGCTTGACAAACAATTGGTAATGCAGAGGTATTGAAGACTGAAGTCGGTAACTGATTTGAATAGAATTCGTCCGGAAAGGTATCTGATAGAGAGGTAAGTCGTTTTCTCCGGGGTAAATAAAAGTTCAGTGGTTTCGGTCCACTAACCAAGGATGAACTATTAATTGACACTCGCATATTAAGCCTTATAAATCTGTTTAAAAAATGGGTATTGGCAATATAAATAATACAATAAACAAACGACAAATTTGGGAAGATTGTCCATATCTTTCCTAGAGTACGGGGATAAAGTCAGACGTTTTACTCTTCAAGCAATTTCCAATTTCGACGTCGAAGAGCCCAGGTAAAATATTCTGTAGTATCGAACTGGCAAAGCAGTTCATATCGTGTTGAGAAAAATGGAAACTACTAACTGATAATCTCTCACCCGTTTAGAAATTCGATCTACTCGAAAGGCGATGAAGGTTGTCAAACTCTTTGGATATCATTTATATGACACCCAATTCATTAAAATTTTTCTGATTACACAGCCTTACTTCTATTATTCTAACCTTGTGCGTGATAGTTTAATACCTTTCTATTCTGACAGCTTCCATTTTTTTTTTGCGAGAATTAGGGTAAGTGCTGTTAACGCATATATGGATACCAATCATTTATAAAAAATTATTATTATTAAATTAAGTTACCAAAATTTGAACAGCCCTAATTTCCATTAAATTAGTATTATAATAATATGCAGTTGTTCTAGTAAACGCATATACATATATTTATGTGTATGTTCATGCATACAAAAATTTAGTTAAAAGCATTAAACAGATAGCTGAATAGACTAATGTTATTTATTTTAGTACATTCATACAACAAAAATATGTATTGACATTCTTTTGGAATTTTACCGCTATTCTTTCTTCTTAATTCATTTTACTAAATAAAGTTTAAGTATAGAAAAAGAAGTTGAAGAGTCAACATAAAAAAGATCTTAGTGATTGGCATATCGGACGGTAATCTGTGCATTAAAATAACTATAAAATTATTAAAATATAATATAAAATAACTCAAATTTTATAAGCGTACATATAAAAAGATTTTGGGTTGTCAAACCAGGCAATTCTTTACATTTTGGCGACCGTGACAGGACACGTGGAAAACTTTAAACCATATTTTAATTAATAATTTAAAAAATTAGCACTTTTACCATTACCGTTCCGACTGCCGTTAAATAACAGTTGTGGTTGACCTTGATAAAGACAATATTTTATAATGACGGAAGAAAGTGGCTCATCACAAAGAAGCATGACTCTTGAAGAGTTAAAGCAGTTACGGGCTTCGTCGAAAGGCAGTATGACTCGTATAAAAAACATCATCGAATCAAATTCTAGCCTGTCTCACACCGAACTTGAGTGTAGATTGGGTATTATAGAGTCATACTATAAACAAGCATCGTATTGCCAGAATCAAATCGAGCGATTGTCACCACAAGAGACTGGTAGAGCTGAAATAGATGAATTGTATATTATGGTTAAAAGTCGGATACTGACCCTTATCGGCCAAGGAAGACGTTCGAGTACGCAGGAACAGTCATTTTTTGTGCCTCAAACACCTTCAAGCCGCTTGCCGAACCTAAAACTACCGAAATTTGAAGGGAAGTATTCTGAATACAAAAATTTTATTAACTCATTTAATAACTTGGTTCACAGAGATCAGAATATACCAACCTCAGAAAAATTTAATCATTTATTATCCTGCCTTAGTGGAGAAGCGCTTTCTACAGTCAAAGCGTTTCAAGTAACAGACGAGAATTATCCCAAGGCGCTTGACCGTTTAAAGGAAAGGTATGACAATGATACTTTAATCTTTTTGGAAAACGTTAGTGCTATGTTTGAAATCCCGAAATTGTTAAAACCGGCTCCAAATCAATTAAGAAATATTGTAGATACGATATCTGCTCTGTATAGTTCACTAAAATCGTTAGGAACACATGAACAAATTTGTGATGCATTTGTCATTCATCTGGCTATAAGTAAGGTTGATCCACAAACGAAACAAAAATGGGATGAGTTTATTGATTACGACAAATTACCTTCATGGTCTAAGTGTTCTTCAATGTTAGACAGACGTTGTCAACAACTGGATGCTCAATGCAGAAGACTTAGCAAGGATCAACCTACTTCTATTTCAAAAAATGTTTCGCATAATACGTCACTTACAAAACAACATTCTCTTGTTACTAAAACGACAGTTCATAACCGTACATGCAATCATTGCTCAAAATCCGGACACTTTATTTCCACTTACCAACGTTTTCTTGTTCTTCCTGTAGATCAGCGCATTGACCAGGCTAAAAAACTTAATTTGTGTCTCAACTGTCTATCAACGGGTCATGTGTACATACAGTGTCCCTCTCGATATTCCTGCCGCTTTTGTAAGCAACGCCATCATTCGCTTTTGCATAAGCAACAAGATGAAGAAAAACCTTCAACGAATTCAGCTGTAGTACATGGCACATTTCAATCAGTTTGTAAACCCAGAGAAAGTAAGGTAATTTTGGCAACAGCTCTAATCTTAATTCGTGATTCTGGTGGAAAGTACCACATGGCAAGAGCACTTTTGGACTCTTGTTCTCAAGTCAACTTCATAAGTGAAAACCTATCTAATGCCTTAAATTTAAAGAAAATAAAAAATTCCATAGATGTTGAGGGAATTGGCGCATCCAGTGTTAAAATACCATACAAGACTCAAAGTACTATTAAATCCAGATTAAACAATTTTGAATTGTCGCTAGAGTTTTTAATATCGCGTAATATTACTGGCTACCATCCAGACGAATCAATGTCTATAAAAGAATTTAATTTGCCATCGAATGTTGACCTAGCAGATCCAGAATTTTATCGTCGACGGGGAATAGACATGCTCTTAGGAGCTGAGCTTTTCTTTTCAATTTTATCCGTAGGACAAATTCGTTGTGAAGAAAACTTACCAACACTTCAGAAGACACTGTTGGGATGGATTGTGTCAGGAAGGTATACTAGCAAATCCTCTGTTACTACTTCTAAGCATTCGTATTCGGTAATTGAAAAAAGTTTGAATGAAATCAATGAAAATATTGAGATGCTGTGGATGTTAGAATCAGTGGAAAATAAGCGACAGAGTATGACACCAGAGCAGCAGCAATGTGAACAACATTTCCTTAAGAATGTCATGATTGATGATAATGGTCGAATTATGGTAAAACTTCCACTTAAAAATAATCCCAAATGTATTGGCGATTCCAGAGATATAGCAGAACATCGATTTTTATGTCTAGAAAAAGAAGTTGAAGAGTCAACATAAAAAAGATCTTAGTGATTGGCATATCGGGCGGTAATCTGTGCATTAAAATAACTATAAAATTATTAAAATATAATATAAAATAACTCAAATTTTATAAGCGTACATATAAAAAGATTTTGGGTTGTCAAACCAGGCAATTCTTTACATTTTGGCGACCGTGACAGGACACGAACCTGCAATCTTCGGATTCGGCCCAACTCTTCATATTCCTTTAAAAATTTCGTATAATCTTCTCTTAACTGTGGATTTTTCATTAATTTCTACGCTTTTTGATCCCATTGGTCTTGTTAGCCCTCTAGTTGTAAGGGCAAAAATTCTTCTTCAAAAACTTTGGCTTATTAAATGTGATTGGGATGAATCTGTTCCCCAAGAAATTGATACGGCTTGGAACAATATCGTTGCAGATTTTCATAATTTACATCAACTAAAAATTAATCGTTTTATCCGTATGCCAAACACAATAAGAATGGAGGTGCATGGCTTTAGTGATGCGTCTATTAAAGCCTACGGCTGTTGTATTTACTTTGTCTGTACAGATTCGTTTGACAATATTGCAGTAAATCTGGTGGCATCTAAATCTCGCGTGGCGCCAACAAAAACAAGAACATTACCTAGACTAGAGTTGTGCGGTGCTCACTTACTTGCAAAATTTTGGAATCAGCTAAGCCATCATATTAAATATTCAATTTCAAAGGTGTACTTTTGGACGGACTCGCAAATTACCCTTCATTGGATCAACAGTCATTCTTCATCTCTGTCAACATTCGTCGGAAATCGCGTAGCCGAAGTGCAAAATTATTCTACCAATATTACTTGGCGACATGTGCCAAGTGATCAAAACCCAGCTGACTTAGTATCCCGAGGATGCACGGTGCCTGACCTATGTAAATCTTTCTGGCTTAATGGTCCAAGTTTTCTAAAACGCAATGGTTCCCAATGGCCAACCTGTGCTACTACTAACCTTAGTGAATCTGAAATGCTATTGGAGAAGAAAAAATCGGTTTTAGTTGTCAGTACTCCGGATTTACCCTATATCTTGAAAGTAATATACAAATACAGTAACTATATGAAAGGTCTTAGAATTATCGCCTATGTTTTTCCTATGAAGGCAAAATACCGATCAAAGGACCGTACCATTTCTTCAGAGGAGTTGAACCACTCACTCTTGAGAATTGTTTGGGTAATTCAGCAACATCATTTCGCAGCAGAATTCGATAAATTAAGAAAAGCTGAAAATGTTACTGGTCAATTATCATCTTTGTCTTTATTTATAGATGATGTTTCTGCTATACCACTTATTCGAGTCGGTGGTCGATTACTTAACTCCAGTCTGCCAACTCATGTTAAATTTCCATTGCTATTACCGAAGACAGATCCATTCGTCAGCGTAATTGTTACTTATATCCATCGAACTAATTATCATGCCGGCCCTCGAGCTTTAGTCTCTCTAATTCAACAACAGTTTTGGATTGTAAATTGTAGATCATTAGCCAGAAAAATTGTTTATCAGTGTGTACATTGCACCCGGTACAAACCTAAGTTACTTAGCCAAGTAATGGGAGATCTTCCAAAAGATCGTGTTGTAGGCTCCCGCCCATTTGAAGTTGTTGGCGTCGACTTTGCGGGTCCTATTTGGACTTATTTAAAAATTCGAGGAAAACGGCCTTATAAGTCATATATATCCGTCTTCGTATGCTTCACATCGAAAGCTGTTCACCTTGAAGCTGTATCAGATTTGTCCAGTGACGCATTCATTGCCGCTCTAAAACGATTTGTAGGACGTAGAGGTATGCCTGGGAAAATTTATTGCGACAATGCAACTAACTTTGTTGGTGCAGATGCTAAACTAAAGGAATTCTACAAAAAATTTCATGAGGAGTCAATTAAATCACAAATCCTTTCGTACGCAGCATCAAACTTTATTGATTTTCAATTCATTCCACCGAGAGCTCCACATTTTGGCGGATTGTGGGAGGCAGTAGTTAAATCTGCTAAAGGTCACTTATATCGAACACTTTCAAACGCTCGACTTTCATTTGAAGAATTATCTACGGCCCTAGTCGAAATCGAAGCCATTATGAATTCACGTCCGATTGCCTCTACGTCAACTGACCCCAACGACTTGGAAGTTCTTACGCCAGGTCACTTGTTAATCGGGTGTTCATTAAAAAATATTCCTGAAAAAATTGATTTAAATTGCAATATTTCCAGCCTTCAGCGTTGGCAAAGGATATCAGCTGTAAAATCTCACTTCTGGCATAGGTGGCACAAAGAGTATCTAATCCAGCTACAAGAACGGTACCGATGGCGCAATCCCCAACGAAATTTAAAGGTAAACGACTTGGTAGTCGTTCATGAAGATAATGTTCATCCTATGAAATGGGCGATGGGTCGGATCATAAATGTAATTTTTGGTGCAGATGGATATGTTCGAGTTGCAGATGTTAAAACAGCTACTAACACTCTTCGTCGTCCCGTTGCTAAGCTAGCAGTTTTACCTATTGATTGAAACTGGGAGTTTCAATGGGGCCCGGCATGTTAACGCATATATGGATACCAATCATTTATAAAAAATTATTATTATTAAATTAAGTTACCAAAATTTGAACCGCCCTAATTTCCATTAAATTAGTATTATAATAATATGCAGTTGTTCTAGTAAACGCATATACATATATTTATGTGTATGTTCATGCATACAAAAATTTAGTTAAAAGCATTAAACAGATAGCTGAATAGACTAATGTTATTTATTTTAGTACATTCATACAACAAAAATATGTATTGACATTCTTTTGGAATTTTACCGCTATTCTTTCTTCTTAATTCATTTTACTAAATAAAGTTTAAGTATAGAAAAAGAAGTTGAAAAGTCAACATAAAAAATATCTTAGTGATTGGCATATCGGACGGTAATCTGTGCATTAAAATAACTATAAAATTATTAAAATATAATATAAAATAACTCAAATTTTATAAGCGTACATATAAAAAGATTTTGGGTTGTCAAACCAGGCAATTCTTTACAAGTGCTTTATGCATTCATGATCGTCATGTCGTCAGCAGACATGATACGTCGGACTCTCCCACTGGGTATACCGACTAAAAACCCGCCTTGTCTCCTCACCGGGGAATCATTCCACCTCGGAACCACGGTTGTATTACTTCTAGGTGGACCCCTTTTCTGGCATATGTTCCAGTTCCATCGTTGTCAGCCTGTGTCCAGGTTCCGCTCTATTCTCAGTCTGCTGCGTCTAGGTCAAATTTCTTCCTTCGCAGGACGTACTCTACAAAGTGTTTTACTCCGTTCCAGCTCTTTATACTGTTTATCATTTTCAGCACGACGTTTGTAGGGCTAATGGCGCCGATTTCAGCTTCGAGTCGCTGACGACTTTCGGCCCATCGACAACAGCTGAAGAAAGTGTGTTCGGGGCAGCTTCTCACACACTTGAAAACATTTCTACTGTAGACAGGTAGAGTGAGGTACATACATATTTGATATCATCATTTGAGGAAGGGAATCAATCACACTAATCTTGAATTCGGCGTTTATTCACATCGTTTTCAATTTGTTTTTCAGCATATTCTTATGGTGTTAACTTTCAAACGCGTATTCATTCAAACAATCGATCTAAGGGCTTCAACTGCATATGGCAACATATCGCGGGTATTTTTCTACAGCAGAGCTATGGATAGCTTTATGAAAATATTTAATATGAAAATAAGTAAATATACTTTACTGTATGTTTATATCACTACTAAATATGTCATAATGATTTAAGCAAAAATATGCTCTTTTAATATGCTTTTTAAGGTTAAAAGAGTGGAAAAAATGTGCTCTAAAACGCAGCTCATTTTATATAAAATATACTGTTGTTTATTGTACGTTTGGTTAATTGTAATCTGTTAATTAAAATAAAGCTTTTTATGAGTATTAATCGCTTTTATATTTATAATCTGCAGTTTTTGTTTTTTTTTACAATTTGACTGCAAATTATATTTAAATTTTATATTTTTTTAATAAATTCATAGTAAAGAAATGATTACATTTTATGGTTGACATAAAATTAATTGTAAATAATTTTTATGTGCCTTTTTAATAGTCATTTGCTTATTTATTTATATTCGCTATTTAACCGCATTAATCAGATTTGTTTTTATTATTGCGATCACTAATAGAATAAAAATTTTTTTCATATGATTGATATAAAATACTTCAAAGCACTATACACAACGCTTTAAAACAAATCTGTTCACAGAATAATATGAATGAATGTTTCACAGAATGTATTGCAGGTATTTTAGAACAGGAGCTTAGAACATTCAACAGTTGGGGTTGTCTGCTACTGATGGTATTCGGAAAACATATTGCTGAAGGAATGAAAAACGACAGATTTGCGCACCATACAAATTAAATTATTAAATTAATTTTTACCATACCTAATTTGAAATATGAATAGGCACCATATGATACAAACTTCTATAGTCAACTTTTGTATCACAGTCATATTCGTAAAGATTGCAAGCATAAGCGATTATTTTTTTACTGCACCAGCATAAAAATAATGTGTGATTATTTACCCTCTTCCAACAATTTTATTTATTTATTTATTTGTTATTAGTCATAGCACAACAAGATAATAATCTTATAAATGAAAGTGCTATGGGAGTACATCAAGGAAAGAAAATAATAAGAAATCATTGATTATATATGTAATGAAATGTTTGAAATAATGTAGAAATAAAAATGAATAAGAACGTGTTAAAATCACGGGAAATAGCAATCGATACAAAAAAGGATAAAAAAATGAATATGTGTAAAAAATAAATTAGGAAAACTACAAAGAACAATATATACAAATATAAAGAAATATACAAACAAAGTAAAAATATATTCATATACTAAGATACAATGAAATTTAAAGATATATTAAGTAAAAAAATTAAAAATTAAAAAAAATCATTAATAGAAATAGAGAGAAAAAAATTCACAAAAAAAAATCAAGATATGCTAAAAACTACTTGAACAGATTGTATAACTCCTTTTTGAACTTATCTGCATTGCCTATATTCTGAATATAATTAGGTAAAGTATTCCAAAGACTGATGGTGTATATAAAAAACTGGCGTTGTGACAAAAGAGTCCCATGTCTGTGTTGGATAATCTTCATACCGCGGTTGATCTAGCAAATGTAATCCTACTAAATAAGTATATTGGCTGTTTTAGAGTAATAATCTTATGGAGGAGAATAAGGCATTTTATATTCAATAGGTTATCAAAATTAACTCCGAATATCCGGTATGAAAATTGTGATATATGGTCACGACGTCCCCTAATAAAAACATATCTGGCTATATTATTATATATATATAATACGGCAAAAGTCTAGGTGACAAAGCTTTCAAAAACAGACGATCTAAGTCATCAGAACCAACCGCATTCGATTTTACCGAAGATAAGCATTCCAAAACCTCGATTAACACAACGAAAACTAAAGAGATTTTCAAGCGGAACAAAACAAAGGTCATTATATATGTCACTATCAGGGGTCGGAACACTGATATTAACAAATTTATCATTGAGAGCGTTTACATCGACATCAGCAGAAGTATTATGACACTTTTGTCCAACACCAATATCACGGATTACCTTCCATTTAGCCTTGTTATCCAATGCGGAAGCGAACTTCCCGACGTAAAACAATGTTTTCGCAATCTTAATGCGTTTGGTAACCTCACTACGAGCTGACCTATGGATGGCTTTCAGATCGTCCGTTCTGAACCTCTTCCATCGCCTGTAGGCAATGTCGCGTTCATAAATTAAAGCTTTAATTTCAGCATTAAACCACGGTTGGTGTTTGGCTCTAACAAGTTTAGTTCTGACAGGAACACAACTGTCGTATAGCAGACGAACATTTTCCTGAATTAGTGCCACCTGGTCATTTACATTATCCAGTGAGTAGATTTGGTTCCAACAGACATTATCCACACTACTATTCAAAACTACAAAATCGATACTTTTAAAATCACGGTATGTGATATGCCTGTCCACAGGACTCATAGGCAGATTATAAGTTAAGAAAAGAAGATCATGATTGGAAAAGCAAGAGGCAGAGATTTGATCATATAAAAGTACGTTAGTCATATCATTAACAAATACAAGATCAATTAGACTGCTGGAAGTAGAATGGAAGTGAGTTGGTAAGGACACATTCACAGGATTAAGATGGAGAGACAACATTGAAGCAGTTAACGTATTATCTAGTAAAAGATTATTATTAAAGTCACCTATAATAATAATGTCGTCATATTGAACGGAAATTTCCTCAAGAATAGAAATGAAAGGATCAAAATTTATATTGGAATTCGGTCTATAAACACAGCCTAATAAAACCTTCTTCTTATGTGTGGATGAAATTTCAAGAAATAAATATTCAATTTGACTACCAATTTCAGTCATTAATCTTACTTTACACGGAATACCGTTTCGAACATAAATTGCAACTCCGCCACCTTTTGCCCTCGTTGCCGTATTGTTAACAAAGATTCTCCTGTCTGACCGGAAAAGCTTAAAGCCCTGTAGACTGTAAACTGAATCCTGAACATCCAGAGGAAACCAAGTTTCGGAAACGCAAATAATGTCGATTTCTGCTGCTACGAATAAATGCCTAAATTCATCAATTTTATTGTTCAGACTCTGTGCATTTATATGAACAATGTTGAGACCAGTTCTTTGTTTGGCTAAAACTCTAATCATGTTGTACACACAGTCTCTGGAATAAGAACAGTTAGAGTTCATCAGATTGTACGTAAGTTGTGGCAATGCAATCAAAAGCTAAGTAAATTGCTGTAATTATGATAAATAAGCGCAAAATAAATAAGGAGTTATACATACAAATACAAATAAGGAAGGAAATAAAAATTGAATTAAAGTTGAACAATAAATTAAAGTTGTACATCATCAGGCTCATCATTATCAGGAAACTAGTTGAGTAGTTAACTATCAAGCCCAGGAAATAACTGGTTCAGGCTACCAATGTCCTCCACCAGAATTGGGTCTTCGTTAACTTGTTTTCTAATATATACGCAACCCCGCATAGTAAATGCTGAAGACAAAAGTTTTTTCTGTTTTAAGCGAATTGCAGCACGCAGGATTCTAAAGTTGTTCTGAGTGAGGTTCTCGTTTACATAAAATTTTACATCCGAGTTGTAGCCGATGTTCCTGAGCCGGAAAGTAAAACCCTTATGCTGTTTCCTGTAGTTAGCCAACGATTTTAAAAAGAAATTTTTATCGTATGCGGACCAAAGTTTTACTATTATTACGGCATCTTTCGAGGTCACGTGATGCTTGTTATTGTGGTTCCTCAAGCGGTATATCGATTTTAAGTCAGGTATGGGCGTGCCTACGGTGTTACAAATTTTACGGAAAATATCCGGCAGATTTTCCTCTTCAGTAAACGGAATTTCATTTATCCTGAGTTCGGTTGAAACAGGATAGTTCTCTTGTTGCCGCAGTTTTGTTTTTAGATCCCGTATTTCCACGCGCATACTTTCAATTTCACCCGATCTATTTTCCAGAATAGTTACCCTCTCACTTATTTCCTGCAGTTTATTATCGAGGACATTGTATTTTTCGCGCAGGTCTTTTACGAGGTCTTCTTTAAATTCTCTGAATTTTTGATCAATAGTATTCAGAATCTGTTCGGTGAATTTGTCAAACCTTTTATCCATACAATTTAGTAGTTTAAAAGGCGAGTCGAGTATTGATTGTCGTGAAGAACTTTGTTGTATGTCCGCAATGCGTTTGTTGAGAGGTGTGTTTGGCAATCCACCTGAGGTTGATGCGATAACTTCAACAATTTATTGATCCAATCATCCAGCTGCTAATGATGATTAATTTTAAATCAAAACAAAATTAATCAGGAAACGGAATGCGAATGAAAAGCAAAATTCTTTTCAAGCGTAAATACAAAAACAAATGAAATACTTGTAATTTTATTTACATTTCTTGCAACTCGACCACCCGATATCTCCTTCACACCCTGCCTCTTTCTACGTAGTTAAATGAGCAACAGAAATGCATCCAGGAAACAAAAACAGAAAAAGTGAAGACATTATTGTAGTAGCAGATGAGAAAATAATTTCGTAAAATCAAGCACTTACAACTGGATATACAGTGCACTGCACAAAGGGAAGATAATGAGTAACAATTCCATTAAATACTGCAGAATGCAATTCAATATGAAAAATTTAATGGAAAATAGCAAAATAAAGTTGCCAGATTGCATTTAAAAGACAGAATTTTGAGTCATTTAAAAGGAGAGGGGGTACTGCACTCTGTGTACAGAGTTAAACAAAGCAGAAAAAGACGGATCAGCTAAAAAAATAGGCTGGTTACCAAATCATGTGATAATACAAGGCGATGTGTACGCAGACGAAATCACCAACCAGAGGTGAGTTAAAAAAAAAGAGTACACGGCGAAAGGAACTCCAGAAAGATGGAGATGTTCTTGTCAATCGAAACTGCTTTAAACCCATCTACACTTATACTAGGTAATCATAATCGTGCAGCACAATATCAAAAAACATGCATTGTATGGACAGAAATTACTACAGAATGTAGGGCGGCCCACTACCTATGCGGATGATGTGGTTCTTACAATTTCGGATTTCAAGATTTAAATACTCTATTAGAGATATAATGTCACTACCTCTGAAGCTGCTCAGCTAGTGAGCGTCTGGTTGGGGTTTAACAAGAAAACAACAAGGATTTAGCAAGAAAAATTCTTATCTTCTTCACATCACTAATGATCGCAACCATAAGATCTTAGAATCTATCGGAGTAACCCAATCTCCTTCGAAACTGGAAAAGCAATAGAAACAATAAGAATATAGAGCAGCCACAGCCCTTCACTTAATAATGGAAGGGATATTAACGAATAGACAAGTTTTCTCAAAATTTAAATTTTTCTCCGATTATTGGTCATGCCACTAAATTTTGTAGAAACGTAGGGAAGAGTAAACGAGTGTAGTGTAGAGTGTGACAGCATAAATAAAGTTAAGGAATGTTCGAAACTAGCACACTTGAATATAGAAGAACAGAGTGGCAGTAAAATAGTTTTCTCAAAATGTAATGGCATCCCTATTGCGAACAATTGCTTCCACATGAACTGCTTCTCTTTTCATTAACGTTCAACTTTAAAATTGACTTCAAATTGTTTTTGTTGTTGTTTCCTTTGAAATATTTTTCATCTTTCTTATTAATTTTAACTGTGAATAATGGCTTCACTAAATTATCATTGCTGTTGTTGTTGTTCTTATTAATTTGTTACAGCAGCTATTGAAGACGAGAAACAAATTAAAAACGATTTAAACTACAAACAAGTGCAAACAATAAAGATTTTCAATTTTTGTAAATCAAATAATTATGATGACTTATAGAAACACTTGCTACCACTGCCGCTTCTGACACTTCTCCAACGGCTGCTGCTGCTACTAGTGACGTTGCAATTGCTGTTGCTCATACCAGTGATGTTAACACAGATCATGGTATTCTCATAATGAAGTTGTCTGCAGTTAAGGAAGACTTAGTTGCACAAAATATGCAGCCAAGACAACAGTGATGCAAATATTAGCAATACTAGGAAGAGAATACTATTGGATGAGTATGAGTTTTTTCTGTTTTTCATTTCTTTTTTAATTAAAAACTTAACGACTTTATTAATGATATTGTATTTAAGGAACAATATTACATATACGAGGATTGTTAGAATTTTATAAAGCAAGCAAATTGCTTACATACTTAATTATTCATTAC
The DNA here is from genome assembly GCA_958299815.1 of Sarcophaga carnaria. NCBI lineage: Eukaryota > Metazoa > Arthropoda > Insecta > Diptera > Sarcophagidae > Sarcophaga > Sarcophaga carnaria. The sequence goes on from OY283149.1 coordinate 95,006,537, forward strand.
AACCCTTTAGTTACTATTACAACTTAGCTTCTCACATCACCCAACCAATTAACGCACACCACGTTAATTTATACATGAGTGGCGAGACCTACAGTTTAAAGTCGATTCCGAACGACAGATTTTTGAGAAGATTTTTCATGTCAATTCAAATTACTTTCAGAGTTTTGGTCAAAAATCTGCTGAGAGAAAGTCACCAAAGAAATATATTTTCACATTCTTTGCTCGAGATGTCTAAGCTTGGATTTGAACCACGAGCTCTCGTCAAATAGGTCAATACTACTAGACTACGGAAACTTCTGCTCTGCTGGCTATACTTTATTAATGAAAACAAAAGAAACCAAAGAAACAATAATACGATGCTTTTTGATAATCTCAGAGGCAATGAACATATTAGAAGAATCATGCTTGCGATAATAAAAATTCAACAAGGAAATCTCTTCTAGAATATTGTGAATGTAGAACAAAAACTTGAAAAATTCCTGCAGCAACTACGAGTAAATCAATTTAATTATCCGATAAGGAAAAAAGTGTTCTGCTTGGTAAGTAATTCCTGACTATTCCAATAAATTACTCGGGTATATTCTGACGTTAGGATAAGCACCTATTCTGCTCCTTTTAATAATATGTCCTGGCATAATTTTGTTTCAATGTCTTTCTGGCTATATTTATAACCAAGATTTTCGGAAGATACATAGTTTGTGTGAGATTCCCTTTGCATACAAAATTCGGCACCGAATATACCACAATCTCAAAATTCTTGCTAATAGGATCAAAGACCCAAATGCCCCTGGATCATAGTTAATTCCCCTGAAATAAAATCCACACTTAACTTCAACATTCGACTTCATATTGCTAAAATTTTAAGGTAAAAAAAGAAAATTGTCATCTAATTCTTCGGAAGTGTGATCTTTAATCGTTTAAGTTAAAAAAATTTGAGGTTGGTGTCCCTTCCCCACTTGGTTTGATACCCTTCTTAACCCGTGATCGCTAGAACAACAGTCGATAAGACATATAAACTGACATTTTTCACACGATAATGGACATCGACGGCAAACAAATGGTGAACGCTTAAAAAATAAATTTTAAAATGAAGCCTTCCAACTACGTATGAAAGAGCAAAGCGAAGTTCAGAGCTGTAAAGTTATGATTGTCAACGCAAATGACTCCTTTCGAAAGAACGTTAAACGTTATTTAATGCAATATTATAAGTCTCTGGCTGCCTCCCAATATTCTGTCCTCTAATTTCTTATTCATTTCATGAAACACAATCAAAATCGAGCCCGTCAATCGTTAGCAATTCAATGATTGTTTATGCAACAATTGCTATAGGAATGCCATTATTGGCGAGGAATTCATAAAACGTCTAAAACCAAAAGGCATTTTATTTTATAGCGAGAGAGAATGTCGACGACAATACAAATATTAAGTGTAGTATAACCAAAAACGTTTAAGAATGTAAGCGTGCATACATGTTGTTGTATCAGTAATAATAACAACAATTACAAGAAATCCTTTAAATAAACAACATTCGAAAGGAATAACCAGAGACCAACCAAACATCGAAATTTACACGATACTTGATACGGGCCAACTCTATGAAAAGTTTGAATGTTGATGCATCATCATCGTCACCACGTTGGACTGCACATTTAAGTGCGAATGCATTCAGATGTATAGATATGTGCAACATTTGCCATACCAGTTGCCCCGTTTGTTTTATTTTTTTCTTTTTCTCTTTTATCGTTTATTTCTTTATATCCTTATTATTGCCAGCGAGAAGAACAAGAGGTGAGATCTTTACTTGTTGCAGCATTGGGTTACTAAACGGCTGGCACTGTAAACTCTGTCAACTCGAGTCCAGTTTGGCATTAACAACAATATAATGGAAAAAGAAAATAAACAAACACACGAAACGAACGATTCCAGTTAAATAAAGAATCAACATGATTTTGTTGTTATTTTTTCAGTTTTTTTTTTTATTACTATTGTATAGTTATGTGGATGACTTAACAAGTACCGTTGTATCCACGTGATGCATGTAGCATTACATTTTGTTGCAACAGGTATGCTCAGTTTAGTGGCTGACTGGGACCTGTTGAAGCAACGCAGGAAAACTTCGAACCAGAAAGTCAATTGGCTCATGTAGAGTTAACTGTAGCTAGTAACTCCTTTCATTTAATTTTTTTAAATACGAAACTTGTAACCTGGAAAATTTAATTTTTCTAGTTTATAAACCGACGAGCCTATATTTTCAGGCATTACTTTGTATAAATCAAATGACACACAATAGATTCTACCAATTGATCTTATGAACATAATTTCACAAATTTACGACTGTCAATAGAAGTTAATCAGACCCACAAATTCTTGTATACGTTGTAAGAACCGATCATAATTATTTCAGATATTAAATGAATAAATGAAGTCAGCTCAAATGGCGTAAATTAGTGGTTAAATTGCTTGAGCAATTCATATTCGAGTTTTAAAAACCAGACCACCCCGAACGACTTCGGACTCCCGAGTTGTCTGAGAAAATAACATCAAGGTCAAACCTCAGGTCAGATATCGCCAGAAAAACGAAATACGAAAGTTTCTCTAAAATCTGATAAATTCTTAGAGGAACTTTTTATTTCAATTTTATTTACTTTCCGAGTTTTTGCCAGAAATCTGCTGAGAGGAATTAGCGGAAGAAATACTTTTTGTATTTTGTTCTGATGCGTGGAGTTTGAACCCTGACTTTACGTCTAATAAGCCAACACACTACCTACTAGACTACGGCGACATCGATGTGATGAATATTTATTTGCACGACATGCTCAATTCCAATCTCAGTAAGACTAGAAAAATGGAGGAATAATCCTTAAAAAACTGGTTACCAACTAAAAGTTTTGCCACAAAACTTGTACTAGAAACTTATGCTACTTCGTTATGGAATAGAAGACGCAACCGAAAGTAAAAGAAGTTTCTTCCCCTTAATAATGACAGTTTGGATACACCAAAGAGTCACTTTGTCGGTATGCATTGGACGCTCTTTGATCTCGTGTGAATTGGTATGGCCTCCAATTCGCCAATTTTGTGTGTTCACGTACCCATTCATTCAGAAAAGGGCCATGTTTTGTTTATTAAATGTATGGATAATACCGTTGATGGTGAGGGAGTTTTGAATCACACACATGTTTTTTTAACACAAAAACACGAGATTTATGGGTCGCTTAGGTATGGAAATGACAGTTCAGATGAGTTGTCAGTTGTTTTGGTATTACAGATGGCAACAGACATTAAATATTTCAAAATTCCAGGTGCAAGACGATATCTTTTTAACAACCTAAGTTCGATCCATAATCGAGCTATCAGTCTGATGTAAATGGAAATAATAAACGAAGTCGATGCCTTTAACCTAAAAGCACATCGAATAAGATTCCATTGTCATGATGGGTCCTTATACCATTGAAGTCGTAACAAATTGAATTTCTCTGGGAAGTGCAATAATTTCAAACAATGGCAACGGCAACCAAGAGATGTTGGTATTGGCCATAATTTAAATAGCCCGTCAGTCAATCTGACGCCTTAGTGTCTGAAGTCAACAAATGAATAATAGTTGTAGGTTTTCGAAGGAGAAATTTTTGACGTCCAGCCTAACGTTTGCGATAAGCACGTCGAGAGGAGAGCAAACTAAGAATCCCTAACTAAAAAATAATGCTTTAAAATAGAAAAAGCAGGGATAAATCTGTCGACCAAACGAATTCTACCTGTATATTTAGCTTCAAAGGCCAGCAAAGTAAGACAATTGTGGAAAACGTTCTATTTTAAACGACAATTGAACGGGATTTTTAAATTTTATTAATTTTTAATAAAATTTAAAGGCAGTCGAGTAACAAATACTGATGTTTTATTGCTCGATTGTCTTCCAGAAATAAATAAAAACAAATTTAATTTGGGGCAAAAAAATAAATAAAAATATTCTACTTACCCTTGTTTAATATGTTGTTGAAAATGTGTGGATACAGTAACAAATTGTTGTTTGCTGGATATATTTCCAAATTATCAGCCAGCAGCAATTGTTGCCAAAAAAATATTGGCCTGTTGAAAACGCGTATAGCAGAAAAAATCGTCCTTTTAACACTAACTGGGCCACAACCAACAGATTGCCATTGATTTATGCCACACACTCACATCCAACATTGTCTGGCAAACTGTTGCATAAAAGCAATAGCATTGTGTATGTGACTGTTTTACAGATTTCAGTTAAAATTTTCCTTGGGTTACAATAGCGAAAGAAGACAAGAACAGCACACACAGTCGCTTACAAAATTAATTTGCAATCATCAACAATTTGTAGACAATTTCCGCAATTACATTGAATTTTTGCTGTTGCTGTTCGTATTGCTGTCACACGATAGAAGGCAAGACGAGACAAAATGTTTGGGAAAGTTGTCAAACAATGCCCTTTAAATATGTCATTAGCAAAACAGAAATAAACCAAAGAGACAGAAGGAGAGAGAGGCAGGAAAATCCTTGCCAAGGATTTCGTTACCCTTCCTTTCCAGATGTTCGCCTTCAGTCTGGTAGAGTACAACAACGACTATTGTATTTTCGTTTATTGTTGCTGTTATTTTTGTTGTTAAGTTTTAATTTAAATCATGACAAAATTACAATTTTCTGGCTAATTTCTTCCTTTATTTCGTTCTGGCTTTGCATTTTTTTGCTTCGGCTTTTACTTGAATTTTCGTGTTGAATAATTAAATTTTTTTTTAAATATTCTTAGTTGGGCACGTCTTTCTTGTTCTTGCTTCTCTCTTTTTAATTTCTAAAAACTTTCTATTTCGTTTTGATTTGTCGTTATTTATTGTTTGGAAAAGAAAAACATTTTTTTTATTTATTTTTCCTTAACTGTCTGTAAATTATGGCACTTTGATCGCAGTTGGCTAGCTATGATGGCAGTGTTGTGTTGAATTCGGTGAAGGAAGTAAAAATAGAGGGAACATATTTACTTCCGTTTCAGTTTGGTTTTGTTTCATGGCTGGGCTTTTTCTGGTTTATGACAACATGGCTAAACTTACTGAAAAAAAAAATATAAAAAAATTAAGAAAAAAAAAAACAACAGAATTATAAACATAATTATGATAATATTGTGCACAGTGGAAGCATAAAAGTATTTATAATTATATTTATATATATCTGTAATTGTCTAGAACAAAGTCCATACTGCGAATGTATTTAGTTTTTGAAGTACGTGGCGTACAATTTTGGTCATTATCTAAGTTGTAATTCTCACTGACGGATTGTCGGGACTAAATAAGTAAGTATGGCGTCAATGGTTGCTTGCATGTGCTTCAAGACTAACTAGTTTGTTAGCATAAACCCTAATTCTTAATTTTTGAAAACAGAAATTCAGAAATTCATTTAATCTGGAATGAGCTTCGTCAATAAACGCAACTCTTTGGAAAAAATACTCATTTTCGACCAACTTCAAATGAATCCAATCAGCAAAAATAAGACCCAAGCGGTGTATGTATGTATGGATTCATACATATATTTTATAAGAACGTATGCTTTAAGTAAAATGTTCCACTTATTTGAAGGACAGAGACCAACAAGTTGCGAAGAAATTCGCAGTCTTATTCAAAATTTAACCCTACAGCAGCAAAATTCTGTTCTGTACGTACGATTTTGTCTTGTAGCTGCTTTTGAATCTGACAGAGTGAAATTAGTACGAAAACGATTAATGACTGCGCGAATTGCTAGAGCACTAGGGCACCGGTTGTATTAAAAGCGAAATGGTCGAAGTGTTGCATGAATTTTGCAAACAGATTTCTTTCTTTTTTTCATTTATTTTAGCTTTAAACGTTGCTTAACATAATTAAATGTTTATAGTTTATACTATACTATAGTCCCACTGTACCTTTTATAATGTGATTTAAAATGGAAATGAATTGAAATGCAAACCTTTAAATATTTTATGCAATAATCCTTACGTTCTGCATTCATTAACCAGCAATATTTGTCGGCGACAACATTCATTTGAAATGCAAAAAGACACGGAGCACTTTTAATTTTAATTTTTTTAAACAACGATTATAATAATTTAATTTAAATAATATGGACACAATTTGTTACACATTTTTTACGCGTACTACTCGGCACTTTTATTTTAATATTTTTCTTAAGTTTTTTAAATTCAAATGCAACCGATTTTGACTGACATTTTCGCGTTATCTTGAATGGTATCCGAAATATTTTATTTTGTATTATTTTTTCGTACTTTTAGAGATTTTTGTGCTTCCACCATTTATTTAATTTTTATTTCTCTTTTCTTTTAATTTTTCTATTGGATTTTTTTTATTTTTTTTTGACAGATTTTTGCATTATTTTTTCACTAACAAGCCATTGAAATGGTTTTTTCGTTGCGTTTCTTTATAACTCGGTGGTTCGTTACCATTACACTGTGCTTGTAGAGGTAATAGTTGGTTTTCCTAGCATGTTTCCTTTTTAAGTTTTAAGTTGGTATGTCAGACAGTGGATTGTTGGTGCCTGTTAGATGGTGTCAATCAGTTTTAATTTGATATTTTTATTATTTATTCTTAATAGTTTAGCTCTCTAGTGGCAACATAGCTTAGCTAGCATTTGAATTCAAATTTGAATTCGTATTTGAATTCATTTCGTTTGATTTTATTTTTTCTTTCATTTACTTTAAAACCATTTTTATTCATTAAACCGTGCACAACTACACTCGTATTTGCATTTTTATGTAAATTTTTAATAATTTTTTATTCTTATTATTCAACAGCAATTCTGTGTATTTCTATCGAACGAACACTTCACTTGATTTTCAATTCATTTTTAATTTTTTTCCCATTTTTTAATTTATTTTTTCTTTCAAGTAGTTTGGTTTTTGGATTTTGTTTTGTTTTACCGTCACTTAATTGCTTTCAGTCGTTGTTAATTGTAACGGTGATAATTTCATTTCATTCTGCCTCCTTTTTAATTAATTGCCTGCTAAACGTAGCTTGTTTGCTCGGCTCATATAGACACCACCGTTGTACACCGCATTTATCTGCAAAGATAGGAGTGTTGTTTGATCAAATAAATAAAGAAACATTAATCGTTGCTTAAATATTCAAGTTTTTTAAATATTCTGTTTGCCAATTAATATTAAAAGTTATTCGTTTCAGTCCGCACTTATGGTTAATTAAAGTCATTACAGCCAAAACATGTAGAAACAAAAAACGCAAAAATGTTTCGAAATCATGAAATGGTGTTGACCTTATTAAAAAATTGTTTAAATAAATATAAATATTTAAATGTTTTTAATTTCAATATTGAAAGGTTTTAGGAGCTAATTAACCAGGTTATTGACACCGGGCTGCATCAACAAGTTTGTCAGAGCATTATGCTTGGAAGGGAGATTATATTGATATCCTATAAAGATTGAGGAGAGCACATTGAAACATATGTTCGCAGAACTATGGCACGTCATCACGGCAATAATCAGTATAACATCTTTACAAGAGGTAACGTATCATTCAGCGATTACTTTCCAGTGGGTTCCTAGACACGGTGTTGTAGAAGGGAACAACGTAGCTGACGAAATTGCGACGGCCGCTACAACTACAATTCAAACTAAATCAGACAAAAGAAAGAACTTCAACTGGCTTAACATATTCGTAAAGAAATGAAAAACTCTTCAAAGTATATGAACAACATCTTTTGTTTTGAAAGAATGTACTTAGAATTCAACTTAGAAACCTTTTACCGGTAACATGAAGAACTGAGAATGTCTACAGAAGTATGGGAAGGCTCTCGCTGTCCGATATCTTTCATTTGAAGCAACATTTATATATTGAAACATTTGCCATTTATTAACGTGGATCCTTTAACAATCGAAAAACACATAAAAATAGTTGGAAATGGAATGTATTATGGAGTGAGCACTAGACTTATCATAAACGACTTACTTACTTATGATAGTCAACCTTATAAAGAAATTTGAAGAAATTGAAAATTCTACAGACGTAGTCAGGCCTGTGCGTTACCGCAATGTACGCACTACCAAACAAAAATCGCTTCTCTTAAAACAAACGTGGCGGACAGTACGAAGTTGTCGATTTCACTGCGTCCTCGTTACTTTTGGCTCATTATGGTGTAATGCGCATTTGGATTTGCACCTCCACTCACACAAAGTATAACACAGGCAACAAGTAAGATCGGCAGATTGTTCAGAGCACTATAATTGTATGCTGGTTGTATGTTAGAATAACAGGTTGTCAATGTTAATTTTTCGAAGAACAATTTCTTTAAGAATGAAGCTCATTTCACACTCGGTAGCTATGGTGGGAATCCGAGAACTCAGAAGAAGTTGCTATTGAGCAGTATGTTTTTGAAAATTGCACTGAAAAAATAGTTATCCTCATACATATGATAACCGTGTTTGTTTTAGTGTTTATAATTAGGTATTATGAACTGGATGGTATACCACATGATCTGTAGAAAGAAGACTAATTTCACATTTTGACGACATTAATTGGCATTTTAGACTCCTTTTTTTGACCGTGTCTTTGTGAATAATCATTGAACAATTTGGAAACAACACATTTCAACCCATGGTCAGACCTCTCCAACAAAACGAAATATGAAGAAATATTTCTTTGGCGATTTCCTCTCAACAGATTTCTGGCAAAAACTCTGAGAGTAAATAATTTTTTAAATTTTTAAAAAACATAAAAAGTTTCTCAAAAATCTGTCATTCGGAGTCGACTTTAAACTGTAGGCCCGCTACTCATGGATAAAAATTAACGCATACAATAAAAGTGGTGTGAGAAACTAGGACGTAATCCTGACTAAACGATTGTAATGACCAATTATGTATGTACATATGTTGGAAACAACATTCGTCAGACCACATTTGGGCTAAAGAATCTTTCTTTTAAATGATAACCGATGCATTAAATTTGAGCATTCTTAATAACCTTTTTAGAGTTGTTAGAACAGTGCACATTGCTTTTTAAGTACATGTTGCAAATATTGTTGTTATTACAACTATTTATTATTGTAACCAAAGACTGTTATTGTTCGTAAATTTAGTAATACAGTGAAGTATACTCTTTTTTATTATTGTAACCAAAGACTGTTATTGTTTGTAAATTTAGTAATACAGTGAAGTATACTCTTTTTTCATTGTTTTTTAATATTTAAAACAAGTTTGCATGTGTATATGTATACAAGTAAACAAGTTTATTTACTCCCTAAAACACCAATCCATATATTATTGTTTAATATATTAAAGAATACTTTATATACTTTACATTATAATGTAAAGTAATGTGAAAATGAATATGTATTAAGACATTGCACACATAGACACGAACTCATACATACAAATGTATGTAATAAGAAAATAAAATTTTTATAAATTTCATAACGAATATTAATAGACAAAAAAAGAGAAGCTATATACAGAGAGAGGGTAATGCAAGAGAAAGAGAGGAGAAAAGTAAAAACGTTACTTTTTAAAGAAAATTTTAACAACAATTTTTCATTCTTTTCAAAATTTTTACTGTTCTACTCATGTTCTACTTGTGCTTGTGCTTTGTTGATTTTCTTTTTTCTCACTTTAAAAGGCACTTAAGCATTTTGCATTTTTAATGTTTCTTCTTAACTTAGGACAAATTTTCTTTAACGTTTAAACACTTAAAGATAAGCATGGATTAGGATAAGCAAGGATATTTTAAACGTATACACACAGGCACATACTCTTAAAAAGCTCGTATATACCCTATTACATTTTGTTTTCATTAGCTTGAGCCATGCATATCCAAAATAAATTCTTTACTCATCTTTACACCTTTACAAATAGTAAAATATTGTATTTGTATGCATAGAATATATGTAAGTGCAGGTAGAAGACTATTTATTGCAGTTGTAAATCATATTGCTTACAAGTTCTCTTTGATGTTCTGCTACATATAGACAAAGAGAACATGAAAGAACAGTTAACAAAACATTAAAACAGTTGAAATAGAAAAATAAAAACAAGAAGAAAATCTATAAAAAAAAGCTGAAATATGAGTACGTTGGCAACGATAATAATAACAATAACAATATCAACAACAACAAAAAAATATGCCATAAATAAACAAAATTTACTATTACTACCGTTGACTTATGAGCTTAAACAGTGTTGCCAATACTACCATTATATTATAATTAATGGGACAACATTAACAACAGACATATTGAGAGGGAAAAAGAAGAAACCAATGTTTTCCATAAGGGCTGCGCTACGTGCCATACAGCTCACGTCAAATTTGATATCCTGCACAAGCGACTTGAGGTCTTTGTGCATATGCCCATATTGAGCGCTTTATCACCACTAGACTTTCTTGTTGGGTTTTCCTAAGTTGCTAGTGTATGTTTGTACGTCCCACACCATGAAACTCGAAGCCAATTCCTCTCGTTTCGCTCAACTGAAAGAAAAACACTGCCCTGTCAACGGGCATTCGTCAGTTGACTCCTGAGTTTGACAGTTCTAGCAGACTAGTGAAAAAAGAGAATTTCGTGTACTCATTATGTGATCACAGCTAAACTTAATAAATACGATGATCATAAATTGGATTGATTCACTAAATCGAGGTTCTCATCCCAAGCAATTGCATTATACTATTGACCCATCGTAAAATGAATATGCAGTACATTGCTGGAACCATAGGCATCTTACGATGTCAATACCAAATGCTTGGTTCTGAGCACAAAGGCAAGTGTGGAAGAACATTGCAGAAGTCACATGGCGTGCGTAGGTGACAAAAAAGACTAAGACAATTAAATCATGACGACTGTTTTTTGGAATGTAGGGGTTATTACAGTTTGTTTCGATGACTATAAACTGCTTAATTGAATACTACTACTGAATGTACATAGTTTTTGAAAAGAAAGCTCTTAGAATACTTCGAAATATACTTTTAGAAACAAATAAACTTCAAATGACGTCTTTTCTTTGTTTAATTTGTCATTTCTTGTGGATTGCCGTACTTCCATAAACTTATTCTCAGTTTCTTTTGGATGGCACAATTACCAATTGCAACTATCCGGACACTTTACTTCAACCTTTCGAAACCTTAATTCAATGAATTTGCAGAAATAAAGCAAAGGAACCAGAATTCCAATTTATAACGCCTGGCTGAGTGTTCATCAAATTAAACTATTTTACAACTTTAACATCCTTTCACATGCAACGTAAGGGATAAAATTCGATTCTTAACGCTTCTGCCTGCCGTTTCGTAAAAAACGAATTAAATTTAAATTATAAGTCACAGTCACATAAATATGAGTACTTAGTCCCTTTTCCAATTTTTTCTGCTTTTTCAGTCCTTCTTTTTGTGTTTATTTTTCCTATTAAAGACCCCAAGTTATTGACCACCCCATTGATGATGCTGTGAATTTCAAACATGTGAAGACAATTAATTTAAAACAAAAAAAAAACAAAAAAAGAATTCATTTGCATTTTACCACATATTTTAAAAGTGATTTAGAATCTAATGAGGGTAACTTTATTTTTAAAAGCGGGGGGGGGGGGGGGGGTAGGTTAATGTTCCATAAAACTACCAAAAACAAACATGCGAGTATTTGAGGTTTTCATTAAAATGGGCGTGATGAAAAACGTCCTGTGCTGTTCTTTGTAAAGGGCACTTTTATAAATTAAATAAAATTCAAGAAATAAAAGAATAACTCTTTATTCCTTTGCCACAGCAGCTTTATTCATTGATTTTATTCATTTTTTTTTCTATTTTTCATGTTGTTTTCTGGGTCTTTTTTCTGTTTTTGTTTTAAATGTGCAGGAAATTTAATCTCCATAGATTTTTAGACAGGAACTGTAAAAGCATTCAATTCCGAAAATCAAAAGACAATGGCAATATACAAACACAGATACTTTCAAAGTAAGGAAAATTTATATTGTAGTTTTGTAAAAGACCACAAGTGCTTAGGTAAAGGGTTATATTCAGACAGAGGCATACAGACAAAAATACAGCAAAGAAAGTAGTTAAAGGGTTAGTCGAGAAAAATATGTTTTTATTCTGTTGTATTCGAAAGAGATATCATTGGATTTGAAGTCAAGCACCATGCCATTACTTACTTAATTGGCCTATATAACCCTTTAGACAGAATTAGCTTCTCACACCACCCATGTTGTGTGTTTTAATTTTATTCATGAGTGACGGGACATACAGTGTAAAGCCAACTTCGAATGACAAATTTTTGAGAAACTGTTCATGGCATTTACTTACCGAATTTTTACCAGAAGACTGTTGAGTGGAATCGCCGAAGAAATATATTTTCGTTATTGTTTGAACTATGTTTTGCAGCACACATTGTCTCTTCAATGTCATGGCCGCTATTGGAAGTAACAAAAGACAGTGTGATAATATCGCTAAATATATATCTTCTGATGAACAGAAAAACCTAGAGTGGATCCATAAACCAATTGATATTACCATTTCGGCTAATTAAACGGCCATCAAGCGTTTGAAGCAATGAATCGATTGTGGCATGAGATGTGTGGCTAGTGTGGCAAAAAATCGGTTATCATTGTGCGATAGGTGTTTCCAGTCACCGTCGTCATTTTCAAGGAAATATGGGCCAATGATGTACTAAACAGTCACTCGTAATGGAAGCATTGGCTTCTGTAAGACCACGTGTGGGTATTCTGAGCCCCAAACACGGCATTTTTGCTTATTAACGTAACTCCCAATAAGAAAAAGAGATTCGTTCGAAATGTGATTTTATGGCAAAATCGACATAATCATGAAGTTTTTCGTTGGCACAATAAACCCCAATGTTGTTCAAGCGTAAATCGGTTCATTACATTCAGTGGAGATAATGTATTGTAATTGTGACAGAGTAGAATGCTAGATTTGAAATAACGGATGGTCCAAATTTAAGCCCATAGATGGCCCACCCGATAGAATCTTGTCTCACAATGTTATTGACAGAAGCATAAAAAACATCCACTATACCTCATATTAACTACCAAGGTAGGCTAATTTTAGTCCTTTGACCTGGACAATAAATTAAAATCACCTCTCGACGCATCACTGAAAGCAGAAATACATATATGGTCTTCAAGCTAATAAATCAAAATTCAGTAATTAAAATTTCCCAGTTTTTTTCGTTGCGTTACTGTGGCCCTTTAATTATTTTCACCAATGTTCGATCATCTATTAAATAATTCAAATTAAAACGAATTGCTGCTAACCAATAGGCAATAACAAATGGCAGTAAGAAGTGTTTTCGGACTGTGATGCTTTTTGAAACTATTTAATAAAATTGATAATTGAAATCAATTAGGACATTGGGGATAAAGCTTATGACTTGTGACTCATAAAATAACAGAGAAATAAACTTTTGAAAATTTAACCTGTGTATGTGTAGGGTTAATAGTAGTTATTAAAAAATAATAAATTTTTACGTTAATTACATTGACAACTGAGCGTCAGACAGCTAAAGCTTAATGGATTGAAATCCTTTGACCTCATTAACTCTTTGTTACCAAACAAACAAAACTTAATACTGTTTGTTTTCATATACTTTTTTTTTTCTTTAGAAGAAAAGAAAAAATATGTGAAAACAAAAAAGAAAAACTAGAAGAGGATTTTTAATTTCCACCTGCATATCCTATCTCCAAGGAAATGTTGTTCAAGTGTATTTAATAAAATGAATATTTAAATATTTTATTTCTACCGCTCTGAGCTGTATTTCAATTGAATTTTACTTTGCCCGCTGTACACAAAATCAATTTCCCTACACAAACCACTCACCAGCATTATAAATAAGTTATTCAAGTTATTCTGCCCATTGTTGCCTAGGAGGGTATGCTGCAGCTGAAATGAAATCCAAATCCTTTAACACTACATTTCCCTCAAGCAGTGGGTTTATGTTTATGTTTTACTCTTACGTTAACGTATGGGGAGGGGAGTTTGTTAAATTTTATAGCAGGCTTGACCAATAGTTCTATTACTTTATGCACACAGCCCAAACCACTTCAGTTTTTAAACTATAAATCAGTTTATAGGCCAAAAAACCTTTAAAACTAAATAGAAAACTCAAATGTATAAAAATATCAACAACAATACCAGCAACGACAAGCAAAATGTAAACAAAACTAACACTAGGAATTACAGGAGAACAATGCTGCCATAGAAATAAAAAATGAAATCAAAAAACCGAAATAGAAGAGAATTTATGTGGACACGCCAACAGAAGTATATCAACAAACCTTTCTCAACAAAATCATCAAGAACCACATCAAAATCATCATCAGCATTAGCATTAGCATCAGCACACTGGTTGCATGAATATTTAAACGTGGTTTCACTCATACTGTACGAGGAACGTTTCAAAACGAGTTGTATTTTCGATTCAAAACTTTGTCTGTGTATATTTAATGTTTCTGGTTACATAAAGGGAGTCATCCTCATCCTGATTAACTTCGTTATCAGAAGCCACATTGCCATCATCATTATCATCATGAGTGTCATTATATTGCTCACAGTTCTGGTATGGCATGCAGCAATTGCTGGATGCCTGTTTGGTTGGTGTTTTAACAACTTTTCGGTTCTTAAGGGAAAACGGTCATTGGATGTTTTGATTTTCTTATCAAAATACTGTTTGTTTATTACTACCGAAAACAGGGTTGCCATAGTCGTTTAATTTAATAAGAACAAATGCTACAATTTTCTGCATTGTTTTCCCAATCGAAATTTTCTGAATTTTCTGCTGCCCGATTGCGAGACATTCGAACTCATGTCTGGGTTTTAAATTTTGCGGGTATTCTAGTTGCAAATCGTCTAGCAAAGGCAGGTACCAGATGATGTTTCGGATTTTGATTAAACAACTGATCCGCGCCTAAAGTGAAGGTTGATTGGCAAATTAGATTCCAGTATTATCACGAGAAATCTTATGCAGTGTTCAGTGTTCAATAAACGCACATACTCTGCCTGTCAATAGTTTAGAAATTAAATCCAATTATCTCATTTAGCATATGTTTTTAACTTCCATAACAAATTCACAGCTTGAAGAATTTAAGGTAAAACGACAAAAGGAGA
Source organism: Sarcophaga carnaria (assembly GCA_958299815.1). Taxonomy (NCBI): domain Eukaryota; kingdom Metazoa; phylum Arthropoda; class Insecta; order Diptera; family Sarcophagidae; genus Sarcophaga; species Sarcophaga carnaria. The sequence goes on from OY283149.1 coordinate 95,021,632, forward strand.
GTGTTAGTGCGAGTATGAGTATGAGTAGAGCTTTACGATTTTACGCCCGATTACATTTTCATTCGAATTTTAATTACAATTATATTGTATTGAGACGTTATCTATATATCTTTGTATTTATATTGTCGATGTTGTTGTCGTTGTATTAGATTAAATATTTTCTTAATGAAATAAATCCTATCAAACTCAACAACAAAGAGAATCAATTAATTCATGGGAAATACTTAAAACACAGTGCATACATATACATACGCAAAATAACTAAACAGACTGCGAGATAGTGATAGTGTTGGACAGAGAAAGAGAGGAAAAAATAAATTTAATCTGCCATCGTCATCAATAACAGTCAATTCGTTTTGGGAAAACAATTTCCCAAAGAAAAATTGAAATTTCATAAATAATTAAATGCTGCCTAATCTTAGAAGCAGTGAAATTCAAATACAAGTTAAAAACACACGCTTTTTTCCCATTTAAATAAGTGAAGTAAAGTGAGAATGAATTCCTAATCATGAATTGAATATGGAAACCATTTGAATTGGGGGATCAAATTGGATATAATGTAGGGAATCTTTGATATGCATTGTTTATTATTTTTTATCTTTCAAATCAAAGAAATTTAGGAATACCATGGCAATATTTTCCTCACTTCAGTATCTAGAAAATTAAATGAAGGTTCTTGCATCTCTCGGAAATTTGTGAATCATTGCACCATTACTGCCTCAATTTGGTTTCATAAACTGCAGAATAATTTTTGAACTTCAGTCTGTTAAGCTTGTAAATCTTTTACTATAAATTTAAACGAAAATAAATTCACAAATCATTGGTTGATCTTCTGCGAAGAACAGACACTAGACTGTAAAAAATAGTAGCTGCAAAAGCAACCGTCACCTCTTCTTTGTGGTACATTTCAATATTATTGGCCATTTCTTTAGCACTCTTAACAAAGTGTCTCCAGGAAGAGTGTGTCATAGAGCAACGAACATACCATAACTACGACACAGTGCAAACGAGAAGAGAAAAACAAAATCTTTCAATATATAATGAGTTGGAGACCCAGTAGGAATAGTAACAGTTTAACTGACTGAACTAATCAGTTAAAGTGGGACAAGAGAACGTCTTCTAATGGACAGAACAGTAACGATATTTTCTGTAACGATGTTTCACAACAGCCTTCAGTCCATATTACACCCCAGGTTCTCATTCCCTAATATTGCGTGTTTTAATTTTATGCATGAGTTTTTTAGAAACTTTTCGTGGTATTTTATTTACTATCAGGGTTTTTGTTTTCAAAGATTACTGAAAGGAATTCGCCGAGAACCACAGGCTCGAACTAATAAGCTATAACACCACCTACTACCACCACTACGGTGGCTTCTAAATGTCTTTACAATCTTGTCAAGTCCTTTCACAGTAGGCTATTTCAGAGGCCACGTTGGAAACACCACTTTTACGATATGCTTTAACTCTTCTTACGCATTCTTCAGTTGTTAAACTATTCATACTCGCGAATCGCCACTGTTATCAACCAAGAACTTGAGGCCCATCAGGGCCACAAGGTTTGGGAAGATATTGTAGGGAGATCTTTTACTCATCCAGAGCTTTATAAAAGAGTGTATGGTGGCAGTAATTTAGTATCTCTCTTCAACAATGAATAACAATTGGCATTACCATGCAATTCAAATTTTGTTTAAACATGCGAGATGTAGACATTAAAATAATGTACAGCATAGATTTCCTATTGGGTTAATCTTGTGGTTTACTCTACCACAGTCTCGTTAAACTAAAAGAATAGTCGGTTGGTGCCAAAATATTACAAACTTAACCTTAAGGTTTTCAGACACTTTAATAAAACTCCCGAAGGACCATATCAAATGACACTGACAATGGCTGTCAATACAAACTATAGATGGTATAATGGAACACTACGAGCGAATATGCTATAAAAATAATAGAAACATCAATAACATCATCAGGCATATACCAAACGATGATGATACTTTTAAAAACTCCAGCATAAAAAATGGGTAAAAAGCAAACGTTAAAAAAGCGTTGAACGGAAAACCTTCAAATGACGTTGACTTATGCTTATATTTTAAAACTTTTTTGTCTTCCTCCAAAGACCGGTTTACAAAGATGGAAAGACACGGCCATTGCAAATAGCTCTTAAGGAAGATGTAAAGGGCTTAAAAGCATGAAAGGCATGGTGCAAGAACAGCCAAAACAAGAATGCCATGAAGGCAACATAGTTTCGGCACGATGTGTTGCAACAACTCAAGCAAAAAATAAGAATCAAACGTCCTCCTCATCCTCGAAAAGCTACAAACGAATGCGAAAATGAGAGAAGCAGAAAAATATGTTGCACAGCACCAAAAAGCCTACAACACCAACAATTGGAACAACAACAACAAAGGATCTGATTCCTTAAGCGTTTGCAATTATAAAAATTCATTACAAATAGAAAAATGGAAAACTTTTCCTTTTCTTTCTCTTTTTCCTTTTACTGTTGTTATCTTAGTCGTTTTTGTATTTTTATTAAAGAAAATGCATTTGATTACAAACCAAGACCAAGCGAATCTCTTCTGAAGCGGAATCGAAGGAAAAATTCTTTTAGACACACACACTCAAATCTATAGAAATGTCTCTCTCATCTTCATCAGATGCTGGATGGTCTTTTGGCTAGTCGTTCACTTGGAAGTATTAAATAAAGTAACAATATCAGCAACAACAACAATCAAAATAGAGAAATAAACAATAAAACAAAATTTATTTCATATTCTTCCCAAATTCTATAAAAGCTTACAAAAAATATTGCAAAAGTGTTTGCAATTGTTAAGCATTTGAGAGCAAAAGAGCAGCAGAGACTGTCCATTATAAAAATTTGAAAAGTTTAGAAAATGGGGTGACCATAACAAAAATATAACAAGATGGTGATATGATATATACACGTAACCAAAAATGTTTGAAACAATGCATGTGCAAGACATGCCTGTTTTTAAGGCATTGAATATCTGGAGTTGCACACAACTATTCTCAAGTACAGTAGTGGGTTTTCTAACTCAGGTACCAACTGACGGAAATACTAATAAAAAACATGTTATGTGATATCCTCTTCCGTTTCGTCATTACAATTTCTGATGAAACTGTTTTAAAATAACAGGAAGTTGGGATCACGCTATGAGATTTTGTAGGATAGATTCAAGATCGTCTTAACGCAAAACGTGTTCTTCACATATCAATAAAGGGCCACTTTGGTCCGGTGTCTATACAAGTAATGCTTAGTTTCTCATTTTTCTTCTTCGAATGATTGAAGCCTGTGAAAGACTATTTCTTGTCCCTCATTTTGCTCCCGTGTCAACAAACTCATGTGCGGGTATACGTTGAATGTCTCCCTGTCTCTTAAACTAACACTCAGCATTTTTAAGCAATCTTCAATCACTCCCTTGTCGAAAAATAAGTTTATATTTCTAGTTATGTATGTAAGATCCGGCGTCCTGAAGTCTATTTCGAAACTTTTCGCCCGCGTACAGGAATAAGTACACGTATCAAATCAATTTTCCCTGCAGGGTAATGTTTAAACTACTCCTGAATATTTTATAATTTTAAACTGACATGACACAGTCTTGTTAGATTTCTACGGAACTAGAATGTTGACACAGATTACATTGGATGCAGCGTATAAGGTATGTAATCCTGCCCATTAGGAATGAATTTATATGGCCTCTTTGCGGCCTTTTAAAAATGACTTTAAACGTAAAAACTCTCTACAAAGCTATGATGTTTTATGAGTTGCAACCGCAGTATATATTTTCTATTTATAAGTCCATCTATTTCTGCACGCTGTATCCAACACTCAAGTTGTACTCATTGTGGCAAAAACCATAAGTTATCTCCTATAATTGGCTCGAAATAAAATTGAAATGCAAAATTATTTAATCGGACCAACTTTATGGTCAGGAAAAACAAAAATAAACCATAAAATACCAACTGAAAGCAATGAAGTACTAATAGTATGATGATGATAATGAATTAAATAAAAACCACAAAAAAAACCAACAACAATAACAAAAATAAAAAACAATTTAAATTGAAATTCTGAAATTTAATCTTAACATGTGAATTTTTGACAAACATAAGCAGGAAAGAATAACATACAGCAGAACCTCAGTAAAGAGAACTATTCAAATACATATAATGAATGTGATATCCTCTCTGGGTAAAAAACGCCTCTTGAAAAAACAGAGTAAGAAAATTGTTAAGCCTTTACAGTTTCCATTGACGCTAATTTTACGAGTGAAGCTTTTTTGAAACTGCTCAGCTTCACAAGTAAGCGTGAGTTGTTATCAAACCTATTCTATTTTAAGATGGTGGTATTGTGAAGATGGTGGCGATTATGATACCAAATGATCCGATATGAATTCAAGCATTTCTAAATTTGTTCTAAGCCTGATCCAATTACACTTGAAGAAACTCGTTATAGCTATATATAGGGAAACTGGTTCATAATACACACTCCCGAAGGTTTTGGATATCTCACAATGACTTCTGCACAAACTATATGCAGCATGATGAATAGGAGACCACAAGGATAAGAATTCTTAAGCATCCAGAATTAACGTGTCTAGTCAAAGGAGACTTCAATTCTATCCAATAAAATAAGAGGTGCCAATTAGGAGTTGTAATTATATGACGCAACCTTAAGCTATGCCTATTGTGGCGGCTGCAAATTAAACCCGACCTAACCAATTGCTTTAAATATCCGTAAATTCTTTTTTCACCTCATTTTACTTAAAAATTAAAGATTATTAAAGGTAAATAAATCTCGAGAAGAAATAGTGGAACAAAACTTCTTCATAATTTCTTCCACACTATCGTGCTTAAACCTTTATAAAGGATTTTCTGTGGCTTTACCTCAGATCTAAAGTTTATACCATAAAAAACGTTGACTTATCGCACAGTCTACCCATCGACTGATGTAGGTTTAACTTTCCTATAATCCACTGAATTTTTTGTAACAACAACTCTCACTCTCTCCATTTTTCTCTCTTTTTCTTTATTTCCTTAAATGAGTTCCTTTTTGATACTTTTATTGTATTGTCTTTGCCACTTTTCTGTTTATATTTTGTAGATTTAATAAGACTAAAGAGAGAGCCGTTTATGCTATGCTACTGGCTATTTGTTTTTGCCTAAAAAGGATAAAGTTAAGACAAAGCTATGGGTTGTTGTTGCTGTTGTTATAATTCTTTTTGTTTACGCCTTAAGATTTCAATTTTTTAAAAGCAGGAAAAATCAAACAAAAAACAAGAAATTGAGGCAACAACATTAATCTGGTTGTTGGCGGAGCATGGGATTTTTATTCCACCTTTTAAAAATTATACTCCAGACGTTCCTAAGTGTACCAATTTCACTGATACTCTTCAAATAGTTTTAAAATTGAGGAACTTAGACAAATAAACTTAATTTTCTTAACCATTTAATAAAAAGGACGTTCGATAACAAAGAAAAACAGAATTTGCTCCAGGTATCTTACCATATGAAATTATAACCTAAGGAGTCCATTATAAAATAAAATTGGAGGTGTAATTCAAATAATTTTTGAATTTGAGAATATCCCAATTGCAAAAAATTGTTTTTCTCCCAATTACTTCAGAAAATATAATTCTCAGTTTGATCATTATTAGCTGTAAATATTTATGAATTTCTAAATATACTTGTAGATTTTAACATGTTTTAGATATGTAAAGAATTATCAATTTTTCGATTTCTAATATTAAAGTTAAATAAAACAAACACATAAAGCTATGAATAGAATTTTTATTACTAAATCTTACCAAAAAAATTTAAACGATCTATATTAGTAAATGGCAAAGCCTTCACGAAATATATGATTAAATATTTCAAGAGCTGACGCAGCTACTTTAAAGCCAATAAATTAATAAATCCCTACATTATGTTTCCTTAGCACACAGGAATTCGCACTACAGTTTTGTCTGATATCGTATGATACATAAACGGTTGATAAGCTATGACGATAATACCATGTATCAAGATTGTCAACAGAAATCCAATATCGATAATTAATACAGCAGTTCTGTTCTATCACCTCTCCTTACTGACATTATAAATCAAACAAGAAATTAATGAAACTTTATTTTCTAATAAAAACAACCTTACGAAGAAAAATGTTTTCACTTTCAGTCCATTAGTTCTATTCCTGTTACTGTTCTTTCAAAAAGTAAATAAATGAGTCAATGTTAATTTCGCAACACTCGCCGTAATTAATTTTATTAACTGGAGAGCAAAAAGAAATATAAAAAAACAATAAGCAAAAAATGACAAAAAAATGACGCACAAATAATAACAAACCAAACATTGTAACTCTGCGAAATTCTCATTATTTACGCCAAAGAAGACAATACAACACAAGACAGATAACATAAGCAGACAACAGCAACACAACTCTTGATCTAACGAGAACTGTATGGGGAAATGAGAGCGGGGTCACAAGGAGAACGGAGAGAAGAACACAAAACAACAACAAACAACTGCAGTGTTGTTTGACCATAGTCTACTAAATAATGATGATGACAATTATTATAACGGTGCACAACAATTGAATCGTATTCTTGTGGGGAGAAAAATTTCGGCTGACTCGTCATTTTTTAATATACGCCAATATTCACGAATAGAAAAACAATTCGATTAAAGAGAATACGAAGCAAATACACACTTAAGAAAATGAGTACAAAAAACTGAAAGTATGAACTATTGGAAGCAAGAGAAAGGAAAAGAAACACTAACTACGGTTATAAAATATAATCGTCATACAGGGTGTTTGAAATTCTAGTTTATATTTTGATTGTATTTTCCAATACACAGTGAGTTAGCCTAAAAAAATTCAAACATTGTTATTTAATTGGTTATTACAACCTAGTTTCATATCACCCACATGTTAATTTTACCGATGAGCGTCGGGCGTTCAGTATATGGACGACTCTGAATGAAAAATTTAAGAATCTTTTCAAAAATTTTTTTTCATATTTCGTTCTTGTTCGAGATGTCTGCGCTGGGGCTTGTTCCATGGTCTCGTATCCAATAAGCTAACACAGTACCTAATCTCCTTTGTGTGGCATGAGTTCTAATTCTGATAGAGAACCAGGAATCTTTTTAAGGATTAATACGTTTGGTCTTCAGAGGATGATATGTCTGAAGTCTATATTACATATATTCAGTCAGGATTACGACATAGTTGCTCACAAACAAAAAACATCGTCAGTAAAGCTATAAATCCGTTGCTTTCCTTCATTTGATGATCCAAAAAATCAAAGTCCCATGTATGCACAGACAGACGCTAAGATAAAACGAAATCAAGAATAAGCAAAAAGAATGAGGTTGCATACTTAGTCCATTCAAACTCTCATGCCTTCCACTGACAAGACTTTAAGAACTACTGTTCAAGTACTTAAAAAGGTATCAAACGATATACAGTAAACCGTATGAAAAAGATTCATTAGACAAATCTTCATACAGATAACCCCGTGCCTGTTCTCACTCAATGTATTCTCTATACAGTTTGGAATCATGGAACACATACACATGGTAATATAGCAAGAATGGCAATTAATGTTTTGTTGATGGGAAACACAAACAAAATTGAGTGTTTTTGTTTGTGTTTTCCATGCAAACAGGCAAGCAAGTGAAACAGCCTGTATTATATCACATAAACGAAATCCGAAAAAACTTGACAGCACCTGACTAATAGAAACTGAATTGCTCAGAATTAAAGTTATTGAATCATGACAGATCCCCATGGAAGAATTTCGTTGCGGCACTTTTTTTCACTGCGGAATCATAAGATACAATGTTTCTATTTACAAATCTTTTAAAAGTGAAATCCGTAAGAAGACGTAGTGAAATGTCATCTACTAAAATAGAAGACAAATGGGGAAGAGCAAATAGATCGACTGAACATAGCTGATTTAAAATGAAACAAATTGCTGGTGTTAGGTTGGCTTGGGATAATTTTGAAACTGTGCTTTGTTCCTTAATGGAATTTCAGTAACACATAGGTAGTGATGCATATTCGCGTTTAAAACTAAAACTTTTTAACTAAATTTCTTACAAAGTACCTAGATAACAATTTAAAATTTCAATTGAAAAAATCTCCAAACATTTTTGTAAATGCCCTCTTAGTAACGGTATTATCAAAACAAAATTTTTAAATCACAAACAACAACAATATGATAATGAAAAATAAAAAAATATTTGTTGTGACTAGACAAAGGCGCTATAAATTCAGTTTTACACCGCGTTTCATGGTTTCCAGCGGACATAAACTATAACAAAAACAATGTGAAATAAGCTTATGTATTCGCAATCTCCTTCATGGACCATGCTCTCTAATTAGGGTTCTAATTTTAATAGAGAACCAGGATTCCTTTTAATATTTTTTGCCTTCAAAGGTGATGGGATTACTTGGGATAATTTTAAAACTGTGCTTTGTTCCTTAATGGAATTTCAGTGATGCATATGCGAAATTAAAACATAAAACTTTTTAACTAAATTTCCTTCAAAATAGCTAACAATTTAAACAATTTAAAATTTCAATTTCAAAAATCTCCAGTCATTTTTGTAAATGCCCTCCTAGTAAAGGTATTATCAAAACAAAATTCTTAAATCACAAACAATAATGACAATGAAAAATGAAAAAAATATATGTTGTGGCAAAAAAAAATTCGCCATAAATTCAGTTTTACACAGTTTCGAAACAAAATGAAATACAATTTAAATGAAAAATTTTGTTTTGCCAAAATCTACAGCTTTTCAGAGCTATTTTCGAACAGAAAGTGTAAAATTATAACACTTACCTGGTATTTCCAACAGGAAAATATCCAACTGGTGGTTCTTTGAGGAAAGGGAGCCAGTCAGCCTATTACTATTAAAGCGCTTTTTTTCAAATTTAACACAGCATCATTTAAAAATTGTTTTTATTTACACACACACTTGTGTTAAATTCTAACATAATTAAAAAAAAAATAATTTTAAAAAATTTTTAACACTTTTTTAAACATTTTTCTTATCTTTCTACAAAATATCACTTCATTATTTTCATGTTACGCTCTTTTTTGCCTTTTTTTGTTTTGTACTCTTCTTACCTCTTCTTTATATTTTCGGCCATTAAAAATATTTTCTAAGCTTTTTTAATTAACCGGTTTTCTATACGTTTGGGACAAATTTTTTTCTTCTTGCACCGTTTTTTTTTTTTCATTTACAAAGAATCTTTCTATCACTTATAACCAGAATCCTGCTTGGCTTTTTCTATTTGTATTTATTTTTTTAATTTTATTTGTAATTTTTTTACTTTTTTACACGCCGTAGTTTAGTTAAAACGATTATAAAGCCTGACGCAAGACACAACAAGGAAAAAATTTTGCAAATACATCCTTACATTAACATCGTACAACTTACACTGAACAACATGACTAAAGCACAGACAACATGTTAGCGGGCAAACATAACAACAAATGCATGCAAAAAGCATGTACAAAATCTCGCAAACACAGTTTTTTTACGTTTTTTCTTTTTCCAAAAACACAAAACTTTACAAAAAGCAATAAATGCACATCCAATGTTTTACAATCGACACACACAAACACATATCCATGCTCTTATAAATAAAAAGAGAATTTTGATTATATTTTAGCTGCCTTTGCAGAGCTTAGGGGACAGTACGCCAAGTGGTAAATATAGTGAATCGAAGTTCTATTTCTGTTAAATAAAACGAGTAGACTATGAATTTACAGGAATAACAACAACATTAAAATACTAAAACGTCTACAGTACAAATTTAAGTAGTACGAGTAGTAGTACTCTTATATTTATTTACGTGTTTACTCTTAATTACTCAATATATATTCTCCAAGAAAGACTCTAGCCATAATATGTGTATATATTCGTGCTTGTGTTACTATAATAATAAATTTAATGGTTTGCTCTATAACGAGTCTCTTTCATGTAATATTAGTTAACGTCTCGTTAAATGCATCAGGTAAAGTACAAAAACTAAGAGCGAGAACGCAAATTTATTAAAGAGGGATTATCATGTAAGTCTCTTTTAACATACGCTCTTTTAAATGAACCGGCTATTCGTTCTTTTGTCTTCATATTGCCTTAGAACATGTGCACGTTGTTTTTCTTATTGGTTGTGAGAAAATAATTGTTGTCTATATTTGAGAGTATCTCTCTCCTAGTCTTTCTATTTATTGTTTATTTTTTGCAAACAAACTTCTTCAGTAACTTTTTTGTGCGAGTGTTTTCTAATCGGTTAGTGAGTTGCTTCTCCTCACAATTTTTCAAATAGCTCTGTTATTAACAGTCCTTAAGGTTGGTTGCAGGCATTGTTGTTTAAACGACTCATGTTATTTACAGTCCTTAAGGCATTATTTTATTTTAGTATGGGACTTTTGAATGGTTCAGCACCAAAGAATGTGGTACAAAAAATATGTTGTACAACAATTCGGACGGCGTAAAATAAAGCTGTTGTTTAGGAATTTTTTACAAGATAGCCAAGAAAGGCTCTGATATTTCCTCTTTGTAATTCGTTTAAATTTTAGCATTGTATTAGAAATAAAAAAAATATTTTCTTCTGATTCTTTACTCCATTAAGATACTAAATAATAATTAAACGGTATTATTCCACACTATAAACCATAAGTAGCACGATGTACAAGCGTACTGTGTACAGCAGTAGTGTTTCATTCCAATGTGTTTCGATTTGTAAAACATTCAATCTCTCTCTTGTGCTCTCTGGCATTTTATTAGTCTCTTTTGGGGAATCTACTATCCAGCACTTGGCGTTTAAGCAGCTGTTTTACTCCTTTGGAGGAATATGTTTCTATGGTTGTAATACCGGTATATTTTTTGTGTGCGTTTGTTGTTGTTGTTTTTTATTTGTTTTTGTTTTCTACTTCTGCCTTTATGTTTTTGTCGTACGTACGTACTGATATTTGTCGTACGTGTCCCCTAGACACTGGGCCATGGTTGCATTCTGCAACGGTTGGAAATACTTCACAACTATTTTTTCAGCACTTAGGCATCTAAAGCCTTAAAGGTGACAATTTAACCAACTAATGTAACAACAATTTTGCATAAACTTTCAAATTTGATTTAATTGAATCCACTCACTGTCCTTGTAGAGAGTATTCTCATAGCATTCGTACTCCTAAATGCCATACAATTTTAGATTTTTAGGGACATCACCTCCTATAAGTCAAAAGTCTTTTTTCAAATCAAATTACTTCGGCTCTTTTCATAATCGACCACAGAAGAACTGTTACGAATACAATAAATATTGTCATTCACATTGAAAAGCCCGGACAATTAAACCAATTTGGCAATTTGAAACTACTAACTGACTTGTGGACTGTCTGTCCATTTATACAACAGCATGCATTTTCGCTTCGCATAAAAAATGTTTATTGCTGTTGTTGTTGTTGCTGGTGTTCATTTCATGGGCTATTTAAGCTGTCTTTGTTAATTTTATCTCATTTACTGTTCATTACCTTCAGTTACCTTTAAAAAACCATACATACACAAGCACACACTTGCACACACACATGCAACATAGTTGAAATCCTTAACTTCACCTCAAAATTCTTGAAAGAGAGACAAACAAAAACTATTTCATCATCATCATTGTAGCCTTCACAAATGCAATATTAAAAACATCCTTCTTATGTTCGTTTTTTGTTGCCCAGCACTAAAAGACTCCCATTTTTACTACACTGCTCCATATATTGTTCCTGTACTGTGTTGACTTAATTTTCTCTGTTCAAATACTCATTGAGTGAACAAAACGAAATTCTTATGACATGAAATGTAATTTCACCAACATCAAATGAAAATTTCAGACGTCTAGGAGACGCCAACAAAAACAAAAATAACAGCAACAACCACTGTTACTACCACTACTTTAAAAAAAACTACAAGAAATGACCACGAAAGTAATGCAATTTTATACTCAAACCACCTGATTCTGACGCTTTTGTATCGCCCATACAGCAACAACACAACTTCATTACAACAAGAACAACAGAACAAGTATGATGTATGTCCTCATTTAATTATAAGTGTCCTATTGAATGGCAGCATACTCACACACAAGTACAGAAAGTATGTGTTGCATTTTTGGTAGACAATTATTTAAAGTCATTTGTAAACGTTGCAGTCACTGACACACCCACAATACATGCAATTTAAATGGATGTGCCACATAAACATGATTATTTCGAAATCCCCAGCCCGTTACATGTGTATGGGGTTTATAGGAGCCCGTCTTAAGCAACAAATATTATTTTTAATGCACTTATAAAATGCAATTTTTATTATAAAATCCTTAAGGTTATCACTTCTCTTGGGCGCAAAGGGTTTTAAAGGTCTCCCCTGAATTATTGAAAAGCTGTCACCATGTGTTTTTTTGTGCGACTTCTGTAGGAGGTTCCATCCCCACACTTGGTTGTAGTCGCTGTCAGTTTCCTTTCGATCTTTGTCATCCAAATGATTCCGTATTAACTGTTCTCCATAGAATTACGAATGTTTTGCCACGTTCACGCTGTGGTCAAGTATCTCATGAACGTCATTTCGATGTCTGTTCCGTGAATTGCCGTGTCGACGTTTTCTCAGGGAGATTACGGTTCGGTCCAGAACGTAGAATACGTGAACGAAATGATATGAATTGCCACTCGCTTAAATATATTATGAGTTATTTTTTATTTGTTTGGTAACCTACCCTCTTTATATTTTGAAAGCACTCAATTGCTGAAATATGTTTGAACTACATTCACTCATTTATATGAAGTCATATAAATATAAAGTATATAAGTTTTATTATAAGTTTAACCCCCAGTTTTACGAAAAGCACTCAATTGCTCAAATGTTTCCGAATTATGTTCGTACGAATCTCGTCTGAAATCATCAAACAAAAACATGAGGCAAGAAAAAACAAATTGTAACGCAACGCAAAACAAATAAGTTGCGAATATTGCATAAAGTAGTGTACACACATCACATTTTATAGAAACAGTTAATTGGGACCAATGAAGAAATAGAAAAATATTTAAATTCTGACTTTCTTTCTCTTTGTAGTCATTCATTTGATTATTCTGATTGCCTGTTACAACTCGGTAAGACAATCGTAAGATGAAGCATGATAAAAGGAGCGCAGCGAGTATAAAGGACATTGAACGAAATGATATGAAATGCCACTAGGTCAAATATGTTATGAGTTATTTTACTATTTGTATTTTGAAAACACTCAATTGGTCAAATATTTCTGAATTACGCACTCATTTATATGAGCGGTAACTAATCAGGCATATATTAAAATCTATTTCGGATATTTTCATATAAATTTTCGTAAGCCTTTTAAGTTTAACCGCATAGTTTTGCGAAAAATACTCCACTCAATTGCTCAAATATTTTTGAATTACGTCACTCATTTATATGAAAACTCATTCATTTCCTCATTGAAATATTTTTGGGGTATTTTCATACAAACTTTGCGATCGCCTTTTAAGTTTAACTCCCCAGTTTTACGAAAAGCACTCAATTGCTCAAATTTGTTTGAATTATATTCGTACGAATCTCGTCTGAAATCATCAAACAAAAACAGGATATCAGAAAAACAAAAAGAAGAAGTCGCCGTAGTCTAGTAGGTAGTGTGTTGGCTTATTAGACGCAAAAGCCTGGGTTCGAGCCCCAGGCCAGGCATCAAAGACAAAATACAAAAAGTATTTTTTCGGCGACTTCCTCTCAGTAGATTTCTGGAAAAACTCTGAGAGTAAATAAAAATTGCCATGAAAAGTTTCTCAATAAATAAAAAATCTGTCGTTCGGAGTCGACTTTAAACTGTAGGTCCCACCACTCATGTATAAAATTAACACACACACAACATAAGTGGTGTGAGAAACTAGGACGTTGTACAATGGGTCAATTCGACCTCCGGGTACTGTACTTGTCTTAATTGACAAGTACACGTCCTCTAACCTAACCTAACCTAACCTAAAACAAAAAGTTGCCAGAGATCCTGAAGTCCAGTTTTTGTAAGACGAGCGATTAAACACACGTTCGTTTGTTTATATGGAAAGCACAAACAAAAACACTCAAAAAAAACACTGAGGGGACTAATCAGCTACTGTGTCTGTTGTGTGCAATAATAACGACTATATCGAATGCAATATGGTCGTTAAAAATTATTCAAAAACTATGATTTGCAGAGCTATTGTAGGAGATAATATTTATTAAACGGACGCTGATGGCCGAGACAATTTTTTTCAATTACAAATTGTAGCTCAATGCATAACAAAAAACTTGTAAATATTACATACGATAGGGTACTCACATCACATTTTTTATGAACAGTTATTTAGGATCGACCAATGAAAAAACAGAAAAATAGTTAAATTCTGTATTTCTGTCTTTCGTGGTCATTCAATTAATTATTCTAATTGCCTGTTACATCTCGGTAAGGCAATCGTTAGACGAAGCGTCCTAAAAGGAGCGCAGCGAGTATAAAGGACATGAACGTAAAGAACATCATGTGTACATACATATAACTAAAAGAAAACCACTGGTAAACCTTAATAATAAATAATTTAATTTTTTTTTGTAATTTAATTACAAACAATGGATATTTTAGTCACAGGAAAAAGTCAACAGAGGTCATCTAACCAACGATTCTGATAATCCGAGAAATTTAAAATCGTCTTATTTTTTCTCAATGTTTTTCAATGTAATATAATTTCGGTAAGCACTTACGTTGCTCTTCATATGCTAAAAACGTACGTTCCGTTGATTTACGTTCCGTGGACATTTCACTATCCGGGGCTTTATAAAAACGGACTTCGACAGCAAACACGACTTGATATAAGAAAGGAAGAGAGAGAAAGTGAGTTATGCTACATATTTTTGTATTTAAGTTTGCCGTCTGTTATTTTGGTTGCAACGCTTTTCCAATGTTTAGAACGCTGCTAATGTTCCATACTTTCTCTTCTTAGCTCCTGCTCATGTATGAAGAATGAAAATTAACATAAAAAATCAATCACTCACACCTTATACTGAAATATTTTTAAGCTGTTTTTATAAAAAATTTCGATCATCGCTTGGCTTTCTAGTTTAAAAACCTGTTTTATGAAAATTGCTTAAATATTTTTAAACTAAATTCATATGAATCTCGTCTGAAATCACAGCAGACAAGAAATTGCAAAAAGTCGACAGAAATCTACATAATTGATACATAACAAGTAGGTGGCCATAATTGCATAAGGTAGGGTATGCGCATTTTTTTAGAAACAGTTATTTGGGTCGACCAATGAACAAAGAGAAAAATAGTTAAATTCTGTATTTTTCTGCCTTTGTGGTCATTCATTTAATTATTCTGATCGCCTGGTATTAACCCTTTGCACTCGGCACCGTTTCGGACTTTACCTACCAGCAACTCGACGCCACTTTTTTTTTAGCGAAAACGTACATCCTTGCAACGTAATATATAATAGTATAATTTTAGAACCAAGTAAGGAATTGTAATGAAATTTGCTTTATATGAATTTGTGGACATTGAAGAACAAATATTTACAAAAAAAATATCAACAATTTTTTCTATTCGACGCAGTACGAATTGAGATCTTGTACATTTTTCTTCTCTCGATTATCGGATTTCTTTATTATCGTATCAAGTTTCCCACTTCATTGAGCCACACCCTTGTAGCTTTCGACGCCTAATCCACTATATCTACAATTTGCTCAACGGATCAGAGAAGTGTACGCACGTTTCTTTTTGACGTGTAGAACGGACAATTTATTTATCATGCATCTTGTTAATTTCATCACATTTCGATCAATTTTTTGTGCCATTTTAAAAGAAAGCTACTTGCGGTGGAATAATTTCATTTTCCGTAATCGCTAATAAACTATCATGTCCCCTCAGAGGGGACAACCAAGTGATGTGCTAGACTTACGTTGTTTCTCAGAGGGGACACCCGATTGCAAAGGATTAATCGTGTTGGGTAAAAATCATCATAAGACTCTCGCAGCAGCTATACAGGCTGTGCACATCTGCGCCCCATAACACATAAGACGTCGTTTATTACGATTTTTCCGATATACTTTAGCAAATCGTTGTTGTTAAACGAGTGCTGTTCACGAAAAATATACAAATTATATCTGAATTAGTTTGCGAATATTGCATAAGGTAGGGTACTCACATCACATTTTTTAGAAACAGTTATTTGGGATCGACCAATGAACAACCAGAAAAATATTTAAATTCTGTATTTCTTTCTCTTTGTGGTCATTCATTTAACAATTCTGATCGCCTGGTAATAATCCCTGTTTGGTAAAATTCGTCATAAGAGGGGCGCAGTAGATATGCACGTCTACACCTCATATCGGCTATTACGATAAATTTTTTAGGAAATAATTTTTATTAAAGCAGTGCTGGTCACGAAAAATATTTATATTACAATTTATATCTGAGTTAGGGTGCGAATATTGCATAAGGTAGGGTATGCCACATTTTTTGAAACCGTTATTTGGTATCAACCAATGAACAATCACAATCTTTCTCTCTTCCTATTTTTATTGTCATTAATCTGTTTATTCTGATCGCCTGGTATTAATCGTGTTTGCTAAAATCATCATAAAACGTGCACAACTCATAATATACAGGGTGTGCAAGAAGTGCAATAAGTAAAGTCAACGAGTAAACTTATTGGTGTATGGTATATGAAGAAAGTGCCATCTATTAGGCGATAGCTGATCGCTGAGGTCATTGCAGTAGTTATGAGTGAATCAATGCATTTTTTTACTTTTATAAACATTTTATTCATATTTATTTATAAATTGTATAATAAATAACAATATTATTATGTTATTAATGTTTTTTTTTATTTATTTATAAATTAATTGTTTAACAAATAACAAATTAAAAGTATTAGTAGTTCAATATGCAGTGGAGAGCAAAAGTCTTAGAACCCAAATATATTTTTGGACAATTTCATGAATTTTGACCAACAGTTTGTATTAAATTCAGTCTACTGTTGGCTTTTCTTAATTGTGCACGCCATGGTGTAATATCTTCTTCGGATCATCTTCTTCGTTTTATTGCTGCTGGTATTGTTGCCGATGTTGTTGCTGTTGCTGGAATAATTGCTGCTGCTTGCTGCTGTAGCTGTTGCAGTTGTTGAGCATCTCATATTATTGTTTGTATGATAATTATTGCCACCATTTACTGACTTATTCTGTCCATGTTGTCCATGGCATGATGTCCATTATATGAACCATTCTGTGCATAGCCATTGGTATTCTCTTTACTAATATGACTGGATGATAGAATTTCAATAGCGCAGGAATTGCCGTTGATATGTTATCGATAGACACGATATGGCACGAATTTTCTTTCAAGCGCCATGTATCGGCTAAGCGATTGATTGTTCTCTTCCACTTGGGTTGTATAAATTGGTGTGGCTCTATAAAGAGATAAAAAACAAATGAATATCGATAAAATATTTTAAAATTTAATATGCACATACAGACAAAGAATAAAGTCTACATACAACGCTTAATGAAGACTTTATTCTCGGTAGATTTTATCAAAATAAAAAACCTGTGTATTAAAAAGCTGTGTATATACAAAGGTGTATGTAGACTTTTTTCGGTGACTGTACAGATATAAAAGTACATATATAAAGTATCTACTGTAATAAAATAAAACAAGCAAATCAAAAATATCATTTTAAACTGTATGTAAGTATATGATCTTAAAACATAATCTGTATTGACTAGCATTCCAAGAAGTTAATGGGGATCGCGGTTAATCCATTTCTGGTCTGGTCTTTACCTCTGATTAGTGAAGAATCGCTCGTCTATCAATATAGTATGTATTCACACGTTCTCGTACGTCTAAAATATACTTCCTGGTACTGGTCCTTATATGATAATTGTTCCTTGAGACATTCAATTCCATATATTTTCAATGTGATTGCTTGCCACCAGATCAGACATGTCTAATTGTATCGTTAAATTAGTGTAATTGTTAAAGGCCAGATAGGATATTAACGACCATATAGGAAATTAAGGGTAAGCACATGCCATTCATTCATGTTTACGAAGTAATGTAATCATTGTAATCATTGAACGAAACGACTTTTGCTAGAAGTTTCGTTTGTCTTTCTCAAATTGGGCTTAAAATACAGCAGATTGCTGACTAAGACTTATTCTCATCAGTATATGATTTCAATTCGCAAGAGACAGTTTAAACGATTCAAAGAATTTGTGATTTAGACACGGAAATCAAAGCAACAGGAAAAAAATCGTTAAAATGATGAAGGAAGGATTTTTTTCAATCTTAGGCTATCAAAATCATTAGGAGCTACTACTTGAGCAGCAATTCAATATGGTTGCAGGTAGTAGAGGCTAATGCTCCCAATGTTACGAACTGAGATGACTACTGTATCCTTAAATTATTATAAAATATGCCAGTTTTTTTTGGCAAATTCTAGACCAAGTATTAGCCTTTGTCAGCTACGAGCGTTTTTGTTAACTACTGAGTATTTAAATAACCTTGACAATCTTTTCCGTGTTTATTAAACTCCACTACAATTTCTTTTTCACAGTGAATTTAATGGAGCATGTTGAGGATATACTTCAGTGTCAAATCAATGTGTTTCAGCTGCACTTTTAGTCTCTAGTGTCATAGAAAAACATTGGAAAGTTCTCGTAGAAAACATTCGTTAGAGTTCATTAACAAAAACGTAATGCCTTGGCAAGCAAATGAATTTCAAGAAATATTTTTAATACTCCAAGAACATTGAAGACGAGAAAAAAAAAAAAGAAATCCATTTTCAATTGAATGAAAAATTGCTTCCATTTATAATGCATTGTTAGGAATACGATAATTAAATGAAACGAACATGTTTTCTTTGAAGTGAAATTCTAAGAAATCATCATCAACATCGCCTTCGAAATCAGCAACTCGCAATTGCTATCATTTAATAACTGGTTGTAGATTCTTCTTCCAGTTCGAATTCTTATTAATCATGGCAATTGGAAAAATATTTTTTAAATAAATAATACAAAAAAGGAAAAATAAAGGAGAAACAATTCCGAAAACATTTATTTTTACACTTAGGAGTACCACACAATCACTAAAAACAGATCACATGCCTCATAAAATCATTTTATTTTTTTATTTGATATTGTTACTGTTGTAGTTACTCTTGTAGCACCTCTTGCGAAGGGAGAGAAGACAAATGCAACAGACAGACAGAAATACACACATTGGAGCTGTATAATCCCAGAGGACTATGAAAATCATGGAACGGCATGTGCAGACACAAGAAAATGTTCGTAAATGATTGTGTTCAAGTACAAATACTTGTATTGTACCGTGTATGTGGACATAGCAGTTGAGAGTAAAAATATAGCAGTAATGGAAATAAATGTTTTAGAAAATGCATCTACTCTTTAGAAGAAATTAGCAAAATTGGGAAAGAAGGACACACTTTTACAGACCTTTTGTCTCATATGTATTTTGAACTATGTTTAAAGAAAACTAAGTTTATGCTCATGTGTAATGACAGCTTTTGCGTTAACCGAATATTAAATAGTATGTGTTTAACTTAGTCTCAAAATAGTTCCTGATCGAAATTAAAAATTTTTTGTTTTACAAATCCTTTCTTGTAGCTGCGTCGGAGCTAAGCACTCGCTATAAGAGACGCGGTTGAATATAAAACACATGTCAGACTACAAATCTTATTGGACTCGATACTACATAGCACAGATGACAACATGGCTTCTACCAATATTAAGAAAGCTTATAGATTTGCCAGAAATTCAATTTGGGCATCATAGATTAGCTTAGAATAGATAACGAGATCGCCTTTAGGGACAAGGTCCCACATTAGGCCAACAATTTGGCCCATTGTAATACCACAATTAATATTCAGCCCAGGGATACAACATTACCTAAAATAAACCAATCCCACTCCAGAATAAGAATATACTGCAGCGTTCTTAATAGTGGAGAGTCCTATAACTGATGACAAAAAATGAGAGGTCCCCTCTTCATGACAGGCACCGGCACATGAGCTGACAGACAGTCTCATCCTTCTACTTAGACCCAAAGTTCCTGCAAATGTTATTTGAGAGAATTGATATAAGATAATAAGACAGTAACCCGTGAGAACTGCAATTGTGCGATAGTTGGCCATGTGAGTTAAGGACAGAAGACAATCGGCCTCTCTTTTGATCCATACAAGTCCAGCATTGTCTTATCCTCAACGAAGGACAACGAAACTGAGCCTTCCCCTAAAACGAGTGGAGATAAGCTAGTCTAAGTGAGGCAATAGGAACATCTATGCCCTGTCGGAGATTATTAGCTCTGTTCCGGATCTGGTCCAGAATTTCTGCATGATCAGAGGCCAGGTTAAGCTAGAATTTAATTGTATTGAACCTTATGGTCACTAGCTCAGTTCTGTGCTTTATTAAAAGATCAGAGGGAAGCCAAATGTGTGTGGCAAATTAGCCCTTAGTTCGAGTGGAACAAAGTTCACTGATGACTACATGCGAGGCTGCCTATCAGTCGGGAGTGGCATTGGTAGTTCTTCAACATTTACCATACTTTAGCACAGTAAAGCTAAATTTTTACCACCAAGGCCTGATAGAACCAGATTCTGATAGCGGTAGTGCAACCCATGTGAAATTTGCAAAAAAAAATGTATAAAGTACTCTATGAATTGCATTTTCATCCGAATTCGTTGGAAAAAGTTTTTTCTGCTACATTTGCAAAGAAGGCGTTGTATGTCGAACTGGAAAAGCATGCCTATTAAAAACTCATGCTTTGTGGCAAAAAGTGCCTCAAGTGTGCAACTATTAATGTGTCTCTGGGAAGTCTCACCCTACACTCGATCAATGCAGTGAATAGCTAAGTAGGAAAATCCCTGCTAATTTTTTAACCACAACTGTTATTTGCTTACGAACATAAATTTAATGGAAAAAATAATCTCAAGAAGTGAACAAAATGAAGAGAAATCTTTATTTAATGCTCGTTTTCATAACCGAAATCTATAAATAACAGGATGGAATATTAAAGGCCATCAACTACAACTCAGTGATACACTGCACCACAATGATGTTTTTGGAATTGTTTCTTGTATAGATGCAGGCTTATTTCTAAATTCAGACGCGAGATTGTTAAATGAAGAAATGGGTAAACGAATACACTTGTAAGGAGATCAAATTGAACTCGAAATTTTCTTTGGACTGCATCTGAATCCCTAATTGTGCCTTGTCACATGGGAATGTTTCATATGTCAAATGAATCTCTATTTGAATCTCTATGTCATATACAGTATAACACATGCTTTACCTATTAGAAGGCATAAAAACAGGCATCATCTTCATCATAACCATCATTATAAGCATTGTGATATACTCCAGTAAAAGAATAGGAGCTCAATGGACAACTAATAGAGTATAAATTTCTCTTTAGACAAGTATTATAAGCTTAGAAAACTGAATATAAAACAACAACAACAGCAACAAGAAGATTTTTCTTTACGTTTATTCCAAAACAATTGCAGTTACTCAGGCAATTGACTCGATGTTATTATTCTTTCATTACTTTTTGTCTTTCTTTTATTTATTATGACATAAACGAAATGGAAAAAATTTGAAATCCTCAAATTCAACCAGAATTCAAAATCCATATGGACTCCTCTTTAGACTGAGACTTTCAAGCCATTCATTAAGCAAAGGAAATAGAAGATGAAGAGTTCCAGTAACACGATACAACTCATCTTTATCTCATAATGAATGGCCATGGAGAGTAAAATTGAAAACTGAATTGAACAAAATCGTAATGGAAACAAAAATTTTACAAGAAAAAAAAAATAGTTTTCCTTGGTACACAGAAAGACTTAAAAGTATGCAATACATAAAATGAAGAAGGAAGGAATTTGTTCAAACTAAGAGAAAGAAGAAATTATAATTTCTGCAAAAGTCTTCATTCGGAAAATCAAATGCGAATGCGCTGTCACTCGTAGCACACAAAAACTTTAAATGCAGGCAGAGGAACAAATGCATTTTGTGCTTTCGTATGTCATGTGGATTGTTATCGTCTCAAATGCGGCAGATTTCCTTATTTATGAAATGAGTTTCATTGCTGAAAATGATTTTTTCAATGAAAATCAAAGCCGGTTGTCAACAGCTTGCGAGCCCATTTAGCGAACACACGTCCTTACCTTGAATTTTGTAAGGGTGCTCAACAGAATAATACTTATTTTGTAATTCTTGTAAATGTTGAGTAAAGGACAGTCGAAATCAACAACATCATGCGTATTGTTAAATATGAGTACAATGAGTACTTCAAACTTTGAATATGAGTAGTATGAGTATGAATTCGTATAAGTATCAGAAATAATGAGTATTATTCGAATCTACTCATCTTTTTGAACATTCATTGCTGATCTCTGGTGCAAGTCACGGCGCCTAATTTTCCAAGTGTTTAGTGTTCATTTGATAAACAAATATTGTC
The DNA here is from genome assembly GCA_958299815.1 of Sarcophaga carnaria. Lineage (NCBI taxonomy): Eukaryota > Metazoa > Arthropoda > Insecta > Diptera > Sarcophagidae > Sarcophaga > Sarcophaga carnaria. The sequence goes on from OY283149.1 coordinate 95,044,217, forward strand.
AAAGTTTTACCAAAAAATGCATCATTCTATTTATGAAAAATTAGAATGCAGTGATTTAAATGTATACAAGCTGTAAAAGAAAGAAGCTGCAAATGCTTATCAGTGCAAAAGATTTCTGGTATTCGTTAGTAGAAAGGCTTGAATGCTATACTGAGCGCCATAAGTGAGTCAATACTTTTGTTCTTAAGTATAAAACAGTTTTGTTCTTAAGTATAAAAAAAGTTCCTTTATCATGAATTGTTGTTTTTGTTTTAACATTTTATAAGTACTAAATAAACGTTTTTATTTTTGGAAATTTATTCGACTATTCTCATTTACTTTTCTCGCTATCCTAAGAAAATGAATTATTTCAGTGGTGTTTACTCACTTTTGGCGCTCACTGTATATCTGTCCATGATTTTTTGACAAAAGAAGGAGAATAAAGTCAACTTATTTGACAGTTCTGGCTTCAATTAAATATCAAATGTCAAATTTCGAATGTCCCTGTTGGAAGGCATCCGCGTGTGTATATAATAAATTACTAAAAAAAATTTAATTCGTTAACGTTGGAAAAAGTTGAAATTGTCACTTTAGAAAACACTTCGCACAAACAATGTTCACAGTTTGGCCACAAATGGCAATATTATGCCAATATTTTTGCTGATTGCTATGTCCGAAGAAACCTCCGAATTCGATGAGTACAGTAAATAAATGTCAATGGTCTACAATTCGAGACAAGCTGTTGTAAAACAAATCTGTTACATATTCAATTTTTATTTGAAGTCGCTGTAGTCAAACACCAGGTCAGATATATCTAACAAAACGAAATATGAGGAAATATTTCTTCGGCGACTTCCTCTCAGCAGATTTTCTCAATAAAATTTGTCCTTTGGAGTCGACTTTAAACTGCAAGTCCCCCACTCATGTATAAAATTAACCCACACAACATAAGTGGTGTGAGAAATTAGGTCGTAATCCTGACTAAAAGATAGTAACGACCGTTTATGTATGTATGTATGTTAAATGTTTATGCAAAACGAGTGTTTAATTTTCAATTGATAAACAAATCCTGAAGTGAAACACTGTTTAAGTGCGTTACTTGGGTGGGTAGTGTACTAGACAACTGATATTAGCGTGATGGTCGTGGGTTCGATTCCCACCAGAGACTCTGGTCTGGTACACTACACCGATTACAAGGCCTAAGTTACTCAGTTCGTAATAATTACACATAATTTGTAATTGTATTGGTTGTAATAAATAAATGAAATAAATAAAGTGCCATACTTTATTGTCTCAAATTTCAAATGCACTGTCGAAATAACGACAAAATTCTTTTAAATCTGAACAAGCGATTGAAATTTAAATTTTAATTTTAAAATTTGCCATTTTCTACAGTTACTTTATGAAACTCCTTAACACATACACTCCTACAAAAGAAAAAACTAAACATTAAAGTTGAATATTTATGAATGCTTTGGAATGATTCGACTTGTCCAGTTGGGTCCTGTATTCAGTTAAGTTGAATATAACAATATTAAGTTCTTTATCATAATTTTCGTTGTCATTATTATCATCATCATCATCATATTTGTGTCATAATAGAAATTTATTTTAGTTTTCATTTAGCTTATGCCTTAGAAAAGCTTCCTATTTTTATTGTTGTTGTTATTGTTGTTGTTGGTGTTATTATTGTTCATTTGTCAGATAAAAAGAGAACTCAATACAAACATCGACCACGACAGCAACAATAAGTAAATCCATGTATAAATTACAAAAATGGAATTGTGTAGAATGGATTGTAATGAAATGAGGATGGGAAATAACAATAATAATAACAACTACAATTACTACCATAGCAATGGTAACAAACTAGAAATGAGAAATAATAATAATTTAAAAACCAACAATAACCACAAACACAGCAGAAGCAACATGAATTACGTATTAATGGAGCAACAGGGAGAAAAAGCACTACAATGACTGGTATAACTGACCAGCAGTAGTTGTTTGTAATGAAAGTAATCACTCACTATGTAAGTGAGTCCATTAAAAAGGATACATTTAAATGAACACGACAGAGCATGTTATTGACATTTTTGTTTACGTTGGTTTTCATTTTTTGTTTTTGTTTTCTATGTTTGTTTCTTGGACCGATAGTAATGAAAATTCATCATCATTGTCCTTCATTTACATTGCCAAGGGCACAAATGTTGCTGTTGGTTACGATGTGGAGAAATATAGTTCAGCTGCAACTGGGGAATGTCCGCTTTTGTATTCCTTAGCAATGATGGGGCATTTACCTTTGTAGTGTGCTATTCATACACTTTGGTTTGCAACAAAAGTTTTAATATTGGTAACTAGGCAAATAAGCCAAATTTCCGAATTCCTCTTCTGAAGACAGTGTGATGATGATGTGCCAATGGAAAGTGCTTCTGCATTCAAACATATTAATTAATTATTAATTAAGTAAAATAAAACAACATTTTAAATACGCTGACTTAATAGAACATGAATATGTTAGAGTTCTGAAAAATTTTGTTTTATTTTGAGGTGCTGTGTTAATAATACGAATTAGTACGGTAAATACAAAAGAACTTCTTTAAGGTCAATTTAATAAACAAAATGTCAATGCCCAAGCAAAATTAATTGATTTTCTCATTTGCGGCCGAAATCCGATTTTCTGTTCTCGAATGAAATTTAAAAGTAACTTTCAATTAGTTCATTACTATTTAAGAACAACTAAATTGTATTGTATTTGGAGGATGGGCGGTGGCGGCCCAACTTGAAGCTTTTCGAATTGCAAAAACTCACTAGTTGGGGTCTATTAGGGATTCTTTGGACTACAATTCCAATACAGTATGATGTTGCCATACCTCCACTCAATTGTCTCAATGTCCAACATTGTTCCTAGACAAATAACTAAGTCCCAAATTAAATCCAATGTCGTTTAAATCAACCACGTATTTATGAAGTTCCTATAATGTCTACTCCAATCCATTTGGCATAGACAAGTAACAAAATTATACGGAGCCATTTAAAGTTTGATTTTTGTGTGTACTTGTTGAAATCAATAGAAGCTTGCTAAAATATGTAGAATCACGCAGTTGTTTACCAATTTTGTAGGATTTTTGTAAGAAAAATATAATGTATAATAAAATCAAAGTAGCCTTAGAATGAATGGCAACAAGTTATCAAAAGATTCGGTGTTCATTTAACATACAGAAGTTGTCAGGGATTTACATATAGTATATAAAATAGTTATACACACTACCTACATCCAAAAACCCCTAATGCTCTGAATTCAGTTTCTGTTCGCAAGTAATTGGCTTTCAAAACAAACTGAGTATCCACCGAGCGTTTTAAAGTAAAACTTTATCCAATAGTTAAATACAGTTCAACTACCATCCATGAGGAGGCTTCATGTCAGTTACTCAAAACAATAATCGAATAAACAACACAATAAATGATGAAAAAATTAAAACAGAAGACAAAAGTTAAAAAAAAAAGAATTTAAAAACAGAACCAACAGTTCTCAGACATTTATGGTTCAATAATAGAAAACAATTGAAGTTTGGATTTTATTTTTTTTATTGTTATTGGCTTCCATAAGCGAATTCAGTTAATAAACAACAACAGAAAAAATTATTTTTAAACGACATCCAGACACCCTTTGCCAAGTTCTTTCGTTCGTTTTGCCTAAAAACACAACAAGAAAACATAAAAAACTGCAATTAAAACAATAAAAATGTAAAAAAACAATGAAAATTGAAGCAAATTATGAAATACGAGCACAAAACATATTAAAATGTTGTACAAACTGATCTTGATGCATGCTACCATATACTAGTATTTTCGTTTTACTAAGGTTTTCCAATCAGTTCTTAAATCTGTAGAAGAAAAAATGTCCGAGAGATGGGTGCCGCGTTTGTTCATCGTAGATGAAAACAAAATTCAGAAAATGACTTAAGGCAGGCCTCTAGTCCTTAAAGAATCGAAAAGGAATAAGAAAAATATTGTACATCATTAGCTGAAAAGGAAAAACCGTCACGATATTTTACTCTAAAAAATTCTTGTTTAGGGAATTCAAAATTCGTTTTTCATTGCCGCAAAGCCTATAAGCATCATATCGAATAGAATATTTGTAAACGAAAAACGAATAAAAAAATGTAATTTTTCTTGTAAAAAGGGCAAACAAATCTACGAAGAATTTCTTCGTTTTGCCATTTCACGGCAGAAAAAATCTCTCTGCTTTGAAAAGGCTACTTTCTTTTTATTTTATCTAATAATGGTCGGGAACATATGGACGGAAGGACGACACATGCACAGTTATACAAAATACAAAAGTTCAAACTTTTGTAAGCGTGTAGTTTGTACCGAAATGAAAGGGAAAAAGAGAAGAAGCAGGCATAGTAATAACGAGAAGAATTCTCGTAATACGTGTATAGGATCAGTTGGAGTAAAAATTTCAGTGATACGATATTTTTTTAAGAAAAGGTGACCATGTGAATTAAATAAAAGATAAATCATAAGTTCTATTGCTGTTCGTTGGGGATAACTCAAACTTCATTTACCAAAGCACTGGACAAGGCTTTTATATTACCAGTCATTATATCCCAATAATTAATGGACTTCGACCAGGTTACATCGCATCGAATCTTTAACATTTCGGCACTATGCTTGCAGCTTCTGATTATTAGATCCAAAGACTGTGGTTAGAGTTTAAAAGCCCTATTCATCCTCTTTTAAAATAGTTGCATGTCAATTGAGTGTTTTTCGCTTGCACATCATACGTGATATCATCGTTGCATACATATATACCATAATGCTCAAGCCACTCTGGAGCTAGAAGGCAAGGAGAATCTATCCTACAGTGGCACTAGGTGCTCTGTTGGATTTAAGATCACTGCTCCTGAGTTAGAACAAGATCTATGATAACTGCGGTTAAGATATTGGGATACAATACAATACAAGAATCATCTGGAGGCAATGTGGCTTGACAAATCGAGTGGCTGACAACTTCTTTCTTAGCCTTTCCCAGAAAAATACCAAAATACTCTTCATTTTTACGAAATTCTTTCCAATGAAGCTGAGTAATAAGACAGGATGTATAAAGGATGGGACATAACAATACTATCTGGTAATAAGGTTAAGATCCGCTCACTCGACTCCTATAAGATTGACTTGCGAATAGAATGGGATTGCCTGTGCAAGCTGAATCAGCTGAACAGAAAAAATAGAGTCACTATCTACTTAATCCCAGATCATGTGGAGGGGCGCTTGCATGCCACTAATAGGGTCAGAGTGTTTCTTTGTATTGGAAGGATATATTTGGCGAAAGAGAAGATGGAGATATGCTAAGACGCTTCGTAAGACAAATGGGTTTGAGAAAATCTAAGCCTTTGCTGTGAGGCAGAGAACTGAGTTACGCATGAGACCTCCCAGAAGTAGCCTGAGTAGAATCAAATATCACTTGATAGAGATCTGTTTAATATGGATATTCTGCCATAATAATAACGAATCAGAGTATATATTTGAATGAAACCTATGCGGCTAAAATCCTTCGAGTTTATCAAGTTCTAAGCAGGGACTCGGGGCAACTTTTTTGAGTATGTCAGGATTAACGAAAACATAATATATCTATTTACGGTACAAAGGTAGTACGGTAGTAGATCGCATGGTCACAGTACTCTAGCTATTCTACACGACGAAAGGACATTATCGGTGAAGTCCATGATATGTTGTTTTTAATTTTCCAGCCTACAAGATCTGACACAGTTTTAAAACAGATAGATATGATTACTGAAAGATCCCCTATTACTAATATGTGAGCCAGCTGAGGAAGCAACATGCGAAGTAAAGCGCAGTTAAAGAAGTTCCATTAAGAAGTTATCATCCTTTAATACTGTTTTACATTGGTAAGGTAAGTATAAAGAAGCGGAAAGCCCATATTCCTTTGAAGTTTGAGAAAGCAGAAGGCAGACACTAATATTCAAGAGGTAGCCTTCTACATAAGCGATGAAATGTAGTGGAGTTTAAAAAGGATATTGCAGTAAGAATGAAAGAGGGAGCATAAGTGTTAATTTTTTTTAATACCAGTGATCTTTTTTTCCCAATGGAATGTATGCCAATAGCATGAATATGTGTTTGTTACCAACGGTACTGATTTTCCAAATATGGCCACCTTACCCAATTACTATAACGTGTGCACGTTTTGAAGGCACGCAGACAGTTGCAAGACTAATAACATCACTACGAGCCCAGTGATGGTAGTCATTATAGTACTTTTCTACTACGAATATTCGTATGTTGTTGTCGTAGTTGTTGTAGTTGTATTAATAGTAGTATTGTAGTATTTGTATATACTCGTAGTATAGTAATCACTAAATTCCTCCATAGCATTACATTGCATTGATAATGACGATTTGAATGAAATTGCAAGCATCTAAAGGCTTTTCAATGTTGTTACATTTTCTTTCTTCATTTTCCATTGTTTCCATTGTGCCAGTCTATGAGAATGCGATTTTTTATTTTTTTGTTCAGTAAAGCTAGGTTGAGTAAAGCAGGAGAATAAACACGAGGTAACTTTGTCAAACTCCTCTTATATGCCTGCCTGCCTTCATTGGTTTTGTTTTCAGTGATTTTAACATATTTTTTCTTGGGCTCAATAGAGAGACAGTCGTACTTGTAGCAGTTAATGTCGTTGTGCAAGTATTTGTATTTGGATTTGAATTTGAATATGAGGGAGTATCACGTTTTTATTTGTTGTTCGTACACTGAACTTTCTCCCACTAACGGCTGCTGTTACTGGTTTATTTGTATGCATGGTTGGCTAGCTGGTTGGCTCGCAGGCTGACTGTTTATCAGCCTACTCAATGATATCCTCGCCCAAATGTCTAGCTGTCTGTGGCACTATTTAGGTTTAGCTGAGGCAAATACTAAACAAATACTCATCTTTGCTAGTTGGTTTTTTAGTAGCGGAATGGCGGTAACATTTGCTCAACCAAATTAAATTGAGTGTTAGAAGCTGTTGGGATTTTTTCATTCCAACCTCACTATTCTTGCTACTTGTGTCCTTGTGGCTGTATTTTAAATGCCAGATTTAAGACAGAAATCTGTTGTTCTTAGATTAACGAATTGCTGACAACTGGCTTTGGGGTATACGCCTGATTGTCTTAATACAACACCAGACTGAGTCTTTAATAACTTTTTTATTCGATTTGTTTTTTCAAAGAAAGAAATATCGAGGGAGCAAACAAATGAAATTACTTTTAAAAGAATTAATTAAAAAGAAAATGATGCCGCATTCTAAGACTTTTTCAGAAGGCACCAATGGCTTGAGGGCATTCATCTCTTGACATTCTTGTTGACTCTGTCATAAATGTTAAAAACTGCAAACAGCGTAGTGCTATACTCGATGAATTATTCCAGATTGAATTGCTGTTACTACTTAAATGCCTCTTGCAATGATTTCGCAACAATCTTCACATATCATCTGAACTTACTTCACATATGAAATCCTCCGTTTAATAAAAACTAATAGGCTACCATAGAAAATCCTTTTAAGTGTGACTTTCAAAGTGTAATCTTGTAGCAACTAAATTATAAAGATTTTGAAGAAAATTCCTTTAAATTTCGGGTACATCATCGTCACATCAACAATCAACCAATTTCCTAAGTATGTAGTTGTAAAAATATCAGCCAGTCAAATGAAATCCGTGTAAAAGTCTTTTAAGCCATGACCAGGCTATTAAAAAATTATGGCAAAATAAATGCGAAATAAGTTTCACTAAAATAGCGCAAAAGCGCAACAGAATTGTGTCACACAAATTTTTCCTGAACCTATAGACCAGCTTAACTTTAATAAAGGCGACAATATGAACATTCCTTTGTCAGCAATTTAATACACACGAAAATTGAAAAAGGGGGCAAAAACACGGTAAAAAGAATAGTAAAGGATATGAAAGATTTAAGCTTCCATTATTAGAAGAATTTCATTTTATATGTAATGTACGAAATAAGGATTTTAAAATTGTCCATACTTTGGCATCCATGGTAAGGAAACGAAAAAAGAGTGTATAAACGGAATGCGCCCGGTTGCCGGTAAGCAATTCGACGATATCAATTTTTTTATTATCAACCGGAAATGCATGTGCTGCATATTTTCATTTTGTTTCGTTTTATTTCTTTCTGTCTGTGTTAAGCTATTCTCATCTGTCCAGTGGCCTTATGATGGTATTTTTGGTAGTAAAAACAAAGGATAATGATTTTTTAATAAGAAATCCTTATCAGTTACAATGAGAAAATGGAAAACGCAACAGCAGACGTTTCATACTGGCATTTAAAAAAGAACTTTTTTTCAAATTTTCCATCAGCAAAATATGAAAAAACTAACCAATAGCACTGGAGATCTGACTACCATCCCATCCGTCGTATAGTATTTCCATATCATTTTCTTTTAATTTTAGTCGCTTGAATTGGCTTTTACTCCCCAGCGTAAGACCGCGACAAAAAGACGGAGTGAGTAAGATTTTGGATGTAAAGAAGCAAATGTTTATGGTCGACTCCTGGCTAGTAATTATTTAATTTAAATTTTATCCTTGGAAAAAATTTTAATTTGCTTCATTTTTCACATTTTGTTAACGTTTGTTTTTGGTGGACATGTTGTTGTTGTTTACATCGCACAATCGGATTTATTGGTTACGCTATTATTTTAAATATCAACCCCTTTGTCTGCATATTCGTAACAGTAAGAGGCACTTGCGGTTCAGTTGCAGCTGATGAAAGATTACAAGATGTGGAATTACAAACAAACGAGACCATTAGAGTAATTACAAGCTGTAAGTACATACATATACATACATATATAACGGCATTCGTTATTCATTCATATCATTCTATATAGATGTGTAGACATATAGTGAGACAGAGGTTAGGTGTATCAGAGTGAAATACTCCGAGCTCATGAGGAAGCTCGAAAAATGCTTTCATGCGAAAAATAACGCAATTAAAAATTGTGTTAATTATTATTCTATTACTTCTTCGAGTGGTCAGTCTTCTGTCTGCTATTCTCTTACTGACTTCTGCTCGCATAAACTGTATACCGGTTAAACTTTGACTTCTCTAACTGAGACCATATTTGAAAAGAATGTTTTCTTTTGATGCTTCGTACGATTCGGTACTACTCCGTTACCACAACATATAACTTTGGGGAACTTTTGAGTTGCATTAAGTACTTCGACAACTTTGCTTAGATGCTTTGGTTTGACTTTCAATTTTTTCTTTAAATTTTTACATCAGTTCACGCAAATTTTAAAGTAATTTGGTTTAATTAAGGTTTCGTTCATATTTTATAATTCGTAATTCAATTTAACGATATTTAGTTTATATTTATTTTACACCAACAAAGCCTTATCACTTTTTTTTAAGTATTTGGTGGCTCTGAAAAGAACCGATTGGATATTCTGTATCGGCTGTTATGTTCTCATGTTGTTGTTGTTGTCGCACCTGAGGAGAAAATATGTAAAGTTTACTTCAACATTTTTATAAAATTATAAATTCCTCTTACATTTTAAATATGCAGAGGTTTAGAACAATTCGATGAAACTTCAGCAGGCTAGGCGAACTTGCATTGTCGCTACAGTTACTGATAAACTGCGAAGGTCGATTAGTGCTGAGCTGAAAACAGCAAAGTTGGCATGGGTTGACATTCGATCTGTTGGACCCATATCACCAACTATTTGATCAACGACAGGAAATCATTTAGTAAGAAGCTTTAACGTCAGTTCGTACAAAAATTTCTTTCCACATTTTGTAGTCAAATTCATATAATAGAGGCTGAATTCAAGATTTTTTCAACCTGTAGCCACAACTGCCTGGACGTAGTTAGCCGGCTTTCTGACGACAGCAGTGGATTAATCATACTCGCACGTTGTTTCTGTCGCCTTCATTTCGCCGAATGCAAACACATAAATTTTGTTCATCGACGACATGTCCATCTTTCGTGTGGTGCATGAAATCTATTGGTGGTGATATATTCCTTTCATGCATACCGATATCGTTTCCAAAATGTTGTAGCTTCCTAAAATGAGTTGCAGGAAACACTTTCTTGTACAAATAAATGTACGCTGTCGGTCTTGATGCATGCAAACTCAGGGCATTGAAGCTTTCGTTCAGCGTCCGAACCATCTGTAAAAATGTTCAGTATTTTTTCTATTACAAGGTTGGGTTTAGTGAGCTGGCATTTACACATTTTGTCGCGGTATTGTTATTGGTGGTAAAGCCATAATTTATAGGTTCAACAAGATCCATTGGGTGGTAGGAATATCCATTTATGCTGTTTAGAACACATATGTACGTATTGAAATCTATAAAGAAAGTTTATTATCTAAACTCACTCTGTAAACTACAGCATGCTTCTGATGAAAGGGCAGCTTGAGATGCATTCCAATTGCTTCCTTTTCTGTAACGACTCTTCCAAATTTCAAAACCTGTTTGCATACATCATAAATAATTTATGATTTATTTTTATTTTTTAAATCGTAATTCCTATGTCAGTAAATTCACTTTGACAATCCTGGCGATTCTGTACTATTGCTCGCACAGCATTTGGCATTAAAACCATAATCGGTGGTAATGATGTCTGATCGGGTGAAATGATGGATCGATGACAATCAAAAATTGGGTGTAAGTACCATTTGACATGTATTATCTCACTTTCGTGTTCTGTTATCTATTATCCTTTAACACACAAAAAAGAAAAAAAGATCCATTCATTAATTGTTTTTTCAAATTGCAGTTTTTTTAATTAACCCTAGATTGAATGGACTTGAATCTTATTTAATATTTTTTTAAGAGAATTTTCATTCAATAAACATATTTTTTTATTAATTAATTTTGAATTTCAATTTCAAATCAGCAGTAACCGGCTAAATTTAGTTTAAAAGCATCGCTTCACCAACGTAACATGCAACTAAAGAATACGAAATTGATTGCAAAAACAAAGTACAAAAAACGGAATTCTTTAGACAACTTAAAACGCAATTAAAAAATGCGAAACGTAGGAAATCATAAAATAAAAAAACAATAACAACAAAATAAAACAAACTCTTGACAATTCGAATAGTTTTACATTTAGGTTTTCAAGGTCCTTTTATATAGTAAGTCCAATTTGACTCAGTGGTTTTGAGTGGTTCCGTGTGGAAACTCTCAGGGCTCTTTCAAGCAAAAGCCTCTTTCATCGAAAGATGTGCTAAATTCAATTTGGATAAGAGGTGCAAAAGACAGGATGTTGCAACACCATCTGTTAGTCAGGCCCTCATTCAAGCACTCGACTCCTATGATATTTAATCGAAGATAGTATGGGACTATCTAGAGAAGCTGAATCGACTAGGTAAAGAAAATAAAGTTGAACTGTCCCAATTTTTGACAAACAGACTCACTTAAAAATTCACTTGTATTAACCAATCGTTTTAATAAATATCCCCACTCACTTAAAAGCAATTTTAATATGCCTTGTGCAACAATAGCCTGAGGATAGCCATAAATTATAGGCCAATCGTCTTTAATTTACTGGGGATTTAAAAAAAGAAAAAAAATTAAGAAACAACCTGCATTTAAACACACGTACATACATATAAAGTTGCTCATTACAACCCTTCAGTCAGGGTTACGGCCTAGTTTCTCACATTTAAACACTCGTTTAATGCCAAACATTAGGAAAACTATGTGCACTACAACTGAGGCAATGACTTCAAAATGGAATGTCTGCTGAGAGAATTATTTTAAAAACTTCAGCAGTCCACAAGTATTCCTGTATAGACATATGGCCGGCTAATAGTACAACAATTACGGCAGAATGTCTTTTAAACACATATTGGCGATAATTAAACTCTTGGGTGAGCGTGTGTGTAGTACGCATGCCACCTTCATTTCATAATTTTTTTATTTTGTCAACAGCCGGACAATTGGACATATTTGTGCAGAATTTAAGCTTTCGTTTTTCCTCAATTTCATTCTATTGTTATTGCAGCAATAAGTGGCAGTCTGAATGTATAGTACTGCATGATACATTTCCAGTGTGGCTGTATACTATTTTATAATGAAATTCCTTTTTTCAACAATTTTTGTTTTGTTTTCGACAAAAGAAAAACTACAGCGAGTTCACTGACTGGCTGTGTTGTGTTTCAAGTGACGCTTTTTTATTATTTCTGAATTTGTTGATATTTTGTATTTTTTCATTCTTTAGACACAACAAAACCACACACAAATTAAAATAAATGCAACAGAATCCACAAAAAAAATTAAGAAAAAAACCAGAAACAAGAGCAAAATTGGTTGCAATTATAACATAAGATTCGATTGCTTAGCTTAGCTCATGCGGACCCAGCATGAGTGAGAAGGAGGAAAGTGGCCGGTCGGCTGTGTGGCTGGCTGGCTAGCGTGCAATCCAAGTCAAAATGACAGATGGCGTAGGGTGGACAAAATTGTGTTTCCTACAGAGATTTTTTTCTTTCTCAGTTTTAGTTTATGCGCCTAAATTCTGATGGCTATAAGGCGACATAAAAAATCCCGCCACCCTTACGTACCATATACTTATGTATATGCATGCAATATTTTATAACCGACTCAGTTTTTAATCCTCCTTTTGTTTTTTCTTTCAGTCCTTATGATAGAACGCTAAACATGTAGTCTCCTTTACTAACTACAGTTAGTGCTCGAAATCCAAAGCCCATTTTATGGTATGTTTTAGAGAGGACAATGACTTTCCTTTTCATATTGTATTATACGTACGTTTGGTTTGTCCATTGTTATGTAATTTATTTTGAGATTATTTATGTTAGTTGGGCTTAAAACTGACAGTTTGTTTTGTATTTTTAATGAATTTAACAACAGAAATGCAACAGAAAATCAGTGCAAAAGCAAAAAAATTAAAAAATGCAATAAAAACCGCACTAAACTATACAAAATTCTCTTTAAACTGTCATCACCAACTAAGAAAACATTCTGTCACTGCAGTGTACACATGTCCAAAATGATTTGCGACGCTCTATAAAAGCAAGGGTCAAGAGCATTAATCCTTCAAAAAAATGTCATTGCAAAACAGAAAAAAATTCAGAATTCAAGTTTTCATATATATCTTCAACAAAAAGGGATGAGAATTCCAATCAGTTAAGATGAGATATTATTGTCACCTATAGATACCGTAGTCTAGTAAGTGTGTCGGCTTAATAGATGTGAGGTCACGGCTCACAGCAAAACGAAATATGAAAAGAAATATTTCTTCGGCGCCTTCCTCTTCTGGGAAAAAGTAAATAAAAATTTCTCAAAAACCTGTCCGAATTCGTACAGCGACAGTCTAACAATGCTCCTGTACGGTCGATACGTCATTTTGAAATTAAGTTTTCTCTTCGAATACATTTCTCTACTGCTACTATTGTTTTGTTTTAAATATTCTTAACGGTTTCCTCTGAAACTGAGTTTGTTTTGTTGTGACAAATCGAGACTCTTAACAGAGTGAATGGAAGAATTTTGAGGCTATGTACCCTTCAAAGAGAGAAATCATACTGCAGAATATGGATTTCAGGTCATGTAGGACTTCACGGCACACACAGAAAAATCTCAAAAATCAAAATCTTTGTTGCTTAATTGCTACGAGAAAAGATTTGATTTATTCATAAAAATAACCATTAGTGGGATTTCGACCGGGAATTATAGAATGAAAAAAACGCTTGTTCAGGATAGAGGACGTTTCAATTTGAAAATGTAGAAGAGGAGAATAATCGTATGCATTAATACACCTCAAAAAGAAACCGCTGGGGACGTATCAAGCATTAGGCTTGATGTTATCCTACTCACACAGAACCGGACAACATCTTAATATTAGTCTGGGCAACAGGATTGGGAGCTACACATTAGAAGGATAGCCGATATATATTGAGTAGAACACTCGCAGTACTATGGCATCTATACTTACATAATTGGTCATTACAACTCTTCAGTCAAGCTTACAACCTAGTTTCTCACACCCATGTTGTGTGTGTTAATTTTATCCATAAGTGGTGGGGACCTCCTAATAATAGATTTTTGACAAAATTTACATGGCAATTTTATTTACTCTCAGAGTAACAGAATTCTGCTGAGAAGACAGCCGAAAAAATATTTCTTCATATTTCATTTCGTGAACCGTGGATCACGTCTAGTAAGACACACTACCTACTTGAAAAGGGCGACTTCATTATGGTTGATCAATAAATTAAATCATCAATCACAACCTCATGAAATGCACTGACCCCTCATTATGAACTGAGAATCTGTACAGCGTTATTACTGTGACCAGTTTATATTGTAATAAGGTTGATTGTCTATGTGCTTCCTTTTGTTAGGTTCTTTTATTAAATTATAAAAAATTTAAATAATAATTGCGATCATAATAATATTCATTCATATTTTTGTTTTATATTGCACACGCTAAAATATTACAAATTTTGTTCACAACTTTAGTTAGTTTCGTTTAGTTTTTGGCAATAATTTTTTTCATTAAATTAGCTGCAAATAGTAATGAGAGTTAATCAATAGTTTAAAAGTCATTATTATATAAAGTCAATTAGACTTTAGTAAAATAATGACCCAAGGGAGGTGGTACAAATGCACTACAACAGACATCAGCTACCATCAACCATTAATAATATGTAACAATAAATTGTTGTTACACGAACATTTAAGCAAAAATGTTGAAGTTTTAAAATAATAACGATGCACGATATCCTCGTATAACTCATCACCATAATGGTAATGATAATCATGATTTCAATAATAATTATAATCAATTGCCACTACATACAGTTATGCTGCACTATAAATGTTGTCGAAGTTTTGTTTGAAAACTGAAGTATTATTGCCACCACATTATGTGGCCAGTAGTGGCTAACAATCATAATGCAGTTCCTTTATTCAAATAAAATAAAATGATTTTTCCCCTCGGTAATCCAATAAATTGAATTTAATTTTACAAAAACCAAAAAGGAAAAAAATATTTACAAAATGAAGCATATTTCGTTAAATTAAATAAATAAACTATGCATGTATGCTTTTGTTTGTTTGTTTATTGTTACAAAATACATAAATACGTGAATGTAAAATAACTTCTAATTAGTGGCTTAAGTTTCTTTTCATTTTTTTTCTGCAGTCAGGACATCTCTCACAATATTTTTTTTGTTATTTCAGCAGCGAAATTAGTTGGAAATCCCACAATGGAAGTTTGTGTATTAAAAACAACTAAAGTTTTTTAAAATAGTTTTCAATGTCAAAAAGTGTTTAAATGTTTGGGTCAATTCGACCTCCGGGTACTGTACTTGTCTTAATTGACATGTACACGTCCTCTAACCTTTAAATGTCATTAACGAGAAAGTTAGCAAAATTTGAAACAGTGTTAACAAATAATCGTGTTTTTTACTTCAAACAATGCGTAAAGTGAGAGTTTTTTCACAAACTATTGGACGCTTATTATGAAATATCAACCATCGACGGACAGAATGACTGGTGACCAATTAATTCTGCGTCCCATTTTTAAAGCCTTTCTTAAAAATCATAGATTGCATGGGTCCTGTAAGATCCCGGTCTAAACCAATCCTGTAAAAAAAGTAGATGTTTTTGTGGATGCTCCTAAGAGTGCTAATGGAAAACAATGCTTATTATTTTAATGGAATGTGCATTCCTTTAAAACTGAAACAATATAAATTTAAATAAATTTGATAAATTTTGATAAATCAGGTAACCAAAATGAATGAAACCTTCGAATTGATGCCCCAAATTTAACCGCATCTCTAACACCGATTTGTAAATACACTCGAATAAACATATTGGTGGTGGCTACTTTGCCTGAATGATTTCTGATATTAAATCCTATACTTTACCAACCAAATCCATAAGTAAATAGAATTCAAACGAAATTGTTTTTACATTTTACAGTGTGGTGGGGCGACGCGAATGTGTTGTTATAGAATTCATTTGAAAGTTTTATTTGGCATTCTACTGATCTCGTAATTGGGTGTGAACTGGATACCTATTGTTCGGCAGGATTTTTACAAGCGCGATTTTCTGTTTTTTTTTTTTTTGGTTTTAATTTTTAAATATTTCGTTTTGTTTCTTCTTTTTTAGTTTTAATCCTATAAAACCTATAACAACAACAATAATATGATTTCTATTTGTATTTACTAGGCACCATAAAATATTTATTTAGACAACTTCACATATTCAAATACTGCTCACCCTTTAAACAGCAGGCATTTATTGGATTTGAATTTTTTGAATATTTTTTTCCACTTTTTTTCAGTGGCTGGCTGACGGTATTATCGCAAGTGGGAATTTTAAGTGAAAACATTCATTTTTTCAACGAACATCAGGGAGAGTATGAAAGCAGGAGGAATTGCATTTCAGATTAGAATGTAAATACGAATAATTGCTTTAAAGTTGTATTTATTTTAGTCGAAATTAAATGTGAATTTAAAATAATTTTTTCATTTGCGTCATTGGCGTGACTCTATTATGCGAATAAATAATTGAACGTACAGGATTAAGCCTTAAATTAGAGTGTGGAAGTAATTGGCAGAAAATTAAGTCATTACCGGTACTGGACAAAACAACGAAAATTATAAAAAAAAACAATGAAGCTTGTCAAAGCCAATACCAACAGAAGGATACCCTATTCCATTACAAGTTACTACGAAATTATTTATTCGGTTCTTTATTTTTTTGCTGTTTAATTTATCAAGATAAGCAGGTGATAGGCTTAGTGTAGTAGATCCTAGTTGCATTGAGAAAAGTGTTGGGTAATTTTGCTGATTGAATCCTACTCTACTAATAAATAGAAAACACTTCGAATTGAAGTCCAGTGCAACTATCTTGTAACCTCTAAAGCATATTATCTGAGCATTGTAAGCTTTGAATATCTCATGTGGATTTTGCGTGCAGAAACATTTTTAGGTTGCTTTTGTGTACGCCCTTTAACACCGCGACCATCAAGTAATGTAATAAATATAACGCACCACTCGCGAAAGGTCCTAAGGAGGTCAGTGTTAAAGGTTGGAGAATCACAAAGGAAGCGATAAGGTGATACAAGGTGATGTTTTCATCTGCAATTTGCCTTTTTCAATCCCCTAACCAAATACCAACCCTAAAAATGACGCTACTTAGTCCATTATATACTGAATACACTTCACACCTATCACTTCTAGCAAATCCAGTAAGGTGGAAATAACCAAGACAAGACCATGTGTATCTAATGAAAAGATTACCTCGGCCCGACCTAAGATGGCAGTTAGCAGGCCTCCTTAATTGGGAAGATCTTAGCCTGAAAGACACTTGAGTCACTAGAAAGACTGCGGTGGAAATATAGCACGATTTCGATTGAGAAATCGACGGAGTTAATGATACTATCTGAGGAGAATTAGTACTCGGTGAATAGACATCGGAGGAAGTACCGGATATTTTCGAAGCATTTACGGTAAATTAACCCCAGGAAGAAACATGGACACAAAGTAATATCGTATGATAGTTACCCGCAGTGTGGTGATAACTTGGAACTTATCGAAGACTTTAGCCTTTAATCTTAAAAAGCCTAAGCAGCAGGCTGTGTACTAGCACTAGATATTATAAAAACAATGGAAACAAAGGTTTGTAAGCCGATGTCTATAATGTGACAAGATTAAGTATAATCCAGCCTAGCATAATATCGAATCAAAATTCGTAGTGGTATCCGGAACACTAATCAGTAGAAATTCAAACGTGAAAGTGAGAGTGGAATTCAATTGGCCAACAATTGCAAAAAAACCTGTGGAATGGGTTCCGATGCGATTCGACACAAAAATAGACCAGCGTACTCGTGTGAGTCGAAACTGAATCGAGTGGAATGGAAAAAAGCTAGGAAAATTGTCCTACATTAAGGAAGAATGCGGGTTTATTAGTAACGATTTTATTCATCTGAATGAGCGAGGAATATCGGGTACAGACATGATTTACAATAAGTTTGAAAGTTTTAGCAGATAGCTGAGTCCCCTGAATAACGGCTGTTGCCATAATGATAAAGATAAGGAAAAGGGAAATATGGGGGCCTCTTTCACTTGCTCCTGTTCTTTATTGTAGTATATTTTTATCATTTACTGACTGTGATTCCACTCTGTTCGTTATGAGTTACAACTGGAGGTTTTTTTTCTGGACGAAAGTAATCTGATAACCTTGTTGACATTATTTTACTACTAAAATCCAATTGTAATGAATTCTGTCAGTCTGGTAATCTATTACACAAACATTTTTATTAAACAAACAGAAAAAATTAATAATTTTAAAATTTACAAATAATGGTGCCATTAAAAGCAATTATCTGAGTGTGTATTTCAATTTCATTGATCCATTGAGTGCCTTCACATAAACAGTAAATACAACATGAATATGAATTTGAAGCAACAAAAAAAAAATATTGGCTTGAAGTCGCCGTGGTCTAGTAGGTAGTGTATTGGCTTATTAGACGAAAATCCAGGGTTCAAACCCCAGGCCAGACATCAAAATAAAATACAAAAAGTATTTCTTCGGCGGCGAGAGTAAATAAAAATTGCCATGAAAAGTTTCTCAAAAATCTGGCGTTCGGAGTCGACTTTAAACTGTAGATCCCGCCAATTATGTATAAAAATTAACACACACAACATAAGTGGTGTGAGAAACTAGGTCATAATCCGGACTGACCCATTATGTACGTATGTAAAATATTGGCTAAAAGGCTACATTATTTATAAATAGGCAAAATTAATTGGGTTATTGGGATCAAAGCTGTTGCCATGATTTATTAACAACAGCCTCGTTGAAAACGAAAAAAAAGTAGGAAAAAGTTATTGAAAAAAACAACAACAAATAAACAAAAAATGGCTAAAAGCTTAAGTTAATAAGAATTTCAAAAACAAAGGAGTGATTCAAAGAGAAAAAAAAAGAAAAATGACTCACCAGTTAATTAACCCGGATCGTGAATGCTTGAACTTGATATTGAAAAGTTGGGTGGTTTGCGCCAACCTTTACGCTTCCAAAAACTGCGTGCTTTAGATTCAATGGGTTGGGCATTTAGAACAACGGGACCGGGATCTTCGGCGGCTCTTATCTTATCACAATTTAAAATGCGGCAACCGCAAGAGGCACGCGTAAAAAAGGCCGACGAATTATGCAAGTCGTCGTTAATGTGCTGTGATTGCTGAAGTTGCTGATGTGGATGTTGCTTTTGTTGTTGAAGATGATGATGATGGTGGTGTAGGTGTGAGTGATGATGCTGATGGTGTTGATGTTGCACATGCAATTGTTGTTGTTGGCGTAGTTGTTGCTGTTTTGTATTGTGGTGTATTTGAGGTAAATGTTTAATAGTGCACGATGACGTTGTTGCTGACGCTAGTGCCGCTGCAGATGATGAGGCTGCAGTTGCAGATGTTACTGTTGCTGTTGCATTTGTGTTATTACTGTTGGCTCTTTGAAATGAACGACAACATTGTGTGGCATATGCAAAGGCACTTTGTTGACTTTTTGCAGCTGCATTGCTGCCAGCTACTGCAGTTGTTGTACTTGACAGGTTATTTGAACGAGAACTCATGAGGGCTTTGGTCTTGTGCTGACGAAGTGAACCAATGTAACTAGCACCACTGGAACCACTAAAACCACTATCGAAATCAGCCGCTACACAAGAGGATTGCAAAAGACCAGCACTTATTGTTGCCGCATTGAATATGGGCGAGATAAAGTCATCTGCTGGTCCTCCCGCCAGAGCCGTATCACATATGTTGTCGGTGGACGAAGAAGTCAGCCGACAAGGCTGACCCGAAGCCGTGGTAACACTAACCACGGGCACTGGTGACTCTTTGTCCGTGGGACTACTATTGGGTGGACTTTCTGGCATAATCATCGCCTCTACGGACAAATTAAGTTCACCTAATATCTTATGATGTCTATTTTGTACTCTTCTCAGTTCCTCTTCTAACAGAGTTCGGGTCAGAGAGCCAGCCGAATGGGAAGTGGCCCTCAGCTGATGGGGACTGGTTATCGAATTGGAGGACGATGATGTAGATGAAGGGGAAATTTCTTCGTAGTAATTTTCTGGTGTGGAAATATAACTACAGTCAGCTGAGGCCGTCGCGCCAGCTACGTTATGGCTTTGTTGTTGGGTAAGTCTTGTCTGATATGATTGCCGGGTAGTAGGTGATACCAACAATTTATTCTTTTTGCCTTTCAAGAGAAGAGCTCTTATGGAATTTGGTGGCGGGGGAATGAGATCTTCCTCTTCGTTTATGCCCGCCATAAGCTCAGCTTGCGGTATGTTGGTATGTCTCATGACGGCACCCGGTTCATAGTACGCATATGAATAGTCGTGTTGTTGCTGTTGCTGCAGTTGCAAGAGTTGTAAAGAGGTGGCCTGGGACTTGTTAGTCCATTGCCCATGCTCATCCTCAAGACTGTGATGATGTTGATGCTGATGATTAAGGCGTCCCAAAGTCTTGGCTTGCCTTAACAGACCACCGCCACCCTTAGAAGAGACATGGGGTTCTGGGTCCACACACACTTCGATGGCATCTAAATCAGCTTCTAGTTGTTGTTGCTGGTGTAGAAGAAGGTGATGTTGCAGTTGTTGTTCTTGTTCTTGAAATTGATGTTGTTGTTGCTGATGCTGTTGTGATTGTCTGTTTATCTTGCAAAATGTTTTGATATTCGCATTGGTCACGCTGCCAGTTGCGTTGGTAGGACTTACGGTGGAGGGTTACGTTGTGGTAATTGTTACCGTATTCTTTTGAAATGAAGTCGTTTGAGGCTGTGGCTGTTGTTGAACAACACTGCCAACATCATCTGGACAATCATTTGTTGTAGATAATGACGGTTGTTGCATATTAACTGTTGTTGCCGCTGTATTTCGATGTTGAGGTGTCGTCGTACATGGTGTTGGTGTTGCATTGTGTTGCACATTTTGCTGCTGTTCTTGTCTCAATAAATGACTTTCCTCGTTGTGCTGCTGTTGCTGCAGCTCTGGTTTCAGTGCCCCAACATTTCTGGTTTGTCCTCGTGCTACCTGATGACGTTGATTTTGCGGCTGCTTATGTGTCGTGTAATAATTTTGATTCGTTATAATCGCTTGTGTTTGTTGTTTCTGTTGTTGCAATTTTGTGTGTTGCTGCGGGTGTTGATGTTGGTCTTGCAGCTTTAAATCCTTTTGCTGTTGCTTGTTTAAATTGCGTTGACTGCTGCCTAAACCCAAGCAAGTTTTTATCATTTACTGACTGTGATTCCACTCTGTTCGTTATGAGTTACAACTGGAGGTTTTTTTTCTGGACGAAAGTAATCTGATAACCTTGTTGACATTATTTTACTACTAAAATCCAATTGTAATGAATTCTGTCAGTCTGGTAATCTATTACACAAACATTTTTATTAAACAAACAGAAAAAATTAATAATTTTAAAATTTACAAATAATGGTGCCATTAAAAGCAATTATCTGAGTGTGTATTTCAATTTCATTGATCCATTGAGTGCCTTCACATAAACAGTAAATACAACATGAATATGAATTTGAAGCAACAAAAAAAAAATATTGGCTTGAAGTCGCCGTGGTCTAGTAGGTAGTGTATTGGCTTATTAGACGAAAATCCAGGGTTCAAACCCCAGGCCAGACATCAAAATAAAATACAAAAAGTATTTCTTCGGCGGCGAGAGTAAATAAAAATTGCCATGAAAAGTTTCTCAAAAATCTGGCGTTCGGAGTCGACTTTAAACTGTAGATCCCGCCAATTATGTATAAAAATTAACACACACAACATAAGTGGTGTGAGAAACTAGGTCATAATCCGGACTGACCCATTATGTACGTATGTAAAATATTGGCTAAAAGGCTACATTATTTATAAATAGGCAAAATTAATTGGGTTATTGGGATCAAAGCTGTTGCCATGATTTATTAACAACAGCCTCGTTGAAAACGAAAAAAAAGTAGGAAAAAGTTATTGAAAAAAACAACAACAAATAAACAAAAAATGGCTAAAAGCTTAAGTTAATAAGAATTTCAAAAACAAAGGAGTGATTCAAAGAGAAAAAAAAAGAAAAATGACTCACCAGTTAATTAACCCGGATCGTGAATGCTTGAACTTGATATTGAAAAGTTGGGTGGTTTGCGCCAACCTTTACGCTTCCAAAAACTGCGTGCTTTAGATTCAATGGGTTGGGCATTTAGAACAACGGGACCGGGATCTTCGGCGGCTCTTATCTTATCACAATTTAAAATGCGGCAACCGCAAGAGGCACGCGTAAAAAAGGCCGACGAATTATGCAAGTCGTCGTTAATGTGCTGTGATTGCTGAAGTTGCTGATGTGGATGTTGCTTTTGTTGTTGAAGATGATGATGATGGTGGTGTAGGTGTGAGTGATGATGCTGATGGTGTTGATGTTGCACATGCAATTGTTGTTGTTGGCGTAGTTGTTGCTGTTTTGTATTGTGGTGTATTTGAGGTAAATGTTTAATAGTGCACGATGACGTTGTTGCTGACGCTAGTGCCGCTGCAGATGATGAGGCTGCAGTTGCAGATGTTACTGTTGCTGTTGCATTTGTGTTATTACTGTTGGCTCTTTGAAATGAACGACAACATTGTGTGGCATATGCAAAGGCACTTTGTTGACTTTTTGCAGCTGCATTGCTGCCAGCTACTGCAGTTGTTGTACTTGACAGGTTATTTGAACGAGAACTCATGAGGGCTTTGGTCTTGTGCTGACGAAGTGAACCAATGTAACTAGCACCACTGGAACCACTAAAACCACTATCGAAATCAGCCGCTACACAAGAGGATTGCAAAAGACCAGCACTTATTGTTGCCGCATTGAATATGGGCGAGATAAAGTCATCTGCTGGTCCTCCCGCCAGAGCCGTATCACATATGTTGTCGGTGGACGAAGAAGTCAGCCGACAAGGCTGACCCGAAGCCGTGGTAAAACTAACCACGGGCACTGGTGACTCTTTGTCCGTGGGACTACTATTGGGTGGACTTTCTGGCATAATCATCGCCTCTACGGACAAATTAAGTTCACCTAATATCTTATGATGTCTATTTTGTACTCTTCTCAGTTCCTCTTCTAACAGAGTTCGGGTCAGAGAGCCAGCCGAATGGGAAGTGGCCCTCAGCTGATGGGGACTGGTTATCGAATTGGAGGACGATGATGTAGATGAAGGGGAAATTTCTTCGTAGTAATTTTCTGGTGTGGAAATATAACTACAGTCAGCTGAGGCCGTCGCGCCAGCTACGTTATGGCTTTGTTGTTGGGTAAGTCTTGTCTGATATGATTGCCGGGTAGTAGGTGATACCAACAATTTATTCTTTTTGCCTTTCAAGAGAAGAGCTCTTATGGAATTTGGTGGCGGGGGAATGAGATCTTCCTCTTCGTTTATGCCCGCCATAAGCTCAGCTTGCGGTATGTTGGTATGTCTCATGACGGCACCCGGTTCATAGTACGCATATGAATAGTCGTGTTGTTGCTGTTGCTGCAGTTGCAAGAGTTGTAAAGAGGTGGCCTGGGACTTGTTAGTCCATTGCCCATGCTCATCCTCAAGACTGTGATGATGTTGATGCTGATGATTAAGGCGTCCCAAAGTCTTGGCTTGCCTTAACAGACCACCGCCACCCTTAGAAGAGACATGGGGTTCTGGGTCCACACACACTTCGATGGCATCTAAATCAGCTTCTAGTTGTTGTTGCTGGTGTAGAAGAAGGTGATGTTGCAGTTGTTGTTCTTGTTCTTGAAATTGATGTTGTTGTTGCTGATGCTGTTGTGATTGTCTGTTTATCTTGCAAAATGTTTTGATATTCGCATTGGTCACGCTGCCAGTTGCGTTGGTAGGACTTACGGTGGAGGGTTACGTTGTGGTAATTGTTACCGTATTCTTTTGAAATGAAGTCGTTTGAGGCTGTGGCTGTTGTTGAACAACACTGCCAACATCATCTGGACAATCATTTGTTGTAGATAATGACGGTTGTTGCATATTAACTGTTGTTGCCGCTGTATTTCGATGTTGAGGTGTCGTCGTACATGGTGTTGGTGTTGCATTGTGTTGCACATTTTGCTGCTGTTCTTGTCTCAATAAATGACTTTCCTCGTTGTGCTGCTGTTGCTGCAGCTCTGGTTTCAGTGCCCCAACATTTCTGGTTTGTCCTCGTGCTACCTGATGACGTTGATTTTGCGGCTGCTTATGTGTCGTGTAATAATTTTGATTCGTTATAATCGCTTGTGTTTGTTGTTTCTGTTGTTGCAATTTTGTGTGTTGCTGCGGGTGTTGATGTTGGTCTTGCAGCTTTAAATCCTTTTGCTGTTGCTTGTTTAAATTGCGTTGACTGCTGCCTAAACCCAAGCAAGTTTTTATCATTTACTGACTGTGATTCCACTCTGTTCGTTATGAGTTACAACTGGAGGTTTTTTTTCTGGACGAAAGTAATCTGATAACCTTGTTGACATTATTTTACTACTAAAATCCAATTGTAATGAATTCTGTCAGTCTGGTAATCTATTACACAAACATTTTTATTAAACAAACAGAAAAAATTAATAATTTTAAAATTTACAAATAATGGTGCCATTAAAAGCAATTATCTGAGTGTGTATTTCAATTTCATTGATCCATTGAGTGCCTTCACATAAACAGTAAATACAACATGAATATGAATTTGAAGCAACAAAAAAAAAATATTGGCTTGAAGTCGCCGTGGTCTAGTAGGTAGTGTATTGGCTTATTAGACGAAAATCCAGGGTTCAAACCCCAGGCCAGACATCAAAATAAAATACAAAAAGTATTTCTTCGGCGGCGAGAGTAAATAAAAATTGCCATGAAAAGTTTCTCAAAAATCTGGCGTTCGGAGTCGACTTTAAACTGTAGATCCCGCCAATTATGTATAAAAATTAACACACACAACATAAGTGGTGTGAGAAACTAGGTCATAATCCGGACTGACCCATTATGTACGTATGTAAAATATTGGCTAAAAGGCTACATTATTTATAAATAGGCAAAATTAATTGGGTTATTGGGATCAAAGCTGTTGCCATGATTTATTAACAACAGCCTCGTTGAAAACGAAAAAAAAGTAGGAAAAAGTTATTGAAAAAAACAACAACAAATAAACAAAAAATGGCTAAAAGCTTAAGTTAATAAGAATTTCAAAAACAAAGGAGTGATTCAAAGAGAAAAAAAAAGAAAAATGACTCGCCAGTTAATTAACCCGGATCGTGAATGCTTGAACTTGATATTGAAAAGTTGGGTGGTTTGCGCCAACCTTTACGCTTCCAAAAACTGCGTGCTTTAGATTCAATGGGTTGGGCATTTAGAACAACGGGACCGGGATCTTCGGCGGCTCTTATCTTATCACAATTTAAAATGCGGCAACCGCAAGAGGCACGCGTAAAAAAGGCCGACGAATTATGCAAGTCGTCGTTAATGTGCTGTGATTGCTGAAGTTGCTGATGTGGATGTTGCTTTTGTTGTTGAAGATGATGATGATGGTGGTGTAGGTGTGAGTGATGATGCTGATGGTGTTGATGTTGCACATGCAATTGTTGTTGTTGGCGTAGTTGTTGCTGTTTTGTATTGTGGTGTATTTGAGGTAAATGTTTAATAGTGCACGATGACGTTGTTGCTGACGCTAGTGCCGCTGCAGATGATGAGGCTGCAGTTGCAGATGTTACTGTTGCTGTTGCATTTGTGTTATTACTGTTGGCTCTTTGAAATGAACGACAACATTGTGTGGCATATGCAAAGGCACTTTGTTGACTTTTTGCAGCTGCATTGCTGCCAGCTACTGCAGTTGTTGTACTTGACAGGTTATTTGAACGAGAACTCATGAGGGCTTTGGTCTTGTGCTGACGAAGTGAACCAATGTAACTAGCACCACTGGAACCACTAAAACCACTATCGAAATCAGCCGCTACACAAGAGGATTGCAAAAGACCAGCACTTATTGTTGCCGCATTGAATATGGGCGAGATAAAGTCATCTGCTGGTCCTCCCGCCAGAGCCGTATCACATATGTTGTCGGTGGACGAAGAAGTCAGCCGACAAGGCTGACCCGAAGCCGTGGTAACACTAACCACGGGCACTGGTGACTCTTTGTCCGTGGGACTACTATTGGGTGGACTTTCTGGCATAATCATCGCCTCTACGGACAAATTAAGTTCACCTAATATCTTATGATGTCTATTTTGTACTCTTCTCAGTTCCTCTTCTAACAGAGTTCGGGTCAGAGAGCCAGCCGAATGGGAAGTGGCCCTCAGCTGATGGGGACTGGTTATCGAATTGGAGGACGATGATGTAGATGAAGGGGAAATTTCTTCGTAGTAATTTTCTGGTGTGGAAATATAACTACAGTCAGCTGAGGCCGTCGCGCCAGCTACGTTATGGCTTTGTTGTTGGGTAAGTCTTGTCTGATATGATTGCCGGGTAGTAGGTGATACCAACAATTTATTCTTTTTGCCTTTCAAGAGAAGAGCTCTTATGGAATTTGGTGGCGGGGGAATGAGATCTTCCTCTTCGTTTATGCCCGCCATAAGCTCAGCTTGCGGTATGTTGGTATGTCTCATGACGGCACCCGGTTCATAGTACGCATATGAATAGTCGTGTTGTTGCTGTTGCTGCAGTTGCAAGAGTTGTAAAGAGGTGGCCTGGGACTTGTTAGTCCATTGCCCATGCTCATCCTCAAGACTGTGATGATGTTGATGCTGATGATTAAGGCGTCCCAAAGTCTTGGCTTGCCTTAACAGACCACCGCCACCCTTAGAAGAGACATGGGGTTCTGGGTCCACACACACTTCGATGGCATCTAAATCAGCTTCTAGTTGTTGTTGCTGGTGTAGAAGAAGGTGATGTTGCAGTTGTTGTTCTTGTTCTTGAAATTGATGTTGTTGTTGCTGATGCTGTTGTGATTGTCTGTTTATCTTGCAAAATGTTTTGATATTCGCATTGGTCACGCTGCCAGTTGCGTTGGTAGGACTTACGGTGGAGGGTTACGTTGTGGTAATTGTTACCGTATTCTTTTGAAATGAAGTCGTTTGAGGCTGTGGCTGTTGTTGAACAACACTGCCAACATCATCTGGACAATCATTTGTTGTAGATAATGACGGTTGTTGCATATTAACTGTTGTTGCCGCTGTATTTCGATGTTGAGGTGTCGTCGTACATGGTGTTGGTGTTGCATTGTGTTGCACATTTTGCTGCTGTTCTTGTCTCAATAAATGACTTTCCTCGTTGTGCTGCTGTTGCTGCAGCTCTGGTTTCAGTGCCCCAACATTTCTGGTTTGTCCTCGTGCTACCTGATGACGTTGATTTTGCGGCTGCTTATGTGTCGTGTAATAATTTTGATTCGTTATAATCGCTTGTGTTTGTTGTTTCTGTTGTTGCAATTTTGTGTGTTGCTGCGGGTGTTGATGTTGGTCTTGCAGCTTTAAATCCTTTTGCTGTTGCTTGTTTAAATTGCGTTGACTGCTGCCTAAACCCAAGCAAGTCTCCATGGCACATGTTGTTAATTTGAATTCATGACAGTTTTTTCAAACTTACAGCAACACAAATACTGGGTTTACTTTTGGTTTTCTCTATTACAATCTGTTCAATTGATTAGAGGGGGGATTCTGCGTGATTAAATGCTTCGTATTGACCAGATGATTATTATCAGTTGATGGCTGTAATTGAAAGGTTGAAAGAAATGCTTAATCAATACAGTGTTTAAAGGAAAATAAGGAAACAACTTTTTGAAAATAAATTGTCTGAAACTTAAATGTGATCTCTTGTATGGAAAATTAGTTTGAATTCATTTAAACGTGCTTAAGAAATAGCCATCTATCAAAGAGGCCATGGGGCAACTGTTTTATGACATAAATCCGGGCAATTATTTTGGTAGAGTTTAAGAGTTATTGCACCATACATATTACGATTATACAATATTTCTAGTACCCTCTAACGGCATGCAATAAATTTTAAAGATTTTAAAGATTTATTGGAAAAATATTTGAAATAAATTATTTACAGCAAAAAAATTAGAAAATTTGGGAAAAACGAAATTTAAATTTGTTCAAATAAAAAAGAAAAAAAATGGAAAAAAAGAATATTTTTTATTAATAATTTTAAATAAAATGGTTAAGATGTAAAGGTGTTTTGGAATTTACAATCACCACATTTATTTTGCAAAGGGTTTATGATATTAGCGGAGGCTGTAAAAGGTCAATGAAATTCACATTAATGCTGCAATGGGTTCATGCCACACTGGATTACTGGATTTTTATCGATTTTATCAACATGTCCTGATATTGGGGGCGTACAATGAGCACCAAAAGGGAGTAAACATGTTAAAATGTTAAAACAAAAACAACAATTCATTATAAAGGAACTTTTTTATACTTAAGAACAAAACTGTTTTATACTTAAGAACAAAAGTGTTGACTCACTTATGGCGCTCAGTGTATATCAAAGGCGTGAATGGCATTGTTTCTTTAACAAAAAAGTAATTAAAAAGGATACGTATTATTACGAAGACAGAATAAAAAGTAAATACTGAAGTATATCTTTTATAATAAAAATTAAATAACAACAAAAACTTACAACGCAAAGGATTACAAAAACCAAACAAGTGGGATGACCTAGAACATACATATCTTATAATCAGTTCCTAAATCTATGGCCTGTTTTTCGATTGGTTCTATACAATAGTTATCTGTGCTCTGTTAATAACAAATTTTGCTCTGTTAACGTAAAAAGTGGCGCTGCTGAAATTGTGGGTTTGCGTCTTTGGTTTTAAATTCAAATTTGTCTTCATACGCATGATTGTTTGGTGGTAGGATCTGTAACTCCCAATACTGGTGCTAGAATCTAATTTGAAATTCGTTTGTCCATTGGTCGGACAGTGACCTTAATTAATTAATTAACTTCACAATGACCATTTAAATACTAATTATTAGATTTTATAATCAGACGTCTGCATCTGTAGCTATTCGTTATTTTATATTCTCATTTTATTTAATTACGATTTCATTTTGCTTGTATTCCAAGAAAGTCAAGCGTTTAATTGCAATTTCTTTTACTTCTGAGACCACAAACACACCCAGATTTTGCAAAGTAGAATGGTTGGCATTGCTTGTGTTATAATTTATTTGCAACTTATGCGTCGACGTTTTAGTCTTCGTAATCGTTTTCTTATTTGGATCTTTATTCTTTTGCTTGTCAGAAGCTGTTATCAGTCTGTTAATTTGTTTATTTAATTTCCTTTACTTTTTCGTTTTTTCTTATTTCTTTCGTGATATAATTTTGGGTATGATGCGATATTTAATTTATTTTTTATTCATTATCTTTTAATTTTTCATTAGACTGTAAGCATGACAACGTTGTTCTGCCGAGAGATGATGATTTTTTGGCGTTGTAATAGTCTTGTTTTTTGCGTTAATGATTGTTAAAAGAAGTTATCGTCACTAGGGGTTAATGTCTTGTTTTATGATATTGTCTGCACCTTAATAAATAATTATGATTCTCTATCTTACGAAAGCAGAAAAACAAAAACAATTTGTATTGAAATTCATGTTATTTTTGGGTGGCTTAACGCTTATCTGTGTCAGATCAATCCCACTTGTGTTTGCACACATAAAATAGTTTTTAATTACGGTCCCTAATATACTGATTTTTTTCAACTATGTGTATGGTCTAGGATGCTTTCAAAATTTGCTGAACTCAAGTATAGACGGCGGGAGTAGTTTAAATAAAAAGCAAATGAGTAGCACATCATAGGATAGACTAGGTTAACTAAGGTGGCTAACATTTCTTGGAAGGTAAGATCCCACCTTAGTCTCAGATGTTGGGCCCATTATAATAACACAAACCAATATTTATCCCAATCTTTATGGTTCCAAAATAAAGAATGTGGTATTCCTTATTTTGAAGAAGTGAATCAAAGATGACCAGAAATGAGAGGCAAAAGACTTAGGCACATAAGCTGAATGATAGTGAAATGGAATTCGGAAATGAACTTTTAATTTACCAGAGCGGATTCCCTCATGAACGTCACCTCAAACACCACCTTCGTTCACGGCTGCTAAATATTTCATAGAAAAATTTCGGATCATTTAAAGGTAACTCTTATATGGGTTCTAGGACAGCGATACCGCTGCAAATCGGTTTGCTGATTTACTGATTCGGGCTGGTAAAGAGCTTACAATATCTGACATGTTACAGGTTACAGGTGTTCTGATTGCCCCCGTTAAACTCGATATTCTCTTATAGTTGTACAGGAGATTTAATTTCGTTGGACTGATATGATATGATATATGAAGAAGGGGACTGATTACATTCTTTCCTCAAATTATATGGCAATCCATCGCAATAATGCGGTTCTAATAGGACTTGAAACGCATGTCTATTGACTTGACATTGCATCGCGTGTGCCAGTGACTGGATCTTATTATGAAGAATCAGATGTTCGTTTTCTGCTATCTTTGGCTGAACTCTTCAACATATGAATTGCAACAGAATGCTTACTTTTGGAGCCAGGATGATTTATTAAAATATTTGTTCCCTTTGTTACATATTAATTTTTGGTACCACAATGAACCTAACCCCTGTACTTAGTGGGACCTTATCCAAGCATATAACGTAAGTCGATTAGCTCATGATCATGGAAATATAAGTGACATGATGACCGCTTCATTATACACTATAAGTCGAACTATTGTATTAATAAACTATAGAGAATAACGTAAACTTAAACCTCAGACATGAAAAAACAACTTAGTCTACTTACGCTTGTGTACGAAAGCATTGAATTATTCACTGTCCTAAAAATTCTTTCAATCAGATTTTTCTTTATTTTTTATCTTTTTTTTAATAATTAAGAGCATGTAGGGAAAAAACTTAATTTAACAGGAAATTGTTGATTTCATTTCTATTATACGATGACTTCGTTTATAAATTTTTTTGGTGCTCATCTTTCCTGTTATTCATCCTTGCACCCTTAACACACAGCACAACACAGTACAGCACAAATGTTACGTTCCGTTTAAAAAGAAAACAACGCACAGGAAAAAATGCAACATGCTCCACATAAAGTTGCGACAACGACAGTGCATACTATGGCAGCGAAGTGTGTGTGTCTGCAACAGAGTAAATGTAAAGCATTAGGATTTAATGAGGATATTGCATCACCTAAAGTTATAAGGAAGTAGCAGAAGAAAAGCACTTCTTCTTCTTTATTTTTTCTTTCATATTTTTCTTATTTGTACCTCTGTGTTGACTAACTCCTTTCACTTTTGTAGGTGACACTTTTATAAGCAGGTTACGTGCACAACTTCTTCTACTGCACTCTGATTTTAATAAAGTAACAACAACATTTCTATAAAATGTTCTCGTTTTATTTTTTCTCTGGCAAGTTGCGTTGGGTATATAGAATTAACAACAAAAACTCTGTGATGTTAATGCCACAAGCCACCCAAGATGTTTCCCTGAATTCTCAACTGCCAAGGTTTGCGGCGTATGTTGTTTTTGTTTTTGTTCATTGAATAAAGATGTTTAGAATTATTTGCCTTCAATTCTAATGATTTGTTGCAACTACAAACTCTGTGGCATCACATTAAATAGTCTATGGATTTAAATTTTTTTACAGATTGCGACGGCTCCAGCCAGCCAATTGCATTGAGAGAAATTGTACGATGTTGTGTTGTATATAGTATGGGCTGCTGCAACGATTCATATTTCAACGATTCATATTGCAACGATTCATTTCACTCTCGCAATTAAGAAAATATTATTTAGACGGCTACAAAAGACCTCGAAAAGGGAACAGAAAGATCTCTTGGCAATTTATAACTCACGCCATAAAACTCATTTTCAGAAAGCTGCTGAAATTGTGGGTTTGCGTCTTTGGTTTTAAATTCAAATTTGTCTTCATACGCATGATTGTTTGGTGGTAGGATCTGTAACTCCCAATACTGGTGCTAGAATCTAATTTGAAATTCGTTTGTCCATTGGTCGGACAGTGACCTTAATTAATTAATTAACTTCACAATGACCATTTAAATACTAATTATTAGATTTTATAATCAGACGTCTGCATCTGTAGCAATTCGTTATTTTATATTCTCATCTTATTTAATTACGATTTCATTTTGCTTGTATTCCAAGAAAGTCAAGCGTTTAATTGCAATTTCTTTTACTTCTGAGACCACAAACACACCCAGATTTTGCAAAGTAGAATGGTGGGCATTGCTTGTGTTATAATTTATTTGCAACTTATGCGTCGACGTTTTAGTCTTCGTAATCGTTTTCTTATTTGGATCTTTATTCTTTTGCTTGTCAGAAGCTGTCATCAGTCTGTTAATTTGTTTATTTAATTTCCTTTACTTTTTCGTTTTTTCTTATTTCTTTCGTGATATAATTTTGGGTATGATGCGATATTTAATTTATTTTTTATTCATTATCTTTTAATTTTTCATTAGACTGTAAGCATGACAACGTTGTTCTGCCGAGAGATGATGATTTGATGATATTCATCAGTAGACATGTTTGTAAACCACTGAAAAGAAAACGAATGAAGACTGCTGGAAAACAAGGATTTTTTGGCGTTGTAATAGTCTTGTTTTTTGCGTTAATGATTGTTAAAAGAAGTTATCGTCACTAGGGGTTAATGTCTTGTTTTATGATATTGTCTGCACCTTAATAAATAATTATGATTCTCTATCTTACGAAAGCAGAAAAACAAAAACAATTTGTATTGAAATTCATGTTATTTTTGGGTGGCTTAACGCTTATCTGTGTCAGATCAATCCCACTTGTGTTTGCACACATAAAATAGTTTTTAATTACGGTCCCTAATATACTGATTTTTTTCAACTATGTGTATGGTCTAGGATGCTTTCAAAATTTGCTGAACTCAAGTATAGACGGCGGGAGTAGTTTAAATAAAAAGCAAATGAGTAGCACATCATAGGATAGACTAGGTTAACTAAGGTGGCTAACATTTCTTGGAAGGTAAGATCCCACCTTAGTCTCAGATGTTGGGCCCATTATAATAACACAAACCAATATTTATCCCAATCTTTATGGTTCCAAAATAAAGAATGTGGTATTCCTTATTTTGAAGAAGTGAATCAAAGATGACCAGAAATGAGAGGCAAAAGACTTAGGCACATAAGCTGAATGATAGTGAAATGGAATTCGGAAATGAACTTTTAATTTACCAGAGCGGATTCCCTCATGAACGTCACCTCAAACACCACCTTCGTTCACGGCTGCTAAATATTTCATAGAAAAATTTCGGATCATTTAAAGGTAACTCTTATATGGGTTCTAGGACAGCGATACCGCTGCAAATCGGTTTGCTGATTTACTGATTCGGGCTGGTAAAGAGCTTACAATATCTGACATGTTACAGGTTACAGGTGTTCTGATTGCCCCCGTTAAACTCGATATTCTCTTATAGTTGTACAGGAGATTTAATTTCGTTGGACTGATATGATATGATATATGAAGAAGGGGACTGATTACATTCTTTCCTCAAATTATATGGCAATCCATCGCAATAATGCGGTTCTAATAGGACTTGAAACGCATGTCTATTGACTTGACATTGCATCGCGTGTGCCAGTGACTGGATCTTATTATGAAGAATCAGATGTTCGTTTTCTGCTATCTTTGGCTGAACTCTTCAACATATGAATTGCAACAGAATGCTTACTTTTGGAGCCAGGATGATTTATTAAAATATTTGTTCCCTTTGTTACATATTAATTTTTGGTACCACAATGAACCTAACCCCTGTACTTAGTGGGACCTTATCCAAGCATATAACGTAAGTCGATTAGCTCATGATCATGGAAATATAAGTGACATGATGACCGCTTCATTATACACTATAAGTCGAACTATTGTATTAATAAACTATAGAGAATAACGTAAACTTAAACCTCAGACATGAAAAAACAACTTAGTCCACTTACGCTTGTGTACGAAAGCATTGAATTATTCACTGTCCTAAAAATTCTTTCAATCAGATTTTTCTTTATTTTTTATCTTTTTTTTAATAATTAAGAGCATGTAGGGAAAAAACTTAATTTAACAGGAAATTGTTGATTTCATTTCTATTATACGATGACTTCGTTTATAAATTTTTTTGGTGCTCATCTTTCCTGTTATTCATCCTTGCACCCTTAACACACAGCACAACACAGTACAGCACAAATGTTACGTTCCGTTTAAAAAGAAAACAACGCACAGGAAAAAATGCAACATGCTCCACATAAAGTTGCGACAACGACAGTGCATACTATGGCAGCGAAGTGTGTGTATCTGCAACAGAGTAAATGTAAAGCATTAGGATTTAATGAGGATATTGCATCACCTAAAGTTATAAGGAAGTAGCAGAAGAAAAGCACTTCTTCTTCTTTATTTTTTCTTTCATATTTTTCTTATTTGTACCTCTGTGTTGACTAACTCCTTTCACTTTTGTAGGTGACACTTTTATAAGCAGGTTACGTGCACAACTTCTTCTACTGCACTCTGATTTTAATAAAGTAACAACAACATTTCTATAAAATGTTCTCGTTTTATTTTTTCTCTGGCAAGTTGCGTTGGGTATATAGAATTAACAACAAAAACTCTGTGATGTTAATGCCACAAGCCACCCAAGATGTTTCCCTGAATTCTCAACTGCCAAGGTTTGCGGCGTATGTTGTTTTTGTTTTTGTTCATTGAATAAAGATGTTTAGAATTATTTGCCTTCAATTCTAATGATTTGTTGCAACTACAAACTCTGTGGCATCACATTAAATAGTCTATGGATTTAAATTTTTTTACAGATTGCGACGGCTCCAGCCAGCCAATTGCATTGAGAGAAATTGTACGATGTTGTGTTGTATATAGTATGGGCTGCTGCAACGATTCATATTTCAACGATTCATATTGCAACGATTCATTTCACTCTCGCAATTAAGAAAATATTATTTAGACGGCTACAAAAGACCTCGAAAAGGGAACAGAAAGATCTCTTGGCAATTTATAACTCACGCCATAAAACTCATTTTCAGAAAGCACATAAATTCTTCAGGTGTTGATTGCCGGGTATAATCAAAAATACTTTAACACACATAAACGTGAAATAGCGCTGAAATAGCATTATGACAAATCACATACTATGCCATAGAAAACGCTAAAATTTTATCTGAATCTATTGATTTCATAATCAATTGAATTGAAAATAAATCCAAGTTAGAAAGAAGTACCTGAAAGGTAGGAGAAAGTAGGTAGGTATGTATGTAGGTAGAAATGGCTATCCACGCAAACTATGAGCGGACGCACTTATGTAGGTCATACACAAGGCTCTTTATGACACCACAGTTTCCCATTCTTCCTTTCACCATACAGTAGTCACGCAGGTGCCTTTATCTCCTCCGACAAAGCCGGGCAAGTACACAGAAGGTGAAACACAATCTCATCATTCTCCTTATGTCCACAACTTCTACAGAAATCATTTGTGAGGTGTCCAAGCCTAATGTGGCGCGCATACGTGCACCGTAATAACCCAGACAACAATGCTGAGCTTGCCTCTCTGGAGTTTAAGTTGAGCTAACGGTAGGAGAAATTATCAAGGAAACACTTTCACGTGCGACTTTTTAACGAGTAGGGTGAAGAAAAGAAATATTCCAGGTTATTCAGAAAACAATAAGAACACCACACGACATTGGAGCAGTATATTGCTTTATTGGTCATTAAATAGTTTATAGTCGACTTCGAAAGACTGATTGTTTGAGAAACTTTTGCTCCCAGAGTTTGCCAGAAAGCTCAGTTATGGATAATAAGCTTCCTCTAAGTGAGTGTACTAGTATGTTTTGAAAATATTGTTATCGAAAACTCAAAAGTTTCAAATCGCTATCGTTCTCAATACTTTAAGCACTCACAAAGCACTACGCAGTCCCACAATTGATTGCGATTGATATGTTAGGCGTCCTGTCGAATATATCTGCTTTAAGAAAGTATCTATCTAGTATTCTAATTATATTCTGGTAAACCGACTTTGTGACACCATATAACCTAGAGACGATATGATGTAAGTGTTTTCTGGCAAGTTGCGTTGATGTTCTCACACACCACACCACTTATCCCTAAACACTCAATTCATTGAAGCCTCTGAATTATTCGCACATCCTATCCATCGGTGCCATCACACTGATGATGCGTAAGTTAGCATAAGTATAACTAAGTTTCTGTAGTGCCAGTCTATCAGTCTTGGAGAGAGTCCCTATTTAAAATCTGTGGGGGTTCTCTTATAAAAGAACCAGCGTTTATATACTCTAATGTCTAACTAGGTTAACATATACTCTAAGCCCTAACTAGGTAAACATCAATAAACACAATTATTGTTATTGATTTTTCTTCCTATTGGCGTCATATTATAAAAACACTTAGAAAGTGCTGCATACTCAGTTGCTTTATTATTATTTCCTTCAGAGTGTTTTCTGTTGCATTTGTTGATGTTGTTATTTCCATTGGTTTCTTTTACTTAATAATGCAACCATATGTTGCTATTGTCGACAAACAGAAACATACACAAACGTTGTAAGTTAAATACAACTAACAAAAACAAAGAAACAATGTTGGGAAAGTAATGCAGAGAATGAAAAGTAAACACTGCCTGTAAGCAAGCCATCATCATCATTATCACCATTTGGGGCAGTAAGGAAGCAATTACTTTACTTCCTGCTAATGCTTTCAATACATCAATTTGTTAGAAAACTAAATGGAAACAAGTCAGCCAACCAACCAAGCCAAACCAAGCCAATCCAAGGAGTAGCAAACTTTTCTCGTATTAAATAAGTTTCTCCGGTCACTCATTCGTTCGCTCAATTTATTGTGCAACTCTGGCAAAAGTGAAGGAGGGAAAGTTCGTTATTTTTTTCAAAGTGCAACTTCGAAAACAAATGATGTTTCTATGATGTTTTTGTAATTCTCCTGTGTGAGTCAATTTCTAAAGGAAAAATCCCTCAAGTTTTATATGGCACAGGATTAGCAATCTTTTTCTACCCTTCAACCCATCTTTGAAGAATTTCCCAGAGGCATATAATGTTGTAGAGCAACATACAGTCCAGCTTGACCAATGGCAACTTTTTGTTTATCCCATTTTCCACTTTATTGCTGACATTTGATTCATTTCTTTTGATATCCTCTAATCCAAGGATTTGTTTTAAACTGTTTAATGTTGCACGGCAGGATAACAATAGTGTTATGAACACACATGAAGGTAAGGACTTCACTGTAAATTTTGCCAAGGCAATGTAGTGGAAAAATATATCAAAACTAAGATAATATGCAAATACAATAAAAAGAAGAACTTCGAAAACAGAACATCAAACATCAACGTTATTAACATCTTATTGGAAAAACAACCAAATGGCATTTCTATGTCTTCTAAGTGGATATTACAAAATGTAATCATACTTGGCATGAATAACATGCAAACGGGAGAAAAAATAAATAAATCGAAATAGAAAATTTTTAATTCTACAACAATTAAATTCTTTATCACGTTTGCGAAACAAAGGCGAATAACTTGAGCTACTGCTATTTGTATAAAAATTCATGATTTTTACTTGTAAAAAGTAAAAATGAGTAGATTGCGCCTTATGAAGTTTCTGAATTATAAGGCGTTAGTGCTGAATTAACCAAAATTTCAGCACCAAATTGAAAATCTGAATACATATTACGACGAATATATTAACGACATATTTTTCAGAAATTTTTCATTGTAATTTTTTTTACTCTCAGAGTTTTTGCCAAAAATATGTTGAGAGAAAGTCACCGAAGAAATATTTTTTTTGATATTTGGTT
The DNA here is from genome assembly GCA_958299815.1 of Sarcophaga carnaria. NCBI lineage: Eukaryota > Metazoa > Arthropoda > Insecta > Diptera > Sarcophagidae > Sarcophaga > Sarcophaga carnaria. The sequence goes on from OY283149.1 coordinate 95,082,089, forward strand.
TTGTTTGAGATGTCTGACCTGGGGTTTGAACCGTGGTCTCACGTCTAATAAAACTACACTCTACCTACTAGACTACGACGAAAAGAGATTCGGATAAATTCCTAAGATAGTTCGCTGTCCTCAGACTTTTGTAAATGACATGACGTTGCATACACAATAATGGATCACAATAAGCAATAAAGAATCTCAATTGCCTCTATTGCACCTGATATGCACCCACGTATGTTTTTTGTAGGTGAATTAATGCTCCAAAGAATCAAGAAAGTGTTTCGATGATTAATTCTCATCGCACAGGATTTGTACGTTGGGAATGGAGACAACTCCAATTATAAATAAATGTACTCTGAGTCTACAGAGTAGTTTCCTCTCTTTATATGCCCTTTCGTGGACCGTACCTTTTCAATCATCCGCTTCCATTCTACAGAAGGGTTCTGGTACATTATATTAAAGGTAATACGAGTATTCGTTCACAAATCTGCTTTAAATAACTACTTAAATAAAAAAGATTCCATTTTCTAGTACTCAAAGCTCTACATTCGATTATGCCTCAGCATTCCAAAAGCTTTTAAAAACCTTTAAGCTCCTCTTCTAAAACTGGATCAACATTGAATAATCGCAGTGACTTAAATTGATTGAGTTTCGCTTATTGTTGCAAATAAATTACAAACTATTCGTAATTAATTTCAGTGATTCATGTATTCTAATTACCTGTACTACTGCTAATGTCGTTTATTTTTACAAATTGGTGTTTATTAACAACAATTTCCTTCAGCAACCTGAACCCTTTCGATAATTAATTAATGTCACCATGTGCTGTCTGTTGAGACATGATTTGAACATGTTGTTGGTTTAGTAGTTGCTGTTATTGTTATTTTTTATTAAAAAAATATTTCACTTATAAACTTCTGTCATCTCCGATGGTGTTTAAATAATTTATTATTTTTATGTTTAACTTTGAATATTAAAATGCAATTAATAAAAGCAACAAACTCCAGTTCAGTCTGGTAAAGATTTGAATGATGTGAACAAAGCCACACAGAAAAGCAAATACCATGACTGAAATAGCAACAACCACAAAAACAACAACAAGAAATCGAAAATTAAAATAAAGACACAATTTAATTAGAACTTATTTTATTTTCCAACACTTTAGCAGCAAAGGCTTTAAAACAGCACGATGGGTTGGCAAAGACAAAAATCAGCCAAACAAAATAACTAAAAGAGTGACCAAGATGTGTGGTGTCTTGATAACACCACAGACTACGATTAAAACTCTTTTAAATTTTTGAATTGAGGCTTCGTTTGTTTGAGCTTCTGAAATACAAGTCAGCAGATCAGTTAATTTCAATAGTTTGAAAAAAATGAAATAAAATTTGGCTTCAATTCGTACTTGCGGGCAAATTTAATTTAAACTGAATGTGCGAAAGGTTAATTCTTTGGAAAACAGTACAACAACTAACTTAGTTGTGCATTTTATTCAAATAGTTTTGGCAAGTCACTGTAGTCTAGTAGGTAGTGTATTGGCTTATTAGACGTGAGGCCACGGTTCAAACCCCATGTCAGACATCTCCAACAAAACAAAATACGAAACAAATATTTCTTCGGCGACTTCCTCTGAACAGATTTCTAGCAAAAACTCTGAGAGCAAATAAAAATTGCCATGAAAAGTTTCTCAAAATTCTGCCGTTCGGAGTCAACTTTAAACTGTAGATCCCATTCTGTCAATAAATTCGTCTCCTTATGTACCCTGTACATCGTTGAGGTATTTCTAGTTTTCGGGCGTGTGTACCCAGAGACCAGTGTACAGTTATAACTGCTGTGCGGTTTCTGAAATGGAAATTGGTCGCTGGTATATTTTCTGCAAACTCGCATAATCGAAGTAGAATACAGGACGCTGCAACAAACAAAAGCAAGAACGACAATAACAGCTGGTCGGGCAGATCGACGATAACCGTAGAGACACAATTTTGCTATAATGGAGATAATGTTTGAGCTTAGCGTTGTAGACGTCTTTCTGTTGTAATACTTAATCTGGGGTACTTGTAGGATCTCACCGTTCGACACTGGGGTGATGCTAGTGTGTAAAGTTCCTACACTAAAAAAGGCTTAAGACCTTAGCTACTAGGCTTTGTATTTGTATTGTAATAAATAAAATAAATAAATGAATAATAATTTTTCTTTGCGGTTCCATTGTGCGAAGTGTAGTGAAAAACCTTATTGGTACTAAAAAAACTAAAAGAAAATTGAAAACCTATACATTTTAATTAATTCAAATTGAAACTTGGAAGTATTTTTGCTTGTTTGTTTTTGTTACTATCATTGTTAGACTAATAAACAATATGTTGTCGACAAAGTAGCCATCGCCATTGAATGGTTTAACATGTCTGGGTGTAGTAAAGAGGGAGGAATTATTACTTACAATCGGTATTAAAATGTTGGCAGAATTGGTGTGGTTGGCTTGGATTGGCTTGTCTTGAATTATTTTGCTTTGAAATGGATTGTTACTGCCAAGAACAAAAAGTAAGTAAACAGCAATAATTTCAAAAATGTTGATTTTATGCAAATTGCATTGTTTTGAGCCATTGTTGGCTGATTTTTGAATGAGACAGAAACAAAAATAAAAAAATATAAAATTTGCATTCATTTTCTGTGCCAACAAAAACATATTCTTGCTAATAAAAGTAATAAAATCGACAGCAACGAAAATGCTTCAACAGATTTTTTTTACTGTTCAGTTACAATGTTTAGAGACACAAAACCAAAGTTTTTTTTTCTTATTTTTGGTGTTAAAAAATATTTTTTTTAAAATAATTTTCAAACAATTGCCATTAGAGACTGGTTTCAGATGATTGTCGGTATGTTCTTGGCTTAGCGTCGCATACCATTTGGCAGTAATGGAAGCAGACAAGCAAATAAGCAACCATTAGACAAAAGTAGCGGTGGTAATAGTGGTAATTCGTTTTTGCTTTGTGGTGACACTAAGCCAGGCATTGTCAGTTTTGCTAATGTTAACGTTTTAACTTAAAACATCCATTCTCATCCACACTGCATACGTCCTTTGCATCTTTACCCGTCGGTATCTTTTTTTTTTGGTGTCCGGAATAGAGTCATTAAATTTTAATTTTTCGGTAAGTAAAACTAATAAACATTTCTAGGGATCCTTTACATTTTGTTTATGATTGTAGTCATTGTCATTGTTATTGTTGTAAGTTTTACATTAATTTAAATTCTACATGAAATTTAATTTTTTTGAAATTTAATTGCAGTTTGTTACACAGCATAACAATTTCTTTGTGTTTTAATTTATTTTTGATTTAATGTTATTACTTTTGACAGTAGAGCACATGGCATGCAACGACAACACAAGGACATCAACCATTCGCTTTGATATGATACAATACAACGTTAAAATATGCAATGAAAACGACAATGTTTTGAACAGAAATAATTTATTTTTATGGTTTTATTGTATGATTATTGTTTATGTAATTGCCATTGCTGCTCTTGCATTATTTAAAATTAAATTAATTAATCAAATGGTTTTAGGAAGAAATTTGAAACGAAATATTTCTGCGGCGACTTCGACGATTGATATACAGCAATCGCGTGAAGCAGTACGAAAATATTGGGAACCCCATTGTTGATGTACATATATACATAATTCGTCATTACAACGCTTCAATCAGTATTTTTATACATGAGTGACGGGACTTACAGTTTAAAGTCGATTCCGAACGACAGATTTTTGAGAAACTTTTCATGGCAATTTTATTTTACTTCCACAGTTTTTGTTAGAAGTCTGTTGAGTGAGGAACTCTCCGAAGAAATATTTTGTCATATTTCGTTTAGTTGGAGCTATCTGACTGTGGCTTACACTACCTACTAGACTGGGTTGACTTCCCATTCTTAATGTCCCTGATGTAAATTTTATAAGTGAGTCCAGGTGTCTTTGCTATAAGGCTCTTCCGAATGGTGTACATTATTCCCGAGTAAAAGCCTCGGGAAAAAGTTTACAAAGGTCATTTCTTATTCCCCTTAATTACAATGCATTGTCAGCAAGCACTTTTCCAATTACCCAAAACAATTTATGGTGTTGTCTGCACTCTACATACTCACATACACACTCTACTTACATATCAAAAAATTATTCAATATTCCCAGCTAATTCTGGTTCTGTCAGCCCAACATCATATGCTACACGTAACTTTAATTATCTTGGTCAATATGTTTCATGGATGATTTGAAATGTGGCGTTCACATATAGATCTTTAATGAGTTAAACCTTTTGCATCCTACAGAGTTAGCATCACAATCAGATACAATATTAACAATAAATAAAAAAATAACTAGAAATATATAAGATTATAAAATAAAAAATATTTCTAAATTGATTATGTTTACTTTATTCTTACTATATACGAGTATCTCTCTATCTTGATTCAAGGAACGTGCAACAAACAAGTCTTCTTAATTTTATTTTTTATAAAATATTTTTTTGTATGTTTATTTTTCTTGTTTGCCAATATTGGAAAACAATGACTTCATTAAAGAAAAAAAAAAGTAGCAAAAAAAAAAATAAGAAAAATCGTATTCTCAAAAGAGCATTGAAAAGAGGTTGCAATCGGCAAACACCGACTGCAGTACAGTTTATAATGTAGAGTCAATGTTTGCTTAGAAATAATAGGAACATTTATAAAATTTTGTTTTTTTTTTACATAAGAACTGTTATAGTTGATCAAGTGTTTTCTGTTACAGTGCTTTAAATCATCGGCTTACAAAAATATGGATAAAAGGACGGAATTTGAGAAAAGGACGTCTTGTAATACTTTGTCCCTACGAACTAACAACTTTACAAAAATACATTGTAAAACTTATAAAGTATCCAGTCTTAGTGGTTCATTCAATTCAATACAAAAAAAAAATACAAAGCTCACTTTGGTCTTCCAGTTGAAATGGTGGATGACATTTTATAAAGGCGCGCAAGCTAACCATATTGCAACTATAATTAATTAAGAACGACAGTCTACTAAAAGAATTTTGACGTTTTGGTGTTTCATGACTAGGATTTTCAATTCTATTATTTTTGTGCTTTCAATTTCACACTGAAACAGTAATAAATTAAGTAATCTTAAAAATTAAGATATTTATACACGATTAATACAAGTTTAACTTGTTACGTCTGAAAACCATTGGTTTCGATGAATGATTTTAAAAAGACTCTCTTTTTACAAAAGTCAGTATATCATCGTCTGTTCCGAACTTCGGCTCTAAAACTTCGGCAGGGTATAGGGTATAGGTGAGTATAATAAAGTTATTGTTTAAAAGCAGTCATATTTTGGCACAAAATCTAAAAATTCAAATAAAAACTTATGTATTGTATGCAATCAAGAAACACACATTCACTTAAACTTCTATATTAACTTTATATGGTAAATATTTTGAAAGTTTATATTTTTAACAAGTTTTTGAGAAAAAAATAAAAAATAACTTCAGTAAGCAAACGAACAGATTCTAAACAGGGCAGTGAGTCTAAGACTTTGATTTTTAATTTGCAATTTTTGGTTTTTAGAAATGTGAAGTTGCAATAAGTACAAGTATAAAATAATCATAAGTGATCGCTGTAGTCTCGTAGGTAGTTTTTTGAATCAGACTCAAGATTTCGAAAATAAATGTCACGAGTACAAATAAAAATCACGCAAAATAAAGTTGAAAATTTCTGATTTGTTTTGTTTGGGTATCACTTACTAAATTCTCGCCAAACGATATTAAACATTAAAATTATTTTTTTATTATTTTGTTTAACAAAATTTGTTTAATTTCTGCATAAACCATGAACACAACACGAACCTCTTTGACCTATGGAACGAATAAACAGCAACCGTTTCATTCATTCATTTGCTGAACTCTAATAATTGAGATTTTTCTCAGTGGTTGATGGGTGGGCTTAATACAAAAATAAAAAAGTTTTCTATGTCACGGGATATTATGTTTCTTCGTTTTGTTATTTTTTCAAGTATCATAAAAGATCTTAAACTAATAAAAAGGCAACAAACAGCAGCAGCAAACAAGCGGTAAAATCTGTTTTATGTTGAGACCCAAAGAAGTGCCAAATTACCAAAGCCACACTAAACAATAATATTTGGCAGTGAATGAAATTTAAATTGCAAATGCAAATGCGACTGAGGCTGCAAATATGCATTACAATGAATGGAAATACTTAAACACTAACCAAATTCTTATATACAAAAATATATACACATATGTACCATGACTTTACACTGGTGTATTATGCTACCAACTTGTAAGTGCTACTAAAAAAACAAAAACAAATTTAAGAACCACTTTGAAAATGTTGCGCATGGATGGCCAGAGTTTTAAAGGTATGTAATTTAGGAACGCCCTAAAACCGAGTTGCTACGGTTTCTGAAATGGCGATTTATTGGCAGCAAGGAAGGAAAACATTTGAAAAAAATTCTCAGAATTTAAAATTGTGGTAACAGAAAAGTGATGGCACAAAATAAATATAAATGAAAAAATTTTATCACAACCCATTGTTCTAACCTGAAACCAAAGGAATTGTTATATTCAGACGTTACATTAGGGAGCAGCAAGTGATACGAGTCAAAGCATCTCAACCACTTAACAGTGGCAAAAAAAATTTGAGAAAATTCATAGAATGAAGGTATCTTAAAGACAGAATGATCCTTATGAAAGCCCGATGTACATCAAGTGGAGTGACTAGTGACAAGAAAACTAGTACATGGCCATCGAGACATGTAATCAATAAAGTGAGGATTAGAAAGGAACCTTACTTGGTATACGTAAATTTAACCCGAACTCGTCTAATAGGATTCCGTCTACGACAGTCCGGTTGGTGCGAAATATCAATGTTAATTAAGCGAGTGATAAAGGCCCACCGCCAAGTCCGATAAAAGCCGAACTGTGTGTGTAACACTCTGAAAAATGTCACGAGCCATTACCTCACTCTCAGAGAATATTTGGACTAAATCTTACGGAGAGGAATGTAAACATTATATTTAATTATTTACAGTATGTAAATAATGTAAACAAAGTAAAAATCCTTAATAAAATGAAAAAAATTAACAAAACTCATCTTTTGTATTTTAGCTCTTAAGGTTCTGGTCCCTAAAAATTTCCTAAAATAAAGTAGTGATCTAACAAATAACTTCTGTCCCTGTCTTTCTCTCGGTCTCTCATCTTCCTCTCAATTTTGCCAGACAGTTTATGTGTATTAAAATGCATTGTAATATTTTTAGAATGTTCCAAAAATGGCAGAGTGTAAACAGTGAGATGTATCTGGTTTGGTATGTATGTTTGTGTACAAATAAAGTGCAACATGCAGCAAACAGAAAAGAGAATATTATATGTGTTAAAAGCAAAAATCATTTCTTAAAATAATAGTAATAATTTACCGTCTGTGAAGATGTAATAAAAATGGTAAAAATATCTTTTGTATACACATGTATATCCATATGGGTACTTAAAGTACAGCATGTGATTGAAAGCAAAAAATATATATATTTTAGAAATGTAGTTACATATACATACTTACGAGGAAAATTGTTTATATGGTACTATATAAACCTACAGGCTCATAAAGTTAATATTTATTAAACACTCATGATTTTTAAGGCTTTAGAAATTTTTAAATGAGAATCTTATTATAGGTTCTAATTAATTAACAACAGCTGTATATATTAAAGATTTTATAAGCGTATCATAGTATGATGTCAAAATGTAAAGTGTCTAAGCACTTGCTTTTATTTTATTTTTTTCCAACTACTTTGTAAACTTTATTTACACAATGTAAAACGTAACAAAATTTTTAGATTAAATTGAACAGAATGAATATGTAAATTATAAATGCAATTATATGCATTACTGTGTAATAATATGCATATAGTTTACATAATAAATATTTGTTGATAATAAGAATATATTATATTCTACTAAACCACGAGAATTTTGCAAAATTTCTATGTAAGAAAAGAAATTTACAACTTATTTACGTCACGTGAAGTCGCCGTAGTCTAGTAGGTAGTGCGTTGGCTTATTAGACGTAAAGCCAGGGTTCGAGCCCCAGACCAGACATCAATACAAAATACAAAAACTCTGAGAGTAAATAAAATTGCCATGAAAAACTTTCTCAAAACTCTGTCGTTCGGAGTCGACTTTAAACTGTATGTCCCACCACTCATGTATAAAATTAACACACACAACATAAGTGGTGTGAGAAACTAGGACGTTGTACAATGGGTCAATTCGACCTCCGAGTACTGTACTTGTCTCAATTGACAAGTACACGTCCTCTAAAGTAACCTAACCTAACCTAACCTACGTCATGTAGAGAATGGAAATTCTTAATGTAAAGTTAATAAAATTTGTTTTATTACCCTTTCAACTATTTCTTTACAATTGTTTGCAATTTGGAAATTAGAACTAACTTTACACTTTGTTTACACTATGTAAATTATTGCAATAATTAAATAAAAATAGCAAAAAAACAAAATTAAGTACCCAAAGGTCCAAAATTAAATTACCTACACCTGGGACGTCAAAAATAGTTTACAAACTAAGAGTTTCAACGAGCCAAATCATAAACACATACGCGCAAATTTATCATTAATTTTCTCCATGTAAACTATGTAAATTATAGACTAAAATGCCTTGCATTAAGGAATTTTATACTATTGAAGTATTTTAAATGATGTCTTAAAATTTGTTCATTCCCTATAATAGTCAAAAGTGTAAAAAGTACTATAGCAGTAAATAACTCTTATGCTCGACATAAATACATATTTGTCTTAAAGTTATAAGATTTTCTTTTAATAACACAGACACGTCGGTAATATATGTTCCCTGCACTACATTACATTCATTTCTGTTAGAAATTCTCTTTTTAATTTATCGCTTTTAATAAAAATAACAATTTAATTAAATTATGGTGTTAAAACTTTACATTCTCTCTCTCTCAGTTATTCACTAATGTTTTATGCATTTTACTCGCTAGTCAAATAAATAGAAGTTATTCTCTGCCTCTTTCCTTTAAAATGTAAGCAGCCACATTAGGGAATACATAGTGGTTGGCAGTGGTTGCATTTTCTATTTTCATTTTCTATTCATTTTCGTCTTCGTGGAAAAGAAACTTTTAGTGAACAAAAAATGTGATGCAAAAAAGAAAGTGAAAATTGCAACACATACTGCACATACGGGGACAAGTATAAGAGCATGTCTACAGATAATAAAATTTAACCTCACATTTTGCCGACTTCCGTTTAGTGTCCTCCTCTTTGCTCCTTGGTGGACCAAAGATGAGAAAGGAAAAAGATAATAGACTGAGTATAGTTTGAGTAAATAGAAGATCAAAGAATCTTACCAGCATTTACAATTAATTTCAAATTCTAAGGGAAAATTTGATTTAAAAAAAGATTTCTTAACGCAAATTAATTAGCCAGGTGTTTTTCAATCTGCGATTCATGCAATTTTAATGTGCATTAGAATAGACAGAGGGGTATTAGAGGTGTGCGTAAAATTCTATTTAGGTTTTGTTTTCATTGCAATCTCTGTAGGTTGAGTTGGTGGTTTACTGAATATTATTTTCTGTAGGCGATGCGCCAGAAGTAAAAGACTTTCATAGGTTAGAGTCTGCCTTGAAATCGCCGCATTCGTGACTTATACTCCAACATAAGACAAGAGCCAAAGCTTCAAATACCTTAGCGGAGACGTCCAGAACGAAACGCCTTCTGGGAGTCATTCTGAGATTAAATATAGAAAATAATAAAGATTAAATAAAATATAAAATTGGCATGAAAAACTTGCTAAAAATCTATTGTTCGGTGTCGACTTTAAACTGTAGGTTTCGACAGTCACAGTGATGTGAGAAGCTAGGTTATAATCGGGACTGAAAGGGATGCAATGAGCAATTAATTAAGTAAGTCTGCTTTTTTCAACCTTCCGAGTGGGATGGTATATAATATGATATTATTGAGGAATATTTATATGAACCGAAGTGGGGAAGTTGTAGTTATTATCCAAGAATTGCCTATCGTTCCTAAAATGCATTACAGCCCTTTTGCATAAGATGGTGCTTAGAAGATTTTGAAGCTTCTAATCTCATACAGGAAATGTGCTTATTAATCGTATTTCAGCGTATTGCAACTGAAGTAGAGTCGAAATCATGGTAAAACCCAGCTGCCTTTACATTCCTAAAGGAGGCCCTATCTATATAAAGACAAAACAAATATGCTGTAACGAAATCGGAATCTTAAAATATTCCATTAAATATATTCCATTGTACTAATCAATGAGAGGTTCATAAAACTCCTTTAAAAATTTTAGAAATTTTTTACGTTTTCTTCTTCTGTTTATGTCCTTTTTAATTTTCTAGTTCCAAAGGCAGTTGATGTTGATTGTGAACGTACGTGTTTAAGTGTAAAAATCCGATTTTCATGTTAAGAAAACACAGGAAAGGGAAAGTTTGAACTAATACAAACACAAAATCACAATTTATTTCAATTTTAATTTTAAAATGTTTAATAAATTTATGCGAGAAATATTCATGTATATTTTTTTGATTTTGTTGTTGTATTTTTTTCTCTTTTCGTTTTGCAAAGTTGTAATCTTAACTAATTGACACGGTAAGAAGGTAGGAAGGCAAACAAAAAATTTAGAAATTTTCAATAATAAATCGGGCAGAGCATTAAAGGAATGAAATTTTAATTAACTTTAGCAACAACTTGCTTATCAATTGTGAATAAGGGTATGAAAGTGACATTTATATATACATAGTTGATCATTACAACAAAAGCTCCTCACACCACTTATGTATATACATTAGTGGCGGGATCTATAGGTTTAAAGTCGATTCCGTACGACAGATTTTTGAAAAATTCAATTCAATATTCATGGCAATCTCTTACTCTCAGAGTTTTTGCCAAAACCAGTCCAACAGTTACACACCTCCTGTTATCTTGGCTGTACACCGACAACGATGTGGCAACATAGACGGAAGCAAATAGTTGATTTCACAAAGCGAGCATAGTTCGCAGACCAACAATCAGTAGGGAGAAATTCACAAATATTCAGATAAACCAAGCGTAGAATACTCAAGTCATGTGTGAAATCTACTCTCTGTTGTACGGAATTGAAACCAGTTTATTATGGAATACAAGCAAGCAAAAACCACAAGTATACTTTAAAAGGATATCTCAGAAGCATATGTAGGATATTTCGGTCCAACCAATAAGGAATGTATGCTCAAAGAAGGTAGATAAAGAAAGAGGCGGCGATATCGGCACACTATCAGGAGGAAGCTTTAGAGTATAATATGGATAGCGCTAGAGTGGAATCTCAAGGCTTAAAAAGTTGAGGTTGACCAAAGAACATACAACCACGCATAGAACTACGAAAGCGAGAACTAACATGGCAAGGAGCAACCAGAACTGCAGTAAACAATGAGTACAGGGGACTCTTTGGGGAAATCGTATATGCCCAATAGAGGTTATGGAAAATGAATATGTGAAAAAGAAAACTTTTAATTCTGCAGTCTTTTAAATCATTGGCCAATTTATTAACAAATAATTGGTGGTTATTATTCGTGTTTTTTTTTTTTTTTGGATTTTTTGCTTGCAAGGTGTACTCGTACATTTGTTGATACATGTTTTTTATTCGGTTTTTGTTGATTTTTTAATCATTAACAAACATTTTATTCGTTATGCCTTATTCATGTTTAAAAATATTTTTTGGTTCTCGTACAATTTTTTATTGTTTGTGTGTTTTTAGAATGTGTTTTTGCAAAATTGAAATTAAATTGTTAATGGTAGTTTAATGTAGTTGTTGTTTTTGTTGCAGATTTTTTATGGTCGCATGTGACTCTCGTTCCATGTTCATGTTGAAAATGTCACTTAAAGGAACACATACATAAATTAAAACTGAGATGTGCTCGCTACATTCCACACACATTTGCCGAAAAAAGGCACGTTTTTTCCTAATGATCGAGTGGAGAGAGTGGAAATGGTGTGACGAGATAACAGACTATAACCACTTGGTCAGAAGAAGGGGAGAGGTTCGATGATTGGGGTAATAAATTTATAATGGTTTTAACAGTTAATTAACATATTGAAAGAAAAAATTGCATCATAATATTAAGAAAAGATTGAAAAAAGGAAAACTCACCGTTAACATAAGAATCTGGAAATAAAAAATAAAAAACAAAATTAATTAAAGAAATTTGATTTATTTTGTGTAATTAAAATAAATATTATTACAGGAATTATCGCTTTTGGAACAAATAAAAACCAAGCAAATTATATCCACACATTTTACATACTATTTGAAGGGTATGAGAGTGGTAATCTTATCACTGATGACGATCATATTTAATATGATGTGTTGTTTTGGAGATTAATAACTTTTATTTGCCAAGTCTATTGTATTTCACAATCCATTAAATAACTGCTTTTTGTTAAATATGTTTTGAGATTTCGCATAGAGCAACGCTTGCAAATTATAGGAATTTTTTCCAAATCATGGTTCAGTTTGCATTGCAATTTATGCGTTTTCTGGAGCGGTTAGTTCGAATAACAATGAATCCTTTTCGGAACACGTTTATTATTACTGCTAATTTGTATTCAGACCAATAGTGCATACTGAAGAAACTGTAATCACAGTACAGAGAAGCATTGGCGAATCATTCAATTATACATCGTTCTCTGCAACTGGAGTGACGTCAATCCACTTCATTATAGATTTTTCAGAAGGATCTCGGATTAACTGCTATCAAAGGAATTTTAAGCATTTGATTACATTGATAATAGAAGTAAGCAGTGCTTCAAATAGGGCTCTAAAACTATGTAGAGAATCAGGAATCTCTTCTCACCCAATTTATCCTCAGTTTCGTTTCCTAGTACTCTGCGGTGTCCTACAATCGAATGTAACTGGATTCAATCCTGAAGTGACAGTTTCTGCAACTTTCTATAGCAACATTTTTCAAGTTGACATTTTATACAGTGAGAGTCACGTACTTTTAAGATAGCTCTGCAGTTTAAGAAAATATAAATGGTTTTACCCTTTGAGCCCACTACTGTCTTGAGTAATGGTTATGGCCTCAGTTGTAACAATACTTTTCCTAGTTAAGCGTTACATTTCGGTGGAGTCTGTGAACAGCAGCACTGACGCCGTCAGCGTACTAATTTAAATTAAACTCGCTACAAACTAAGCTCTCAACAGGCAAACCTTTCCTTTCTTGCTTGGTGGCTTAAACTGCCAGAGGACATATTCAAATACGTGATAGAAATTGGGGTATCAATATTCCTGTGTATTATACCCTAACCTACCAATGTATATCGGGGAATTTTGCCAAATAGATTTGCCATCGAACGCGCAGCCACCCTCATTATATAGAAATGAAGTGATGTTGAAGTCGTTATTGGAAATATTTTCGTTTTCCTAATTATGGTTATAGCTTATTCCACCAAGCGTACAAGTGAAGAATGACACATAGTTCTACCGTAGGAAAAGCGGCTAACCTCAGTTTTCTTAATTTGAATAACATCCAAATAAGCAATCTGTTCAGAATAGAGTGTATAACTTAAACATGGGGAATTCTTGAAAAATTTTAAAAGTTTGTAATGAAACATTGTCCTCATGTTAATTTGTTATGATCATCGTTAGATGGTACCCGATTTTTTGGCAAAATATAATTAACAATCTACGGTAATATTGTCTGCAGATTTGGTTTGGATTTGAGCAACCTGCATATTGTTTTAATGGACCAGTATTTCTATTTTTTTTCTGTAACATCTCAGATATTTCCAGCAAAAAGAAATATGGAAAAAATGTTTACATACTGCTGCTACTTGCAGCGGTTTTGTAGCTCCTAGTGATTTTGCAAATTATTCTTGAATTTAACGACAACCTCCATAGAGTTGTGCCTTCTATTCATCATCATGTTCGTTATTTTCGTCAAGCAGGGCGATCTTTGTCTGTTGTGTCATAACCATCATTTATGAACCCCACAAACCATCTTTCGCATGTTGAAACCATTGAATCTTATTCATGACTAGCTTCGCTAAGCCATCAATATCCTTAAGTGAAGTTTATTCTAATTGATTGAAATAAAATTTGCCGTAAATCATTCAAATTTCAAAATTCATTCATTCATTCAAAATTCAAATTATGTCTAATTATTACAAGCTGAATAACTTATACTCGGCGTATTTTCACAGGCTAGAGCCGCACGTTAATAGTCTAGTACACAATCCACATGCAAACAATCGAACAGTGCAGAGCAGAACAAGGAAGGGCGGTAATAAGAGGCAAAACTGTGTTGCATTAACATTTAAATTCCACCAAAAATGAAAATTTTGCAATTTTTAACGCGTTTAAAAACAACTGCTTTAAGGCATTAACAAACTATTATTCCTGCTTTAATATTTCAACAGGCAGGTATTCCAGCAGCAACAACACATAACCCACTACAACAATCATATGTAACAAAGGACATACACACACGTGCATATTTGCTATCTTCCACTGTCACACTTGGCGGTAGTGATACCTTTAAACTTACAACATTAAATACGAACGAGGCTATTCTGTACATGTAGGCCAAATACCGATGATAATGGATTTGCATTTTAAGCCGGGTCTATGGACTATGGGCTGTAAAATATTTGCTTTGAGTATTTGCATGCCTATGTGGCTGTAGGTTTGTAAGAAAAATTCTTTCTCTGCCTCTCGAAAAAAAATAAAAACAATAACAAACGTTTCGTACAAAATAAAACGTGAGCAAAATCAACGTTATTACCTAGGAACAGAGGATAGTAGAAAAGAGCCCATTTGTTGGTACTTTAAACGTTAATGAATGTTTTTTTGGGCGCCAAATTGATTACGATGTCACATGCAAAAACTTCATACAAAAATAAAAAATATCGTAAAAAGGCAACATTAAGCCCAAGTAGGCTGTCACTAGTCGACCAATTCAGTTGGGTAGGCAGCCAGTTTGCTGCGCAATTAATACTGGCTGGCCACTTAGGCTTTTATGTTACCAGTCTGTTGGTTTGTCCCTCTGCCTGGCATAACTGATTCAAAAGCTGATTTTAGCTGAAAAGTATATTTTGCAACAACATTGACTTTTAAGTAATAACCGGTTTATTTATGTGTCAAACATATTGGGCAGACACAAAAAAAAAATGAAAAAGTTTTGAAAATTTTGTTCAAATAAGGGTTACCAAATGCAGTAAATTTAAATGTGGACATTTAATTGACTTATTCTAATTTATTAGATAGGCGTCATCGAATGTAAGTAAAAAGAAATGTTTTAGAAATTATTTACGATATTCAGAACAAATTTCAAACTAGAAATTTCCACAAATGATTACCTGCCAGGATGGCCTAAACACGAGCCACACTGCTCACATGTTACATTGGATATTCTGCATGGGCGATTTAAGGGCATACTACTCTCAAGTAGTGCTATGAAATGGGATCGTGGAATTTGACTCCGTAAGACTATTTCTTATTGGGTGGAAGGTGTATGACATTAAGGCACAAACGACAGCAGTCCTTAAAGCCAACATAACTCATGTCCTTGTTCAAATTTCACCTGATTCTTTTTGAGAATATATCAAACTGGAGTGGCAAAAGAAAGGAGGAGTATTGGATTCAATAAATTAAATTGTTTAAAATAATGGCCAGAAAACGACCAACCTATACTCAGTATAGCATTCCGCCCCATAGTATCGAAGGATGAGCGATAAACAGAGCTCATCATCCTTTAGATTATTCTATTATAATGTGAAGAGTATTGGCCTGATCGTCGTTGCCAGAAACATGTATGCTCCTCTCACAGTTATTTTTCTGTTTTACATTGAAGTCTTCACTATATTATGACTGGCCACATCTTGCATATGGTGATAAGCAGAATAAATATTCTCCACTTTTAATATTTAATATTTTATTTTCGCTAACTTTACAATGATTTAGTGTTTATTTGCTGTCTTATTTCTCGATGGCCTTTTTTTGTTATTTAGTCAGAGACGGTATCACGCACAGCTGCTGTTATTAATTAATAATTAATTAATCGGGTAGGTAGTGAGTTGGCTTATTAGACGTAAGGCCAAGGTTCAAACCACAGGTCAGACATCAAAACAAAAAATATAAAAAGTATTTCTTCGACTTCCTCTCAGCAGATTTCTAGAAAAAAACTCTCAGAGTAATTTAAAATTCCCATAAAAAGTTTCTCAAAAATCTGTCGTTCGGAGTCCACTTTAAATTCTAGGTCTCACCACTCATTTGTAAAACTTAACACACATAACATAAGTGGTGTGAGAAACTAGGTCGTAAAAATGACTGAAGGGTTGTAATGACCTATTATGTTATGATATGTTACTACTACTTTATTTTTGTTACGTTATAGATTTCCACCTTTTAAAGCAATATTTTAAACTTAGCAACCCTATTGAATTCATTCAAAAATAAGCCAAAAAATCATTATTTAAACTCAAAGCAATTAGAACGACTTGTACACTCACTAGCTATTCTAACAAAGTAAAAGCAATGGGGAATACCAAAAAAAAGTTTTACAACTTGCCCCCTTTGGCAGCTCTTCCACCATAACCATCGTCATGTGTTTCATCCACATAAATTTGTATGTGCATGATAGCTTGACGGTATCCAAATGGACTACAGCAAAAGGTGTTTGATGCTCGCTGTATATACAGTTACGGAGACTCCATTCAGAACTTAACGTTTGTTAACTGGCTGGATGCTGGGTCACTTGATGTGAGGCTATGTTGCAAACATGGTCGTGTGTTTTTGGCCTTTTTTTTTCGTCACACAATTTATGTGTGGCACTTATTTTAACACACAAATAAAATGATTATTGTTATTAAATTATGCGTAATAAACGGATGTTTTGTTTTTGCCGTCCATATGAGGAACTGCAGCATTGAGAGATCAGTGTGCAGCATACGTTGTCATAAAATGTAATTTTCATTATGAGGAGCCAAAATAATCACTATTTTCCACAGATACCGAGCAAAAGAGAGAAGGAGGTATGAAGTAAAATAATTGCTGCACCTTAAATAGGCATCATATGCTTTAGCAGCTACTGCTAAGCCATTTGGGACAGTATGTCAGTATGTCACACCGGCGAACAAGCAGACAGGCTAGCTGGCAGTCAGCACAACGTGACCCAATTGAATCAATTTTTCATTAAAATGTCACAGCATGTCGACAATTTATGTGCGAATATTTATTACAAAATTTTGGAAATAAGAATTCAGTGTTAAAAATTAGGTTAGGTTGGAAGGGTTGCACAACACTGTATTCAAAGTACCAAGTCTTCGCCCACAGACAAATTAATGGAAATTACGGACAAGACAAGAAAAAGAAAAAATTACGAAAAATATTTCCAACATTTCTCACACCAACACTATACAACAACATGTTCTGTATTGCAATTTAATATGGCAGGGGCAACATTAAAAATATTTCTTTAAGTGGTCGCACGTTGCTAGGGGACAAGGAGAGCAAGTTGGTAATTAAAAATTAAAAGTTTTTTTCTTTTCTTTTTTGTTGTTGCTCTTGTTACACAATATGGGTTAGAGAAATTTGTCCAAAAAGCTAAAGTGTTGGCTGGTTTGGTTTAAAGTGGTTTACCAACTATTTTGGAAGCATAATTCCATTTAAAAGTTGCCAACAATATTATGGTTATGGTAACACAGATTTTCTTCCTCAAAATAACTTCCATACAGTTTTCTGTCTACCATCAGCTAATTTGTGCCATACGAAAATGGTCACAGGGAAGTGGCGACTTTCTTTTCTTCGTTTCACGCTTAATTTGTTGGTATTCCAAAGTGATGAAAAGTTTAATTAATTAAAAAAATGGGGAAAGATTAATTCATTTTATGCGTAAAAAATCAGGAAATGAAACTTTAAAGAAGAAAAACAAATGAAAACGGATTTAAACTTTGCTTTAGACCATAAACGTAAAAATAAATCAAAACGAGATTTCGAATTAATCTACGCAGTTCAACATAGATGATGGTCAACCTAGTAATGTGAGTAAATAAGTCAGTAGTGCAAATCAAAACCACTTCCATATTATGCAATATACCGGCATGGATCTGTTCCATTTTCGTTAAAAATCTGCAAGATTGTCATTAAATGGTAGCTTAAACAATGGCAACAACTAGGCTTAGGCCTTTGCTTGTTAAAATAAACATGAATGATTAAGTTCTTTTGAAAAAGCACTTAACATCTTAAAGTTCCTCATAATTTTGTTTTTAAGAAATATGACTTCGAAAGCAATTAAAATTCATTTTTTTGTTATAATTTTACGCTCCTTTCTATTGCTTTTTCCATCATTTCCTTCTCTTATGCCTGAGAGAGCCTGAACTACATATACAATCTGGGCGATAAGGAACCATATGGCAACAACAAAAAGTAGAAAGAAAGAAGTATACAAAAAAAAAAAACATCGTCCCCATTTGAGAGAACAAATATGACCAAAAAAGCAACAAAACTTCTAAAAAAAAATGCACAGAAATGGAAGCAAATAATATACAACAAATAATAAACAAATATAAAATAAAATGCTCAAATTAAATGGAAGTGAAAATGGAAAAAAAACCAAAAATAAAAGCGAAAAAAAGAAAAGGAAAAAATAAATTCCCTATGAAAACTATTTTCTTTCGAGGAATCAACAACCAACAACTTCCAAACAACCAGAATCACATAATCACAACATAATCACATAGAAATCACATACTAAATGCATGTTAAACTCAGCTGGCAACAACCAAAAGCCAATAGTAGGAACAGCAACAGCAACACTGTGCAGCCCTTGCTCTGACCAACTTCTTCATCTTCCCTGATTTTTTTTTTTTGCTGGAACTTGGTCAGTATAGGGACAGCGTTCACCTCGTGGCATCACAACGGGCCGCTATGCTCAAGTGAACTTTCTGGTGTCAGAGCTACCACTCCAACCTAACCTAATATAACAGCAACACTAGTAAGCAAAGAAGACGCAATAGTGTTAAAAAACTTTAAAGAGTCAGTGTAGAGTAGAAAGTTAATTGCAGCCACCACATGACACATACTCGTCTGAAAGAAAGCAAGAATGTGAAGATTCCTATGATTACATCAAAATGCTGTGTGCTGTGCTACTGGCTGTTTGTGCCCCTTGTATTGTAGTAATGGGATTAGAGGCATTTTGCATACTAACTTTACATCTTTTGTTCTGGGATTGCTTTTTCCAACAACAATTTTTTCCTTCAAAAATAGTGAGCGTCGAAGAAAGGCATCGTCATAATGTTCATGCAACATCACATCCACATAATCGTTATCATCATAACTTATAGCATGTTCGCACTGCAGCAATTTTTCGTAATTCGCTCTCTCGTAATTATTCAATATCCAATTATGTGCTGAATTACGTAATTCACCATACAAAATTTTGTTAGCGAATTACCAAAATTGTATTTAATTCAATTTCTATTACCCTGAGAATTACTTAAAAATCAATGTAATCTCTAAATTTTATCGTATTTTTGCCATCACCAGCTGTCAAAGCACAAAAAATATAAACAAATAAATATTGAAAACAATAAACAATTATGGAATCCAAGCAAAACATTTAAAAAAGGTATTATTTAGAAGAAGGTTGTTAGCGAAATTAGTGGAGGAACCCACTATGTATGTAGAAAACCTGTCGAATCTACAGGAAAAGTATTTGTAGCTTTTGCAATAAAAAGAAGCAAATAAAAGAAGCTTAGCAATAAAAAGAAGAAGAAAAGAAGAACTGTCAAAAGGAATTACAAAGCTGCTGTGTGAACATGATAATTCAAATAAGTAATTCAAAGAGAGAGCGAAGTAATTCGAAGGCATGGCATTATGTATGTTAGCGGATGAGTATCATATTCAACAACTCATTTTTGTTTTCTTCTTGCGCTTGTTGTCAAGCGAAATAGTTAAAAAAATAGAAGATTGGAAAAAGTCTGTTTAATTCAATGACATACAAGTGGCAAGTTGCAAATCATAAAGCAAACACAAAAACATTAAAAACTACAGACACATCACACACACAGGAGTAAAGAGAATCGAGTTCTTATGTCCGTTTTGAATTGTTCATGTGACATTATAATGCCATAACCACCTCAATTTTCTCTTGATGTTGTTATAGAAGATGCAACAAACCTCATAAAAAATAGGGGAGGCTCTCTGTAGGCCAAACAAACGCTGCTACTTGAACGTTTCTTTAAGCAGCTTAAACATTTCATGAGCCTAACGACGATACCACAACATAAGTGTCAGGAGTACCAATAGTACAACCACTAGCATCATCATGAGCAAAAGCAAAAGCGCTTAGAATTGTAATGGCACATCTGGTTGGTTCTGCTAAAAGTCAAGGAAGATTAGGAAGAAGGAAGGAAGAATTAAAATGAAGGAAACTACAGGGTGGTTGGTTTTTTTTGGTACGAGATTTTAAAGAACTGAAAGATTTAAGACGATGGGTTAAAAACTGAAAACCTGCCTCCACTAAATCTGAATAATTCATCAGCATAATTGCTTAAACTTGCTTTTGGTTAACGCGTTATTTGAAGCACACGTGACAGTATTTCCTTAACATATGTATACTAAGTGACAAGTCAACAACAATTTAACAATTGTATACTATACTCTGCAAGAAATTTTTTGATCACAGTCTGTGCAACTAGTAAAATTTCAAAAAGCAACGCTGTAACCCATCTTCCATAATCGAGCAATGAAAACTAATGGATGGAATTGTTGAAGCTGGTAGAGGTATTCGGAAGGGCTGTGTCCTGTGACCACATCTAAATAATAGAGTTCTGAAGGCGATCCTAGATAGAAACCCAGACAAAATCGAACGCTGGGTGTGGGGATTGTAAGGGCAACTCAACAATTTTGATTTTGATGTATAGAAGAGGGACTGCCGACGAATCGTGTAATTTTGGGAGCATAATATCCGGAAACAGAAGAAAAAGCGAGATAATTAACAATCATTTACAGCGGATCACATTTATGAACGAGAATTACAACCTTCAGAGCAATTTAATCCTATGTGATACGCGGATCCAGAACTATTTTATTCGGGAACAAATAGATATGTAGGAAACTTAGTGGTTGCTGTAGAACACAGATCTAGGCCCATCTAAACGGCAGAGACAAGAGATGAAAAGAAATGAATGCGGAGTTAGAATACAGGAATACTAAAAAGGTTCACATTAGATCTTTAAAAAGTTTTAAAACCTACAACATAGAGCATAAAAAATTAATTGCTTTTGTTTTAATCGTTTACATTTACTATTTTAAGTGTAGCTTTAACACATTCGCACAGCTGATCGTTTGTTTTGTCTATTTTTTTGAATACATTTAGTATTCAAACATCGCACAGTGTTTGCCAAATGGAGGGATTATAACCAGAGTAGCCAAAACGGCAAAAAAGCTAAAATTTCGCGCTGTTTTTTATTTTATTTTCTCAGTTTTCAAGAGTAATAAATTATATTTTCTGTTGGTTTTGTTTATGATTTTCAGTTTTTTTTCTAAATGGATATGTTTGTGTAGCATTGGCTCGTATATATCACAGGTTTATGGAACTGTATAGGCTTTTGTGCAGGGATCAATGTCCTGTACAGAAACTTGGACTGTTTTGTAAACTTTATCTTTCAGTTCTGTTTTTATATTTATGTATGTGTTCTAATAGTAGTACGAGTACCATCTGTATCATAATCATCACCAGCATTACTATACAATGTGCCAATGTACGGCTCCCCTAACATGTAAAGTGTTTAAATGCCACGTTAGGAAAGAACCATTTCGTATCAAGAGGAATGATGACTTTCGTTAAATGGGATGAAAATTCATAAAAAATAAATAAATAAAGCTGCATACAGCAGAAAAAAGAAAGAAGCAGAAGTGAATGATTGTAGTTTGAGAAAGGACTATAAACGAAATGAAAGGCAAAGCTTAAGCAAGCAACCAAAGGAGCTAGCTCAAAACAAATCCAACACATACATATTCAAAAACATAATTTCAACAGAAAAGTGTACTTCAAAATACTAGCTGAGATGTGAGCGAATCATCATCACCATCATAGCCGTCATTATGCTCCTGTAGTAGTAGCTAAGCTGTTCCCCTAGCACAGTAAAACCATTCAACAGAGTGATGGAAAACTGAACTGTTACAAAAGAACCAAGGATTCATTTGAAAGGAAAGCTACAAAAGGATTTTTCTATTTTGCACCCTATTAGCAACAACACCAATAACAACAACAACACAATAATACACATACCAATGCATAAACATATGTTGGCAGCGAATTCTATGATTTTATTTTGCTTTTACTCTCAAGTTGTGCAATTGATGAGTTACTTTATGATAAGCTTTTGTTACCAAAAGATATGAAATGTGATACAAAAAACCAGGTTTAAATATTTATTTGTTAATTACAATACAATTACAAATTATGGTATAATTATTTCGAGCTGAGCAACACAGACTTTATGCTCGGTATAATGTAATTGACCAGAGTTTCTGGTGGAGGCTCAAGTTAGTAGTATAGCACAGTGCCCACTAGATTAACCAATGCAAGTCTAATATTATCTTTTTCGTGGTCATCCCACGTCTGAGATACTCATAATAAATGTCAAAATGTTTCACAATTTAAAATATTTAGAAAGAACAGCAGATCAGTCCATCTGACAAGTCCAGATGAATCAGAAATTGCGAACGAAATCAGGAGAATTCGAGTTAAGTTGAATGAAATCCCCGTTATAAAATCGCCATAATCTAGTAGGTAGTGTGTTGGGCAGGTCTAGCAGCACTTACTCCCAATTAAGGAATATGTAAAGCAGGTGGCAGATAAAAGCCCCTTTAGTTTCTGTAGTGTGAGTTACTCTGGACTGCTGAATAAACTAAAGTGGAGTAATCAAGCCATTTCGGCTATCATGGATAACTTAGTCTCAAAAGTACAGCGATACACTGAATGTGGCAATGCCTAAAAGGGAGTTCTGACAGATTCGGTGTCTTCGATGGCAGAGGTACGTTAAGGCTATCGAAACATATGCCGAAGAGCTCAAGCGTTACAATTTATGTAGATAATCTAGCAACAATAAAAGCTTTGAAGTGACATGTTTTTAGGTCACATCTGCTGTGGGAGTGTAAAAGCCTGCAACAACAGAAGAGTGGTCGGTGAAACCACTAAAAGCCATCTTCTTTGGGATTATTGGGAAAAAGTTTGGGAAGTCATCACGAACAGTATAACGCCAGAACAGTGCTCTCAAATACAGAAAAATATTTTATTTATTGAAAAATCCAAGCAAGATTTGAACACTGAAAATCTAAAAGCTAAGGCCACCTTAAAGATCTTGTACACTCCGTTATGGACTTTGCTCTGTTCACTTTAACTTTGACTGTGTTAAAATACTTGATTTATGTTTTTGCGTGTCAAATTCAAACTTACTCTAACTGGCATCAATTTTCGTCGATTTCTTGTAGAAATAATCAAGAATATTGCATCTGAAAGATAAATTAAGTTAAGCAATAGTAGTCCGACAGCCGCAGTAAGAAGAATACACTATATTGTATTACCACGTTGGTAACATTATCTCTGTGGGCAACAGGAACAGAATATTTTACAAAAAGAAATTTTCGTTGAAATCGACGTAGCCTGGTAAATAGTGTATTCGCTTATAGGCCGTAGATTAAACTCCTTTACAGACAGCTCAAGCAAAAAGGAAGGGCGATTTCCTTTCAACAATCTACTGGCAAAAACTCTTAAAGTGATAAAATTGTCATAAAAAGTTTCTTAAATATGTTAAGAGTCAGCGCTTATATGGACAGAATTAACACACACAACATGTGTATCGTCAGTTCAGATATCTCGAACAAAACGAAATATGAAACAAGAAACATTTTTTTCGGCGACTTGCCCTCAACAGTTTTCTGGCAAAAACTCTGATAGTTAATAAAATTGTGATGAAAAGTTTCTCAAATTTGTCATTTGGAGTCGACGGTAAACTGTAGGTCCCGCCACTCATGTATAAAATTAACGAAATATAACATGGGTGCTCTGAAAGGCTAGGAATAATTAAATAAGAAATCAAAATAGGAAAATTTCGTGATAAATTACTTGATTTTGCGACAATAAGAGCAAATCTGAATTCCTCTTAGTTGTTATACTGCTTTGGAAACACTGATTGAGTTGAACAAAGTTTAACGACATTTGACACTAAGGGAGATACTTCAATATCTCCCAGTTGAGATCCTTTTAATAAAGATTACTTGTAAGTAGAGTGAGAGAGAGCATTGAAGGATTGAGGAATGTATTCCCTCTTCCATTGACTTAACAATTTAGCCTCGTTACCATATATCACACATCAAAAACATTCACATGTTTTGTTAAATAGAACTTTCATTCCAAAGGCAGTAGAGGTGTACGAAAGAGAATGTTTTACTCCATATTTTTTTTGTTGTTGTTTAAGTGTATGCATATGCACATATATAATATATAATTTCTATAATAAAGTATAAATAATAATGAAATACTTAAAAACAAAATGACCCACACCTAGTTTTGAACAACGAAAAAAGGAGCTCTTATCGTTTTTCTCCGCTAAACAAGCGGCTTCAGGGGGATTTATTACTTTTCAGGGTTCCTAGTGAACTTATAAAGCAACCCTATGGAAAACATCATCTTCTTGCAAAACGGGGATAAAATGTAAGTGCATTGGCTACAAAACGTACGATTATGAATAGTTTCCCTTACAACCCTCCAATAACCAGCCATAGTCAAAGCCAAAGTATGTTTAATTCCTGTAGTTAAGTTCTTTGTTCGAAGAGCTTCAAATAATTAGTAACAACGACAATAGTATGGAACTGCAATCTAATAAAGAGGAACTTGTAACAAACAGGATAACAGTTCCAAATAATACAATGAAACTACTACAACTAGCTCGTACTCGTTGTTGTTGCTGTTATTCTCTTGGGGGAAAGTTTTAAAAACACGGAACGTATAAGAAACCACAGCAAGAAAGAATGTACGTGCTTCTGGTCATGTTCTTAACAAATTATGCGAAGAGGCTTAGAAGAAACACCCACTCAACACAACATAGCAACAACAATAAGATGTAGAAGGAAGGAATGACTTTCTTAATATTCTAGAATGATGTATTAAATTGCTACTCTTGCTTCTGCTCCTGTAGAATTTGTACATTGTGTCAACAAAGATACAAAGGCAGGAGAAAAAAAGAGAAAGGGTGAGAGATATGGAGAGAATGGGAATCATAATGGCTAGGGGTTTGGGTGAGCATTTAACTATTTCATAAATTAAAAGTGAAACAAGTGGAAACAAATGTAAAATGTTATACGAAACGTCAAGTAAAAGCACACAACAATCCGAAACAAGCAAAGTTAACTTAACAGCCGTTTATAATGAATACATGCAACCCAACATCTATACATCCATCCACTCACTCATCCATAAATTTGCTGGCTGCTTTTAATTTTTTGTTGTTTTACCTACGTATTTTTTATCCCCTTTTTTATTATTGTTTTATTCTTATTCTCTTTTCCTATCCTTGTCGTTATTAGTCTTTTCTTTGGGTGTTCTTCTGCAGTATATATGCGTATATTCTTCCATTTCTTTTGCTCTACACTTCTATTTACTCTCTGCCTGATGCATCGTTTCCATTCTTACCTTTCACCGTAAACAGGAAATTGTTTGATGTGTAAATAAAATCTACGCATAAACTGTAAAGAAGTAGAGGGGGCACTGGGTTGCACTCCTTTGACTACAAAGACATGTGCATGTGACAAATTGTCGGAGCGTTTTGGTTTGAAGGAGGTGAATTGCATTCGTCAGTACACCCTTCTTTCAATGCAATGACATTTGAATTGTTTCCCAACCAATGTAATTAACACTCCTTTTAAGAACATATGAAATGATTCGCTTTCAGATTTTATAACTTTAAGATTCATTCTGTTACATGGTGTTAATAAAATATTTTAAAGTTACACTTTTCCTGCAGAAGGGTTTTAAACTAAATTTTTGATTAAAAATATCATGGCTTTAAAAAAATTATCAATTTTTTGCCATCTTCGGTGTTAGTATTGATGAGGTCTTCATGGCTTCAATATCCTAAGGAAGCTAATTTTTAATCAAAATTAAACGATATTTTATCCACTTCATTCAATTCAGAAGAGGGATTGTTGGGTAATAGAAGTCCGTAATTTATAGAGGGATATTCAAGACTAAGCACTGAAGCAACGTTTGCTGAAGCCTTTAATTTTATCTCCTTCAAAAAGAAGTTCCAAACGCAAGATAACGATGCCATAAAACGAAATTATTGGCTTCAAAGAAATATTCACAAAAATAAAGAAAACAGAGAAAGAGATAGAGAAAGAGAGAGAGGAAAAAAGAATCCAAAGAACGAACCCTTAATGGATAAACCAAAGAGGGAAAATCAATTAGTTCAACGCCTCGTTGACACCTGCAGGCTATTATAAGTTGTAGAACCACTACACCACTACCACCAGCCCCGCAACATTGATAAAGAAAAAGAGCCAGAGTGAGAAGCTATCAACTGCAGCTTAGACTTGGAAACCACGATTTACTAGCACACACACAATACACATGAGCTTCTGTTTAAATTGCTATGCTGCACAGTCTACGGTTTACTGCTGCATAAGCAACGCTTGGTTTTTGCAAAATTATCGTAATTGTGGTTTGCAGTAGCCTGCTTGCAACAGATTGTTTGCAGAGTTTATGGGTATTTTATAATGAACTTTCCTCGCTGGCTTTAAGAAATGAATTGATGTTAGTGTGTGAGTGTGTACTCATGAATGTGGTACGCAGTTTTTCACGATAGAACCCAAAAAAGCAATAAAAAAGCAAATAGGAGAAGAAGAGCAGAAGAACGGAGAGAAAAAGATAATAACATACGAGTACGTACAACTGGCTACTGACAGCTTAGAAGCTTAATAACGACGTCATTCCACTGTATTGAGATTTACACAATAATCCACTGGGGACTATAAAAAAGTGAGAGAGAGCCTAAAAGAGTTGTCCGCTTTGTTGATCTAAATTTGAAACAAATGAAATGATTCGAAAACTTTTCAAAAGTTGCTTGCATTATTGGACTTTTTATGGATGCTTGTGTACCCTAATTAATCCCTAGGTTGCGAAATATAACTGGAGGGTGAAGGCACTTACTTTATGACCTTAGAAGTATTGCCGCTTTTGCTTTGTGTAATCGCGAGGGAGCTATCTATTCATGAAGGAGGCATAGTTCCAAAGTATTGGAAATAATGCCCCTAACTTAATTTCCTCTATTCGTCTGCACTTACGTGAGCAGATGGAAGTGCTGGGGTGTTTTCCAGACAACAAATATAAATTTATCATGGCTTTTCACCCAACCAGTTTGGTTTACAGCAATTTATGCCGTACTATATTGAAATATACATACATACAACATTATTTTGTTCCGATCTGCCCATAAAGTTATCCATGTTGAAAGTTATGATCTACTAAAGGCTTACAGTAGTGATCCTGTAATGCCATGAATACTTCTTGGGAAGTGAGACTCGAGATGGGTGTAATATGTGACTCTCAGCCTGAGGTAGAAGTTCTATTCCATATATGGATACACTTCTAATAATTTTGTATTGCATTCTAGCATGGATGGTCACGACACATACACAATAATTCGGATCTACATAGTAATGCCTTCGCTGAGTTGGATGATTGATGACTCAAAATGGAAGTCCTTTTATGGGATGAAGAAACTCTTGTTATAACGAATTCTTGTTAATTAAATGTGCTAAAAACACACGTCGCGGAACTGGCGTAGGGTATGACTTAGAAAGAAGCGTTGTTAAACTGGACTGGGAAAAAGAATATCAACTGCTTCCGATCTAGGCTTTAGTGCATCTCTCAGGTATACGATGGCAATGCCATCTTGGCTTAGTGTAGTAACTCGAGAACAGTAACTTACTGTGACATCAACTTACTGAGAAGATGACATGTTGCCTGTGGCCACTACTCTGTGTTATTTTCTTGTTGAAACATGGGCAAATTTTGAATACAAAACTGAGCTTAGACGTACTGCTTTGGAAATTTTTTCTCGTCAGGTATTCTTTGGTGGATTTTGGTATTCGTTTCAGCATCAGTTTTTGATTGCACGTTCGTTCTTAGAACCTTATCCACTGCCCCATTCGGTGCCGTCTTTTATAGGGTTTTCAGAACAGACTTCAGTGGAGCATTTTAATGTTTCCTTTCTACGCCAAATTTTAAGTTCCTCTGTCAATTACAGTAAATGTTAAGCCGTGATGTTCAAAATGTGTCACTGGGTTTTTTCTTAACATCACATGCATAAGCATTTCTTATATGTTTATTTAGCTCTAGTGTATAGAATAACAATCTGAATCGAGGAAATTTTCCGAAAGTAATTTGGAATGTCTTGTGGTTTCTTTCTACGAACCACTTAATAAATAAAAGCAGAAGGTTAAGACAAGTTTTGAATATTCTTTTTGCAATAGAATAATTCGTACTAAAATAATTACAAACATTCTTGGAAATTTACAATAAGGAGAGATTTGATAACCTGAGGTATATAACCGGTCTTTTGGCAGAGCTTTGTAGACTCAAGAGCATACTTATTTAGAATGGAGATTGACTCGAACTCAGCTTTTAGATTCTATGACGACAAGAAAGAATCGTTGGAGTACGTTATTGGAACCTATGAGGCAATAATGCATCAAAGAGGGAATCACATATGCTAGGCAGCGAATTGGTATTTTCACGCTGAGCAACATCCTGAAGTGTGTCAAGGCATTAGGGTTGGAGGAATTGGAATTGTGATAGGAGTACAGTATTGTCACAGTACGTAGGCACGCTTTCATCACAATAATATGAAGAACTTGCAAATTTAATGAACAAAGAGATTTAGTCATATTGCAAGGCAATTCGGCACTTTATATACTTAAAACCGTAGATCGTTCCTGTACTGAGGATATAACGTCTTGCAGACTGTATCTCCTGTTGGAGTAGGAGCCTAGTTGAAGACTTGGAGATTCTACAGATTAGAAGGTAAAATGCCAACCTTTTTTATTTTCTGGTTGGGATTTGTAATATTGGAACTCACTGAAGTGTATCGTTGCCTTTAATTAAAATAAACGACATTTTCATGCCTTAAGGTGTTAACGTTGAAATATTTTTTTTCATTCACTTTTTGACTCATAAAAAATCTTTTATGTCCCCCCTATAAAGTCTTGGCCTTTTTCGAATTTTAAAAGGATTTTCTTATTCTCATTCCTGAATGCACTGCCTTTCTGTCTGTCAGTCGGTCTGTTTTCGTGCTTCCTTTCTGTGTTTTTATTGACTATAAAGAAATCAATCATCGGCATGAAATTGTTGTCACCTGTTGTTCATAAATTATACACGCTTACGGGAAATTGAAATTGGGCGTAAATAATATCTTCAAAGGCTTAGAAGCGGTGGATGGATGGAAGGTATGAGCCAGAACATGCAATAAACGATACACCCAACAGTATAATTACATAAATTTACATTTGACAGTAAAATTTTTTATTTTATAGCACCTTTATTGACCCTAATTACTGTGTTAATTTATGCATTACAGAGCATTTCAATAGAGAAACCTATACATGGTATCTCTTTAAACTCATTTGTAAGTGCTTAAACTACTTCAATAGGTAGTATTTGTGTTTAGTTGTGATGTTGTAATCTATATAATGAATTTTTAATTAATTTAATCAAATCCATAACGACAATGATAGCTACAAACAGAGATAAGCCAATTAAATTTACAATCATAGACGTGGTATGAGTCATATAGCCAACCATCTGTTTGGGTGTGTGTTATCGTGGCAAAGTTTGAATTCTTTGCTTTTCTATTGGAAATTCTAATTTAAATTCAATGTTTGGTTTTGCCTTTTGCCATCTGACCATATGCGTATGCTTCAACACAGAGACTTTCTTAAGATATTGGTTTGTAATATGGCACACACTCAATATCTCAAAAGTCTAGTCATGTGGCAATCAAAGGATAATAATTTTCTACTTAATCAAACCATGAATTTATTTGGGGGATGGGAATTATTGTTGTAGTCGTGATTGTACTTTAATATCATACAGGATATTACACTGTTTACACAGGAAGATGCTGTTTGAGATTTAAAGAGTTACACAACTGAGGGTTATACACTCCGCTTTATCATTTCTACGTTTGCATTGCTCAAGAATCCAATCAATGTAGTTGGAAAGCCAGCCCGATTGTCTAGGTTTATCGGGTTTATAGTAGTATTCTTATCTCATCTGATCCAAAAAAAAGGATTCAAATTGATGTTCATGGTACATTTGACGTGCAGAACTAAATCGGAGTCGTCACCGTAGTCTAGTAGGTGGTCTCTTGGCTTATTAGTGGTGAGATCGCGGTTAAAATTCCAGTTTAGATATATCGAACCAAATATAAAAATATATTTCTTCTTCGACTTCCTCTCAGCAGATGCCTGGCAAAAACTCTGACACAACTTTAGTGGTGTGAGAAGCTAGGTCGTCATCCTGACTGAAGGGTTGTAATGACCGCTTACGTATCGCATATTTAGATATTTAGATCGATGAGGTGATGGTCATTCGAGACTTTTTTAGAAAAGTAGACACTGATTACGATCATAAACTAGTTTTTGTGATTCAATCTCTTATAGGCATACTTTTTTAAAAACCAGATTCTTGCAGAATTTCATCTCAATTTTCTAAAAATTCCCTAAGAAAACTTCAAACATCAACAATCGAATTTCTCAAGTGTAGCCTTGGAAGAATGAAATCGAAACGAAAAGCGGAATCAAAAGTTTGTTAGAAACACGTTACACGTTAAATTAATTAAATGTTGCAGACGCAGTGTGAATGCAACAAGGCAACACGTACCACAGCTACAAGCTGGCAAATGCTTAGAAAATAAACAAAAAAAGGCTACTCATCAATGGCAATGATTTCATGTAGTTGTAGAAATTGGAAGTATCAGACGAGAGCATTTTTTTTTATCAATATGTGTGTATTGATTTAGACAAACATCTAATACATTGAATTTTATGACAAGAATTTGTGGCTTTTAATGGTGAGAAGGGAAGGCACCTCTTATGTTTAGCAAAAAACACACATGACAACTGTAACACCGATTTACGACACCAGCAACATCATCATCCTCATCAGCAGTATCAATCGAAACATTTACAGACGACTATTCTAGAGGACAGATTTGACAAGAATCTCTTTGAATAATTGATCACGCCGACAGATGACTACAAATTGCAACTAAATGTTGTGAGCAGTTTTAGTGCCAAGAATTTGTAGAACAGACTGCTAATTGCTGTATCAACAGGACCTTTTCTTTGACCAGTTAGAAGATAGAGGCGAACTGAACTGGACTGATTTCACTGACTTCCAGTCTGATATTATTTCTATCCCACCAACAACGCTACAAAAGTCTTTCCAGTCTGATTTACCCATTTCGAAGTAGAAGTGGAAATAGTGAAATCCAAGTCAATCATATCATGATCTTCGAGCATTGTTCAACCGCTTAAAGTCGGATCTCTATCCCAGAGACGACAGTTAGGAGTAATACTCTTGTGGAGTGTCAAAAAGCGTTCTAGAACCTCACCACTCAGAATAAGATTACTTTGCTTTAGGAGCAAGCACATAAGGAGCACAATGGAAATAATATGGAAAAGTGGGGGATTTGCAAGAATTATATCTTTAGACTACAAAAGGAGTCACCTAAAAAATGAGGGCATTGGTCAACATTCATCATGGAGGAATAATAAAACGGCACTAGTAGTCTTGACGATTCCAAAAAGTTTTTCAACTTTAACGATAGAAGAATGGAGTTTATCTTGCAACTAGACAGCAAAATATTGCGAACACTTTTGGGAAAACTTACAGCTCACCATGTCAGG
This sequence comes from Sarcophaga carnaria, assembly GCA_958299815.1. Lineage (NCBI taxonomy): Eukaryota > Metazoa > Arthropoda > Insecta > Diptera > Sarcophagidae > Sarcophaga > Sarcophaga carnaria. The sequence continues at coordinate 95,114,105 of OY283149.1, forward strand.
ATGGGCGTAACCCCACACAAGTGCCTTGTAAAAACTGGAGTACTTGACGACTAACTTTGTAGCAATGGAGCATAATCAGTACAAGCTTGTTGATATTCCCATTGTGTTACCTTGAAGTACTAGGACATTGCTTGATAAGCAGATGTACAATGGATTAGCGAGAGCGTGTAGTGTGAAAGGTAATTTTGGATCCTACGTTAATTGTTAATGGGATGTACAGTTGATTGTCGGTAACTGTAGTTGCAAAGATGATTTTCGGCCTGACCCACATTTATTTCATTGCATCTTATATTTGCTAATTTCTCACACATTTTCCCCTTTAGTCTGTAGTCTTTTAAGGCTATTTGTACAATGAAAAGGGTTGCCTACTAACAATAGTTTACAAAATTGTTAATATTTGCTCCTCTTGGTTGCTTTCTTTTCCATACTGGTGGCGTATACAGTAATAGGGATTAGTTACCCTAGTCCACAGTCCCGCTTGGAAGTACTCACACTCATGAAATTTCACTTGTGGGAAGTTCTGCTTAAATAAGAGATAAACAGTAAACAAATTTCTCATCTCAGACTAAGATCGGTTAAGTGTTCCTTTTTAATATTTCAAACTATTAAAATTCATACTATTTGGCAAATTGGGTTGCATTTTCAGTATTAATTAGAAAGTTGTATTGGAATCACAACGCCAAATACGCAATGATGCCGGTTCGTCTCATTCAAAATTCATATTTTTGATTTGATGAATTGATTTGCCAATAACAGCGACAACAACAATAACAAGGGTGAAGCAAAACCCCAAATTGACCGCGATTGCACAATTCGTAGAGCAGTATACAACAGCGGCAAAGCAACACTTTAAAAATTTTGTTTTTAAAGTAATTCAAACAAAAAGTGGCAAAAATCTAAGACACTCCACGATAACCGCAAAAACAAGACAAAAACTCACAAGAAAACTGAAATAGAAGAAGAATACAACGACGATGGTGACGGCAACGGTGAATGTTGGCAACCAGAAGAGCTGGGAACTCCAGAAGCCAAATAGTTTTCTGTAAAAAAAAATCGTGGCAATGTAACAGCATAACAACTAGTGCTGATGTTGTACGAACGAATAGACAAATGTTGTTGTAACACATGCTATACATGCTGGTAACATGAGGTAAATACGTGGGAATACTAAATATGTGCTGCAGTTGTTCTTGTTTACAATAAAACGGCGAAGCAGTGTTTTTAGACAATTCAAAATAGTGGCAATAGCTGGCTGGAAGAAGAATTACAAATAATTTTAACTGACTTAAGCTCCATATTCTAATGTTGCAACTTCACACTACAAACAAACAGATAATAAAAGGAAAATCCTTTTGAGAACTGACATGCCATGCAATTCCATTTCTATTGCATGTGGTTGTGTTCAGCGGAACTTCAGCATCATCTGTAACCGTAACGGCTTCAGTTGTTTAATGTTGTTTTTCCTATTTTATAATATCAGTACCTTATTTGACACCACCAAAGCTATCATAAAGAGCTTCTGTATTGTTAGTTTCACTCTTACAAAACGAGTGCGGCAAATATGTTCAATATTGTCGAGAGTTAAAGTTTTGTAAACATCACCAAAATTATTATCATCGGCGTCATCATCATCAACAGCATCGTGCATGTATGTTCATGTCTCAACGAATATTTACTTTTCCTTTATACATTTCGAAGTTTTTTTTTGTAGTTCTCTTTCACCACTAAACTCTTGAACTTTGAAGCTCAAACCGTGCAAAAACCGATGTGTTTTACATTCAGTCGCTTTTAAGGGTTCCCTAAAAACGTTTGGCTGTTATTCGACTACTAAGCTGCAGTAGTCTAGTAGGTAGGGTGTTGGCTTATTAGACCTAAGGCCGCGGTTCAAACCCCAGGTCAGACATCAAAACAAAATATGAAAATCTATTTCTTCGGCGACTTCCTATCAGCGGATTTCTGGCAAAAACTCTGAGAGTAAATAAAATTGCTATGAAAAGTTTCTTAAAAATCTGTTGATCGGAGTCGACTTTAAACTGTAGGTCCCACCTCTCATGTATAAAATTAACACACACAACATGAGTGGTGTGAGAAGCTAGACCGTAATCCTGACTGAAGGGTTGTAATGGCCAATTATGTATGTATGTATGTAAGCTGCAGTTACGTATACTCCTTAGGTTATAGTCGCACACTGCAAGCATTTGAGTATCAAGTCTAGCAGGATCTGCTGCAGTTTATCTGAAACAATTAAAGAACTGGTGTGAGCATAACCATCTTGGTCTTCCAATAAAAATGGATTGTACTCTTTAGATGGTCAATTAATTTGGATGTATTGAAACTAGGCCTAAATTTCCATTGATACCTGTAGTAACAACGTCTGTAGGACAGCCTAAGGCCTACGTCTTAAACGTTCGCTGTGTCTTTTTTTGGTAAGCGGAAGTGGCCGATACATTTGAGTGTGGTTGTAATAAGAAAGCCGTCTCATGCGAATGCTGAAAAACGTGATGAGATTGCCTGCTTTCCTTGTCATCAGTATGTTAGGCACATTGCTGCTGATATTGACATTGAACTGTGTTACCAATTGAAGTAATTGTTGGAAAACAGTCCCAATTTGAGGTCGAGTTTCACTTGAATATAAAGTGATAGAGCAGGAGGACAATATCCTGATCCTGTTCAGATTTATACCGATACGAAGAATAGAGGCAATCTATTTGAGAGTGACTCCTACGTTAGGAGGAATAAATGAAAACAATATTCTCTGGAGATATAAATTAAAAAATCTTACAGAAATCACTCGGTCATTGCGCAACCCTTTAGTCAGGCTTACAACCTAGTTTCTCACACCACCCATTTTGAGTGTGATAATTGTAAACATGGGTGGCAGGACACACAGTTTCACATCGACTTCGACCGCCAGATTTGACAGACCTTACATTTTGTTCACTCTCTGAGTTTTTGCAAAACGCCTATCTAAATATTCCATATGGAAATATGGAATATCGATTTCTTACGTCGAACTACTATTGATAGTACCCTTAGATTTTTAATACTGGGTAAAAACGGACTAGATAACCATAAATCAATATTCTCGGATATAGTTTTCCTGCTTGCTAATATTGTAATTTGCAAAAACGTTCTTTCAACCCACTTCGCTGTAAAATGCAGTTTTCTTACTGAATTTGTAGTCAGCTTCTTGCGTAATAGAACTACGGGTTATCAATTCAATAGTATGCATAATGCTTTAACTGAAGTAGTCCCAAACACGTCCGTAAGTTGACCTTTTTTCTAGCATTTGACAATTTGCTAGGATTCACGCGAGACGGATCTCAAAGAACAGTGAACGCACATCCATACATACGGTCTAGCATTTCCCTACCACCCTACAGCACTACACACCCAACTTGAGCGCCACCATAAACCGTAATAATCATTAAATTTTCGTTTTCTTGCAAATTTTCTCAAATATTTTTCAATAACAATTCTTTCGTCATTCGTTCGACGCTCTTGCTCCACGCGATATTATTATCGCAGCTTTAGTTTGTCATGCAAGAAAACTTTTTCTCGTTTAATAAAAGGCTTAAGCGGTAAACAAGAGTAAAACAAAAGCAAAACAACTTGCAACATTACAAGTAGCAAACACAACAAAAAGAAAGAAAATAGAAAACTTTGGCAATATTTCAAGTAAACACCAGAGCATGTGTATGTTTGTCTTCCAAAGAGTTATTGTTAGAGGGTAAAAGTGATGGTGGTGCAGCTGGTGTTGGATGGATGGTTATATTGGAAGAGTGGGAATTAGAAAAAACTGTCAAAGATTTCCATAATGGGAGCCTTAAAGCAAATGAGTAAATAAACTCAAACGAAACAATAACAACAACTTAGTACAAAATATTGAGGATCTAGACATCATTACTTTACAGTGAAGAAACCTGAAACCTTTTATTCAGCAATAAGGCCAATGGTTTCTAAGACGCTGGAAAATTGTGTTTTTAAGTTGATGAACTTATAAGCTTGACCTTTCTAAGGGAAATGTCAAGCAGAAGCAGATTATTTTAATAGCTTTCGTTCGTTTGCACAGCTCTTTAGGTAGCAGAGAATGGCATTTTATAGATTTGAATGGCGAGAGGGTAAGCTTTGATAGAGGAAAACTTTTATCATCAATGGATGAAGACAGAAATTTATTTAAGCGAAACGAAATCATACATCTTTTAAAATTGCAAGCAACCTAAGTTGAGAACTTGGAGTTTCAAATTGAATGAAAATGTATCTTAACAAACACTGAGGTTACACATTTCTATGCCTATCGGATGTTCTTAAGAAATAAATCTTAATATTCGCAGAGGTTAAGAACCTCCATATCTTCATAGCAAAAGCAGGGCAATAACACATGAGATGAAAGCGTGTCTATTCTTCCTCTTCAGGTTCACACCTTCCACAGAAGTCATTGGATGAAATGGTAAGTTTGTCGACATGCATTAAATAAGACAATAGATCATGAAAATCACAACCGCTCGACGGATGGTCATGTGACTTAAGGACAGAACTGAATCAGTCCTCTTCTTATCTAAACTAGTCTAGCAAATATTAAAAAATTCTTGATATTCTGGAACAACATTTGTTGGAGACTTAATCGCAGATTGACTATCCGAGTAAATAAATAGATTTTTAGAGAAAATCCCACCACCCAATAATTCCCAAAATGTGTCTGCACACCGTCCACTAAACGTATGCAAGGTTCGTTCTACCAGTATGATGATGGTGGGTGCAAAGCGGTATGGTCGCTTCTTTACCCTCACATTTATGCTATCCATCCATAAGAGTTTCGGATGGAACACATCATTACGACATTTCTGTAGTTTTGTTGTCACGACCAATATATTGCTCGGAACAATATTGACGAAATAGCTTTATAACTTCAATTAGAACTGATTTGGTGTTTCACAATTTTTACTCCTGTTATCTGAATTGAGGTTTCAATAAAAAGTGCTTAGGGTTGTGCCTGTTGACCAGCATATATTTGCAAAGGGTAGTTGACCTACATCCGGAATTGTATTCACAATCACTGTAACTGTGGCCCCCTCATACACAAACATTGATTCAAAGGATCAACGACTTTAGAACCAGTCCGCTAAAAACAGCGATAATTAAAATGAAAAACTTGTCAAAAATTAGAAAATCATGTTGAAAAATAAATTGACTACATGTTTGAAAAGGGATTAATGCTGCCTCTTGTTGTTACAACTGCAATAACGTACACAATATTCACACACAAGCAGTCAAGTTAACACAATTTAATTCCAATTAATAATCATAGAGTAGCACAACTACAAATACAACGACTACAACAAACAACAACATTTGCGCAGAAATCAAATAACAGGAGTAACATACGGTTTGGTTAGAAATTACAAAAATGACTGAAGGAATAAATGATAAAAAGTTCTGACTGCAGTTTGTATGCACGCTGGAACGTGGGCATCGTTATGACAAACCTAAAACGTTGTGAGTGCGTAAAGAGTGAAGCAAAATTCTAAACAAAACTAAACGCATTGCGTTCAATCTGAAGTGGAGTAGAGAGCGTTTTAAAGATTTATTCTGTCATGATTTTTGCATACGAACGCACAACATTGCCTGCCTGCCTTTATCAGAAAAGTTAAAACACTTTTCCATCCAGCGTTTCACTAAAAGCATGCGTTGAAGTGGGAATTTAATAAACATTAACATACGCAATAATAATACATTTTCCCCTCTTTACTATTACCCTTATTGGCATGGAGATATGAATGCATTCCATCTGAGTTACTGCTTCCCTATGAAATTCTGAAATGGTTGTGTGCATACGATGGAGAGAAGGAAAAGCATTAATTTTTATGGCGTTTTTACTACTGCTTTGGACCGATTGTCAAACCGGTAACCGGTATTAATCAGTAGCACCGCTGGTGCAATTTTTAACTGACGTTATTAAGTAATGACAACATAAGCATTTAACGCAGGTTTCAGGCCAAAAGAAAATATTCTGCGATTTTGATTGAATATCTTGAATAATTGCAGGAAATAACCACTTTGGAGGCAGTGAAATGTTTGAATTTTTAAAGAGATTTGCCTTGATTAGAATCGTAATCGTAAGAATTGATTGGGATTCAGTAAACGGAAGTTGAAAGTGAGTGTTTTTTTGTTTATAGTCTTGAGATGTTTTGAAATGTTCTTAAAGAGATTTGCCTTGATTAGAATCGTAATCATATGAATAGACTGGGATTCAGTAAACGGAAGTTGAAAATGAGCGTTTTTTGTTTATATCCTTGAGATGTTTTGAAACCGCAGCAGTAATAGTATGTTATAACTCGAAAATAATTACCGCCGTAGACTAGTAAGTAGTGTGTTGGCTTATTAGAGTCGAACCCCGTGGCTTCAATCCCAGCTCAGATATCTGGAACAAAACGGAAAATGAAAAAATGTCTCCGTCTCAACCATCTTCTGGCAAAAACTCTGCAAACAAATAGAACTTCAATGAAAAGTTTCTGTTTCTGCCACTCAGGAATAAAATTAACACACATAACATGGATGGCGTGAGGAGATAATTGTAATCCTGACTAAAGGATTATAATGACAAATTCGGTAGGTAAGTTAGATTGTATACAAAGAAATTGTGTTAAACCTTTCAAACGAAAACAAAAAGTAGAAGAGAGTGTCAGAATTTTCCCATTCGGCCATCAGACACTGACATCTTTTCCTGTACTTACAACTCAAAAACACGGTATCGGATCACATGATAGTTTTCGGGTTCATCTAAGGCCATAACAGGTGACATGTAATTCGTAAATGATTAACGGATTACCTAACTCATTTACTTAACAACCCCTTAGCAAGGATAACAAACCAGCTTCTCACGCCACCCATGTCGACTAGGTTAATTTCGAGCACGAGTGGAGCAACCTACAGTTTAACGTCGACTTCGGGCGATAGATTTTAGAAACTTTTATTGACAAATTTATTTACTCTCAGAGTTTTTGCCAGAAGGGAGCAAGCCGCCGAACAAAACATTTTTCGAGATGACTGAGCTAGGTTTTGAAACCCTACTCGACTGTGGCGACTTTAATCAGATTAGCCTGCAAAATTAGAACGTTACAAGCAGTAGCATAAACTTATGATATCTACAAAAACTACGCATTACTACACCATCACTTCAATGTAATCATTGATCTGCATTGAATAACAGAATCTAAACATCATCATCATAAACATCGTCATCATTGTAATCGCCTTAAACAAATCGAAGCATCTTTTAATATCATGTTCAACTGTCACTTAACGATAACCAAATGGGCAGTGAAATGAAATCCAACTCAACAATTACGGAAAAAATTGAAAGCATAGAAATTTTCCATGAAACGGACAGTGTAGCAGCAAGCACTCGACAATTGTGGCATAAATTTTATTATGGGAGAATGAAGAAAAAAATGGAAAAATGATTTCAAACATATTAAGGCGTTTGAAACACTACAAAAAAAGAGGAAAAAATAAGAGAGAGACACAGATACTCTGGTAGTACACTTGGGCATAGAATTTATAACAATATTTGCCAATTACAACAGCCGTTTTGTTTCTATTTTGTGAACCACATTTCCTGCCTTGGGCTTGAGCTTTGGCTTTCAACACCACACTCTCTATTCGCAATTGCTCTTCTCGTTGATACTCGTACAGCGAGTAACAAATAAAAGTCAAAACAGTAGAAAATTGTTTTAAATTTTCCTTTTATTGTGCCTAATAAAGTTGATTCTTTTCTTCTCACTTTTGTCTTTGCCTCAATTACGAGCAGCGGCAGTAGCCTGGCTGAACTCGATAAGCTCTCAAGGTGGCAAATTGGTATGGTGGCGTATGTTGCATAATTGTTCTTTATTTCATTTTTTGTCCTCAATCACGTTGTAATTGAAATGTAATTAAACTCATATTTGTTGCTTTTCTTGTTGTGTGTATCCGTTTGTTCGTACGTTGCTTAGAACTCAAAATAGTTTTTTCCTCTTCTCTTTACTTTTTTTTTTTGTTCATGGTTCAACTTGTACATATTTTGCCTCTTCATGGTGGTCAAGTATTTAACAGTTGTTACCCACCACCATTTGGTTGGTCAGATGGATGAGTTAGTTTTTTATACCCTGCGAATGACAGAGGTATTGGAGAATGGCATGACGCTTCTCCGTGAATGATAATATAGATGAAGGCAATTATAGTCGGTGTAGTTATGGATAATGCTTATACAAGGTCTTTCAAAACATCCGGCCATCTTACAGAATTTACTTCTATCAAATAAGTTATCATTTATTCAGTCTGTTTTGCCAAATCAACATTAACGGATATAGAATTCAACAGCAGTGAAAATAATAAAATTGGATTGTAAAAATGCATGTTCTGTTTGCGCATCATACCGTACGCTTTGGCCGTTTTACGATCGCCAAAATCGTCTTAATGAGAGGACTACGTCGAGAAAACTCATGATCTACCGAAAAATTCGACGCTGTTCGTAAGAGTGAGGAGGATAATAAGAGGCCGGTAGTTTCGCAGGCCACAACATCAAGATTTTTGCATCGTGACTTGAGCAAATTCATCTGACTAAGGAACTGAATGTAAACTACCGTGGACAACGGACGTACATATGTTCGCTGAATGGGAACAGTTGACAATTGACTAATTTTCATCGAAAAATCATCTTCAGCCATAAGACCCATTTCTGGATAAATGAGCACCTGTATAAACAAAAAGGATCGAATTTGGGACAACACCAATTTACTTGAGATCTAAGGGCATTCTAAAAAAGTTCCTGCTCGACTGTATCGACTGTAGGCTCAAGGCGTCATCTGTCCATTTCTTTAAGAACGATGTTGGCCAAGACATCGGTACCAACGGGGAACTAAAAACATATTTATGTTCTCCAAATTGTTTTGGCCTGAATTGAGCAATTTGGACACCAACGACATGTGTTTTAAACAGGATGCCATATAGGAGAGAGGCAGATTGACGATTATTTATAATTTGAGAGAAAACTTTGTTCACATTGCTGATGAGTTTTACGTTAACGCCAGTTTCTGCATTGCATTAAAGTTTTCTCTTTCAATATGTCGTCTTTTAATTTATTATGAAAGTCCTTTTGCGTTATGTTGTATACGTAAGTTTGATACTAGTTTCCAATGATATTTTTGGAAGTTTAGCAATTTAAGGCAGTTTACTTCCCAAATTATTGAGGATTTAGCTATTGTAAAGAATTTTGACAACAAACTCTCTAGGCAGTTAACTTCTACTAGTTACTGGCTTAGTGCTGTGAGACAGATTCATTCTTGTTATCTCTGGCCTTACTCGGAGGTCGAGTACTAAGTACCCTAATAGTCATACATGGACACTGCTTTTTATGAAATACTTTATTTAGAAGTACTATGATAAAGCTCCTAATGATACACTTTTAAGATCAAGCCTTTACCTTGAAGTAAATATTATTTTCTTTACTTGAGTTCATCATCTTTGTCAGAGGAAAGTCTATGGCGAAAACTATCACTAACACACCATACTAACTATATGTACCAGGAATCTCAGCCTTACCGACAAAGCCACTTGGCTTAGTATAATTGAAAGAAGAGCGTGATATTTTTGTCTTTACTCTCGAACCATGTAATTGTTAAGTAGGTTTATAGATAATGAAAACGAAGGCTATCAATAAAAACAGAATCAATCAAGCCTTTATTGTTTTTAAAGAATTCCTAACGATTTAATTCGTTTGTTGTTTTGCCTAAACTGCATCCGTTTAGAGGAATAAAAATTCCATGCCGTATCGAAATGATTGTATGTGTGTAACTCATTTAGTTTTAACCACAGTCCAGACAATTTTTTTCTTTTCTTGTTTCTATTCCCCCTACACCAACTACAATGTTGCATGCATACATACATATATGCTGGATACAGAGAACGAAGGAGATAAAACAAACGCTCATATGGAGATGGTATAGTCTCAGACCCATAGAAGAAGTGGCATAAAATAAAAGACCGGTGTGGTGTATATAAAAGGAAAAAATAAATCCATAGAAAATAAAATAAACAACAACAAAAAATCCGGAGTGTATATTTAAACCACAATTTGTTGCTGATGTTGTTGTTCCACATATGATAGAGCTTCAGATTCCGAGTAAAAACAAACTAGAGTGTTAAAATATGTACCACATGACCATAAACGGTAGTAGCTGCAGTACCAACAGCGGCAACAGCATCATTACACAACAATTCTTCTTTCTTCTCATCTATAGTCCGATTCAGTTTAGCCAGTTCGTTAATATAAACAATTTAAGCTGTACTCCACTTTTAATAGTTTTATGATGTTTATTTTGCCAGGCCCCAGCCTAGTTATTTTTGTTATAAATTTGCTGCTGCTGCATCATATTCAACCAGCAGCAAATTTTTTCATTTTTTCTCTTTTGCTTCTTTTAGTTTTATAAGAAGAGTTAAAAATTATACTTGCGGGAGGGAGTTAAAGGACTGCAGGACTGAGTACGTTTAGTACGTTTGCCTTACAGTTGGTAGTTTTTGATTTTGTGGGGGATAGTTATTTTAATGCAACTATGAAAAGCAATTGGTTGTTTATAATAAACATTAAAATAAACAAGACCAAATAACTGCTGTAGGTTGTGCCCTTCCTCCACTTTAATAATAGACTACCCCTTTTACAATAAACTCCCCTCAACAGTATTGGTTTGTTGCGAATTTAAAAAAAAATTATTTTATTTACTCGGCTCCAAATTCTGCACACACGGCCAAAAGTTTTTATAAGATTTTGTGGCATTTTAAGTGCAAGGAGTCAATTTATTTTTAGACATAATCTTGAGTAATCAAATCACCTCTCAGATGGCATCTTAATAAAATTTGTATTAATCTTTTTGCAGAACTACAATCGAGTATGAGAAACATCGCCACCAATCAATCAATTTATTTTTAGACATAATCTTGAGTAATCAAATCACCTCTCAGATGGCATCTTAATAAAATTTGTATTAATCTTTTTGCAGAACTACAATCGAGTATGAGAAACATCGCCACCAAGATTTTTTTCATATCCTAATCAGCAAACACAACTCTGACCGACTTATTATCTTATAAGTCTGTGACTTCTTGAACGTAACACAAATTTTGAAAGCTTTTTCAAAATTTTTGATTCACTTATAAAAGATTTGTCGACGTTTTGTTTTTTGGAAGATGTTATTATCAAGTAGTAGTAAACAGTCTTTTGGATTATTAAAGGAGAGTTAGTTGTTCAAACCCCAGCTCAAACATCTCGAACAGAACGAAACGTAAATAAATATTTCTTTCTTCAACAGCCTTCTGTGGGTAAATAATTTTGCTATGAAAAGTTTCTCGAATCTGTCGTTCGAAGTTGACATTAAACTGTAGAATCCCCAACGAAACGAAATATGAAAAAATATTTGTTCGGTGACCTCCACTCAACAGATTTCTGGCAAAAACTCTGAGCGTAAATAAAATTGCCATGAAAAGGTTCTCAAGAATCTGTCGTTCGGATTCGACCTTAAACTGTAGGTCCCAGCACACATGTATAAAATTAACACACACAACATAAGTGGTGTGAGAGACTTGGTCGTAATCCTGACTGAAGAGTTGTGATGGCCAACCACGTAGGTGTGTGTACTTCGATTTGATTTGAAATTTATAAGATCATCTTCGCCCCCTATACGTTTTAGTTTTTCTTATGAAAAATAATTTTTGCGTTTCGTTCTACTGTTAGTGGTTGTAACATTTTTATAAATCTCTCATATGTACTAAAAACAAGCAAGTATATTTCATATCCTGACCTATACCACTGGCCTTTGCTTTTAAATGGGAAGCTCAATTGCCACAAATTAATGACTTTCGTTTAGTCACCCCACTCTATACTTAAAGTGCGTGCAGCCAAATCGTACGTGGCCATGAAAACAAACAACAAATGATTCTGTTAGTCCTGGTAAAGATAACCCGCTTAATTAAAAAACATTTTTCAAAAAAGATTCCAATTCTTAGCATCACAACTTGCAGCTGTTGTTTCTGGCGAAAAGCGTATGAAAAACAAGATGAAGAAGAAAAGAAAATAAAATTAAATTTCTTTATCACTCAATAAAATACAAAATGAAACGAAATGAATTCTAAAATATGGCACAGTGTGCGAGAGATAATAAAAGTTCATTAGATCATGTTCGTATACACATACTTATGGATGTACGTCGTGGTATACTAATGAACCATAAAGTTAATGACATATTAGGGTCGCCTCATAAATGTACAAATGGTTCTACATGAGGTAATAGAAACAGATTGTTTGGTTACAAAGATCAAGTAGGCATTGATTATGCATACAATAAGAGGATTCCGCTATGAAGAATTATCCTTGGGATACCATTTTGCTGTTAAGTAAACTGTATGACTAAACATGAGCAATGTGTTCTGGTGCCAGTGTGGCATTAAGACATCAGATACAATTCGATGTACCACCGTTTCTAATATCCATCTCAGAAAAAGAGGTGCTCATTGAACACAATTCTTTGGCTAAGAATTGAGGGATTGAGGAGTCAGACCCAAAACATAATAGAGTGCAAAAGCGTAAAAAAGTATTCTGGCAACTCAGTCAATATGTGACTCCTTTCGTTTTTGGTAGACGAATATTCCCCAACAGAACTCACGCACTTTGTGTCCCTAATTCGTTGTTCACCTCTATTGGCTCACCAATGGGTGATGAGCCCATTACATCGCTTTGCTGTTTATAATTTTTAACTTGAAATGGATATGAATTCAACAGAGAGTAGATCTCGTAGCATAACTAAATGGCCACGAAAAGACAAAAAAGGACAACGACACACACTATGATCATAAATGCGTTTAAATGTTAAACGTTATGACGACACGTTGTGTGTAACTGCTATTAAAAGAGTCAAAGCGACGAGAATGATAATGATGACGATGTGAATGTGGATGTGACTGAGGGTGGTCGTAAATTAAGGTCTTTTGGTAAAATTCGCATCTTGTTAGCGCAACTGATTGTACACTTGTCTATAGCTTGTGCTGGCACAAATGTTGTCAAGCACATGTAAGAGGATGGAGCAGTGTTCTGCTTCCTGTTGGCTGGAACTGGTTGTGAATTTTTTCTTCACTTTCTTTTTCGACTTGTTGTGTGCTAAACAAGCACAAAACTTGGCACCTAGCACTACACGTTACTTCATATTCACTTCAATTCAATTGTTTGTGTTCAATAATATTATGAGACTGTGCCGTATGAGCTGACTGTGTGTGGAAGGCAAAAATTGGTTGCAGAGTAAAAAAAAAAAAAAATTGGAAACAAAAATCGTGCAACACGATCTTCAACGTGAAATTGTATTTGAAAATACTACTGTTCGCTATAACAAATAAAATTTATGGAGTTTTTTCACCCGTTTACTGTTTTATCTTAGGCATCTTTAATGTTTTGATTTTTGTTTTTAATTTTTTTTAAGGCATTACTAAATACTCCTCTTTTTCTTGCATAAAAGTTTCGCAATAGCAACAGTGTTTTAACATAGAAAGTGGATTTCAGTTGTATTATTGTTTCTACTAGACCCAGATCTCCTTTTTTAACGCCATTTACACTTTGCGATTTTTTTTCGCGAATATTAAAAACAAACACCGGTATAATGTCAGTGCGTTCGCGTCCCATACCAACCAGTTTCGAAGCAGACATTATCGCAGCAGGTCGCATGATAATAGCATAGTTTTGTCGCTTCCTAGAGGCAACGGTATCTGTGAAAATCTATTGGCTAAAGTGGTGACCAACTTTTGCTGGTTGGGCCCATGAACCTTCCAAAGAGACTGTACAATCTGATATCGCTATATTGTGCGTTGTGATGTCAAAAACCTGAGTGTAATGATTGATTTGCAGAGATAGAAACTTGTAGGAACGATCGAAAGTTTAAAGCCCATTGTTTTGAATGATGCCAAAAGCGGGAAAGGCAAAACATAATAAAAGATCACTAATCGCTGTGCATTACAGTGTAGTAAGGACTTTTTAAAATACAGCCAATGTCGCGCCAAGCTTTTGAAAGCAGGATAGCGCTGTAGCAGGAATTACTACCACAAATATAACGGATCTGGAAACCCTAAAGGGAAATAAACGCTAATTTGAACGAGAAAGAACTGTGCAGAATGCGAAACGGAGATGGAAAAGAAGATGCTAACTATAGTTGAACCTGTAAACTAATCTAGGCTTTGATGGCATATAATGGATGGGAAAATTAACTGTAATTCGACAAATCTAAATGGTTTCTACCTACAATCAATAAAAACGGTTTCCGTCTAACTTATACTCTCCACACACTAATCAATCATTGATCGAAATTTTTTTTCGCATAATTTCCGTAAGCCTTTTTAAGATTTTTTCACCAAAAATATAAAATAAAAAAGAGCAGTAACAACAGCTCTTGGAAGTAAACGAAGGGAAAAATCGCAAAATAATGTTAATTCGTGACGATTTTTTTCTATTTGAAAATTTTTTTATTTTCTTTTGTTTTTTTATTTTTATTGATTATCTTTATGATTTAAATTGCTTGAGTATTTTACAGATTTTTATTATCATAGTATTTTTGCATTCCTTCCCTTCTTCTGTTTCGTTTTTATAGTTTCAATTTCCTTGCAGAAGTTAGACTTGGCTGTGGTAACGCTTATACACACTCGTTTGTATATGCAATAAGGTAGTTTTTCTTAACCACTTTGCAAAGTATTTAACACCAACTATACCTGCGACTATGGATGTGGTACCGCTTTCTTTTTCGCCGTCATATTCGATAGTGCATTCTTCTTGTAGCATTCATTTGTGGCACATCATGATCATGGAGAGGTTTATTGTTTTTAATGTCGATATGGTTTTATGGTTTCATGTTCGTGTTAATGGCTATCGTTTGTAGTTTTTAGCGCGGCACACATCTACAGGGTATGGGAAGTGTAGCGAATAGTTGAACCAGCAAAATAAATACAATGACAATGGTTCTTTGAAATGAATGAAGCCAAAACCCAAAGTTTAAATGTCGGTTTTAGTTCTATGGCATGTTGTTACACAAATTTTATAAAAAAAAATCACGCTAATTGGAGATTTTGTCACCCACACCATTACCGGTAGATGTCATGCATTCCAGATAAAAAAAATGTTTTAATACAGTAAAGCTCTGATTTTTGTGAGACGAGAATCCGTGGTTCAAATCTCAGCTCAGACATGTCGACAACAATTGTATATTTTTTTCTCAGGCATGGAGCCACGGGCTCGCGACTAATAAGCCAAAACATTACCTGCTACTATAATGTTGACTTCAAAAGCCTCGTTAATTATTTCAGACATACAGACCAAATGATCAAAAGTTTTGAAATACAACGATAGGCGAAAGAAATCCAATCTTTCCGAATAATTCCGCTAATGGTGACTTACACATTTAACCTAAACCTGACTGCAAACTATAGATAAACATCTGCCCCCAATAAATCAATCATTCTCTGGCTACTCACACAGAAAACACATTCAAACACCAAAATTTCGTGTAAATTTTTAAAACATTTTATAATTAATTACTAGCGCACTGCATATTAAAATTCGTTAAATTTTTCGTATAATTCCATTAAATCACAGGTATAAAGCCAACAACAACAACAAAAAAAATCATCAACATGACCAAAACTGAATGCTCTTCGATTACATTTTATTCTGCAAAGAATCAAATCTATTTTCACTCCCGCCGTGAAGAATCCCATCAACGATAGTCAAAACTTGACAAAAAGCATACCGTGCAGACATTCAGTCACTTATTTACAACCAGCCTGCCAGCCAATCAACCAGCCAACATCTTTTTTTCGATGGAGCTCATCATTATCATCACGTAATGAATAAAAATGTAATGCAATGCAGTTGTAGATAGAATTCATAAGGTTACCATCGAAAAATGTATATCGGGTCTGTTATCAAGCGCTTCCTATCTTTAAATTTTAATAAACAAAGTGTGTGTGAGATATCATTGATATCTTTTATTGGCTTCAAAGTTCTATTCGATAATGTGTGGACTATAACATGGTTTAAACCTTCGCTACGACTTCTCTAGGTTGAGAGCATGCTTAAACTAAAACTTTCCATGACTCTGGGGGATAAATCATACTGAATTTGACCAATGGCATGGATTATGTTGCATCACTTGTACATACATCACATGTAATGAGGCATGAGCTGTATGGCATGTAGCACCGTCTTGTTATAACCAGATGCCGTTGACAGTGATGACTTGGCCAACGTCTTACTCAGAAAAATAATGACTGATGACGCCGCAAATGACGTGCGGTTGCATTGCACGTTTTTGGACATAATGCAGATCCATTCAGCGTAGTTGCCTACAGTCGTTTACCTAGAGTTCCAGAGTCAGTTGTAACGGTGCAGACCCAAGTCCTGAGTGATGTGAAATCCACATAAATTCTTCGGAAGTCGCTATTGAAAGACCCGATACAAACCCGAGCAGTCTACGATCGAATTCATATGAAGGAGAATTTTTACCATGATTTTCAAATTTTAAAAATTAAATAATCCACCCAGAAAAGCTCTTCGCTCCCACAGAATAGACAACAGCAACAACAAACAACATAAGAGTTTGGTCAGGAAGCTCCTTCTCTTCAAAAAGAATTGGACACAATTAGCAAAGTTCTTCACCACTTTAGCTAACTTTAACAGGACAGAAGAACTGCAGAAAGCCAATTACTTTCGCCGGAGAAATTTAATTAAGAAAACTGAAACAAGGGAAAAAAAAGATGAATAGGGACAGCACTGTAAAAATTATTAAAAATAAAAGGGTCTAAGTACATGAGCTATGTTGGTCATACTCATGTGTACGAAAGGTTTTCAATATTGAAATAACTTCAATACAGTGATGTTTTCTAAGTCGATCGGTATAATTAACACCAAGGTCAGGAGGTCTACCTTTTTAATATGTTGCAAACACCACCAAAAATATAAATGACAACGTAGGGTACTACACAAAAGAAAACGAGGGTGAGAAACTAAAACAACAAACATTCTTAAAAGTTTTACGTTTTGTATACAGCCACAAGATTTTCTATCACTCCTCTTTCGAAAATATGCAGCTGCTTTGCCATTGAAGCAAAGCAGGAGTAAAATCAGGGAAAAAAGGTTTAAATTTTTTCTTCTTAAAAGGTAAATAATGGCTGTCTGGTAATAGTTAAAGAAAACGTACTGTTTATAAGTAATATCATGATGATATTGTGGAGTGCTTTCCATTAACTCGTTGTTCTTTTTTTATTATTTTATGATATTTTAGGAACAGATTCATTCGTTTATAAACCTCCCACAGCCTTAAAATAAAATAACAAGGAAGAGAAGGATAACAGTATGTTCAAGAATAAAAGCTTCAAAAATTGTATTAAACTTCACAAAAAATAAAAAACTAAAAAAAATTATAATTTTGTTTCTTTTTTTTTTTTTGTTGTTTGCCGGTCCGTTCCATCTGTCTATTTAATTTTTCTTTTTTAGAGTCTGTCCCGTTTCTTTCAGCAACATTTTTTTTTTTTTCCTGTACAAAGAATAAAGTGTTGCAGAGATTCTGACAGATTTTGGCACTTATAATGTGAATGAGAAAAGCAAAGGAAAGGCAAGACTTTAGCGAACCTTTTTAGAAATCAGAATATTAAATACTTTTGTTATCTTTTAACAGAGTGTTTCAGGTTTCAGGCGATACTCGTTGAATGAAAAGAAAACAAAAATCAAAAAAATTTTTTTTGTTTTAGAGAAGCAAGTCTAAAGTAAAGTGAATCAATTCAGTTTATAAATATTTGCCTATATTTTTCATTCAATTGTAAACAAATGTGGCATATAGAGGTTTCCAACAACATTGTTGGTGTGAGAAGCTAGGTTGTAAACCTGACTGAAGGGTTGTAATGGTAATGCTATGTAAACCAATCGAAGATAATCCTAAAGGAACACGAAGACAAGAAAGACAGACAGATACCTAAAGACTAAGTTCTAAGAAAATATATATAAATAGAAAAATTTTTAAAATCTAATGGAAATAATTGGAGTAATTGCGTACTGCCAGAAATCTGCTGAGAGGAAGTCATCAAAGAAATAAATTTTTCATATTTCGTTTTGGAGTTTGAACCGAGGCTTGATGTCTAATAAGCTAATGCACTACCTAGTAGACTACGGCGACTTCAGATATATAAATTACTTCAAAAAGATTAAAATACATTGAAATTTTATAATTTAATCGTTACTCCTCTAGTACACTTACTACGATAGAATTGTGTTTTAAGATTCCTTTCTTTTCATTTTTACAAGAGCTTCCAGTTTAGCTATGTCTAACCTACCTAAAAAGAAAGGAAAAAGTAAAATAAAGTTTAGTAAAGAATAAATAGAATAGCAAGCAATAATTAATTTAGCAGAATAGCTTAAATTTCTATAATAAATTTGGACCTAATTGGAAACCTACATTCTCGATACTAAGGAGGCACTGTTAAGCACAGAGAAAGAAAAAATCCACCATATGGCTGGTATTGAATGTTCACAGACAAAAGTTATTGGGGCTAGCTGAAGTCATAGGCATTTAAGAAATTTATAAGCATCTGTATATTGACTTCATATTTGAATATAAGAATGCTGCTCAGCAAGAAAGTCAAATACGATTGACAGAGAACGCTTTGATCACTCGTAACCACATGTCATTGCGAGTACCTCATATCTAGTTTGACAGATTGAGGTACCTGAAGATGTCACCCGGATACACGGTATCCTTGCGATACAACACGCATGTTGAAAGGCACCTCAACACTCTGAACAATACAAAGAGATGATTCTGGCACGCTTTCGCTTCAACAGCTGTTTATGGCCATGAAAAAATTGTGGAAAGAACCATACGACTGGGGACGAAAAATCTCTTAATTATAAAGAAAATCTTAAGCCCCGCGCAAAGCTTGTTTCCTTTCCTAGAGCGAATAAAGAATGAAAGCGCGTTATTAAAGTAACTGAAGGAGAGAATAACAAAAAATGCTTTCTTTCATATTGACCTTTTCATTATTATGGCCCCAAACTACATAAGAACGAAAATGGACTAAAAACCTCACGGTTTGTTTAGTCCCATGACGTCAACTTTGACGATTTTCGACCGCGTACTTCGAAGACATAATAAACACTGTATGTTTATTCTAGAACTCTAGGATGCCTGTATGTTTATTTAGGAAATATGGAGGAAATATAACGAATAAATTACGAGAGTATGGATCAACAGAGGCTAAATTACAGAAAAGAAAAAAAACTAACAGTAACAAACCAACAGTTAAGTTTTAGAAGTTGACAGATCAATAATTAAATTTAAATATTAGAACAGTAAACGTTGATAGAAAGTTAAGCAAAAAGTGCGACGTATGTATAAACATTGTTCTATTATGTACGGTGAACTTCGATCTTTGTAGTAAAATGATCTTGTAATGAAATAGATATTAACACGAAATCAAATTACGGTTTTTTTTTTTAATTTAAAAACGTTAATCCTCGATCCTTCTTAGAAAATATTCAGTTTCAAAAGATAAGAAGGGGTTCTGGTACCAAGTGATTGCAACATATTCCTGTCCTTAGCGGTTTGAAGTAATCTATTTTCTTAATTTCTAACCATACTACAGTTTCTGTGGCAAAGACCTAATGGGAATATTTTCAAAATGCCAACACAATATTAAAGAAGCGTTGCGTGTGTGATCGAATGGAGAAATTCTTCATTAAAAATAATGAATTTTTGTAACACGATTTATATTAATTTATCCACAGCAAGATCGATAATAACTTTCTAAATAATTTATACCATTTGATCGTACTTCGGCGCATTACAGTCAGATTTTCAACTTCTTTAAAGTCGTGTTATCCTTGATGGCATTAGTGTTGCCTGGTGAAAGGTAATGATAGCCGTAGACATTTTTAACATTTTCTCAGAGATAATTAAGCTGTTGGTTCTTATTTATGGTCATGGCGACCGTATTTTTCTGTCTTAAAATTTTATTAAATCCTAAATAGGCTCTTTAGTTAGAACCTTAAACTTTTATTCCCTAACTCATGCTTTTCCCATCATTAAGACAAAAGAAACTCTTGGCATTTTTATGCTTTTGTAACCACATTGAAGAAAAAAAAAATGCTTTTTTGATAATCACAAATACGGAAAAAGCAAAGGAAAAAATTTTAAGCAAGTACAAGCAAGGAGTACTTAAAAACAGCAAATTTGTGTTAAATATGGTACTAAAAATTTATGACTTCTAAATGGGAGTGTATGAAGCGCAGAATGTACAAACAAAACAACGCAGAGCTCATTACGACAAAGTATTCTGTAACAAAAATTCTGTGAATAACGAATAACAATTGAGGAGTTTATATTGCCCATAAAATCATCAAGTTAAAGAAGAATTAAAAGAATGCGAAAAAAGTGATGAAAAATATTCTTTTTTGTTTAGCAGCCTTATAATGTAAGCGTATTCCCTTTTTAAAAAGGGCTACACTTCATTACTCCTTACTATTCCTCCAAATAATAGTTTCGTGTTTTTGGAAAAGGGTAACAAATCAGCAACAAGAGAACAGTTTAAGAAACATTTAAAAACCCATAAGAAATAACAAATATTGTACGAATACTATGGCCCTCTGATGAAAAATAATAATCCAAACAAGTATGTATATGTTCGTTCCTGTCTCTTTTTAAAAGAACTCAGACTTAAGTACCAAAAAAAGAAATAAAAAATACGTGCCTTACTTTCAAAAAATGCAGTCAAACTGTCAGCCATAAAGGCTGTAGAGAAAATAATCCGTAGGTTAGTAATAAACGCTCTACCAACATACATATATGTAAAGGAATAAAATCGTCAAGCCTACAGGGGTCGAGTGAATAAAAATCGAAATTTGTGCGGAATCATGTTGTACTGACATGGATTTCCATCATTCGATCAACTGAGGCATTAATGTAGTTGATGAGTGTGCTACGGAGTGGTTATCCCTTTGACGTCATGGAAATTGGGCCCCGGATAGATTAACATCGCCACTTAACGGTCCTTTTAAAGCGATATCTATTTTTTATTCTAATTGAAAGAAACAAGATTTGTCACCGTCAGCTTCTTTGGGTAGAACACATCCGAATTCTTCAATTTTATCTGATTCTATCCCATAAATCAGGTTGTATAAGACCGAAGACATGGATTGTGTTCGAGAATCGATGTGATATATTTGCCGCACACGCCTACGACCTAAAAAGTTTAGCGGTGTTAAATCGAACAATCGCGGTTGTGAGACAACCAAGCCCTGTTAAATGGTGCTCGCGCAGAATATTCAATGTGGAGAAAGAGTGGTGTGATAAGTAGTGCATACTAGTTGAAACCGATGTTGGTGGTGTCCAGATTATCCAAATCAGGCCTAAAAACTCTGTAATCATCGACTTATTGTGGACGTCGATGGCTGTGATAGCCTGTCCAAATCAATTTGTCAAACGGGCCCACTTCGCGGTAGTCGAGATTTTGACATTTTGGTGCATGAGCATTGCATGATTTGGCTTACTGCATCAGGGATAAGTCACAGACATATGAGATCAATTTCATCAGGACTACTGGATGCCTCTCGCGAGAGTAATTTAGTTTGCATTCAAATTTGGTGAGGCTTTTCGCTGAAATATTCTGCCTGATGCTGTATGGGCCTTTAATGCACGGACATGGAAGGAAACACCACAATTTCGCTTGGCAATTAGGTTTAAGCAGAACCTATGCCAGTAATCCAATTGTTTCTAGTAAAGAATCGATAAAATGTTTATTTATGAAAAAATGGGTATTTTTCCACTTCGAGCGGATTTTTTAGAAAACGATGATCAGTAATATCAATTTTTCGTCTGTTTAGGTTGACTACACTTATCTGTCAATCTTCAAAAGCATCTTCAGTTTCTTTGTCTTTTGTCTTACAAATTTTTACAGAAATTTTCTACTGTATACTACATAATAGTCCGCTAAGAAAAAGAGCTACTTAGGACTTCCTTTGGAGGATACAATTTTTATTTGAATTTTTATTCAATGGAGAAAACACAAATCTAAAAAGATTATTCTTTTTACAACAAAACCTCAATTGGAAAGCATTTCATTGTTAGTCATTTCAATGATTTCATTACTTTAAAGCACTGATAATACTTTCACACTTAAGTTCCTTAATAATAAAACACATTAACAAACATTTACTTTAAGAGTGCTTCAAATGAAATGGAACGACAGCAACAACGACAACAATGATGGCAATAAGGAAAAGTTTTTTAAGTTAATAAAACGACGCCTTCGCATTAAGTAACAACAAAAACAACAGCGCGCGTCTTAACGGCATACAAATAGTTTCTTGTATTTATTAAATGCTTTCAAGGGTTATGTCTCCCGCTTTGCCCCTTCATGTTTCTCTGAACATATTTGGATGACATATAAAAGCGTGACAAGATATACGAATTACGAGAATATCTTTTAAAAAGTTAAATGATATTGCGTTACTAAGTAGAGAATATAAATAATGAAAATAATGGAATAAAGAGAATAAGGGAACTAACAAGAGGAGAAGGTATCATAAGATTTCTTAAAAAAAGTTGAGGGAAAAAGACAAGAAGTTTTTTATGGGGCAGTCAAAATGATGAACGTGAAAAAAACATACGAAAGAAAAGCTATTTGAAATTTGATCTCAATTTACGCTCTTGATTTTAAAAATACACAGTAAACTGATTCAATAAAAAAAGTTTTTTTTAAAAATTTTAGTTTTGAAATACAAATACCGCGACAGGGAATAGCTGGAAGTTTTTAGTAAGTTCAAGACGATTATGAAATGATTCGGTTAAACTTGCGTGTGCTATACCACGACATCACTGGTTCTACCGTTTAAGCTTGATTCTAGAATTTTATTAGATTCATAAGGACTATAAAGTTATTCGACTGATGATCAGTTTTATGCTTTTCCTGGCCATCTAATTCTTCTTTTGATAGAAGAATTCTAATACAAGGCATTTCCTTGCTATTGCTATTATCAAATTCAGCACACTGGCCAAAGGCAAATACTTTAAAGCAAAAGATTATTTGTGTCCCACATTTCTCACAAATCGAATGATGCCTATTGTGGATTACGTCCAATTAACCGCAATAGCCCACCGGTATTGTGTGGTTCCTCGGCTACTAGACTCGGCGACGTCACGACCATAACGTAAAGACACTTCTTCTTTTTCAGCAGACATAACCTATTTATATGATATCTCAGATAGCAGCACTCCGATAGAAAGCCTTCTTTCAACGTTTTAGCAATGTCCGCCTTCTAGAATTTGTAAGGGTTGGAAGATCCTATTTATAGTATGGCTTGACGAGGTCGTCGGTCACTCTCAGACACTGAAACATGCCCTGTAACTCTAATGAATTCTATTCTGGGTCTCTAACTCCGTAATTCATCAGCAATTCCATAGCCAGTGATATCGTAGTAACCTGCAACCTAGAAAAGCGAAATTTTTTTTGCCCAGAAGACTGTTGAGGGAAAGTCATTGCCAACACACTACCTACTAGACTACGTCGACTTAGCGAAGATATAGTAGAATAAAAAGTACTTATTCTGGAGACATAACCTATTGAAATGATATCGCCATGATAGAAATTAGTAGCACCCCGATAGAAAACCTTCTTTCAACCTTCTTTGGCATACCGAGTTGTTTAAGGTAAATAAAACACTTCCCATAAACTGTAATTTCAATAAATATGAATCGACTGCTCCCAGTGAGACCTGACAATCCGTATGTCTTGTTATGTGGGCACCTTTAATCCCCCGTAAAGGACAAACTGAAAATTATTGATGTGGCATCCTCGTTTTAGTTCCAAATTCTACTACCTCTTCAACTGTGTCATTTTTTGAACCATTCGTAAAGCCCTTCCCTGATTCCCATTTCTCATGAAAATGGTTCATATAGCGTGTGATCAATTATATAATCATATAGCAATCATTCTTATGAAGTCAATATTGGATTGTACGAGTATTTGCTATTGCTGGTGTTTGTGTTGGTGCTGTATTGGTGTTGCATGCCTCATCATATAATTCTGCTCATTTTTCTTTCATTTCTGTTTCCTTTATTTTGCTGTAAATTCACAACATTTGATTTAAATTGTTGTTGTCATTGCTATTGTTCTTGTTGTGCTGTGGTTGTCGTGGGTCAAGTTTTCAAGTATACATGAGTGTATGTGTGCAAGTGAGGCATTTTCTAGCATTTAATTTGTGTGGGCTCTGCATTTCTGCAACATCAGCAAAATCTACATCCACAATGGGAGTAACAACAATGGTTAAATGGCATGCAATTTATTCGCTAAACAGGCATCAAATTGTGTTAAGCAAAGCGAATCGTTTTCTGGATTTTTTTTACGAATTCATTAGATTTTCTTAATTCGTTCTAACATTTTTTACCATCTCTCTCTATCTGTCAAAGGAATCAAAGTAATCTAAGAAGATATTGTGAAGTGACGCTTTTTTTTCCTCACTAATATCTAAAGTCTAATGAAACCAAAAGTAACCAGAACAGCCATTGCGTAAGTTGTACTGTTCAAAATTTACAAATACCATAAATTAGAAACCTATGCCATAAAAAGAATACGAAACTGATTTATGATGTTGCTTTGAGCTAGCAATACAGATTGATATCTTTTTAGATAATTTCGTTTCATTCAACGCCTTAGATTTGGACTTTAAAACCGTTCCATGGGAATGGAACTTATGTTGTGTGTGTTAAATTTATAAATGAACTGAAGGACCTACAGTTTCAAGTCGACTCCGAATGACAGATTTTTCAGAAACTTTTTCCTGTCAATTATATTTGCACTCAGAGTTTTGGCCAGAAATCAGCTGAGATGAAGTCGCCGAAGATATATTTTTCATATTTCGTTTTGTTGGAGGTATTTGACCCGAGGTTTGAACAGTGGCCTCACGTTTAATAAGCCAACACACTAGACTACCTACTAGACCACTCTGTGCAGAAACTTTTAATTCAAACATATTAAGAACAATGTACGTACGTACATCCTTTGATCTGATATTCTTTTCATACCTGTTTCATGTCCAATAATTTCATTTTTAATTTTTTTTCGATTTAATTATATTTTTTGTTTTATTGTTATTGTTATCTTTCATGCAGTATTTAATTAGCAGATTTTTATTTGATTATTGCTTTACTTTAACCGTCATCAACACATAAATATACAAAAACACTGAAACAAACTCCACAAAATTAATAACAATTTGCGGTTTTCATATCAGAAATACTCGTGCGAATATAATCTCAAGCCATTATAAATAAAGCGGACAAAAGAAGTCAAAATTAATATTATCCTGGGAATAACACTATTGGGGATAATGATGATACTGATGATGTAGCTTTCATGTACAACATCAGAATATACCACAATAAAATAATAAATTATTAAAATTAATAAAAATATTTGCAATATAATCCAGTCATAATTAAAATATATTCTATGGCTGAAGGTCATCATATGAATACGAATACAAATTTCATTTTTCAGTTAAAATTAAAAATTTTCATTACAGAGCCAGTTTTGATCGATTTGGTGTAAAAAATGACATTTAATTTATTTGGCTTAAAACAAAATCTTCGTGAATGCAAAAACAAAACCACATTTTAATTGTTATGAACACAATCATCAAAATTAAACCCAACTAAGGAAAGGTAAAAAATGGAAAAATGAAAAAATGAAGTCACCGTAGTCTAGTAAGCAGTGTGTTGGCTTATTAAACGTGAGACCACGGTTCAAACCCCAGGTCAGACATCAAAACGAAAAAATGAAAATAATATTAATTCGGCGACTTCCTCTCAGCAGATTTCTGGCAAATACTCTGAGAGCAAATAAAATAGAAGTGAAAAGTTTCTCAAAAATCTGTCGTTTGGAGACGACTTTAAACTGTTAGTCCTGCGACTCATGTATAAAGATAAACACACAGTATAAGTGATGTGAAAATCTTGGTCGTAGTCCTGACTGAAGGGTTGTAATGACCAATTATGTATGTATGTATGTACGTATGTCAAAAATGGTAAAAAGGAAAAAGTGAAGAGGTTAATATAATCGTGATTTGCGACTATTCCGTATATTTTCATCACAAAAATCATCGCTTATTACATAATCTTCTAGATGGTAAAATTATACAGATTCTTAGTGGAAGCCTATTAACTCTTAAAAGTAAAAGAGAGATAAGTAAGTAACAGTTCTGAGCACGGCGGTAAGTACTTAACAAATAAATTAACGTACCCATTCACCCTGAAAAGGGGCTCATCGCTGAGCATAAAACGAAAACTGTTAGTTTAGTTTAGCGGATAGCTTTCTGTTCACTCACTAGTTCAATCGGTGCCCCATACAGCCCATTTTGTCAACCAGTGTGAGTTAAACCCCTTTGACATGCCCCGTACCGTCGTGTCACCACGAGTTCTGGATGAAACCGGCCACTACCCTAAGTGGCATGTTCGCCACCATGCCCAGATGTTCAAACGTTCTGTCACCCAAAAACCGATTACGTCTGTTCTGAAGTGAAAAGCACTCACATAAAACCTTGTACCGATTAGTTCCCTCTACATCATGGAAGGTTCTGTAGTAATCCGGGTGGGGCAGACCGAGCTTATCAGCGAAATTGCCAATAGCGAAGTATCCCGTTAGTGATTCTGTTAGAATGAAAACCGTTCTCGTCTAACTCAAGAAGTGAAGTGTACTTTCAGTCCAATTTTCCACTACATGCAAGCAGTCAGCAACGATGCTGTTGCTTAAAAGAAAAGTGCTTTAAAATCTTACGTATTTTCATATGACGTAAGTCAAGCTAATAGAAGTTTAAATATATCCCCCTATGGAACTATTAAATCTGCGTTTAATGGTAGTCGTCCAGTATATAGGTGTTAGCATAATGATAACTAGCTACCGGGGGATTAGACAACACTTTGTGCCTTGATAGACCGAAAAGATCCCAGGTCCATTGGAAAATCTAAATAAGAGACTAATTTTTTATACATTCCAGATCTATAATCTACCAAAGCCTAAACACTTCAATATGCTTCCTTTGAGAAGCATCTACACCATGTCTGTATTCTTATTTTGCACCCTATTAGGCCGTTTTGAAGACATGTGGTATGCTGATGGTTCTTAACAAAAGAACCAACATTTCTTCTTCATAATTATTTTAATTACCTGGCAATGTTATTGACAAATTGGTAACGTGTTTGCTGTACAAATTGAATTCAATTATTTTATTAATAAATTTCTGCATTAAATTTCAATTCTATGTCGTTTCCTTTAATGTGGCTCCGTCCGCCTTTTTTAATTTCATTGTTAAACAGCATAATTATCATTAATTTTATCATGTTTTTATTATTGTTATTATAGCTACTTATTGTAGTTGCTGTCTATATTTTACAATATCATTACCGTTGTTTGGTTATAAAACATTTCGTAATTAAATTCGAAGGAAATGTTGTCGTTACTATTTCTTCCTGCCATTTTTATTGTTACTGAGCATTTGGATCGAGGGTAATAAGATCCAAACGAGAAGATACCTTTTTATATGGCGGAATAAAACTTAAAACTATCGTTTTAAATAAAAATAAATACACAAAAAAATAATAATAGCATGCAACTCAATGAGTAAAAGTAGTCGACGTCGTCCTCATCAGCAGCCACTAACGTGGGCCAAAACAGTTGTGGTCCCCGTCCGTCTTCATCATTTCAGCAGCAGCAAAACTTAGCATGTTCATCATTATCGCTCATGATGAAAGAAGAGGAGAGAAAAAAAACTTGTTATTATTAAAACCGCAAATTATTTAATTTCTTTGTTTTATACGTTGCCAGTTCCTTTTTTTTTATAGCCACAGAGTTTACTTTTCCTTTAGATTTGTTTTGTGGCATAGATATCATTGCAGTTGCGCTTGTGCCATTTATTTAAAACATTCATTATGACAAGTAAACATATTACTTGAGTGTCTGAAGATATAAAAATAATAATAATTATGCTGATGATGCCGTTGAAGATATCATCTTCAATTCCATTGGATAGCACTGCACTTCTCTTCTGCAACTGCTGCGGCACTAAAGTGTAAAGCATTACAAATGAGTGAATGAGGGCTTAAGAGTATGTGGTACACTTTTGCATTATAGAAGGGCATACAGCTGTCAGTATGATTGCATATTTATCTTTAAGGCGATCCAAAATGTCTGTTCTAGTCTGTGTTGTGCTACTCATGCTGCATATCTATCCATCTATCCATTCTAGAATTCTCAGTATCAAGTTTTAGTCTCAGTCCCATCCCCTATGATTTATTTAAGTAAATAAACTAAGAATAAACAAAAAATACTTAATTTTTCGTATACATTTTGTAATAAAGACTAAACAAACCGCCAGTAATTCGCTATTCTAGACGCCAAAACGACGAACAAATAAAACACAAATCAACCTGGCCAAAACCCCTAAGAATGAAAACAATGCCGAACAACAAGTTTAACATGACATTTTACTAATCATGCGCACGCGTGCGTGTTTTTATTACAACTGACAACGCTGGCTTGTTATATACGCCCAGCACCAACAAACTGAGGAAAGCTGTCAGACATATACCAGCCATTATCGTATGAAAAAAGAAGGAATTTGCATTCACAACAGCTACAAGTCAAGGTCAAAAATAATTCTGAGTTTGACAGCAAGAATTTCAAAATTAATTGAATATGAAATGAAATCAACACACAAATGAGTAAATCGATACAAAAATGAAACAGCAGAAGTCAAACTGAACTAATTATGATTCTATACATCTACACATACTATTGTCTACCATTTTCGATTTTGGGTCAGGTGGTAGTTTTTTCTGGAAAGCCAACGCAAACAGCACTAATTCCTCATTGGCGATACTGACCAGTTGAATCAAAACTTTACTGGTGAATAAATACTGACCACCATTGGCAGTAATTCACACTGTTTGTGATTTTTAGTTTTTCTCCTCCCCTGTTCGATTTTTATCAGGATATTTTCATTCATTTGTTGTCGAAGAGCCTTGTGTATTGACTCTAGCCATCCATGATATACACGATTTATAACAGCAATAATAGCAATAACAAGTGTGATATAAAAAAGAGTAGAATCTTGTTATTTAATAAATATGTATTCGGTGATATAAAAAGTACGCGCGTCTTTTATGACACCTATTTAAGGGATAACTAGAATAAATTATGTGGCATACGAACACATATTTGGAAGCTAACAGTTCAGGATACTTTTCTAAGGAAGACAGCTCCTTTATTTGTCATCAAAGCTAAAAGTTTTATTGTTTCGAAAAGTAAGTAGAACATCTGAAAAATACAATATTTGAACGCTGCTTCATTTGAAAAAAAGAAAGAAGACAATTCGTATCATCAAATTGTTTTACTTGATTAACTGAATTTTTACTATGGACTGCCAGTCAGTGAAAAACTGAATAAAACTAATGGATCAAGCCCGGCTTGTAAGCTGTCAGTTGGAGAAGGCATCAAATAATCATCGTTGACACGATATTGCAAAGTAATAATTTTCAAAACATTAGCAAACCGCATCGCTACAAGCTATACCAATACGAGACCTTGACTTCTTGATTTCACCCTTTTCAAAAAGTAATATATATTGAGGTCATCGACGGAGAATTTCGTGAATATTCAAACCACGGGTCCTACATATGTGTGTGAAAAGAAATTTCCAAAAGGTAATAGCGACAGATTGGTCATACTAGTGCAAACGAACGATTCAACATAGTCGAAAAAAGGGGAGATCATCGCGTACATTGTACCATCAAATTTAAGACAGAAGCTTCGTCACATCCCCGTATTCATTCAAACTTGGAAACACTAAGCTAAGTATGTGAAATGAATGTGGCTTCCACAATCTCTCTCACTTTTAGAGCTTGAGAAGAGATTAGCGTCTACGCTGTTGACGGGTTGATGATAGAAAGAGCGGATGTTAGGAAAGGGATACTCAACGAAAAGGAAGATAAAGGGAGTCAAACCAATTGGGTTTTGAGGCAATCAAAAGTTTAGTTGGCGAATTACAGAGGAGAGCTGAGTCATTCAAAGAGTACACTTATTCAGAATGAGCTCAACATGTAGATTCTATGATAATGAGAATGAATTATCGGAGCACATTCTTGGAAACTGTGAAGCATTAATGCATCCCAATAGAAAATATCTGGGTGCATATCATATCCTGGCAAGGGAATTGGCATTACTGACATCGATCACTGGTTTGGATGAGTTATTATAGAGATGCCCTATAAAATATGTATGTATGAGGGCAGTACAGTACATCGTATGGTCGCAGTAGTAAGATACATATATCTTCCCTATAATAACACAGCCTGATGAGATGATTACTTATAAACTCAGTAAAGTAATTCACAATGTGACTATTGAAACGAAGCAGTGAAGAAAAGACGACCAGAGCTATTAAACAGAAAAGGGAGATGCTCTATGAGCCTGACACATATTTTTAATGATCTAAAAGAAATTTACTTGGCAACTTTTATGTGTCCACTGTATAGCAAAAACTTCGGAGTGAGTATCCAAACACAGACATTCCTGTCTTGTTCTGCAAATCTATATTGATGGTAAAAAAAATATTGACGAACTAAAAAACCACTAAACTGTAGACAATTTATGGAGTGCATTAAAATGTACTACAGTGATAGCATTAGCTTCATAATTAGCTTAGGGAACGTCAAAAGGTTATAGAAAATAAGGGAAAATCTTTAGTTGATTACAATTGATTGCCAATGAAGAAACTTTATAGATAAAAATTTAACATCAAAAACTCATTAAA
The DNA here is from genome assembly GCA_958299815.1 of Sarcophaga carnaria. NCBI lineage: Eukaryota > Metazoa > Arthropoda > Insecta > Diptera > Sarcophagidae > Sarcophaga > Sarcophaga carnaria. The sequence continues at coordinate 95,145,018 of OY283149.1, forward strand.
TAAGTAATAACGCAGTTACTTTTTATACAACGCAATACGTTTTAAAAAATACTCACATATAACACATAGCATGTACACGTACACACGTATATGCATTTGTATTTTCAGTTTACTTGCTATTGAAATAGATAAAAATCCTTCTCTACGCAACAAAGAGGGAGAAATATTTTTAAACGGATTACTAAAGGATCAGACCAGTGTGTGTACAAAAAATTTATAAATACAGAAAACAGCAACAACAATAACAATTGGAACAACAACCAATAAATATTACACAGGGAATAACCATGAGCAATGCCATGGCTGGAAATGCAAAAGGATAACAGTTTATGATTTTTCTATTTTTGTGTTTGTAAAAAGCGTATTCAAACTAGTTGGCATTGAAGATGAAATAGATTTTAAACTAAGACTGTAACTAGTCACGCAAAAGAGGCAGCCAATACGAATTAATAACAGGCTATGCTGTTTTGAAAATAAGTTGCCTTTTTTAGATACCGCAAGATACCTGTAGCAGTTGAAGTAATAAGATGAGAAGAATAACTTGTGAATTCTTGGGTAGTTGAGGTTCGTACAGGAATATAAAAATGTCGGCTCACTAGATCCATAGTAATTTAAGATCCATAGTATTTGAACATGTTATGAAAGGTGATGATAATAATCAAATTTCTTGGATCTGATTTATTCATTAATTATATTTAATTATACACTAGCTGAGTAGCTTGAACTATACGCTCGGTGCAGTGTATCAGACCAGAGTTTCTGGTGGGAATCGAACCCACGACCCTCACGCTAACAGTCTGGCACACTATCGTCAAGTCTACCAGGACACCCTAGATCTCATTTAAGTGGCACATAATATACGAGTTTTTTTTGATTAGACAGCCATAATTAAATTGTTCCAAACTTTCATGTGATTGATATTTAACAATTCCTTTGTAACTTGCATTTTTCTCATACTGTTTTACTAATTTTTAAAATAATCATAATTTTAACACCCACTATAAATTAAAGAATTCTCTTCAACGAAATTATAGCCTTAAGTATCAACACTCAAATGCTTGTACCTTGAAATAATCGATCTGAAGGGTTCAACTGTTTCCAGTGGCAAAAGACCGCAGGTGTATATTCTTCTCTAATAAAGTGATCATTTATGCCATAAAGAAAATATTAAATAAGAAAATAGGAAAATATACTTTAAATTTGTGGATATCATAACGTATTAGATCATAACGATTTAAAATGTAAAATATGTATGCTGCCAAAATATGCGGTATAAAAAAGCTCTTGTCTTTTTTTATTGTTTTTTTATTTTTATTATAACTTGTTAATTAAAAAAGAGTATTAACCGCTTTTATGTTTATAATCTATTTAGTTTTTTTACAATTTTTATAACAAATTCAATTTGAACTTCATATTTAAAAAAAAAAATCCTTGTAAACAAATGACTGCATTCTATGGTTGGTATAATTAATTGTAAATATTTTTTATGTGCGTTCTTAATAGTCATTCGTTTATTTATTATTTATATTAATGGAATTTGTTTTTATTATTGCGGTCATTAATAAAATAAAAAATGTTTTCATAAAAAGTAAAAACATGCAATGGGCTATGATTGATCAATACTGACCATAGCATGCCTCACAGCGCAATGCATAAGGTTTCAAAACAAATCTGTTTCTAGAATAGCTGTATTTTATATTATCGAAGCATAGTTTCAATCTAATACCGAAACAGACACGTTCAAATGGTTTAAAACACATTTTGAAGTCCTCAGATAAAAGCCCTGCCTTCGAATTAAATCGGTTGTGTGTAGAATTTGATGTCGTCTGATTAAATGAGAGAAACAATAATAATCCGGTACACGCTGCATATACAATCCGTATTGCTGCAGTCAGTATTTATGTTAGGTTAGGTGGTAATAGATCGATTATTTTAGTAAATTCTTTCACATACGATCAGAAACAGAAAGTATGGATGTGACTACTATACGAAGCAGAAGCTCATATGGAGCCCAAGGCTGAATAAACAGCAGTCGTACGCACATAGCTTTGTTGGCTTCCTTATACAGCAGGCAAGTGTACTGAGAGGGCAATATTTATCAGATTGTAAGCAAGTGTGTACTAATAGACCAATATACACCAGATCCTTAGCAAACATTGAGGAGGCCGAGAGGACCTTGTGCAACCGCTATGGCTTTCGAAAAGCATGGTAGGCAATTGTTGCAATTTGAAAAATTACAAGTATTGGAATTTGAAAGGTAAAGGTTATGGCAATAAATACCACACTATTAAAGCGGGGAATGTGGCATCATTCAGGCGTCGTTTTAAAGTTTAAACATACTTGAGTATCAAATCGGAGTAATTTGAATATATTTCTCTTAAGGAAAACTACTTTAAATATATTATGTAACCGATATCGGTAATGAATCTGACAGTTTAAAGTCGACTTCGAACGACAGATTTTTGAGAAACTTGTCATGGCAATTTTTTATATACTCTGAGAGTTTCTGCCAGAAATCTGCTAAGAGGAAGTCGCCGAAGAAATACTTTTTTGTATTTCGTTTTGAAGAAAGGAATAAGTCTTGAATACACGATCTACATATTCCTCTACAGGTATGATAAGTGTTAGTATTCCGCCTATTTATAACCATTTCTTCCCAAGATAAATTGGTGTTAAACATTATTTTCATATGATTTGTTTCAAGTTCATTTGATTATATAATATAGCAAGTTCTAGAATAGTGGGGTTGCCAACTATGAGTTCTACTCTTTTCCGAGAGGTGAACTGGTATTCCACTGATATGCCTTTGTGCTGTTATGCTCTCTGGCTGGTCAAATGCATCTGTAGGAATGAAACCTATTAATTTGATTAAAATTTGAAAAACTTTGACAGTCTTGCTTTCTCATGTCATCATTAGGATCATCCTGTCATGTCATGTGAAGGTAGGAAGTACACTTGTTTGGATATGGCATATCCATCCGGTGTATATATTCTACTAAGTTTAGTTAGAAATTTCTCTCATAATTAATATATGTTGTCTTTTCGAACTGATTACGGATGCTCACTTTAAGGGATATTACAAGACGGTGATACTGGCTTCTATCATTCCTTATGAGCTAATTTAACAGACGAAAATGATATTTGCGTTGCGCATATTAATAGAAATACAAATTTTGTAATTTTCATTTTATTTATAAATATTTCTCTCTGTCTGTCTGTCACTCTGTTGTTATATAAGAAATGTAATGAAATGAAATAAAATATAAAATAAAAGAAACAAAAATGAATCACAGCAAGAAACACATCAAGGAATTGTTGATTTAATTTTTGCGCTTATTTATGCACATTTCAACGCAATGATATTGCAAATGCAACATGACAGCCTGCCTGACTGGCTAGATGGCAGACTGGTTGGCTCCCCAACCTGCTTGGCTGACTTTCCATCTTTGTGGTACTGCACGCTTTTTTGGGGTGGCTCAATACATAATTTTTCAAAGATTTACTTTCAAAAAGACGTGAGACCATAACATATGTATGTATCCTCATAACTGTAAATTTTTTTTGAAACTCGTGAACTTAAACGACGTATCATACAAAGCAGCAAATGGATGATTGAATAGCGAATTCGTTTGTTTTGTTTGTTTGCATAAAATGTCGTTACACGTAAGCATTTCCATGGCATTGTCCATCCAGAATGCATCATTCCTTGTCCATTTTATTTTTCTTTTGTGTTTTTTTTCTCTTTTGTTGTTATATTCTGATGTCATTTGTTTGTTAAAATCACATGGTCACCATCGCATCGGTTGCATCATCAAGCCAAAGAACGAAGCAAAAAAAGTAGCAAAACGTAGTTTGACAAGAAGTTTATTGTATTTAATTTTCTTGTTTTTGTTTTTATTGTTGTTTCTTGTATTGCAGTTTGAAGTTTGTTGGTGCGTTTAATTGTTCGTTTTGTTACTTGTCTTGTTGCCGTGGTCAATTCTGTTTGATTTTTCGTTTCGTAGTTTTTTCCTCCCAGCTTCATCGGCAACTTTTAAAATTATTCGTTTAATTCTCTTACATACTCACATTTATCTTCGTCACATGTGCGTGCAAATGCTCAAAGTATGGGCTATTTTACATACAATGTTAAAAGATTATAAAGATTTAATATGACGATCTAAAATAACAGACGACTAGCATCAGTTTCATTTCATTTGCACACAGTGACGACATGTCACTCGCAGCCACCTGCAGCAGTAATTGTAACGAGAAGAATAGAATCGAAAAACTGGTTGAAGTGCTTGATTTGAATAATCTTAGTGCAAACAACGTATAAAAAATGTCGCTAAAATTCGTTCGCTAATTTAGTAATTATAGGGCCTCAACTCACTAAAAATAATACATCTAGGAAGTCGCAGATGCGATCCAATATATGCCACACGGCGAGCACTGTTTCTAGACAGCAACAGATGGCAACACTTTTATCCTAGGATCTGCTGAGGTAGGTGTATAACTGTTTTAACTCAAGAAACTTGATAAATGATACTGAAACAAAGTAACGAAAAAAATGATTGAAAAGACGGAGTGGATACTTATATATTCCCTAAAAAACGGAAAGTAATGGAGTGTTCGAAAAAATGTTGGCCACACTTATTTCTTATAGTCACGTTTTATTTAGCCAATTTATGTGACGTTTTGTTATAAATTCTATCAATAAGGGAGTTTAGAGTTGTCTAACCAAAAAACTGAATCGATTGCCGTTTACATGACTCTACGGGGTTTAAACTTATACAGTTAAGAGAGTTTTGCAGAGATTAAAACAAATAATAATTTAAAGGTGCAAAACTGTCAAACTCTCGCAGTGTCTGTCGGGTCATCAGAGATGTGTGTTGTATGGAGTTGTCATGCAACACTTTTTCTGTTGATCAATTCCGTTCATTTCAATTGAATTACTTGCCTGACAGAAAAACAGCAGCAGCGAAATCAGTTTTATCTTTTAAACAAAGAAAAATGAAGAATTGGAAAAACGTGGAGGCTTGAACCGATATTCGATATCGGATGAATTTTTTTAGTTCAAAACAACTACACTAACGGAATAGCCTGAAACCAAATAATTTGCTCGAAAACCTACTTATATGGTGTGTTTTATCTACGATAGGATACAAATATTGGAACATTTCGATGTTGATGAGAATGTTGGTGAGAATTCTTTACTTCTCAAACATTTTACAGTTGCAGCCAATCTGAATATACTGCTTTGGTTGCAGGTTTGAACTTGGAGCTCTTATTTAGTGAATTAACCCCTTTAATTAACCAAAAAAAAAACTCCCCTTTAGATTTGTATTAAAAGTTCCTTTAAAAAAATTATTTTTAAATTCTATAACGCTTACATGTGAAATGACTCCATGCACGTATGTGAGTATAAGCATATTAAGTTAATTTTTTTGTTGTTCGTTTCCATAGTTCTTAACCGAAAATGTGCTTCGATGAATATTTATTTACACGAAGAACTCAATTCAAATCACAGCAAGACAAGAAAATAGGAGGAATAATTCTTAAAAAACTGGTTACCAACTAAAAGTTTTGCCATAAAACTTCGTTATTGAATCTCTGTGGGTGTTTGTTTATCTACCATGTCTAGTGTGTAGCGTAGTAAGGCTGGTTATTTACATCCTCAAATATTTACTGCAAGCTAAACGTTATTTAGACAAATTCTCAATAAAATTCTTAGAAAGAAATCATAAATTTATTGGATAGTGTTTTCTAACTGCGATACTATTTTCTCAGTATTTGCAAAAAGAAATTCATTTAAATTAATTTTTGTTATCCAATTTTAAATTCTTTCTAGAGATAATTACGTTTAAAAAATTAGTAAGAAAGAAAAATAAAATATAAATTACATTCCTTATGTAATAAAAAAAAATATTTAAAAAATTATCAGAATTATTTTCTTTAAAAATTCTCCCTAAAACGAAATATTCTAACAAAATATTTAATATTGAAACAAAATATATTGGAATATGCTTTTAAACTTAAAATATGCTAAACGAAGGTGCTCTAAAATATTACAAATTAAGCATTTTCAAATATTTAATTTTTAAATATTCTCTTAAAACTAAAATATGTGGAGAATATTCTTATATTAAACCCAAAAAATAATAAACAATTAAAAAACTATGAAAATATTCCACTAAAAAGAAAATATACAAAAATATGCCATTAAAAAGTCGCCGTGTCTAGTAGTTAGTGTGTTGGCTTATTAGACGTAAAGCCAGGGTTTGAGCCCCAGGCCACACATCAAAACAAAATACAAAAAGTATTTCATCGGCGACTTCCTCTCAGCAGATTTCTGGCAAAAACTCTGAGAATAAATAAAACTGTCATGACAAGTTTCTCACAAATCTGTCGTTCGGAGTCGACTTTAAACTTTAGGTCCCACCACTCATGTATAAAATTAACACACGCAACATAAGTGTTGTGAGAAACATGGTCGTAATCCTGACTGAAGGGTTGTAATGACCAATTATGCGTGTATGTTGGAAACAACATTCGTCAGCCCACATTTGGACTAAAGAATCTTTCTTTTAAATAACAACCGATGCATTAAATTTGAGGATTTTTAATCCTCTTTTTAGAGTTGTTAACACAGTTCACATTGCTTTTGAAATTGCGATTGTTGTTGTTACTACAATTATTTGTTATTGTAATCGAAGACTGTTATTGTTCGTAAATTTAGTAATACCGTGAATACCCTTTTTTTCATTGTATTTTAATATAATTTAAAGCACGTTTGTATGTGTATGCACAAGTAAATAGATTTATTTACTGCCTAAAACACCCACATATTATTCTTTAATAATGTAAAATAATGTGAAAATTAATATGTATTGAGACATTGAACACATAGACACGAACTTATACTTCCGCATACAAATGTATGTAATAAGAAAATAAAATTTTTTACAAATTTCGAAACGAATATTAATAGACACAAAAAGAAAAGCTATGTACAGAGAGAGGGTGAAGCAGAAAGAAAGAGAGGAAAATAGTTAAAAACGATACTTTTTAAGAAAATTTTAACAACAATTTTTCATTCTTTTCAAAAATGTTTCCTTATTTTTATTGTTCTACTCATGTTCTGCTTGTGTTTGTGCCTTGTTGATTTTCTTTTTTCCCACTTTAAAAGGCACTTAAGCATTTTGCAATTTTAATGTTTCTTCTTAACTTGGAACCAGAGTGTAAATTTTCTTTAAAGTTTAAACACTTAAGGGTAAGCACATGTATTTTAAACGAATACACACAGACACACACACTTAAAAAGCTCGTATATACCCTATTACATTTTGGTTTCACTAACAAAACACTGATAGCTTGAGCCATGCATATCCAAAATAAATTCTTTACTCATTTTTCCATTCTCATTTTCTCTTAGACATACTCACTCATCTTTATGGCTTTACAAATAGTAAAATATTGTATTTGTATGCATAGAATACTTTAAAGTGTACGTAGAAGACTATTTATTGTAGTTGTAAATCATATTGCTTACAAGTTCTGATGTTCTACTACAGACAGAAAGAATATAAAAGAACAGTTAACAAAAAATTAAAAAAGTTTAAATAGAAAAATAAAAACAAAAAGAAAAAAAACAGCTGAAATATGAGTACATTAGCAACGATAATAATAACAATAGCAAACAGCAAAAAAATATGCCATAAATAAACAAAATTTACTATTACTACCGTTGACTTATGAGCTTAAACAGTGTTGCCAATACTACCATTATTATTATAAATAATGTGACAATATTAACACAGTCAGATTGGGAGAAAAAACCAATGTTTTCCACGAGGGCTGCGCTACGTGCCACACAGCTCACGCCAAATTGAATATCCTGCACAAGCGATTTGAGGTCTTTGTGCATATGCCCATATTGAGCGCTTTATCACCACAAGACTTTTTCTCTAGAGGCATGGAAACTCGCTCAACTGAAAGAAAAACACTGCCCCTGTCAACGGGCATTCGTCAATTGACTTCTGAGTTTGACAGTTTTAGCAGACTAGTGAAAAAAGTGAATTTCGTATACTCATTATTTGACCACAGCTAAACTTAATAAATACGATGATCATAAATTTAATTGATTCTCTAAATCGAGATTCTCATCTCAAGCAATTGCACTACAGTGTTGGCAGATTTGAAATCATACGCATCTTACATGGCTTAGAGGTTTCAATACCATGTGATTAGTTCTGCGCACAAAGGCAATCGTGGAAGAACATCGCAGAAGCCACATGGCCAAGAAGACCAAAAAGTTGTTGACGGTTGTTAGTTTTGGAATGTAGAGGTCATTATAGTTTGTTTCAATGACTAATGGCAACTGATTTGAGTACTACCGTGTTATGAATATAGAGATAGAAAACTCTAAAAATTTTACGAAAATTTCATACGTTTCTAGATAGTTTCCTCCATATTTCTCAACCATAGAGAAAAGTGGTTTTACAAGCGTTTAACTGTCTCCTTCTCTTCACCATATTACCGCAGTTACGAAAATGAGTGTTATGCTGGATTTGTCAGGATTTTTCTATCCGGCAGGTATGGTAATTGGTAGGAGCACAGTCGAGATATAATCTCTGGACAAGGCGGGCCATTTAAGTGCCCACGTAAAAGCAGATATATTCTCATATATGATAAGAAGATAGCAAGGAGCAGGACTTCATAATAGCATTGATGTTAGTCTAAAAAATGCTAGATCTAGAGGGAAGGCTGTAAAGTTTATTTCTTTCCAAGTTATTCGCTCGTTAGCTAGTATTTTAGGAAAAGTACAGAAAGAGCTGACATTACCTTATGTGAAATATTTTTTGAACCAAATACACTTCTAATGCCAAGACTTTGATTAAGTTGTCATATCTTGTTCGTTGCTGTGCTTTCATAAACATATCCTCAGTTCCTTTGGTAATGACTATACTTTAAGTCTGCACTGTATGTTATTCTAGAGAACAGCTGAAGGATTACCAATTACCACTGTCCAAACGCGGTACCTCGAACTTTCACGAACTTTATTGCGCTGAATTTTAAAAAATAAAGCAAAAAAGCCTGAATTCTGATTTAAAACGCTTGGCAGAGGATTTATCAAATCAAAATATTTTACGGTTTTAGGGTGAAATTAAATTTCTAACCCTTCTGCCTTCCGTCTAATAAAAAACTAATTAAACTAAAATCATAAGCCATAATCACATAAATAAGAGTATTTAGTCGCTTACAAAAAACCCTACTTTTTCTGCTTTCTCAGTCCCTCTAAAGCTGTGTTTACTTTTTATTAAAGATCCCAACTTGTGGGATGATGTTGAGAATTTAAAAAATGTGATGACAAGGCATTGCAACAAAAACACAAAAATTCTATCATATTTCACCATTATTTTAAACGTGATTTAGAATCTAGTGAAGTTCACAAAATCAGGGAAGAGTATTTCATAAAACCACCAAAAAACGAAATCAGTGTAAAAAAAGGAATTCGTTAAAGGGATTGGAGAAAGGATGCCCCGATGTAGTAGTCATGACTTGTATATTAATTCTGGGTGTAATAAAGCAAAACCGATATACGAGTATTTTGTGGTTTTCGTTTAGAATGGATGTGGAAAAAAAACGTCCTGTGATATTTCTTCTTGAGGGGGGACTTTTACAAATTAAATTTGTATTATTTGTGCCATGTGAGGCCGGAATAAGAGAATGAATAACTATTTATTTCGACAAGGATGTGCTTTGCCACAGCAACATTATTCATTGATTTTATTCTCCTTTTTCTATTTCCCATTATCTTTTCTGCTCTTTTTTTGTTTTAGTTTAAATGCGCAGGAAGTTAAATCACCATAGATTCTTAGACAGGAGCTAAAACGCAGTTGTTGTGTAAGTAAAATTTATGTTGTGGTTTTGTAATAGACTGTAAATGTTTATAAATTTGTAGCTAAAGCGTTATATTCAGACAGAGACATGCAAATAAATACAGCAAAGAAAATAGTTAAAGGGTTAGTTGAAAAAAATGACCAAAAATACAAACGAGTGTTATACTATGTTCAGATATGCACTTTTAATGAGTCAACATTCGGTTTATTCAGTACAATATTTTAAGTGTTCAGGCATAATAATATCCGCAGTTCAGCTGCTTATTCAATATTCATTTGACAGCTGGTTGTTTCAACAACATTGTATTTTTTTTTTGTTTTTTTTTCTGTTTGTCGTTGCGCGATAATTAATTGATAATTGAATATGCGTTTATTGCGATTTACGCAATAAAGGTGCATATCTGAACACCGTATTAGGGGTTCAAGAGGCTATTTCTTTTCCAATCAAACATTGCCACACATCGTTACAAGTAAAAAATCAATTATTAGAGGGAGTTTGGCCTCACTGTAAAAATTATAAATTAAATTAATTACATTAACTTGCTATGAATAATACCTGCTCCGTACTTTGTATTCATTGACTTTGAGAAGACATTTAGCACCTTGCCCTACAATGTTTTTGATAGAAGAGTGAAAAAACGTCCCTCAATATCGAATATAAACTTTATAAGATCGAGATCAAGGGTTTAATTTTGGTTCTCTGACCTGGACAATAAATTTAGGTCGCTTTTCTGCGTATAATTGAAAATAGAACATCATCTTCAAACTAATAAATTAAAATTAAATTTTTTAAATTTGAAATTTTTCTCGTTGTGCTACTGTGGCACTTTAATTATTTCCATCACTGCTATCGTAATAGTTTAACTTGATAAATAATTTCAATAAAAACTAATTGATGCTAACCAATACCAATAACAAGTGGCAATAAGAAGTGTATTTATATTGTGGTACTTATTTAAATTATTTATTATAATTGATAATTGAAATCAATTAGCACTTTGGGGAAAAAACTTGTGATGAAGCTATCATTAGTATTTTAACCCTTTGCACTCGGCACCGTTTCGGACCAGCAACTCGACGCCACTTTTTAACGAAAACGTACATCCTTAAAACATGATATTATACAGTATAATTTTAGAACCAAGTATGGAATTGTAATGAAATTTATTTTATATGAATTTGTGGACATTGAAGAACACATATTTACAAAAAAATATCAAAAATATTTTCTATTCGACGCTTCAGTACGAATTGAGATCTTGTACATTTTTCTTCACTCGGTTATCGGATTGCTTTATTATCATATCAAGTTTAACACTTCATTGAGCCACACGATTGTAGCTTTGAACGCCTAATCCACTATATCTACAAATCGCTCCACGGATCAGAGAAGTGCAGAGTCCGTTGTGAATGTATTTCGCACGTTCCTTTATGACGTGTAGAACGGACGATTTATTTATCATGCATCTTGTTAATTTTATCGCATTTCGATCAATTTTTTTTTGTGCTATTTTAACAAAAAATAACGGAAAACACGTGTTTCTTAAAAATTGCGGTGGAATAATTTCATTGTCCGTAATCCTTAACAAACTATCATGTCCCCTCAGAGGGGACAACCTAGTGATAAGCTAGGCTTACGTTGTCCCCTCAGAGGGGACAGCCGAGTGGAAAGGGTTAATATGAAAATTTCTGTAAATTTAGACTGCGTATGTGTAGGATGAAGTTGCCGTAGTCTAGTAGGTAGTGTATTAAACGTGAAGCTTCAGGCCAGACATCAAAACGAAAATATGAAAAAATATTTCTTTGGCGATTTCCTCTCGGCAAATTTCTGGCAAAAACTCTGAGAGTAAATAAAATTGCCATGAAAAGTTTCTCTAAAATCTGTGGTTCGGAGTCGACTTCATGTGTGGAGTTACGACACACAGCATAAGCGGTATGGGAAGCTAGGTCGTAATCGTGTCTAAAGGGTTGTAATGACCAATTATGTATGTATGCATGTGTAGAGTTAGTAGTCCTTATTAAAAAAATAAATAAATTTTGACGTTAATGACTAAGCGTCAGACAGCTAGAGCTTAACTATTGGATTGAAATTCGATGTCATTTACATTTACTTTGGTTGCTTGGGTATTCATATACTACCTTCGGCAGTTCTATCCTGATTCTTGGATATATCTATTAGAGCAGTCCATGCACTACATGTACCACTATTTAGACCGAAGTAGGGACGTCAAAGTTACTAGTCTCCTTCTACACGCCGTACCTAAACTAATCTAAAACAAATGACCTTTTATTGACCTTTGACCTCATTAGCTCCTTGTTACCAAACAAACGAAACTTAATATGTGTGTTTCCATATTTTTCTTCTTTTAGTTATTTATCTCTACTGCATCACTACTGCTTCTACAACTGTTTCAAAGGAAGGATGAAAAAGAAAAATTTGAAAAACAAATTTTAATTTCCTTAAGTATCAACACTCAAATGCTTGTACCTTGAAATAATCGATCTGAAGGGTTCAACTGTTTCCAGTGGCAAAAGACCGCAGGTGTATATTCTTCTCTAATAAAGTGATCATTTATGCCATAAAGAAAATATTAAATAAGAAAATAGGAAAATATACTTTAAATTTGTGGATATCATAACGTATTAGATCATAACGATTTAAAATGTAAAATATGTATGCTGCCAAAATATGCGGTATAAAAAAGCTCTTGTCTTTTTTTATTGTTTTTTTATTTTTATTATAACTTGTTAATTAAAAAAGAGTATTAACCGCTTTTATGTTTATAATCTATTTAGTTTTTTTACAATTTTTATAACAAATTCAATTTGAACTTCATATTTTAAAAAAAAATCCTTGTAAACAAATGACTGCATTCTATGGTTGGTATAATTAATTGTAAATATTTTTTATGTGCGTTCTTAATAGTCATTCGTTTATTTATTATTTATATTAATGGAATTTGTTTTTATTATTGCGGTCATTAATAAAATAAAAAATGTTTTCATAAAAAGTAAAAACATGCAATGGGCTATGATTGATCAGTACTGACCATAGCATGCCTCACAGCGCAATGCATAAGGTTTCAAAACAAATCTGTTTCTAGAATAGCTGTATTTTATATTATCGAAGCATAGTTTGAATCTAATACCGAAACAGACACGTTCAAATGGTTTAAAACACATTTTGATGTCCTCAGATAAAAGCCCTGCCTTCGAATTAAATCGGTTGTGTGTAGAATTTGATGTCGTCTGATTAAATGAGAGAAACAATAATAATCCGGTACACGCTGCATATACAATCCGTATTGCTGCAGTCAGTATTTATGTTAGGTTAGGTGGTACTAGATCGATTATTTTAGTAAATTCTTTCACATACGATCAGAAACAGAAAGTATGGATGTGACTACTATACGAAGCAGAAGCTCATATGGAGCCCAAGGCTGAATAAACAGCAGTCGTACGCACATAGCTTTGTTGGCTTCCTTATACAGCAGGCAAGTGTACTGAGAGGGCAATATTTATCAGATTGTAAGCAAGTGTGTACTAATAGACCAATATACACCAGATCCTTAGCAAACATTGAGGAGGCCGAGAGGACCTTGTGCAACCGCTATGGCTTTCGAAAAGCATGGTAGGCAATTGTTGCAATTTGAAAAAGTACAAGTATTGGAATTTGAAAGGTAAAGGTTATGGCAATAAATACCACACTATTAAAGCGGGGAATGTGGCATCATTCAGGCGTCGTTTTAAAGTTTAAACATACTTGAGTATCAAATCGGAGTAATTTGAATATATTTCTCTTAAGGAAAACTACTTTAAATATATTATGTAACCGATATCGGTAATGAATCTGACAGTTTAAAGTCGACTTCGAACGACAGATTTTTGAGAAACTTGTCATGGCAATTTTTTATATACTCTGAGAGTTTCTGCCAGAAATCTGCTAAGAGGAAGTCGCCGAAGAAATACTTTTTTGTATTTCGTTTTGAAGAAAGGAATAAGTCTTGAATACACGATCTACATATTCCTCTACAGGTATGATAAGTGTTAGTATTCCGCCTATTTATAACCATTTCTTCCCAAGATAAATTGGTGTTAAACATTATTTTCATATGATTTGTTTCAAGTTCATTTGATTATATAATATAGCAAGTTCTAGAATAGTGGGGTTGCCAACTATGAGTTCTACTCTTTTCCGAGAGGTGAACTGGTATTCCACTGATATGCCTTTGTGCTGTTATGCTCTCTGGCTGGTCAAATGCATCTGTAGGAATGAAACCTATTAATTTGATTAAAATTTGAAAAACTTTGACAGTCTTGCTTTCTCATGTCATCATTAGGATCATCCTGTCATGTCATGTGAAGGTAGGAAGTACACTTGTTTGGATATGGCATATCCATCCGGTGTATATATTCTACTAAGTTTAGTTAGAAATTTCTCTCATAATTAATATATGTTGTCTTTTCGAACTGATTACGGATGCTCACTTTAAGGGATATTACAAGACGGTGATACTGGCTTCTATCATTCCTTATGAGCTAATTTAACAGACGAAAATGATATTTGCGTTGCGCATATTAATAGAAATACAAATTTTGTAATTTTCATTTTATTTATAAATATTTCTCTCTGTCTGTCTGTCACTCTGTTGTTATATAAGAAATGTAATGAAATGAAATAAAATATAAAATAAAAGAAACAAAAATGAATCACAGCAAGAAACACATCAAGGAATTGTTGATTTAATTTTTGCGCTTATTTATGCACATTTCAACGCAATGATATTGCAAATGCAACATGACAGCCTGCCTGACTGGCTAGATGGCAGACTGGTTGGCTCCCCAACCTGCTTGGCTGACTTCCCATCTTTGTGGTACTGCACGCTTTTTTGGGGTGGCTCAATACATAATTTTTCAAAGATTTACTTTCAAAAAGACGTGAGACCATAACATATGTATGTATCCTCATAACTGTAAATTTTTTTTGAAACTCGTGAACTTAAACGACGTATCATACAAAGCAGCAAATGGATGATTGAATAGCGAATTCGTTTGTTTTGTTTGTTTGCATAAAATGTCGTTACACGTAAGCATTTCCATGGCATTGTCCATCCAGAATGCATCATTCCTTGTCCATTTTATTTTTCTTTTGTGTTTTTTTTCTCTTTTGTTGTTATATTCTGATGTCATTTGTTTGTTAAAATCACATGGTCACCGGTTGCATCATCAAGCCAAAGAACGAAGGAAAAAAAGTAGCAAAACGTAGTTTGACAAGAAGTTTATTGTATTTAATTTTCTTGTTTTTGTTTTTATTGTTGTTTCTTGTATTGCAGTTTGAAGTTTGTTGGTGCGTTTAATTGTTCGTTTTGTTACTTGTCTTGTTGCCGTGGTCAATTCTGTTTGATTTTTCGTTTCGTAGTTTTTTCCTCCCAGCTTCATCGGCAACTTTTAAAATTATTCGTTTAATTCTCTTACATACTCACATTTATCTTCGTCACATGTGCGTGCAAATGCTCAAAGTATGGGCTATTTTACATACAATGTTAAAAGATTATAAAGATTTAATATGACGATCTAAAATAACAGACGACTAGCATCAGTTTCATTTCATTTGCACACAGTGACGACATGTCGCTCGCAGCCACCTGCAGCAGTAATTGTAACGAGAAGAATAGAATCGAAAAACTGGTTGAAGTGCTTGATTTGAATAATCTTAGTGCAAACAACGTATAAAAAATGTAGCTAAAATTCGTTCGCTAATTTAGTAATTATAGGGCCTCAACTCACTAAAAATAATACATCTAGGAAGTCGCAGATGCGATCCAATATATGCCACACGGCGAGCATTGTTTCTAGACAGCAACAGATGGCAACACTTTTATCCTAGGATCTGCTGAGGTAGGTGTATAACTGTTTTAACTCAAGAAACTTGATAAATGATACTGAAACAAAGTAACGAAAAAATGATTGAAAAGACGGAGTGGATACTTATATATTCCCTAAAAAACGGAAAGGAATGGAGTGTTCGAAAAAATGTTGGCCACACTTATTTCTTATAGTCACGTTTTATTTAGCCAATTTATGTGACGTTTTGTTATAAATTCTATCAATAAGGGAGTTTAGAGTTGTCTAACCAAAAAACTGAATCGATTGCCATTTACATGACTCTACGGGGTTTAAATTTATACAGTTAAGAGAGTTTTGCAGAGATTAAAACAAATAATAATCTAAAGGTGCAAAACTGTCAAACTCTCGCAGTTTCTGTCGGGTCATCAGAGATGTGTGTTGTATGGAGTTGTCATGCAACACTTTTTCTGTTGATCAATTCCGTTCATTTCAATTGAATTACTTGCCTGACAGAAAAACAGCAGCAGCGAAATCAGTTTTATCTTTTAAACAAAGAAAAATGAAGAATTGGAAAAACGTGGAGGCTTGAACCGATATTCGATATCGGATGAATTTTTTTAGTTCAAAACAACTACACTAACGGAATAGCCTGAAACCAAATAATTTGCTCGAAAACCTACTTATATGGTGTGTTTTATCTACGAAAAATAGTTTTACGGCATTGTGGAATAGATAGGATACAAATATTGGAACATTTCGATGTTGATGAGAATGTTGGTGAGAATTCTTTACTTCTCAAACATTTTACAGTTGCAGCCAATCTGAATATACTGCTTTGGTTGCAGGTTTGAACTTGGAGCTCTTATTTAGTGAATTAACCCCTTTAATTAACAAAAAAAAAAACTCCCCTTTAGATTTGTATTAAAAGTTCCTTTAAAAAAATTATTTTTAAATTCTATAACGCTTACATGTGAAATGACTCCATGCACGTATGTGAGTATAAGCATATTAAGTTAATTTTTTTGTTGTTCGTTTCCATAGTTCTTAACCGAAAATGTGCTTCGATGAATATTTATTTACACGAAGAACTCAATTCAAATCACAGCAAGACAAGAAAATAGGAGGAATAATTCTTAAAAACCTGGTTACCAACTAAAAGTTTTGCCATAAAACTTCGTTATTGAATCTCTGTGGGTGTTTGTTTATCTACCATGTCTAGTGTGTAGCGTAGTAAGGCTGGTTATTTACATCCTCAAATATTTACTGCAAGCTAAACGTTATTTAGACAAATTCTCAATAAAATTCTTAGAAAGAAATCATAAATTTATTGGATAGTGTTTTCTAACTGCGATACTATTTTCTCAGTATTTGCAAAAAGAAATTCATTTAAATTAATTTTTGTTATCCAATTTTAAATTCTTTCTAGAGATAATTACGTTTAAAAAATTAATAAAAAAGAAAAATAAAATATAAATTACATTCCTTATGTAATAAAAAAAATTATTTAAAAAATTATCAGAATTATTTTCTTTAAAAATTCTCCCTAAAACGAAATATTCTAGCAAAATATTTAATATTGAAACAAAATATATTGGAATATGCTTTTAAACTTAAAATATGCTAAACGAAGGTGCTCTAAAATATTACAAATTAAGCATTTTCAAATATTTAATTTTTAAATATTCTCTTAAAACTAAAATATGTGGAGAATATTCTTATATTAAACCCAAAAAATAATAAACAATTAAAAAACTATGAAAATATTCCACTAAAAAGAAAATATACAAAAATATGCCATTAAAAAGTCGCCGTGTCTAGTAGTTAGTGTGTTGGCTTATTAGACGTAAAGCCAGGGTTTGAGCCCCAGGCCACACATCAAAACAAAATACAAAAAGTATTTCATCGGCGACTTCCTCTCAGCAGATTTCTGGCAAAAACTCTGAGAATAAATAAAACTGTCATGACAAGTTTCTCACAAATCTGTCGTTCGGAGTCGACTTTAAACTTTAGGTCCCACCACTCATGTATAAAATTAACACACGCAACATAAGTGTTGTGAGAAACATGGTCGTAATCCTGACTGAAGGGTTGTAATGACCAATTATGCGTGTATGTTGGAAACAACATTCGTCAGCCCACATTTGGACTAAAGAATCTTTCTTTTAAATAACAACCGATGCATTAAATTTGAGGATTTTTAATCCTCTTTTTAGAGTTGTTAACACAGTTCACATTGCTTTTGAAATTGCGATTGTTGTTGTTACTACAATTATTTGTTATTGTAATCGAAGACTGTTATTGTTCGTAAATTTAGTAATACCGTGAATACCCTTTTTTTCATTGTATTTTAATATAATTTAAAGCACGTTTGTATGTGTATGCACAAGTAAATAGATTTATTTACTGCCTAAAACACCCACATATTATTCTTTAATAATGTAAAATAATGTGAAAATTAATATGTATTAAGACATTGCACACATAGACACGAACTCATACTTCCGCATACAAATGTATGTAATAAGAAAATAAAATTTTTTACAAATTTCGAAACGAATATTAATAGACACAAAAAGAAAAGCTATGTACAGAGAGAGGGTGAAGCAGAAAGAAAGAGAGGAAAATAGTTAAAAACGATACTTTTTAAGAAAATTTTAACAACAATTTTTCATTCTTTTCAAAAATGTTTCCTTATTTTTATTGTTCTACTCATGTTCTGCTTGTGTTTGTGCCTTGTTGATTTTCTTTTTTCCCACTTTAAAAGGCACTTAAGCATTTTGCAATTTTAATGTTTCTTCTTAACTTGGAACCAGAGTGTAAATTTTCTTTAAAGTTTAAACACTTAAGGGTAAGCACATGTATTTTAAACGAATACACACAGACACACACACTTAAAAAGCTCGTATATACCCTATTACATTTTGGTTTCACTAACAAAACACTGATAGCTTGAGCCATGCATATTCAAAATAAATTCTTTACTCATATTTCCATTCTCATGTTCTCTTAGACATACTCACTCATCTTTATGGCTTTACAAATAGTAAAATATTGTATTTGTATGCATAGAATACTTTAAAGTGTACGTAGAAGACTATTTATTGTAGTTGTAAATCATATTGCTTACAAGTTCTGATGTTCTACTACAGACAGAAAGAATATAAAAGAACAGTTAACAAAAAATTAAAAAAGTTTAAATAGAAAAATAAAAACAAAAAGAAAAAAAACAGCTGAAATATGAGTACATTAGCAACGATAATAATAACAATAGCAAACAGCAAAAAAATATGCCATAAATAAACAAAATTTACTATTACTACCGTTGACTTATGAGCTTAAACAGTGTTGCCAATACTACCATTATTATTATAAATAATGTGACAATATTAACACAGTCAGATTGGGAGAAAAAACCAATGTTTTCCACGAGGGCTGCGCTACGTGCCACACAGCTCACGCCAAATTGAATATCCTGCACAAGCGATTTGAGGTCTTTGTGCATATGCCCATATTGAGCGCTTTATCACCACAAGACTTTTTCTCTAGAGGCATGGAAACTCGCTCAACTGAAAGAAAAACACTGCCCCTGTCAACGGGCATTCGTCAATTGACTTCTGAGTTTGACAGTTTTAGCAGACTAGTGAAAAAAGTGAATTTCGTATACTCATTATTTGACCACAGCTAAACTTAATAAATACGATGATCATAAATTTAATTGATTCTCTAAATCGAGATTCTCATCTCAAGCAATTGCACTACAGTGTTGGCAGATTTGAAATCATACGCATCTTACATGGCTTAGAGGTTTCAATACCATGTGATTAGTTCTGCGCACAAAGGCAATCGTGGAAGAACATCGCAGAAGCCACATGGCCAAGAAGACCAAAAAGTTGTTGACGGTTGTTAGTTTTGGAATGTAGAGGTCATTATAGTTTGTTTCAATGACTAATGGCAACTGATTTGAGTACTACCGTGTTATGAATATAGAGATAGAAAACTCTAAAAATTTTACGAAAATTTCATACGTTTCTAGATAGTTTCCTCCATATTTCTCAACCATAGAGAAAAGTGGTTTTACAAGCGTTTAACTGTCTCCTTCTCTTCACCATATTACCGCAGTTACGAAAATGAGTGTTATGCTGGATTTGTCAGGATTTTTCTATCCGGCAGGTATGGTAATTGGTAGGAGCACAGTCGAGATATAATCTCTGGACAAGGCGGGCCATTTAAGTGCCCACGTAAAAGCAGATATATTCTCATATATGATAAGAAGATAGCAAGGAGCAGGACTTCATAATAGCATTGATGTTAGTCTAAAAAATGCTAGATCTAGAGGGAAGGCTGTAAAGTTTATTTCTTTCCAAGTTATTCGCTCGTTAGCTAGTATTTTAGGAAAAGTACAGAAAGAGCTGACATTACCTTATGTGAAATATTTTTTGAACCAAATACACTTCTAATGCCAAGACTTTGATTAAGTTGTCATATCTTGTTCGTTGCTGTGCTTTCATAAACATATCCTCAGTTCCTTTGGTAATGACTATACTTTAAGTCTGCACTGTATGTTATTCTAGAGAACAGCTGAAGGATTACCAATTACCACTGTCCAAACGCGGTACCTCGAACTTTCACGAACTTTATTGCGCTGAATTTTAAAAAATAATGCAAAAAAGCCTGAATTCTGATTTAAAACGCTTGGCAGAGGATTTATCAAATCAAAATATTTTACGGTTTTAGGGTGAAATTAAATTTCTAACCCTTCTGCCTTCCGTCTAATAAAAAACTAATTAAACTAAAATCATAAGCCATAATCACATAAATAAGAGTATTTAGTCGCTTACAAAAAACCCTACTTTTTCTGCTTTCTCAGTCCCTCTAAAGCTGTGTTTACTTTTTATTAAAGATCCCAACTTGTGGGATGATGTTGAGAATTTAAAAAATGTGATGACAAGGCATTGCAACAAAAACACAAAAATTCTATCATATTTCACCATTATTTTAAACGTGATTTAGAATCTAGTGAAGTTCACAAAATCAGGGAAGAGTATTTCATAAAACCACCAAAAAACGAAATCAGTGTAAAAAAAGGAATTCGTTAAAGGGATTGGAGAAAGGATGCCCCGATGTAGTAGTCATGACTTGTATATTAATTCTGGGTGTAATAAAGCAAAACCGATATACGAGTATTTTGTGGTTTTCGTTTAGAATGGATGTGGAAAAAAAACGTCCTGTGATATTTCTTCTTGAGGGGGGACTTTTACAAATTAAATTTGTATTATGTGTGCCATGTGAGGCCGGAATAAGAGAATGAATAACTATTTATTTCGACAAGGATGTGCTTTGCCACAGCAACATTATTCATTGATTTTATTCTCCTTTTTCTATTTCCCATTATCTTTTCTGCTCTTTTTTTGTTTTAGTTTAAATGCGCAGGAAGTTAAATCACCATAGATTCTTAGACAGGAGCTAAAACGCAGTTGTTGTGTAAGTAAAATTTATGTTGTGGTTTTGTAATAGACTGTAAATGTTTATAAATTTGTAGCTAAAGCGTTATATTCAGACAGAGACATGCAAATAAATACAGCAAAGAAAATAGTTAAAGGGTTAGTCGAAAAAAATGACCAAAAATACAAACGAGTGTTATACTATTTTCAGATATGCACTTTTAATGAGTCAACATTCGGTTTATTCAGTACAATATTTTAAGTGTTCAGGCATAATAATATCCGCAGTTCAGCTGCTTATTCAATATTCATTTGACAGCTGGTTGTTTCAACAACATTGTATTTTTTTTTGTTTTTTTTTCTGTTTGTCGTTGCGCGATAATTAATTGATAATTGAATATGCGTTTATTGCGATTTACGCAATAAAGGTGCATATCTGAACACCGTATTAGGGGTTCAAGAGGTTATTTCTTTTCCAATCAAACATTGCCACACATCGTTACAAGTAAAAAATCAATTATTAGAGGGAGTTTGGCCTCACTGTAAAAATTATAAATTAAATTAATTACATTAACTTGCTATGAATAATACCTGCTCCGTACTTTGTATTCATTGACTTTGAGAAGACATTTAGCACCTTGCCCTACAATGTTTTTGATAGAAGAGTGAAAAAACGTCCCTCAATATCGAATATAAACTTTATAAGATCGAGATCAAGGGTTTAATTTTGGTTCTCTGACCTGGACAATAAATTTAGGTCGCTTTTCTGCGTATAATTGAAAATAGAACATCATCTTCAAACTAATAAATTAAAATTAAATTTTTTAAATTTGAAATTTTTCTCGTTGTGCTACTGTGGCACTTTAATTATTTCCATCACTGCTATCGTAATAGTTTAACTTGATAAATAATTTCAATAAAAACTAATTGATGCTAACCAATACCAATAACAAGTGGCAATAAGAAGTGTATTTATATTGTGGTACTTATTTAAATTATTTATTATAATTGATAATTGAAATCAATTAGCACTTTGGGGAAAAAACTTGTGATGAAGCTATCATTAGTATTTTAACCCTTTGCACTCGGCACCGTTTCGGACCAGCAACTCGACGCCACTTTTTAACGAAAACGTACATCCTTAAAACATGATATTATACAGTATAATTTTAGAACCAAGTATGGAATTGTAATGAAATTTATTTTATATGAATTTGTGGACATTGAAGAACACATATTTACAAAAAAATATCAAAAATATTTTCTATTCGACGCTTCAGTACGAATTGAGATCTTGTACATTTTTCTTCACTCGGTTATCGGATTGCTTTATTATCATATCAAGTTTAACACTTCATTGAGCCACACGATTGTAGCTTTGAACGCCTAATCCACTATATCTACAAATCGCTCCACGGATCAGAGAAGTGCAGAGTCCGTTGTGAATGTATTTCGCACGTTCCTTTATGACGTGTAGAACGGACGATTTATTTATCATGCATCTTGTTAATTTTATCGCATTTCGATCAATTTTTTTTTGTGCTATTTTAACAAAAAATAACGGAAAACACGTGTTTCTTAAAAATTGCGGTGGAATAATTTCATTGTCCGTAATCCTTAACAAACTATCATGTCCCCTCAGAGGGGACAACCTAGTGATAAGCTAGGCTTACGTTGTCCCCTCAGAGGGGACAGCCGAGTGGAAAGGGTTAATATGAAAATTTCTGTAAATTTAGACTGCGTATGTGTAGGATGAAGTTGCCGTAGTCTAGTAGGTAGTGTATTAAACGTGAAGCTTCAGGCCAGACATCAAAACGAAAATATGAAAAAATATTTCTTTGGCGATTTCCTCTCGGCAAATTTCTGGCAAAAACTCTGAGAGTAAATAAAATTGCCATGAAAAGTTTCTCTAAAATCTGTGGTTCGGAGTCGACTTCATGTGTGGCGTTACGACACACAGCATAAGCGGTATGGGAAGCTAGGTCGTAATCGTGTCTAAAGGGTTGTAATGACCAATTATGTATGTATGCATGTGTAGAGTTAGTAGTCCTTATTAAAAAAATAAATAAATTTTGACGTTAATGACTAAGCGTCAGACAGCTAGAGCTTAACTATTGGATTGAAATTCGATGTCATTTACATTTACTTTGGTTGCTTGGGTATTCATATACTACCTTCGGCAGTTCTATCCTGATTCTTGGATATATCTATTAGAGCAGTCCATGCACTACATGTACCACTATTTAGACCGAAGTAGGGACGTCAAAGTTACTAGTCTCCTTATACACGCCGTACCTAAACTAATCTAAAACAAATGACCTTTTATTGACCTTTGACCTCATTAGCTCCTTGTTACCAAACAAACGAAACTTAATATGTGTGTTTCCATATTTTTCTTCTTTTAGTTATTTATCTCTACTGCATCACTACTGCTTCTACAACTGTTTCAAAGGAAGGATGAAAAAGAAAAATTTGAAAAACAAATTTTAATTTCCAGCGGCATATCCTATCTCCAAGGGACAGTTGTTCAAACTGTATTTCATAGAATGAATATTTAAATATTTTATTTCTACAACTCTGAGCCTGCTGTACACAAAATCAATTTCCCTACACAAACCACACAACACAGCATTCGAAATAAGTTATTCAATACTCTGCCGAGTGTTGCCTGGCAGGGTATGCTGCAGTTGAAATAAAATCAAAGTCCTTTAACACTACATTCCCTCAAATGGTGGGTAAATACTTTAGTTTTACTCTTACGCTATACGCATTGTGTGCAGGGTCAAATGGATATGGGGAGATGAACTGGCTTAATATAACCACCACACCCCGTTTAGTTTTTAAACTATACATCAGTTTATAAAGCAAAACACCTTTAAAACTAAATAGAAAACTTCAAATTTATAGAAATATCAACAACAATAACAACACCAAGAGAAATATAAACAAAGCTATCAAAACTAAAACTTGGAACGGGAGGAGGGAGAGCAATGAGAAAAAAAACCGAATCCAACAGCTGAAATAGAAGTGAATTTTTATGGACATACCAACGACAGACTATCAGCAAACGTATCACAACAAAATCATCAGAAACCCCATCACAGTAGTATGTTTATGGGGTTTTCAGACCACTTATTCCATACAAAATTTGGTGCATGCATATCTGTAAAAGAGTAAGAACATTGTAGAATTGTGAAATGAATTGTGTGCGATCGGTCTTTAGGTTTGTAACATGTATTATGAAAAGGTAATGCTTTTTAATGTGTATGTGTGTTTGTGTGTGTTAAAATTTGGGAGAATGCATATCTGGAAAAGAATTAAATCATTTTTATTTTAAATTTTTCCATACAAATTTGGAATCATACCTGCTTTTTGTTGGTCCTTTCATTTGTATTGCTTTTCAAACGAATGGTTGGACGGACAGAATGAGTGTGTGCACGTTTCCTCATCTACATCCTAGAGTATAAATAGACTGTAATGTTAAAATGTATATACGTATGTACGAATGTTTGGACGGACAGAATGAGTGTGTGCGTAACATGTAATGTGGATCTACACCTATATAATTGTTGTGTGTTTTTTATTTTTTTTTGTATATTTAATTAGAAGGATCTTTAATTTTAAATGTGATAAGAAAGAGTAGGTTGGTTGTGCGGTTATTTTTTATTTTTTGTGTGATTTAATTTGAAGGATCTGTAATTTTAAGATGATAACAAATTCTTGGCACGTATTATCATACTCAATGTTGAAAAAAATAGAAAAGGGATCTACACCTGTATAGTTGTTGTGTGTTTTTTTTTTTTTTTTTTTTGTATATTTAATTAAAAGGATCTTCTTTAATTTTAAATGTGATAAGAAAGAGATGAACACCTGTGTAAAATTTTTTATTTTTGGGATAATAAATAACATCGTATACCTAAGTAGAAACATGAGTGTACATGTTCATTGTATTTATATTGCTTTTCGAATGATTGGACGGACAGAATGAATGTGTGCATGTTCTTTTGAGATAATAATTGTGAAGAAATAGAAATATAGTTGTACGTGGTGTTGTTGTTGTTGTTGTGTTATAAGGATTTTTAAATTGATAAGAAAGGAATGTATAGTTGTGCCTGCTTTTTTTTCACGCATAAGTAGAATATCTGTTTTCTATATAATTGAATTTACTGATTGATTTACAACATCCCAGAGTATAAATAGACTTGTTTTAAGGATTTAGATTTTATTTAGTTTTTGCTGTTTTAAATAAATGAAATTATAAAATAATGAGATTAATTAAAACAAATTAGGTTTTATTTTATTAGATTTTTTTTTTATTCTTAGGTATGTATATTTTATTTTTAGATTTTGTTATTTTGTACAATACAATACATATATCTATTGAATATAATAATAGTTAAACATTCGTTTATACATATTAAATAACTTAAGTGTTAACAAATATTGTGTATAGAATGTTTGACATCTGCAAATGTCAAAAGATTCTGAGTAAATTTGTTCACAGTTAGATCTATGTATAATATTATTAACACATATAAATGGATTACTTATTTTACTAATGTTGCATATTCTTAGTTCATTTATAAGTTTCATAAATAAATCTATATGATCTTTATCAATCTGATTACTATGTTTTATTAATAGTTCTTCCAATTCAGCTGATGTAACCATTTTTCCCCTTCTTTAAAAAGTCAATAGTATGTTGCGTAAGTGCGGGACGATGTACTCTGAACAAAGAGTAATAATTAACTAAACAAAGATTTCAGATGTGGTTAAGTTTTTTTTTGTCATTTATTATATCATATCTTCGTTTGAATTTATTGAAAATTACAATTTATTGAAAACACAGTTTTTACATTTAGTAAGATTATAAAAATTAATTATATTTTTAGCTTCAATTTCAGCTTGATATAGTCTATGTTTATAAAATATACAGGGGCAGGTGTCAGGACCGCATGTACTGTTTTCATTCGACCATTCGCAATCCTCGAAATGTTCACCATGTCTATTTCTTATTCTTTTCAGGTTGTCTACATACTCCAGTTGTGTTTGTATGTTGATGAGTTTAGTTTTATCTACGTCAGAAATTATGTGTGAGAATGATTTTAAAAAGTTGTATATTTCCTTTAAAATCATTGTATGTTAATCTACTGCTATTGTATGCTCATGTGCAGAATATTTGAATAATCTTTAATATTTATATGATTTCAGATCTGTTAATGGACGCTTAGGTAGGTTATCTAATAGTTTTTTGTAGGTGGACTATAGTAGAGACCATATCCAGTTTTATATGGTTTGAGGTACAACCCTTTACCCATTGCAATTGATTCCATATATCTATTATGACGGTTAGCTTCAGCCAATTGTTCTTTTCCATTTTTGATAGCATTTACTGCTTTAACAATAGCGGATCCTCCACTTACCAAACCACCAAGCGCTGACAATGCTGTTAGTACGGGAATAAGTGGAAGAAATCCTCCAATTTTCGGTACAGGTATAACTCTCGGTATTATAATGTCTGCTCGCTTTTTCCCTTTAAAATTTGAATGAATAGCCTTTTGAGCTATTTTAACAGCATCATTTATATCAAGGGGTTTCTGTTCTTTCAATTGTTTTAAAGTTTTTCTCACAGTAGCTGTGAATAATTTCTTATTACAGTTATTCATTTTTCCTTTTCTCATTCTTTTTGAATTTTTTCTTTTCTTATGTGTCTGCTCCTTCAAACCTAATCCAAATTTCAATTTAGTTTTCATAGCGTTTGTCACAAACCACGCGTTAGCACGTTCTTTAATATCACTATCTTTAGATTTAACTCGTTGCCAGGCTTTTTCAGCTAATATTTGATCTGCTTGATGTCTTGTGTCTATATCTTTTGATTGTGAATATGCAATATCGTGCTCTCTACAAGCTGCGTCTAATAAATTTATACCCTTATCTCCTCTTGCTAAACGTTTTTCAAGTTTTGTACCAGGTCCACAAAACTGATAACCAGGTAGATGTAATTCAACAGGTACTTTATTTTGTTAAGTAGTTTACAAATCCTCTTCTCATCTTACACTGGCTGAGGTTTTGTTTTGACCCTAGATTATAACAATTTTTTTTTTCGTTACTTTTATACCTCTTCGCAAAAATAGCTGAAATCAAGACGATCTCCTATATATACAGCAATTTATATGATTTCAGTATGTTAATTTTTTGATATTGATTTTGATCTGTTTTGTATCTGATCACGATCTACTTTACATCTGATCACGATCTGCTTTGTATCTGATTATGATCTGCTTTGTATCTGATTACGATCTGCTTTATATCTGATCACGAACTGCTTGCTATCTGGTCACGATCTGATTTATACCTGATCACGATCTGCTTGATGGCTTGTGTCTATATCCATTGATTTTGAGTACGCTATATCGTGCTTTCTACTATCTGCATCCAATAAATTATTCCTTTATTTCCTTTATTCTTGCTATTCGTTTTGAAGGATGGTGGATGTAATTCAACATATAATTTGTTTATTAAGTTGTCTACAAATCTTCTTCCAATCTTACACTGATTAGGTGTTTTTCTTTTGACTGTAGTTTATAACCATTTTTTTTCATTACTTTCATACCTCTTCGCATGAAACACTACACCAGCTATACTAGCAAGCTGTACTAGCTATACTAGCAAGCTATACAATCTGTACTAGCTATACTAGCAAGCTGTAGTAGCTATATAATCTTTACTAGCTATACTAACAAGCTGTACCAGCTTTAGCAAGCTGTACCAGCTATACCAGCTATATCAGCTATACCAGCTATACCTGCTATATCAGCTATACCAGCTATACTAGCAAGCTGTACTAGCTATACTAGCAAGCTATACAGTCTGTACTAGCTATACTAGCAAGCTGTACTAGCTATACTAGCAAGCTATACAATCTGTACTAGCTATACTAGCAAGTTATAGTAGCTATACAATCTTTACTAGCTATACTAGCAAGCTGTACCAGCTTTAGCAAGCTGTACCAGCTATACCAGCTATATCAGCTATATCAGCTATACCAGCTATATCAGCTATATCAGCTATATCAGCTATACCAGCTATACCTGCTATACCAGCTATACCTGCTATACCAGCTATACCAGCTATACCAGCTATACCAGCTATACCAGCTATACCTGCTATACCAGCTATATCAGCTATACCTGCTATACCAGCTATACCTGCTACACCAGCTATACCAGCTATACCTGCTATACCAGCTATACCAGCTATACCAGCTATACCAGCTATACCTGCTATACCAGCTATACCTGCTATACCAGCTATACCAGCTATACCAGCTATACCAGCTATACCAGCTATACCTGCTATACCAGCTATACCAGCTATACCTGCTGTACCAGCTATACCAGCTATACCAGCTATACCAGCTATACCTGCTATACCAGCTATACCAGCTATACCTGCTATACCAGCTATACCTGCTATACCAGCTATACCAGCTATACCAGCTATACCAGCTATACCTGCTATACCAGCTATACCTGCTGTACCAGCTATATCAGCTATACTAGCTATACCTGCTATACCTGCTATACCAGCTATACCAGCTATACCAGCTATACCAGCTATACCTGCTATACCAGCTATACCTGCTGTACCAGCTATATCAGCTATACTAGCTATACCTGCTATACCTGCTATACCAGCTATACCAGCTATACCTGCTATACCAGCTATACCAGCTATACCAGCTATACCAGCTATACCAGCTATACCAGCTATACCAGCTATACCAGCTATACCTGCTATACCAGCTATATCAGCTGTACCAGCTATATCAGCTGTACCAGCTATATCAGCTATACCTGTTATACCAGCTATACCAGCTATATCAGCTATACCAGCTATACCAGCTATATCAGCTATATCAGCTATACCAGCTATACCAGCTATATCAGCTATATCAGCTATACCAGCTATACCAGCTATACCAGCTATACCTGCTATACCAGCTATACCAGCTATACCAGCTATACCAGCTATACCTGCTATACCAGCTATATCAGCTATATCAGCTATACCTGCTATACCAGCTATACCTGCTATACCAGCTATACCAGCTATACCAGCTATACCTGCTATACCAGCTATACCAGCTATACCAGCTATACCTGCTATACCAGCTATACCAGCTATACCAGCTATACCTGCTATACCAGCTATACCAGCTATACCTGCTATACCAGCTATACCTGCTATACCAGCTATACCAGCTATACCAGCTATACCAGCTATATCAGCTATACCAGCTATATCAGCTATACCAGCTATATCAGCTATATCAGCTATATCAGCTATACCAGCTATACCAGCTATACCAGCTATACCAGCTATACCAGCTATACCAGCTATACCTGCTATACCAGCTATACCAGCTATACCAGCTATACCTGCTGTACCAGCTATATCAGCTATACTAGCTATACCTGCTATACCTGCTATACCAGCTATACCTGCTATACCTGCTATACCAGCTATATCAGCTATATCAGCTATACCTATAGCTAGTACAGACTGTATAGCTTGCTAGTATAGCTAGTACAGCTTGCTAGTATAGCTGGTATAGCTGATATAGCTGGTATAGCTGGTATAGCAGGTATAGCTGGTATAGCTGATATAGCAGGTATAGCTGGTATAGCTGATATAGCTGATATAGCTGGTATAGCTGGTACAGCTTGCTAAAGCTGGTACAGCTTGCTAGTATAGCTAGTAAAGATTGTATAGCTACTACAGCTTGCTAGTATAGCTAGTACAGATTGTATAGCTTGCTAGTATAGCTAGTACAGCTTGCTAGTATAGCTAGTACAGACTGTATAGCTTGCTAGTATAGCTAGTACAGCTTGCTAGTATAGCTGGTATAGCTGATATAGCTGGTATAGCTGATATAGCTGATATAGCTGGTATAGCTGGTACAGCTTGCTAGTATAGCTAGTAAAGATTGTATAGCTACTACAGCTTGCTAGTACAGATTGTATAGCTTGCTAGTATAGCTAGTACAGCTTGCTAGTATAGCTAGTACAGCTTGCTAGTATAGCTGGTGTAGTGTTTCATGCGAAGAGGTATGAAAGTAATGAAAAAAAATGGTTATAAACTACAGTCAAAAGAAAAACACCTAATCAGTGTAAGATTGGAAGAAGATTTGTAGACAACTTAATAAACAAATTATATGTTGAATTACATCCACCTGGTTATCAGTTTTGTGGACCTGATACAAAACTTCAAAACGAATAGCAAGAATAAAGGAAATAAAGGAATAATTTATTGGATGCAGATTGTAGAAAGCACGATATAGCGTACTCAAAATCAATGGATATAGACACAAGCCATCAAGCAGATCGTGATCAGGTATAAATCAGATCGTGACCAGATAGCAAGCAGTTCGTGATCAGATATAAAGCAGATCGTAATCAGATACAAAGCAGATCATAATCAGATACAAAGCAGATCGTGATCAGATGTAAAGTAGATCGTGATCAGATACAAAACAGATCAAAATCAATATCAAAAAATTAACATACTGAAATCATATAAATTGCTGTATATATAGGAGATCGTCTTGATTTCAGCTATTTTTGCGAAGAGGTATAAAAGTAACGAAAAAAAAAAATTGTTATAATCTAGGGTCAAAACAAAACCTCAGCCAGTGTAAGATGAGAAGAGGATTTGTAAACTACTTAACAAAATAAAGTACCTGTTGAATTACATCTACCTGGTTATCAGTTTTGTGGACCTGGTACAAAACTTGAAAAACGTTTAGCAAGAGGAGATAAGGGTATAAATTTATTAGACGCAGCTTGTAGAGAGCACGATATTGCATATTCACAATCAAAAGATATAGACACAAGACATCAAGCAGATCAAATATTAGCTGAAAAAGCCTGGCAACGAGTTAAATCTAAAGATAGTGATATTAAAGAACGTGCTAACGCGTGGTTTGTGACAAACGCTATGAAAACTAAAGTGAAATTTGGATTAGGTTTGAAGGAGCAGACACATAAGAAAAGAAAAAATTCAAAAAGAATGAGAAAAGGAAAAATGAATAACTGTAATAAGAAATTATTCACAGCTACTGTGAGAAAAACTTTAAAACAATTGAAAGAACAGAAACCCCTTGATATAAATGATGCTGTTAAAATAGCTCAAAAGGCTATTCATTCAAATTTTAAAGGGAAAAAGCGAGCAGACATTATAATACCGAGAGTTATACCTGTACCGAAAATTGGAGGATTTCTTCCACTTATTCCCGTACTAACAGCATTGTCAGCGCTTGGTGGTTTGGTAAGTGGAGGATCCGCTATTGTTAAAGCAGTAAATGCTATCAAAAATGGAAAAGA
Source organism: Sarcophaga carnaria (assembly GCA_958299815.1). Lineage (NCBI taxonomy): Eukaryota > Metazoa > Arthropoda > Insecta > Diptera > Sarcophagidae > Sarcophaga > Sarcophaga carnaria. Next base: position 95,176,572 of record OY283149.1, read on the forward strand.
ACAATTGGCTGAAGCTAACCGTCATAATAGATATATGGAATCAATTGCAATGGGTAAAGGGTTGTACCTCAAACCATATAAAACTGGATATGGTCTCTACTATAGTCCACCTACAAAAAACTATTAGATAACCTACCTAAGCGTCCATTAACAGATCTGAAATCATATAAATATTAAAGATTATTCACATATTCTGCACATGAGCATACAATAGCAGTAGATTAACATACAATGATTTTAAAGGAAATATACAACTTTTTAAAATCATTCTCACACATAATTTCTGACGTAGATAAAACTAAACTCATCAACATACAAACACAACTGGAGTATGTAGACAACCTGAAAAGAATAAGAAATAGACATGGTGAACATTTCGAGGATTGCGAATGGTCGAATGAAAACAGTACATGCGGTCCTGACACCTGCCCCTGTATATTTTATAAACATAGACTATATCAAGCTGAAATTGAAGCTAAAAATATAATTAATTTTTATAATCTTACTAAATGTAAAAACTGTGTTTTCAATAAATTGTAATTTTCAATAAATTCAAACGAAGATATGATATAATAAATGACAAAAAAAAACTTAACCACATCTGAAATCTTTGTTTAGTTAATTATTACTCTTTGTTCAGAGTACATCGTCCCGCACTTACGCAACATACTATTGACTTTTTAAAGAAGGGGAAAAATGGTTACATCAGCTGAATTGGAAGAACTATTAATAAAACATAGTAATCAGATTGATAAAGATCATATAGATTTATTTATGAAACATGTGTGTGAAGATAAATTCGAATTTGAAAACCCAAGACGCAATCCATAAATTTTAGCAGCGCCACATTTAGCGTTAACAGTGCAAAATTTGCTGTTAACAGAGCAAAAATTGCTCTTAACAGAGCACTGTTAACTGTTTAACAGTATCAAGCTGAACAAGGTTACTTGTTTAGAAGCTAAATTTTGGGCATATACTAGGTCTTTGAGTACCATATCATACTCAAAGGAGCGTTCCAAGGCCTCCTAATACAATAAGCAATATAGTCATATAAAAAGTGGCATCGTATTGTTGAAATTGGCTTTGCAAAAATACATTTTTGATTGAAAATTCTCTAGAAGATCAGTGGCCATTTGGGAACATATAAGAAATAGTACACCATACAGACTATATGCAAATGATAGTCCAGAGGGTCCTCTTTCCAACCGTGGTAATGGGATAGCTGAAATAATCTTGTGAGTCGAGATTTTGAATTTTAAAAAAATCGATATTTGGCCAAAAATATATGAAAATTCTCTAGAAGATCAGTGGCCATTTGGGAACATATAAGAAATAGTACACCATACAGACTACATGCAAATGATAGTCCAGAGGGTCCTCTTTCCAACCGTGGTAATCTGATAGCTGAAATAATTTTGTGAGTCGAGATTTTGAATTTTAAAAAAATCGATTTTTGGCCAAAAATATATGAAAATTCTCTAGAAGATCAGTGGCCATTTGGGAACATATAAGAAATAGTACACCATACAGACTATATGCAAATGATAGTCCAGAGGGTCCTCTTTCCAACCGTGGTAGTGGGATAGCTGAAATAATCTTGTGAGTCGAGATTTTGAATTTTAAAAAAATCGATTTTTGGTCGAAACTATATGAAAATTCTCTAGAAGATCAGTGGCCATTTGGGAACATATAAGAAATAGTACACCATACAGTCTACATGCAAATGATAGTCCAGAGGGTCCTCTTTCCAACCGTGGTAATCTGATAGCTGAAATAATTTTGTGAGTCGAGATTTTGAATTTTAAAAAAATCGATTTTTGGCCAAAAATATATGAAAATTCTCTAGAAGATCAGTGGCCATTTGGGAACATATAAGAAATAGTACACCATACAGACTACATGCAAATGATAGTCCAGAGGGTCCTCTTTCCAACCGTGGTAGTCGGATAGCTGAAATAATTTTGTGAGTCGAGATTTTGAATTTTAAAAAAATCGATTTTTGGTCGAAATTATATGAAAATTCTCTAGAAGATCAGTGGCCATTTGGGAACATATAAGAAATAGTACACCATACAGACTACATGCAAATGATAGTCCAGAGGGTCCTCTTTCCAACCGTGGTAATCTGATAGCTGAAATAATTTTGTGAGTCGAGATTTTGAATTTTAAAAAAATCGATTTTTGGTCGAAAATATATGAAAATTCTCTAGAAGATCAGTGGCCATTTGGGAACATATAAGAAATAGTACACCATACAGACTATATGCAAATGATAGTCCAGATGGTCTTCTTTCCAACCGTGGTAGTGGGATAGCTGAAATAATCTTGTGAGTCGAGATTTTGAATTTTAAAAAAATCGATTTTTGGTCGAAAATATATGAGAATTCTTTAGAAGATCAGTGGCCATTTGGGAACATATAAGAAATAGTACACCATACAGACTATATGCAAATGATAGTCCAGATGGTCTTCTTTCCAACCGTGGTAGTGGGATAGCTGAAATAATCTTGTGAGTCGAGATTTTGAATTTTAAAAAAATCGATTTTTGGTCGAAATTATATGAGAATTCTTTAGAAGATCAGTGGCCATTTGGGAACATATAAGAAATAGTACACCATACAGACTATATGCAAATGATAGTCCAGATGGTCCTCTTTCCAACCGTGGTAGTGGGATAGCTGAAATAATCTTGTGAGTCGAGATTTTGAATTTTAAAAAAATCGATTTTTGGTCGAAAATATATGAGAATTCTCTAGAAGATCAGTGGCCATTTGGGAACATATAAGAAATAGTACATCATACGGACTATATGTAAATGATAGTCCAGATGGTCCTCTTTCCAACCGTGGTAGTGGGATAGCTGAAATAATCTTGTGAGTCGAGATTTTGAATTTTAAAAAAATCGATTTTTGGTCGAAAATATATGAGAATTCTCTAGAAGATCAGTGGCCATTTGGGAACATATAAGAAATAGTACACCATACGGACTATATGTAAATGATAGTCCAGATGGTCCTCTTTCCAACCGTGGTAGTGGGATAGCTGAAATAATCTTGTGAGTCGAGATTTTGAATTTTAAAAAAATCGATTTTTGGTCGAAAATATATGAGAATTCTCTAGAAGATCAGTGGCCATTTGGGAACATATAAGAAATAGTACACCATACAGACTACATGCAAATGATAGTCCAGAGGGTCCTCTTTCCAACCGTGGTAATCTGATAGCTGAAATAATTTTGTGAGTCGAGATTTTGAATTTTAAAAAAATCGATTTTTGGCCAAAAATATATGAGAATTCTCTAGAAGATCAGTGGCCATTTGGGAACATATAAGAAATAGTACACCATACAGACTATATGCAAATGATAGTCCAGAGGGTCCTCTTTCCAACCGTGGTAATGGGATAGCTGAAATAATCTTGTGAGTCGAGATTTTGAATTTTAAAAAAATCGATATTTGGCCAAAAATATATGAAAATTCTCTAGAAGATCAGTGGCCATTTGGGAACATATAAGAAATAGTACACCATACAGACTACATGCAAATGATAGTCCAGAGGGTCCTCTTTCCAACCGTGGTAATCTGATAGCTGAAATAATTTTGTGAGTCGAGATTTTGAATTTTAAAAAAATCGATTTTTGGCCAAAAATATATGAAAATTCTCTAGAAGATCAGTGGCCATTTGGGAACATATAAGAAATAGTACACCATACAGACTATATGCAAATGATAGTCCAGAGGGTCCTCTTTCCAACCGTGGTAGTGGGATAGCTGAAATAATCTTGTGAGTCGAGATTTTGAATTTTAAAAAAATCGATTTTTGGTCGAAACTATATGAAAATTCTCTAGAAGATCAGTGGCCATTTGGGAACATATAAGAAATAGTACACCATACAGTCTACATGCAAATGATAGTCCAGAGGGTCCTCTTTCCAACCGTGGTAATCTGATAGCTGAAATAATTTTGTGAGTCGAGATTTTGAATTTTAAAAAAATCGATTTTTGGCCAAAAATATATGAAAATTCTCTAGAAGATCAGTGGCCATTTGGGAACATATAAGAAATAGTACACCATACAGACTACATGCAAATGATAGTCCAGAGGGTCCTCTTTCCAACCGTGGTAGTCGGATAGCTGAAATAATTTTGTGAGTCGAGATTTTGAATTTTAAAAAAATCGATTTTTGGTCGAAATTATATGAAAATTCTCTAGAAGATCAGTGGCCATTTGGGAACATATAAGAAATAGTACACCATACAGACTACATGCAAATGATAGTCCAGAGGGTCCTCTTTCCAACCGTGGTAGTGGGATAGCTGAAATAATTTTGTGAGTCGAGATTTTGAATTTTAAAAAAATCGATTTTTGGCCAAAAATATATGAAAATTCTCTAGAAGATCAGTGGCCATTTGGGAACATATAAGAAATAGTACACCATACAGACTATATGCAAATGATAGTCCAGAGGGTCCTCTTTCCAACCGTGGTAGTGGGATAGCTGAAATAATCTTGTGAGTCGAGATTTTGAATTTTAAAAAAATCGATTTTTGGCCAAAAATATATGAAAATTCTCTAGAAGATCAGTGGCCATTTGGGAACATATAAGAAATAGTACACCATACAGACTATATGCAAATGATAGTCCAGAGGGTCCTCTTTCCAACCGTGGTAGTGGGATAGCTGAAATAATCTTGTGAGTCGAGATTTTGAATTTTAAAAAAATCGATTTTTGGTCGAAACTATATGAAAATTCTCTAGAAGATCAGTGGCCATTTGGGAACATATAAGAAATAGTACACCATACAGACTACATGCAAATGATAGTCCAGAGGGTCCTCTTTCCAACCGTGGTAATCTGATAGCTGAAATAATTTTGTGAGTCGAGATTTTGAATTTTAAAAAAATCGATTTTTGGCCAAAAATATATGAAAATTCTCTAGAAGATCAGTGGCCATTTGGGAACATATAAGAAATAGTACACCATACAGACTATATGCAAATGATAGTCCAGAGGGTCCTCTTTCCAACCGTGGTAGTGGGATAGCTGAAATAATTTTGTGAGTCGAGATTTTGAATTTTAAAAAAATCGATTTTTGGTCGAAACTATATGAAAATTCTCTAGAAGATCAGTGGCCATTTGGGAACATATAAGAAATAGTACACCATACAGACTATATGCAAATGATAGTCCAGATGGTCTTCTTTCCAACCGTGGTAGTGGGATAGCTGAAATAATCTTGTGAGTCGAGATTTTGAATTTTAAAAAAATCGATTTTTGGTCGAAACTATATGAAAATTCTCTAGAAGATCAGTGGCGATTTGGGAACATATAAGAAATAGTACACCATACAGACTACATGCAAATGATAGTCCAGAGGGTCCTCTTTCCAACCGTGGTAATCTGATAGCTGAAATAATTTTGTGAGTCGAGATTTTGAATTTTAAAAAAATCGATTTTTGGTCGAAAATATATGAAAATTCTCTAGAAGATCAGTGGCCATTTGGGAACATATAAGAAATAGTACACCATACAGACTATATGCAAATGATAGTCCAGATGGTCTTCTTTCCAACCGTGGTAGTGGGATAGCTGAAATAATCTTGTGAGTCGAGATTTTGAATTTTAAAAAAATCGATTTTTGGTCGAAAATATATGAGAATTCTTTAGAAGATCAGTGGCCATTTGGGAACATATAAGAAATAGTACACCATACAGACTATATGCAAATGATAGTCCAGATGGTCTTCTTTCCAACCGTGGTAGTGGGATAGCTGAAATAATCTTGTGAGTCGAAATTTTGAATTTTAAAAAAATCGATTTTTGGTCGAAATTATATGAGAATTCTTTAGAAGATCAGTGGCCATTTGGGAACATATAAGAAATAGTACACCATACAGACTATATGCAAATGATAGTCCAGATGGTCCTCTTTCCAACCGTGGTAGTGGGATAGCTGAAATAATCTTGTGAGTCGAGATTTTGAATTTTAAAAAAATCGATTTTTGGTCGAAAATATATGAGAATTCTCTAGAAGATCAGTGGCCATTTGGGAACATATAAGAAATAGTACACCATACGGACTATATGTAAATGATAGTCCAGATGGTCCTCTTTCCAACCGTGGTAGTGGGATAGCTGAAATAATCTTGTGAGTCGAGATTTTGAATTTTAAAAAAATTGATTTTTGGTCGAAAATATATGAGAATTCTCTAGAAGATCAGTGGCCATTTGGGAACATATAAGAAATAGTACACCATACGGACTATATGTAAATGATAGTCCAGATGGTCCTCTTTCCAACCGTGGTAGTGGGATAGCTGAAATAATCTTGTGAGTCGAGATTTTGAATTTTAAAAAAATCGATTTTTGGTCGAAAATATATGAGAATTCTCTAGAAGATCAGTGGCCATTTGGGAACATATAAGAAATAGTACACCATACAGACTACATGCAAATGATAGTCCAGAGGGTCCTCTTTCCAACCGTGGTAATCTGATAGCTGAAATAATTTTGTGAGTCGAGATTTTGAATTTTAAAAAAATCGATTTTTGGCCAAAAATATATGAGAATTCTCTAGAAGATCAGTGGCCATTTGGGAACATATAAGAAATAGTACACCATACAGACTATATGCAAATGATAGTCCAGAGGGTCCTCTTTCCAACCGTGGTAGTGGGATAGCTGAAATAATCTTGTGAGTCGAGATTTTGAATTTTAAAAAAATCGATTTTTGGTCGAAAATATATGAGAATTCTTTAGAAGATCAGTGGCCATTTGGGAACATATAAGAAATAGTACACCATACGGACTATATGTAAATGATAGTCCAGATGGTCCTCTTTCCAACCGTGGTAGTGGGATAGCTGAAATAATCTTGTGAGTCGAGATTTTGAATTTTAAAAAAATCGATTTTTGGTCGAAAATATATGAGAATTCTCTAGAAGATCAGTGGCCATTTGGGAACATATAAGAAATAGTACACCATACAGACTATATGCAAATGATAGTCCAGATGGTCCTCTTTCCAACCGTGGTAGTGGGATAGCTGAAATAATCTTGTGAGTCGAGATTTTGAATTTTAAAAAAATCGATTTTTGGTCGAAAATATATGAGAATTCTCTAGAAGATCAGTGGCCATTTGGGAACATATAAGAAATAGTACACCATACAGACTATATGCAAATGATAGTCCAGAGGGTCCTCTTTCCAACCGTGGTAGTGGGATAGCTGAAATAATCTTGTGAGTCGAGATTTTGAATTTTAAAAAAATCGATTTTTGGTCGAAAATATATGAAAATTCTCTAGAAGATCAGTGGCCATTTGGGAACATATATGAAATAGTACACCATACAGACTATATGCAAATGATAGTCCAGAGGGTCCTCTTTCCAACCGTGGTAGTGGAATAGCTGAAATAATCTTGTGAGTCGAGATTTTGAATTTTAAATAAATCGATTTTTGCCCAAAAATATATGAAAATTCTCTAGAAGATCAGTGGCCATTTGGGAACATATAAGAAATAGTACACCATACAGACCATATGCAAATGATAGTCCAGAGGGTCCTCTTTCCAACCGTGGTAGTGGGATAGCTGAAATAATCTTGTGAGTCGAGATTTTGAATTTTAAAAAAATCGATTTTTGGTCGAAAATATATGAGAATTCTTTAGAAGATCAGTGGCCATTTGGGAACATATAAGAAATAGTACACCATACAGACTATATGCAAATGATAGTCCAGATGGTCCTCTTTCCAACCGTGGTAGTGGGATAGCTGAAATAATCTTGTGAGTCGAGATTTTGAATTTTAAAAAAATCGATTTCTGGTCGAAATTATATGAGAATTCTCTAGAAGATCAGTGGCCATTTGGGAACATATAAGAAATAGTACACCATACAGACTATATGCAAATGATAGTCCAGAGGGTCCTCTTTCCAACCGTGGTAGTGGGATAGCTGAAATAATCTTGTGAGTCGAGATTTTGAATTTTAAAAAAATCGATTTATGGCCAAAAATATATGAAAATTGTCTAGAAGATCAGTGACCATTTGGGAACACATAAGAAATAGTACACCATACAGACTATATGCAAATGATAGTCCAGAGGGTCCTCTTTCCAACCGTGGTAGTGGGATAGCTGAAATAATCTTGTGAGTCGAGATTTTGAATTTTAAAAAAATCGATTTCTGGTCGAAATTATATGAGAATTCTCTAGAAGATCAGTGGCCATTTGGGAACATATAAGAAATAGTACACCATACGGACTATATGTAAATGATAGTCCAGATGGTCCTCTTTCCAACCGTGGTAGTGGGATAGCTGAAATAATCTTGTGAGTCGAGAGTTTGAATTTTAAAAAAATCGATTTTTGGTCGAAAATATATGAGAATTCTCTAGAAGATCAGTGGCCATTTGGGAACATATAAGAAATAGTACACCATACAGACTATATGCAAATGATAGTCCAGAGGGTCCTCTTTCCAACCGTGGTAGTGGGATAGCTGAAATAATCTTGTGAGTCGAGATTTTGAATTTTAAAAAAATCGATTTTTGGTCGAAAATATATGAGAATTCTTTAGAAGATCAGTGGCCATTTGGGAACATATAAGAAATAGTACACCATACAGACTATATGCAAATGATAGTCCAGATGGTCCTCTTTCCAACCGTGGTAGTGGGATAGCTGAAATAATCTTGTGAGTCGAGATTTTGAATTTTAAAAAAATCGATTTTTGGTCGAAAATATATGAGAATTCTTTAGAAGATCAGTGGCCATTTGGGAACATATAAGAAATAGTACACCATACAGACTATATGCAAATGATAGTCCAGATGGTCTTCTTTCCAACCGTGGTAGTGGGATAGCTGAAATAATCTTGTGAGTCGAAATTTTGAATTTTAAAAAAATCGATTTTTGGTCGAAATTATATGAGAATTCTTTAGAAGATCAGTGGCCATTTGGGAACATATAAGAAATAGTACACCATACAGACTATATGCAAATGATAGTCCAGATGGTCCTCTTTCCAACCGTGGTAGTGGGATAGCTGAAATAATCTTGTGAGTCGAGATTTTGAATTTTAAAAAAATCGATTTTTGGTCGAAAATATATGAGAATTCTCTAGAAGATCAGTGGCCATTTGGGAACATATAAGAAATAGTACACCATACGGACTATATGTAAATGATAGTCCAGATGGTCCTCTTTCCAACCGTGGTAGTGGGATAGCTGAAATAATCTTGTGAGTCGAGATTTTGAATTTTAAAAAAATTGATTTTTGGTCGAAAATATATGAGAATTCTCTAGAAGATCAGTGGCCATTTGGGAACATATAAGAAATAGTACACCATACGGACTATATGTAAATGATAGTCCAGATGGTCCTCTTTCCAACCGTGGTAGTGGGATAGCTGAAATAATCTTGTGAGTCGAGATTTTGAATTTTAAAAAAATCGATTTTTGGTCGAAAATATATGAGAATTCTCTAGAAGATCAGTGGCCATTTGGGAACATATAAGAAATAGTACACCATACAGACTACATGCAAATGATAGTCCAGAGGGTCCTCTTTCCAACCGTGGTAATCTGATAGCTGAAATAATTTTGTGAGTCGAGATTTTGAATTTTAAAAAAATCGATTTTTGGCCAAAAATATATGAGAATTCTCTAGAAGATCAGTGGCCATTTGGGAACATATAAGAAATAGTACACCATACAGACTATATGCAAATGATAGTCCAGAGGGTCCTCTTTCCAACCGTGGTAGTGGGATAGCTGAAATAATCTTGTGAGTCGAGATTTTGAATTTTAAAAAAATCGATTTTTGGTCGAAAATATATGAGAATTCTTTAGAAGATCAGTGGCCATTTGGGAACATATAAGAAATAGTACACCATACGGACTATATGTAAATGATAGTCCAGATGGTCCTCTTTCCAACCGTGGTAGTGGGATAGCTGAAATAATCTTGTGAGTCGAGATTTTGAATTTTAAAAAAATCGATTTTTGGTCGAAAATATATGAGAATTCTCTAGAAGATCAGTGGCCATTTGGGAACATATAAGAAATAGTACACCATACAGACTATATGCAAATGATAGTCCAGATGGTCCTCTTTCCAACCGTGGTAGTGGGATAGCTGAAATAATCTTGTGAGTCGAGATTTTGAATTTTAAAAAAATCGATTTTTGGTCGAAAATATATGAGAATTCTCTAGAAGATCAGTGGCCATTTGGGAACATATAAGAAATAGTACACCATACAGACTATATGCAAATGATAGTCCAGAGGGTCCTCTTTCCAACCGTGGTAGTGGGATAGCTGAAATAATCTTGTGAGTCGAGATTTTGAATTTTAAAAAAATCGATTTTTGGTCGAAAATATATGAAAATTCTCTAGAAGATCAGTGGCCATTTGGGAACATATATGAAATAGTACACCATACAGACTATATGCAAATGATAGTCCAGAAGGTCCTCTTTCCAACCGTGGTAGTGGAATAGCTGAAATAATCTTGTGAGTCGAGATTTTGAATTTTAAATAAATCGATTTTTGCCCAAAAATATATGAAAATTCTCTAGAAGATCAGTGGCCATTTGGGAACATATAAGAAATAGTACACCATACAGACCATATGCAAATGATAGTCCAGAGGGTCCTCTTTCCAACCGTGGTAGTGGGATAGCTGAAATAATCTTGTGAGTCGAGATTTTGAATTTTAAAAAAATCGATTTTTGGTCAAAAATATATGAGAATTCTTTAGAAGATCAGTGGCCATTTGGGAACATATAAGAAATAGTACACCATACAGACTATATGCAAATGATAGTCCAGATGGTCCTCTTTCCAACCGTGGTAGTGGGATAGCTGAAATAATCTTGTGAGTCGAGATTTTGAATTTTAAAAAAATCGATTTCTGGTCGAAATTATATGAGAATTCTCTAGAAGATCAGTGGCCATTTGGGAACATATAAGAAATAGTACACCATACAGACTATATGCAAATGATAGTCCAGAGGGTCCTCTTTCCAACCGTGGTAGTGGGATAGCTGAAATAATCTTGTGAGTCGAGATTTTGAATTTTAAAAAAATCGATTTATGGCCAAAAATATATGAAAATTGTCTAGAAGATCAGTGACCATTTGGGAACACATAAGAAATAGTACACCATACAGACTATATGCAAATGATAGTCCAGAGGGTCCTCTTTCCAACCGTGGTAGTGGGATAGCTGAAATAATCTTGTGAGTCGAGATTTTGAATTTTAAAAAAATCGATTTCTGGTCGAAATTATATGAGAATTCTCTAGAAGATCAGTGGCCATTTGGGAACATATAAGAAATAGTACACCATACGGACTATATGTAAATGATAGTCCAGATGGTCCTCTTTCCAACCGTGGTAGTGGGATAGCTGAAATAATCTTGTGAGTCGAGAGTTTGAATTTTAAAAAAATCGATTTTTGGTCGAAAATATATGAGAATTCTCTAGAAGATCAGTGGCCATTTGGGAACATATAAGAAATAGTACACCATACAGACTATATGCAAATGATAGTCCAGAGGGTCCTCTTTCCAACCGTGGTAGTGGGATAGCTGAAATAATCTTGTGAGTCGAGATTTTGAATTTTAAAAAAATCGATTTTTGGTCGAAAATATATGAGAATTCTTTAGAAGATCAGTGGCCATTTGGGAACATATAAGAAATAGTACACCATACAGACTATATGCAAATGATAGTCCAGATGGTCCTCTTTCCAACCGTGGTAGTGGGATAGCTGAAATAATCTTGTGAGTCGAGATTTTGAATTTTAAAAAATCTTCTAGAGAATTCTCATATAATTTCGACCAGAAATCGATTTTTTTAAAATTCAAACTCTCGACTCACAAGATTATTTCAGCTATCCCACTACCACGGTTGGAAAGAGGACCATCTGGACTATCATTTGCATATAGTCTGTATGGTGTACTATTTCTTATATGTTCCCAAATGGCCACTGATCTTCTAAAGAATTCTCATATAATTTCGACCAAAAATCGATTTTTTTAAAATTCAAAATCTCGACTCACAAGATTATTTCAGCTATCCCACTACCACGGTTGGAAAGAGGACCATCTGGACTATCATTTGCATATAGTCTGTATGGTGTACTATTTCTTATATGTTCCCAAATGGCCACTGATCTTCTAAAGAATTCTCATATATTTTCGACCAAAAATCGATTTTTTTAAAATTCAAAATCTCGACTCACAAGATTATTTCAGCTATCCCACTACCACGGTTGGAAAGAGGACCCTCTGGACTATCATTTGCATATAGTCTGTATGGTGTACTATTTCATATATGTTCCCAAATGGCCACTGATCTTCTAGAGAATTTTCATATATTTTTGGGCAAAAATCGATTTATTTAAAATTCAAAATCTCGACTCACAAGATTATTTCAGCTATCCCACTACCACGGTTGGAAAGAGGACCCTCTGGACTATCATTTGCATATAGTCTGTATGGTGTACTATTTCTTATATGTTCCCAAATGGCCACTGATCTTCTAGAGAATTTTCATATATTTTTGGCCAAAAATCGATTTTTTTAAAATTCAAAATCTCGACTCACAAAATTATTTCAGCTATCCGACTACCACGGTTGGAAAGAGGACCCTCTGGACTATCATTTGCATATAGTCTGTATGGTGTACTATTTCTTATATGTTCCCAAATGGCCACTGATCTTCTAGAGAATTTTCATATATTTTTGGGCTAAAATCGATTTTTTTAAAATTCAAAATCTCGACTCACAAGATTATTTCAGCTATCCCACTACCACGGTTGGAAAGAGGACCCTCTGGACTATCATTTGCATATAGTCTGTATGGTGTACTATTTCTTATATGTTCCCAAATGGCCACTGATCTTCTAAAGAATTCTCATATATTTTCGACCAAAAATCGATTTTTTTAAAATTCAAAATCTCGACTCACAAGATTATTTCAGCTATCCCACTACCACGGTTGGAAAGAGGACCATCTGGACTATCATTTGCATATAGTCTGTATGGTGTACTATTTCTTATATGTTCCCAAATGGCCACTGATCTTCTAAAGAATTCTCATATATTTTCGACCAAAAATCGATTTTTTTAAAATTCAAAATCTCGACTCACAAGATTATTTCAGCTATCCCACTACCACGGTTGGAAAGAGGACCATCTGGACTATCATTTGCATATAGTCTGTATGGTGTACTATTTCTTATATGTTCCCAAATGGCCACTGATCTTCTAAAGAATTCTCATATATTTTCGACCAAAAATCGATTTTTTTAAAATTCAAAATCTCGACTCACAAGATTATTTCAGCTATCCCACTACCACGGTTGGAAAGAAGACCATCTGGACTATCATTTGCATATAGTCTGTATGGTGTACTATTTCTTATATGTTCCCAAATGGCCACTGATCTTCTAGAGAATTCTCATATATTTTCGACCAAAAGTCGATTTTTTTAAAATTCAAAATCTCGACTCACAAGATTATTTCAGCTATCCCACTACCACGGTTGGAAAGAGGACCATCTGGACTATCATTTGCATATAGTCTGTATGGTGTACTATTTCTTATATGTTCCCAAATGGCCACTGATCTTCTAAAGAATTCTCATATATTTTCGACCAAAAATCGATTTTTTTAAAATTCAAAATCTCGACTCACAAGATTATTTCAGCTATCCCACTACCACGGTTGGAAAGAGGACCATCTGGACTATCATTTGCATATAGTCTGTATGGTGTACTATTTCTTATATGTTCCCAAATGGCCACTGATCTTCTAAAGAATTCTCATATATTTTCGACCAAAAATCGATTTTTTTAAAATTCAAAATCTCGACTCACAAGATTATTTCAGCTATCCCACTACCACGGTTGGAAAGAAGACCATCTGGACTATCATTTGCATATAGTCTGTATGGTGTACTATTTCTTATATGTTCCCAAATGGCCACTGATCTTCTAGAGAATTCTCATATATTTTCGACCAAAAATCGATTTTTTTAAAATTCAAAATCTCGACTCACAAGATTATTTCAGCTATCCCACTACCACGGTTGGAAAGAGGACCATCTGGACTATCATTTGCATATAGTCTGTATGGTGTACTATTTCTTATATGTTCCCAAATGGCCACTGATCTTCTAAAGAATTCTCATATATTTTCGACCAAAAATCGATTTTTTTAAAATTCAAAATCTCGACTCACAAGATTATTTCAGCTATCCCACTACCACGGTTGGAAAGAAGACCATCTGGACTATCATTTGCATATAGTCTGTATGGTGTACTATTTCTTATATGTTCCCAAATGGCCACTGATCTTCTAAAGAATTCTCATATATTTTCGACCAAAAATCGATTTTTTTAAAATTCAAAATCTCGACTCACAATATTATTTCAGCTATCCCACTACCACGGTTGGAAAGAGGACCATCTGGACTATCATTTGCATATAGTCTGTATGGTGTACTATTTCTTATATGTTCCCAAATGGCCACTGATCTTCTAGAGAATTCTCATATATTTTCGACCAAAAATCGATTTTTTTAAAATTCAAACTCTCGACTCACAAGATTATTTCAGCTATCCCACTACCACGGTTGGAAAGAGGACCATCTGGACTATCATTTACATATAGTCCGTATGGTGTACTATTTCTTATATGTTCCCAAATGGCCACTGATCTTCTAGAGAATTCTCATATATTTTCGACCAAAAATCGATTTTTTTAAAATTCAAAATCTCGACTCACAAGATTATTTCAGCTATCCCACTACCACGGTTGGAAAGAGGACCATCTGGACTATCATTTGCATATAGTCTGTATGGTGTACTATTTCTTATATGTTCCCAAATGGCCACTGATCTTCTAGAGAATTCTCATATATTTTCGACCAAAAATCGATTTTTTTAAAATTCAAAATCTCGACTCACAAGATTATTTCAGCTATCCCACTACCACGGTTGGAAAGAGGACCATCTGGACTATCATTTGCATATAGTCTGTATGGTGTACTATTTCTTATATGTTCCCAAATGGCCACTGATCTTCTAGAGAATTCTCATATATTTTCGACCAAAAATCGATTTTTTTAAAATTCAAAATCTCGACTCACAAGATTATTTCAGCTATCCCACTACCACGGTTGGAAAGAGGACCCTCTGGACTATCATTTGCATATAGTCTGTATGGTGTACTATTTCTTATATGTTCCCAAATGGCCACTGATCTTCTAGAGAATTCTCATATATTTTCGACCAAAAATCGATTTTTTTAAAATTCAAAATCTCGACTCACAAGATTATTTCAGCTATCCCACTACCACGGTTGGAAAGAGGACCCTCTGGACTATCATTTGCATATAGTCTGTATGGTGTACTATTTCTTATATGTTCCCAAATGGCCACTGATCTTCTAGAGAATTCTCATATATTTTCGACCAAAAATCGATTTTTTTAAAATTCAAACTCTCGACTCACAAGATTATTTCAGCTATCCCACTACCACGGTTGGAAAGAGGACCATCTGGACTATCATTTACATATAGTCCGTATGGTGTACTATTTCTTATATGTTCCCAAATGGCCACTGATCTTCTAGAGAATTCTCATATATTTTCGACCAAAAATCGATTTTTTTAAAATTCAAAATCTCGACTCACAAGATTATTTCAGCTATCCCACTACCACGGTTGGAAAGAGGACCATCTGGACTATCATTTGCATATAGTCTGTATGGTGTACTATTTCTTATATGTTCCCAAATGGCCACTGATCTTCTAGAGAATTCTCATATATTTTCGACCAAAAATCGATTTTTTTAAAATTCAAAATCTCGACTCACAAGATTATTTCAGCTATCCCACTACCACGGTTGGAAAGAGGACCATCTGGACTATCATTTGCATATAGTCTGTATGGTGTACTATTTCTTATATGTTCCCAAATGGCCACTGATCTTCTAGAGAATTCTCATATATTTTCGACCAAAAATCGATTTTTTTAAAATTCAAAATCTCGACTCACAAGATTATTTCAGCTATCCCACTACCACGGTTGGAAAGAGGACCCTCTGGACTATCATTTGCATATAGTCTGTATGGTGTACTATTTCTTATATGTTCCCAAATGGCCACTGATCTTCTAGAGAATTCTCATATATTTTCGACCAAAAATCGATTTTTTTAAAATTCAAAATCTCGACTCACAAGATTATTTCAGCTATCCCACTACCACGGTTGGAAAGAGGACCCTCTGGACTATCATTTGCATATAGTCTGTATGGTGTACTATTTCTTATATGTTCCCAAATGGCCACTGATCTTCTAAAGAATTCTCATATATTTTCGACCAAAAATCGATTTTTTAAAATTCAAAATCTCGACTCACAAGATTATTTCAGCTATCCCACTACCACGGTTGGAAAGAGGACCATCTGGACTATCATTTACATATAGTCCGTATGGTGTACTATTTCTTATATGTTCCCAAATGGCCACTGATCTTCTAGAGAATTCTCATATATTTTCGACCAAAAATCGATTTTTTTAAAATTCAAAATCTCGACTCACAAGATTATTTCAGCTATCCCACTACCACGGTTGGAAAGAGGACCATCTGGACTATCATTTGCATATAGTCTGTATGGTGTACTATTTCTTATATGTTCCCAAATGGCCACTGATCTTCTAAAGAATTCTCATATAATTTCGACCAAAAATCGATTTTTTTTAAATTCAAAATCTCGACTCACAAGATTATTTCAGCTATCCCACTACCACGGTTGGAAAGAAGACCATCTGGACTATCATTTGCATATAGTCTGTATGGTGTACTATTTCTTATATGTTCCCAAATGGCCACTGATCTTCTAAAGAATTCTCATATATTTTCGACCAAAAATCGATTTTTTTAAAATTCAAAATCTCGACTCACAAGATTATTTCAGCTATCCCACTACCACGGTTGGAAAGAGGACCATCTGGACTATCATTTGCATATAGTCTGTATGGTGTACTATTTCTTATATGTTCCCAAATGGCCACTGATCTTCTAGAGAATTCTCATATATTTTCGACCAAAAATCGATTTTTTTAAAATTCAAAATCTCGACTCACAAGATTATTTCAGCTATCCCACTACCACGGTTGGAAAGAGGACCATCTGGACTATCATTTGCATATAGTCTGTATGGTGTACTATTTCTTATATGTTCCCAAATGGCCACTGATCTTCTAAAGAATTCTCATATATTTTCGACCAAAAATCGATTTTTTTAAAATTCAAAATCTCGACTCACAAGATTATTTCAGCTATCCCACTACCACGGTTGGAAAGAGGACCCTCTGGACTATCATTTGCATATGGTCTGTATGGTGTACTATTTCTTATATGTTCCCAAATGGCCACTGATCTTCTAGAGAATTTTCATATATTTTTGGGCAAAAATCGATTTATTTAAAATTCAAAATCTCGACTCACAAGATTATTTCAGCTATCCCACTACCACGGTTGGAAAGAAGACCATCTGGACTATCATTTGCATATAGTCTGTATGGTGTACTATTTCTTATATGTTCCCAAATGGCCACTGATCTTCTAGAGAATTCTCATATATTTTCGACCAAAAATCGATTTTTTTAAAATTCAAAATCTCGACTCACAAGATTATTTCAGCTATCCCACTACCACGGTTGGAAAGAGGACCATCTGGACTATCATTTGCATATAGTCTGTATGGTGTACTATTTCTTATATGTTCCCAAATGGCCACTGATCTTCTAGAGAATTCTCATATATTTTCGACCAAAAATCGATTTTTTTAAAATTCAAAATCTCGACTCACAAGATTATTTCAGCTATCCCACTACCACGGTTGGAAAGAGGACCATCTGGACTATCATTTACATATAGTCCGTATGGTGTACTATTTCTTATATGTTCCCAAATGGCCACTGATCTTCTAAAGAATTCACATATATTTTCGACCAAAAATCGATTTTTTTAAAATTCAAAATCTCGACTCACAAGATTATTTCAGCTATCCCACTACCACGGTTGGAAAGAGGACCCTCTGGACTATCATTTGCATATAGTCTGTATGGTGTACTATTTCTTATATGTTCCCAAATGGCCACTGATCTTCTAGAGAATTTTCATATATTTTTGGGCTAAAATCGATTTTTTTAAAATTCAAAATCTCGACTCACAAGATTATTTCAGCTATCCCACTACCACGGTTGGAAAGAGGACCCTCTGGACTATCATTTGCATATAGTCTGTATGGTGTACTATTTCTTATATGTTCCCAAATGGCCACTGATCTTCTAAAGAATTTTCATATATTTTTGGGCTAAAATCGATTTTTTTAAAATTCAAAATCTCGACTCACAAAATTATTTCAGCTATCCGACTACCACGGTTGGAAAGAGGACCCTCTGGACTATCATTTGCATATAGTCTGTATGGTGTACTATTTCTTATATGTTCCCAAATGGCCACTGATCTTCTAGAGAATTTTCATATATTTTTGGGCTAAAATCGATTTTTTTAAAATTCAAAATCTCGACTCACAAGATTATTTCAGCTATCCCACTACCACGGTTGGAAAGAGGACCCTCTGGACTATCATTTGCATATAGTCTGTATGGTGTACTATTTCTTATATGTTCCCAAATGGCCACTGATCTTCTAAAGAATTCTCATATATTTTCGACCAAAAATCGATTTTTTTAAAATTCAAAATCTCGACTCACAAGATTATTTCAGCTATCCCACTACCACGGTTGGAAAGAGGACCATCTGGACTATCATTTGCATATAGTCTGTATGGTGTACTATTTCTTATATGTTCCCAAATGGCCACTGATCTTCTAAAGAATTCTCATATATTTTCGACCAAAAATCGATTTTTTTAAAATTCAAAATCTCGACTCACAAGATTATTTCAGCTATCCCACTACCACGGTTGGAAAGAGGACCATCTGGACTATCATTTGCATATAGTCTGTATGGTGTACTATTTCTTATATGTTCCCAAATGGCCACTGATCTTCTAAAGAATTCTCATATATTTTCGACCAAAAATCGATTTTTTTAAAATTCAAAATCTCGACTCACAAGATTATTTCAGCTATCCCACTACCACGGTTGGAAAGAGGACCATCTGGACTATCATTTGCATATAGTCTGTATGGTGTACTATTTCTTATATGTTCCCAAATGGCCACTGATCTTCTAGAGAATTCTCATATATTTTCGACCAAAAATCGATTTTTTTAAAATTCAAACTCTCGACTCACAAGATTATTTCAGCTATCCCACTACCACGGTTGGAAAGAGGACCATCTGGACTATCATTTACATATAGTCCGTATGGTGTACTATTTCTTATATGTTCCCAAATGGCCACTGATCTTCTAGAGAATTCTCATATATTTTCGACCAAAAATCGATTTTTTTAAAATTCAAAATCTCGACTCACAAGATTATTTCAGCTATCCCACTACCACGGTTGGAAAGAGGACCATCTGGACTATCATTTGCATATAGTCTGTATGGTGTACTATTTCTTATATGTTCCCAAATGGCCACTGATCTTCTAGAGAATTCTCATATATTTTCGACCAAAAATCGATTTTTTTAAAATTCAAAATCTCGACTCACAAGATTATTTCAGCTATCCCACTACCACGGTTGGAAAGAGGACCATCTGGACTATCATTTGCATATAGTCTGTATGGTGTACTATTTCTTATATGTTCCCAAATGGCCACTGATCTTCTAGAGAATTCTCATATATTTTCGACCAAAAATCGATTTTTTTAAAATTCAAAATCTCGACTCACAAGATTATTTCAGCTATCCCACTACCACGGTTGGAAAGAGGACCATCTGGACTATCATTTGCATATAGTCTGTATGGTGTACTATTTCTTATATGTTCCCAAATGGCCACTGATCTTCTAGAGAATTCTCATATATTTTCGACCAAAAATCGATTTTTTTAAAATTCAAACTCTCGACTCACAAGATTATTTCAGCTATCCCACTACCACGGTTGGAAAGAGGACCATCTGGACTATCATTTACATATAGTCCGTATGGTGTACTATTTCTTATATGTTCCCAAATGGCCACTGATCTTCTAGAGAATTCTCATATATTTTCGACCAAAAATCGATTTTTTTAAAATTCAAAATCTCGACTCACAAGATTATTTCAGCTATCCCACTACCACGGTTGGAAAGAGGACCCTCTGGACTATCATTTGCATATAGTCTGTATGGTGTACTATTTCTTATATGTTCCCAAATGGCCACTGATCTTCTAGAGAATTCTCATATATTTTCGACCAAAAATCGATTTTTTTAAAATTCAAAATCTCGACTCACAAGATTATTTCAGCTATCCCACTACCAGGGTTGGAAAGAGGACCCTCTGGACTATCATTTGCATATAGTCTGTATGGTGTACTATTTCTTATATGTTCCCAAATGGCCACTGATCTTCTAGAGAATTCTCATATATTTTCGACCAAAAATCGATTTTTTTAAAATTCAAAATCTCGACTCACAAGATTATTTCAGCTATCCCACTACCACGGTTGGAAAGAGGACCCTCTGGACTATCATTTGCATATAGTCTGTATGGTGTACTATTTCTTATATGTTCCCAAATGGCCACTGATCTTCTAGAGAATTCTCATATATTTTCGACCAAAAATCGATTTTTTTAAAATTCAAACTCTCGACTCACAAGATTATTTCAGCTATCCCACTACCACGGTTGGAAAGAGGACCATCTGGACTATCATTTACATATAGTCCGTATGGTGTACTATTTCTTATATGTTCCCAAATGGCCACTGATCTTCTAGAGAATTCTCATATATTTTCGACCAAAAATCGATTTTTTTAAAATTCAAAATCTCGACTCACAAGATTATTTCAGCTATCCCACTACCACGGTTGGAAAGAGGACCCTCTGGACTATCATTTGCATATGGTCTGTATGGTGTACTATTTCTTATATGTTCCCAAATGGCCACTGATCTTCTAGAGAATTCTCATATATTTTCGACCAAAAATCGATTTTTTTAAAATTCAAAATCTCGACTCACAAGATTATTTCAGCTATCCCACTACCACGGTTGGAAAGAGGACCATCTGGACTATCATTTACATATAGTCCGTATGGTGTACTATTTCTTATATGTTCCCAAATGGCCACTGATCTTCTAAAGAATTCACATATATTTTCGACCAAAAATCGATTTTTTTAAAATTCAAAATCTCGACTCACAAGATTATTTCAGCTATCCCACTACCACGGTTGGAAAGAGGACCCTCTGGACTATCATTTGCATATAGTCTGTATGGTGTACTATTTCTTATATGTTCCCAAATGGCCACTGATCTTCTAGAGAATTTTCATATATTTTTGGCCAAAAATCGATTTTTTTAAAATTCAAAATCTCGACTCACAAGATTATTTCAGCTATCCCACTACCACGGTTGGAAAGAGGACCCTCTGGACTATCATTTGCATATAGTCTGTATGGTGTACTATTTCATATATGTTCCCAAATGGCCACTGATCTTCTAGAGAATTTTCATATATTTTTGGGCAAAAATCGATTTATTTAAAATTCAAAATCTCGACTCACAAGATTATTTCAGCTATCCCACTACCACGGTTGGAAAGAGGACCCTCTGGACTATCATTTCATGTAGTCTGTATGGTGTACTATTTCTTATATGTTCCCAAATGGCCACTGATCTTCTAGAGAATTTTCATATATTTTTGGCCAAAAATCGATTTTTTTAAAATTCAAAATCTCGACTCACAAAATTATTTCAGCTATCCGACTACCACGGTTGGAAAGAGGACCCTCTGGACTATCATTTGCATATAGTCTGTATGGTGTACTATTTCTTATATGTTCCCAAATGGCCACTGATCTTCTAGAGAATTTTCATATATTTTTGGGCTAAAATCGATTTTTTTAAAATTCAAAATCTCGACTCACAAGATTATTTCAGCTATCCCACTACCACGGTTGGAAAGAGGACCCTCTGGACTATCATTTGCATATAGTCTGTATGGTGTACTATTTCTTATATGTTCCCAAATGGCCACTGATCTTCTAAAGAATTCTCATATATTTTCGACCAAAAATCGATTTTTTTAAAATTCAAAATCTCGACTCACAAGATTATTTCAGCTATCCCACTACCACGGTTGGAAAGAGGACCATCTGGACTATCATTTGCATATAGTCTGTATGGTGTACTATTTCTTATATGTTCCCAAATGGCCACTGATCTTCTAAAGAATTCTCATATATTTTCGACCAAAAATCGATTTTTTTAAAATTCAAAATCTCGACTCACAAGATTATTTCAGCTATCCCACTACCACGGTTGGAAAGAGGACCATCTGGACTATCATTTGCATATAGTCTGTATGGTGTACTATTTCTTATATGTTCCCAAATGGCCACTGATCTTCTAAAGAATTCTCATATATTTTCGACCAAAAATCGATTTTTTTAAAATTCAAAATCTCGACTCACAAGATTATTTCAGCTATCCCACTACCACGGTTGGAAAGAGGACCATCTGGACTATCATTTGCATATAGTCTGTATGGTGTACTATTTCTTATATGTTCCCAAATGGCCACTGATCTTCTAGAGAATTCTCATATATTTTCGACCAAAAATCGATTTTTTTAAAATTCAAACTCTCGACTCACAAGATTATTTCAGCTATCCCACTACCACGGTTGGAAAGAGGACCATCTGGACTATCATTTACATATAGTCCGTATGGTGTACTATTTCTTATATGTTCCCAAATGGCCACTGATCTTCTAGAGAATTCTCATATATTTTCGACCAAAAATCGATTTTTTTAAAATTCAAAATCTCGACTCACAAGATTATTTCAGCTATCCCACTACCACGGTTGGAAAGAGGACCATCTGGACTATCATTTGCATATAGTCTGTATGGTGTACTATTTCTTATATGTTCCCAAATGGCCACTGATCTTCTAGAGAATTCTCATATATTTTCGACCAAAAATCGATTTTTTTAAAATTCAAACTCTCGACTCACAAGATTATTTCAGCTATCCCACTACCACGGTTGGAAAGAGGACCATCTGGACTATCATTTACATATAGTCCGTATGGTGTACTATTTCTTATATGTTCCCAAATGGCCACTGATCTTCTAGAGAATTCTCATATATTTTCGACCAAAAATCGATTTTTTTAAAATTCAAAATCTCGACTCACAAGATTATTTCAGCTATCCCACTACCACGGTTGGAAAGAGGACCCTCTGGACTATCATTTGCATATAGTATGTATGGTGTACTATTTCTTATATGTTCCCAAATGGCCACTGATCTTCTAGAGAATTCTCATATATTTTCGACCAAAAATCGATTTTTTTAAAATTCAAAATCTCGACTCACAAGATTATTTCAGCTATCCCACTACCACGGTTGGAAAGAGGACCCTCTGGACTATCATTTGCATATAGTCTGTATGGTGTACTATTTCTTATATGTTCCCAAATGGCCACTGATCTTCTAGAGAATTCTCATATATTTTCGACCAAAAATCGATTTTTTTAAAATTCAAAATCTCGACTCACAAGATTATTTCAGCTATCCCACTACCACGGTTGGAAAGAGGACCCTCTGGACTATCATTTGCATATAGTCTGTATGGTGTACTATTTCTTATATGTTCCCAAATGGCCACTGATCTTCTAGAGAATTCTCATATATTTTCGACCAAAAATCGATTTTTTTAAAATTCAAACTCTCGACTCACAAGATTATTTCAGCTATCCCACTACCACGGTTGGAAAGAGGACCATCTGGACTATCATTTACATATAGTCCGTATGGTGTACTATTTCTTATATGTTCCCAAATGGCCACTGATCTTCTAGAGAATTCTCATATATTTTCGACCAAAAATCGATTTTTTTGAAATTCAAAATCTCGACTCACAAGATTATTTCAGCTATCCCACTACCACGGTTGGAAAGAGGACCCTCTGGACTATCATTTGCATATAGTCTGTATGGTGTACTATTTCTTATATGTTCCCAAATGGCCACTGATCTTCTAGAGAATTCTCATATATTTTCGACCAAAAATCGATTTTTTTAAAATTCAAAATCTCGACTCACAAGATTATTTCAGCTATCCCACTACCACGGTTGGAAAGAGGACCCTCTGGACTATCATTTGCATATGGTCTGTATGGTGTACTATTTCTTATATGTTCCCAAATGGCCACTGATCTTCTAGAGAATTTTCAATCATAGAATTTATTTTTGCAAAGCCAATTTCAACAATACCATGCCACTTTATCTATGACTATATTGCTTAATGTATTAGGAGGCCTTGGAACACTTCTTTGAGTATGATATGGTACTCAAAGACCTAGTATATGCCCTAAAATTAACTTCTAAACAAGTAACCTGGTTCAGCTTGATACTGTTAAACAGTTAGCAGTGCTCTGTTAAGAGCAATTTTTGCTCTGTTAACATCAAATTTGGCACTGTTAACGCTAAATGTGGCGCTGCTAAAATTTATGGATTGCGTCTTGGGTTTTCAAATTCGAATTTATCTTCACACACATTTATGAAACTTATAAATGAACTAAGAATATGCAACATTAGTAAAATAAGTAATCCATTTATATGTGTTAATAATATTATACATAGATCTAACTGTGAACAAATTTACTCAGAATCTTTTGACATTTGCAGATGTCAAACATTCTATACACAATATTTGTTAACACTTGAGTTATTTAATATGTATAAACGAATGTTTAACTATTATTATATTCAATAGATATATGTATTGTATTGTACAAAATAACAAAATCTAAAAATAAAATATACATACCTAAGAATAAAAAAAAAAATCTAATAAAATAAAACCTAATTTGTTTTAATTAATCTCATTATTTTATAATTTCATTTATTTAAAACAGCAAAAACTAAATAAAATCTAAATCCTTAAAACAAGTCTATTTATACTCTGGGATGTTGTAAATCAATCAGTAAATTCAATTATATAGAAAACAGATATTCTACTTATGCGTGAAAAAAAAAGCAGGCACAACTATACATTCCTTTCTTATCAATTTAAAAATCCTTATAACACAACAACAACAACAACACCACGTACAACTATATTTTTATTTCTTCACAATTATTATCTCAAAAGAACATGCACACATTCATTCTGTCCGTCCAATCATTCGAAAAGCAATATAAATACAATGAACATGTACACTCATGTTTCTACTTAGGTATACGATGTTATTTATTATCCCAAAAAATAAAAAATTTTACACAGGTGTTCATCTCTTTCTTATCACATTTAAAATTAAAGATCCTTCTAATTAAATATACAAAAAAAAAAATAAAAAACACACAACAACTATACAGGTGTAGATCCCTTTTCTATTTTTTTCAACATTGAGTATGATAATACGTGCCAAGAATTTGTTATCATCTTAAAATTACAGATCCTTCAAATTAAATCACACAAAAAATAAAAAATAACCGCACAACCAACCTACTCTTTCTTATCACATTTAAAATTAAAGATCCTTCTAATTAAATATACAAAAAAAAATAAAAAACACACAACAATTATATAGGTGTAGATCCACATTACATGTTACGCACACACTCATTCTGTCCGTCCAAACATTCGTACATACGTATATACATTTTAACATTACAGTCTATTTATACTCTAGGATGTAGATGAGGAAACGTGCACACATTCATTCTGTCTGTCCAACCATTCGTTTGAAAAGCAATACAAATGAAAGGACCAACAAAAAGCAGGTATGATTCCAAATTTGTATGGAAAAATTTAAAATAAAAATGATTTAATTCTTTTCCAGATATGCATTCTCCCAAATTTTAACACACACAAACACACATACACATTAAAAAGCATTACCTTTTCATAATACATGTTACAAACCTAAAGACCGATCGCACACAATTCATTTCACAATTCTACAATGTTCTTACTCTTTTACAGATATGCATGCACCAAATTTTGTATGGAATAAGTGGTCTGAAAACCCCATAAACATACTACTCATCACCATTATTCTCAACATTAGCATAAGCGTCAGCTATAAACAGTAGCATCAGCAATATTTCAACGTGGTTTCACTCGTACTATACGACTAGCGTTCCAAAAGGAGTTGTGTTTTCGATTCAAAACTTTGCCTGTGTTTTTGTTTTTGTTTCTATTTTTAATATTTCTGGTTACGAAAAGGGATTCATTCTCATCTTGATTAACTTCAGTAGCGGAAGCCACATTGCCATCATCGTTATCATCATGATTTTCATTATATTCCTCATGGTTCTGGTATAGCAGCATGCAGCAGTTGCCGTGTGCCAAGTTGGTTGGTGTTTTAACAAATTTTCTTTAGGAGAAATTTATTTGTCATTTGATGTTTTGATACTTTTATCAACGTAAAATTTTTTTATTCCTTTCAAAAATAAGGTTGCTATAGTCGTTTAATTCAATAAGAACAAATGCTACAATGTTATCAATCGTTTCCCCAATTGTAATTTTCCAAGAAACTATTGCCCGCTTGCTAGCCAGTTAGCCATTCGAATTCATGTCTGGGTTTTAAATTCGGGTATTCTAGTTGCGAATGGTCTAGCAAAGGCAGGCACCAGATGTATGTTTCGGATTTTGATTAAACAACTGATCATCACCGTAGTCTAGTAGGTAGACATCAAAACAAAATACAAAAAGTATTTCTTCGGCGACTTCCTCTCAGCAGATTTCTGGCAAAAACTCTGACAGTAAATAAAATTGCCATGAAAAAGTTTCTCAAAAATCTGTCGTTCGGATTCGACTGTAAACTATAGGTCCCATCACATATGCATAAAAAATTAATACACACTACATAAGTGGTGTGAGAAACTAGGTCGTAATCCTGACTGAAGGGTTGTAACGAATAATTATGTATGTATTTATGTATTATCACGAGAAACCTTATGCAGTGTTCAGTGTTTAATTGGCGCACATACTCTGCCTGTCAATAGTTTAGAAATTAAATTCAATGACTTCATTTAGCATGTGTTTTTAACTTCCAAAGCAAATTTGCAGTCTTAAAAATTTAATGTAAAAAGAAAAGAGTAGAGTATGAGAGTGAGTACGAGTAAAGCTTTACAATTTTACGCCCGATTAAATTTTAAATCTTTATTTATATATCTATGTATTTATATTGTCGTTGCATTAGTTTACATATTTTCTTCCTGAAATAAATTCTATCAAACTCAACAGCAATGATAATCAATTAATTCATGGCAAATATTTAAAACTCAGACATACATACATATACACACGCAAAATAACTAAACAGACTGCGAGATAGCGATAGCGTTGGATAGAGAAAAAGAGAGAGGAAAAAAATTTTAATCTGCCATCACCATCAATAACATGGCAATATTTTCCACACTTCAAACCCTAAAAAATTAAATTAAGGTTCATGCATCTCTCGGAAATTTGTAAATCATTGCACCATTACTGCCTCAGTTTCGGTTCATAAAGCAATAATTTTCGGACTTCAGCCTGTAATGCTTGAAAATCGTTTACCATAAATTCACAAATCATTTGTTGATCTTCGGGAAAGAACAGACACTAGACTGCAAAAAAATCGTAGCTGCAAAAGCAACCATCACCTGTTCTTTGTGGTACATTTTAATTTTATTGGCCATTTCTTAGCACTCTAAACGAAGTGTCGGGGAGACACTCTCCCCATCATACCGCAACGAACATACACCACCAGCAAGACAATATTTAATCATCATCGATGACTACGAAACAGTGCAAACGAAAAAAAAACATTTTTTTCAATATAAAATGAATTGGAGACCCAATAGGAATAGTAACCGTTTAACTGATTGAACTAATCAGTTGATGTGGGATAAGAGAACGTCTTTTAATGGACAGAACAGAAACGATGTTTTCTGTAACAATGTTTCACAACAATCTTTAGTCAAGATTACACTCCAGGTTCTCATTCCCTAATGTTGCGTGTTTTAATTTTATAAATGAGTTTTTGAGCAAGGTTTCATGGCATTTTATTTACTTTCAGAGTTTTTGTTTTAAAAAACTACTGAGAGGAAGTCGCCGAGGACCACAGGCTCGAGCTAATAAGCTACAACATTACTTACTACACTACGGTGACTTCTAAATTCCTTTACAACCTTGCCAAGTCCTTGCACAGTAGGTGATTTCAGAGGCCACGTTTGAAACACCACTTTTACTATACGCTTTAACTCCTCTTATGCATTCTTCAGTTATTAAACGTTGTCATACTCGCGAATCGTCACTGTAATCAACCACCAACTTGAGACTCGTCAGGGCCACATGGTTTGGGAAGATATTATAGGGAGATCCTTTACTCATCCTCTTCCACAATGAATAACAATTGGCATTACAATGCAATTCCAAATTTTGTTTAGACATGCGAGATGTAGAATTTAAAATCCTGTACAGCATTGATTTCCTATTGGGTTAACCTTGTGGTTGACTCTTTTATTACCTCTTTAAGCTAAAAGAATAGTTGGTTGGTGCCAAAATATTACAACCTTAACTTTAAAGTTTTCAGACACTTTAATAAAACTCCCGAAGGACGATATCAAATGACAATGACAATGACAGCCAATACAAACGATAGATGGAAATATGAAACATTACGAGCGAATATGGTATAAACACAACAACAACAACATCATCAAGCATATACCAAACGATGATGGTACTTGAAAAAACACCAGCATAAAAAATAGGTGAAAAGCAAACGTTAAAACAACGTTGAACGAAAAACTTTCAGATGACGTTGTCTCTGCTTATATTTCATTAAATTCTTTTTTGTCTTTCTCCAAAGACCGGTTTACAAAGATAGACACGGCCATTGCAAACTGCTGTCAAGGAAGAGGTAAAGGGCTTAAAAGCATGGCAAGGGCAACAAAACCATGAAGGCAACATAGTTTAGACGCGATGTATTGCAACAATTGAAACAAAAAATAAGAATCAAACGTCATCATCATCTTCGAAGAGCAATAAACGAATGCTCTGGGAGAAGCAGAAGAAAAATGTTGCACAGCAACAAAAAGCCAACAACACCTTTAACAAATGGAACAACAACAACAAAGGATCTGGTTCCTTAAGCGCTTGCAATTATATAAATTCATTGCAACCGAACAAACCAGCAGAAAAAGGAAATTTAAGAAAGAAATTTTTCCTTATTTTTCCATTTTCCTTTTGTTGTTGTTGTTTTTGTAACGAAAATGCATTTGTTTACAAAACAAGTCCAAGGCAATCTTTTCTGAAGTGGAATCGTAGAGAAAATTCTGTTAGACACACACACTCAAATCTATAGAATTGCCTCTCTCATCTTCATCAGATGTTGGGTGGTCGTTTGGCTAGTCGTTCACTTGAAAGTATTAAGCAAAGCTACAATAACAGCAACAACAAAAATAACAGAAAAAAAAAAACAACAAAACAAAAGTTATTTTGTACTTTTCCTAAATTCTATAAAAGCGTACAAAAATATTGCAATTGTTGAGCTTTTGGGAACAAAAGAGCAGCAGAGACTGTCAATGATAAAAATTTTAAAAGTTTGAAAGTTAGGGTGACCATATCACAAATATAGCACTGTAGTGGTGATATGATGTACACACGTAAAAAGCAATATTTCGATCAATACAGGGGCAAGACAAATCTTTTTGAAGGTATTAAATGTACTACAATTGTGAACAACAATTCCCAAGTCTAGCAGTGGCCTCGTGTTAAAGTGATATTGAATGATCTCCACATAAGTAAGTGTTCTGAGCGGTACAATATGCCAACACTGGCCCTAAGCAGAACTCTTTGCTTATCCATTTACTAAGCTTTGCCTCATATTGGCTTCCACTCTTAATAGCAATCCCTAATAAAAGTAAAACCTGCTAAAATGATTATCTGTTCTGGTTTTACTCATCGAAACATTGAATAAATCCCTCAATATATTGGATATGATGTGGTTATCCGTATTTCGAAACATCTTTCTTTCTCTTCATGACTCGCCCCCACTTTCACATCTTTATTTGCTTAAATGTTTTGCTTTTTGATTCTTTTGTTGTGTTTTTTCCTTTTATTATTTTTGTTTTATAGAGTAAATAAAGAGTCAAAAAAGAGTCGTTTATACTAAGCTACTGGCTATTTTTTGGCTAAAAAGGATAAATTGAAGTTGAGCTTCATGTTGTTTTTTTTGTTGCATGCTTTTACATTTCGATTTTTTAAAAACAGAAAAAATCAAACAAAAACAAGAAACAGAAGCAACAATATTAATCTGGTTGTAGGCTTTTAAGTTTCCACTTTTTACCCGCTTGCTTCACTTCTCATATCAACGCCACGATTGTGTTTTTTGTGTAGGAAACACTGCGCTATTGAAGACAAGAAATTTAAACTTTAAAGTTTCCAAAAATATTTTCTATTTATTTCTTCTTTTGTTGTTGATATTAGAGAATGACCACTAAAGAATTTTAGTTGCTGGAAATACGGAAAAAGTATAAAAGTTTAGTAGCTGTTTTTGGTCGGACGAGTTCAAAAACTTTAAAGTTTACAGTTCAAAACATGGTTAAAGTACATCAGACAGCATATGGTACGTATACAATCTACTCTTGGTTTGCATCTTCGACGTTTTATATAACATTTTGAAGGAAAAATGCTCAGTTGTTAATGCTCACTTAATCACAATCATTGAACTAAACAGAACGAATAAATGTAGAATGAATCTATTAACACACCTCGTACTTATAGCTCGGTCAACTGTCAAATTAACTGCAAATCCGAATATTTGTAACACCAATGCGGTGTTTTATATTTCCGACATTCAGGTGTTTCGTTCAGAAATGATCGTCGCACAAATTACATGACTTCTGTCCAGGGCACAATTAAGAGGGAATCTGTTAGTCACAAATCGAGTGACTAAGACTTCTCTTCCATTATCTTAGCCATAGTCTCCATAGGTTTAATACTCACAACCAAGTGGAAGGACGAAAATCTAACAGGGCATTTTGGCTGTATGAGAAGTTATACTAACGCAAGTCAGTCTCATTATTTTATTCAATTTCAATGTCGATGTTTTACAAGAGCGGGAGACCAAAAAAATTCTAGTGGTTTGAATTGGTAAACTTTTTTAAAAATAACGGTAAATAGTGATGAATATTGGGCCAAGTGTGACATGTTAAATAAAAACAGCGACTCGCGATCAGAAATGAACTGTTTAGACAGTGCCTAAGCAATAAACAAGGTTGATGGCAATTTTGGTGGGGTTGGTGGGACTATGAGTCATTCACCAGCTTTACCCAATAAGAGGGGATTTGTGATCCGCCATCAACCTACGCACTACGCTTCAATTATATATTCCTGACTTAAATACGGAGTGACTACCAACCATTTTCTATCGATTGCAGACAATTTTATTGGTAAGAAATTCGCCGCAGCAGAACTTAAGAAAAAGCGATTGCTTCAGTTTCAAATAGAAAGACACAAACAATACCAGACAATATTAGAAATGGAATGCAATTACAGCAATTACGTAAGCAAACAAAACTATTTTTCTCCAATTTAGTCGCTATGCAGCCCATAGTGTTTTTAATCATATTTTAAGTAGTCGTCTTAATATCTTAAGCTTCAACCACAAATATGACTGGAGATTTCAAAATGTTATTGCATGTAACTAACAGACAATAACAACAACAACAAGAAAATAAGCTCATTTACACTACTGCAACACTTGTTTAACAATTTTTGTAATAATTTTTGTTTTAGTTTGATACTCTACACCATGTTTAGGAGAGTTCTCTTGGAGGCCATCTAGTTAATGTGACGAGTTTGTCTATATCGCGACTTATATTTGAATGATATAGAACAAAGCAGCCGTAGTCTAGTAGGTAGTATGTTGGCTTATTACACGCGATTCAAATCAGGTCAGAAATGTCAAAGAAACCGGCGGCTTCCTCTCAGCGGAGTTCTGGCAAAAAAGTCTAAGAGTTAATAAGATTGCCATGGAGAGGCTTTATAAAATTTATCGTTTGGGGGCGACTTCAAACTGTAGGTCTCCCGCCACTCTTGTATAAAATTAACACACACAACATAAATGGTGTGGAAAGCTAGGTCGTAATCCCTACTGAAGGGTTGTAATGACCAAGCATGTATGTACATATGTATATATGTATCATATCATATATACAATCACAAACACCTAGAGATTCTTGTGGGAATCGAACTCTCGGTCTCAGCCATTTAAATTCTACACAGAGACTAGACCACCGAGCCACCTGATATAGAAAAAACGTTCTTTACAAGTAGACAATAGAAAAACAAGAAAATGAAATGGGAAGAAGAAATCGTTTCAGAAACTATTGAACGCAAGTGAAATGGTTCGAGAAGAGAAAGAAGAAAAAAGTCAAAAAAAAGAGCTGATCGAACATGAACATGAACATGGACGCAGGATTTTGGGTGGATCACCTATTCGAAATAAAATACGTAGGAAAGTGGAGTCATTACATCTACAAGAGTTGTCCTACCTCTACCGAAGCTTTTTTAACAATCAGCTGACCTCAGATAACCACAAACTAACATGTGATTTATTTTTAGTGCCTCTGACAGATGGAATATCATTTGCAAGATTTCATTAAATTCTTCATTGACTGCTCGACCAATAAAATATGCTTCGTGGATACAACAGAATCGTGCAAACTATATGTGGGTTCAATGTTTAATTACAGATTTTTCCCTTTTTTATAGTAAAAAAGATTGTGTGTGCAGATAAATTCGGATTTGAAAATCCAAGACGCAATTCAAAAATTTTAGCAGAGCCACATTTGGCTTTGACAGAGCAAAATTTTCTCTTATTAAATTTGTCCTTAACAGAACACTGTTGCTGTTTAACATTGTCCATCTGAACTAGCCCACTAAGTTAGGAGCAAATCTTAAGGTATATTCTAGGTCTATGAGTACCATACAACATTCGAAGGTTCCAAGACCTCTTAATATAATCAGCAATATAGCCGCATGCAAAGTGGTATTGAGAAAATTGGCTTTGAAACTATCAATTGTTTGCTGGAAAATTCTCTAGAAAATCAAGAATCACATATGGAGACTCTTCCGTACTGTGGTAGTGGGTTATCTATGATAATCGTGCAAATCGAGAAAACTACCTCTCACCATCCCCCACTTGCTACAATACAATCACTATTGCTATATGTAAATACTACACCATCCAAGATTAACTTTTGCTGAATCGATATAACGTTGAAGGGGTATAAAGTAGCCGAATTTGATTGTCAAATAAATTTCTAATGAAGCATTTTGGATTTTTTGTTTCGTGTTTGTTCTTCAATCTTCCAAAAAAATTACAAGTTTATCTTCCCTGCCGTCTTGCCATTCATCCATCCAGCCATTCATTCGCCCATCTATTGTAGTTTTAAACTCTAAAACATGTCTAGACTACGAGGCTGTATAAATAATACGAAAATTTTCTATTACATTTGACTTTCAAACTCCACACAAAACAAAAATGGGAACAACTTGCATATGCACTTTTGTCATCCTTTCAAAGGGGGTACAGGGTGATACAATTTTCTGTACTTTCTGTCTACACAAATGAATGAATGCCGCCAAAAAGCACAAGAGTGCCACTCTCCATTGGATTATACTATGCCTCACTTTCATTTTGATTTGATCTGTTTTTCGTTTTATTTTTTTCTCTTGTATGTTAGAAATGAAATTTCAAGGATATTCTTTTTATCTTTACTCCCGTACCCTTAGTCAAAAAAAAAAAGAAAATTACAAAAAATGGGTAAAACTGAGAGAACGAAAAATCTTGTTAAATGAACGAAAATAATCGAAATTGTAACACCGGCTATAAGAACGGGATTAATGTTAAGAAATTCAACCAAAAATTTTAGGAAAATTTCATTCATTTAAGGCGCTATTTTACGAAGTATATTTTGAAAAGAGTACCTAATGGAATAAAATATGGAAATTACACAGGGTTACATAAAAGAAAAGGCATTGCATAGCTATTTATACCATTTTGATCTTCGCTTTTCTAATTTCAGATTGTTTAATAATTCCCTCAGAACCCAGAAATTTTCTAATTCTCCGCCTTGACATAATATAGCTGAAAGCCAGTAAATTCATAAATCCATACATTATGTTTCCTTAGCAAAAAGGAATTCGTGCTACAGATTTATCTGATATCGTATGATACATAATCTGTTCATAAGCTATGACGATAATAACATGTATCAACTTTGTCAAAAGAAATCCAATATCGATAATTAATACAGCAGTTCTGTTC
This sequence comes from Sarcophaga carnaria, assembly GCA_958299815.1. NCBI lineage: Eukaryota > Metazoa > Arthropoda > Insecta > Diptera > Sarcophagidae > Sarcophaga > Sarcophaga carnaria. Next base: position 95,211,060 of record OY283149.1, read on the forward strand.
TATCACTTCTTCTTACTGACATAAATCAAACCAGACAGTAATGAAACTTTATTTTCTAATATTTTCTAATAAAAAAGGACCACAAGAAGAAAAACGTTTTCACTTTCAGTCATTAATTCTGTTCCTGTTCTTTTCAAAAACTAAATAAATGAGTCAAGGTTAATTTGGTAACCATCGTCGTAATTAATTTTATTAATAAAAACACAACAAGCAAAAAACGACAAAAAAGATGGACAAATAATAATAAAACAAACACTTTAACTCTGCGCAATCCTCATTGTTTACGCCAAAGAAGACAAGACAACACAAGACATGTAACATAGGTAAACAACAGCAACACAAATCTTGGTTGTAACGAGAGCTGTGTGGGAGAAATGAGTGCGGGGCCACAAGGAGGATAAAGAGAAGAAAAAAACAACAATGAACAACGGCAATGTTGTTTGATCATAGATTACTAAATGATGATGATAATTATTATAACGGTGCATAACAATTTCATTAATTTTTTAAACACACACAAATTCAAATCTCTCATATTCTAGAAACGGCAATAGAAAAAAAACAAAGAGAGAAAAGCAATTCAATTAAAAAAGAGAATATGAAGCAAAGTGACAAACAGAACAGAAAACAACGAGAACAAACAACCCAAACTATGAACAATTAAAAAACCAGAAAAAAGAGAAGAAATACTATATATATTTACAGGGTCATACAGGGTGTTTAAAACTCGAGTTTATATTTGAGTTTTATTTCCCCAATATAGTGACCCCAATTTGAGACGCAAGGGAACATTTTTTAAATTCAAATTTTATAGGAATGCATTGCCGCTGAAATTTAACTCCTTAACTAGTTATTATAGCCTATTTTCACATCACCCATGTTGGGGGGTGTGTTAATTTTATTAACGAGCGACGGGACTACACTACGCCTCTGACCCTGAAAAGCAAATTTGAGAAACTTTTAATGGCAATTTTTATTTTTTGAGAGTAAACCCAGCCACAATAAATACTTTTTTATTTTGTTCGTTTTCGAGATGTCTATGATGTGATTTGAATCCTGCTACATTGGACAACGCATTATGTTAATACACCGAGACTGGCAATTGAATCGAACTCGCAAGGAAACACAAGACGACAGATAGAAACTGAATTTGTCAGTATTAAAGTTATTGGATCATGACAGATCGCGATGCAAGAATTTCATTGTAGAATCATAAGAACAATTTTTCTATTTAGACGTAGTAGCAGATCGTGTACTTATATTGAAGACAACTGGAGAAGGGAGAATAGAACGACTGAAGGTAGCTGATTTAAAATTAAACAAATTGCTGGTGATAGGATTATTTGGGATAAATTTGAAACGATCCTCTGTGCCTATGTGGAATTTTAGTAACAAAATAGGTAGTCATGCATATAAGAGTTTAAAACACAAAAATTTTTAAATCATTTCTTACAAAATAGCTGACAAGCCCATCATGTAAGAGATTAAATTTGAAATTTTAAAAATCTATTGAACAAATCACCAAAAAATTTGAAATGCCCTCTAGCTACGGTATCAAAATAAAATTCTTAAACCACAAACAACAACAATGACAATAGAAAATAAAGCAAAAATATTTGTTGTGTGGTTTCCGGCGGACATAAACAATATCATAAACAATGTTAAATAAAATTAAATGAAACATTTTTGTTTTGCCATGATCTAAAACTTTTTTAGGGTTGTTTTCCAACGGAAAGTAGAAATTATAACACTTACCTGGTATTTCCAACAGAAAAAATATACAACTGGTGGTTCCTTGATGAACGGGAGGCAGCCAGCCTATTACTATTACAGCACCTTTTAATGAAAACACAATGGCGGCATTAAATTTAGGACAGCAACAACAACATTTAAAAATTGTTTAAAACACACACATCTATTATTTCTTTTTTTATAAATTGAAATTTTTTAATTGTAAATAATTAAAATTAATTTTTAAAAATGTCCTTTTTTACACATTTTTTTGTTATCCATCTATAGGATATCACATTTTTTACACATTTTTTTGTTATCCATCTGATATCCTATAGATGGATAACAAAAAAATGTGTAAAAAAGGACATTCACCATTTTTATTTTGCACTCTTCTTTGTTCTTTTTTTTTGGGTTTTGTACTCTTTTTATCTTTTACTTATATTTTTGGCCATTAAAAATATCTTCTAAGCCTTTTTATTAACCGGTTTTCTATACGTTTGGGAAAATTTTTTTTCTTGTTACGCTTTTTTTCTATTTAACCAGAATTTTTCTTTCACTTATAACCAGAATCCTAGCTTGGATTTTTCTATTTGTATTTCTTTTTTAACTTTATTTGTAATTTTTTATTTTTTCACTTCTTTACCGGCCGTAGTTTAATTTAAACGATTAAAAAGCCTTACGCGAGACACAACAAAGAATAAAAATATTGCAAGCACAACCTTACATTAACATGGCAAAACTTACACTGAACAGCATGACTAAGGCCGGGTTCACCCATAAGTTTCTGAAACATTTTTGGTTCGGAGAAATTTCTTGTTTACTGAGAGTTTTCTGCAGCATGATTCACCCATTTCAGAAACTTTGTTCGTAAAAACAGTGCTACCATATTTAATTGAACTGCTGCCATATTTAATTGAAACTTAAGAAAATATATTTGTGTCAAAATAAGGAAATACAAAATTAATATTTATAACAAAAAATAAACAGTATTTGTGGTGAATTATTTGATAAGAATAAAAACATCTTGTTCTGCGATGGATATAAATCATTTGCTACTCTTGTTCGCCATTGAAGTGACCAAAGTAAAATTACTTGCAAAATATATTTATGAAAAACGAAAATCAAAGATAAACAAGAGGACGACTGTAAGACCACTTTTGAAACAAAGAGAAGCCAAAGGGTATTTTCACTCACTAGTTTCCGAAATGTGTTTAAATGACGTAGATTCATTTATAAATTTTCATCGCATGGACCCTGGGACTTTCGATGAACTTCTGGAAATATTGGTGTATTGTATAAATTTCATATGGTGTGGCAACCTTTTCTAAAATGGTTCGGACCAAATTTAAAATTAATTTAATTCACACTGAGAGTTGTTCGCACAAAATAATTTATCTCGCTCTCTGAGAGAAACGTCAAACTCCATATAAAAAAAATTTTGTGCGAACCAAAAATGTTTCAGAAACCTGTGGGTGAACCAGGCCTAAAGCACAGACAACATGTTAGCGGGTAAACATAGCGAGAAATCCATATAAAAAGCACCTACAAACACTCGCAAACACAGTTCTTTTAAATTTTTTTTTTTCAAAAAATCCAAAACTTTACGAAAAGCAATAAATGCACATGTAATGTTTTACACTCGACATACACAAACACACATCCATGTAAATATATGCTCTTATAAATAAAAAGAGAATTTTGATTACATTTTAGTTGCCTTTGCAGAGCTTAGGGGAATGTTTGCCATGTGGCAAATATAGTGAATCGGAATGCTTTTCTTTAAACATTGAATAAATCGTGCAGACTGAATAATATTATGACTCTACGAGAATAACAATAACATTAAAATACTAATACATCTGCAATAACAAGTTTAAAAAGTACGATTAGTACTTCTTTTTCACTCTTTAGCTGTTATTGCTGGCTTGTTTGCCTTTAATAATTAAAGTTTAATTACACCAAGATAGACTCTACCATAATATGTAGATGTATGTATGCGTGTTTGTATTGCTGTAATAATAATAAATTTAATCGTTTGCCTTATAACGAGTCCCATTCGTTTAATATTTGTTAAGATCTCGTTAATTGCATCAGGCAAAGTAGAAATACTAAGAGAGAGAATGCAAAATGGTTAAAGAGGGCTTATCATGCAAGACTCTTTTATCAAACATTCTCTTATAAAAACCGGCTTTTCGTTTCTTTTTTCATCCTAATACCAACTGTTATTGAATGAAAACATGTGCATGTTGCTTTTTTTTGTGTTTTGGGACATAAAAATTGTTGTTTATATTTGAGAGAATGTTATCTGTCTCTCTGTATTTATTTTTTGCAAATAAACTTGTTCAGTAAATTTTTTTGTGTGTGTTTTAAAAACGTTTTGTGAGTTGCTTGGCTGCACTGTTATTTAAATGGCTCATGTTATTTACATTCCTTAAGAATGCTTATTTCCACTGTTGATGTAATGACTCAGGTTATTTACAGTCCTTGAGGCATTAATTTATTTCAGTGTGGGACATTTTAATTGCACAGTACCAAAATGTGTAGCACAAAATGTACCAAGTAAGGAAATTAACAATTGGAGACGGGGAAAAAATAAAGCTATTGTATAGGAATTTTTTTCGTTAACGTTGCGATTAGTTGTACGGCTTGTTGAATCTTTACGCGTTTTGCTTTTTCAATCAAATTTACTTACATATTGTTATTGTAGCATCGTATTACTCCTCGGTTGAATGAAAATCAAAATTTTTTTGATCTTCAACCAACCGACGCCCAACCAGTCGTTCACGATAACAATTAATTGTACAAAATAATGTTCCTACAATGAAGGAACGTATAGGGGCCGCCTAAGGCTTTAGTCATCAACAACTCGGAATTTATAAGTGGGTGAGAAAGGCAATACATAGTACAGGGTTCGAATAATGGTGCGAACTAAAGACTGTAAGCGAGCCTCTAAACACCAGAAAGAATCTGAAACATTTCAAATTTTGCTTTTTGAAATTCATGTTAATTTTTGTATTATATAGGAAATTAAATTTTTTTCTGATTCTTTTCTCCATGAAATTACCAAATTCTGTCGCTATTTTTCCACACTGTAAACAGCACGCTGTACAACTATACTGTGTGTGGAGCAGTAGTGTTTCAATTCCAATGTGTTTCGGTTTGTAAAATATTTACTCTCTCTCTCTCTTTTGAGCTCTTTTGGATTTTATTAATCTCTTTTGGCGATTCTATTCGCATATGTGTGAATATTTGTGTGTTTGGGAGTAAATCAGCTGTTTTACTAAATTTGTGGCGATTTGTTTCGATGGTTGATATGCCGGTGTATTTTTGTTGTCCTTGCTTATTGTTGTTTTTTTTTTCTTCCTATTTTTGTCCTTTACGTTATTGTCTTCGTACTTTTTGTCGTTTATTTGCAACTCTCTGGAGAGTTGGTTTGCATTTCGTTAATTTTTTGAATGAGACAGAGTTGTCGTTTTAAAAAAAAGCCAAAAGTATTTCAGGTTTTTTTGAGGAAATTAAGGAATTAAAGAAATTGTGAAATAAAGATTAATTCGAATTTATCTTAACAGAAAGTATACAATAATTAAGGCAATGTTTGCACATGGAAAATCGTATTAACGGCATAACAGTATCATTTTGGTAACTGGTAACTGAAGAAGAACTCGTGACTTTCTACTGATGAAGTTGCCACAATAAAACAAAAGTGACTGCATCCCCAACAACGTGGTACGGCGTATTGTGATGTAAATAGTGGAGATACTCTTTATCAATCGTCTATGTGAGCCTATATTATGAAAAAACAAAATTCCCGAAAAGCTAAGTCGAGAACAGGGTAAAACACAGTCAAACAACCCTTTATTTCCTAAATATTAGAGGGCTGCATATTGAGAAGGCAACTCATCTAGCAATTATGTACGTCGTAGTTTTTCAGAATTTCACAACAGAACCTTTAGAAACTGCTGACGTAATGGCGAGTAGAATTTACTCCTCAGTGAAGCCTAAAAAAGCTTACAATCCGCCGTTCTAGAAGTATATGCCGAAACCAGTGCAGTAATGATTAAAAACGCCATAGCCTATAGGGTGGGGTGTTGGCTTATCAGACAAAAGCCATGGAACCATGGTTCTATCCCAGGCATAGGTATCTTGCTTCAAACCAAATATGAACAAATAATTACGCCCAGCAGTCTCTGACAAGTTGTTGAAATTGATGTTAAACTGAAGGTCTCGCCATTCATGTATAAAATGAATACACGCAACAAGGGTGGTAGAGGGAGAAACTACAGCGTAATCTTGACTAAGGGGCTGTAATGACAAATTTAGTGAATAAAGCTGCCATTAAATCCCTAAACAGTGTGTTCTAACGAAACTTTGGACCATGGTTGCATACTCCGAAGGCTGGAAATAGCTCATAACAACTTTTTCCGGCACATATAAATCTAAAACAATTGATTTTATTCAACACGCGTCTAACCGAAGTTGATTTCAACAGAGCCTATACTTATTATAGCCAGGACTTATAGTAGAATGATAAAATGGCACTATCGGTATGATTACAGGACCTTAAAGCTGGCAATTTAACCTACTAATGTACATACCTACCCTTTTGCATAAACATTTAATTTTAATTGAATTCAATCACTGTCCTTGTAGATAGTATTCCAAAAGCATTCTTACTTTTAAATGCCATACAATTTTAGATTTTTAAGGACATTACCTTGCATAAGTCAAAAGTCTATTTGCAAATCAAATTACTTTGGCATTTTGCATAGTCGACCACAGAATAACTGCTACGAAAACGGAAAAAATTTTCATTCACATGGAAAAGCTCTGACAATTAAACCAATTCGGCACTTTTAAACTGCTAACTGGCTTTAGCACTGTCTGTCGATTGGTGCAACATGATGAATGAATTTTTATTGCTGTTGTTGTTGTTGCTGGTATTCACTTCGTAGGCTATTTAAGATGTCCTTGTTAATTTTATCTTATTTACTTTACCTTTGAAAAAGCATACGCACACATGAACACACTTGCATACACACATGCAACATAATCTGCATCCTTAATTTCACCTTAAAACCCTTGAAAGAGAGACAAACAAAAACTATTTAACATCATCATTATAGCCATCACAAATACATTAATGATGATGATCATGATGATGTTAAAAAATTCGAGTAGTAAATATCATTCTTTAAAGAATCACTGACTATTAAAAACATCCTTGTTTTGTTTGTTTTACTTTTTTTACTCTAAAAGAGTCCCATTTTTGTTTCACTCTTCAATAAATTGCTGCTGTGCTGTGTTGTCTTCCTTTTTTCTGTTCATTTTCATATTGACTCAGCAAAACGAAATTCTTGTCACATGAAATGCATTTTTACCAACATCAACTGAAAGTTTTAGACGTCTACCACTATATTAAGAAGAAATTACGACAAGAATTGGCCATGGAAGTTATTCAATTTTTTACTCAATCCACCTGACACTGACTCTGACTCTCTAGTATCGCCCACACATCAACAGCATAACTTCATTACAACCAACAACAAACAAAAACTGCACAAAATAACAGCAACATTGACAAGTACGAGGAATAATTTAAGGCCATTTTCAAACGTTGCAGACACTGACACACCCACATTACATGCAACTTAAATGGATGTGCCACAAAAACATGATTATTTCGAAACACCCACCTCCTGGGGGTTATAGGGGACCTTCTTAAGCATTAAATATTAATTTTAAAGCACTTTTAAAATTCAATTTTTACTAAAAAAAACTGTTAAAGGTTAGCACTTCGCTTGGGACCAAAGAGTTTCAAAGTTCTCCCCTGAATTAATAAAAAGTTGTCACCATGTTTCTTTTTGTGCGACTTCTGTAAAAGGTTCCATCCCCACACTTGATGATTCGCTGCGCTCAGGCTGTGGTCAAGCCACTCATGAACGTCGTTTCGATGTCTGTTACGTGAATTTCCTTGTCGACGTTTTCTCAGGGAGATTTCGGTTCGGTCCAGAACGTAGAGGTATCGTCGGATATTGAATTGCTGGCGAACAAGAAGGCTGGTATAAGGATAATAATTGCCGACATATTACAGGTCAACGGCGGCCTCAGTTAAGTTGATTATCGCCAGGTAAGCACTGATTCTCTTCTTTCCTTAAATGGCATGGTCATCCACCGAACTTTATTCGAATCTAACTGCTCTACTCGCACTACTGCACTGCTCCGTCGCTCGTTTTTTCAGGTAGGGAGCAGTGTTCACACCTTAACATTACCACCAACATGCCTAATCGTTGTACTTGGGTGTACTTTGGGTAATGCTCTAGACGTAATGGAGGACGTTATGTTTTCCATCAGATCTGAAGAGGCAAAACTTTGCATCTTAGCTGCAAAATATGTTTTTCCAAATTGTCATCGGTTTATTGCGTTGTCCTCTCGAAAACGCTACACAAGATTTATTATTTTCTGATCAACCCACGTAAGTTCTTCTGATTTAGTCGTCTTCTAATCGCCTTGGATGGTTATACATACATATGTATGTATGTACGTACTAGAGAACTGCAACCGGTGATTGAAAAACAATCATGATTTAATTCACTCAACTGATCATATATACATACATATGCCTTAATACTCGTTCTGATTATTCAATTTTAAATCAGTCCGTACAATACCAACGTGAGTGCCTTGCACTTCAAAACCGGCGTCATCAGTTTTCAGACTGACAGAACGTTTGAAGATCTGGGCGTGTTGGTAAACATGTCACTAAGGCAACTGGCCAGTTATCTACGGAGCTCGCGGTGATTCAAACCCACCACTAACGAATAATAAGGCGGCTTACACCTCTACACTGGGTAATACATTAATGGGCCATGTAGACCACCAAGTGAACTTGCTGTAAACGGTAAGGTACCTGCTAAACTAAATCAAATCAATAAATTCGACTGGATACAGTCAGAATGTAGCTAATAATAATTTTCGGTAATACGTATACATATTGCGATATTATGAAGACCTAACGACACCTACAACACTTCCAGTCTCCTTAAACTTCTTTAATTCCTTAATCAATAATTTTTTGTTCATAAATTCCTTGTCGTTTGAGTCATAACTTTGAGTAGTAGTAGATTTTATGTATATTTTGTATGTCTTCTTCAGTTGTTAAGTGACCTGATAGCTTTGTTTTTAAAACCACTAAATGGATAACCCGATACAAGTCTAGAAATAGGCTATATTGCAAACATGATGTTAAGGAATGTAATTTAATTTCTTGCATACGTTTATTTGAGAAGTTACGTCACTAATGTTGTTTCATATAACACGGTATTGTTGTCATTTCGGCAGTCGATTTTTTTTGTAGCAAAACTTATGTAGTCCAACATTGGGATCCACTTGGGATCTTTCTTTCTCTTTTTGTCTTCTATTTCTCTAGTACAAGCCACTCATTTCACTTTCTTTTCATTTATATGAAATGCCACTTATTCAAATTAGTTTATAAGTTATTTTCCTATTTGTTTGGTTACACTCTTTATATTTTGAAAACACTCAATTGATCAAATATTTTTGAATTATCTCTCATTTATATGAAGAGTCACTAATCGCGCATACATATATTAAAATCTATTGGGGTATTTTCATATAAATTTTCGTAGGCCTTTTAACTTCAACCGCACCATTTTACGAAAAACACTCCACTCAATTCCTCAAATATTTTTGAATTACGTCACTCATTTATATGAAAAGTCACTCATTTACTCATTGAAATATATTTGGGGTATTTTCATAAAAGCTTTCGATCGCCTTTTAAGTGTAAGCCCCTGTTTTACGAAAAACACTCCACTCAATTGCTCAAATATTTTTAAATTATGTTCGTACGAATCTCGTCTGAAATCATCAAACAACAGGATACCAGAAAAACAAAAAGTTACCAAAGATCCTAAAGTCCTGTTTTTGTAAGACGAGCGATTAAACACGCGTTCGTCTGTTTATATGAAAAGCACAAACAAAAACAGTAAAAAAAAAAACACTGAGGGGACTAATCAGCTATTGTGTCTGTTGTGTGCAATAATATAGAATATATGGAACGCAATATGGTCGTTAAAAATTATTCAAAAACTATGAATTGCAGAGCTATTCTAGGAGATGGAATGTTTATTAAACGAATGATGTTGGTTTAGACAACTTTTTTCAATTACAAATTGTAACACAATGCGTAACAAATAGCTTGTAAATATTACATACGGTAGGGTACATACATCACATTTTATAGAAACAGTCTCTTGGGATCGACCAATGAACAAACAGAAAAATATTTGAATTCTGACTTTCTTTCTCTTTGTGGTCATTCATTTAATTATTCTGATTGCCTGTTACAACTCTGCAGCACAATCATTAGATTAAGCATCATAAAAGGAGCGCAGGGAGTATAAAGGACATGAACGTGTATATAAAGAACATCATGTGTACATACATATATCTAAAATAAAACTACTGGCTTAATAATAAATAATCTGATTACAAACAGAATCTAAACAACAATTCTGATAACCCGAGAAATTTAAAATCGTCTTATTTTTTCAATGTTCTTCAATGTAATATAATTTCGGTAAGCATTTATGTTGCTCTTCATATGATAAAAACGTACGTTCCGTTCCTTTACGTTCCGTGGACATTTCGCTATCCGGGATTTATAAAAGCTAACTTCAACAGCAAACACGACTTGATATAAGAAAGAAAGAAAGAGAAAGTGAGTGAGTTATGCTATTTTTGTATTTATGTTTGCCTTCTGTTATTTTGGTTGCAACGCTTTAAAGTCAACGACTTTTTCTTTCAATGTTAAGAACGCTGCTAATGTTCCCTAATTTCTCTTCTTAAGTCTTTAAGTCTCTTAAAAGTCAACGATTTTTCCAATGTTAAGTAGTAATGTAGCTCCTGCTCATGTATGAAGAATGAAAATTTACATAAAAAAAACAAACACTCACACCTTATACTGAAATATTTTTAAGCTGTTTTTATAAAAAAAATTCGATCATCGCTGCTTGGCTTTCTAGTTTAACACCCTGTTTTATGAAAGTTTCTTAAATATTTTTAAAATAAAATCATATGATTCTCGTCTGAAATCACTGGAGACAAGAAATTGTAAAAAGTCGCCAGAAATCTACATAATTGACACATAACAAGAAGGCTACAAAAATTGCATACGATAGGGTATACATATCACATTTTTTTAGAAACAGTTATTTGGGATCGACCAATGAACAATCAGAAAAATATTTAAATTCTGTCTTTCTGTCTTTTTGTGGTCATTCATTTAATTATTCTGATCGCCTGGTATTAACCTTTTGCTCTCGGCAGCGTATCGGCAACTCGACGCTACTTTTTAACGAAAACGTACATCCTTGAAACGTATACAGTATAATTTTAGAACTAAGTAAGGAATTGTAATGAAATTTGTTTTTTATGAATTTGTGGACATTGAAGAACACAAATTTACAAAAAAATATCAACAATTTTTTCTATTCGACGCTTCAGTACGAATTGAGATCTTGTACATTTTTCTTCTCTCGGTTATCGGATTTCTTTATTATCGTATCAGGTTTCCCACTTCATTGAGCCACAACCTTGCAGCTTTGGACCCCTAATCCACTACATCTACAAATTCCTCAACGGATCAGAGAAGTGTACAGTCCGTCATGAACGCATTTCGCACGTTCCTTTTCAACGTGTACAACGGTTGATTTATTTATCATGTACCTATCTTGTTAATTTTATCACATTTCGGTCGATTTTTTTTGCCATTTTAACAGAAAACTACAGGGAAAACGTGTTTCTTAAAAAATTGCGTTGGAATAATTTCATTGTCCGTAATCGCTAACAAACTATCATGTCCCCTCAGAGGGGACAACCAAGTGATATGCTAGACTTACGTTCTCCCCTCAGAGGGGATAGCCGAGTGCAAAGGGTTAATCGTGTTGGGTAAAAATCATCATAAGACTGGTGCAGCAGCTATACAGGGTGTGCACATCTGCGCCGCATAATACATCAGACATCGGCTATTACGATTTTTCCGATATACTTTAGCAAATCGTTGTTATTAAACGAGTGCTGTTCATGAAAGATATTTATACTACAAATTATATCTGAATTAGCTTGCGAATATTGCATACGGTAGGGTACACACATCACATTTTTTAGAAACAGTTATTTGGGATCGACCAATGAAAAAACAGAAAAATATTTACATTCTGTCTTTTTGTGGTCATTCATTGAATTATTCTGATTGCCTGTTACAACTCGGTAAGACAATCATTAGATGAAGCATCATAAAAGGAGCGCAGCGAGTATAAAGGACATGAACGTGCATGTTAAGAACAACATGTCTACATACATACATATATCTAAAAAAAGAACATCTGATAATTAATAATAAATAATGTTTGATTACAAATAAAATGGATATTTTAGTCACACGAAAAAGTCAACAGAAATCATCTAACGAACTATTTTGATAACCCGTGAATAATTTTAAATCGTCTTATTTTTTTTCCAACGCATATTGCTGCCCCTATGGCGTCAAATACAGAATATAGGAAGAATATAGAATGTATGAGCAACGTAATATGCCCTTTTCAATTTAATTAAAAGCTCTAAATTGCTGAGTTACTCTGGAAAATAATTTTTTATTGAACAAGCGCTGGTTTGGACATTTTTTAACTTGTTTATATATCATATCGAATTGTCTGCAAAAGTTGTGTAATGTAGGGTATGGACATCTTTTATAAAACAGTTACTTGGGATCGACCAATGAGCAAACAGAAAAATAATTAAGTTCTGTCTCTTTGTGGTCATTCATTTAATTATTCTGATTGCCTGGTATTACTAATCTCCTATTGGCTTTATAAAAGCGAACTTCGGCAACAAAAAACGACCTGATAGAGAAAGAGATTTTTTTTACCATTTTTGTATTTAATGTCTGTCATTTTGGTTTCAACGCATTTAACTCAACGACTTTTCTAATGCTGAGAATCCTGTATTTTACTTTCTCTTTTTATTTCTTGTTCCTATACGACAGTTGTGTTATTTCAGAAGAAAGAAAATTTCAATGAGAAATCAGATACTCACTGATTGAATATTTTGGAGCTATTTTTATAAACTTTTTCGATCTTGTTATCGCTTAGCTTTCTTGTTTGATTTATGTTTTATAAAAAACACTCAATTGCTGAAATATTTTCAAATTATGTTCGTTCATATGAATTTCGGTTGAAATCGTTGCAAGAATAGGAGACAAGAAATTGTCTGTTGGTTTATAGAACAGCAAGAATTTTTATGCATGAAAAATGTTTATTGCTGTTGTTGTCGTTGCTGGTGTTCACTTCGTAGGCTATTTAAGATCTCCTTGTTAATTTTATCCCATTTACTATTCATTTAATGTACCTTTGATTACCTTTAAAAATGCATACGCACACATGCACACACTTTCAACATAGTCTGCATCCCTAACTTTACTTTAAAACTCTTGAAAAAGAGCCAAACAAACACTACTTCATCATCGTTATAGCCATCACACATGCAACTTTCATAATGATGATCATGATAATGTCGTTGAACACAGTATTCATTTAAAAGATTTGCATCGTAAATGTCAATCTTTAAAAAATCACTGGCTATTAAAAACATTCTTTTTTTTTTTTTTTTTTTTTTTGTTGCACAGGACTAAAATGGTCCCATTTTTGTTTCGTGTTAAGTCAGGATTACGACTTAGCTTCTCACACGGGCCCTACAGTTTAAAGTCGACTCCGAACGACATATTTGTTGAGAAACTTTTTATTGTAATTTTATTGTACTCTCAGAGTTTTTGCCAGAAATCTGCTGAGAGGCAGGCGCCGAAGACATATTTTTTTATACTTTGTTTTGTTGGAGATGTCTGACCTGGGGTTTGAACCATGTGCTCATGTCAAATAAGCCAACAAGACTACGGCGACCCATTTTTGTTTCATTCCTCAGTATATTGTTGCTATGCTGTGTTGTCTTCCTTTTCTGTGTTCATTTTCGTATTGACTGAACAACATGAAATTCTTGTAACATGAAATTCAATTTTATCAGCATCAAATAAAAACTTCAGACGTCTAGGAGACTCCAACAAAAACAAAAATAACACCAACAGCAACTACTACTACCACTACATTAGAAAGAAACTACAACAAGAATTGGCCCTGAAAGTAATGCAATTTTAGACTCAAACCACCTGACACTGACTCTGACTCTCTGGTATCGCCCATACAGCAATAACATATTTTCATTACAAACAACAACAAAAGACCAGCAAAAACGGCAACAAATGCGAGGAATGTTTGCATTTAATTTTAAGTGTGAGTCCTGTTGAATGGCGGCAATAGTAATGCTCTTATGAGAGCCACTCGCTTACCTTCTCATGTTGTACTCATTATTGGCTGAACACAATGTTGTGTGTGTATGTGTGTTGCAAGTACAGAAGATATGTGTGACATGTTTGGTAGACAATTATTTAAAGTCATTTGCAAACCCTGCAGACTAAGGGGCTGTAATGACAAATTTAGTGAATAAAGCTGGCATTAAATAACTAGACAGTGTGTTATAACGAAACTCTGGACCATGGTTGCATACTCAGAAGGCTGGAAATAGCTCACAACAATTTTTTCCGGCACATATGAATCTAAAACAAGGGATTTTATTCAAGACGCATCTAACCAAAGTTGATTTCAACAGAGCCTATACTTATTATAGCCAGGACTTATAGTAGAATGACCTTAAAGCTGGCAATTTAACCTACTAATGCACCTACCCTTTTGCATAAACATTCAATTTTATTTGAATTCAATCATTGTCCTTGTAGATAGTATTCCAAAAGCACTCTTACTTTTAAATGCCACACCATTATAGATTTTTAAGGATATTAGCTCATATAAGTCAAAAGTCTATTGGCAAATTAAATTACTACGGCTGATGGTTGATGACTGTGTGTCTATTGGTATTTTTTGCTTAAAAAGTGTTTATTGCTGTTGTTGTTGCTGCTGGTGTTCATTATATGGGCTATTTAAGATGTCTCTGTTAATTTTATCTCATATACTGTTCATTATCTTTGATTACCTTTAAAAAAGCATACGCACACATTAACACACTTGCACACACACATGAAACACAGTCTGCATCCTTAATTTAACCTTCATACCATTGAGAGAGATTAAAAAAATATTTCATCATCATCACACATGCAACATTAATGCCGATGATCAGGATGATGTCGTTGAGCACATGTCATTTACATGTCATTCTTTAAACAATCACTGGCTATTAAAAACATCCTTTTTCTTCATCTTCTTTTCTTGCCCAGGACTAAAAACAGTCGCATTTTTGTTTTATTCTTCAATATATTGTTGTTGGGCTATGTCGGCTTCCTTTTCTGTGTACATTTTTGTATTGACAAAAAAAACGAAATTCTTGTAACATGAAGTGCAATTTTACCAGCATCAAATGAAAAATTCAGACATCTAGGAGACACCAACAAAAACAAAAATAACACCAACAGCAGCTACTACTACCACTACATTAAGAAGAAACTACAACAAGAATTTGCCCTGAATGTAATGCAATTTTATACTCCAACCACCTGACACTGGCACTGACTCTTTTGTATCGTCCATAAAGCAATAACATAACTTCATTACAACCATAAACTTACAAAAACTGCACAAAAGAGGAACAATAACAATAGCAACAAATACGAGGAATGTCCTGTATCGAATTTCAAGTGTGAGGCCTCTTGAGTGGTGACCGTAGTAGTGTTTATACGAAAGGTACCCGCTGGTCCCTGTATAGGCTGTACACAATGTTGTGTTCGTGGATGTTTGTAGCAAGTATGTGGTATGTTTGGCAGACAATTATTTAAGGTCATTTGAACTTAAATGGATGTGCCACATAAACATGATTATTTTGGAACCCCCATCCCATTATACATATATGGGGGTTATAAAGGACCTTCTTAAGGCATTAAATATTATATTTAAAGCACTTTTAAAATGCAATTTTTACATAAAAAAACTGCTTAAGGAGAAAAGGGTTTCAAAGGTCTCTCCTGAATTATTGAAAAGCTGTCCCCATGTTTTTTTTTTGTACGACTTCTGTAGGAGTTTCCATCCCCACACTTGGTCGTAGCCACAGCTACTTTCGATCTTTGTCTCCCAAGTGATTCTGTATTCGCTGTTCTCCATAGAATTACTGATGGTTTGCGACGTTCAGGCTGTGATCAAGTCATTTGCGAACATCATTTCGATGTCTGTTCCGTGAATTTCCGTGTCAAAGATTTCTCATGGAAATTTCAGTTTGATTCAGAACATAGAGATGTCGTCGTATACTGAATTACTGACAAACTAACCAGGTTGTTATAAGTCTAATAATTTCCGATATATTACAGGTCAGCAGTGGTCTCAGTTAAATTGATTATCGTTTGGTAAGTACTGATTCTCTTCTTTCCTTAAATGGCTTGCTTATCCACCGAACTTTTTCGAATCTCATAGGTCCCACTGCTCTATTGGAAGTCATGCTGAATGACCTGATATTCCATCGCTAGTTTTTTCAGGCAGTGCGGAGTGGCGTAAAATACTGTTCACACCTTAACATTACCACCAACATGCCTAATCGTTTTAAGGGTGTACTTTGGGTAATGCTCTGGCGGACATAATGTTTTCCATCAGATCTGAAAATGCAAAATTTGACTCTTAGCTGCAAAGTATGTTTTTCCAAAATGTCATCGGTTTATTGCATTGTCCTCTCGAAAGCGCTACACAAGATTTAATATTTTTGATCAACCCACGTAAGTTCTTTTATTTAGTCGTCTTCTTAACGTCTTGGATGGTTATAAATATGTATGTACATACCAGAGAACTGCAACCGGTGATTCAGTACTCAAAAACATGCCTTAATACTCGTTCTGATTATTCATGTTCAAATCACAGGCACGTCATCAGTTCTCAGAGTGACAGAACGTTTGAAGATCTGGGCGTCTTAAACATGCCACTAAGGGAACCAGCCGGTTTCATACAGACCTTTGGTAGTTTAAACCCATCACTAACGAATTATAACAATGAGGCTTACCTCTACACTGGATAATACACTAATGGGCCATATAGACCACCAAGCGAACTTGCTATGAATGGTAAGCTACTTGCTAACCTAAATCGAATCGATGAATTCGACTGGATACAGTCAGAATGTACCTAATACTAATTTTCGGCAATATATATGTACATTGCGATAATGTCTAACGACTTAACAACGTCTGGAAGCGTTTCCACTCCTTGCTTAATCCATTCGCTGCCAAGCCTAAATTATATGAAGTCATTCCCATTGCCATTTATATTTTGAGTGTTATTGTATTATTATTGTAGTATTGGACTTTGTTACAAATCTTATTATGAAGATAAGGTATCATAAGTGATTTAGCTGCTATAAAATTTTGTTATAAATACACGATGAAAGTTTGCGTGAAAAATCATTCCCTATAAGAAATAAAGTATTACTTTTGTAAAAAAATTTATTTGTAGTATTTTTCAAGTTTTTTACATATTTATATTATGTTTGTGGCAAAAAAAATTGCTAATTCGAAAGCCTGCATGCAATAATATATTTAAAGTAGGACGAGTATACTCGTCTTAGCAGTGCGGAATAGCCTGTCAAAGACGAGTATACTCGTCCTTGGCAGCGAATGGGTTAAACTTCTTCAAAATCTGGTCAATAATTTTTTCACTTTTTCAATCATAACATTGAGTACATAGTAGTAGATTTTATCTATTTTTTGTACGTGTTTCTCGGTTGTTAATGGAGGCGACTGATAGCCTTGCCAGACCAATGGTTTTAAAACCACTAAATGGATAACCCGATACAAGCTTAGAAACAGATTTGTTGCAAACATGATTTTAAGGAATTTGTTCGAATTTCTTGCATACTTTTATTTGAGAAGTTACGTCACTAACGTTGTTTCAAATAACATGGTATTGTTGTCATTTCGGCCGTCGATAATTTTGTAGCATAACTTAACAATTTTTCCAATGTTGGGATCCATGTTATACGTATGTAGGGACCTGTTTCCGTAAGATAAACACTTTCACTTGCTTATCTACTTACATAGAAAACACAAACAAAAATACTCAAGTCTCTTTCTCTTTTTGTCTTCTGTCTCTCTAGGCCAAGCCACAGATATCATTTTCATTTCATTCACATGAAATGAAACTCAATCAAATATGTTATGAGTTATTTTCCAATTTGCTTGTTTACTCTCTTATATTTTGAAAACACTCAATTTGTCAAATATTTTTGAATTACGTACTCATTTATATGAAGAGTCACTAATCACGCTTATATTGAAATATATGGCGTATTTTCATATAAATTTTCGTAGGCCTTTTACGTTTTACGAAAAGCACTCCGTTCAATTGCTCAAATATTTTTGAATTATGTTCGTACGAATCTCGAAATCATCAAACAAAAACAGGATACCAGAAAAACAAAAAGTTGCCAGAGATCCTGAAGTCCTGTTTTTGTAAGACGAGTGATTAAACACACTTTCGTCTGTTTATATGGAAAGCACAAGCAAAAACACTCAAAAGAACACTGAAGGAACTAATCAGCTATTGTGTCTGTTATGTGCAATAATATAGAATATATGGAACGCAATATGGTCGCTACAAATTATTCAAAAACTATGAATTGCAGAGCTATTCTAGGAGATGGAATGTTTATTAAACGAATACTGATGACTCAGACAATTTTTTACAATTAAAAATTGTAACACAAAGCATATCAAATAACTTGTAAAAATTGCATACGATAGAGTACACATATCACATTTTATAGACACAGTTATTTGGGATTGACCAATGAACAAACAAAAAAATATTTAAATTCTGATTTTCTTTCCCTTTGTGGTCATTCATTTAACTATTCTGATTGCCTGTTACAACTCTGCAGCACAATCATTATATTAAGCATCATAAAAGGAGCGCAGGGAGTATAAAGGACATGAACGTGTATATAAAGAACATCATGTGTACATACATATATCTAAAATAAAACTACTGGCTTAATAATAAATAATCTGATTACAAACAGAATCTAAACAACAATTCTGATAACCCGAGAAATTTAAAATCGTCTTATTTTTTCAATGTTCTTCAATGTAATGTAATTTCGGTAAGCATTTACGTTGTTCTTCATATGCTAAAAATGTACTTTCCGTTCCGTTACGTTCCGTGGACGTTCCGCTAACGGAGGCTTTATAAAAGCGAACTTCGGCAATAAAACACGACCTGATGAGAGAGTAGAGTTTTGCTATTTTAGTATTTAAGGATGCCGTCTGTTCGTTTGGTTGCAACGCTTTTCCAATGTTGAGAACACTGCTAGTGTCTTTTACATTCTCTTCTTAACTCCTGTTCAGGAATAATCCACTCACTTATATTGAAATATTTTTTTATACATGATAAGTTATCGCTTGGCTTTCTAGTTTAACACCCTGTTTTATGAAAAACACTCAATTGCTCAAATTATGTTTGGTCATATGAATTTCGTCTGAAATCGTTGCAAGAATAGGAGGACAAGAAATTGTAAAAAGTCGCCAGAGATCTACATAATTGACACATGACAAATGGACTGCCAAAATTGCATGCGGTAGGGTACACATATGACATTTTTTAGAAACAGTTATTTGGGATCGACCAATGAAAAAACAGAAAAATAGTTAAATTCTGCCTTTCTGTTTTTATGTGGTCATTCATTTAATTATTCTGATTGCCTGGTATTAATCGTGTTTAGTAAAAATCGTCATAAGAGTGGAGCAGCAGATATACAGGGTGTGCACATCTATGCCCATAATACATCAGACATCGGCTATTACGATTTTTCCCATATACTTTAGCAAATCGTTGTTATTAAACGAGTGCTGTTCATGAAAAATATTTATACTACAAATTATATCTGAATTAGCTTGCGAATATTGCATACGGTAGGGTACACACATCACATTTTTTAGAAACAGTTATTTGGGATCGACCAATGAAAAAAGAGAAAAATATTTAATCTTTCTTTCTTCCTTTTTTTCTGGTCATTCATCTAATTATTCTGATCGCCTGGTACTAATCGTGTTTGGTGAAAATCATCATAAAACTTGCACAACTCATAATATACAGAGTGTGCAAGAAGTGTAAAAAGTAAAGTAAAGTAAACGAGTAAACTTATTGAGGAATATGGTATATGAAGGAAGTGCCATCTATTAGGCGATAGCTGAGCGCTGAGGTCATTGCAGTAGTTATGAGTGAAACAATGTATTTTTTTATTTTTATAAACATTTTATTCATATTTATTTATAAATTGTATAACAAATAACAAATATATATGTATGTATATAACAAATAACAATATTGTTATGTTATTAATGTTTTTATTTTAGTTTTCGATCATTTTTTTCTTTTTTAATTATTTATAAATTAATTGTTTAACAAATAACAAATTAAAAGTATTAGTAGTTCAATATACAGTGGGCAGCAAAAGGTCTTAGTACTCCAATATATTTTTGGACAATTTCATGAATTTTAACCAACAGTTTGTATATGTTTTATTAACTTATTTCTGTTTTATTATAAAGCATTAAATTTTTTTTAACGTTTTCCACATAAAAGAAAAATAAAGAAAAGTTTCTGATGTACCTCTTTCTGAGGTACCTCTAAGAAGAAGTCAGAGTAAATTAAAGATTGAAAGGACTAACATATGAAAATGCTATCCCATATCTTTAGTAGGATATCCGTTCAGGACAAGACGTCCATTTAACCCATTTGAAATTGAATGGAACCAGTTTTGTTTTTTGTTTTTTAGTGATATTTGCCGCCATGCACTCCCATGAGTAAGTTTTTTGGTTGACTTTTGGTTGAGGTTTAGCGAATATGTAAGCGTTCTTTCCAATGATCTCCTAAATACTCTCTTCATAGTCATATCGGGACTTTATGCAAGAGTATTAAGCGTGTGGTGACTTTGGTGGGCAAATCAAATCTTCACATTAGGAGCAGTATGATTGGGGGTGAATTTGTTCCTTCGAATGTTTCCTCAATAAATTGTAAACTGTCCACACCTGGTGCCACAGTATTGAACTTCCGCGTCCATGCTTAAATGTTTCATGCAATTTCTACGGATTGGGTTCCATATTTTTTTTTATCCATACTAAAGCATATCGAATGAGATTTTCAATAATGTGTGTGACGAGACAAAAAACATATTTTAATTAAAATGACATCATTTTAACTCGCACGGATGTACTTCATTCATCATGGAGGAAGAAAAGAAATGCCGAGCTCGATCTCAAGAAACGGTTAAACATGGCGTGGGCAGTTTGCAATTTATTAAGAAAATAGTTAATAAGAGGGACTGTTTTATACAAACTGCTGGTTAAAATTCATGAATTTTCTAAAAATGTATTGGGCTACTAAGACTTTTTTTATCCACTGTATGTATATTTTGTATAACCATTATTGGCTATGAATGGTTAAATTTTACAAGTGTTCATATTCACATATAAAACTCTTTAAATAAAAATTAAGATATTACAGTCAAAGAAAAAAGTATTCATACACCACTCTATGTAGTCTTTTTTCCTGATGAAAGGTGTTGTAGCGTATTTTAAGGCAGTTATAATTAAGAATGTGTGAAGACGAATAAGGAATATAAGATAGAAAATATTACATAGAAATTATTAGAAAACTACAAAAAAATTAGCAGGAAAAAAGTCTTCATACACCGCTGTATGCGTGCACCGCTGTATGTAGGCTTTTTTTTGTGATTGTACATCGTATATGTAAAAAACAAGATTTTTTAGAAAGCATGCAAATGCATTTTAAAAACGATATCCTCCTTTCAATGTACAGTCAAAGAAATAATTCTACGTACAGTGGTGTATATACAGTGGAGAGCAAAGTCTTAGTGTCGCAATATATTTTGATAATTTGAAATAATGTGTGTGTCTTTAGACGAGTCAAAATATATTATTTTAGTTCGTACGGATGTACTTTAGTATGGAGGAAAAAGAAATGAAGAGTTCGATCTCAAGGAACACGGTTAAACATGGTTAAACTGTTGGTTAAAATTTATGACATTGCTAAAATGTATTCGGAGTAGTAAGACTTTTGCTCTCCACAGTATGTAGACTATTTTCTATTTGCTAAAGTTACAGAAATGGTTTGAATTTTTTGTGTTTTTTAGGTATTTTTTTCAAATTTTTGCGACAATGTTAGGCCGTCTTAAAATTAAATTCAGTCTACTGTTGGCTTTTCTTAATTCTGCACGCCACGGTATAATATCTTCTTCGGATCATCTTCGTCGTTTTGTTGCTGTTGTTATTGCTATTCCTGGTATAATTACTGCTACTGCTGGCTGCAGTAGCTGTTGCTGTTGCTGAGCATCTCATACTCTTGTTTGTATGATAATTATTGTCACCATTTACTGACTTACTCTGTCCATGTTGTCCATGGGATGATGTCCATTATATGAACCATTCTGTGCATAGCCATTGGTATTCTCTTTACTAATATGACTGGATGATAGAATTTCAATAGCGCAGGAATTGGCGTTGATATGTTATCGATAGACACGATATGGCACGATTTTTCTTTCAAGCGCCATGTATCGGCTAAACGATTGACTTCGTTCCACGTGGGTTGTATAAATTGGTGTGGCTCTATAAAGAGATATAAAAAAAAACAAACAAATATCAATAAAATATTTTTAAATTTCATGTGCACATACAGTCAAAAATACATCGATGTATAAATACTTTATTTTCGGTGATTTTTATCAAAATAAAAAACCTGTGTATATACATACATCGGTATGTGTAGACTTTTTTCTGTGACTGTAAATATACAAAGAAGTATATATTGTAATAAAACAAAACAAGCAAGTCAAAGTTGTCGTTTTAAACTGTACGTATGTATATGATATTAAAACATAATCTGTATTGACTAGCATTCCAAGAAGTTAACGACCGGTATCTCGGGTAATCGCTTTCTGGTACTTAGCTCTGAATAGTAAAGAATGGCTCGTCTATCAATAGAGCATGTATTCGTACGTTCACGTACGTTCAAAATATAATTCCTGGTACTGGTCCTTATACAATAATTGTTCCAGTTGATTCAATTCCACATATATTTTCAATATATTTGCTTGCCACCAGCTCAAACATGTCTGATTGTATCGTATTAATTAGTGTAATTGTTAAAGACCAGATAGGAAATTAACGATGTTCACTAGTACTTTGGAGGGGAGGGTAAACGCATACATGTGCACGAAGTTATGTTTGAAATGATAATTGAACGAAATGACTTTTGCTAGAAGTTTCGTTCGTCTTTTTCAAATTGGGACTAAAATCCAGGAGATTGCTGATTAAAACTTATTCTCATCAATTTATCTGATAGTATCTGAACTCTCAATTTGTGAGACACAGTTTAAACGATTCAAAGGATTTGTGATTTAGATACGGAAATCAAAGCAAAAAGAAAAAATCGTTAAAATGATGAATGAAGGATTTTTATCAATCTTAAGCTTTCATAATCATTAGGAGCTGCTACTTGAGCAGCAATTCAAAATGTTTGCAGGAAGTAGAGACTAATGCTCCCATTGTTACGAACTGAGAAGACTACTGTATCCTTAAATTATGATAAAAATATGCCAGTTTTTTTTTGGCAAATTCTAGGCGAAGTGTTAGCCTTTGTAAGCTACGAGCGTTTTTCTTAATTACGGCGTATTTAAATAAGCTTGGCAATCTCTTTCGTGTGTATCAAACTCCACTAAAACTTCTTTCTCACGTTGAACATGTTGAGGATATCCTACAGTGGCAAATCAATGTACTTCAGCTGTACTTTTAGTCTGTAGTCCTCATAGAAAAACATTAGAAAGTTCTCATAGAAAACATTCCTTAGAGTTCAATAACAAAAACGTAGTGCCTTTGCAAACCAAACAATTTCAAGAAATATTTTTAACACTCCAAGAACATTGAAGACATGAAACAAAAAGGAAATCTTTTTTTCAATTGAATGAAAAATTGCTTCAATTTATAATGCATTGTTCGGTACACGATAATTAAATCAAACGAAGATTTTTTTCTTTGGAATGAAAATCTAAAAAATGATCATCAACATCGTCTTCGAAATCGGCAACTCACAATTGGCAACATTTGATAACTGGTTGTAGATTCTTCTTCCATTTCGAATTCTTATTAATCATG
Source organism: Sarcophaga carnaria (assembly GCA_958299815.1). Lineage (NCBI taxonomy): Eukaryota > Metazoa > Arthropoda > Insecta > Diptera > Sarcophagidae > Sarcophaga > Sarcophaga carnaria. The sequence continues at coordinate 95,235,082 of OY283149.1, forward strand.
GCAATTGGAAAAACATTTTTTAAATAAAAAAAATACAAGAAATAAAAAGGAGGAGAAAGAATTCCGAAAACATTTATTTTTTACACTTCGGGGGGTGGATTATCAAATAATCACTAAAAACAGATCACATGCCTCATAAAATCATTATTTTTTCATTTTTTATTGTTACTCTGTTGTTGCTGTTGTAGTTATTCTTGTAACATCTATTGAGTAGAGAGAGAAGACAAATGGAACAGACAGACAGAAATACACACGTTGGAGCTGTATAATCCCAGAGGAGTATGAAAATCATGGAACGGGATGTGCAAACACAACAAAATATTTGTAAATGATTGTATTCATGTGCAAATACTTGTATTGTACTGCATATGTGGATATAGAGTTTTGACAGTTGAGGCTAAAAATATAGCAGCAGTGGAAATAAATGATTTAGAAAATGCATCTACTCTTTAGAAGAAATTAGCAAAATTGCGAAGGAAGAAAAACATTGCTACAGATGTTTTGTCTTATATTTTTCACTACGGGTCAAAAGTTAAAGAAAACTAAGTTTCTGCTCATGTGTAATGACAGCTTTTGCGTTAACCGAATATTGAATAATATTTGTTCAATTTAGCCTCAAGATATGTAGTTCTTGATCGAAATTAAAAAATGTTTTTTTTCTACAAATCCTTTCCTGCAGCAGCATCAGAGCTAAGCATACGCTATAACAGACATGGTTGAATATAAAATTCAAGTCAGACTATAAATCTTATTGGACTTGATACAACATAGCACAGTTGACTACATAACTTCTACCAATATTAAGAAAGCTTATAGATTTGGCAGAAATTCGGTTTGGGCATCATAGGTTAGCTTAGAATAGATGACGATATCTCCTTTAGGGACAAGGTCCCACATTAGGCCAACAGTTAGGCCCATTGTAATACCAAAATTAATATTCAACCCAGGAATACAACATTACCTAAAAGAAACCAATCCCACTCCAGAGTAAGAATATATTGCAGCATTCTTAATAGTGGAGAGTTCTATCAAAGATGACAAAAAATGAGAGGACCCCTCTTCATGACAGGCACCGGCACATAAGATGACAGACAGTCTCATCCTTCTACTTAGACCCAAAACTCCTGCAAATGTTATTTGAGAGAATTGTCGCGCAATAAGCCAGTAACCCATGAGAACTGCAATTATGCGATAGTTGGTCATGTGAGTTAAGGACAGAAGACAATCGGCCTCTCTATTGATCCATACAAGTCCAGCATTGTCTTAACCTCAACGAAGGACAACGAAACTGAGCCTTCCCCTAAAACGAATGGAGATTAGCTAGTCTAACTGAGGCAATAGGAACATCTATGCCCTGTCGGAGATTATTAGCTCTGTTCCGGATCTGGTCCAGAATTTCTGCATGATCAGAGGCCAGGTTAAGCTAGAATTTAATTGTATTGAACCTTATGGCCACTAGCTCAGTTCTGTGCTTTATTAAAAGATCAGAGGGAAGCCAACTGTGTGTGGCAAATTAGCCCTTAGTTCGAGTGGAACAAAGTTCACTGTTGATTATGACAGCTGACTACATGCGAGGCTGCCTATCAGTCAGTAGTGGCATTGGTAGTTCTTCAACATTTACCATACTTTAGCACAGTAAAGCAAAATTTTTACCACAAAGGCCTGATAGCACCAGATTCTGATAGCGGTAGTGCAACCCATGTGAAATTTGCAAAAAAAAAAATGTATAAAGTACTCTGTGAATTGCATTTTCATCCGAATTCGTTGAAAAAAGTGTTTTCCCCTACATTTTCAAAGAGGGCGTTGTATGTCGAATCGCTGTATGACAATCACATCTCTAACTGGAAAAGCCTGCCTATTCAACTCAGCCTTTGTGGCAAAAAGTGCTTCAAGTGTGCAACTATTAATGTGTCTCTGGGAAGTCTCACCCTATACTCGATCAATGCAGTGACTAGCTAAGTAGGAAAATCCCTACTAATTTTTTATCCACAACTGTTATTTGCTTACAAACGTAAATTTAATGCCAAAATAAAAGAAGTGAACAAAGTGAAGAGAAATCTTTATTTAAGCTTGTTTTCATAACCGAAATCTATAAATAACAGGAGGGAATATTAAAGGCCATCAACTACGAATCAGTGATACACTGCACCACAATGATGTTTTTGGAATTGTTTCTTGAATAGGTGCAGCGGTATTTCTTAATTCAGAAGCGAGATTGTGAGTGAAGAAATGGCCTAACGAATACACATGTAAGTAGATCAAATTGATCTCGACATTTTATTTGGACTGCATCTGAATTCCTAACTGTGCCTGTTCACATGATGGGAGTGCTAAGTATATCAAGTGAATCTACATTTGAATCTCTGTGTCATATACATTACAAAACATGGTTTACCTATTTTAGGGCATAAAAACAGGCATCATCTTCATCATCACCATCATATAAGCATTGTGATATATTCCAGCTGTTAATAGTAAAATAATAGGAGCTCAATGGACAACCAATAGAGCATATATTTCTCTTTAGACAAGTATTATAAGCTTATAAAACTGAATATAAAACAACAATAACAACATCAACAGCAAAATGATTTTTCTTTGCAATTCTTCTAAAATACTTGCAGTTACTCAGACAATTGACCTGATGTTATTATTGTTTGTATTACTTTCTGTTCTTGCAGCATTTATTATGGCTTAAACGAAATGGAAAAAATTTTTAATCATCAAATTCAACCAGAATTCCAAATCCATATGGACTCCTCTTTAAAATGATTGAACCATCCACACATAATGAAGTTCTAAGCCAATTATTAAGCAAAAGCAATAGAAGATGAAGAGTTACAGTAATACGATACAACACATCTTTAAATCATAATGAATGACCATGGAGGATACAATTGAAAACTGAATTGAACAGAATCGTAATGGAAATAAAAATTTTGTAAAAGTTTTACAAGAAAAAAAAAATTAGTTTTCCTTGGTACACTGAACCATTAATCTTTCAAAAGCTTTAGAACGCAGAGGCTAAAAAGTATGCAAACCATAAAATGAAGATGCAGGGAATGGGTTCCCATGGAGAGAAACGGGAAATTACAATTTCTGCAAAAGTTTTTATGCGGAAAATTAAATGCGAATGCTTTGTCATTCGTAGTATACAAAAACTTTAAATGCAGGGAGAGGAACAAAAGCATTTGATGCCGTCGTATGTCATGTGGATCGTTATCGTCTCAAATGCGGTAGTTTTGCTTATTCATGAAATGAGTATTATTGCTGAAAATGATTTTTCAATGAAATCGGGGTCGGTTGTCAACTGCTTCAGAGCCCATTCAGCGTACACATGTCCTTGTCTATTGAATTTTGTAAGGACGCAGACCCACGTCACGGCACCTAATTTACCAAGTGTTTAGTGTTCATTTGTCAAAGTTTTACAAGAAAAAAAATGAATTAGTTTTCCTTTTCTATCTATGAAAAGCATTAGAATGCAGTGATTTAAAGGTATACAAACTATAAAAGGATGAAGCTGCAAATGCCTATCATTACAAAAGATTCCTGGTATTCGTTAGGATCAAGTGTTGACTGCTATATCCGTCCATGATGATTTGACAAAAGAGTCTGAATAAAAGTCAACTAATTTGACAGCTCTGGCTTTAATTAGATATCGACTGTCATATTTCGTATAATAAATTATTAAAAAAATTAAATTCGTTAACGTTGGAAAAAGTTCAAATTATCGCATTAGAAAAAACTTTGCACAAACAACGCGCACAGTTTGGCCACAAATGGCAATAATATGCCCATATTGTTGCTGATTGCTATGCTCGGAGAAACCTCTGAATTCGATGAGTACAATCAATAAATTAAATTAATAAAAAAATTCTTTTGAGATACGCTGTTGTTAAACAAATCTGTTACATTTTTAATTTTAATTTGAAGTCGCCGTAGTCTTGAAGGTAGAGTCTTAGCTTATTGAGACTACTGTTCAAACCCCGGTTAAAATCTCAAACAAAAACGAAATATGCAGAAATATTTCTTTGGCGACTTCCTCTCAGCAGATTTCGGGAAAGTTTCTCAAAAAAATCGGTCCTTTGGAATCGATTTTAATCTGAAAGTTCCGCCATTCATGTATAAAATTAACACGCACAACATAAGTGGTGTGAGAAACTAGATTGTAATCTTGACTAAAGGATTGTAAAGACCGTTTATGTATGTATGTATGTTAAATTTTTATGCAAAACGAGTGTTTCATTTTCAACTGATAAACAAATCTTGAAGTGAAACACTGCTTAAGTGCGTTACTTGGTTGGGAGGTGTGCTAGACTACTGTTATTAGCGTGATGGTCGTGTGTTCGATTCCCACCAGAGACTCTGGTCTGGTACACTACACCGATCACAAGGTCTAAGTTACTCAGGCCGTAATAATTAGATACAATTTGTAATAAATGTTGTAATAAATAAATGAAAAAAATAAAGTGCAATACTTTGACATTTATTTTCTCAACTGTACTGTTGAAAAACGAGAAAATTCTTTTAAATCTGAACAAGCGATTGAAATTTTACTGCAACAGGAGACAAATTTGCCATTTCCCTACTACGCGGACGTAAATAACAACCTACAGTTACTTTATGATACTCCTTAACACATACACTCCTACAAAAACGAAACTGGAATACACATTAAAGTTGAATATTTATGAATGCATTGTAATGATTAAACTTGTCCAGTTGGGTCCTGTGTTTAGTTCAGTTGAATATAACAATATTAAGTTCTTTATCATCATTATCGTCGTCGTAGTCATTATTATCATCATCATATTTGTGTCATAATAGAAATTTATTTTAGTTTTCATTTAGCTTATGCCTTAGAAAAGATTCCTATTTTTATTGTTGTTCTTATTGTTGTTGTTGGTGTTGTTATTGTAAATGTTTTTAAATGTGCTTTTGCCTCTATGATGTTCATTTATACAACACAAAGAGAACTCAACACAAACATCGACAACGACAGCAACAATAAGTAAATCCATGTATAAATTACAAAAATGGAATTGTGTGGAATGGATTGAAATGAAATGAGGATAGGGAACGATAATAATAATAACAACTACAATTACTACCATAGCAATGGTAACAAACTAGAAATGAGAAATAATAATAATTTAAAAACCAACAATAACCACAAACACAGCAGCAGCAACATGAATTACGTATTAATGGAGCAACAGGGAGAAAAAGCACTACAATGACTGGCATAACCTTCTATCAGTAGTTGTAATGAAAGTATCACTCACTCTGTGAATGAGTCCATTAAAAAGGATAAATTTAAATGAACATGATAGAGCATTTTATTGACATTTTTGTTTACGTTTGTTTTGTGTATTGTATTGTATTTTTGTTTTGTGTGTGTTTTTTGTACCAATATTGATGTAAATTTCGCACCATTGCCCTTCATTTAGATTGCCAAGTGCACAAATGTTGCTGTCGGTTACGACGTGGAGAAATATAGTTCAGCAGCAAGAAGATAATGTTTGCTTTTGTATTCCTCAGCAATGATACGGCATTTCCCTCTGTAATGTACTAGTCAAACAATAGTTTTGATATTGATTACTAGGCAAATAATGCCTATTGCCGAATTATTGTTATTTAAACTGAGGGAATGATGATGTGCTAATGCATTTCAAAGCTTTTAATTACAGTACGTAAGGAGAGAAACAACGTTTTAAATAAGATGACGTGATTTAACTCGAAAATTTTGGCAAAATTTATGTTATTGCGAGGTGTACCGACTGTCGTTGCCTGGGATTCTTTCCCATCTTTAGAGAAAAATATGGATTTCACCACAAAAGAACTCCTTTAATAAAAAAAATTTCAATGCCCAAACAAAATTCTTTGATTTTCTCATTTACGGCCGAACTCTGAATTTCCTCGATAGGACTGAAATTGTGCTTGCATTCTTACCATGAGAGTAGACCAACTTTTTCGAACGCAAACCATTTTCTACCATTCTTGTTATAAATTTTAGAATTTCCAAATATGTACATAGAATCTAGTTGTTAGGCTCGAGATGACCTCTATAATGAATGAACGTACCTTGAGTGACGCATAGAACAAAAACAGGCTAGAGAGCATGTCTGCGTAACTTTGCTTAAATTGTTTTGCTGCTTCGTTGGTTTAGTGCAGAGCTCGGCATTTCCTATGCACGCGTGCATTTCAGCCATTACTAAATTTACAACAACGTACTCACACGTATTAAAAACACTCTCAGTCTCGTTTGAGCATTCATTGAAAGAGGTTGTGTCGTCGCATGTTTCTTGCTTTTGTACATGAAGACATGCTAATGCAGGGATGGAAAACTTAATGTTTTTAACATCAGCGTATGGTGTACGTTTTTAGAATTATAATCTTTTTCAAAATAAATTATTCTATTTTATTAAAACAAACTTAATAAAACAAAAACAACTTATATTTCACTATTCATAAAAACTATGTACATATAAAAGAGGAAGTATTTTTCAAAAAAATTCTATAAAAAAGAAAAAATTTCGAAATTTATTAAAACAAAAAACAAATTTAGTAAAACAAAAATAACTTACATTTCACTATTCATAAAAACTATTTACATATTCAAAAGGAAAAATTGCTAAAATTTTGATTATAAAGAGGAATTATATAAAAAAATTTTATAAAAAGGAATTTTTTTTAAAATCTAAAATAAGACAATTTCTTGCGTCACCTGTAATATTTACATATTCGCTATGACATGTAAGATAATGTCTTTCTACATAAAATTTGTTAATTCGTGCCATCGTCCGTTTACAAATCATACACTCGGGTTTGCCAAAAAAATTTTCGGCAAACAAGAAATTGTTTTCCCATTCTACATTAAACATTTTTTATGTGTGTCTCTAGCATCAAGCGTAAAACAAACCTCACTGCATGAAAGCTCGAGCGAGACTGATCGATTTTGTTTGTTTTTATTCATTTTGTGAGTACAGTATAAATTTCCCAGAAAGTTTTCTATTAAATATGTATATTTCCAAAAATAAAAACAAATTTTAATCTAAAATGCTTTCTGAAATAGATATAATCAAAGAAGTCTAAACGAATTTTACAAATTTAAAAATTAACATTTTCCATGCCTGTATTGTAGTGAATGTGAGAGCATAAATTTTTCTCTTTCTTAGTTTTCGCTCTCGCAACAACTGACCAATAGCAAGTGTTGCCTGGCTCTGGTTTAGTGTTTTAAAGTAAAACTTTAATATCCAACAGTTAAATGCAGTTCAACTATCCTGCATGAGAAGGCTTTATGTAAATTGCCCAAAACAATGACCGAATACACAAGACAATAAATAATGAAAAAATTATAACAAAAACGGAAAAAAGAAAAGTTGAAAAAAAGAATCTAAAAACAGATCCAAACAGTTCTCAGACATTTATAGCTCAATTACAAAAAACAATTGAAATTTGGTGTTTTCCTTTTTTACTGCTTCATTGTTTCTATAATTCCTTAAGGTTGTTGGTTTCCATAAGCGAATGCCATTAAAAAACAACAACAGAAAAAATATTTATAAACGATATACTCGGACACTCTTTAACAAGTTATTTCGTTCGTAAAAAACAGCAATTAAAACAACAAAAAATTTAAACGATTAATATTGAATTAGATTATGAAATTTGAGCAGAAAACATTTAAAGGTTGTATAAACCGATCTTGAGGCATGCTACTATACTCGTAGTTTTTGGTTCACTCAGATTTTCCAGTCAGTTCTTAAATCTAAAGATGAAGAACCCTTCACATGATGGCTGCCGCGTTTGTTCACTGTAGAGCAAAAAACAATAATTGCGAAAATTTTTAATTTGGTTTTCTGTTTGACACTGCAATAACTCCAAGTTTTTGCATGGTTTCGTGAGCAAGTCAAGGGTAGGAACAGTCAAAAATCAGCAGATTGGGAGATTTAATCTTGCCCAAAGGGACACGAAGGCTGTTTCATCTCCAGGCAACTATACTACGTCTGTTTCTTTGGACGTACGCAGGTTAAAAGATTTCCCAAAAATTACGAACCCCTACAGACAGTTCTTACTAAAGGGTGTCACACACGGAGAATGCCATAAGGAGGGATTTCGTCCCCACTGTCATTGTCGTGTTGAGGCAATTTAAAAGGAAGTTAAGTTAGGATTAACGACGATAAGCTGTCGATGTAGTAGTCCTAGTCAAGGAAAAATTTTTGCTCGAGATTACTGGGGTCATCAGTCTCATGTGTTCATAGTAAATACTTGCGGTATAACCCGAAAGAAACGGATTAATCATCGACCTATGGTGATAGCCGTTGATATACATAGTCTGGCCTACGTCGTTTATAAAGAAATATAGAGCAATTATGGCACCAATCCAAAATCTACACCAAACAGTGACTTTTGATGGGATATATTGGATGATCTTGGATCTCACATCATCATCACATAAATTGGTATCGCTTTAAATTCCAAAATATTTGTTTGTTGTGTACATTCGGAAATGCACCTCTTTGCTGGAAGAAGATTTTTCGATAAATATTAGGCTCAGTTGCCAACTGCTCCAGAACACAGCAAACACACGTAGTCTATAGTCATTTGTGGTGATTTGGCCAAACAGTCTGAATAGATAACAATTTATTTGACAGCTGTAGCTTCCACAATATGGCCGTTATAAACTGTCAAAGTTCTGAAGTAATTGTTGTCACAAATAGATTATGGTGGCTGGGAAGCTTTAAAGCACCGTCAGTTGGTCCGGATCTTTTATAGTATGTGTATGTTTATTGCTGTTTCTGAAAGTATTTCCTGATATCACAGACCAATTGTGTTAGGTCGGAATTAAAGTGTTACCCAGTGATATGCCACTTTAGAACTCTAAGTAAATGTAAGTTTCAAACTCTTCAAAAATTCAAAAATAATCGACCAATTTATGTTTCTTTCATGCATAAATAATAAACGGAAGAAGAATTAAATCTTTAGTCGGGCATAAAATTTTCTTCTCAAATATTAAGAAAAATACAAACGAAGCCAAATTTGGTCCTTAAGGATATAATTATTGCAGCAAAACATAAAAAACACCTGACTAACACCACAAGAACAATAAATGTCTAAAAAAATTGTAAATGTTTGAAGTCCCTTCAGTTTTTTTCCTTTAAATAATCAAATGACTATGTAGAGAGTTGTAACATGAGCTGTTTTGATTACAGAAACAAAAATATTTAAAAACCACAATATAAAGGCTCAAACAAATGGTAATTCAATTAGCTTTTTGATGGTAATTTACACTGGCAACGAAACTAATTGCCCGTATAAATCTGTTAAGGAGACATGGAACTGTTGTTAGTTATAGAGAGGTTTTTATAAAGACGAATAGAACGAACAGAGGTAGTCCTTAGACATGAGTGACGGACAGACTACCTTGTTGAGGTATTCCAAGCTATAATCGGTAGACGGAGAATGATAAGTTCAAACATAAAATTTTAAGTGTAAATATCTTATTCATAACTCTCATCAAGACTTCAGCAAGCTTTCTGGCCGATGTACACTATTTTTTATTCTCTTTATTGGTCATTACAACTCTTTAGTTAGATGTAAAGCCTAGTTTCACACACTATCCCGGTTGCGTGAGTTAGTTTTTTGAAAAACTTTTCATGGCTATTTTATTTACTCTCAGAGTTTTTCCTAGAAGACTGCTGAGAGGAAGCCAACGAAAGGAATTTGTTTTGGCTGTTTTTCTTTTACTCTACCTTTCTCACAAGAGTTCATCTGCTGATGCTTATGCTATATGGAACATTTTCCACCATTACAATTCGCACGATTATGAATAAAATTTTCATTTAATGTTCTCCAAATTGGGAGTTCAACGGTGGGGGCGGTCATATATAAAACAACTCAGGTAACTATATTATAACCATCACAGTTAGATATTGATTTAGCCGTATGCCTACATCTTAATCTAGTTATCAAAGTCCGCCAACCCTTAGGGAGAGATTCCTCTAAATCGTCACAGTTTGTCCTAAGACATTTTAGTTTTTCTTATCGGTTGGTTAGCTCTCTACTTTTAACTCTCTACTATACAGTTTTCTCTCTACTTTCTGTTTTCTATTCACTATTTTCTACTTTTTTCTCTCCCCTCAGTGCTCATTTTTCACTCTTGTACTGTACCTTAGGGTACACAAGTTGACTTCATACCTGCTTTTCAGCTGTCACGATGGAACTTTTTTGATTCTTGGGTCGAATTGAATGAACTTAATATCACGGTGACGTTCTACGCATCAACCACGTTACTTTTCTCAATAATTTTCTTAAATTTCCAATTGTGAACATGGAAAACATTTCCGCATCATAATTCCTTGGATAGGTTTAGAGAACAGAGAACATATTCGCACATTACTTATACCAGTGTAAACAGTTCAAGCCTTTTAAACTTGTGCAACAAATACGCTTAAAGAATTGTAATAAAAAAACACCCAAAAAACATACCAACAGGCAAGAGTCGTTGCAAAAACAATTTCCCCCAAGTCATTTACAATATAGTCAGACAGTCAGTTAGTCAGTCTCAAATAGCCAATATAGAGAGATTTAACAGCACATTTCGTCTACAATTTTGTTTACCGCTGTTTTTATCTCATTTCCATATGGAAGCACAGGATAAAAGACAGAGGAGTGATAGAGACAACGTGATATCAGAGGAGAAAAATTTACAAGAAATCCTTAATGAAATGTTGTAACGAAAACTAGCACTTCACTACAGCAGAGCTGATGTTCTCATTTCTTTTTACAAATCGTTTTCGCTATCAAAGATACGGGAGTCTGCTATATTGTTTCCAAAGGTTTTTGATTAGCTTTCTGGCTGGGCATTGTAGACTAACAAAACATTTGTACAAAACAGAAATCATTTCAAGCCCAATACGTAGATTCTGTGATGTTGACATCAAATTACCAGAACAGAGACTTCGACATACGAAAATATGAGAAAGTGTAACATTATTGACCCTAAATAGCACTCCGAGGTTCGCCAGGAAAGCAGGGTAGAAAATGACTATACAGATCGTCTGGGACTTTAATACCCTTTCACAACAATAAATGTCAATTTCTTAGCATGATTTTAACCACTGACTACTTTTCTGACGATTGCAATCCATTTCTGCGTCCTTCCAAACAGCAATTTTATATTAACTGCCGTCTGTAGAGACTTGAGTAGCCTATGCTAGTAAAACTGAGGTTGTCTTAATTTTATCATACTTTAGTATCAGTAAGGATAACTCTCAATTTTAGGGTGCAGCTATTATAGAATTGATCACCATATGACAACGAATTGTCTACTGTTGGTCCCCGATGCATTTGGGTGACATTAACACACTACATGGGTTGTGTGAGAAACTAGGTTGTAATCCTGACTAAATAGATGTGATGACCAATTAAGTAACCCTAATATCATAGAACCTGTTATAGTAGCTCAATTACCATTTTAGTTTAATAAATTTGCAAAAAAAATTAGGAAAATGGGAAAGTGGTTTGCGATGGGCCTAAAGTCCGTAAAGAAATTAAAACGAATAACAAAAATGTTGTATATTAATGACTACGACGGAAAAATTCATTATATTTTGCTCATGATATTTTACTCTAAATAGTTCGTATTTAGGGAATTCAAAATTCGTTTTTTATTGCAGCAAAGCCTACAAACGTGACATCGAATAGAATTGTAGTTTTATAGCAAAAAGAAAACAGAGAAACCAATGTCCTAACCAGACAGAAAGACTCCCAAACAGCAAAAAAAAAAAACCTAAATGCCATACAAAGTTCATCAATGTTCGTGGAAATTCATTTATCACCTCCATTCATTCCAGCCGTTTCAACTATCACATTCATACCAGCCAGCAACAAATATTTGTAAACGAAAAGCGAATAAAAAATTTGATTTTTTTTTCCTAAAAAGTCAAAAAATCTACGAAAGTATTTTTTCGGTTTGCAATTTCACAGCAGAAAACAAATCTCTCTGCGTTTAAAAGGCTACTTTCTTCTTCTATGCCATCTAATAATAGTCGGGCGAAAGCGTGGTTCCTGTACATAAGGTTCCTGCACGTACACATCAGTTCTATAACATAAAAATTGAAGCTTTTGTAAGCGTGTAATTTGTACCGAAATAAAAAGCAAAACAGGAAAAAAAGAAGAAGCGGTAGAATGTAGCGCAGTCAAATACTGAAATGAATTCTCGTAATACGTGTAAAGGAGTAGATGAAATAAAAATTTCAACGATGTGATATTGTTTAAGAACAGGTGACCATGTGTATTAAATAAGGGATAAATCATAAAATTGTAAGTTCTATTGCAACTGTTCGGTGGGGGCAACTCCTGCATGCTCTAAAACACGTTCTTCTGAAGATGGATAGCCATCATAACTTTTGGCTGTGTTTTAAAGGGATCGATTCTAAACTCCTTACTAATGCAATAATATTGGAATTGGTATACTGGACAGTAATAATTCTACTTGAGCGCAACATCATTTAACAAAGCTCTGGGCAAGGTTTTTATATTGCCAGTCATTATTTGCAAGTAATAACTTCGAAGAGGTTACATCGCTTCGATTCTTTAACATTTCGGTCCTATACTTGCAGCTTGTGATTATTAGATCGAAAGACTGTGATTAGCGTTTAAACGCCCTATCCATCTTCTTTTAAAATAGTTGCGTGTCAACTGAGTGTTTTTCGCTTGCACATCAGACGTGATATCATCTTTGAATGTATACCACAATGTTCACGCCACTCTGGAGCTAGGAGGCAAGGAGAATCTATCCTCGAGCGGCACTAGGTGCTCTGTTGGATTTAAGATCATTGCTCTTGAGTGAGAACCAGATCTATGAAAACTGCGGTTAAGATATTGGGATACAAAACAATACAAGAATCATCTGGAGGCAATGTAACTTGACAAATCGAGTGGCTGACAGCTACTTTCTTAGCCTTCCCCTGGACAATACCAATATACTCTTCATTTTTACGAAATGCTTCCCAATAAAGCTTAGTAATAAGACAGGATGTATAACAATACTATCTGGTAGTAAGGTTAAGATCCGCGCACTCGGCTTCTATAAGATTGGCTTGCGAATAGAATGGAATTGCCTGTGCAAGCTGAATTAGCTGGACAGAGAAAATACAGTCACTATCTACTTAATCCCAGATCATTTGGAGGGGCGCTTGCATGCCACTAATAGGGTCAGAGTGTTTCTTTATATTGGAAGGATATATTTGGCAAAAGAGAAGATGGAGAAATGCGAAGACGCTTCGTTTGAGAAAATCTAAACTTTTTCTGTGTAATTACAATAGGAAGAGAACTGAGTTATGCATGAGACCTACCAGAACTAGCTTGAGTAGAATCAAATATCACTTGATAGGGATCTGTTTAAAGTGGATATTCTGTCATAATGATAACGAATCATCAGAGTATATATTTGAAACATATGCTGCGAAAATCCTTCGAGTTTATCAAGTTCTAAGCAAGCACTCCGGGCAGCTTTTGAGCAGCAATGAGCATTAGCGAAAATATAATATATCTATTTACGGTACAAAGGCCAATACAGTAGATCGTATGGTCACAGTACTCTAGTTATTCTACACGATGAAAGGACTTTATCGGTGAAGTAATTGATATGTTGTTTTTAATTTTAAAGTCCTACAAGATCTGACACAATAACATTTTTAAAACAAATAGATATGATTACTGAAAGATCCCCTATTACTGATATGTGAGCCAGCTGAGGAGGCAACATGCGAAGTAAAACACAGTTAAAGAAGTTCCATTAAGAAGTTATCATCCTTTAATACTGCTTTGCATTGGTAAGGTAAGTAACGTAAAGTCTGTATTTCTTTGAAGTTTGGGAAATAGCAGAGACTGATATTCAAGAGATGGCCTACTACATAAGCGATGAAATATAGTGGAGTTTAAGAAGTATATTGCAGTAAGAGTGAAAGAGGGAGTATAATGTACGACAAATAAGTGTTCATTTTCTTTTTTTTATTACCAATGATCTTTTTTGCAATGGAATGTATGCCCATAGCATGAATATGTGTTTGTTATCAACGTTACAGATTTTCCAAATATGGCCACCTTACCCAATTACTATACGTGCGCACGTTTTGAAGACACGCAAACTGTTGCACGAGTAATACTATCACTACGAGTCCATTGATGGCAGCCATTATAGTACTTTTCTACTACCAAAATAGTTGTATAGTATGTTGCTGTCGTAGTTGTTGTAGTTGTATAAATAGTAGTATTGTAGTATGAGTATGTCCTCGTAGTGTAGTATTCATAAAGTTTGTCTGTAGCATTGCATTGCATTGATGATGACGATTTGAATGAAATTGCAATCATTTAAAGGCTTTCCAATCTTGTTACATTTTTTGCGTTGACAGTCTAGGAGGCTGAGTTTTTTTCCTTTATTTGTTGAGCAAAGCTAAACAGAATTTAGGAGAATGAAACAAGAGGTTACTTAGTCAAACTCCTCGTATTATTAGAGCAGCAGCTTTCTAATATTTATTTTGCCAGCCTGCATGTCTGCCCGCCTGCCTGGCTTTTCATTGGTTTTGTTTTCTGTGATTTTTACGTATTTTTTTTGGGCTCAATAGAGAGACAGTATTTGTATTTGGATTTGAATTTGAATACGTTTTTATTTGTTGTTCGTTCAGTGAACTTTCTCCCACACGGCTGCTGGTTCTGGTTTGTTTGTATGCATGGTTGCCTAGCTGGATGGTTGGCTGGCTGGCTGTTTATCTGTCTGCTCGTCTATGGCCTGGAACAAATGACTGCCTGTCTGTGAATTTTTTATTTAGATTTAGCAGAGGCAAATAACAAACAAATACTCATCGTTGGGTGTATCTCTATCATCTTTAGTTAGTTGGTTAGTAGTGTTACTGTAGTAACATTTGCTCAACCAAATTAAATCGAGTGTTAGAAACTGTTATGGCTGTATTTTAAATGCCAATTTTAAGACAGAAATCTGTTATTGTTCTTAAATTAATGAATTGCTGACAATTGGCTTTGAGGGATACGTTTAATTGTGTTGAGTACAACACCATTGGAGCTCCAGACTGAATCTTTTTATTTGATTTGTGTTTTCAAACAGAGAGAGAGAGATCAAATTAATTAAATTAATTTCAAAGGAATTAGTTAAAAAGAAAATAACGTCGTTTTCTTAAGCTTTTTTAGACGGGCGTTCATGTCTAGACATTTTTTAAGAGAGTGTGGTCAAATATGGGTTTAAACCAAGTACATTCGAAAGTCAAATAAATGAACAACGACTAACCATAGAGTGTTTAAGTCTTTCAAGAATCCCTTATAAGTTTCCCTCAACTAAGCAACGAGACGCTCTTTAGCCTTCTCCATTCCCACTGTCCAATCGAATTCCCACTAACCACTCAAGACATAAAATCTACACGGAAATAGCGAGGTCGATTAAGGTCTGAAATGTTTTTCGTACTGCAGCTAATTCCTTCTGAAAAGCACCACAGTTATCATTTACTTCATAATGAAGATCTATTCGGGGATCTTTACTAACGACTCTGCTCCATCAACTTTTAACCCATCCGTAAAAACCAACCGACCAACATGGAGTCCCTATCTTGAACAAATACCATCAAACCAAGGATAAGAATGATTTTGGGACCATGAAATAAATGGTATGTTCTACACATTATCTCTTTATCAAAGAGGTAAAGACATATAAACTACCAGAGTGACCACACAATGTTCGCAATTGTGTGTAGCTTCTACGCTGCACAGCGCTTGTCTGACGAACATATTATTTAGACAGAGAATGACAATGCTCGTCCACATCAGAGATAAGAATTTTTTGTTTCGTCTCCCAACTGGGTGTGCACATTAAGGAGAGTTCTTCTAATGGCTCCTAGTTTTAAATCTAGTTTTGAAACACCTGCTAAGGTAAACACTTGCTTAAGAGTAGATGATAATATGGTCACTCTAGTGGGAGATATATTGCTATCAACACATGAAGAACTTATGAAGTCCACTCTTGGGGGTTTGTCTGCACGAGCTGCAAAATGTTATCAATAACATGTTAACTTATAGTCACAGTTCATATATTAAACTTAGACACTTCAAAAAGGTATTGTCCATGTTTGGAAGTGTTTTTAAGCGTTTTTATCTTTACATTTAAACAAAACAAGGTGTGTGTGAGATATCATCGAAATTTTTTATTCGTTTAAGTGGAATACGCCCTAATCAGGATCACACCCTAGCTCCTATCTACTAGACTACGGCCACTAGCAGACAATACAGTTCTAACGCTTAATGTTAATTGGTCCAGACTCTTCATTGAACCTTTTATTATCAACACAGAATTAAAAGTAAAACTGCAAATGTAGAATACAAATTATATTTTTTATATTCTTTCGATTTTATTTAAATGAAATTATTTCTGAAAAAATTTTTTACTTATCGATCTCTGTCTATATTTTCTATACTTTACCATTTTGCTTAATTCGATTCTTCTTTAAATTGATACTCTTTGGCTTTTCGTTTTTCGATTTTCTAATACTTCCCTTATTATTTTTGTTGGTGTTGTTTAAATTTTTATTTGTTTGATTTCATTGATTTCAGCCCTTTGAGGATAAACTTCTGTAAAGTTTCCTTGAAAAATTTCATTGTTTTGCAACCTCGGAGGTCCAATAAAAAAACATAAAAGAGAACTTTTCATTTCATTCGCTTTTTCAATGTTGGCATGGGGTAGACGTTAATAGCAGAGGTTGTGTTACAAAGAATTTTCTGTTTCTATTTTTTTGTTTTTATAAAACAATTAAACTCTTGGGTGTAATTGAACAAAAAAGTTTCCTTTGCTTTTACGTTCACAAAACCTTTAGCTTTTGCTCTTTCTTCTAAAACGTATTCGTTTTTATTGGATTGCATTTCAATGCAATTGCAAGCAGAAGCTTTTAATTTAAATTTGTAGAATTTGAATTTTCAATATCAAAACTTATAGAAGAAGCGTGTGAAAGGAGGAGCTAGGAGTCTTTTTGCTTCCCCTTCGCAAACAAGAAATTAAAAAATTAAAAAGATGAAGTCGATTATGCTAATGCATTTTGGCTACAAATACGCTTAAGGACTTATTACTATTTTAAAGTGAGAATTATTTCTACAAAGAAAACCTTATTAAAGTGGGCTGATAAAGCATTGACCAAAATATAACAATAAAAATTGCTTTTTTTCATGGAAAAATCACCTTCAACGATGAGGCTTATTTCTCGATGAATAGTTACGTAACAAACAAAATTTTCGAAATTGGGTCAGCAACGACTCGCATGAGATCCAAGAGAAACCAATGCATCCCGAAAAATTTTTTGTTTGCTGTGGATTTTAGGCTGGCGACGCCATCGTCCATATTTCAATGGGAACGACGTTGGTCAGACTATCGCTGTCAACGGCTCGATGAATACCAATTTTTTTTTACTTGAAGTCGATGCTCTGGAAATCAACAGGGTATGTCACATTAGGCATTCTGCACCAGCGATTTGAGGGTATGGTCTGCTCAAAACCGTCGGTCAAATTCAGCCTGATGCATGCGCCAGAGTCAAGAAAATTTATACTTTTCGTTTGCGCTCTTCCCAGAGAATTCACGGCGGATATTTTAATGATGTCATATACATCACACATAATGACATCAGTAGATCTCTTAAACGAACAAAAAATGTCGATGATATCTCACTCTTAATTTGTTTCATTTAAAACAGGAATGATAAACCCGATGTGTCACCTTCTTAGCTTGGTAGTCAATGTCCGCTTAATTACTGGACTTTGATGTTGTAAGATTTTTTCGTTATTCTAAAACCCTGTTAAACCATGAAATGATGGAAATTTGCAACGAATGAGGATACCACAATGTCTGAGAGAACTTAAGGTTATACAAAACATTGCTTTAAGGATCGGTGAGCAATATCTGAATTGCTGCCGCAATGGCAGCAACAGTAGCAAAAATGTTAAGTTGTGTGTTAAACTGCTTGTTATTCTCACATCACTTGTAGAAGTACTAGTAGTAGTATATTTGCGGTATTTTTTGGTTTTTTTAATTTATGTTGCATGTTACAAGTATCATTGCCAAGAGTCAATGATGTACTCACACAGAGTGAATAGAGTTTGTATCTGCATGATTTAGTCTTCATCTTTACCACAAGTTGATAGAAGAAGCACGAGTACATTTTAGAGAGAAAATTTAAAAATCTTTGTAAGAAATCTCTGTAAGAAAAACATGAATATTTCTGCCCTTTGCGAGTAGGATTTCATTACTCAAGTCAGTAATCTAATTGAATTAGACACTGTAGAGGCAATTAAAAGATTAATTAAAATAATCTTTTCATCTTCGGAGCAATCTCCGTTAGTTAAACATGCCCTCCTCATACCATACCTTTATATTGACTGGAGCTATATTAGTGTTGTAGTCTTTATCTCCTCAATAATTCACAATATCCAATATCAACAGCTACAGTACAACCAGTTTTGATGTTTCAATTCCTGTCATCCTGATCATCGTGAGGGCTTAGGAAACAATAAGAAATTTTACACGTTTTAAGGCATTTTAAGTTACAAACTACACTGAATAAAAAGGGGAAACAGAAGGCATGAGATGTAAGAAAACAATTTTCCATTTAACAACATAGAATAATTTTTGTAACAATTTGTCAATGAAATGGTTGAAAAATTGGTCTTTCAAATGAAACAAATGTTGAAATATAAGAAAAAAAGGGGAATTAAAAGTATAGACAGTGACTTGATGTGATCAATTCATGTGTGAGTTTTTTAAAAGTCATGATAAAACGATCGTTGTGACTCCATGATAAAACTCAACTCTGGAAGTTGTGGGCAGTACTGTACAGGTTGTAGATTGGGGATTTATTTATTTTAATTCTTTTCCTGTTCAATAACGAACTCGATGGGCCCTATCCTTCGGTGAATGTCCTGGATCTCAGTACATAATTCCCTCCCTACATTCAAATTAAACTTGTTGCCAGTTTATCCAGTCTGATTTTACTAAAACAAGAAACTTATTGTAAAAAGGGTGTTTAGTTATCGCCAGAAATGTAAGTGTAATTTGTAAGCTTCCATAGAATTAACACAAGTCATTTAGTCAAGTATATCTGAACAATTTACTCTTTTACATTCTGAATCCTTAGAGCATTAAAATTTGCCCTCCTTTGGAAACTTAAAATGTCAACTCGACAGTAACTTATGGGAACAACATTCGAGTCATGAATCTTTCACTTCGAAATTTGTTGTGATCGTTTCAATCGAACATAAATAACGATGACGACAAATTGCTCAAAAAAGGCTGATAAAATTTTAATTGCATTTTGTTTAATAGTTTAATCAAATACTAGGGAAAAAGAACATAATCGGCATTAATTGAATGACAAACACACCACGAATTGCGACCCTTAAACGTTGATTTTGTTGTGAGTAGTAGTATGTTGCATCACAACATCACTTCCCACCACATGTAATATCAATTGATAGGGGATTGAATACGAATAATACGATTTTTGATTTGTGCATCACCAACACATAAATTAACGAGGTCATGTTCAAAATACAAAAGAATATAACACCAACAGTAGTGTATGGGAATTCAAATGAATTGACATACAAATTCGTGTACATGCAATATTGAAAATCGTATTGTATTGCGAATACCATTAAAATCTGCAGCAGTAGATAGCTGTAGCAGTGTTACACACGCACATCGATACTGTCGTAAAAAGACGCAAATCAAAATAGCCCTAAACTGTATAAAAAATAAAACATGCAGCACGTCCTTCTTTCCTGCTCCGTACACAAATTCTTCTTCATGATTTTATTCTTCTTCTTGCTTATTTTTATTGTGTTCAAATTTTACTCCAGCATGACAGTGGCGCCACATGACATCAAAACTTTATGAATTTCAAAATATAAAGAAAAAAATCCGCAATATTGCAATGGTATTACACAGTTCGAGATATACTGACAATTTATCCTGTATATATTTTATATTTTTGTTTACAAAACTTAAAAAATGAAAT
This sequence comes from Sarcophaga carnaria, assembly GCA_958299815.1. Classification (NCBI taxonomy): domain Eukaryota; kingdom Metazoa; phylum Arthropoda; class Insecta; order Diptera; family Sarcophagidae; genus Sarcophaga; species Sarcophaga carnaria. The sequence goes on from OY283149.1 coordinate 95,255,148, forward strand.
CTTTTGTCATCATCATCCACCTCATAATTCTTTTACTCAAAAGGCACTTTTCATACCTTTTCAGTACATTTTTATTTGAAAAGAAAAAATGTTTTTTTGTTTTTTGGTTTTAAAGTGGCGCTTAAATTTGAAACCAGTTCAGATTCTTTTTTCTTTTTGTTTTTCTTCCATCAGCTTTGTTGGTTTTTGTTATTTATTGGAATCTAAGAAACCAAATTAAATATTTTATTGTGTATCATTAGTAGCTCCATACAGACTTTCAATCTGCTTATGGTCGCTTTTCAATTCTTTTGAGACCAACAAGAAACAAAATTGAGGAAAGAAAGAAAACAATAGAAAATCGTGCTGAAATATTTGTCTGACCATATCATCTACATTGTATTGCTTTTTCGATTTGAGCGTCACGCTTAGTTCACTGTAAGAAAGGAGACGAATGAAGAGCTTCACACAATTCAGAAAACTCAAACCGATTTGGTAATGAAGTATGAAAAACGATTCATTCAGAAATTTCAAGTTCAACTTGTACGATTGATGCACATAATTGTGAAGTTTGAAAAGAGTTTATTTTGAACAGCAAAGAGGTAATAATAATAATTATTACACATTTAATTCCTTCAAGGAGTATATAAGGTTATTACAAAGGACCTCTATTTTCTTATTCATTGCTTTGTTCCGGTGTCATTAACTGAATTTATCCAGTTAAGCTAGTGATTATTACCTATACTGCAGCAGGTTCTAAGATGACAGGGTTGACAACCTTTTATCGTGTCCAGAAAGAACACCCTTTAGCAAGAGCTTTAGTTTACAAAATAAAATCAACTGAAGAAATATCACAGAGAAGAATTCGCTAATGGCACAAAATGGGAGTATCGTCTCCCTGTAAAGTCCTATCTGAAGAATTATGATGTGATGATGATTAATTCATTCATTTCTTTGATTGAAGAGCACTATAGCTCTCCTGAAAGAGAAAGGTTAAGAAAATATTCGTCTGGAATAACACTTATTTAGAATCCGGGATATTGAAATTTCTATGGGAACAAAAGAACTATTAAAAGGCGTATTTTGGACTTCCACTTTAACACGCCAAATTTCAAACAGATCGATCGGCAATATACTTCTATAGGATCTCAAGGATATAACCAAACGGTGCATCTCGGCCATCTATTTCATGCTTTTACTGAGCGACCTCTTGAATCAATGAAATACAGAATCTTCTTTATAATCGCTGAGATGTGAACGCAAGAAAGTAAATAAAAGTACAAGGTAGAGAGTGGAAATTGTTCCCTTAAAGTAGCTTCGAAGACCTTCAGCAGTTGTGTTTGAAGTACTGAACATAGTACTGGCGAGCATAGGAAAGGAATTGCTACCAAGCATTTATCTCAAGAAAATCACATTAGTGTCCATCTAACAATCCTGCCATTTATTACCCTTCACTGAAGAGAATCATTTACCGGTTAGTTACAACCACGACAGATTTAGAGGTCTTTAAAGTCGTCGACAATAAGCAGCAGCAAAACGTTGAGTCTCTTAAGAAACTTGAAACTGATTGTGAGATATTCATCCATCATGACCAGTTTAAAAATTTGTCTGGTTTTCGTTATCGTTGTTTTTGATGCTGCTGTTGTTATTGTTTTTTGACATATGAATGCAATAAAATATATTTTATTTTTGTTTTTTATCCTTCAAATAGAAATTGAACACGTTGACAAACGTGTCACAAGTTTCACACAGAACTTGTGAAGCACTTCAACAGAGAGAGAAAGATTTTTCCTTTACCTCCCTATCAACTGCTGTGGTTTGTTAACACGACCCTAAATACAAAAACAAGAGAAGGAATTGAATATTCGAAATTTGTTCTCAAAATTCGTTTCTTTTTGTTTGAATTATAAGTACCGGAAATTTTAAATTGGCAAGATTTGATGAAAACGTCTTTTCAACTCAAACGGAATGTCTGTCTGCATTAGAATGTTTTTTTAAATAAGTTGTTTATGGAACTATAACCTGGATTACTGGCGCTTCTAAACTTAGATTAATTTAATAAAATACAATACATGAGATCCTTCAAAATCTTAAATAATAAAACACAATTTATTTCACTACATACATAATCGGTCATTACAACCCTTCAACAAGGATCACGACCTAGCTTCTCACACTACTTATGTTGTGTATGTTAGTTTTACACATGAATAGTGGGGTCTAAGGCTTAAAGTCGACTCCGAATGACAGATTTTTTTAAAAACTTTTTCATTACAATTTTATTGATTTTTTGACTTTTTTCCCGAAATCTACTGAGAGGCTGCTGCCGTTGGTGATGTTTGACCTATTGTTTTAAGAGTGGCCTCATATGAAATAAGTCAACACATTACCTAAAGATATAGAAGTACAAATGCTAACAAGCCTTGTATTTGTCAACATGTTTATACAACACAATATTTGTGTTTGAAGCCACGCCCATTGCCATTTCTAAATTAACAACAACATAATTAGAAATTTTAAATTATTTGAAATTTTTTTATAAAAATTCACAATAGATTTGAAACCCTTTTCTTACAAAAATGGAAAACCAACACATACGCTTTAAAAAAAAATTAAGAATTGATTGAAGACCTCGACATCAGCCCTTCATTTATAAAGTCAATCCAAGTGCAGCAAATCACTAGCTTTGCAACTTGCTTAGAACTCCTGCATGAGGCACAATGTCTGTATATACGGAGAGACGGACAGACTTTCATGCAGCCATAATATGTTTGATGAGTTGCATGTCTCTTATATAGTTGATGATGCCTGTGCCATATTTACTTCTATTATTTGTTGTTATTATTCTTATTGTAGTTGCTGTTTTAGTTATTGTTGTTGTTTGTATAAGAAACAGCATTCAACGATAATATTTGTTTTCAGCATTGTTTTTCCATGCTGTTAAAGACAACAATAGAGTCTAGATACGAACCAAATCATATACAGTTCAAATGTCTGCATGTATGTGTGTACATTGTATGTGTGTGTATACATATTAAGATGGATATGTTCTCTGTACGTGTGCCTTGTTTTATTATTTGTAAAATATCCTTAAGGATCATGCACGTGTATAATATTATTGTTGTTGTTGTTTTTATGCCCAATACTCAAAAGGCTTTAAAGAGCATCATAATATTGTGACAGATTTCAAGTAAATAAAAAGTAAACAGAGAGACCTTACTCCATAAAGAAGTAAGTGCTGCAATCATCTAAAAAGGCCTAAACAATTCCAAATAGATCGTTGAAATGAGACCCACTGTAATTACTGGAAACAACAAAAATGTTTACAAGGAATAATTTTTTTTAATTTCGTAAAATTTGTTTAAACTACAAGCAAACGATACCATTAGTGTCGTTACCATTAGTTACAAGCTGTAAGTAGTGGTTGACGACATACATCGATGTTTTAAGAACATTCGATTTAATTTATCGACACATCAACGATTTCATGTTTTCGCTACTGATCAACATCGATGTTTTTACTCGATGCAATGATGTTACAAACTTAAATAAATGTTAACACATTGTATTTATGAGTATACATTGAAGACAGTTCAGGTGGAGTTAGGTAATATGCAGAGACTAGCTTGCCTCCGTATTGCTATAGCAATGAGAATTGTTTGATAGCTGTGTTGCAGTCTTTGTTGCATATGGTTGTGAGAATCAAAGTTATGTAAGCAAAAGGTTAGGTTAATAGAAGACAGGCCCCACTTATCAGCAGGCATGACAAATCGAATGGCTGTCCCCGCTCCTCTCGTCTCCTGGACAATACCAGTAAACTCTATGATTTTTAGAATCATTCGCAACGACATACTCGTTCAAGAGAAGGACCATTCTATACAGATGTGAGTAGACATATAGTAGAACAAAAGCTAGGTGAAGTGTACTCAGAGCCCATGGAGAAAATCGCAAAATGCTTCCGCAATGCTTTACGTAACTGAAAATTGTGTTGCGTTATTATTCTATTACATCTTCGAGTGGCCAGCTTACTGTCTGCTATTCTGTTATTGACTTTTTTTGTTCTCATAAGCTTTATACTGGTTAAATTGTAACTTTTCCAACTGAGAGTTTTAAAACATTCGGTATTTTTTTTGTTAACGCAATGCATAAAGTCGAACAACTTTTGACATGCGTTAAGTACTTTGACAGCCATTAGCTGGTTTTTGTGTTGTTTTTATTTTCTTTAAATTTTTTAGATGTGTTCAGGCAAATTTTAAAGTAGAAATATATTTTCTTAAAGGCAGTTTTTATTCATGTTTTATAATTCATTGTTTAATTTAATGAAATGCAAGTTTATAGTTGAGTTACATCAACAAAGCCTTTTCACTTTTTCTTAAGTAATGTGGTGGCTCTGAAAAGAACCGATTGGTTACGATATTTTTATATTGGCTGTTATGTTCTTCTGTTGTTGTTATTGCACCTGAGGAAAAATTTGGTAAAATATATGTCAACATTTTTATAAAATCTTATTCTTCTTACATTTTAAATACGCTCAGTAGTTGGAGTGCTGTTAACATTTCAGTTATCTCAAATTGCTCGCAGCTCATTCAGGAACTTACGGTTTAATAGGCCCATGTCAGTAATTAATTAAAGCAACGACAGAAATCTGGTCGAGTGCAGCTTTGATAAAAGCGTGTAGAAAAATTTCTTTTGACATTTTGCAGTCAACGTCATAGAATAAAGGCTGCCTTTATGATTTTCTCAACCTTCTAGACATAACTGCCCTAACTTAGTTAGCCGGATTTCAAACGGCAGCACAGTGGGATTATCATACTCGCATGAGTCGTCTACCTTCATTCAATCGAATGCAAACTCATATATTTTGTAGTTCAACGACATGTCTGCCGTGCGTGTACTGCATTAATTCTACTGATGTTGATAGGATCCCCCTTCATGCATATCGCCTTAGAATTACGTTGAGGAAATGCTTTCTTTTACAAATGATCGTACGCTCTCAGGCCAGATGCACGCAAACAAATGGCATTGCAGATATCGTTCCAGCTACAATACACATTTCTGGGAAACATCAAATTTCTTATTAGGCCCATCTGTAAAAATGTTCAGCATTTTTTCTATGACAAGACTGGCTGGGGCGAGTTGGCATTTTTCGGCTGCAATTGTTCATTTTGTCTTGGTATTATTATTGGTGGTAAAGCTATAACTTATGGGTTCAACAATATATCCATGGCGCAGAAGGAATACAAATTTATGCTGTTTATAAAATATATACGTACATACATACATATTGAAATCTATAACGAAAATATATAACACGAACTTACTCTGCAGGCTACTGCATGTTACTGAAAGGGCAGCTTGAGATGCATTCTAATTGCTTCTTATTTTGAATGATTCTTCCAAATATCAAAACCTGTTTTATTGCTTTATTTAACCATACAAATTAACATGTATTCTCCCAATAATTTATGTTTAATTTCTATTTTTTTAAATCGTAATTTATATGCCAGTAAATTATACCTACTTTGACAATCCTGCTGATCCTATACTATTGGCACAGAACAATTGGCATCAAAACAAAACGATACACGGCGGTAATTTTGTCTGATCTGAAATGGTTGGTCGACGCATTTCCGAGAATTGGGTGTAAATTCCATTTGACATATAGAAGACACTTTTTGCTTCTGTGTTATATCATCCTTCGACACGCAAAAAAAAGAAGGTGCAATACCGCCGTCATTAATTTCTTTTTGCTTCTAATTTAAGTTTTTTATTATAATTCTTTAACCTAAGTTTGCATGCACTTGAGTATTGATTTGAATTATTTTTAAAGACAATTTTCACTCAGCAAATATATTTTTTTTCTTACGTAATTATTTTTTTACTCATGAGTGTCGGAACTTACAGTTTAAACCACATGAAATGCACTGACACCTCATTATGAACTGAGAATCTGTACAACGTTATTACTGTGACCAGTTTATATTGTAATAATGTTGATTGTGTATGTGCTTCCTTTTGTTAGTTTATTTTATCAAATTACAATAAAATTAAATAATAATTTTAATCATAATAATATTTATTCTTAATTTTGTATTATATTGCATTGGGTGCCTAAACGCTAAAATATTACAAATTTTGTTCACAACTTTAGTTTTTGGCAAACATTTTTCCATAAAATTACAAACAATATTGAGTGTTAATCAGTAGTTTAAAAGCCATTATTTTATAAACAGGCAGCAGCTTATGGTGCTGAATAGTCAATTCGATATTGGAAAAAATGAGCCGAGGGAGAAGGAACAAATGTACTACAGCAGACATCAGCAACCATCAACCATAAATACTAACAATAACAGCAACAATCATATGAAAATTTAAGCAACAAATTTATACTTTTTAGATATCAACGATGTACTACTTCTTTCCTCATCACAATACAAATTATAATGATAATGATGATTTGAACGATAGTTATAATCAATTGCTACTGCGCATACAGATGTGATGATAATAATAATGACAGTGATGCTGCACCATAAATGCTGTCGATATGTTGTTTGAAAAATTAAGTATTCCTGCATTCACCACATTATGTGACCAGCAGTGGCTAACTATTATACATAATGCTGTTGCCATATTCAAATAAAATAAAATGATTTTTCTCCTCGGTAATCCTTTTCGCACAACCATAAATGCCAATAAAAAAAATTTAATTTTAAATTTGAGGCCAATTTTACAAAAACCAAAAAGGAAAAACAAATATTTACAAAATGATGCATATTTTGTTAAATTAAATAAAGTACATATGCATGTATGATTGTGTTTATTTGTTTATTGTTATAGAATACATAAATACGTGGATGTAAAATAAATTATAATTAGTGGTTTCAGTTTCTTTTCATTTTTTTCTGCAGACAGGGCATCTCTCATAATATTTTTTTGTTATTACAGCAACTAAATTAGTTAGAAAACCCTCAATGGAATTTTGTGCGTTAAAAACAAAAAAAGCTTTTGAAAATAGTTTTAAATTATATTAATGAAAAAGTTAGCCCAGCTTACAATAGTGTTAACAAATAATCGAGTATTTTTTCTTCAAATAATTCATACAGTGACCTGCTAGAGGCCAGCCAAAGACGATCACAGAGCACCCAAACTGATGGCTACACTTATAATCCTACTTTTTATGCTTGAACAGAGTATTGTGGACAAACTATTGGACGCAAGTTATGAAAAATTTACTATGGTCTAACAGAAAGATTGGTGTTGACAACATTGCTGCGTGTTTGTTTAAAGTTCAATGTTCCTGAGCGCCATTATGAAAGCATACATACATAGTTTTCAGGCGAGGGTTCTAGGGTTGTTAAAGTCATCGGACAACTCAGAAAACATAATTCGAAGAGTTTAAGAGTTACAATTTATGTGGATCAGGCAACAACGAAGTCGCAGTTGTCTAGTAGGTAGCGCGGTGGCTTATTAGACGTGAGTATATTGTACAAACACCAGGTTTGACATCTCCAAAGGACAAATGAAAAAATATTTCTTCAGCGACTTTCTCTCAGCAGATTTCTGGCACAAACTCTGAGAGTAAATAAAAAATTGCCATGAAAAGTTTCTCACAAAGTCTATCGTTCGGAGTCGACATTAAACTGGAGGTCCCGCCACTCATATATAAATATAACACACACAACATAAGTGGTTTGAGCAGCTACAAAGTAGCTTCCATTGTACAATGTAAAATGAAGGGCTGTAGTTATTAATTGTTGGTATGTATGTATAAAATTAACATACACAACATAAGTGGAGTGAGAAACTAGGTCGTAATCATGACTGAAGGGTTGCAATGACCAATTATGTATGTGTGTATGTGTGTATGTATGTAATTAGGCAATACTGAAAGTTTTGAGAGGACATGGGAGTGTAAAAGGCTATAAACTATGACTATTGCTTTAATGAAATAAACATCGTTTTCAAAATGAATTCCTTCAAATTAAAATAATTTTGATTAACTGGTTACTATGATTGGTTTAATGTATTGGTCAACCAAAGCAATTCATTCGAATTGATAGCTCTAATTTAACCGCATCTATAACACCGGTTTGTACATACGCTCGACTAAACATTTTGATGGTGGCTACTTTGTCTGGATGAATTCTGATGTGTAATCCAATATTTTACCAACAAAATCCATAAAATAGAATTCAAATGGAATTGTTTTTACATTTTCCAGTGTACCGTCAAGTGAGGAGCAGGGCAGCGCGAATGGTAAAGTTATTTGGCAATTTATTTTAAATTTAATATTTTATTATATTATTTATTAATTTTAGTGTTGTTTTCGAATTCAATTGAATGTTTTATTTGGCATTCTTTACTGATTCCGCAATTGGGTGTGAATTGATTTTAATTGTTCGGCAGGATTTTTACAAGCGAGATTTATTGTTTTTGTTTTTTTGCTTTTCATTTTCAAATATTTTGATGTGTTTCTTTGTTTATTTTAATCCTATAAAATCTATAACAACAACAATAATATGATTTCTATTTGTATGTACTAGGCACCATAAAATATTTATTTGGACCACTTCACATATTCAAATACTGATCACCCTTTAAACAGCAGGTATTTCTTGGATTTGTATTGTAATTGTAATTGTATTTCAGATTAGAATGTAAATACGAATAATTGCTTTAAATTTTTCTTTATTTCAGCCGGAATTGAATTCGAATTTAAAATAATTTTTTCATATGCATCATTGGCGTGACTCTATTATGCCAATAAATAGTTGAACGTAAAGGTTTGAGCCTTAAATTAGAGTGTGGCAGTAATTGGCAGGAAATTAAGTCATTACCGGTACAACAACGAAAATTATAAAAACAAAAACATTGAAGCTTGTCAAGCCAATACCAACAGAATAGAATGTAAATTTTAGTTGCGACTTAATAGAATAGCATCCAAGGTACGTTACTTTAGAAACGACAGGCTCTCATTTAGTTCCAGAAATAATACCACTGTAATGACCGTTAAATACGGGATACATACATACATACACAATTGGTCATTACAACCCTTTAGTGAGAATTAAGACTTAGCTTCTCACACCACTAATGTTGTGTGTGTTAAGTTTATACATGACTGGTGGGGACTTACAATTTAAAGTCGACTCCGAACAACAAAATTTTTGAGAAACTTTTCATGGCAGGCAGTCGCCGAAGAAATATTTTTTTCATAATTCGTTTTGGTGGAGATGTCTGATCTACGGTTTGAACCGTGGCTCCACGTCTAATAAGCCAACACACTACCTACCAGACTACGGCGACTTCAAGGGTAATTTACAGCAGCACCGAATCAGTTTAGAGTATCAACGAAACCATCAGTAAGTTACTAAGCCGCAGAACAAAGAACTTCAATTATTTACGATTCTATTACAAGTTACTACGAAATTATATATTCGGTTCTTTATTTTTTTGCCGTTAAATTTATTAGGTTTTTAAAAATAAGCGGGTAATTGGCTTACTGTAGTAGATCCTAGTTGAATGGAGAAAAGTGTTGAGTAATTTTGCTGATTGAATCCTACTCTACTAATAAATAGAAAATACTTCGAATTGAAAAGTACAGTGCAACTATCTTGTAACCTCTAAAGAATATTATCTGAGCAATGTAAGCTTTGAATGTCTCATGTGGATTTTGCGTTCTTTTTGTGTACGCCCTTAAACACCGCGACCATCAAGTAATGTCATGAGACATAATTTAGTGTGCAAAAAGCTGTATGCAAGAATCATTTTATTGGATTGAGGTATGTGTGGAGTTTACCGAAACCAATGCATGATATTCCGGATAGGTTGTACAGGCACCACTCGCGAAAGATCTTAAGGAGGTCAGTTTCAAAGGTTGGAGAATCACAAAACAAGCGATAAGGTGATAGAATAATTGTCGAGATCATATAGGATCCACAAGCTTTTCATTTGCAATTTGCCTTTCTCAATCAACCCTAAAAATGACGCTACTCAGTCCGTTATGTACTGAATACACTTCACACCTATCACTTCTAGCAAAACCAGCAAGCTGGAAATAACAAAGACAAAAGCTAAGATGGCAGTTAGCAGGCCTCCTTAATTGGGAAGATCTTATCCTGAAACACACTTGAGTCATTAGGAAGGCTGTGGTGAAAATATAGCATTACTTCGATTGAGAAATCGGCGGCTACTATCTGAGGAGAATTGGTACACGGTGAATAGACAGCAGACGAAATACCGAAAATTTACGAAGCATTTACGGAAAATTAAACCAAGGAAGAAGTGTGGTGGTAACTGATATACCTAATAAGGATTGGAACTCATAGAAGGCTTTCACCTTTAATCTTAAAAAAAGCCTAAGCAAGGCTGTGTATTAACTCGTTATAACACATCCGTTCCAACTAGCAGAGAGACAGAGGGTATTTGCAAAGACCGCGATTTTTTCCTCTTAAATTAATTGAATTAATGATTCGGTTTTTTGGAATTCGAATAACACTGTACTAAAGACTATATATTAAGAAAACAATCGAGAATTCTGCACGGTTTATTGTGTTCCCGAAATCTTTTTGTTTTGTAGACCAGAAACAAACCCTTATAAACCGATGTCTACAATCTAACAATAAGAAGAATATTCTAGCCTTTAAGAATATCGTATCAAGATCTTTGGTGATATTCTGAACACTAATCAGTAGATATTCAAGCCTGAAAGAGAGAGTGGAATTCAGTTGGCCATCAATTGCAAAACAAGCTGAGTGGATTCCGATGGGGTTCGACCCAAAGATAAACCAGCGTACTCGTACGGGTTGTAATTGAAGTGGGTGGATTGAAGAAAAGGTAGGAAAATTATCCAATTAATTAAAATTATTTCAGAAGAATGGGGTTTATTACTTATGGCCCTATCCATCTGAATGAGCGAGGCATGCCGGCTATAGACATGGGTTACGAGAAGTTTTAAAATTTTAGCAAATAATTGAGTCTCCTGAATAACGGCTGGTGCCATAATTATTTACATAAGGGAAAGGGCGATACGGTGGCCTAGTTCCCTTGCCTCTGTTCTATACTGTAGTATATCTTAATTATCTACTGACTGTGATTACACTGCTTTCATTATGAGTTACAACTGGAGAATTTTTATTCCTGGATGAAACTGTTTTGACACCATTGCTAACCTTAGTTTACTACTACAATGCGATTGTAAGGGATTCTGTCAATCTGGTAATCAAAATTTTTGTTTAACAAAATTGTAAATAACGGGCGCCACTAAAAGCAATTATCTCAGTGTGTATTTCAATTTCGTTGATCCATTGGATGTCTTCATATAGACAGTAAATCATACCTGTTAAGTAATGATTAGTAATCGTAATGATTAGTAATTTGATTACTTTTTTTTTGAATGGTGAAATAATGATTACAATTACGATTATTTTTGGTTAAAATAGTTAATAATTGATTACGATTACAAAATAATCAAAAAATAATCAGGATTACTGGCGATTTGTCTAATAATCAAAAAGAATCAAAAGTAATCCAAAAGTAATCACTTTATTTTCAATAATTACTTTGAATTCTTTTTGAATATTTGAAAAGAATCAAAAAGAATTATTGAAAACGATTTGATTACTTTTGGATTACTTTTGAATATTTGAAAATAATCAAAAAGAATTGTTTAAAACAGTTTGACTATTTTTTAGACTACTTTTGATTCTTTTTATTATTAGACTAATCGCCAGTAATCCTGATTATTTTTTGATTCTTGAGTAATCGTAATCAATTAGTAATTCGAAAAAATTGTTCATAGAATTATATAATCATTACGATTCTTTTTAAAAAGTAATGTAATTGATTACTAATCGTAATCGAAATTTAACAGGTATGCAGTAAATACTACATGAATATGAAACGAAAACAAATATTATCGACTAAAATATTGGCTAAAAGGCAACATTATTTATGGCAAAAACAGCCAACAATAATTGGGTTAATGGGATTAAAACTGTTGCCATGATTTATTGACAACAGCGCCATTGAAAACGAAAAAGAGCAGTAACAAGGTATTTAAAAAAACAACAACACCAAATAAACAATAAATGGATAAAGGCTTAAATTGATAAGAATTTCAATAACCAAACCAGAGAGAGGAAAAAAGTAAAAACCACTCACCAATTGATTAACCCGGATCGTTAATGCTTGATGTTGAAGTTGAAAAGCCGGGCAGTTTGCGCCAACTTTTGTGCTTCCAAAAACTGCGCGCTTTCGATTCTTTGGGTTGGGAATTTAGAACAACAGGACCGGGATCTTCGGCGGCTCTTATTTTGGCACAATTTAAAATACGGCAACCGCAAGAGGCACGTGTAAAAAAGCCCGAAGAATTTTGAAAGTCATCGTTAATGTGCTGTGATTGCTGATGTTGTTGATGTGGATGTTGCTGTTCTTGATGAAGAGGATGGTGATGGTGGTGTAGGTTTGAGTCATGATGCTGATGGTGTTGATGATGCAAATGCAGTTGTTGTTGTTGCTGTTTTGTGTTGTGGTGTATTTGAGGTAAATGTTTAATAGTGCACGATGACGTTGTTGCTGATGCTGGTACCGCTGCGGATGATGAGGCTGCAGATGCAGATGTTGCTGTTGTATTTGTATTATTACTGTTGGCTCTTTGAAATGAACGAAAACTTTGCGTGCCATAAACTAAGACACTTTGTTGACTCTTTGCAGCTGCATTGCCTTCAGCTGCTGCAGTAGTTGTACTTGACAGGTTATTTGAACGCGAACTCATGAGGGCTTTGGTCTTGTGCAGACGCAGTGAACCAATGTAACTCGCACCACTGGAAAAACCACTATCTAGATCAGCCGTTACACATGAGGATTGCAAAAGACCAGCACTTATCGTTTCCCCATTGGGTATGGGCGAGATAAAGTCATCTGCTGGTCCTCCCACCAGAACCGTATCACATATGTTGTCGGCCGACGAAGAAGTCAACCGCAAAGGCCGACCTGAGGCTAAGGTAACACTAACCGCGGGCATTGGCGGCTCTTTGGCTGTGGGACTACTATTGGGTGGACTTTCTGGCATAAGCATGACCTCTACGGACAAATTAAGCTCGCTCAATATCTTATGATGTCCATTTTGTACTCTGCTCAGTTCCTCCTCTACCAGAGTTCGGGTCAATGAGCCCGCCGAATGGGAAGTGGCTTTCAGCTGATGGGAACTGGTTATGGAGTTGGAGGAGGATGATGTAGATGAAGCGGAAATTTCTTCGTAGTAATTTTCTGGTGTGGAAATATTACTACAGTTAGTTGAGGCCATCACGCCAGCTTCATTATGGCTTTGTTGTTGGGTAAGTCTTATTTGAAACGATCGCTGGGTAGTTGGTGATACCAACAATTTGTTCTTTTTGCCTTTCAAGAGGAGAGCTGTTATAGAATTGGGTGGCGGGGGAATGAGATCTTCCTCTTCATTTGTTCCCGCCATAAGATCGGCCTGCGGAATGTTGGTATGTCTCATGACGGCACCCGGTTCATAGTACGCATATGAATAGTCGTGTTGTTGCTGTTGCTGCAGTTGCAATAGTTGTAAAGAAGTGGCCTGGGACTTGTTAGTCCATTGCCCATGCTGATTCTCAATACTGTCATGATGTTGATGCTGCTGATTTAAGCGTCCCAATGTCTTGGCTTGTCTTAACAGACCACCACCACCCTTAAGAGAGACATGGGGTTCTGGGTCCACACACACTTCAATGGCATCTAAATCAGCTTCGCTTTGTTGTTGCTGGTGTAAAAGATGGTGATGTTGAAGTTGCTGCTGTTGTTGTTGCTGATACTGGTGTGCTTGCCAGTTTATCTTTCGAAATGTTTTGACATTCGCATTGGCCGCGATCCCAAGTGTGTTGGCGGGACTTACGGTGGAGGGTAACATTGGGGTAACCTCTACTGTTATCGTATTCTTTTGAAATGAAATCGTTTGAGGCTGTGGTTGTTGTTGAACAACACTGTCAACATCATCCGGACAATCATTTGTTGTAGATAACGATGGGTGTTGCATATTAGCTGTTGTTGCCGCTGTATTTCGATATTGAGGTGTCGTCGTACATGGTGTTGGTGTTGTATTGTGTTGCGCATTTTGCTGTTGTTGTTGTCTCACCAAATGCTTTTTCTCGTTGTGCTGCAGTTGCTGTTGCTGCAGCTCTGATTTCAGAGCCCCAACATTTGTGGTTTGTTCACGTGCTACCAGTTGACGTTGATTTTGAGGTTGCTGTTGTATCATGTAATAATTTTGATTCGTTATAATCGCTTGCGTTTGTTGTTTCTGTTGCTGCAATTTTGTGTGTTTCTGTTGGTCTTGTAGCTTTAAATCGTTTCGCTGTTGCTTGTTTAGATTTCGTTGACTGCGGCCTAAACCCAAACAAGCCCCCATGGCACATGTTATTAATTTAAATTGATGACAGTTTTTTCAAACTTACAACAATACAAATACTGAGGTTTCTTTCGGTTTTCTCTATAACAACCTGTTCAATTGATTAGAGGGCTGATGCTGCGTGATTAAATGCTTCTTATTGACTAGAAGATCGTTATCAGCTGATCGCTGTAATTGAAAGATTGAAGGAAATGTTTAATCAATGCAGTTTAAAGACAAAAAAAAATTTCTGAAACTAAATTGTCTGAAACTTAAATGCGATTTCTTGTAGGAAAAATTAGTTTGAATTCATTTAGACGTGCTTAAGCAATAGCCATCAATCAAAGAGGCCATGGGGACAACTATTTCTTGGTATGAATGCGACCAATTATTTTTGTAGAGTTTAAGAGTTATTGCACCATATATACTACGATTACACAATATCTCTAGAATCCTCTAATTGCATGTAATAAATATTAAACATTCGTTTTGGGAACACATTCAACAGATGTCTTGTGATAAATCATAGCAATTAAAATTTTGAAAATTGAAGAAAAAATTCCAAAAGGAATGAATTATTCATCACTCATCATAAACGATTGAGGCATATGCTGCTTGTGCTGATGTTTTCTTTTCACTCATACATCCCAAATAAAACCGAAAATTGGTTCCTATGGAAAGAAGCCCCCATAATACGTTTTCACAAATTGCTTCAAAACTAATTCCAGTCGCCACCAAAAATTCTGAGGAAAACAAAATCCGATAAAAGCAAGAAAATTTGTGCTCAGCAGTCACTGTGGTCAGTCATATGAAAATCGGTGCGTAATTGATCGCTAATGCCACATTAAAATATTTTTCCGAAGTTAAAAACTCTCTGGTAAAGTGCATGTTGTGCTCTTGCAGTTGCCATAGTTTTCTAACGTGTTTCTGCTTTAGTTTGTATTCTTATTGGCTATTTGATCTTGAAAAATTAGAAAGGTTCAAATCCCCTTCAAACAATTCATCCAGAAGTGTCTTAACATCAATGGCGAACGTGTTAGGAAGATCAAGCAGTCATCTCTCATCCACTACAATAACTTAATAAATTTTCACGGTGCGCATTGTTTTTAGGCAACGACAGATGTCAACTCAATCATTTTAGAACCTTCTTCAGAAAATATCATTAATGATATTAATATAACAGCAAGTTGAATATGAGAAACGTGGAGCATTCTAGGTGGGGTTCAGAATTTATAATTAAAAAAACTGAACACAACTTCTTTGCTAGAATCACGTACCGATGACGTCGCCAACTTGAAATCCACACCAAATGGTGACTTTTTCGGTATATACTGGAAGCTTTTAGATCTCATGTGATTCCCATACTATGAAGTTGCCATAGTCTAGTAGATAGTGTGTTGGCTTATTAAGGCCACGTAAGGCCACGATGCATACCCCAGATCCGACATCAAAATTTGATACTTAGGCGACTCCTGGCTATTCGTTGTAGTTTTATAACTGCATGTTGCACCCGTTAGTTATTGTTGATTCTGGTGGTTGTTGATTGCTTTGGCTATTGTACAGTATAGTGTGTATCTGCGGGCTCTAGAATGTGAGAAAAAACAATTGTTTGGTGACAACAAATTGTTTTCATATGCTCTCTTTACTGGTTTGTTGTATATGTTGTTGGAATCTTTTACTATTTTTGCTCTTGCCTGGAAAGTGATAGTTGCTGTGGAAAGTGATAGTCCCAGTTTATAAAGCAAGAGTACGAGAATATGGAAGCAACAAATAGCAGGAAAAGATTCCTGTCAGTGCATATAATACAGTGCAGACATACATACATTTATGTGAAGATTTGAGTAATACATTTTGAGATAAGGTGCGACATAAGGTTCTATTTGTGTGTCTTTAGAAGTGATGAGTATGCCAAGGTTATTCCCATTTGGCTTTGGAAAGATAGTTTCTAGAGAATCCCTTACAAATAGGAACAACGATTTATGCCAGCCACAGCTCGCTTTTTGTGTCATGAAATTCATCTTTGGTGATTCATTTTTAAAGAGCGATGCCTTGCGGCAGTATATGTATACTATAGTTTGGTAATTAATGTGAGACATGCTAGTTAAAAATGTTCTACAAACCTAAGCCTAATAATTAGCTAACAAGCCAACCCGCGGTCTATTAAAGCTTATGCTGCGATTAAGAAACTGTTCACATTAAATAATGTTTCAAAGGTAAGAAAATACAATATTTTTGAATTAAGTACCGTAATCATCATATTGAAATACGTAACAAGTATACAAAATAAAATATTTTTCTTCAATAACGGTTTCAAACCAAACAACGATTTCTAATCCATGCTCTTCGACTCACTGTTTTAGGAATAAAAAATGAAAAACCATGGAGCCTAGATAGCAAAATCTTAATTAAATTTGTGAATAAATTGTTATGCTTGGCTTCGCATGTCTACCTTCAAGACTAAATAATGAAGTGTGTGTATACAGAATGCAACATAGTTTAATTGTAAATAACGCAGCAGTTTTATGGTCCATTATTAACAAGCAGCAACACATGTTTAGTGCAACACAATAAAATTTAAATTAGAATTCCATCTCGAATTTATTGATCATTAAATCTTTAACTGAAATTAAATGCTCTTCCTGCTCTCTGTCCTTCTTTCCATTCCCTGTAGCAGTTAGGATCCTGCTTTCAAACAAAAATTTCGTACAAATTAATACGAGAGGGGTTTGTATTGCAATTTGAGAAGTCCAACATCAAGAGCTTCACTATTATAATGGGCTGCAGTTGTAATAGGATTTCCATATTTATGATTATGGTTGTGGTTGCTATACAGCGATTAAATTATAAATTTATGTCTGCAACATTTTGTTGCATTTGCAGTCACATACACATTTAAAATGTATCTGAAGACTCAGACACACAACGGCTCATAGCTTTACTCTTTCAATGTTCTAATGAGTTTTAGTTTTTATGAGTGACAATGAAGAACCATGCGAGGACTTAAGCGAACAGTAGAGGACAACAGCAAGAACAATATAGGATAGCGTAGAAGAATCAGTGTTTTGTTAATTACTGCTATTAATAATGCAGTCTCATGGCCACTATTGCATTTCAAATTTCAATTTCTTAGAAATTATTAAAGTGGAGAAGAATTGTAAGAGTAGGAGAAAGGATCGATGTATTGTTGGACCTTTACCAATACTTTAAGTCAGTTTAACTCGGATTTATTGCATATTTTAAATCACAATAAAACACTCTAAAGAGGTTATTTGCTTTAAGTTAGGCAGTCGTTTCAAACATAACTCACTTGGAAAAGGTAGGAATTTTTCAGATATCTTGACAGTGTCATGAAGTTAAAAATTTTATCAAAATCCGTTCTGACTACAAAATCAGTTCTCAGGTTTCCAAGTTCTGGATAATAATCGATTATGATAATGACGATAGTGACAAGCCACCTTTTTCCAGGAAACAGAAGAGTGTTTAGAGCATTTACCGTATGTCCATATGTGTCCAGTTTTATTAGAGTGATAAAAATGTAGCTTAATGCTGCGATCATGCGATCTATTGTATTCCCCTAATACTTTATGGGAGGATGGAAAATTAAATTGAAAATCCACCAAAAATTATCTCACAGACCAAGAATTTAGCTGAAGCAAGAAATTCAATTCTGGCATGAGTTATGAAAGAGCAATACAATAACATAACAAAGAAATAACATGAAGTTGCTGTTGTTGTATTTAATATTCATTGAAAAGTTAGACAAAATTACAGAAATTCGAACGATATTTGAATGTTTAAAACAAATATTAACATGGGTTCAGATTACAAGAAAAAAGTATAAAATATGCCCCCTTTCATATATGGATACAAGGGAAAAGGTACAACACACGACATTAACAACATTAACAAGGGGACAAAACAAGATAACATTTTTAAATTCTTGTTTTTTTTAATAAAGGGGGGATCGAGAAATTATAACACACTTCTATACATTTTTTAATCAAATAAAGAATAAACAACAAACAAAAATATATTGCTCATATAGTATAGAGTATCTTAGAAAAGCCCACACAGGCCATTATAGTATGCAGAAGGCTTGCAGGGAAATGCTGGGGATCCAGCCCAGGTATTATGCAAGTTGGAAAAGAAACATAGATTATATGTCGGCATAACACAGGCAATGAGAACCTGTTCTGAAGCGTCGCTAGAGACAAGACAAATATGAAATCATTAGGAGATTTCGCAATTTAACAAATCGATCGGTTGACCGCTCTCTCCTTAACAGTCTAGTAGACATAACGAGAAGACTCTATGATTTTTTGACATGCTTTGCAACGAGACTTAGTAACAAAAATGAATGGAGTTACCTGGAAGTTGAATATTCTCCTAAAAGAGGAACTATTTTGTTATATAGAGATGGGACAATAACGGATCTTGGAACAGAAGCAGGAGATTTTGATCCCAGAAAGTAATATTCCGGAATTTCGGTAACCCGGGATTTAATATTTTCTTGGGAAATACTAGAACTAGAGAGAAATAACTATCGATACATACAGTGGATTGTAAAACACTCAATCAAATGTCTTGGGCCAGTTGGATGAACTGATTCCATTTGTTGGAGGGTAATGCTAACAGGTCAACAATTTATCGCTTATTTTACTAACTGTTGATGAGCAAATTTTTAGACACCTAAAAGTCTTCAGCCATATTAGAAAAGGTGGAAATGTTTTGGCGTTAAGCGCTACATTAGTAAAATTCTTGTTTATGCTAAGATCAGCAAGAATCTGACAATGTAATTGAGAGCACCATAAATGCTGTCTAAACTTATTTTTTCCGAAATTTGAAAACCAAGAAAGTATTTCTGATTTACTTTTAATGCCTTTTTGATTTTAATTTTCAATTTTTCATTTAATTGCATATACACTTAACATTTATAATTTACGACATTTGTAAGGGGTCAGACCAATTAATTGGTTTTTAAACGTTAAAAAA
Source organism: Sarcophaga carnaria (assembly GCA_958299815.1). Taxonomy (NCBI): domain Eukaryota; kingdom Metazoa; phylum Arthropoda; class Insecta; order Diptera; family Sarcophagidae; genus Sarcophaga; species Sarcophaga carnaria. The sequence goes on from OY283149.1 coordinate 95,274,514, forward strand.
TTAAAACAAAAAATGTTGGCTTTTATTTTATACAACTTCTACAGTACAATTGCAAACACAAACCAATATTAAATTGTTAACATTGTACGAGTGAATGTGCAGTGAGCGTCTGTCTAACTGTTCGCATGTTTGATTGTCTGAGCAATGGTAATATTTTTTCCTATGTATGTATGTTTTTATCGTGTAAAACAATTGATTTTATTCGATTGAAACGATAATATTTGTCAATGGCCTTTCGTGTAAAACAAATGTACAATAGGGTCCCATCGCTATTTGAATTGTCTGCCTTGGCATTCCGGAGAAATGTCGGACAATTGTATTGAGGGTCATTCGCGTACTCCCTCGTACAACAGTTAATTGAATTTGAAAATTTCAAGGATTCTATGAACTGAGGAAAAGCTTTATGAAAGGTATTAAGCAACGAGAACAAAAATAATTTGTTACAGTGCAGACATAAATAAATAAATTTACACTTCATCCTAGTATTACAAAGAGATTACTTTTTTCTTCTGGTATTGTATTAATATTTACATAACATGGATAATAACCATTTAAAAGTAGGCTTTATCGTTTCTGTTCAATAATATTATAAATGATGTGTATGTAGTACAGAGGTGGGAGTTGTAAGAGTCTTAATCTATACAATGCTATTAAATAAAAAATGGAAAGAAATTCAGTTTTTTTTTTATCAATTTACTTCCCTTTTCTGTTTATTTGGTTTGTGGTAAAATTTCTATAAAATTTATGCATTACTTTAAGCATAGGATCAGAAAAATCCTTTCCGATACAATAAAAAGTATTTTAAAATAACATTTTATTCCACAAAGAACTCATAAATAGCAGATGTTCCAAACTACTTTATCGGCAACAATCATGAAATGTGACAAATTTAAGGCAATTACTTTGTTAAGGATACTTAGGAAAGAATGTGCACAGATTTTGCAATATTTTTTTTATTTTTTATTTTGGCAAGATCAGGTTCAGTTTTGAAAGCTACAACAGAAGAGAAATTAGTCGAACCACTAGTGGGATTCTTTTTTGAATACATTGAGAAAAAGTTCGAGTGACTAGTCAAACGTGCATGGGTATGTAGAACTGACTGTAGCATTGCAACAGCTTTGCGGCCGAAGCTCAATCCTATAGTAAAGAAACTAATCCTAAGCATGAGTAAGCGAGAGATAAGACCCTTTAAACAAAAGATTAGCAGATGAATAATGGATAACTCTGATTTCTATTGGCTACATGAGTGAGCAGAGGGTACAGTGGATCACGTTTTATGTCTGTCCATGTCTACAGTTACATAGGCACAGATGGCTATGTATTCGATTTTTCGAGAAATTAGTAGGATCTGAAGTCGCTGTAGTCTAGTAGGTAGTGTGTTGGCTTATTGGACGCCAAGCCAGGGTTTGAGCCCCAAGCCAGACATCAAAATAAAATACAAAAAGTATTGCTTCGGCGACTTCCTCTCAGCAGATTTCTGGCAAAAACTCTGGGAGTAAATAAAATTGCCATGAAAAGTTTCTCAAAAATCTGTCGTTCGGAGTCGACTTTAAACTGCTCCCCACTCATGCATAAAAATTAACACTCACAACATAAGTGGTGTGAGAAACTAGGTCGTAATCCTGACTGAAGGGTTGTAATGACCAATTATGTATATGTATGTAGTAGGATCTGAATATCTAGGAATAGGGTTCATAAACACCTGTTAGGATTTTTTAAAATATTTCCGTCAGACTAGGATGTGAACTAGTGAACCAGATTAATACTCACTGAATAGGCTAAAATAGCCATTGCTGTTGAAGGTTTATCTCAACAATCTTTTTAAAACAGTAATGAGTACACAAATCGAAATTAAAAATTTTACAAAAAAAAAAAGAAAAATAAATTTACAAATCCAAATAATTATTTTTGATATTGGAATTCATTTCATAAATCGTTTGCCACTTAATTTTCATTTCATTTTGATTTTTAAATTACAAGCCTATCAAATAAATTTTGGTAATAAAAAAATAATCGAAAGATACATGAAATGAAATCAGCAGGCAACCAATACTTGTTAACCAACTGGTGTTTTAGACAAGTCTTTACAATTTGTTTTCAAACTCAGCTGCAAAGAAAGCATAACAAACGACAAAAATTCATTTAAATTTCAAATATTGACTGCGATAATGTAGTGGCAGTAACATGACTTCACATTGAGCTGTAGAGTAACAAAAATTGTAATGAAACCTTTACCGAAAAAAATTTAAAAAAAAAATTCTGATCATAAAACAGCAAAAAATTTTAAAGAATTTTTTCATGGCTATACATTTTGGCGTAACTTTTAACAGACAAGATAATGGAAACGAAATGAAAATAGAAATATAAGAAAAAATTGAAAAAATACTCGAATTTACTGTGACATTTTCAAAGTTGGCAACATGTTGTTGGAGGAGAAGGAACAGCGCAAAAGGCAAAAAATATTGGAATTGAACAGATAATGGTGAGTGAAGATATTGATTTCATGTTTTATTTTCGTATTCAAATTAGATGAACAAGTTTGCAAATTTCTGTTGTTGAGTTAATATTTGGACACAAGTTGGCGATTCAAAATAAACAAAAGTACTGAAACAAGTCTGGCTGATACAGTTACCGCCAATGCGATGACAAACGTTACAATAAAATTTACGAATGTTTGACATATTATAGAAGGGAAGCGCATTGATTTTTGAGGAAAACATCATGTTAAACATTTTGCTTTAATGGAATCCAAAGCAAACACGCATCTTCGTGGAGATCTCTTGACTTACTTATGCGTTAGTCAATATCTGATTAACTTCATGCCATATCGACACTTCTAATAAAAAAGAATTTAACTGAACGCCGAGATTTTGTTATGCGATGCTTAGTTTATGAAATATATTCGGTACTAACGTGGGAACGTATGTCCACAAAGGTTTTAGGCTTCATTAAGCTGTTACATCTTCAGGATTCACAAGTGAAATGGGAGTTAATCAATAAATTTTTTCCTCTGTATTCATTGACCAATCCACCACACAATTTTTCGCATAAATTCAGTGTAGAGCGCATTTACTGGGGCACAAAGCAAACTAAACATATTATTGACAGTATAGGAATGTAGAAGCTAACAATGCCATCGGCTTATTGAACGGCTTTACGGGAAGCTATTTTTATAATCCAATCCAAATAGATTTGTACGAGTTGAAAGCTCAGGCAACAGCATAAGAAATGAAGCAATGGTATAGCAGAAGATAGAGATAGAGAGAGAGAGAGAGAGGAGGCAATTACAACAAGACTTAATTTTTGTCCGCGAATCGATATTTTTGAAATTTTCTCTCTCGAATTGGAAACATTGAAGGCCCTAGTTGATTATACGGGACAACTTATAATGCGCCTCTATACGAAGTAACTGAAGTCGTCGTAGTCTAGTAGGTGTGATGGCAGGTCATGCATCAAAACGAAATATGAAAAAAATATTTCTTCAGCGACTACCTCTCAGTAAATTTCTGGCAAAAACTCTAAGAGTAAATAAAATTGCCATGAAAAGTTTCTCAAAAAAATCTGTCGAAGTCAACTTTAAGCTGTAGGTTCCGCCACTCATGTATAAAAATTAACACACACAACACGAGTGGTGTGAGAAGCTAGGCCGTAATCCTGACTGAAGGTTGTAATGGCCAATTATGTTACGAATTAATGCTTACGCATTCACGAATATAGAAATTCTTAGGAAGGGCCACATACATCATACCACGATATCCAAGCATCCGAACAGATTGCCTTATTGCTGTCAATAGCGAAAAAGCAGACAGGATTGGAATTTAAAGAAAGCACAAGCAAAATCGCTAAATTTAAATTGAATTTTTAAAAGTCTGTTTGTGAAAAAACTCGATATTTAGCTAGAGAATTGTCGTAGTCTAGTTATTGGCTTATTAGACGTGCGGCTGCGGTTCAATCCATTTTATTGTTAAATGAAATGCAATAAAAATAAACCAGAATTTAAAAATCTGTTTTTATACGACTCCTACACTTTTTTGTTGCGTTTTAATTTCACATGTGAAACGAACGAAAAAAGGCCAAAACAACATGATTTTAGTTTTATTTTATAGAAGTGAAAACATGCTTTGTGTCTCGACTAGTTAGGCAGTTATAACAAAAAAATGTTTGTGTTTGTAAAACAATATGGAAAAAACACGACAAAAAATTGGGGGAAAATTAGGGACACACAACCTACTTTTTTAATCGTTAAGCCCACAGATAGATAGAAAGGACAACAATACTCCCCACCGAGAAGGGCTACAATCTTCCATTTTAGGATATAGTAGTCGTTGTCACTCTATAAAACGAGAGTGTTCTATGAAATTGCAGACCTCCTCCAATGCCCTAAGTGATACAATAAGATTGATTGGTGTAGTCCAAGGGGACAAACACATGTTTAAGTAACCACAGGTTGTTCCACTTATTAATCATTTTCTATTATTAAACTTAGTTTTCATAAAACAAAGTTTTGAAAAATATTTTCGTACACACTCCTTATTACCCTGTTGAAATTTGGCACAGAAAGTATTCACAAAAATGTTTGAGGATTATGTCTCCTTAAATTCCTCTCCATATAGTACCCAGAGTATGTTGTTTTTCAATGTTTTACTTTTCTCGTTGTAGTTGTTATTGTTAAGGTTTTTTGTCATTGTTGTTTTAGTTTTGAATTTAATTGTAAATTGTAGGTGTAAATAATGACAGCCTAAATGAACACTTAAATTGTTTATGATATTCATTATTAAAGCAATAATGGAAATAACATTTAAAAACACAATAACAACAATATGTTGTAACAAAACATCAGAAAGAAGGGCAAATATTAAATGAAGAGAGAGATTTATTGGAAACAATATTTGAAATAAATTATTTACAGCGACAAAAAAGGAACAAAAACGAAATTTAAATTATTGATGATTTCGTTTAAAAAAAAAGTAAAAAATTAAAAATTTTTTAAATAATTTTCCATTCAGTGATTAGGATGCGAATGTGTTCCTGCATTTACACCAAATAGATCTGCGTTCAATAGGTGTATGAAATCAATGGAGGCTGTTAAAGGCCAACTAAATTAACATTAATGCTGCAATAGTTTCATGTCACACTGAATTATTGGATTTTCATCGATTTAATCAACATGTCCAGATATTGGTGGCATAGATTAAAGGCGCGAAAGGGAGTGCCTGTTTAACCATAAATGTAATAAAATTGATATGTATTGTTACAAAAGCAAATTAAACACTAAATTCTGAAGTATTTATAACATAAAAATATTAAAAAATAACAAAAACAAAATAACAAAGAACTTAAGGTGTAAATAATTACAAAAACAAAACATCAAAAAGTTACTAAATTAAGAAAACACAAAGATTCAATTACACAAACAACACTGCATAGACCTTGAAAAAAGAAGCAAAAGGAGTCAGCTCCAATGCCCAAATTTTGTGTATGGTTTTTGAAATTTTCCTACTAAAGCATCCAGATCGTGCAATAAAGTTGGATGTGAAATCTTTTCGTCACTTTCACTACCAGATTATTGTAGTACTTTTCAGGTTTAAATAAGGGCTATAAAAAATGCCATCGAATTCCGTATCAGAGTACATTTACGGACATTTACCCGAATTTGGATTTCTGGACACGGGGACAGCGAAGGTAACAGCAAAGTCAAACACTTGCAAAAGTTGGCACAACAGAAAATTCAATTGAATTTTCACATAAGATTGGCGTTCCTGTGTAGGAGACTTCATTAGTAAAATTTATTTCACTTTTGTACATTAATTGGGCAGTGACCTAAATAATTAATTAGTTAATTATATAACTTTATAATGACCATTTAAATATAAATATTTCATGTTGTAATCATGTAGTCAGATGCCTGCATCTGAAGTAACTCATTACTTTACATCCTCATCTTATTTAATTACGATTCCATTGCGCCTGTACTCAAAATGAAAAAGTCGAAGTGTTTAATTGCAATTTCTTTTACATCTAAGACCACACACATGCACACCCGGATTGTTGCAAAGTAGAATATTTTGCATTGCTTGTGTTATAATTTGAAATTATTTGCAACTTATGTGTGTGTCGCCGTCTGTTGCTTGTCAGAAGCTGTCATCAGTTTGTTGATTTAATTTCCTTTTCTTTCTCTTTCTTTCACAGTATTTCGTGATATAATTTGGGGTATGATACGATATTTAATTTATTTTTATCCACTTTCTTTTATTTATTTATTTTTTTTTCATTAGAATGAAGGCATGACGGAGTAGTTTTGCCAGACGATGGTGATGTGATGATATTTATCAGCAGACTTGTTTATGAACCAACAAAAAAGAAGAAAACTAAGAAAGACTACTGCTTTTTGTGTTGTATCCTTAATACTTTTGTTATTTGTGCTAATAATTCTTAAACGAAGTTATCGTCACCGGGGGTTAATTTCTTGCTTTATGGTGTTGTAAATATGTAATTATGATTCTCTATCTTCCAAAATGAAAAAAAAAATGTATGTTTTCATTTCATTGTTTTGTTCAATTAAAAGCAAAACTAATTTTTATTGAAATTCATATTATTTTTGGGTGGCATAACTTCTATCTGTATCAGGTCAATATCCATTTGTGTCTGAATACATAAAATAGTTTTTATTTCGGTTTCTCAAATACTCCTTTTTCAAAACTCCGTATATGGTCGATTCGCTCATGATCATGGAGTTACATGATAACCGCCTTATTAAACAGTAAAAGCCAAATCTTAAGCCCCTTTAGACATAAAAGAATAACTTACCCACTAATGTTTTTGTACGAAGTATTAAATTATTCACAGTTTTCTAAGAGCCGTTCAAAATACTTCATTTTTTTTTAATTTTTAATTTTTTTATAAAATTAAAAACATGAAGGAAAAGAAACTTTATTTAACAGGAAATTGTTGATTTCTTTTCTATTATACGATGACTTTGTTTTTAATTATTTTTTTTAACACAGCACAACACAGTTCAGCACAACTGTTCCGTTCCGTTTGAAAAAGAAAACACACTGGAAAAAGAAGGCACACAGGAAAGAATGCAACATGTTGAACATAAAATTGCAACAACAACAGTGCATAATAAGGCAACGAAGAAGGTGTATACAACAGAGTAAATGTAAAGCATTAAGATTTAATGAGGATAGTGCATCACCTCAAGTTATATGGAATTAGAAGAAATACATTTCTTCTTCTTTTTATTCCTTTCTTGTTTTTGTTATTTACACCTGCATGCTTACTGTGTGGCAAACACCAATATTTACTCACTGCTTTCACTTTTTAAGGTGACACTTTTATAAGCAGGTGACGTGCACAACAGCTTCTACGACGATTTGGCTTAAATAAAGCAACAAGAAAAATATCAACAACAGCAGCAACATTTCTATTAAATTTTAAATTAAATTTCTTTTTTTTTATTTTTTTGTTGCAAGTTACAACATCATATGCTACACCTAACTTTAATTATCTTGGTCAATATGTTTCATGGATGATTTGAAATGTGGCGTTCACATGAAGATCTTTAATGAGTTAAACCTTTTGCATCCTACAGAGTTAGCATCACAATCAGATACAATATTAACAATAAATAAAAAATTAACTAGAAATATATAAGATTACAAAATAAAAATATTTCTAAATTGATTATGTTCACTTTATTCTTACTATATGCGAATATCTCTATCTTGATTCAAGCAAAGTGCAACAAGTCTTCTTAATTTTATTATTTATAAAATATTTTTTTGTATGTTTATTTTTCTTGTTTGCCAATATTTCTAATGGCACACAATGACTTCATTAAAGAAAACATATTCCAAACAAGTAGTCGCAAATTAAATTAAAAAGTGGCAAAAAAAAAGAAAAATCTTATTCTAAAAAAGAGCATTGAAAAGAGGTTGCAATCGGCAAACACCGACTCCAGTATAGTTTATACTATAGAGTCACTGTTTGCTTAGAAATAATAAGGACATTTATAAAATTTTGTTTTTTTTGGCATAAGAAGTGTTAGAGTTGATCAAGTGTTTTCTGTTACAGTGCTTTAAATTATCGGCCTTATAAAAATACGGATAAAAGGACGGATTTTGAGAAAAAGATGACTTGTGATACTTTGTCACTACGAACTAACAACTCTGCAAAAATACGTTGTAAAACTTATGAAGTGTTCAGTCTTAGTCGTTCATTCAAATTGACTCTAGAAATTTCAATACAAAATTTAGCTCATTTTGGTCTTCTAGTTGAAATGGTGGATGACATTTTATAAAACCGTGCAAGCTGGCCATATTGCAACTACAAATTAATTAAAAATGACAGTCTACTAAAAGAATCTTGACGTTTGGGTGTTTCATAACTAGGATTTTTAATTCTTTTATTATTTGTGCCTTCAATTTCACACTGAAACAGTAATAAATTAAGTATTCTTAAAAATTACGAAAAATTAAGATATTTATACCCGATTAATACCAGGAATAAGTTTAACTTGTTACGTCTGAAAACCATTGATTTTGATGAATGATTTTAAATCGTCTCTCTTTTTACAAAAGTTAGTACAGCATAGTCTGTTCCGAAATTCAGTTCTAAGACGTCGACATGGTGTAGGGTATAGGAGAGTATAATAGTCATTGTTTAAAAGCAATCATATTTTGGCACAAAATCTAAAAATTTGAATAAAAACTTATACCGACAAGAGCATTGAATCCAATCAAGGAGTTCAAATTCACATGAACTTCTATTTTTACTTTATACGGTAAATATTTTTAAAGTTTAAATTTATTGAATAAGTTTTTGAGAAAAAAACAAAAACAAAAAAGTAAACAAACAGATTCTAAAAATGGCAGCGAGTCTTAAACTCTAGTTTTCAATTCGCCATTTTTGGTTTTTAGGATTGCAAAGATGCACTCAGTACAAGTATTAATCAAACATAAGTTATCGCCGTAGTCTATTAGGTAGTTTGTTGAACAAGGTTCAAGATTTGAATAATAAATATCACGCTTGCTTTTCTTGGGAATTTCTTACTAATTTCTCGCCAGACGATATTAAACATAAAATTTTTTTTATTATTTGTTTAAAAAAATTTGTTTAATTTGTACCCCCTAGACCTTTCTCAGTGGTTGGTGGTTGGCATTTTATAAAAAAAGGTTTCTTCTGTGTTACGGAATATTTTGTGTCTTCGTTTTGTTAGTTTTTCAAGTATCATAAAAGATCTTAAACTAAAAACCACAACAACAGCAACAGACAAAAAGCGGTAAAATCTGCTTTATGTTGAGACCAAAAAGAGTGCCAAATTACCAAAGCCACACTAAACGATAATATTTGGCAGCGAATGAAATTTATATTGTGAATGCCATTGCGACTGAGGCTGCAAATATTCATTACAATAAATGGATATACTTAAACACTACCCATATTCTTATATACACACACATATACCATGACTTTACACTGGTGTATTATGCTACCAACTTGTAAGTGCTACTAAAAAGCAAAAACAAATTTAAGAACGACTTTGAAAATGTTGCAGATTTGGGTTGACAGAGCCTTAAAGGTATGTAATTTTAGAACGATATCCGAAATAGCGATGATAAGCAGTGAGGAAGGAAATCTTGTTTATATTTGGAAATGTTCTCAGAATTTGAAGTTGTGGAAACCGGAAAGAATCTGACGAAAAGTGATGGCACAAAATAAATATAAATGAAGGAATTTTATTGCAGACCGTTGTCCTAAACTGACACTAAAGGAATTAATATATTCAGACGACACATTGGGGAGCAGTAAGTGATACGGGTCAATGCATCTGGGCCACTAAACAGTGGGAAATAAGATTTAGATACAATACACAGAATGAAGTCTTAAGGTATCTTACGAGCAGACTGATCCTGATGAAAGCCCGATGTACATCCGTTGCAGTGACTAATGACAACAAAACCATGTAATCAATGAACTGGGGGGCAGAAAGGAACCTTATTAGGCATACGTAAATTTAACCCGAACTCGTCTAATAGGCTCCTATAGCTCGGTTAGTGAACACTTGTAATGTTAATCAAGAGAGTGACTAACAACTCCAAAAGTAATAAACTACGATAAAAGCCCACTGTGTAAAACTCTCAAAAACGTCTCGAGCCGTTACATCATTCTCAGAGAATATTTGGGCTGAACCTTAGGGAGAGGAATGCCAACATTATATTTAAATGCTTACAGTATGTAAATAATAGAAACAAAATAGAAACCTTTAATAAAATAAAAAAAAATTAATAAAATTCATTAAATAATAAAATAATTAAAAAAAACTTTTGGATTTTAGCTCTTAAGGTTCTGGTTCGAACTCTCAGCTTATCTTGAAATTTTCCTAAAATAAAATAGAGATTTAAAATATAGCTTCTGTTCCTTTCTTTCTCTCAATCCCGCTCTCTCTATCTTCCTCTTAATTTTTCCAGACACTTTATGTGTATAAAACTGCGTTATTGTAATACTTTTAGAATGTTGCATAAATTGCAGAGTGTAAACAATGATATGCATCTGGTTTGGGGTCTGTGTTTGTGTACAAATAAAGCGCATCATGAAACAAACGTATAAAAAGAAAAAAAAATTCTGTGTTAAAAGCAAAAATCATTTTTTGAAAACCATAAAAAAATTTACCGACTGTAAAGATGTAATAAAAATGGTAAAAATATTTTCTACAGCTATGTTCATCCACATCCATATGAACACTTACAAAAAAATAATAACGTATGCAAAAAATATATAAGCATATACAGTGGTGGCCACGAATTTAAGACACGACATTTTATTTCTACATTTGTGATAATTTTTACATCTTATCAAAAATATTTTAGGTCCATGATATTTTTCTTAAGATTTTAGTAATATTAGGAAGAAAAAGTAATAATATTTTGCTACCTATATTGGGTTGAGAATTTTTATTTACATATTATATAGATCAAGACAAAATGCTAGTCGGGATTTGATATTTTTTGACACAAGTGGTTTACGTTGTGCAATACACCCACGCAAGGTTTTCTCATTTAGACGTCTTCTTCTTGTCCTAGACAAAATATTAATACCAAAATCCAATGCAATTTTATTTTTTATTTTACTTGAGGTGGTGAAAGGATTATAACAGCTACTTTAGGGTGTAGTTTTTCGGGCTCTAGGTTGCTGTTTGACATTTTTGGTGGTACCATGTTGCTTGATGTGTTCCAGCGCGTTGTAAATCTTGCATTTAGAACATTTAAGCAGCTTGGATATCTCCATTATTATTTTTCCATCAAATTTTAGTTGTTGGATCAGTTTTCGCTCGGCATCGGTATTCCAAGTACCTCTGACCATTTATAATTAAATATTTCTATGTATTCCAACATAAAATAAAATAAAACATTCGTTGCTCAACGTTTAGCTTCAAAAAACATCAAAAAATCACTTAAAAACCAGATATTTCTGAAATGTCTTAAATTCGTGGCCAATTTCAATAATTATAATTTTACAATAATATGATCAAAAAGCAACAAAATGTAAATAGAAACAAAATAAAATAATGGTACTTTTTCTTAATATTACAGAGTACATAGAAGTATAAAGAATATCAATTTTGATACTACATGATTGTAAATATTATCACAACTAAGTCAGTCATATGTCGTGTCTTAAATTCGTGGCCACCACTGTACATGTGAAATTGTGTATATGGTAGGATATAGAACTGCAGGCTTATTAAGTTTATACTTATGAAACACTGTGTATGATTTTTAAGGCTTTAGAAAATTTTTAAATGACATTATTATTATAGGTTCTAATTGGTTAAAAGCAGCTGTTTACGTTAAACATTTTACAAGCGTAACATAGTGTCTTGTCAAAATGTAAAGTGTCTAAACACTAGCTTTTATGTAATTATACTACAACTACTTTGTAAGCTTTATTTACACAATGTAAAATACCAGAAGATTATTAAATTATATTGAACATAATGAATATGTAAATTACATGATGTACTGTTCAATAATATGTATATAGTTTACATAATAAAAACATATGTGTTTATAATAAGAATACATTATATTTTACTTGATCAGGAGTATTTTGCAAAATTTACATGGAAGTAAAGAAATTTACAACTTATTTACGCCGCGTCGAGTATGGAAATTTTTAATCTAAAGTTTATAAGATTTGTTTTATTACCCTTTAAACTATTTCTTTACTATTGTTTGCAAATTTTGAAATTAGAACTAAATTTACACTTTGTTTACACAGTGTAGACAATGTAAATTATTGCAATAATAAAATAAAAATAGCATAGAAACAAAATCAAGTACCCAAATGTCCAAAATTAAATTACCTATACCTGGCACGTCAAACTATTTTAGAAACATACAGTGCTACGAATTTCAACGAGCCAATTGTCTTAAACTACCGTAAACGCATACGCGCAAATTTATCATTAATTTTCTCCATGTAAACAATGTAAATTATAGCCTAAAATGCTTTGCTTTAAGGAATTTTATACTATTAAAGTATTTCAAATGATGTCATAAAATATGTTCATTCCCTATAAGAGTGAAAAATGTATAAAGCACTAGTAAATAATTCTTATACTCCACGTATACATATATGTACATATTTGCCTTAGTTATAAGTTATTATAATAACACTCACACTTCTGAAATATATACCTTCCTTTCTGTTAGAAATTCTCTTTTTAATTTATCCCTTTTAACAAACATAACAATTTAATTAAATTATGGTGTTAAAACTTTACATCATGCCATCACCTTCTCTCTCTCTCAGCTATTCAATAATGTTTTAGGATTTTACTCGCTAGTCAAATAAAGAAAATTTATTGTCTTCCTTTACTCAATACTATAATGCAGCCACATTAGAGAATATATAGTGGTGGTTGGTTGGTGTGGAAAAGAAACTTTTAATGCACAAAAGATGTGATGCGAAAAAGAAAGTGAAACTTACGGGGACAGGTGAGAGTATGTCTACAGATAATATAATTTAACCTCATATCTTGTCGACTTCCGTTTAGTGTCCTACTTCCTTAGTGGAGCAAAGATAAGAAAAAAATATAAAAAACTGGGTATAGTTTGAGTCAATAGAAGATCAAAGAATGTTACAAGGATATACAATTAATTTCAAATTCTAAGAGAATATTTAATTTAAAAAAGATTTCTTAACACAAAATTAATTGGCCAAATTGAGAAACTGTTCATAGCAATTTTATTTACTCTCAGAGTTTTTGCCAGAAATCTGCTCAGAGGAAGTCGCCGAAGAAATACTTTTTGTATTTTATTTTGATGTCTGGCCTGGGGCTCGAACCCTGGCTTTTCGTCTAATAAGCCAACACACTACCTACTAGACCACAGCTGGTGGTTTACTGAATATTATTTTCTGTAGGTGATGTGCCACAGTGGGAAGTAAAATTCTTTCATAGGTCAGAGTCTGCTTTGAAATCGCCGCATTCGTATCTTATACTCCAACATAAAACAAGAGCCAAAGCTTCAAATACCTGAGCGGAAACGTCCAGAACGAAACGAAATACGAAAAAGATTTTTCTTCGGCGACTTTCAGCAGACTTCTGGAAGAAATTCTGAGATTAAATAAAACTGGCATGAAAAACTTGCTAAAAATCTATCGTTCGGTGTCGACTTTAAACTGTAGGTTTCGACAGTCACGGATAAAATTAACACACAATGTGGGTGATGTGAGAAGATAGGTTATAATCCTGACTGAAAGGGATGCAATGAGCAATTAATTAAGTAAGTCTGCTTTCGTCAACCTACTGAGTGGGATAGTATATAATAATGATATTGTTGAGGAATATTTAAATTGACCGAAATGGCGAAGACAGACATTAGTCTGTCGTGCTTTAAATGCAATACAACTCTTATGCACAAGATAATGCTTAGAAGGCTTTAAAGCTTCTCATACAGGAAAAATGCTTATTAATTAAATTAATTAATATAATTAATATATTAATAATAATTTCAGCACTCTATACAGTAATATATCAACTGTTTTATAGCTAATACAACGAAATATGAGCTAAAGATATAAACAGATTTACTTTCCGGAATCGAATATTTTATGTACTTCTAGACTTTCTAAAAATATATCTGAATACTACACGACGTTGCGGACAGAATTCTATCATTTAATTGCACTATTCCTGCAGAAGTTACCAATCTTTTATGTGTTTTACTACGTTAGCACATCCAAATCTAACTTTCATCAACTCTGGTTATATTTTCTCTTATCCCAAGAATTATTTTTCTAGATCCCCGAGACTCCCCTACTCATAATGTTCTTAGCAATTCTTAGCAATTGGCAAAACCTTGCCAAAAATGCATAATTGTTTGAACAATAATTCCGGTTACGGGTTCCAAAATTGTTTTTTGTGGCGATCTTGTGTGAAAAAAAGTTTTGAATTCTTAAATTTACTGTAGGAAACTACCCTGGGCGTATAAATCCATAAGTTAAAATGCAACACCATTCATCACATATGTATGTATTTCCATTCAACAATGGAAATGTTTGTAACATTGTACCATAAACGATGATTATGTTCAACACATGGTTTGCAATTTCAACTGAAGTAGAGTCGAAATCATGGAAAATCCAGTTGCCTTTGATATCCTTTCATAATGCAAGAGACAATAACGAGTAATAGATGAAATTAAGACAAAACGAAAGTGCCATACAACAAAATCGAAATCTTTAAATATTCTATTTAATAAGTCAGCATAATGCAATATTTTGAGTACCTTAAGATTCCTCTCGCTTTCATTTCCAGATTCTCTTTCCTTTTTCTTCATATAATACTGATGAAATGTAATAATCATAATCAGACAATTCCTTTAAAAAATCTTGGATTTTTCTTTCCCTTATCTTTCTCTCTGTTAGAAAGTAGTTCAATAAACAAATAAATGCTTCGTGTCTTCTAGTGTTACTCTGTTTATCCTTTGCAACCCAGTCCTGTGCAAATTTCGAATTCCAAAGTAGGTTGTTTTTGATTGTGAACGTACGTGTTTAAGTGTTAAAATCTAATTTTCATGTTTAAGAAAAATCAGGAATGGGAAAGTTTCAACAAAATCGAAAGCTAAATCACAAAGCTAAATTTCAATTAAAATTTTTTAATGAATTTACGCGAGAAATTTTCAAGCAATTGCTTTTTTGTAGTTGCTATTGTTTTCTTGTTTTTATCGTTTTGTCAAGTTGTAAACTTAGCTAAACGACGTTTATGGCAAAAAGGCAAAAAAGAGAAATTTTTAATAATAAATCAAAGCAGAGTGTTAAAGGAATAAAATCTTAATCAAGCTTAAAACTATGTTGTCTACCAAAAGAGGTATTAGTATTAAAGTGAAGAAAAAGACAATTAACTACCGTGACCCGGGTACTTGCTTAAGTTTAGCTGAAACTTAAGGCTGTGAAAAATAATGCAAAAGCAGTAGCTCTATAAGATAATTGGGTATAAAAAAATTATTGCTTGCACTCTGAACAGTTATAAATTTCATCCCGGAACAGAAAAATAATTAATATTTACCACTCTTGTTAGTACATATGGAATTGCGTGTAGAGTGAGAAAAAATATGAGTATATATATGATAATAGATCCCTCTAAAAGTGGCAGCTAAAATAATGCTAATGTGATGTGCTGGTACCACGTTGTGAAGCCTTGTAATAATCCATTCAACTGTCAAGTTTTGAAAGGCACTCACAAGGCAATTAAAGTTGCATAAAGTTATTAACCGAGATTAAGTAGATGGTACCCATGATTAATGCATTCTTAATCTATAAACAAGACTAATTGTAACAGCTCTTTTGAACCAGCCTACGACTTAAATTCAACTAGAAAGGCTTACTGTTCGATTTCATTATTTGCATCTTAATATACTGGAAGCTGCTTCATCTTCACCCTGTGACAGTATTTCACTTCATTTTTCAATCGTTTTCTTATTAAATATCAAAAATCGGTTGGCAAATAAAAAACAATTCAGTCGTTCCTAGTCGATCTTTATAGGACATTAATTGTGGCGCTGCATATTTATATTAAAGAAGTTGTTTTTGTAAGCGACCAGTAAAGGAATTGTTTTCATACTTCTCAACGTAAAGGAAATCGAGGAAATCAAAGTAAATGAGTAATTTAATAAACAGAGAAGGAATCTGCGTATTTATCTGATATGAAATAGTTACGTTGCTAGGTTGCATTGACTTAATTGAAGAGAAAGTTTAGAACGACAAAAACCGTCATTTTAGGGAGGATAACTATGTTTCAATGCACTGGCTAAGCCAAATTTTAAAATCCATTGGATATGTCGAATTTTTATGCTGACGAAGTCGCCGTTTACTAATTGGTAATGTTTTTATCTTATTAGACGAGAGCCCGCATTTCAAAACACTGTTCAGAGGCAAAACAATTTCTTCGCCGACTTTATCTCAGCAGTCTTCTGAAAAAACTCAGAAAGTGAATAAAATTGCAATGAAAAGATTCTCAAATCAGTCGGTTGAAGTCGACGTTAAACTGTTGATCTCGCCACTTGTGTATAAAATTAACACGCACAAAATGAGTGGTGTGAGCAGCTAGGTCGTAATCCTTAATAAAATAAGCATAGAGAACGTTCTAACGACGAAACCAACCATTCCAACAGGTACATTCCTATCTTGGGTGTCTTGGCTGTATACCGACAATGTTGAGGGCTTATAGGCTGATGCAAATGGTTGGTTTACAAAGCGAACATTGTTCGCAGGACACCAATTTGCAGAGCGAAGTTCATAAATATCCAGATAAACCAAGCTTAGAATACTCAACCCATGTGTGAACACGGGTACGTACGGACTAGAAATCGTTTTAGATCAATAAAGATATCTCAGAGTCAGCTGGTAGGATACTTCGGCCCAACGAATAAGTTAGATATAGAAAAAGGCGTTATCATCGGCATACTACCAGGAGAAAGCTTTATAGTATAACAGGGATGGCGTTAGAATGAAATTTCAAAACTTAAAAAATCGAGATCGACTCAAGAACATCTACAAACATACAACCACGCGTAGAGCTACGACAGTGCTAACAAACATGGCAAGGAGCAAAAAGAACTACAGTAAATCATGTGTACAGGGGACTCTTTTGGGAAATCGTATATGCTCAATAGAGTTTATGGAAAATAAATATTTGAGAGTCCTTATAAAATAATTCTATATCAAGGGGAAACTTTTAAATCTTCAGTCCTTTAAATCGCTGTACAATTTATTAACAAATAATCACCGGTTGTTATACATGTTGTCCTTTTTTTCTTTCAAGTTGTACTCGTACATTTATTTGTACATGTTTATGATTCGGTTTTTTTATTTTTCAATCATTAACAAATGTTTCATTCGTTATACGTTTTTAATTTTTTTTATTTTAATTTTTCAATTCTCATAAGCGTTTTCGCTTTTTGCGTAATTTTTTAATGTATTTTTTGGCAAAATCGAAATTAAATTGTTAACGGTAATTTAATGTTTTTCTTGTTTTTGTAGCCTTCTTTTTATGGTCGCATGTGACTTTCGTTCCATGTTCATGTTAAAAATATCCCTTAACGGAACGCATGCATAAATTAAATCTGAGACGTGCTCGCTCCATTCTACAAATACTTGCCGAAAAAAAAGCGCGTTTTTTCATAAGAATCGAGTAGAGCGAGTGGAAATGGTGTGACGATAACTGCTAAAAGACTTGGTTAGCAGGAGGGAAGGGTTTTGATGATTAAGATAACGAATTTGTAATGGTTTTAACAATTAAACAAAATATTCAAAGAAGAAAAAAAATTGATTTTCTCATGTAAAATTGCCAATATAAAGTTGATGATGTAAAAAAATGAAGAAAAGGAAATAAAACACTTACCGTTAACATTAGAGTCGCTTAGTTTAGATGTTAACATGACTGAAAATAAAATATAAAAAAAAAGTTAATTAATGAAAATTGATTTATTTTATGTAATTAAAATAAATATTATTACTTTGGTTTTTTTTTAATGGAGACTTATTTACTGTGATGGAAAAATTAAAAATATTATACCGGGAAAGACGGGAAAGAGAAATTTGGATATTTTTAGCATTGAATACCTACTTTCCGAGTAAAAATATTCAAGATATGATGCCATAAGAACATTCATGCTTTCTATTGCAAATATTTTCCCAGTGCACAAAAACTTAATCACTTGTGTTGAGAGTTCACATTTGGTAATGACTCAAATTGTAACCTCATTATAAGCACAAGCAACAAACGTAAACATTTGAATTGCCTTTAAGCAGAGGCACTACAGTTTTAACTTTAAATTGTAGGAAAGACACCCAAACATATTTGTAGGCATTTGCAAACAATAATCAAAACAAAGCAGTACGGCAGTAAGTAGTGGCAAAAAGCGTGTTGCATTAACATTTAAATGCCACTAAAACTGTGTATGGGAATTTTCAATTTGCAACGCGTTTAAATACGAAAGCTTTAAGATATTAACAAACCATTATTCCTGCTTGAATATTCCAACAGGCATTTCAGCAGCAGCAACAACTATACATACTATGTACAACAATCAGTTTTGTCAAAGGACATACAGACAGATTAACACACATGTGCATACGCTTTCCACTTAGCGGTAGTGATGTCTTTAAAATTACAACATTAAATACGAAAGTACATACGTATACGAGGCTATCTACTATATGTAAGCCACATACCGTTGATAATGGATTGGCTTTTAAAGCTGAGTTCGTGGACTACGGACTGTAAAATATTTGCTTTGAGTCCATGCATGCCAGTGCGGTTGTAGGTTTGTACGAAAAATTCTCTCTTTCTCTCGAAAGAACAAAAACATTAACATTAACGTTGTTATTTTAAAGGTTTATTAATTTTTTTTATTGGGCGCCAAATTGATTACGATGCCACATGTATATTTCAAAAACTTGATGCTAAAAATAAAACAAAAGTTATTAAAAGGCAACAACAAGCACAACTTAAGCCCAAGTAAGCGGTAACTAGTCGAACAATTCAGATGGTTGGCTACACAATTAATGCTGGCTGGCCACTCAGGATTTTATGTTGCCCGTGTGTTTCTGTTTGTTCGTGTGTCTGGCATAAAGCTGATTTTAGCTGAAAATTATATTTTAGAACACCGTTGACATTTAAGTAATGACCAATTTATTTATGTGTCAAACATATTGAGAAGCAACAAAAAAAAGTAAAAAGAAAATCAATTCCTTACAAAAATAGGGTTGCCAAATGTAGTGAATTTAAATGTGGAAAAGCAATTGATTTTCTCTGATTTATTTGATAATCGGGGTCGAATGGTCCGACTTATTTCATTACGTGATGAATCTAACTTGTCACTGTTCACTTACCGTGACATTGTTTATTGGTAACATGAACGAGTTACAGATTTATTTGATAGTAATGCATTAGCTTCTCCCCCTATTAGTAAGAAAATATATCGTCTGGTATAGTTTTCTCAAGTCATTCTGCATACCCGTTTCTACTGCTGCCGTTGGTAGCGCTTGTAATTATTTTCTTAGGTAAATTTTTAAAGCCTTTTAAATCCGTCATTTGATAAGTTGGGGACCCAGTGCCGAGTAATATCTAAGGCCTTCTTAATTGTTTATATATATATAACCAGTGTTTATTCTTTGATTGGATCAAACGTTGTAACGTATACAAGAACTTTATTTTTGCTGCGTTATATCCATAATTAAAGTCATTGCTTTACAATTTCTAAATCAATATTTTAAACTTGGCAGTCCCGACGCATTTATTCAAAAATGAACCGAAAATCATTATTTAAACTCAAAACAATTAGACCGGCTTGTACACTAGCTACACTAACAGAGTCAAAACAATAGCCACAAAAATTTAAACAAATTTAAACAAAAGATATCACAAATTGCCCCCTTTGGCAGCTCTCCCACTATAAATATCGTCATCCACGTAAATTTGTACGTGCATAAATGCCAAATAGACTACAGCTTAAGATATTCGATACTCGTTTTATGTATGGTTATGGAGACTCCATTCAAAAGTCAACGTTTGTTAACTGGCTGGTTGTCTTGGCGTCATTTGATGTGAGGCTATGTTGCAAATACTGCCGTGTTTTAATTTTTTTCTTTGTTTTTTCGGACAATTTATGTGTGGCACTTATTTTAACACACAAAAAAACTGATTATTGCTACTAAATTATGCATAATAAACGGAATTTTGTTGTTGCCTACAACAAATGTCCCTTATACGAAGAGCTGCAGCATTGAGCGTACGGCATACAATCTCATAAAATGTAATTTTCATTATGAGGCGCCAAAATAATCACTATTTGCCACAGATACCGAACAAAAGAGAGAAGGAGATATGAAGTGAAGAAATTACTTCACATTTAACACGCATGATACGCTTTAACAGCTATGTAATGCTAAGCGATTTGGGACTGCCTGGCAGTAAGCATTTAAATAACAAAATTGAATCAATTTTCAAGTAACATATAATAGCTCGTATACAAGTTATATGCGAATTAAAAAAAAATTAAATTAATTTGACAAGACATTTTTTCACTAGAGGTTCGTCCGGGATTTGAACACAGGGCCGAAATTATACAAAATTACTCACACATACTCTCAGGCTTGTTTTTGATCGATGCGACGAGACACAGAAAATTACCGTTGGTCTCCATTCTTCTGTGTTCGCTTCATTTGTAAGTTTAAAAATAGATTTTGTTAATAGTTTGTGTTGTTTTGTACTTATGTTCCCTTTTTACAATTCAGAGATACGATTATGAGATCGCATTCAATGTTTCAATGCCTGAGGTAGACTCTGGTTATATCTGGGTATTATTGCTGTCTGTCGAATAGTTCAGTGTTAAAAGTTAGGTTAGATATGGTGTTAGATATTCTGTAAAATTAAATACACAGATCGATTGCATTTGCTTGACTGGCTCTCTGAATCTAAACACCAACGGTATTCTACCAACCAATATTGAATTAGGTCAATAATGGCGAAAAACATGACATATTTACAGTGACCGGCAATAAAGCAAATCTTCCCATTTTCATAAATAATATTTCTACTGTCCTCCGCATTAAGTTTTAAACTAAATTTCTGTTGCAGAACTGTGTTCTGTTAGAAGTAGAACTAGACGTAAAACGTATAGAAAAACATTTTTGTATTTTGCCCTACGTTGGAATTAGAAGGTGTTTTGAAGCCGGTAAAGGTATTTTAATCGATGTCAAGTTCGATTCCGTCATACCCAAAATAAGACCATATTTATCATAGGTTAGGTTAGGTTAGGTTAGAGGACGTGTACTTGTCAATTAAGACAAGTACAGTACCCGGAGGTCGAATTGACCCATTGTACAACGTCCTAGTTTCTCACACCACTTATGTTGTGTGTGTTAATTTTATACATTTATTTATTTATTTATCATAAATTGTGATAAAAATTGCCTCTAAAAAAAAAGTTTTGTTAATGTTACCCATACAGCAAACAAAATTATTGTGTAGGGGTTGTTATCTAGTCGAACAGGATCGACTGTCAACACTTTCTATGCACTTTCTAACAGTGCTGCATCCAGTTCACAATGCTACAGAGTGACCCCAGCCATTAAGGGTTTAACTAGCTGCTGCATCAGAAAAATAAAACTTTAAGAAATTAATGGAAATTACGGAAGGCAAGAAGAAGGGAAAAAATACGAAAAATATTTTTAACATTTCCCACACCGACACTATCAACGACACAGCAATATTTCTTTAAGTGGCCGCACTTTGCTAGGGGACAAGGAGAGCAAGTTGTTAATTAAAAATGAAAAGTTGTTTTCTTTTTCTTTTTTTGTTATTACTCTTCTTACACAATATGGGTTAGAGAAATTTGTCCAAAAAGCTACAGTTGGCAGCTATATTATACCAGGGTATGCTACAATAAATAAATCACTTTCTTAACTGGAAAAATATGTTTGAATTAAATTGAAGCAAACCAATGAAGTGAGTAGAACAAGGTTGTGATCTGTGTTCATCAAAAGAATTAAAAGAAATAAAAAATGCGATATTCGCAGCAGATGGTGAACCTTTAATCCATGAACATGAACGTCAGCAATCAGTGTAAACAGTGTAAATAACAACATTACCCATACCTTATAGCCTCTATTCAGGATTACGAACATAATCCGTTTAAGATTCATATTTGACGAAGTCTGGTCCTTCAGAAGCCAAAGACATAGAGTACAGAGTCTGGGATAAATTCATAGCGACAACTACTGAAATATGGTTGGTTCAACAAAAAGTCATGGGAGATAAATTAGAACGAAGTTTACTGAGAGAGAGGAAAGGAAACGGCCTATACAGGCCATACAATAGGGTTCAGCTTCATTGTGTTGATACGAAATTTTTCAGCAACATTTGGAACGCTTTGTTTAAAGAACTCAGAGATTTAAGACGATGGGTTAAAAACTGAATACCTGCCTTCACTAAATCTGATTAATTCATCAGCAGAACTATCTATACGTTCTGGGCCAGAAAAGAGCTTGAAGCACATGTGACATTATTTGCTTAACATATATATGCTAAATGGTAAGTTAATACAAATTTTAACAACCTTGGAATAAAATTTTATGTCATGTCTGTTCAACTCATAAAGTTATAGAAACTAACGCTATAACTAATAACCGTGCATAATCAAGCAATAAAAACTATTGGGTGGAATCGTGAAAGCTGATATAGGTATTCGAACGGGCTGTGTCATGTGACCTCTTCTATAGAATACAGTTCTGAAGGCGATTCTAAGTAGTGACCTGGACAAAAGCAAACGAAGAGTATGGGGATTTCAAGGTCAACTCAAAAATTTTGATTACTTTGACGACAAGAAGTCGCCGTAGTCTAGTAGTTAGTGTGTTGGCTTATTAGACGTGAGGTCACGATTCAAATCCCAGGTCAGATATCTCCAACTTCGTTTTGTTGAAAAAATGTGACTTCCTCCACTTCCTCTCAGCTGATTTGAAAAAACTCCGAGAGTAAATAAAATTGCCATGAAAAACCTTCTCAAAATTTGTCGTTCGGAGACTACTTTAAATTGTAGGACCCGCCACTCATGTATAAAATTAACTAACACAACATAATTGGTGTGAGAAGCTATGTCGCAATACTGACTGAAGGGTTGTAATGGCTAATTATGCATGTATGTATCGGCTACGCTAATAACTAAGATTGTAAAAATGAAAAATTTCCGTATTAATGTGACGCCTCAGGCATTGTTTGTAGTAGCCATGCATAGAAGAGGGACTGCCGACGAATCTTGTAATTTTGGTAGCATAATGTCCACAAACAGAAGAAAAAGGGAGAATATTAACAATCATTTACATCGGAACACATTAGTGTACGAAAATTACAACCTTCAGAGCAATTTAATCCTACGTGCTACGTGGATGCAGGACTAATTTATTCAGGAACTAATAGATAGGAGACTTAGCGGTTGCTGTAGAACACAGATCAAGGCCCAAATAAACCGCAGAGACAAGAGATGAAAAGAAGTGAATGCGAGTTTAGAATACACGAATGCTAAAAAGGTTCACATTAGAACTTTAAAGAGTTTTAGAACCTACAACGTAGAGCATAAAAAATTAATTGCTTTAGTTTTAGTCGTTAACATTTATTATTTAAAATGTAGCTGTTTAACAGATATTGTAAATATCGCTGCATTAACAAACTGGCACAGTTGATCGCTTGTTTTTTCCATTTTTTAAAACGCTTTTTGTATGCAAACATCACACGGTGTTTGTCAAATGGAGGGATTATAACCTGAGTAACCAAAACGGCAAAAAGCTAAAATTTCTCGCTTTTTTCTATTTTATTTTCTCAGTTTTCAAGAGTAAAAAATTATATTTTCTGTTGATTTTCTTTTTTTCAGAATAGATATGTTTGTGTAGCACGGGCTAGTATGTATCACAGGTTTATGGAAATGTATAGGCTTTTGTGCAGGGAGCAATGTCCTGTACAGAAACTTGAGTTGTTTTGTAAACTTTTTCTTTCAGTTCTGTTTTTATATTTATGTGTTCCAAGAGTAGTATGAGTACCATCAACATTATCAACAGGAGCACTATACAATGTGCCAATGTACGGCTCCCCTAAAATGTGAAATGTTTAAATATCACGTTGGGAAAGAAGCATTTCGTATCAAAAGGAAGGATGACTTTCGTTAAATGGGATGAAAATGTATAAAAAAATAAATAAATAAAGCAACATACAGTAGAAAACAGAAAGAAGCAGAAGTGAATGATTGTAGTTTGAGAAAGGACTATAAACGAAATGAAAGGCAAAGCTTAAGCAAGCAAGCAAAGCAGCTCAAAACAAATCCAACATGTATTCAAACAAATAATTTCAACAGAAAAGTGTACTTCAAAATACAAGCTAAGCTGTGAGCGAACTATTATCACCATCATAGTCGTCGATATGCTCGCGTACTAGTAGCTAAGGTGCTCTCCTAAAGCAGTAAAACCATTGAGTAGAGGAATGGAAAAAAAAACAAAACTGTTACAAAAGAAAAACTCAGAAATTACTTGAAAGGAAGCCTACAAAAGGATTTTGTTTTGCACTCTATTTGCAACAACAAAAACAAAATAATACACATACCAATGCATAAACACATGTAGGCAGCGTAATCTATGATTTAATTTTTTTTCTCGTAAGTGGTGCAATTGATAAGTTACTTTATGATAAGCCTTTGTTACCAAAACTAAAAATCCTGTGGTTCCCAAGTTTACATTGATGGCTCAAAGATGTGTGAGGGTTAAATGCAGTATTTTCCATGCAAACGACATGGCTATTTTGAAAGCTGTAAAATGATTGTTGAAAGGCGGAACTTTTAATGAAAATCCTTTAATTAACTCGGACAGCCACATATACTGTAGATACGAAGATGACAGACTCACTTTTGTCCTTATATTTCACGGTCATCCATCGCGCAATAGCAGACCTACCGCTATCATTTTGGTAGGCATGCCAAAGACTTGGCATTCTTAAAAATTACTTCTGCACGAGCTGTGCTTCTGAGAGGGCAAAAGTGTCTGCCTTTTAAGTTATATATATGTCAGTTCCCTGATATTGTCACGAAAAGAGATTTTTGACCTCTCACTTTCTGACATCCTTGACTGAATTCTCTTATAGAAAGATTGCTGCAATAGCAAGATTTAATTTGGATTCGGGTTGGTTTCCTCTTGAGAACTCCGTATTGAATATTGTATGTGATATCGCAATGCGTGTTTAAGTGGAGGGCCCGCTGCCATACCTAACCTAAATTAGCCTACAAATATAGTAGTAGATATTGGTAATATTATCGCCGTGTGCAGCAGGAACAGGAAATTTTACAAAAAAAAGTTTTGATTTTTAAACAGTAAGAGCAAATCTGAATTCTTCTTAGGAACATTTCTTCCATTGGATAATTAAGTTAAATCTTTATTTAAAGGAAAAAATCCGCCATTTTTTTGTGGAAGTTTTTTATTTAGCCAACTTTAACAGAGGGTTTTCTTTAAGGTTTCTCAGCATTCTAATGTTACTTTGGTCTACCATCAGCCATATTAAAGCCTTATCAAAAGCTTCTACAGCTTCCTTGGGTTTAACTGTAATTTCTGGCTGGAATATAAACGAATCGCCATCATCGTCGGTATCATCCTGAATATCAATACTTCCTACTTCTGTCTTATTTCTTAAAATACTTAAGGGAATATTATCATCGGAGTAATCTTTGTCCGAAACTAAATTTAAAATACTTTTCCAATTGTTTAAAATTTGTTGCGAAATTCTACTCTATGCTGAGCCCAACGGATTAATTGCGTCTTTAATAGTTAACATCTTAATAGAATCTAACAATTATATTTGTTTTCCAGCCACTAATGCCAAGAGACGGTTTCTATAATATAGTTTTGTTATTTTAGAACCATCTGGTCCATGTGCTGAATTAACGATGTGGCGTTAGGTGCTAAAAATATTGCACAAATGAATCCGTCATAAGAAATCCATTGGGATTCAGCCGGATGTGAAGGGGCATTGTCTATTAACAGAAGGGCTTTCGCCGGTAGCCCCTTTTTAGTCAAGAACTCAGTAACCTAAAGCCAAAACTTATAACAAAGTTTTTAGTTTTAAATTTGTCAGTTGAAATCTATCTCTTTAAATAAAAAGAAAAAAACGAAAAAAGTGTTTGCGTTTTAGAGCTTTCAGATTTCGTTCACGTTTTAGAATACTCTGTGGAAAAATTAATTTGTTCACGTTTCTGGGACGTTCATACTTTCGAGTGTTCACGTTTTCGCGAGTTCACTGTATTTTATTTCGTATTTTATCATGTTTTTGTTTTAAGTATATGATTTCAATAAAAATTTTTTTGTTTTATTTGCATATGCACATATAGAATATAATTTCTATTATAAAATATGAATAATAATGAAGTACTCAAAAACAAAATGACCCACACCTGGTGTTAAACAACGAAAAAAGGACAGTTTTTTCGTTTTTCTCTCCTAAATATGCGGCTTCAGGGGGATTTATTACTTTTCAGGGTTTCTAGCGAACTCATAGAGTAACCCCATGGAAAACCTAATCTTTGTTAGAAGAGCTAAGAAATGTATGATTATGAATAGTTTCGTTTACAACCCTGCAATAAGAAGTCAAAGCCAAAGTATGTTCAATTCCTGTAGTTAAGTTTTTTTGATCAAAGAACTTTAAATAATTAGTAACGACGACAATAGAATGAAGGGGCTTCTACTCATGTACTTAACAAATTATGCGAAGAGCCTCAGAAGAAACACTAACTCAGCACTACACAGCAACAACAATAAGAAAAAGAAGGAATGACTTTCTTAATATTCTAAAACTCATGTACAAAATCGCTACTCCTGCTTCTGCTCCTGTAGATTCTGTTCATTGTGTCAACAAAGACACAATGATTCTAGGAATTACACGCTAAGAAAATAATGGGGGAGCGTTGTTCTTGAGTCGGGGTTAATGACAATATAATACACATACATATATATGTAGACGAGAAATATTACCTTGTGTAATAATGGCCAAAAGGGGTTTGGGGGTGACCACTTAACTATTTCGTAAATTAAATGTGAAACAAGTAGAAACAAATGCAAAACATTATAAGAATCGTCAAGTAAAAATGTACAATAATCCGAAACAAGCAAAGTTGACTTAACAGCCATTTAGAAGGAGTACATGTAATCCAACCATCAATGCATACATTTGTTGGCTTCTTTATATTTTAGTCGTTTTACCTACGCATTTTTTACGCCCTTTTTATTTTTGTTTTATTCTTATTCTGTTTTCCTTATCCGTGTCGTTATTCCTCCTTTCTTTGCTACTTCTGCTGCAGTGTACGCGTATATGCGTATTTTCTTGCTTTTGCTCTTCACTTCAATTTACTCCCTGCCTGACTCACGGTAAACAGGAAAGGAAATTCTTTGATGCGTAAATAAAATCTACGCATAAAGGCTAGAGAGGCAGAGGAGACATTGGGTTTCACTCCAGTGTTTGATTCCAAAGACATATGGATGTGACAAATTGTAGAAGAGTTTTGGTTTGAAGGAGGTGTAATGTATGCGTCAGTATACTTTTCCTAGCAATGCAATGACATTCGAATAGTTTCCTAACAAATCTAACTCCTCCTACACATCCCAACCTTGGACATGTGAAATCCATTCGTACGCATATTTTTAACTTCAAGATTCATTCTATTGGGTTAGTAAAATATTTTAAAGTTATACTTTGCTTGCAGAAAAATATCATGACGTTTTTGCCATCTTCGGTTAGAGCATCAGCAGGTTCATGCTATTGATGAGGTCGTCAACGTCAATTTACGCACTTCATTCAATCCAGGAGAGAGGTTGATTGATATTAGAAGACCATGGTTTATACCATATTCCACCACAAATACGAAAAACCTCATGATGTTTTTCGAAATGTTAGTGAAAACAAATTTTTGGTGCCATTAGGGACATAAATGGTTCTAAAATTGGATGCAGAACTAAAAAATTCCTAACAGAAAATCTCGAAAAAGTAACCTGGGAACGTGGTAGACCAAATTTAAGACGGATAAAAACTGAATTAATCCCGCTGAGCCGAACATATGTCATTCGATATGATGGTTGTGGTACGCAGAAGTATTTGATTTCTAAAGCTTTGATTCTAAAAGGTTTAAGATTGGAAGGTTAATGGAAACTTTAATCGATGGCGGGCTATGACTAATGATGACCAATACTTTAAAGAAATTTAAATGCCATCGGTGAATAATAATTCAACGTTTTTAAATTATACTCAGTGCTCCTTCTGGGCTCAAAATATTTTCTGATGATTTTGGACTCAAAACAACTTTAATGAGCCGTAAAAGCTTTACTAAGACATCGGGAATGGCTGATAAGGAATCAGACGATTCTGAAGTCCGTTAAATCCATTGAAGACGTGACCATTATGACCATTTAAGTGAAACCTTTCATAGATTCGTAGTTTCTTCACCTACGGGCAGCTTAATTTTGAATGGTATTGCTTGAGCAGATTTTCTCGTATCATTCTACTTAATTTGAAGTCGCCGTAGTCTAGTAGGTAGTGTGTTGGCTAATTAGACATAAGGCCTCGGTTCAAAACCCAGACATCTCCAACGAAACTAAATATGAAAAAATATTTCTTCGGCGACTGCCTCTCTGCTGATTTCTGGCGAAAACTCTGAGTATATAAAATTGCCATGAAAAAGTTTCTCAAAAATCTGTTTTTCGGAGTCGACTTTAAACTGTAGATCCCGCCACTCATGTATAAAATTAACACGCTCAACACAAGTGGTTTGAGAAGCTAGGTCGTAATCCAGACTGAAGGGTTGTAATTACGTTATGTTATGTTATGTTTAAAGAGATTAACTAGGCCTTCTAAAGCAAAGTCTACAATACTATTTTCATTTTGTATTCATTTCAAGTCAAATAATCGCATACAAGAACACCTTTCTAAAGTTGGTTTTTGCCCAACGAAGTACATTTATTAGGCATAAAAAACCACAGTTGTTGAAAGAAATTAAGAAGAAGCATAAGAGTTACCACAGCAAATGATTTTCTTGCACACAACCCACTTGTAGTAATTGTGACTGCGTAATACTTCATAATGAAAACAAACTCATTTGTTTACCACACTTTGGTAAAATGATTTCCAAATTTTTGGTAAAGCATGTCAACAAATAATTTAAAAAAGAAAAAAATCGTAAGAAGAAGCTATTAAAGCATTCAATAAGAATCAAGCAATCAATAAGAAGTCAAAACCACTGACGACGATGCTGATGACGATGAAATAAAACGAATTTTTTGGGTTCAAAGAAATATTCATAAAAATAAAGAAAACAGAGAAAAAGGTAGAGAGAAAAAGGAAAACAGAATCCTGAGAACGAACCCTTAATGAGTAAACTTAAGCGGGAAAATCAATTAGCACAACGGCTCGTTTAAAGCCGTAGGCTACAATTAGTTGTAGAACCACTGCCACTAGCCCCGCAGCATTAAGGAAAAAGAACCAGATTGAGAAGCTATCAGCAGCAGCTTAGGCTTTGGCCGGCCTTGTCTGTTCTGCTATGGAAACAACAATTTACTGGAACACATATGGACCACTGCTGCACAGCCTATATTTTACTGCTGCATATGTAACGCTTGGTTTTTGCAAAATGATCGTAATTGTAGTTTGCATTTGAGTTCTTTGAAGAGAGTACCCTGCTTGCAACTGATTCTTTGCAGAGTTTATGGATATTTTATAATGAACTAGCTTCCCTGGCTTTTTGAAGTGAATTGATTTTTGTGTACGAGTGTGTATTCATGAATGCGGTACGCAGTTCCTCATCATAAAATAAAAAAATAAAAACAATAAAATAAGCAAATAAGGGAAGAAGAGCAGAAGAAGGGAGATGTATAGATAATAGTATACGAGTACGTACGTAAACAATTGGCTGCTGACAGCTTGGGGGCATAATAACTATGCCATGCCATTTATTAAGACAATAACCCACTGGGGACCTATTTTGGAACATTAACGGGCTCATTATAGATTTTTGTGTTCTGCAATCAATTTCTACAGTGCAAAAAATAACTAGAGTGTGGAGATCACTACTTTATGGCTTTGAAAGTATTGCAGATTTTGCTTTGTAAAAGCACGATAGAACTATCTATGCATAAAGGAGGAACTATGCCTCCTTTATAGGAAATAACTCCTCCTAGTATTGGAAATAACGCCCCTAAATTAATTTCTTCCACCCGTATGCCCTTTCATTATAAATGAAAATCAATTGATTTTAGATGTTCAAGAGCAGATTTAAATGCTGGTTATCAAGGTTTTTCACCCAACCAATTGCGCTTGCGGCACATTATGCCGCACTACATTGAATATAGATACATATCAGAGTATGGCGGCATCCTTTTGTTACAACCTGTCGACTATGTATAGTCCATCTTGAAAATAGTGATCATGTAAGGCTTGCAGTAGTGAGCATGGATACACCCGACTATCTATACGACAATTTGAATCTATGTACGTAATAATGGCTCTCCTAAGGCGGATGATTAACGACTAAAAACGGTTTTGGAAGTATTTTTTATGGGATGAAGAAACTTTTTTAAAACGAATTCTGCTTAATTAAATGCATTAAAAGCACATGTCACGATACTGTCGTATGATATCACTTAGTAGTGTTGTTAAACTTCTTATAGCATTTGCAACATTTGTTTCATTTTTGTTGGATCGCATGCCGTTTGGTTTACCTACTATTGAGAGTACCACTGTTGTCTTCAACTTAATTTATCAGTGGTGAATGTGTCTTCACGGCTTATGGTTCCTCTCCTTCGTACTGATTTACATATATTCCAAGTTAGTTTCCTTTGAACACAACAAGTTCTCACTTCCTTCACTTGTCATCAGTCTGGGTGGAGCATTAGGGGGCTTTCGTAGTTCATACGACTCTTAAACTTCAGACTACTGCTGTTCATAATGTTTTTTTATTTCAAGAGTTTTCAAGGGTTTCTTTCTTCCCATCAAATCAATTCCTAAGCGGTTCTCTCTTCTATGTCTGGTTTATAAAGATAGACTCTATCTATGGTCTCCCATAGTTTTGTTAGGATCAGTCTTTAAATGTTGCCTTTCTGCGAGAAACAAGTATAATTCCTCTCCTCACTATCGTAAATATTATGCCTTGATGTATTGTAACTTAGAAAAGGCTTTTGGTGCGATAAGATAATTCGCATTTACGATTTTTTTTGGGAAATTCTGAATTTTAGACAGAGTACTGTATACCTAGAGTATATTTTTTTAGAATGGGTGTTTTCTCGAGTCCAACATGTAGATTCTGTAACGATGAGAAGGAATCATCGCAACACATTCTTGGAAACTGTGGGGAATTACTGCATACCAGGTAGATACATTACGTGCTGGGCAGGCAATTGGCATTGTTGATGTCGAACAGCATTCTGAGGTTTGTCAAGACAATAGGCTTGAAGGAGATATTATGGGGATCAATAGAATGTTTGGCCGCAGTACTAAGACGAACTATCAAATTTATGGAATGTCAATAAAGAAGAAAGAGATTGAGACCCATGCAAATTATAAAACCGAAAACGAAACATAAAGTATAAATAATGTGTGTGTTATCCTTAACCCATTCGCTGCCAAGCCTAAATTATATGAAGTCATTCCCATTGCCATTTATATTTTGAGTGTGATTGTTTACCAAAACCCTGTTATTTCTTGGTAAGAGCACATATATTATCATACATAATCATTTACAAGCAGAAACCCAAAGTCGAGTTGCTATAAAATTTTGTTATAAATACACGATGAAGTTGATTTTTGCGCATTGTCTATAAGAAATAAAGCATTATTTTTGTAAAAAAATTTATTTGTAGTATTTTTGAAGATTTTTACATGTTTATATTATGTTTGTGGCAAAAAAATTTGCTAATTCAAAATACTGCATGTTATAATATATTTAAAGTATCACGAGTATACTCGTCTTGCTAGTGCGTGATACCCCATCAAAGACGAGTATACTCGTCCTTGGCAGCGAAGGGTTTAAAAAAATTAATGCAAAGCTTTAAAAATGAGACATTTCTTCCTTGTTCGAACCAACTGTAGGTCGTTCCTGTACCGAGGAAATAAGGTCTTGCAAACTGCATCTACTTATAGGGTATGAGCCTATTTGGTTCAACAGACTAGAAGTTAAATATCCAACCTTTCTTATTTTCAGTTGGGATTTGAAATATTGAATCTCACTGCAGTGCATCGTTTTCTTTAATTAAAATAAACGACATTTTCATGCCTTAAGGTGTTAATGTTGAAATATTTTTGGGCTCACTTTTTGACTCATAAAATATCTTTTATGTTCCCCCTATGAAGTCTTGGCCTTTTTAAATTTTAAAAGGATTTTCTTATTCTCATTCCTGAATGCACTGCCTTTCAAGCTGTCGGTCGGTCTGTTTTCATGCTTCTTTTCTGGCGTTATTTCTTGAATTTAAAGAAATCAATCATCGGCATGAAATTGTTGTCACCTGTTATAAATTATACATGCTTAACGGGCAATTGAAATTGGGCGTAAATAATATCTTCAAAGGCTTAAAAGCTTTGGATGGATGGAAGGTATGAGCCATAAACGATTCACCAGCAGTATAAATAACGTATAATTTACCTTTGACAGTAAATTTTTTTGTTTTATTGCACCTTTATTGAGCGTAATTTCTGTGTTAATTTATGCATTATAGAGGATTTCAATAGGGAAACCTACACATTGTCTCTCTTTAAACTCATTTGCAAGTGCTTAAATTATTTCAAAAGGTAGTATTTGTATTATTATTGTTGTAATCTATTTCATGAATTTTTTAATTAATTTAATCAAATCCATAACGACAATGATAGCTGCAAGCAGAGATGAGCCAAGTAAATTTATAATCATAGCCATGGTATGAGCCATGTATCAGCCATGTATTTAGAATATATATACCTCATTATAAAATGCTTATCATTGGATTAAATTCTATGCTATTCCATTCTATTGGAAATTCCTAATAATTTAAATTTAAATTTAAATTCAATGTTTGATTTTATCTTTTACCATCTAACCATACGCTTATGCTTCAATACACTGAATTTCTC
The DNA here is from genome assembly GCA_958299815.1 of Sarcophaga carnaria. Taxonomy (NCBI): domain Eukaryota; kingdom Metazoa; phylum Arthropoda; class Insecta; order Diptera; family Sarcophagidae; genus Sarcophaga; species Sarcophaga carnaria. The sequence continues at coordinate 95,307,695 of OY283149.1, forward strand.
AAGATTTTGTTTTGCAATATGCCACACACTCGATATCTTAAAAGGCTAGTCATGTGGCAATCAAAGAATTATAATTTTCTACTTAATTAACCTATGAATTTGTTTTGGACAGGGGAATTATTGTTATTGTTGTTGTGATTATACTTCAATATCATACAGGATATTACACTGTTGACACCGGAAGATGCTGTTTAAGATTTAAAGTGTTACACAACTGAGGGTTATCATTTCTCTCCTCCTCTTTATCATTTCTACGTTTGCATTATTCAAGAATTAAATTAGTGAAGTTGGAAAGATAGCCCGATTGTCTAGGTTCATCAGGTTCATTATTCTTATTCCATCTGATCCAAAAAAAAGGACGATGTTCATGGTACATTTGAGGAGCTGAACTAAATCGGGCTCAAATATTACACCCTAAATAAGCGAGGTCGGCGTTGTCTAGTAGGTACTTCTTGGCTTATTAGAAATCACGAGCTCAGCTATGTCAACCGAAATATGAAAAAATACTTCTTCGACGACTTCCTCTCAGCAGATTTCAGGCAAAATCTCTGAGAGTAAATAAAATTGCCATGAAAAGTTCCTCAAAAAATCTGTCATTAGGAATCGATTTTACACTGTAGGTCCCGCCACTCATGTTTAAAATTAACACACACAATATAAGTAGTGTGAGAAATTAGATCGTAATTCTGACTGAAGGATTGTAATGACCAATTAGGTATCGCATCTATAACAGTGCTCTGCAGTTTTAAATTTTTAACCACTACACAGGTGTATCGCCCGGCCAGTAGCACTTCCTAGTTACTGCGGTTGAAACTGTGTAGGGGTTCCAATTCGCACTGTATGTGAGAATTTAAATGCCAGTACTCTACTCTAATGTTAGTAGTGCGAATGGTACGATGATGCCTGAGATAAACTAGAAAGCGGAAGAGATGAACAACTTCATGTAATGGGATGTAACTACAAAGTGATACTAACGAGATCATAAGTTTAAAACCAAAAAAAAAAAAAATGCGAATAATACTCTTAGAAGAGCAGCTAAACTTCGCAGAGAATAGTGGTGAAGATGTCGTTTTAGTTGCTAAGAATCCAACAATCCTAAATACATCAGGGATTTATATAAGGTTTACACCCTTCGTGGTAAACTTAAGGAAACCAGAATACGATAGAGTAGCTCACACTGAAATATAGTAGACCACAGCACAACAAAAATGGGCAGGATAAAGAATAAAGTTCGATGAGAAAGTAAATAAAATTTGTCAATCATTACGATTTGTTTCATCAACTTTTCAAATAATAATCAATGATTTCGAATAACTCGATTACATTTACTTCGAAAATTTCAAAAACCGTTTTTTGATCCACGCTACTAAAAGAAAACAATAACAATAAAACTAAGACTAAAGCTAATTTCACTTTGACAGAACAACAATTCTCCACACACACACACACCTGTTTCACAAGTTATAGACTTCACTAAAAGCTTCATGTCAACGTTTTCTTCAGTATTCTTAGCAGGGTTTAAGCCATAAATGTATTATTACGAGTATTTGGGTATTTGAATAGCTTTATATGTAGATAAGTTTTAGCCATCTTTTGTAAACCGTATGGCTGCTTGCAAATATGTTTAAATCCGCATTTTGATTGTAAACAGACAAAGGCATTATTAAATTGTTGCTGCTGCTACTGCCTGCTATTCATGCACAAATTCGTTTGTGCAAACAATTGTTATTTGCATTACATGCATGCAGTCTTTTTATTGTTATCGTTATCGTTATTGTTATTGTTATTATTACGATTATTATAAATATTATCGTTGTTTGATTTTGTCTGTGAAATCTTGTTATTGCTTTCAACTGCATTACACATGTGTACACCATTTCCAAACTGTATTCGATATATATTTCTCCTAAGATTAGAATGATCTTTTTAAATGCATGTCAATGACAAGTGTTTACTTGTCATTTTATCACTCTCTCGTTTGCTTTTTGTCTTAAGGACTTAGGATTAGCGGTGTTCTATACGGAATGAGAATCTAAACATTAAATAAGTAATAGTTCAGTATTTCCATTATCATAAGGGACATGTACAAGATGCTATACAAAACGAAACATTGACCTTAAGTCAATGCTGATTGGACGTTGCCAAAACAATTTCGGAAAACTTATTTTAGGAAAAAGTGCCAAGCTATACATGCCAGGGCGATACATGCCTCTTTTTGATAATAATGTCCTTCGATTCGTGTTGGAGGCAAATGAATAATTAAAGTAGTGGACTTTTATTCGGGGAATCGTGTCCAGGGGAGATAAATACAGTTTTGTCTACACACGATATTATGACTATTGTGGTGTTTAAAAACTGAAATTACTGAAAAGGGTTGTGTCATCAAGAAAGTCACACGTTCATACACTATTCCGATAGCCAAAATTATAGAATTAAACTTCATTGGAATATTTCCTACTTTAGAATTTTGTTAAAACAGAATCGGTTAATGTGGACGAGATATCATGGAAATTTTGTATTCCTTTGATTCCTTATTGATGCCACTGTGGGTGGTATAAAATATCGGACCGAAATTGACCGATAGCTTGGGTTACGTTGTCTTTGAGGACCGATGTCCAAAGGGGTCAAATTACAAAGCTCATCCCTATTAACGGAACTCTCTACCCACTTATTTTTATAAGCACAAATGAAGACATAGCCTGCCTTAAAGGGAAAAAACAATTTCGAATATTATTTCATTGAAAATGTAAATATTTCTGATTATTTTATCTGTTTTCAATACATTTTTTGCTTTAACGGACAAATCTAACAAATAAATTTGCCAATTAAGTAATGGAAGAGTTATAAATATCAAGTATTGTTGACAGAGAAATGGTGCAAGTAAAATTGTTTTCATTTGAGTTCTTACCTTAAAATTATCCTTTAATTAATCTGAGCTTTTATTTGATTTCGTTGTTGTTGTAATAATTAATGAATATCTGTAGGAGAAAATAAATTTACCAGAATTAAACAAACATACAGTTTTGAAATCAAATTGTATTGTAGTGTAATGCATTAATGAAATCATGTTGACCATTTATTACAAAATATAAGAACACTTTGTCGTGTAATGTATATTGTAAACAAAGTAAACTAAATTTAAAAGTAGGCCAAACAAAGAACGGAAGAAGAGTCAACAAACTATAAAAAAGCAAAGTACGAATAAGCTGTTGTGTTAAGATAGGTCAGCACCAAACTTTGTTCGATATTTCAATGCAATCTGATATTTTTAAAGAACACAATGATCGCTCGCTTACAGTAATTTGTAAGTTGATAAAATATGATTCGTATGCAAAATTCCAATATAATGTCATGATATTTTGTAATGTGAATTGTAAATATGTTTAAGCTTAGAAAATATGTTTATATGTATATGTTTAATTTTAGAAAATAGAACTTCTCATTGTTAGTATTTAAGCAAGAAATTTTTAATAAAGAATAATATTATGCATCTGAACTTCAGACAGCAAACAACTTTGCTAGACTTTCATTTCATCATCTTCATTATTAAATATTAAATAAAGAGAGTAAAAATGGTCCAAGTTCAAATAGTTCAAAGTCAATAGTACGAGATAGTTTTTGAATTGAAATTGAAAGCTTTGTAAAGTCATATGTTAGTTAAACAAAAAACAGCAGACTTCAAATTACATCTCTTTTAGATTTAAATATTCACTCAGTTGTACGAAATTAACGATCATTACATTCACTATGCCTTCATAAAAATTTATCCATTTTTCAGTTTCAAAAGTAAAGTAAAATAAAACACTCATGAAGCTTTTATTTGATTCCAATGCTTAAATCTTCACCTCTACATTAGTTGCAACAGTCCATCCTTTTGAGATATTTTCAACGGCTTTGATTGAAAATCCTTTGTTTTGCTGGCAGCTTAGTCTCGATTCTCTAGCAATTCCTAACCAAATTTTTCAAGTGTAGCCTTCGAAGAATGAAATCGAACCAAAGTAAAAAAATAATATTTGTAACAGACACGTTACACGTTAAGTCAATTAAATGTTGCAGCCGCAGTGTGAATGCAACAAGGCAACACGTACCACAGCTACACGCTGGCAAATTCTTGGAAAATAACCAAAAAAGGCTACTCATCAATGGCGGTGGTATAAAATGGTTGCAACAATTGTAAATACCAGACCAGAGAGCATTTTTATCGACTTGTGTGTGTATGTTTGTCTAATACATTGAATGTTATGACAAGACTTTGTGGCTTTTAATTGTGAGAAGAGAAGGCACATCTTATGTTTAAAAAGAAGCACACATGACAACATCATCGTCTTCGTCATCATTTTTACTATTGAAATACTAACAGTCCATGAGAAACATAGTGAGAGCAACTTATTACAAATCAAGTGTCAATGAAGATGATGTTGGAGATGGCGATGATGTTGCTAATAGAATGAGTGTTTTTTTTTATTTATTTATTTATTCATTTATTTATATCATCCTCACTTAAAATATTTACAAGTATATTATATCTACAGTATTTGAGAATTTACTTAAAGTATTGCAACAAATATATAACTTAATTTTAAAAATATCTACAGTTCGTGAATTATAACATTTTTGAGTAAAAAGATAAGAAAAACCTCATAAAATTCTAAGAAATTTTATTTTTAGCTTTTTTCACCATCTTCTTTGCAGAAGTTGGAGAAAAAGATAATAATCTTACAAATTTCTTAATATTTCTAAAGTTGAAGATCTGTTTTTTTTCTTCGAATCTTGTAGTCAATTTATTAACAAAATCATTGAACAACTCCTGCTTAAATTTTCTGTGTAAGAGGGCTGTTGAATATCTTCTGGGAAGGTTAAAAATAGTTTTTAAATTTTTATTTTGTACGATTTGCAGTTTTTTCATGTACTTTTCCGCACATCTAGACGACCACACCTGGCAGCCATATGTCATTATTGGGCGGATGCACATTTTGTAAATTAACAGTTTATTCTTTTGATTTAGTTGTGATTTTTTATTTAGTAGAGGATATAAGGCCCTACCACAGTTTAATGCTTTATTACATGATTGGAGAATGTGCTCTTTGAATGTTAAGTGCTTGTCAAATAACAGTCCCAGATATTTGACATTATTACTAAGTGGAATTATAGATCCTTGTATGTTTAAATTTATCTTTGGTATCCTTTTTGCTGATCTATTAAAAGGAAATATGGTAGCTTGTGTTTTCTCCTGATTAATTGTTATTTTCCACCTGTTCAAATACTTTTCAGCATGAATAAGTGCATTTTTCATATTTTTTACAATTGCGTTTGAAACTTTACCCGAGGTTATTATTGCTGTATCATCAGCATAAAAGGCTAAAGACTGGTTTCTTTGAGCTTTAAAGTCAGACGTAAAGATAGCGTAAAGAGTAGGGGATAAAACTGACCCTTGAGGGACACCTGCACAAAGGTGTCTTTGAGTAGATGTCTCATTGTTAATGAACACTTTGAAGTATCTGTCCAGTAAATAGCTTTTTATGATTTTCTGTAAGTAAATTGGGTACCCAAATTTATGTAGTTTGAATATGATACCGTTATGCCATAATGCGTCGAAAGCTTTCTCTATGTCGAGGAAAACCACACCAGTACTTTTACGACGAGCTTTGTTAGATGATATGATATTAACGATTCGTTTAGCCTGATGTACCGTAGAGTGGTATTTCCTGAAACCAAATTGTTCCTTGCTTAGAATGTCATTTTCTTCTGTGTAATCATTAAGTCTACTTAATAAGATATTTTCAAAAATTTTATCGAGGCAGTTTAACATACTTATAGGGCGATAACTTTTAGGCGACTTTTTATCTTTGTGCTGTTTTAAAATTGGTAAAACTTTAGCCACTTTAAATAGTTTTGGGAAGTAACCATTTTTAAGGCACCAATTAAAAATATTTAGTATTAGTGTGTAAAATAGGTCTGACAATTTTTTTAATATTGTTGGTTTTATTTCATCAATTCCTGGAGCTTTTGAGTTTCTTTGTTTATTTACAAAGTATTTGATTTCTGCAGTAGAAGTAAGATAGTTAGTAATATTAGCAGGAATTGGTTGCAAGTCTAACCATTGGATGTGTTTAGATACTCTTTGATCCATTTTTGATAGCATATTTAAAGTTATTTGATGCGATTTTTCAAAAACATCGGCTATTGCATTTGCCTTGGTTTTATTATCATAAACATCAACGCCATCTATCGTCAAACTGTCAAAAGTGGACCTCCTACCTCTTATTGCTTTGTTTATTTTCCACATCTTCTTATTGCCAGCTGGTAAACTTTTGAGAAACACATTCCAATTTTTGTTTCTGTCATTAGACACGTGGATATTTATCATATTATTGAGTTGTTTCAAAACAGCTGATAAATACATTCTCTCTGTGTTATTATAAGATCTTTGTAGTTTTCTTCTAAATTTGTTCCTTTGACCAATGAGGTATAATGTTGTTTGAGATAACTTTGATTGCCATACATTAATTTTTCTCAACGGAATTTTATTTTGCGCCTCTTTAACAATATTAGTAGTTTTAACCAATATTTCTTCGATATTAGCTTCATTTATATTTACAGAGAGCAAATTATTTCTTCGAATTTCAGTGTCAACCCATCTGCTGATATTATTCCAGTTTGCAAGATTGTACATGGGAACTAATTTAATTTTTTCCACAACAGATCCATAAATTTGACATGTAATCGGGACATGATCCGATTTAAGAAGTCCTGGATGAGTAACGATAGTAGACACATTCAGGTTGGAATTTGTAAGTAACAAGTCAATAACTGAGGGCTGCGTGTATGAGCATCGCTGACCAAAACGAGTATAATTGTGAGGGTAATGTATATAATAATTTGAGTTTAGCTGATGGTTATACAATCTTACTCCAGCTGCGTTGTTTTTTAAGCAGTTCCAACTTGTATGCTGCGCATTTAGGTCTCCAAATATAAAAAATTCAGATGTTGGTGCTGTAATACTATTAATATCGTTAATAAAATCATTTGTGTACTTCGGCGAGTATGCTGCTGTGAATTTTATTGGTCTATTATTAACAGAAATGACTACCGAAACATTCTCAACATTCGACGTTGGTATTTTTTTAACAAGCTGATGTGGTATTGAATTTTTCACAGCAATAAGGACTCCACCACCGTGGGTTACTCTGTCTTCTCTGTAAATATTATAGTTTTGCAATTTAAATTTAGAATTTTAATTTAAAAATGTTTCGTTAATAAAGACAACATCTATTTTCATTTGTTTTACTGTATGTTCTAATTGATAGATAGTAGATTGGTTCGTTATGCCTTGCGCATTCCAGTGCATAACATTGAGGCTATAAATTGTTTTTTGTCTATATGACATATCTAATCATCATTCCTAAAACTCGCAATTTATCGTATTTATTCTTGCATTTTTCTAGAGCGTCAATTGCACTAAAGAATATGTCCAAAAGTTTATCATTAGTAAGATTATCGTCGGTTTTATCTTGATCCATATTGGATCTTGTTGTATTAAATATATTGCTGAAATTATTCTGACTTTTGCTGAGAGAGGGAGGCTCTTCAGTATTATGATTTAGTCGAGGAAAGTCTTCATCCCAGTTAAATGACTTTGCCATAATATTTTTCCTGGCTGGCTTTGTTTTTTGATTGCCTGTGAGGCGTTGCCGAATAGCTAGGTATTCTCGCCGAGACGGACAGTTTGGATCGTCAGCACGATGATTTACATTTTTAAGCTTATTTTTCAAGCAATTGAAGCATTTGTAAATTACTGGGCCTTCGTGCGAAGTTTTGCTCAGTTGGCACGTTGAGTAGTCATGATGGCCACCGCAACCTAAACATGCTGGCTTTCTGTAACAATTGGATGAGCCATGTCCAAACATGGTACATTTAGTGCACTGAGTAGGACCTCTTGTACTTCGTTTTGGATTTCTCCAGTGTACAACTATACCATAGAAATACCGTATTTTTATTACCTCTCTTTTAGATACTTGGTTTTTGTCGAATTCGATCATATAGAGTGCGTCGTCTTGATTTGATCTGCTGGTTTTAACCTCAATAACTTTTGTTGGGGTTATGTTGAAAGTATTTTGAAATTCTTCTATAATTGTTTTTATTTCAAGTTGAGGGAGACCAAACATCATAAGTTTAAAATTTTTTCTATCCCTTACTGGATGAGTGAAAAATTTAATGTCATTTGTTTTAAATATTTTGATGACTTCGTCGTAATCAATTAACGTGTTGGGCATCACTTTCGTGCCGATGGACATTCTCTTAAATTTGGAGTTCGAACAAGAACCCAAGAGTTTTATAATTTCCGTAAAGCTATGAACATGATCAATAATGATTGGGGGAATTTTTACGCGTTCCTCGATATTTTTACCTTCTTCTATACTAGAAATATCATCTTCCATATCAGAGAACACTTGATATCTATTTGAATCAGTCTTAGTCGCAGACTTAGGAACTTTAAACTTAGGACCTCGGCCCCAAATAATTTTACGTTTTGGGCTCATTTTAGTCAATTTAAAAATTTAAGTATTTAATTTATTGCAAATTATAATTAATTTAAACAGTACCAATATACTTCACGCACTACCGTATGTCACCAAAGACAGAACGATGAAATAAAGACTTAATTAAGTGTATAATTGGAATGAGTGTTTATTACGCACATGCCACATATAGTTTTACAATTTTTTCTTTATTTTATGATTACTTTTTCCAATCAAAACGCTTGCAGACGAGTAATCTAGAGGACAGATTTGACAAGAATCTCTTTGAATAATTGATCACGCCTACGGATGGCTACAAATTGCTGTTTAAATGGCAAATAAATGTTGTGAGCAGTTTTAGTGCCAAACACTTATTTCTGTAGATTTCGTTAAAGCATTTGAAGAAGTATATTGAAAAATATCAATTTCCTCGATAAGAGAAGTGAGTTTAAGTTAGTTTGTTGAATTTTTGTAGCAAAGTTGTGATTGACTCTGGTCTTTTTTCATTACGTTGACTCACTACAAGAATTTGTAGAGCAGATTGCTAATTGCTGTATCAACAAGACCTTTTCTTTAACCAGTTACAAGATAGAGGCGAACTGAACTGACTTCACTGACTTCCAGTCTGATATTTTTTCTATCCCACCAACAACGCTACAAAAGTCTTTACAGTCTAATTTACCCATTTCGAAGTAGAAGTGGGAATAGTGAAATCCAAGTCAAGCATATAATTCATGATCTTCGAGCATTGTTCAACCGCTAACTATTGTATTTCTATCCGAAAGACGACAGTTAAGAGTAACACTCTTGGATGTTCAATTTGATTTTAAGTTACTTAGCCAGAGCCTTACTGTGATTACTGTAGAGTGTCAAATAGCGTTCAAGAATCTCATCAATCAGAATAAAATTACTTTACTTTGGGCGCAAGCACATAAGGGGCACAATAGAAATAAGATGGAAAAGAGGGGGAGGGGTTTGCCAGAATTACATCTTAAGGCTACAAAAGGAGTCACCTAAAAGATGAGAGAATTGGTCAACATTCACCATGGAGGAATATTAAAACGACACTAGTAGTATTGACAATTTCAAAAAGTTTTTCAACTTTAACAACAGAAAAATGGAGTTTTTCTTGAAACTAGGCAGAAAGGGATTGCGAATACTTTCGGGAGCACTTACAGCTCACCATGTCAGGATGGGCGTTATCACACACAAGTGCCTGGTAAAAACTAGAGCACTTGACCACTAAGTTTGAAGCACTGAAGCATAGTCAGTACAGGCTACTATATGCAGAAACGCTGACTGAAAACGTCTTGTTGATATTAACATTGTGTTACCTTGAAGTACTAAGATGGTGCTTGATTAGGATATGTACAAATGGATTAAGAAGAGCGTGAAACGTAATTTTGGATCCTACGTTAATTGCTAATCGAAAGTAGAGTTGATTATCGGGAACTGTAGTTGCAAAGATGATTTTCGGCCTGACCCACATTTATTTCATTGCATCTTATGTTTGCTAATTTCTCAGACATTTTCCCCTTTAGTCTGTAGTCTTTTAACGCTATTTGCACGATGAATTGGGTTGCCTAGTAACAATCCTTTACAAAATTGTTAATATGTGCTCCTCTTGGTTGCTCTCTTTTTCATACTGTTAGCGCACACAGTAACAGTAATAAGGTAGCATAGTTCAAAGTCCCTTTTGGAAGTACTCACACTCATGAAATCTCACTTGTGGGAAGGTCTGCTTAAATTCTGAGTTCGTCTCAAAACATCTGCAATAAGAGATAAACAGCAAACAAATTTCTCATCTCAGACTAAAATGGATTAATCGTTCGTTCTTAAAGTTTCAACATTTTAAAATTTACACTATTAGGCCAATTGGGTTACATTGTCAAAATTGATTAGAAGTTTGTATTGGACCACAACGCCAAATATGCAATGATGTCGGTTCGTCTCATTTAAAATTCATATTTTTTTGATTTGATGAATTGATTTGCCAACAACAGCAAGAACAACAACAATAACAACAACAATAACAACAATAAAGCAAAACCCCAAATTGTCACATCGCGGTTGTACAATTTGTAGAGCAATACACAGCGGCGCCAAAGCAACATTGTTTAAACTTTGTTTTTAAACTAATTCAAATAAAATCATAAATATTCCACGATAACCGCAGTAACAAGACAAAAACTGACCAGAAAACTGAAATAGAAAAAGAATACAACGACGATGGTGACCACAACGGTGAATGTTGGCAACCAGAAGACCTCGGAACTCCAGAAGCCAAAGAGTTTTCTGTAAAAAAATCGTGGCAATGTAAAACCATAACAACTAGTGCTATACATGCTGGCAACATGAGGTAAACACATGGGAATACTAAATCTGTGCCGCAGTTGCTCTTGTGTAGAATAGAATGGCGAAGCAGTGTCTTTAGACAATTCAAAATAGTGGCAATAGGTGGCTGGAAGAAGACTTACAAGTAATTTTAAATCACTTAAGCTCCATATTTTAATGTTGGAGTTTCACATTATGAACAAACAGACAATAAAAGGAAAATCTTTTCAGAACTGACATGCCATGCAATTCCATTTCTATTGCATGTGGCTACTGAAGAAATAGCAGGATCATCTGTAACTGTAATTGTTACAGCTGTTTTCAACTTACTGATGTTCCTCTTTTTATTTTTGTAATATTAGCGACTTCTTTGGCACCACTAAAGCTATCATAAGGAGCATTCGCATTGTTAGTTTCACTCTGACAAAACGAGTGCGGCAAATGTGTTCAATATCGTCGAGAGTTAATGTTTTATAAACATCATCACAATCATTATCATCGGCATCATCATCATCAACAGCATCGTGCATGTTTGTATGTCTCAACATATGTTTACTTTTCCTTCAAACATTTGAAAGGTTTTTTTCTGTTCTTTCTTCTTCACTCCTGAACTTTGAAGCTCAAACCGTGCAAAAACTGATGTGTTTTATATTCAGTGTCCCAACAACTTTTAACAGTTATTCGAATACTCTACTACAGTTACAAACAAGTGCTACTACTACTACGGCTACAGCCACACTTTGCAGGCGTTTGAGTCTCATTTCCAGCAGACGGGGATCTTCTGCAGTTTATCTGAAGCAGTTAAATAACTGGTGGGAGTCAAACTATCTTGGTGTAAGGCCCGATAAAAATGGAATGTCCATTACTTCGTACTTTCGAGGTTTATAGGTAGGCTTCCAAGATTTTCTTGGAGCCTAAATTTCAATTGCCATCAGTGCGAACAACGTCTGCATAAGAACTGCCTAAGCTCTACGTTTTAACCGTTCGTTGTGCCTTTTTGAAAAGCAGTATTAGCCATAGTCTAGTAGGAAGTATATGAAAAAATATTTCTTCGGCGACTTCCTCTCAGCAGATTTCTGGCAAAAACTCTAAGAATACATAAAATTACCGTGTCGTACTGAGTCGACTTTAAACTGTAGATCCCACCATTCATATACAAAATTTACACACACAACATAAGTGGTGTGAGAGGTTAGGTCGTAATCCTGACTGACGTGTTGAACTGACCAATTATATATGTATGTGGTGTCGGCCGTTACATTTGAGTGTGGCTTTAGTGCGAAAGCAGTCTCATCAGCAGAACGAAATTTAAATCCTTATAATGTATTATACTGTGCTCCTAATATTGTTCAGGTTTATACCGTTGCGACGAACATTATATTTTGAGAGTCACTCTAACATTAGGTGGAATGAATGAAAAATATACAGAGTTACTTTGCTTAATCAGTCATTACATTAGTCAGAATTACAACCTAGTTTCTCACATCACCCATTTTATGTGTGTTAGTTTTATACATCAGTGTCAGAACCTACAGTTTAACGTCGCCTTCGAACGACAGAATTTTGAGAAACTTTTCATAGCATTTTGTTGACTCTCCGAGTTTTTGCTAGACGCCTACCTAAACGCCCCATAGGCGAATATTGATCGATTTAATTTATCGAACTGCTATTCATAGTACCCCCCTTAGGTTTTTGATTCTAACCAAAAACGGAATAGTTATCCGTTGATCAATATTCTCGGGAATAGTTTTCTCGCTTGCTAATACTGTAGTTTGGTAAAAGTCCTATTGACCCACTTCACTGTAAACTTCAGATTTCTTCTTGAATTTGTAGCCAGCTTCTTGAGTAATAGAACTATGGGTTATCAGTTCAATAGTATGTATAGCGTCGGGATGAACTAGTTCCAAACACGTCTTATTTCTAATATTCCTCAATTTGCTAGGATTATCAGGAGACGGACCTCAAAGGAAAGTAAACGCCAGTAAAAGCCAACACACTACCCAGTAAACTTCGCCGGCCGCACAAAAGCACGGAACGAATTAATATTTGGAAAAGTATGGATGGATTTTGGACTACGTCTACTGATAGGAACAGCATTTTAGAATCAGTGGCAGTTCTTGATTAGTTTTGAAGTATCAAACATGATATTTAAAACAAATTTGACCCGAAATGTTTACTCAAACGCAAATGAATACTGGGGATATTTGATAATGAAAACCCAGTGAGAGTACGACTATCACATTTAAAACATGTTTACTATTATGCTTTCTCTGTTATAACTTGTCTTTTTGTTAGTACGTGCGATGAAAGTGAATTAGTTGGCGAAAATAAACATCAAATAAAGGAGAACAAAAAGAAGTCGAGAACTCATAATGCTACTGTTGGCATAACATTGGGTGTTCTAGAGGCCTACTCACTCTACTCGCGCGCCATGGACTGTGATAGTTATTAAATTTTCGTTTTCTTCAGGCAAAATTGCTCAAGAGTTTTTCAATAACAATTAGTTATTCACTCTTTCGACGCTTTTTCTCCACTCGATATTATTATTGCAGCAAACTTTTTCTCATTTAATAAAAGGCTTAAGCGGTAAGAGCAAAATAAAAACAACATAACTTGTAACATTCCAAGTATCAAATACAATAAAAAGAAAGAAAATAGAAAACTTTTGCAATATTTCAAGTTAACACAAGAGTCTCTGTGTTTGACTTCCAAAGAGTTACTACTAGGAAGCAATAGTGATGGCGGTTATATTGGTAAAGTAGAAATTAGCAAAACTGTCAAAGATTACCTTAATGGGAGTCTTAAAGAAAATGAGTAAATAAAACCAAAGAAACTTTAACAAGACATTATTAGTGCATCTTATTGCAGAAACTGGCGTACACACACCATTACTTAACAACATTGCAGTGAAAAGTGTTGTAACCTGAAACCTTTTGTTTAACGAATAACGCCAATCGAGTATTATACAGGGTGGCTGATATGTATTGCAACCAATATTAGGTTATTATCATTTGTAAACCACCAACCAATATCAACCAATATCAATTGTAAACCACAACCTGACAGCTGACAGATTTATTCCAGTGACAGTTCATTTTATTATTTACAAGCTTACAAAAGCATTTTGATCTATTGCATTCAGAAAAAAAGTTATTGGTGATGGAATTCAAGCGTGATAGTGTGATTGCTTTATATTTGGCTGGAAAACCACAGGTGGCTATCGTTAGCATTTAAATGTGAAAAAATCTTTTGTTTCTCGTACCATTGCTCGTTACCGTGATACTGGCAGAGTTGCATCGCGTCCAAAAAGTGGACGAAAAATAACGGTAACAACACCAGAAATGATCCGAAAAGTGAAGACCAGATTTGATCGAAATCCACACCGCAGTGGTAGAAAAATTGCTCGTGAGCTGAACATATCGCGAGAACGGATGCAACACATATTGAAATATGAGCTTGGACTCAAGCCATTGAAGTTCCAAAAAGTGCAAGAGCTCACCGATGGACAAAAAAAGTTAGAAAGAGCCAAGGAGTTACTTCGCTTGCACTAAAGTGTCCAGTTACCGAATTTGGTTTTCTCCGATGAGAAGCCATTCCAAATTGAGCAGTTTGTGAACAAACAAAATGATCGGGTTTACTTGCCAAAGACGTCAGCTGAAAATTTACACCTGCGATTGTCCACCAGAACTCAGGCGCCGCCGATGGTAATGGTGTGGGCCGCCGTAACGGCCGATGGTCGCTCCCCGCTCTTATTTATCGACCGTGGGGTCAAAATAAATGCCGAATATTATCGGGAAAATGTCTTAAAGACAGTATTGAAGCCTTGGGCAGACAAGACAAACATTTCGGCCGCAGACCATGGACATTCCAACAGGACTCAGCACCACCGCACTCAGCACGCGTCAACCAAGAATGGCTTAAAAAGGAGGTTCCCCGCTTCATTTCTACCGCACAATGGCCACCAAAATCTCCGGATCTCAATCCGTTGGACTTTTGCGCCTGGGGCATTTTGGAGAGTAAGGTTCTCACTAAAAAATACCAAAGTGTCGATCATCTAAAGACGGCGCTTCGCCTGGAATGGGCCAAAATACCGCAGAGCCACTTTCGTGCAGCCTGTGATGGCTTTGTCGGCCGTTTGAAGGCCATAATTCGTACCAAAGGTGGTCAATTCGAACAAATCTAATCTGATTCTAAAATTTGATGTTATTTCCAACATTTTTTGCTTTTGAACAATAAAATTAAAAAAAAAATTAAAAAATATAGCGCTTTACTTTGTTGCATTATATATCAGCCACCCAGTACAGTTTCTAACACGGTAGAAAATTGTGTTTTTAAGTTAATGAACTCATAAGATTGACCTTTGCTAAGGGAAATGTCAAGCAGAAGCAGATTATTAAAATAGGTTTCGACTATTTGCAATACTCTTTAGGTAGCACAGAATGGCATTTTATTGATATGAATGGGGAAATCGAAAGGTTTGATATGGGAAAACTTTTATATCAATGGAATGAAGACAAAAATTCATTTAAACGTAAGGAAATCATACATCTTTAAAAATTTCACACAACCTTAGCTGAGTTTTCGTATGAGAACTTGGAGGTTCAAATTGTATAAAAATATGTCTTAACGAACACTGAGGTTAGATCTTTCCTATTACGACTCACAGCTTCAGGAGTCGTTGGACGAAATGCTAAGACAGTCGGCATGCCTTAATTAAAACAATAAGTCGTGAGAAACACAGTTGCTTGACAGATGGTCATGTGATTTAAGGACAGAACTGAATCAGTCCTCTTTTTATCTATACAAGTCTAGAAGAACCTGATATTCATGACCGAAATTTGTTAGAAACTTAATCGCAGACTAACTGTCCAAGTAAATCAACAGATTTTCAGAGAAAATCACATTACCCAACAACTATTTCGCCACGCTTAAAATGGCCATTATCTCCGCTTGCAATATACTGTTTTGGTTAGGCAGTATATTCAGAAACATATAATCGATCTGGATGTGTCTCCGAGAATTCGTGTATGCACACCGTCCACTAAACATACGCAAGATTCGATCTATCAATATGAGATGGTGGTGCTCGTCCCCTGTGACTAATTCAGAGGCAGATAGCGGTATGGTCGCGTCTTTACCCCCTCATTTATGATGTCCATCCATTAGAGTTTCGGATAGAGGACACTTAAACGCTACCTTTCCTGTAATTTCGTTGTCGTGACCAATTTCAATTGTCTTGTTGGAAGTAATATTAACAAAACAGCTTTAGAACAGTTTTCGTGTTTCGCTATTTTTACTCCTTTTATCTGAATCGAGGTTTCAATTAAAAGCACTAGAGATTGCGTCTTTTGGCCATCCTATGTTCTGAAAATAATAGTTGACCAAGTTCCAGAACTGCATTTAAGTGCGGCCCCCCACTTACTAAAAGAATTCCTAAAAACCTCAACTACTTTTAAACAAAACCGCTGAAAGCAGCGGTAACTAAAATTGAAAACTAAATTAACCACATGTTTGAAAAGGGATTAATACTGCCTTGTTGTTGCAACGGCGACAATGTACACAATACACACAGCCACACAAGGTACTTAAGAAGTCAAGTTAACACAATTTAAATCGAATTAATAACCAGGGAGTAGCACAATTACAAATACAACAACCACAACAAACAACAACATTTGCGAAGAAATCAAATAACAGGAGTAACATACGGATTGACTAGAAATTACGGGAATGATTGAAGGAATGAATGACGAAAAGTTCTGACTGCAGTTTGTATGCAGCATGGAAAGGGGGCATCATTATGACAAACCTAAAACTCAGTGAGTGCGTAAAGAGTGAAGCAAAATTCTAAAAAAAAACTAAACGTATTGCATGCAAACTGAAGTGGAGTGGAGGGCTCTTTAAAGATTTATTCTGTCATTATTTTTTCATACGAACGCATAACATTGCCTGCCTGCCTGTCTTTATCAGAAAAGTTAAAACACATATGCATCCAGCGTTTGACTAAAAGCATGCGTTGAAGTGGGGCTTTAATTAACATTAACGTACGCACCAATAATCTACGCATCTTATCCCCCTCCTCCCTACCATTGCCCTCTTTGCCGTGGAAATATGAATGCATTTCATCTGAGTTACTGCTTCCCTATACAATACTTAAATGCTTGTGTGCTTACCATAGAATAAAGACAAATCATTAACATTTATGGCGTTTTTATGGGTCTGGACTGATTGCCAAACCGGTAACCGATCGGAATCAGTAGCAATACTGCTGTCATTTTTATCTGACGTCATTAAGTAATGAAAACATCAGAATACATGAGTATTTAACGCATGTTGCAGTCCAAAAGGAAATATTTTGAGATTGTGATTGAATTTCTTGAACGATCGCAGCAAATAACAACTTTTAAGGCAGTGAGATGTGAAAATTCTTAAAGAGATTTGCATTGATTAAAAGCGTAATGGTAAGAATTAATTGTAATTCAATAAACGGAAGTTTACAATGTTTTGAAACCATAATAGGGACAGCTTGTAATAACCTGCAAATGATTTGCGCCGTAGTTGTTGCGCTAGTAAGTTGGGTTTTGGCTTATTAGAGGCGTGCTTTAAATACTAGCTCAGACATCTGGAACAAAACGAAATATGCCATCTTCTGGCAAAAACTCTGAGAAAAATTTGAATTGCCGTGAAAAGTTCTGCTCTTTCTGTGTTCTGCCACTTAAAGCACACAACTTAGATGGTGTGAGAAGCTAGGTTGTAATCCCGACTAAAGG
The DNA here is from genome assembly GCA_958299815.1 of Sarcophaga carnaria. Lineage (NCBI taxonomy): Eukaryota > Metazoa > Arthropoda > Insecta > Diptera > Sarcophagidae > Sarcophaga > Sarcophaga carnaria. The sequence continues at coordinate 95,325,318 of OY283149.1, forward strand.
ATTATAATGGCAAATTTAAATTTGTCCACAAAAAAATTTATTTTAAAATTTCCAAACGAACAAAAAGCAGAAAAGAGTGTGACGGTTTTCCCACTCGCCACATCATATAAGCATCTGAAAACAACATTTTTTCCTGCAATTAGTCTTTAACGAATCAAAAAAGCATCGATTCAGAGGATAGTGTATCAGTTTATCTAAGTCCAGATGTAATCCGAACACAACTCAGCTCATTTCCTGTTTTTTAGAAATCATGACCTTTATTCAGAGTAATTAAATAGCAGTGCACCTAGTACACTGAGATTCATAATAAATGGGGATTTGGATTTGATTTCGTCATAAAACAAAAAAAGAAAATGTATCGAAGAAAAATACTGCCTTCATGATAGATTATGTTTTGGAATCATTCTGCATAACCAAATCGTTGCAAGCACCATCCTAAATTCAAGGTACCCATACAAACTATTGCATTGAAATCCTTCACTTGATTACTTCAATGTAATCATTGATCTGCATTGAATGACAGAATCTAAACATCATCATCATAAACGTAATCATCATCATGGTAATCGCTTCAAACAAATCGAATCATCTTTTAAAATCATGTTCAACTATCACTTATCGATAACCAAATGGGCAGTGAAGTGAAATGCAGCTCAACAATTACGGAGAAAATTGAAAGCATAGAAATTGGCCATGGAATAGTCAGTGAAGCAAGCAGTCGGCAATTGTGGCATAAATTTTATTATGGAAGAATGAAGAAAAAAATGGAAAAATGATTTCAAACATATTGAGGCGTTTAAGTGATAAAACACTCCAAAAAAAAGATAAAAAAATTGAGAGATACGCAGATACTCCAGTAGTACTAGATGCTCGTAGTGTACCTCAACTACAAGTAGCGGCAGTAGCTAGCTTCAACGTGAGAAGTTGTCAAGGTGGTTTGGTGGCGTATGTTGCATAATTGTTCTTCATTTAATTTTTTTGTTCTAATTCTCGTTGTGCTTTACTTGTTCCTTTCTGCTTTTCGTTTTGTGTTTTTTCTGCTCCGCTTTCGTCTTCTTCACATTTTGCCTGCTCATGGTGGTGAAGTATTTAGCAGTTGTTACCCACCACTACTAGCGTCAGTTTTTTATACACTACGAAAGACAGAGCTATTGCAGAATGACATGATGCGTAATGTTTCAACCTGATACTTTAAACTTCTATCCAACTTAACGTTGGAAAGATTGTTGCTAGTGAAGGGATAACAAATATGTAGCTTGAAAGACCTTTATGGAAGAAAGAAGACATTAGACCATTAATTCTTTGACAGTTGCGAACGGCCTTCTTGTTGAAGCTACATCTGTCAAATTAGCTGTCATTTATTCAGACTGTTTTGTTTGTTTTGTCAAATCACAGGCGATGGATAAAGCATTCAACAGCAGGTGGTGCTCTTAGCCCGTTTTACGATAGCCGACAGGACGCTTCGCAATGTGGTGGATAAATACGAGTCTATTGGTTCTGTAACCGCATAGATCGACAAAACACACGATCTGCAGAAACGCCGCAGTCCGTTAAAGTGTGTAGGAGCATACGAGCCAGTCGATCTCACGTTGCTCACAAGAACACGGCCTTTCGTAAACTGCAACTTGTCGAATATTGCGTCCGGACTTGGGCCTGTAAACGTACAAAATTTAACTTACCCAGGAACTGACGGTAGACAACCGAAGATAATGATGTGCGGGATCTTAAACAGGTGGAAACTGATATTAATTTTCATCGAAAAATCATTTCAAGGATGAGGTTCATTTCTGAGAGAATGGGTGCCTTAACAAACAAAATATCAAATTTGGGACGTTACTTATCCACATGAGATCCAAGAGCATCTAATGCGTCCAGGAAAAGTCACTGTTTAGTGTGGATTTTGGGCTGGCGGATTCATCGGTCCATATTTCTTTTAGAACGACGTAAGCTAGGCTGTCACTGTTAACGGAGATTACTGTAGGTCAATGATAACAAACTTTATTTGGCCTGAATTGGATGAATGAATACCAATGACATGTGGGATCAGCAGCACGCCACATTGGTGATGTGAACTGACCACCGAAATTATACGATTTGACCCTATTAGACTTGTTCTTATGTGATCTTTCAGATTTTTATGCGAAACATACCAGTTCGAAAATCCATTTTACTCAGTTGATCCATCGATATCCGTCGCATTGAGCCCCTCTGCATTTTTGCTAGTTTATTGAATTATTGTTTGATTATTAAATCTTTTCATCTCTAGCGTTGCTATTGATTTGCATGTTGAGTGCTTACTACTCTGTTAGTTATACATGGACAATGCTTTTCATGTTGCATTAAAAATCCTATAACAAAGCGCATAACGTTTCACTTTACCTTATCTACCTGTATTCTCGGCCTTACAATTATAGGTCTAGCCTTAACCACTAGATAAATTTTCATTTGGATATTTGATAGTAGAGCGTGGTGTTTATGTCAATCCCCTTGAGACTTGATATTTTTAAGGTCGCCCATAGGCAAATGAATCAAAGACTATCAGAGTTTCCAATATACATATCTGTAAATCTTTTTCATGTTTTTAACGGCTTCCTAATGATTTAATTCTTTTACTGTTCTGCCTAAGCTGGATCCGTTCAGAAAAATAAATTTCCATACCATATCTGATAAATGATTGTGTGTACATCATTTAGTTTTAAATACAGTCCAGCCAAGTTTTTCCTCCATTTCCCCTACACCGCATACAGTATTGCATGAATATGTTGCATATGGAGTGAGAAGGAGAGAACACAAACGCTTACATGAAGTTGGTGCAACCTCAGACCAATAGGCGAAGCGGCAAAAAATAAACGTTTGGTGTCGTGTACATAAAAAACCAAAGCAAAAAACCAACAACAAAAATCTGTTCCACATATAATGGAGCTTCATATTCCGAGTAAAAACAAACCAATGTTGGTCAAGTGTTAAAATATGTACTACACGACCATAAACAGTAGGAGCAGTAGCAGCATCATCACTACACAACAATTCTATAACAATTGAAGAGCAGAGAGCAAACAACTAACATACCAGGCTAAAAGGACTGTTCTCTCACCTATAATCTCTGATGCGGCCCGGCTTGTACGTTCGTTCATATAAACAATTTAAGCTGTACTCCATGTTTAATAGTTTTATGCTGCTTGTTTTGCATGCTTCAGTCTGGCTTTTTTATTGTTTGTTATAAATTTGCTGTTGTTGTAACATATCCAACCAGCAGCTGCAACTTTTTTTTTTTTTTCGTTTCATCTGTTCGGTATTGCAAGAAGAGTTAAAAGTTGTAGTTGTGGAGGTTAAAGGGCTGCAGCGGTGTGTACTTTTAATGTGTTTGCATTGCACTTGGCAGTTTTTGATTTTGTGTGGATTTTTAAGGATTTTGTTGAAGTTTGTGTTGTTTTAGTGAAACTATAAAAAGCGATTAGTTGTTCACAATAAACATGAAAATAAACAATATGTGCCAAATAAATATACCCCCTGGTGTAATACACACTCACAGTAATCTTCATTTGTTGAGAATTTCAAATATTTTTTTCTATTTGTGTTTTGAACTTCAAATTCTCCCAACAGGGCCAAAAGTTTTAAGAGGATTTTGTGGTATTTTAATTGCAGAGAGTCAATTTGTTTACGATCAAATATTGTAAAAATAATCTTGTGTCATCCAATCACCTCTCAGATGGCATTTTAATAAAAAAATTCTAAAGCTTGTTGCAGAAGTGGATTAGAGTATAAGAAACACCACAATCAAGATGTTTTTCATATCCTACTTATAATCAGAAACACATATCTCTGACAGACTTGTTATCTTTTAAGTCCATGACTTCTTGAACGAAACACAAATTTCGAAAATTTCTTCAAATTTTTTTATTCCTTTTCAAAATGTTTGTTTGGGTTGTGAGATGTCATCACCAAAAAGTAGTTGATAGACTTTCGGCTTATTAAATGAGAGTTCAAACCTCTCGAACAGAACAAAATGTAATAAATCATTTCTTTTATCATCAGTCTTCTGAGTGTCAATAAAGCTGCAGTTCGAAGTAGGTTTCGCCATTCATGAATAAAATTAACTCACATAACGTGGGTTATGTGAGAAGCTATTTTGTAATCCTGGCTAAAGGGTTGGAATGACCAATTAACCCATTAGTGCCCAGTGGCAACTTAAATTGCCAGCAGAGGTTGCCTTAGTTTTTATGCTCTGAGAGGAAATTGAGTGTAAAAAACAAAACGGTATCCGTTATAAAAAAAGTAATTCGGGCATTAATGGGTTAAATAAGCAATACCGATTTCCTTATGAAACCTTTAAACGTTTGGTGTTTCTTAGTTATCGCAGAAGTCTTGTAAACAAAAATATTGACTCTCGAATTATTTGTGGAAGAATAAAAAATATGCTTTGAAGGTAGCACTGAATAAGCAACATTCGAGAGGATTTAATCACAAACCGAGCTTCCAGAAGATCGCTGTTTCCTTTCAAGGAGATCCAGGTATCTAACCAGGGGTTATTGATGTTGGAGTATATGAAGGATGGCAGAGTTTTCGAAATGGGTTCGTAATTCAAGAATGATTTATTACGAGAGATAATTAGGCAACATACTTTTCAGTAGTGTAGCGGATATATACGCCCCTACAAGACTAGCTTTTTAAGTTGAAAAGCAGAATGGAATTCAACAAACCATAGGTGATCCAACATACCTGGTTGCCGAGTTTCAAATCTTCTGCGTCTAGCAGTGGACAGCAGCGAAATAAGGGAACTGCCTGTCTTTGAGAACAAAGTACGGACTCTATAGGAATTCTAACGTGACACTACGCTGTTAGCAGTTTCGCTGACATGATCGATCGCCCCATCAGGATTACTGCAAAATTTCCCATGTTTTCTAGATGGATTCGTAATTCAAGAATGATTTACTAGCTCTATGAGAGATAATTAGACCTTTATTAACATACACTATGGTGGATATTAATGGATTGAAGGTGCAACGTCAAAATATCAAGAAAGACTAGGACATTGAAAATGATCCCATCTCAGCAATCAATAGAGTTATGGATATATTTGAAGCAGGACTTTCAATCAGCTTGAAACTAAGGGGATGAATTTGGTAAACCTAATATAGAGTAAACTGAATAGAGCGGTGAGTGTCTTATCACGAAATTCGATCTGACCGACATTTGAGATGGATAGGTGCGTTAAATAATTGCAAATACAGGACATGTAGAAAAGACAACGAAACTAAGGAACACTTCCTGCATCCCTCCCAGGTTGTGAGTAGGTTGAAAGTAATTGATGAAATACGTACACGATATGAGGTTCCTATGAATTTAACATGCTTGATACCTTTCATTTATGAGGACGTTGTCAGCTTACGCGATGGTATAATTATTTGGTAAAAACGCGTTGGACGCTTCACACGATCTACTTTGTATTTGCCATAACTAATTTAGTTGTTGTAGTAGTATACGAAATAAATAAAATCATTCGTGTTAATAGAACACTACTTCGTCGTAGTCTAGTAGGTAGTGTGTTAGCTTATTAGGCGTGAGGCCAGGTCAGACATCTCCAACGAAGAGAAAGATGAAAAAATATTTGTTGGGTGACTTCCACTCAGCATATTTTTGGCAAAAAATCTGGGCATAATAAAAACTGCCATGAAAAGGTTCTCAACAATCTATCGTTCGGATTCGACCTTTAAATGGGAACCTCAATTGCCATAAACTAATGACTCTCCTTGAGTCTCTCCACACTGTACTCATTTTAAAGCAGCCAAATCGTACGTGGCCATGTAAACAAACAATAAGTAACCCTGTTGTTCTTGTTAAGAACAGCCCGCTTAATTAAAAAAAATTTTCAAAAAAGATTCCAATTCTTAGCACCACAACTTGCAGCTGTTATTTCTGGCGAAAAGCGTACAAGATGAAGAAGAAGAAAAATAAAATTTAATTTCATTATCACCCTATAAAATACAAAATGAGACGGAATGAATTCTAAAATGTAGCACAATATGCGAGAGATAATCAAAGTTCATTAGATCATGACTGTTCGTACACACATACATATGGATGTACGTCGTGGTGTACTAATGAACCTAATATGTCATTAACTTTATGGGGTAATAAAAACGGATTTTTTGGTTACAAAGATCAACTAGGCGTTGATTATGCATACAATGATTGGATTCCGCAAAGAAGAATTATCCTTGGGATACCATTTTGCTGCTAAGTAAAATGTACGAGTAAACATCAGATATAATTCGATGTACCACCACCATTTATAATATCCATCGCAGAAAAAGAGGTGCTCATTGAACACAATTCTTTGGCTAAGGATTGAGGATTCAGACCCAACACATAATAGAGTGCAAAAGCGTTAAAAAAGTATTCTGGCAACTCAGTCAATACGTGACTCCTTTCGTTTTTGGTAGACGAATGTTCCCCAACAGAACTCAGACACTTTGTAAAGTGTTCTTAATTCGTTGTTTACCTCTATTGGCTCACCAATGGGCGATGAGACCATGACATCGCTCGAAAAGGGTGTGAAGCATTCAACAGAGAGTTGATCTCGTAGCATAACTAAATGCCAACAAAAAGACAAAAAAGAACAACGACACACAATATGATGATAGATGCGTTTAAATGTTAAACGTTATGACCACACGTTGTGTGTAAACTGCTATTAAAAGATTCAAAGCGAAGAGAGTAATAATGATAACGATGTGAATGTTAATGGAACTGAGACTGAGGATGGTCGTAAATTAAGTTTGTTTAGTAAAATCCGCATCTTGTTAGTGCAACCGATTGTAGATTCGTCCGTAGTGTGTGCTGGCACAAACGTTGTCAAGCACATGTAAGAGTATGGAGCAGTGTTCTGCTTCATATTAGCTGAAACTGGTTGTGAATTTTTTCCTCACTTTCTTTCTCGACTTGTTGTGTGCTAAACAAGCACAAAACTAGGCACCTGACACTACACGTTACTTCATATTCACTTCAAATCAATTGTTTGTGTCCAATAATATTATGAGACTGTGCCGTATGAGCAAAGGCATGGTATGACTGACTGTGTGCGGAAAGCAAAAATTGGTTGCGGAGCAGAAAAAAATAAAAAATGGAAACAAAAATCATGCAACACGATCGTGAACTTGAAATTGTATTCACTTGGAAAATATTTTCCTGTGGTTCGCTATTAAAAACACAATTTATGGAGTTTTTTTAAACAATTTATTGTTTCGTTGTTGGCTTTTTAGTGTTTTTGATTTTCTTTTCTAATAATTTTAAAAGGCGTTACTAAATACTCCTCTTGGTCTTGAATTAAAGGCAATCACAAAGGCAACATTGCTTTTATGCATGGATTCATGGGACTTGCAGGAGATTTCATTTGTATTCTTATTTTGATTAGGCGCAGATCTCATTTTTAACACCATTTTTGCGTGTCTCTATTGTCCCTATTTGAAGAAACTGCGATAGTCGATTGGTACAAAAAGAATTTTTCCGCACAAAAGCTCTTCTCTATAGCCAAGAACTGGTAGAGATTCTGAACTAAAAAGATGGGTTCACCAAGTGAGTGACGTCAAGCATATGTTTTCAAACAAGTCCTTATGAGTTTTATGGTACTTGGAGTGGTATTGATAGATGGCAATGACTTTCTTGTTGGTCCAACTTTGCCGCTTGTAAGCAATTGTGTCAAACGGTCAAGTTGTAATCTGCATAGAGTCGCATAAAGAATTTTGGAATAATAGGCCTATAATCGATTATACTCCACAAGTTTCGTCAAACACATTTCCAGTTAACAATCTTTGATTTGTCACTGTTCGTACTGAGTTCCCACGCGATTCACAATGAAAACTTCGTGAGTCCTTACCGCTGCAGTGATTACCAGTTGGAAATTTAACTCATGAGATTTTTTGCTTTTAGCACGTCTAGGACCCACACATCGATTACGTTTTGTAACCAACGGCTTTTTATGGAATTTGTCGATAGCTTTTGGTTGATCTATAACTTTCCTAATAAAAGTATTCGGAAACTTTAATGATGGTAACGTCTTCAATTTAGACACTCTTCTTGTTCCCATACATTTCCGTCTAAATTTAAATATATGTTTCCCGGTCAGACATCAAAATGAAAATAAGAAAAAAATATTTCTTCGGCGACTGAGAGTAAATAAAATTGCAAAAATCCGTAGTTCGGAGTCGACTTTAAACTGTAGGTCCCGCCACTCATGTATAAAATTAATGTACACAGCATAAGTGGTTCTTCACGTTATACACAATGCTTTGCAAGTTCTTAGATTCTGGGTTAATATTCTTCAGCGCATACAGGAATAAGAGACATTTTTTGTAACATCCGAGATGCAGAATGACAGTAAATGTGGCCGATGCATCACAACGATGGATGAACACATGGTCTTATACCCTGTACCAAAACGTAGATAAAAAAACTGCTCGATAAACTGGATTAGCACAGGTCATGTGTGGTCATGGATGCTTCCCACGCTTCCCCTAACGATTTAAGCTGGCACATAATTGAAGCTCCCAGGTGAACTCAAAATAGCGAAAGAAGTAGCTTTCTAATGCGATAGATTCGCGGAATAACGGCGTGCATTAGAGAATGAAGTCGCCGTAGACAAGTTTGTTGTCTTATTAGATTCTAGGCCATAGTTTAGGCTCCAAGTGAGACATCGCTAACAAACTGAAATATGAAAAATATTTCTTCAGTGAGTTCCTCTCAGCTGATTTCTGGAAAAACTCTCGGAGTAAATAAAATAGCTATGAATAGTTTTTGAATAAATCGGTAGTTTGGAGTAAAATTTATACTGTAGGTATCGCCAGTAATGGTCGTAATCCTCTCTGAAGGATTGTAATTACCAATTATGAACGTATATATCAGTGGCAATAAATGATAATGGCTTAAGTTGACATAAGTGTTTTTTTATTTTATTACATATTCTTATTCTGTTCTTCAAGATCTATCACTCAGCTAAATTTCATGTATAAAATGTCATTATTAATAAAACTATACGTATTTATAATTTACAATATAATGTTAGGTAAACATTTTATTTTAGACAAACCCTTAATATCTCTAAACACGAAATTTCGACTTAAGCTATTATTATTTAATGCCACAGATATGTATTAAAGGATGTTTTTGGTTGCAAAGCAATCGTTGAAAAGTGAACTGACTGCCAATAGTTCCCCAGACCAGATTTGCTCAGATTTTTCATAACAGCGATAGAATACAGGACGGTGCAGTAGCAAAGGTTGCAACAACATTGACGACTGATCGAGGGGACGTCTCAAGAATACGATAATCGTATAGAAATTATTGAACTCTGGACGGCCTCATGTCGTAATACTAAATCGATGGTCCTGGGAAGAATTCACATTCAGACAACGGTGTTAAGTTAGTTGGTGGAAGATTCAAAAAAAAAGAAAGGAAAATGAAAAAATTTTTCAAATATTTTTATTTTAGGATCAACTAATTCGATAAAAGCTTAATTTTATTATAATCTTTAAAACCTTAAAGCGTCACAACGATGTTCTAATCGGAATCAAACTACGAAAATCATTTCAAACCAAGACTTTTCGTAAACTATTTGATACATACAAATAAAGACCAACACTGTGTACAGAAAAAGGATTCAGCAGTTTAATACTAAAGGCCTTGTTATAATTATAGATCCAGAAGAATCAAAATTTAAAATAAAATTAAAATTTTACAAACTAATCATTACTCTTCTAGTATCAGCAGTACACTTACCACTGTAGAATTGTGTTTTATGATTCTTTTCATTTGGCCAAAGTCCAACTTACCTGAAAAGAAAGGAAAAAGTAATAAACATGTTTATTATTGAAAATATAATAGCATGCAATTATTAAAAGTACAGTAAAAGTAAAAGCACAACTAAGATTTCCACACAAATTTCGGATTGAAACCTTTGGATATGAGAATACTGTGTCTGAGATGTGAAAGTAAGCAATATAACAAAAACGACATCAGGAAGATGTCAACAATTCAAGTTTTGAATCGATTCCAAATCAAGGATGAGGATGAGACATGGTTACACCACTTCATACCTTAGATAACAACTATGAACTGGATTGAACAAATTGAGTTCAAAGAAGGCAAAGACAGTTTCACCTGCAGGCAAGAGTATGGGGTCTATTTCTTCAGGTAAGCACGGGATAATTTTTATTGACTTTCAAAAAGAAAAATTTGTCAAACAAAAGTACTATCACCTGTATACATGATATCGTCGTGATGTCCTGCAGTACTATGCTATGCACTATTTAGGTGAAAAATGTCAAATATGGCGAAAATATGTTTCTTTTGCCAGATTTAGCACCTGTTGATTTTTTTTTAATTTCAAAGATTGTGTCGGTGGTAACAGATTTGGCAACAATGAAGGAGTACAGTTGAAGACGTAAGACAGTCCTTACAATTTGATAAGGCAGTTAATAAATGTCACTGTAAAAAGCGTATAAACGCCGAGCAAAAAAGAGATAAAGTTAGGAAATAAAGAACATTTTTTACAAATTATTTTTGGTTTCCGGGTCGCGGTATCCTTCGTAAATGACATTATAAATAGAAAAAAATCTATATAGCGCGCCTAATGAACATCGAATAACAAAAAGCAGACTAATTTCTTAAGTAATGGTACCTGATGACAAAATATAGGTCACTTATGAAAACTTTAGACATTCGCCAACTCCAAAGGCCATATTCGTCGTACATAATCATAACTATTACTATTTGCACCTTTTCCTCACTTCATAATCCGAAAAGAATGCAGGAAAGGTTCTTGCACCTCTAGGTAATTTTAATCTCTGCACCATTTCTGTCTCAACAGCTATTTTTGGCCACGGATAAAAAGGTGTATAGGAACATGTGATTGTTGACGAAAACTTTCTTATTTGTGAAGAAAACCGTAGGCGATATTTCTTACTTTCCTTAGAAAAAGTAAAAAACATATCAGCGAGCTGGTATTCTTTTGCAGAATAACTGAAAGAATCAATAACTAGAAATGACCTCTTTATTATCGCCTCTACTTATATTCGAACGAAAATGAACTGCAATTTTCATTTTTGGCCTTTTCTAAGAAGCCTATTTTGAGGATTTTCGTCCGAAACGTAGATAGAATAAACACTGCATAGTTAGTCTGGACCTTTATGTTTATTCTGGAGCTGTATGTTTAACAACAGTAACAAAGCAACAGTACAGTTCTAGAAGTTGTCAGACAGAAATTAAATAAAATATAAATAGAGGTCGACGTAAGCTAGTAGTGTGTTGGCTTAAGCCCTGCCGCAGACATTTCCTATATAATGCCAATGCCCATGAGAGTTTCTATGGCAAACACTTAATATGAATTTTTGCAAAATGGCAACACAAATCGAACAAGCGTTGCTTATGTGACCTGAATGGAATAAGTCGCCATTAAAAATTATGGTGTTTTGTATTACGACTTATCTTAATTTATCCACAGCAACACTAACAATAACTTTCTAAATAATTTATGCCATTTGACAGTACTTCGGCGCAGTACAGTCTTGGTTTGATGTTCTGTCAAGGCGTGTGATTCCTGGGGGCATTAGTGTTATCTGGTGAAAGAAAAATTTAATCATAACCGTAAAGATTTTTGAAATCTTCTCTCTGAGATAATTAAGCTGTTGAATTCTTATTGGTAGTCATCGCGACCCTATTTTAAGTCTTAAAATTTTATTAAAAAAAAAAAGGAAAAACTTTTTATAAAATCCTAAATACTCTTAAAACTTTTGTTTTTAAACTCTTGATTTTCCCATCATTAAGACAAAAGAAAAAAATACTTTGTTGTTAATCATAAATACGGAAAAAGAAAAGATATCGAAACGAGTATAAGTACGAGTACTTAAAAATACCAAACTTCTGTTAAATTTATGACTTCTAAATAGAGTGTACGAAACGTAAAATGCACAAAATAAAACACAGAGCTTATTACGGCAAAGTATGTATTTCAAAATAAAATCCTGTGAATAACTAATAACAATTGAGGCGTTGATATTGCCCATAAAATCATCAAATTAAAGTCGAAGTGAAAGAATGCAAAGAAAACGTGATGATTTCTGCCTTACAATGTAACCGTATTTCCTTTTTAAAGAAAGGGCTACAATTCATTGCTCCTTTCTATTCTGTTAAATAATAGTTTCGTGTTGTTGAAAAAGGCAAAAAATCACCAACAACAGCATTTTAAAGCACACTTAAAAACCCATAACAAATATTATATATTGCACACATATTATGGCACTCTGATGAAAAATAATAGCCCAAACAAGTATACGTTCGTCCCTGTCTGTTTTGAGGAGAACACAAGGCTTATGTAACAAAAGAAGAAATAAGGCATACGGTACTTTCGAAAAAAGCAGACAAGCAGTTAGCCGTGGAGGCTGCAGAGATATCATATATAATACGAGTATGTAATCCGTATTTGGGTAATAAGCGCGCCAACAATGTTTCTGTAAAGGAATACAATCGTCATGCCTGCAGAGGTCTAGTGAATAAAATTAATTTTAATACACGGTATCATGTCATATTGATATGGACCTCTAGTTATTCGATCATCTTGATGAGTGCAGTACTGAGTGGTCTGTCATCTCTTGAGGTATCTCTTGATAGACGTCAAGAAAGTTTGATCTCATGCGGTCTTTTTAAAGCCAATTTTTTATTTCTTAGCAAGGTATATTGACGCCATGTGTCGAATATAACATCGTTCAAATGTCCACAACGGCGCCTCTGGGCGGAGCGTATCCGAAATGTCCCATTTTCGCCTACTTTGGGGCATATATTAGACAGAATTTGTCTAATTGCAGGCGTTTTGTTGGCTTTAAGGTTTGTGGCTTATTAAGAAAACCCGACAAGAAAAAGTCTAAGGAGGTCAAATCGCAACCTTTAGCTGTGTGACACATAGCGCCATCGGGTTGAAAGCATATCTTGTTCTTCTCCAAATCACCCAATTCAAGCCAAAGGAATTTGGTAAATTTGCCACTTACAGTACTAGCCTGGCTCACGCCGATGTCACCGCACATTAAACAGTGTCATTTTCGAAATGCATTGGATGCTCTCGGCTCTAATGGGGATTGGTATCGTCCCAAAATACGACAATTTCATTCGTTCACGTACCCATTCATCCAGAAATCAGTCCTGTCGCTGAAGTTGATTTATCGATGTAAATTATTGTCAGTTCCTAGTTACTTGTGAGCCCATTCTGCGAACACATATCGCTGCCTACGACAGTCTTTGATGTCTTGTCAAAACAGACTGAGTAAATGAAAGTGAGGAACATTAGTATCAGGGTTTCCTTCTTCCACTGGCTTACAGATTTTATAAAGATAGAGGTGGTTATACCGTGTTTTCTAGTTCCTTCAGTCCTTCCAATCGTCGTTCAATCCTTCGTATTTTTTGTCTTGCTGAAACAGGTAAGGTTTAATCGAGATATGAGTAGAATAGCGAACAGTAAAGTAGAGACCCGATTATAGTAGATTAGAAAGGAAATAAGGAAGCTTCTAACTCTAAGCGCAAGGGCACTGAGAATAAGACATGCTTTTTTGTTTCTGATGTGGTATATCCATCTTTATGGCACAGATTGAAAAATTACAGAGCAGGGTGACATTAGTGAAAATACTTCGAGTTATTAATCCCGATAAACTCGGAAAAATTTTTATTTGAATAAAAATTTAATGAAAAGAAAAATGTCTTTTTTTTATTCGTCTTACAAAAGAACTCAATTGAAAAACAATTTTTTGTTAGTCATTTCAATGATTTATTACTTTAAAGATCTGACAACGCAATTACACTTCAGTTTCTTAATACCAATAACGAAACTGGTTAGAAACATATTAATGAACATTGAGTTTAAGAGTGTTTCAAATGAAATGGAACGACAACGACAACAATGATGGCAATAAGGAACGAGATTTAGAAGTTAATAAAACGAAGCCTCCGCATTAAGTAACAAGAGCGCGCGCGCGTCTTAACGACTAACAAATTGTTTCTTATATTTATTTAATGCTTTCTAGGATTATGCCCCTCACTTTGTCCTCACTTCCCAAAACCCTTCAATGTTTCTTTGAACACATTACGATGGCATATGAAAGCGTGACACGATATACGAATTACGAGAATATGTTTTAAAAAATTTCATGATATTGTATTACTAAGTACGGAATATTAATAATGAAAATAATAGAATATAAAGGAAATAAGAGATCTGAAAAAGAGGAGAAGGCATCATAAGATTTTCTGGAAAAAAAATTTGAGGGTAAAGGACAAGAAACTTTTTATGGGACAGTTAAAATTATGACCGCGTAATGATGTAAATGATGTGCGGCAGATTTGAGAAAGTTAAAATAGAATAATAAAATAGAAGTCGTCGTTAGAAATATTTCGTTTCCAGTTATATTGGAGTAGTTTGGAAACCAGAAGGGCGAAACTTTGTTTGCCGCACATAGTTCTTGAAAGTAATCATTCAAGGCACTCCCCATAAACAGTAATATTAAAAGGAATGAAGCGACTGCTCCCAGAGAGACCTGACAATCCAAATATATTGTAATATGGGCACCTCTGATCCCCACTACACTTTGGTCAGAACGCACTGCAATTTATTGGTATTAGTTTTATTGAATACATGGAAATGATTTCAACTACTTAAAAAGTGGTTGGCCACCGTTAAAAATTTCAAATAAATTTCTTTTTTGTTTTTGTTGTATCAATTATCTTTCCTCTTAATCCTTTGAATAAAAGGATCCCAAAATAAAAATTAAGCAAAAAAATAAAACACTCTTGCCACAATTTGTGGCCAATAAACAAGAGTATAAAAACACATGCAAATAAAAAATAAAAGGGAGGAATACCTGAGCAAAAAATTTAATATGCACGGTCAGAAATCATCAAGTACAAGTTTATCACGTCCTTACAAAAATCTCAAAAAAGCAAACAAAAAATCAATGCCATGGAACCGAAACCTGTGACGATATATACCCGTCCAGATATATACTCGTACCTCTGTTGCAAATATGACAAGTGTCATTAAATTAATGGTTACGATTTTTTGTTGTTCTTTTTTGATAACACATTTATTTTCCTGAGTGTAAATGGAAACGACAAGAACAACACCAACAATATTCATGATAAAAGAAAAAAAATTGTTTAACATCTTCCCTGTTTTTAAAGCACCTTAAAATTTACGTGTGTTGTTGCAACACACAATATTGTACAAGTATTTGGTATTGCTGTGTTGGTGCTGATATTGATGTTGCATTCCTCTTATAAGCATCTTATATTTCTGCTCATTTTTCCTTGTCTGCTTATTCTTTTGGTGTCATTTGCTCCTTTCTGTTCATTCTTTTCTTTGCTCATATTTTGCCGTAATTTACAACAAATTGATTTAAATTGTTGTTGTCATTGTTATTGTTCTCGCTGTGCTGTGGTTGTTGTGGGTCAAGTTTTTAAGTATAAATGAGTATATGTGTTCAAGTGAGCCCTTTTGTAGCATTGAATTTGTGTAGTCTCTGCATTTGTGCAACATCAGCAAAATCGACATCAACAATGGGAGTAACAACACTGGTTAAATGGCATGGAATTTATTCCCTAAACTGGTATCATATTGCGTTTACGAATTCATCATTATCATTTTTTTATTAACTTTCTAACAACTTCTATCATCTCTCTCTGTCTGACAAAGAAATCAAAATAATCAATGAAATCTAATTGAAAAGGGACGATTTCCTTTGTCAGTGCTTTCAGAGTCTAATGAAACCAAAAGTAGCCACTATTAGAAGAGCCATCGCGTGGGTTGTACAGTTCGAAATTTGAAAAGTTCCCAGCCATTGGAAATCTATGTCCTAAAAGGATACATAATACAGATTGATTTATTTTTCGATGGTTTCGTATTTATTAAAGCTTTAGAATCAGACACTAGATCCGCTATATGGTAATGGCGTAAGTCTAGTTTGATGCCACACATACATATGCACATACATAATTTGTTATTACAACCCTTCAGCCAGGATCACGACTTCGTTTCTCACACCATTTATGTTGCGTCTGTTAATTTTATCAGTGGCGGGACGTACAGTTTAAATTCGACTCCGAACGGTGGTCATGGTGACGTGACCAATAAGCCAACACACTACCTACTAGATTGTATAAAAACATTTAATTCAAACATATTAAATACTCTGTTGTTTTTTTTTTTTTGTTTAATTGTTGTT
The DNA here is from genome assembly GCA_958299815.1 of Sarcophaga carnaria. Lineage (NCBI taxonomy): Eukaryota > Metazoa > Arthropoda > Insecta > Diptera > Sarcophagidae > Sarcophaga > Sarcophaga carnaria. Next base: position 95,341,574 of record OY283149.1, read on the forward strand.
GTTATCTTTCATGCAGTATTTAATTAACAGATTTTTATTTAATTATTGATTTACTTTACTTTTACTTTTTTTACTGACGCAAGCGCCACAAAATTAATAAAAATTTGCGGTTTTCATATCAGAAATAGTCGTGCGAATATAATCACAAGCCATTATAAATAAAGCGGGCAAAAGAAGTCAAAATTAATATTATCCTGGGAATAACATTATTGTGGATGATATAAGCATACAACATCAGAATATTGTATCTAAAATATAGCACAATAAACAAATAAAAAAAATGAATAAAAATATTTGCAACATAATTCAGCAAAATTAAAAATATATTCCATCGCTTAAGGTCATCATATGAATACGAAAAAAATATTATTTTTCTGTTAAAATTAAAATTTTACAAAATTTACGTAGTTAGTTCAAGTTTTAGTCGGTTAGGTGCAAATTCATCAATCAATTAATTTGGCTTAAAATTAAATCTATACGAATGCACAAACAAAACAAAAAAATGTAATTATTATAAACACAATTATCAAAATTAATTCCAATTCAGGAAAAGTCAAGAATGAAAAAATGGGAAAAGTGAAGAGAATATTATAACCGTGATTTGCACCTATTCCGTATATTTTCATCATATTTAAGCATTTTGTAAAAATCAACGATTGTTACATAATCTTCTAGATCGTAAAATTATGCATGTTCGTAACTGAGGCCTATTTTCAGATTACAAATAAAAGAAAGATAAATAAATCAATGTCCTTAGCAAGGCGGTAAGTACTTAACTGGTAAACTCGCACACGTATTCTTCCAGGAATGATCCTCATCGCTGAGCATAAAAAGTGGAAGGGGGCTTGCTCAGAGACAGTTTATACACAGACAATCTAATCCAATTGACTACCGTCATTAACGAAATATCCAAAATACTGTTTTGTGAACAATTTGCCATGAAGTGTACTTTCTGTCCAATTTTTCTCTGTATGCAGGCAGTGAGCAACGAATAGGGTTTTTCCTTAAAGTGAAGTTATTTTCAAATCTTTTGTTCTTTCATTAGACGTAAGTAAATTGTACAATGCAAATACTAATAGCGAATCTGAACTGTATGTTATAGAAGTTAAATTACATCTCCTTATGGAACCTTTAAAACTACGTTGGTTCAATGGTAGTTGTGCAGTATATAAGTGCGTGTATAATGAAAACAAGCTACCGGACGATTAGGCAACTCTTTGTATGCTGATCCAGCCAAAATATGCCATATCCATTGCAAAATCTACGTCACATCATACAGTACAGACCATATTTCTTATGATCTACAATCAACCAAAGCCCATACACTACAAAATGAGGCATTTACTATACCGTGTCTGTCTTCTTATTTTTCATACTATTAGGTCGTATAGAAGATATTACTCGCATGATTCTTAACAGAGGAAGCAGCACTTTTTCTTCATAATTATTTTAATTACCGGGCAATGTAATTGGTAAATTGGTAACGTGTTTGCTTTACAAATTTAATTCAATCAAATTTTCAATAAATTTCTGCATTAAAATGCAGTTCCATATCGTTTTATTTCATGTGGTTCCGTCCGCCTTTTTTAATTTTATTGTTAAACAACATATTCAAGAATAGCTAGTTGTTGTAGTTGGTGCTGTTATTGCTGTTTATATAAAATACCTTTTTTGTGTGGCGGAATAAAACTCAAAACTATCGTTTTAAATGAAAATACACAATAAAAAAAATAAATGAATGAAAAAATAAATAATAATCGCGTGCATTCATTAACTGAAAGAGTAGTAGTCGTGTCTTCATCAGCAATTCCAGCAGCAGCAAAACAATGCTTGTTCATCATTATCGTTCATGATGAAAGAAAGAGGAGAGAGAGAAAAAACTTGTCATTAATAAAACCGCAAATTACTTAATTTCTTCGCTTTATTCGTTGCCAGTTTAATTTTTTTGGTTTTTTTTTAACCCACAGAATTTTCTTTTCCTTTTGATTTGGTTTGGGGTATGGATGGATATCATTGCAGTTGGGTTATGCTTGTGCCATTTATTGAAAACATTCATTATGACATGCAAACATATTACTTGAGTGTCTGGAGATATAAAAATAAGAAAAATAATGACGTTGTAAATAGCATCTTCAAGTCCATTGGATAGCATTGCCCTTCTCTTCAGCAACTGTTGCGGCACTAAAGTGTAAAGCATTACAAATGGGTGAATAAATGAGGGCATAAGAGTATGTGCTGCACTTTTGAATTATAGAAAGGCATACAGCTGTCAGTATGATTACGTATTTATCTGTAAGGCTGTCCAAAATGTCTGTTCTAGTCCGTCTTTTGCTGCTACTACTGCTGTCTGCTTAGCTATCCATCTATCCATTCTAGAATTCTCAGTGTAAAGTCTTAGTCTCAGTCCCATTCCCTGTCATTTATTTAACCAAATAAACTAAGAATAAACAGAAAATCCTTCATTTTTCGCACACATTTTGCAGTAAAGACTAAACAAACAGCCAGTAATTCGTTACTCTAGGTGCCAAAACGACGAACAAACAAAACACAAATCAACCTGGCCAAAAAACCCTAAGAATGAAAACAATACCGAACAACAAGTTTAACATGACATTTTACTTCTGATGCGCAAGCGTGCATGTTTTTATTACAACTGACAACGCAAGCTTGTTATATATACGCGGCACCAACAAACTGAGGAGAGCAGTCAGCCATACACCAGCCATAATGATATGAATAAAGACGGAATTTGCATTCACAACAGCTACAAGTCAAGATCAAAAATAATTCTGAGTTTGGCAGAAAGAATTTAAAAATTAATTGACAATGAAATGAAATCAAAATGAACATCAACACACAAATGAAACAGCAGAAATAAAACTGAAGCAATTATGATTTTATTCATCTACACATACTATGTCTACAATTCAAATCAGCTTTGGGTGAGGTGGTAATATTTTGTGGAAAGAAAACGTAAACAAAAATAGTTCCCCATTGGCGATGCTAACCAGTTGAATCAAACTTTACTGGTGAATAAATACTGACCACCATTGGTAATAATTTACACTGTTTTTGATTTTTAGTTTTTATTCTCTCCTGTTCGATTTTTATCAGGATATTTTATTTTCATTCATTTGTTGTCAAAAAGTCAGTCAATACACAAATGGTCACCCCTCAAGTGATACACACGATTTATTACAGCAATAATAGCAACAACAAGAGTGATATAAAAAGAGTATAATTTTGTTTTTAATAAACATTGGGTGATATAAAAAGTATTCTCAATGTTTGGAAAGGGATGCTCAACGAAAAGGAAGATAAATAGAGTCAAAGTTTTTACGCAAAAAAATTCAAAATGAAGTTTTTCTCGTATCTAGCTGTGACGATGAGAATTAATCATCGGAGCAGGTCCTTGGTACCTGTGAGGCATTAATGCATGCCAGAAGGAAATATCTGAGTGCAAACCAGTTGCTGAGAAAGGAATTGATATTGTTAGCATACTGAAATTAGTCAGGATATTAGGTCTGGAGGTCGTCGTAGTCTAGTAGGTAGTGCGTCGGCTTATTAGATGTAAGGTCACAGTTCAAATCACAGTTCAGCCATCTTCAACAAAACAAAATATGAAAAAAGAAAAAATATTTCTTCAGCAAAAATTCTGTCACGAAAATTTTCTTAAAAATCTGTCGTTCGGAGTCGTAGGTGTCGCCACTCATGTATAAAATTAACACACATATATTCACATAAATGGTGTGAATAGCTAGATCGTAATTCTGACTGAAGGGTTGTAATGGCCAATTAAGGTTCGCATCTTTATCGGTGCTTTGTATTTCTAAACCTTTAACGACTGCACTGGTCTCGATTGCACGACTACACGGTCCCTCGAACTTTCACGAACTTTATTTCGTTGAATTTTATAAAATGAAGCAAAAAGACTGGATTCTGATTTAAAACGCTTGGCAGAGGAAATAAGGGTGAAATGAGATTTCTAAGCCTAATCTAATAAAAAACTAATTAAACTAAAATCATAAGCCATAATCACAAAAACCCAACTATTTCCGCATTCTCACCTCCTTAAAGCTTGTGTTTGTTTTCCATTACAGACCCCAACATGGAGATGCTGTGAATTTCAAACATGTGAAAACAAGCTCGCATTTCACCACATATTTTAAACGTGATTTAGAATCAAATGAAGTTAAACTTTATTTTTAATGGTGGGGGAATATTCCATAAAACCACCTAAAAAAACAAAATCAGTGTAAAAAAGAATCCGTACAAGGGATTGGAGAATAACGTTTCCACCCGTTCTAGTAGCCATGACTTGTATAATAATTTTGGGTGTAATAAAGCAAAACCTCTATACTAGTATTTTGTGGTTTTCATTTAGAATGTATGTGACAAAAAAACGTCCTGTGCTATTTCTTTTTGAGGGGGGACTTTTACAAATAGAATAAAAATTCATTATTTGTGCCATGTGAGGCGGAGTAAGAGCAAGAATAACTCTTTATGTCGACAAGGATGTGCTTTGCCACACAGCAACTTTATTCATTGATTTCATTCTTTTTTTGCTATTTTTTATGTTATTTTTTCTGTTTTTGTTTTAAATGTGCAGGAAATTTAATCTCCATAGATTTTTAGACAGGAGCCAGCACAAACATTCAATTCCGAAAATTAAAAGGCAATGGCAACATACACACACACAGTTTCTGTGTAAGTAAAATTTATGTTGTGGTTTTGTAATAGACTGTAAATAAATACAGAAAAGAAAATAGTTAAAGGGTTAGTCGAGAAAAATGGCCAAAAATGGAAACGAGTGTTAGGGGGTCCAATCAAACATTGACACACATCGTTACAAGTAAAAAATCAATTTTTAGAGGGAGTTTGGCCTCTCTGTAAAAATTATAAATTAAATTGATTACATTAACTTGCTATGAATAATATCTGCTCAGTACTTTGTATATTCATCGACTTTGAGCAGACATTTAGCACGTTGCCCCACAATGTTTTTGATAGAAGCGTGAAAAAACGCCTTCAATACCGCATATAAACTTTATAAGATCAAGGTGGGTTTAATTGTGGTTTCCTGACCTGGACAATAAATTTAAGTCGCTATCCGGCGTATAATCGAAAATAGAACAACATCATATTCAAACTAAAAAATTAAATTTTAAAAAATTCACATTTTATCGTTGTGCTACTGTGGCACTTTAATTATTTTCATCACTGTTCGACCATCTACTTAATGCTGTCGTAATAGTTTAACTTGATAAATAATTTAAATATAAACTAATTGATGCTAACCATTTGTACTGTGGCACTTAATTAAATTATTTATTAAAATTGATAATTGAAATCAATTAGGACCTTGGGGAAAAGGCTTGTGAATTGTTGTGACATAAAATAATACAGAAATAAATGAAGGTATCGATGGTATTTTAAAACGAAAATTATTGTAAATTTAAGCTGCGTATATGTAGGATAAAGTCGCCGTAGTCTAGCCTCAGGTCAGACATCAAAACAAACATATTAAAAAAAATTTCTTCAGCGATTTCCTCTCAACAGATTTCTGGCAAAATTCTGATAGTAAATAAATAAATAATAATATATACAACACAATGATAAAGCCTCATTTCGAATACGGTTCGACAATATTATATACGTGCTGCACTGATGGTCAAATAGAAAGACTACAAAAACTACAAAATAAAGCTATGAGAACAATAATAAAATGTAATAGATATACACCAATACAGTTTATGCTGGATATGCTAAAATGGCTTAACATTAAACAGAGACTACAACTAAATACGTATCTATATATATACAAGATGAAAACAGGAAATGCACCGGAATATTTAACACAACAATTAACATTTGTAAACGAAATTCAGCCATACTACCTCAGAAATGCAAGCGATTTTAGATTAAACAAAGCGACAAACAACGCAATGAAGAGATGTCTGTTATACAAGGGTCTACAAGTGTTTAACGAGCTGCCAAGTGAAGTCAAAAATGAGAATAATATAAATGTATTTAAAAGAAAATGTATTTATTATATTAGGAATATTTCATAAGAGCTTTTGTTAATTCGGTTAAATTATTTTACAATGTTTTTAAAAAAAGTATTACAAATACTACTAAATAAATAAATAAATAAAATTGCCATGAAAAGTTTTTCTAAAATCTGTGGTTCAGTGTCGTCTTAAACTGAAAGTCCCGCCCCTCTGTATTGAGTTACGACACACAGCATAAGTGGTATGAGAAGCTAGGTCGTAATCGTGACTAAAGGGTTGTAATGACCGATTATGTATGTATGCATGTATGTATGTATGTGTAGAGTTATTAGTCGTTATTAAAAAATAAATAAATTTTGACGTTAACGACTAAGCGTCAGACAGCTTCATTTACATTTACTTTGGTTGCTCGGGTATACATGTACTGTCTTAGGCAGTTCTATACTGACTCTTGCATATCGCTATTAGAGCAGTCCATGCACTACATCCCTATCTCCAAGGGAATATTGTATTTAATGAAATGAATATGTATTTTAATAATTTATTTCTACTAATCTATGCTGCATTTCACTTGAATTTTACTCTCTGCCTGCTATACACAAAATCAATTTCCCTGCAAACCACACAACACAGCATTCTAAATAAGTTATTCAAGTTATTCTGCCGACTGTCGCCTGGCAGGCTATGCTACAGTTGAAATGAAATAAAAATCGTTTAACACTACATTTCCCTCAAATGGTGGGTAAATACTTTAGTTTTACTCTTACACTATACGTATTGTGTGGAGGGTGAAATGGATGTGGGGAGATGAGTTGGTTGAATTTTATAGCAGACTTGACCACTGCTTACATTGCTAAATATAACCACCACCACAGCCCGTTTAGTTTTTAAACTATACATCAGTTTATAAAGCAAAAAACCTTTAAAACTAAATAGAAAACTTCAAATTTATAGAAATATCAACAACAATAACAACCCCAAGAGAAATATAAACAAAGCTATCAAAACTAAAACTTGGAACGGCAGGAGAGCAATTAGAAAAATAAAAACGAAATCCAAAAACTGAAATAAAAGTGAAGTTTTATGGACATACTAACGACAGAATATCAGAAAACGTATCCCAGCAAAATCATCAGGAACCCCATCAACATCTTTCTCCACATTAGCATAAGCGTCAGCTATAAACAATAGCATCAGCAGACTGGTTGCATGAATATTACAAAGTGGTTTCACTCATACTATACGACTGGTGTTCCAAAAGGAGTTGTGTTTTCGATTCAAAACTTTGCCTGTGCTTTTGTTTTTGTTTCTATTTTTAATCTTATGGTTAAATGAAGGGATTCATTCTCATCTTGATTAACTTCAGTAGCAGAAGCCACATTGCCATCATCGTTATCATCATGATTTTCATTATATTCCTCATGGTTCTGGTATAGCAATATGCAGCAATTGCCGTGTGCCTAGTTGGTTGGTGTTTTTACAAATTTTCTTTAGGAGGAAATCATTTGTCATTGGATGTTTTGACGCTTTTATCAACGTAAAATTTGTTTATTCTTTTCAAAAATAGGGTTGTTAAAGTCGTGTAATTCAATAAGAAAAAATGCTACAATCTTATCAATCGTTTTCCCAATTGAAATTTTCTAAGAAACTACTGCCCTCTTGCTAGCCAGTTAGCCACTCGAACTCATGTCTAGGTTTTAAATTTTGCGGGGATTCTAGTTGTGAATGGTCTAGCAAAGGCAGGCACTAAACGACTCGTCCTGCTAAAGTGGAGGTTGATGGTCCACAGAACTTGGCAGATTAAACTCCAGTATTATCACGAGAAACCTAATGCAATGGGCGCACATACTCTGTGCCTGTCAATAGTTTAGAAATTAAATCCAATGACCTCATTTAGCATGTGTTTTTATCTTCCATAACAAATTCACAGTTTTAAGAATTTAAGGTAAAACGAAAAGAGTAGAGTATGAGTGTGAGTATGAGTAGAGCTTTACGATTTTATTCCCGATTAAATTTTAATTCGAATTTTAATTACAATTGTATTGAGACTTGAGACTTTGTATTATATTGTTTTGTATTTATATTGTTGTTGTTGTTATCGTTACATTATATTAAATATTTTCTTCCTGACATAAATCTTATCAAACTCAACAACAAAGAGAATCAATTAATTCATGGACAATACTTAAAACACAGGCATACATACATATACACACGCAAAATAACTAAACAGACTGCGAGATAGTGATAGCGTTGGGCAGAGAAAGAGATAAGAAAAAATAATTTTAATCTGCCATCGCCATCAATAACAGTTAATTCGTTTTGGGAAAACAATTTCCGAAAGAAAACTTGAAATTTCATGAATAATTAATTGGTGCCTTAGATCGTGCGAAAAAAGAGGACTATTTAATGATGGATTTAATGTATACTTAAAAGCGATCTTAAGAGGAATGAAATTGAAATACAAATTATAAACGCGCGGTTTCTTTGCCATTCAAATAATAAGTGAAGTAAAGTGAGAGGGAATCCTTAATCATTACTTGAATAATGGAACCCATTTGAATTGGGGGATCAAATTGGATATAATGTAAGGAAACTGTGATATATGCATTGTTTCTTAATTTTCATCTTTCAAATCAAAGAAATTAAGGAATACTCAACCATGGCCATATTTTTCTCACTGCACACCCTAAAAAATTAAATGAAGGTTTTCGCATCTCTAGGAAATTTGTTAATCATTGCACCATTACTGACTCATTTTCGTTTCATAAACTGCAGAATAATGAAATAATTTTCGAACTTCAGTCTGTAATGCTTGAAAATTGTTTACCATAAATTTAAACAAAATGAATTCACACTAGACTGTAAAACATCAACCGTTATCTCTTCATTGTGGTGCATTTTAATTTTATTGGCCATTTATTTAGCACTCTTAACTCTTGTCTCCGGCAAGAGTGTCTCACAGAGCAACGAACATACACCATCAGCAAAATCAAGCATAACATTTAATCATCATCGATGACTACCAAACAATGCAAACGAGAAAAAACATTTTTTTTAAATATAAAATGAGTTGGAGATCCAGTAGGAATAGTAACTGATTGAACTAATCAGTTGAAGTGGAACAAGAGAACATCTTTTAATGGACAGAACAGAAAAGGTATTTTCTGTAACGATGTTCAACAACAAACTTCAGTCAAGATTACAACCCAGGTTCTCATTCCCTAATGTTACGTGTTTTAATTTTATCAATGAGTTTTTGAGAAACTTTTCATGGCATTTTATTTACTTTCAGAGTTTTTGTTTTAAAAGACTACTGAGAGGAAGTCGCCGAGGACTACGGGCTCGAGCTAATAAGCTACACTAACCTACTACACTATGGCGACTTCTAAATGTCTTACAATCTTTCCAAGTCCTTGTACAGTAGATTATTTCAGAGGCCACGTTTGAAACACCTCTTTTACTATACGTTTTAACTCTTCTTACGCATTGTTTAGTTGTTAAACGTTGTCATACTCGCTATTCGTCACGGTTATCAACCAGCAACTTGAGGCTCTTCAGAGCAACAAGATTTGGGAAGATTTTATAGGGAGATCCTTTACTCATCCCGAGCTTCAAAAAAGAGTGTATGATGGCAGTAATTCAGTATCTCTCTTCAACAATGAATAACAATTGGCATTACCATGCAATTCAAATTTTGTTTAAACATGCGAGATGTAGAATTTAACATCCTGTACAGCATGGATTTCCTATTGGGTTAATCTTGTGGTTTACTCTTCCACTGCCTCGTTAAACTAAAAGAATTGTTGGTTGGTGCCAAAATATTACTACCTTAACTTTAAGGTTTTCAGGCACTTTGATAAAACTCCCAACAGGACAATATCAAATGATACTGACAATGGCTGCCAATACAAACGATAGATGGAATTATGGAACCTTACGAGCGAAGATGCTATAAAAACAGCAGCAACAATAACAACAACATCACCATCAAGCATATACCAAACGATGATGGTACTTGAAAAAAACCCAGCATAAAAAATGTGGATAAGCAAGCGTGAAAGCAACGTTGAACGAAAAACTTTCATATGACGTTGACTTTCAGCTTTTTGCTTCTTCCTTCAAAAACCGGTTTATAAAGATAGAAAGACACGGCCATAGCAAACAGCTCTTAAAGGAAGATGTAAAGGGTTTAAAAGCTTGGCAAGGCTTGGTGCCAGAACAGCCAAAACAACAACAATCCAATGAAAGCAGTTGAGACGCAACAAAAAATAAGAATCAAACATCATCATCACCTTCGAAGAGCAACAAACGAATGCTTTGGGAGAAGCAGTAGAAAAATATTGCACAGCAACAAAAACTCAACAACACCTTTAACAAATGGAACAGCAACAACAAAGGATCTGATTCCTTAAGCGTGTGCGACTACAAAAATTCACTGCAACCGAACAAACAAACAAACAGAAAAAGGAAAAACTTTTCCTTTTTTCTCTTTTTCCTTTTGTTGTTGTTTTCTTTGTTGTTTTCTTTGTTCTTTTTTGTTAACGAAAATGCATTTGCTTGCAAGCCAAGACCAAGGGAATCTTTTCTGAAGCGGAATCAAAGAAAAAATTCTTTTAGACACACACACACTGAAACATATAAAAATGTCCCTCTCATCTTCATCAGATGCTGGATGGTCATTTGGGTAGCCCATTACTTGGGAGTATTAAGCAAAGTTACAATAACAGCAACACCAAAAAAAAAACAGAAAAACAAAAGCTTTTTATTTTGTATTTTCCCCAAATTCTATAAAATCTTACAAAGGTATTGCAAAAGTGTGTGCAATTGTAGAGCATTTGAGAGCACAAGAGCAGCAGTGACTGTCAATGACAAAAATTTGAAGAATTTAAAAACAAAGGTGACCATATCACAAATATAATAATATGTATAGAGGTGTTATAATATACAGCAAGGCAAAGAGAAGATATGATGACTTCTATTCCTTTATCTTTGGCTTCTATTTTTTTGTATGATGGCTTGCATTTTTTAGGACGATGACTAACATTTTTTGGTCAATGACTTGCATTTTTTAGAATTTTTGCGATGAGAAAGATGTTAGCTTCATTCCCAGTATAAGTTTCGACGCCTATATCTCCGCTCCTAAGTAATGTCCGGCCATAAGGAAACCTGTTTTGCAATCCTTGATACCATTGCTACCCAGCCCGTTTTCCACACAAATCTATTTAATATCCGATTTAGTGCCATTTATACAATGGGATACCTGCAGCAAGACCTACTTTTTCACAATAAGGATCATCCTTCGCAGATACTGTTAAACAACAATTCCTAAATTTTTTATTTTTTAAAACAATTTGCGAATTACTAGAGAAACTGTTACCGTCAGGAATGTCTGGAGTATAATTCTTAAAGAATGGAAAAGATATTACAAATCAAATTCTACTCAGTAAGGCAAAGACCATAAGCTATCTTGTATAATGTGAGATTAAAATGCAAAAATTTATAAATTGGGCCAACCTTATGGTCGGAAGAAACAAAAACAAATCATAAATTAAAACTGAAAGAATCAACTACAAGTGATATGATTGTAATGGTTTAAATAAAAAACACAAAAAAATATTTTATATAAATATTTTCAATAAAAACAACAACAATAAGAATAAAATATAATTTAAATTGAAATTGCAATTCCGAAATGTATTCTTTATATTTGACTTTTTAACAAACATAAGCAGAAACAAAAGCATACGATAGAATCTCAATAGAGTGAGCAATTCAAATATTATGGATATGATGTTCTCATTGCATGGAGTAAGGAAATTGCTGTTAGAAACACGCCTTGACAATCTTTGATAACTATTTCTACTGAAGCTAATTTTACGAGGGAAATTGTTTAGAGCGGCTTAGCTCTAGAAGCAAGAGTAGAAAATATCTGAGTGATTGAACTAGCCGTGGCAGAATGGAATGTTAATTGTTCCCATGAAAGGCTTGAATCGAGAATGTTGAAGAATGAATGAATGAATGCCAGAATAAAGCACAACAGTGTCACTCTTAATTGGGATACTCTATGCCTCATTTTCATCTTGATTTTACCTGTTTTTTGTTTTATTTTTTTTTTCTCTTGTTGTGAGAAATGAAAATTCAAGGATATTTTTTATCTTTACAAAAAATGGGAAAACTAAGAGAACGAAAAATCGTGTTAAATCAACGAAAACAATCGAAATTTTAACAAAGGCGATAATAACGTGATTAATGTTAAGAAATTCAAGCAAACGTTTTAGGAAAATTTCATTCATTTAAGGCGCTATTTTAAGAAGTATATTTTGAAAAAGAGTACATAATGGAATAAAAAATGGAAATTACGCAGGATTACATAAAGGCAAAGTCATTGCATAGCTTATTTTTACAATTTGGCTTTTCGCTTTTCTAATTTCAGATTTTCTAATTCTCCGCGATGACATAATATAAGACATCGATTCAAAATATAATCCAAGAACAGGTTTGTAAAAGCATGATTCTGTAAAGTAATAAATATAGGACACACAACTCGGAGACTCATAGATTCTTCAAGTTAAACTCAGGAGTTAAAAGTAGTTTAACAAGACAATTTGCATAATTTGTTGAAGTATTATATCTAGAGATATAATTGCGAGACATGTTTTTTGATACTTATGAGTCTTGAATAGCTCTGGTGATGCTATCGGAAATCTTTCGACAATAAAACCCCAGAAAATATAAAGAAAATCTAAAGTCTTCATTCCCCTACAAATAATCTACTGAACAAGATTCCTCAACCTTCCCGTAGAGGATAACTTCAATTACGAATATCATTAACTATCATCAATACAATATTTTTCCACAGAGCGTAATTTCTAAACAATATCAATTGGAAATGATATTACTGTAGGACCTGCTGCATTTGACCAACTGCGTGTATGTGTTTATAGATAAGTTCGAATTTATCTAGTAAAGTCAAAAACCAAAAATTTCATCAGAGTCAATGTTAAAGTTAACAGAGCAATATTAAATTGTTGTGGAATAGTCACCGGAGCTTGGGATTTTTATCTCACCTTTTAAAAATTATACTCCCCAAATAGTTTTAAAAATTGAGGAAATTAGGCAAACAAACTTATTTTTCTTAGCCAAACAGGATTTGCTGCATATATACTATATGAAGATTATAGCCTTAGAGGTCCATTATAAAACATAATTAGAAGTATAATCCAAATGACTTTTGGATTTGAGGATATCCGAATTGAAAAATTTTTTATTTTCTTCTAATACCCCAATTTCTTCAGAAAATATAATTGTCAGTTTGATAATTATTAGCTGTAAATATTTGATTTTTTTAATATACTTATATATTTTAACATGTTTTAGATATGTAAAGAATTATCAATTTTTCGATTTCTAATGTTAAAGTTAAATAAAACACACACATAAAGCTATGAATAGGAACTTTTATTACTAAATCTTACCAAAAAAAAAATTAAACGATTTATATTAGTAAATGGCAAAACCTTCACGAAATAAATGATTAAATATTTCAAGAGCTGACGCAGCTACTTTAAAGCCAATAAATTAATAAATCCCTACAATATGTTTCCTTAGCACACAGGAATTAGCACTACAGTTTTGTCTGATATAGTATGATACATAATCGGTTGATAAGATATGACGATAATACCATGTATCAAGATTGTCAACAGAAATCCAATATCAATAATTAATACAGCAGTTCTGTTCTATCACCTCTTCTTACTGACATTATAAATTAAACCAGAAATTAATGAAACTTTATTTTCTAATAAAAACAACCTTACGAAGAAAAATGTTTTCACTTTCAATCCATTAGTTCTATTCCTGTTACTGTTCTTTTCAAAAAGTAAATAAATGAGTCAAGGTTAATTTCGCAACACTCGCCGTAATTAATTTTATTAACTGGAGAGCAAAAAGAAAAAAACGACAAAAAAATGACGCACAAATAACAACAAAACAAACATTGTAACTCTGCGAAATTCTCATTATTTACACCAAAGAAGACAAGACAACACAAGACAGATAACATAGGCAGACAACAGCAACACAACTCTTGATCTAACGAGAACTGTATGGGGAAATGAGAGCGGGGTCACAAGGAGAATGGAGAGAAGAACACAAAACAACAACAAACAACTGCAGTGTGGTTTGACCATAGTCTACTAAATAATGATGATGACAATTATTATAACGGTGCACAACAAGTGAATCGTATTCTTGTGGAGAGACAATTTTCGGCTGACTCGTAATTATTTAATATACGCAAATTTTCGATTCTCGTAAAACAGCAACAGAAAAAAATCAACACGAATAGAAAAACAATTCGATTATAGAGAATACGAAGCAAATACACACTTAAGAAAATGAGTACAAATAACTGAAAGTATGAACTATTGGAAGCAAGAAAAAGGAAAAGAAAGACTAAATACGGTTATGAAATATAATCGTCATACAGGGTGTTTAAAATTCGAGTTTATATTTTGATTGTATTTTCCAATATACAGTGACTTAGCCTAAAAAAAATCAAACATTATTATTTAATTGGTTATTACAACCTAGTTTCACATCACCCACATGTTAATTTTATTGATGAGCAGCGGGCGTTCAGTATATCGACGACTCTGAATGAAAAATGTAAGATCTTTTCATGGTAATTCTCATTTTTTGAGAGGAAACCCCCCCAAACATATTTTTTCATATTTCGTTCTTGTTCGAGATGTCTGAGCTGGGACTTGTTCCACGGACTCGTGTCCAATAAGCTAATACAATACCTACTGGACCACGGCGACTTTGAAGTAGAATTGTGGATACAAATATTCAAAAACTTAACATCCATTTCGAAAGGAGAATTGATGGAGAAAAATTTAACCGGCAATATAGACATTTCAATTCCCTAATTCTAATTACTTAAATTCTATAAGATTGGTGTGTTCGCAATCTCCTTCGTGGAGAATGTGTTCTAATTCTAATAGAGAACCAGGAATCTTTTTAAGGATTAATACGTTTGGTCTTCAGAGGATGATATGTCTGAAGTCTACATTACATACATACGTAATTGGTCATTACAACCCTTCAGTCAGGATTACGACATCATCGTCAGTAAAGCTATAAATCCGTTGCTTTCCTTCATTTGATGATTCAAAAAATCAAAGTCGCATATATACACATGACAGACGCTAAGATAAAACGAAATCAAGAATAACCAAAAAGAATGAGGTTGCATACTTAGTCCATTCACACTCTCATGCCTGCCACTGAGAAGACATTAAGAACTACTGTTCAAGTACTTAAAAAGGTATCAAACGATATACAGTAAACCGTATAAAAAGGCTTCATTAGACAAATCTTCATACAAATAACCCCGTGCCTGTTCTCACTCAAAGTATTCTCTATACAGTTTGGAATCATGGAACACATACACATGATAATATATCAAGAATGGCAATTAATGATGTTTTGTTGATGGGAAACACAAACAAAATTGAGTGTTTTTGTTTGTGTTTTCCATACAACCAGGCAAGCAAGTGAAATAGCCTGTGTTACAAAAACATCACATAAACGAAATCCGCACGGCAGCATAAAACTTGACAGCACCTGAAGACGACTAATAGAAACTGAATTGCTCAGAATTAAAGTTATGATCATGACAGATCCCGATGGAAGAATTTCGTATCGGCATTTTGTTTCACTGCGGAATCATAAGAAACAATGTTTCTATTTACAAAGTTTTTAAAAGTGAAATCCGTAAGAATACGTAGTGAAAGGTCACCTACTAAAATAGAAGACAAATGGGGAAGAGCAAATAGATCGACTGAACATAGCTGATTTAAAATGAAACAAATTGCTGGTGATAGGTTGGCTTGGGATAATTTTGAAACTGTGCTTTGTTCCTTAATGGAATTTCAGTAACACATAGGTAGTGATGCATATACGAGTTTAAATCTAAAACTTTTTAACTAAATTTCTTACAAAGTAGGTACCTAGCTAACAATTTAAAATTTCAATTGAAAAAATCTCCAAACATTTTTGTAAATACCCTCCTAGTAACGGTATTATCAAAACATAATTCTTAAATCACAAACAGCAATAATGACAATGAAAAATGAAAAAAATATATGTTGTGGCTAAAAATATTAGCCATAAATTCAGTAGCGTACACAGTACACAGTTTCGAAAAAAAATGAAATAAAATGTAAATGAAAAAATTTGTTTTGCCAAAATCTACAGCTCTTAAGAGTTATTTTCCAACAGAAAGTGTAAAATTATAACACTACCTGGTATTCCCAACAGGAAAATATCCAACTGGTGGTTCTTTGAGGAAAAGGAACCAGTCAGCCTATTACTATTAAAGCGCTTTTTTTCAAATTTAACACAGCATCATTTAAAATTTTTTATATTTATACAAACACTTGTGTTAAATTCTAACTTAATTAAAAAGAAATAATTTTAAAAACTTTTTAACACTTTTTAAACAATTTTTTCTTATCTTTCTACATAATATCACTTCATCATTTTCATGTTACGCTCTTTTTTTGCCTTTTTTTGTTTTGTACTCTTCTTATCTCTTCTTTATATTTTCGGCCATTAAAAATATCTTCTAAGCTTTTTAATTAACCGGTTTTCTATACGTTTGGGACAAATTTTTTTTCTTCCCGCAACGTTTTTTTTTCATTTACAAAGAATTTTTCTATCACTTATAACCAGAATCCTAGCTGGGCTTTTTCTATTTGTATTTATTTTTTTAATTTAATTGTAATTTTTTTATTTTTTCACTTTTTTACACGCCATAGTTTAGTTTAAACGATTATAAAGCCTTACGCGAGACACAACAAGGAAACAAATTTTGCAAGTACACCCTCACATTAACATCGTAAAACTTACACTGAACAACATGACTAAACCACAGACAACATGTTAGTGGGTAAACATAACGAGAAATGCATGCAAAAAACATTTACAAACTCTCGCAAACACAGTTTTTTTTCTTTTTCCAAAAACACAAAACTTTACAAAAAGCAATAAATGCACATCCAATGTTTTACAATCGACACACACAAACACATATCCATGTACATATTTGCTCTTATAAATAAAAAGAGAATTTTGATTACATTTTAGTTGCCTTTGCAGAGCTTAGGGGACAGTACGCCAAGTGGTAAATATAGTGAATCGAAGCTCTGTTTCTGTTAAATAAAACGATTAGACTATGAATTTACAAGAAGAACAACAACATTAAAATACTAATACGTAGTACTCTTACACTCTTTAGTTTTATTTCTTACGTGTTTACTCTTAATTACTCAATATATATTCTCAAAGAAAGACTCTACATTAATATGTAGGTGTATGTATGCGTGCTTGTCTTACTATAATAATAATAATAAATTTTAACGTTTGCTCTATAACGAGTCTCTTTCGATTAATATTAGTTAACGTCTCGTTAAATGCATCAGGTTAAGTAAAAAAGAGCGAAAACGGAAAATTATTAAAGAGGGATTATCATGTAAGTCTCTTTCAGCAAACACTCTTTTAAATGAACCGGCTATTCGTTAATTTTTTCTTCATATTGCCTTAAAACATGTGCACGTTGTTTTTTTTATTGGTTTGAGAGAAAATAATTATTGTTTATATTTAAGAGAACGTTATCTCTTTCTTTCTTCTGTTTATTGTTTATTTTATGCGAACAAACTTTTTCAGTAACTTTTTTTGTGCGAGTGTTTTCTAATCGTTTAGTGAGTTGCTTCTCCTCACAATTTTTCAAATGGCTCTTGGTATTAACAGTCCTTAAGGTTGGTTGCCGGCATTGTTGTTTAAACGACTCATGTTATTTACAGTCCTTAAGGCATTGTTTTATTTTAGTATGGGACTTTTGAATGGTTCAGCACCAAAATATGTGGTACAAAAAATATGTTGTACAATAACTGGGATGGCGTATAGGTGTTTAGGAATTTTTTACAAGATAGCCAAGAAAGGCTCTGATATTTCCTCTTTGTAATTCGTTTAAATTTTAGCATTGTATTAGAAATAAAAAAAATATTTTCTTCTGATTCTTTACTCCATTATGATAATAAATAATAATTATGCGCTCTTATTCCACACTATAAACCATAAGTAGCACGATGTACAAGCGTATTGTGTACAGCAGTAGTGTTTCATTCCAATGTGTTTCGATTTCTATAACATTCAATCTCTCTCTTGTGCTCTCTGGCATTTTATTAGTCTCTTTTGGGGAATCTACTATCCAGCATTTGGCGTTTAAGCAGCTGTTTTACTCCTTTGGAGGAATACGTTTCTATGGTTGTAATACCGGTATAATTTTTGTGTGCGTTTGTTGTTATTTTTGTTTGTTTTTGTTTTCTACTTCTGTCCTTTATGTTTTTGTCGTACGTACGTACTGATATTTGCAACTCTCTAGAGAGTTGGTTTAATCTTTGGAATGAGACAGACAAAAAAATTAAAAGCATTTCAGAAATACTTAAATTATTAAAAGTTGTAAAAAAAACTCATTTTTTTAAAAGAAGTTTGTATAAAAAAAATAAAAATATTTCAATTATAAATATTTATTATTAATTGGAAATTATTATGATTTTATAAACATATTCGACTTGAGAAGTGCTGCAGCCGCCTTTAAAATTAATTAGGTACTGAGTGTGCTGCTTGGCTTAGAGACCATTTGTAAAATTTCTGCAATTCTAACAGAGAAAATAATGAAGGCAGATGGAGAATCGTATTTAATGTAAAGCATAATAAAGGCACTGAATCTCCTATGCTGTACGGGGCTTACTGAGGAAAGAATGGATGTGCTTTTTAAAAATAACTCCATGTTATGAAAAAGCAAAATTGCCAAAACCTAAGTCGAAAAGTGAGTAAAAGTCAGTCAAGCAAGCCTATTTATATGTATATATGTATATATAGCAGTGTATACAAGACTAACAGCATACGCAACACATCTAGCAATTCTATACGTCGTCATATTTCACAATTTCACAACAGAACCCTGAGAAACTGCTGTCGTGATAACAAATATGAGTGAAATATTTGTAGAAAAATGTATTGTAACAGGTGCAATACTGACTAAAAACGTCATAGGCTAGTAGGTAGAGTTTTGGCTTATTAGACGAGAGCACTTGGCACAAGTATCTTTAACAAGACTTTGATTCGAAATTGACGTTAAACTGAAGGTACTGCCGTTCATGTGAGTACCTTGGGTGTAAACCTGACTAAAGTGTTGTAATAACAAATTTAGTAAGTAAAGCGGTAAAGTATTAGGCCCCTAGACACTGGGCCATGATTGCATTCTGCAACGATTGGAAATACTTCACAAAAATTTTTTCAGCACTGTGGAATCTAAAGCCTTAAAGATGGCAAATTAACCTACCAATGATCGAATCCTTTTGCATAAACATTAAAATTTAATTGAATCCAACTGATGTTCTTGTATAGAGTATTTTAATAGTATTTGTATTTTTAAATGACATACAAATTCAGATTTTTATGGACATTACCTCCTATAAGTCAAAAGTCTATTTGCCAATCAAATTATTTCGGCTCTTTTCATAATCAACCACAGAAGAACTGTTACAAATACGAAAAATATTGTCATTCACATTGAAAAGCCCGGACAATTAAACCAATTCTACGATTTGAAACTACGAACTGACTTGTGGACTGTCTGTCCATTTATGCAACAGCATGCATTTTTGCTTCGCATAAAAAAATGTTTATTGCTGTTGTTGTTGTTGCTGGTGTTCGTTTCCTGGGCTATTTAAGATGTCTTTCTTAATTTTATCTCATTTACTATTCATTACCTTCAATTACCTTTAAAAAACCATACACACAAGCACACACTTGCACACACACATGCAACATAGTTGACATCCTTAACTTCACCTTAAAATTCTTGAAAGAGAGACAAACAAAAACTATTTCATCATCATCATTGTAGCCTTCACAAATGCAATATTGAAAACATCCTTCTTATGTTCGTTTTTTGTTGCCCCGGACTAAAAGAGTCCCATTTTTACTACACTCCTCCATATATTGTTTCTGTCCTGTGTTGTCTTAATTTTCTCTGTTCAAATTCTCATTGAGTGAACAAAACGAAATTCTTATGACATGAAATGTTATTTTACCAACATCAAATGAAAATTTCAGACGTATAGGAGACGCCAAAAAAACAAAAATAACAACCACTGCTACTACCACTACATTAAAAAAACTACAAGAAATGCAATTTTATACTCAAATCACCTGATTCTAACTCTTTTGTATCGCCCATAAAGCAACAACATAACTTCATTACAACAAGAACAACAGAACAAGTATGAGGTATGTCCTCTTTTAATTGTAAGTGTGAGTCCTATTGAATGGCATACTCACACCGAGTTATAGGCTCAAAACATTGTTGTGTTTGTGGATGTCTGTTGCAAGTACAGCAAGTGTGTGTGGCGTGTTTGGTAGACAATTATTTAAGGTCATTTGCAAACGTTGCAGACACTGACACACCCACAATACACGCAACTTAAATGGATGTGCCACAAAAAAGTGATTATTTCAAAATCCCCAGCCTATTACATGTATATGGTGTTTATAGGGGACCGTCTTTAGCATTAAATATTATTTTTAATGCACTTCTAAAATGCAATTTTTATTATAAAATCCTTAAGGTTATCACTTCTCTTGGGAGCAAAGGGTTTTAAAGGTCTCCCCTGAATTATTGAAAAGCTGTCGCCATGTGTTTTTTTTTTTTTGTGCGACTATAGGTTGTTCTATCCCCACACTTGGTTGTAGTCGCTGTCAGTTTCCTTTCGATCTTTGTCATCCAAATGATTCCGTATTAACTGTTCTCCATAGAATTACGAATGGTTTGCCACGTTCACGCTGTGGTCAAGTATCTCATGAACGTCATTTCGATGTCTGTTCCGTGAATTACCGTGCCGACGTTTTCTCAGGGAGATTACGGTTCGGTCCAGAACGTAGAATACGTGAACGAAATGATATGAATTGCCACCCGCTTAAATATGTTATGAGTTATTTTCCTATTTGTTTGGTTACCTACCCTCTTTATATTTTGCTGAAATAATTTTGAACTACGTTCGCTCATTTATATGAAGTCACACATTTATTTTGAACTATTTTTGGGATATTTTCATATAAATTCTCGATCGCCTTTTAAATTTAACACCCAGTTTTACGAAAAACAATTGCACAAATATTTTTGAATTATGTTCGTATGAATCTCGTCTGAAATCATCAAACAAAAACAGGAGACAAGAAAAAACAAATTGTAACGCAACGCATAACAAATAAATTGGGAATATTGCATAAGGTAGTGTACTCACATCACATTTTATAGAAACAGTTATTTGGGATCGACCAATGAACAAACAGAAAAATTGTTAAATTCTGACTTTCTTTCTCTTTGTGGTCATTCATTTAATTATTCTGATTGCCTGTTACAACTCGGTAAGGCAATCGTTACATGAAGCATCATAAAAGGAGCGCAGCGAGTACAAAGGACATGAAACATAAATAATAAAGAACATCATGTGTACATATATCTAAAAGAAAACCACTTGTAGACCTTAATAATAATCTGAATACAAACATAATCTAAATAACGATTTTGATAACCCGAGAAATTTAAAATCGTCTTATTTTTTTCTCAATGTTCTTCAATGTAATATAATTTCGGTAAGCATTTATATTGCTCTTCATATGCTAAAAATGCACGTTCCAGTCCGTTACGTTTCGTGGACGTTCCGCTATCCGGGTTTTTATAAAAGCGGACTTCGACAGCAAACACGACTTTATATGAGAAAGAAAGAGAGAGAGTGAGTGAGTTATGCTACTTTTGTATTTAAGTTTGCCTTCTGTTATTTTGGTTGCAACGCTTTAAAGTCAACGAATTTTCTTTCCAATGTTAAGAACGCTGATAACGTTCCCTACTTTCTCTTCTTCCTGCTCATGTACGAAGAATCAAAATTAACATAAAAAAAATCAATCACTCACACCTTATACTGAAATATTTTTAAGCAATTTTTTTTTTATAAAAATTTCGATCATTGCTTGGCTTTCTAGTTTAACACTCTGTTTTATGAAAATTTCTTAAATATTTTTAAAATAAAATCATATGATTCTCGTCTGAAATCGCTGGAGACAAGAAATTGTAAAAAGTCGCCAGAAATCTACATAATTGACATATAACAAGTAGGCTACAAAAATTGCATACGATAGGGTATACATATCACATTTTATAGAAACAGTTATTTGGGATCGACCAATGAACAATCAGAGAAATATTTAATCTTTCTCTCTTCCTATTTTTGTGGTCATTCATTTAATTATTCTGATCGCCTGGTATTAACCCTTTGCACTCGGCACCGTTTCGGACTTTACCTACCAGCAACTTGAAACCTGAAACGTTATACAGTATAATTTTAGAACCAAGTAAGGAATTGTAATGAAATTTGTTTTTATGAATTTGTGGACATTGAAGAACACATATTTACAAATAAAATATCAAAAATATTTTCTATTCGACGTTTCAGTACGAATTGAGATCTTGTACATTTTTCTTCTCTCGGTTATCTGATTTCTTTATTATCGTATCAAGTTTCCCACTTCATTGAGCCACACACTTGTAGCTTTGGACCCCTAATCCACTATATCTACAAATTCCTCAACGGATCAGAGAAGTGTACAGTCCGTCGTGAACGCACTTCGCACGTTCCTTTTCGACGTGTACAACGGTTGATTTATTTATCATGCATCTTATTAATGTCATCACATTCCGATCAATTTTTTTTGTGCCATTTTAACAAAAACTTATAGGAGAACACGTGTTTCTTAAAAAATTGCGGTGGAATAATTTGATTGTCCGTAATCGCTAACAAACTATAATGTCCCCTTAGAGGGAACAACCGAGTGATATGCTGGATTTACGTTGTCCCCTCAGTGGGGACAGCCGAGTGCAAAGGGTTAATCGTGTTGGGTAAAAATCATTATACAGGGAGTGCACATCTGTGCCCCATAATACATCATACATGGGTTATTACGATTTTTCCGATATACTTTAGCAACTCGTTGTTATTAAACGAGTGCTGTTCAAGATAAGTATTTATATCACAAATTATATCTGAGTTAGTTCCCAAATATTGCATAAGGTAGGGTACTCACATCACATTTTTTAGAAACAGTTATATTGGTTTGACCAATGAACAAACAGAAAAATATTTAAATTTCGTCTTACTGTCTTTTTGTGGTCATTCATTTAAGTATTCTGATCGCCTGGTATTAACCCTTTGTAATCGGCACCGTTTCGGACTTTAGAGTGTTGGTCAAGAAAAATTTTTATATTCCAAATTATATCTGAGTTAGTTGCGAATATTACATACTGTAGGGTAGTCACAAATTTTTAGGAACAGTTATTTGGGATCGACCAATGAAAAAAGAGACAAATATTTAATCTTTCTTTCTTCCTATTTTTCTGGTCATTCATCTAATTATTCTGATCGCCTGGTATTAATCGCGTTTGGTGAAAATCATCATAAAACCTGCACAACTCATAGTATACAGGGTGTGCAAGAGTAAGTTTGTTTAGGAATATGATGTAAGAAGGAAGTGCCAGGCGATAGCTGATCGCTGAGGTTATTGCAGTAGTTATGAGTGAAACAATGTATTTTTTTATTTTTATAGACATTTTATTCATATTTATTTACAAATTTATAACAAATAACAAATATATTTGTATGTATATAACAAATAACAATATTATTATAAATTAATTGTTTAACAAATAACAAATTAAAAGTATTAGTAGTTCAATATATGCAGTGGGCAGCAAAAGTCCCAACATATTTTTGGAAAATTTCATGAATTTTAACCAACAGTTTGTATAAAAACTTGAAGTTTTTATATTTGTTTTATTAACTTATTTCTGTTTTATTATAAAACAAAAATTTTTTTTAACGTTTTCCACAAAACAAGAGAAAAATAAAGAAAAGTTTCTGATGACTTCATGTTTTTGCGCCGTAAAAGTGTAGGTACCTCTAAGAAGAACTCAGAGTAAATTAAAGATTCAAAGGACTAACATATGAAAATTCTATCCCATATCTTTAGTAGGATATCCGTTAAGGTCAGGCAGTCCATTTAATCCATTTAAAATTGAATGTACCAGTTTTGTTTCGTGTTTTTTGGTGATATTTGCCGCCATGCACTCCCATGAGCAGGTTTTTCGGTTGACTTTTGGTTGAGGTTTAGCGACTAAAATGATCTCCTAAAAACTCTCTTCATAGTCATATCGGGACTTTGTGTAAGAGTATTAAGCGTGTGGCGACTTTGGTGGGCAAATCAAATCTTCACATTAGGATCAGTATGATTGGGAGGTGAATTTGTTCTTTCGAATGTTTCCTCAATAAATTGTAAACTGTCCACACCTGGTGCCACAGTATTGAACTTACGCGTCCATGTTTAAACGTTTCATGCAATTTCTACGGATTGGGTTCCATATTTTTCTTTCTCCATACTACAGCATATCGAATGAGATTTTCAATAATGTGTGTGTGTCTCTTGGCCGTTCAAAATATGTCATTTTAACTCGCACGGATGTAGTTCATTCAGCATGGAGGTAGAAAAGAAATGCCGAGCTCGATCTTAAGATATGGTTAAACATGGTGGTGGAACTATAATGAGTATCGGCACTAGGCATGGGCAGTTTGCAATTTATTATGGAAATAGTTAATAAGAGGGACTGTTTTATTCAAAGTGCTGGTTAAAATTCATGAATGTTCTAAAATTGTAGTGGGGTACTAAGACTTTTGCTGTCCACTGTATGTATATTTTGTTTAAGCATTATTGGCTATGAATGGTTAAATTTTACAAGTGTTCACATTCACATATAAAACTCTTTAAATACAAATGAAGATATTACAGTCAAAGAAACAATTCTTCATACACCACTCTATGTAGACTTTTTTCCCGGTGATTTTTATCAAATGGAAAAAGGTGTTCTAGAGCTTTTTTAAGGCAGTTACAATTGAGAATATTTGAATACAAAAAAGGAATATCAAATAGAAAACGACAAAAAAATTAGCAGCAAAAAAGACTTTTTTTGTGGCTGTATATCGTATATTTAAAAAACAAAATCTTTAAAGAAAGCATGCAAATGCATTTTAAAAATATATCCTTTCAATGTACAGTTAAAGAAAAAAATCTATGTACGTACAGTGGTATATTTGCAGTGGAGAGCAAAAGCCCCAATATATTTTGAAAATTTGAAATAATGTGTGTGTCTTTAGACGAGTAAAAATATATCATTTCAGTTTGTAAGAATGTATGGAGGAAAAAGAAATGAAGAGTTCGATCGCAAGAAACGGTTAAACATGGTTAAACTCTTGGTTAAAATTCATGACATTCATGACAAAATGTATTCATGGTAGTAAGACTCTTGCTGTCACCTGTATGTAGACTATTTTTTCTTTGGCTGTATGCTAAAGTTACAGAAATGGTTTGAATTTTTTGTGTTTTTTAGTTATTTTTTCAAATGTTTTCGACAATGTTAAGATGTCTTAAAATTAAATTCAGTCTACTGTTGGTTCTTCTAAATTCAGCACGCAATGGTATATCACGGTATACTTTCGGATCATCTTCTTTGTTTTATTGCTGCTGGTATTGTTGCTATTGTTGTTACGGTTTATAGCATAATTGCTGCTGCTGTAGCTGTTGCAGTTGTTGAGCATCTTATATTATTGTTTGTATGATAATTATTGTCAGCATTTACTGACTTACTCTGTCCATGTTGTCCACGGCATGACATCCATTATATGAACCATTTTGTTCATAACCATTGGTATTCTCTTTATTAATTTTCTTTATTAATATTAGTATTCTCTTTATTTATAACTATGACTTCAGCAGGACAGAAATTGCCGTTGATATGCTATCGATAGACATGACACGATTTTTATTTCAAGCACCATGTATCGGCTAAACGATTGATTGTTCTCTTCCACTTTGGTTGTGTAAATTGCCGTGGCTCTATAAAGAGATATAAAAACAAACAAATATCAATAAAATATTTTTAAATTTCATATGTACACACAGTCAAAGAATAAAGTCTACATACAGCACTGTATGAAGGCTTTTTTCCCGGTTGTTTTTATCAACATAAAAAACCTGTGTATAAAGTGACTATACGAGTACATACATATATAAAGAAGTATCTATTATAATAAAATAAAACGAGCACGTCACAGTTATCGTTTTAAACTGTATGTAGATGATCTTAAATCATAATCTGTATCGACTAGCATTCCAAGAAGTTAACGACGGGTATCTCGGGTAATCGATTTTTGGTCTTTAGCTCTGAATAGTAAAGAATGCCTCCTCTATCAATAGAGTATGTATTCATACCTTCACGTACGTACAAAATATACCTCCTGGTACTGGTCCTTATATGGTAATTCTTCTTTGAGACATTCAATTCCACATATATTTTCAATATGTTTGCTTGCCACCAGATCAGACATGTCTAATTGCATCGTTTAATTAGTGTAATACTTAGAGACCAGACAGGATATTAACGACCAGATAGGAAATTAACGGTGAACTTTGGAGGGGAGGGTAAATGCATACATGTGCACGAAGTAATGTTTGAAATGATCTTTGAACGAAATGACTTTTGCTAGAAGTTTCGTTCGTCTTTTTCAAATTGGGACTAAAATCCAGAAGATTGCTGATTAAAACTTAATCTCATCAATTTATATGATAGGATCTGAACTCTCAATTTGTGAGACACAGTTTAAACTATTTAAAGGATTTGTGATTTAGATACGGAAATCAAAGCAAAAAGAAAAAATCGTTAAAATGATGAATGAAGAATTTTTATCAATCTTAAGCTGTCGAAATCGTTAGGAGCTGCTAATTGAGCAGCAATTCTAAATGTTTGCAGGAAGTAGAGACTAATGCTCCCATTGTTACGAACTGAGAAGACTACTGTATCCTTAAATTATGATAAACATATGCCATTTTTTTTTTTGCAAATTCTAGCTACGAGCGTTTTTCTTAATTACGGCGTATTTAAATAAGCTTGACAATCTTTACTGTGTTTATCAAACTCCACTAAAACTTCTTTCTCACGTTGAATTCAATGGAACATGTTGAGGATATCCTACAGTGGCAAGTCAATGTACTTTAGCTGCACTTTTAGTCTGTAGTCCTCATAGAAAAACATTGGAAAGTTCTCATAGAAAACATTCCTTAGAGTTCAATAACAAAAACGTAGTGCCTTGGCAAACCAAATAATTTCAAGAAATATTTTTAACACTCCAAGGACATTGAAAACACGAAACAAAAAAGAAATATTTTTCCAATTGAATGACAAATTGCTTCCATTTATAATGCATTGTTCGGAACACGATAATTAAATGAAACGAAAATTGTTTTCTTTGGAATGAAAACCTAAAAAATTATCATTAATATCGCCTTCAAAATCAGCAACTCACAATTGGCAACATTTAATAACTGGTTGTAGATTCTTCTTCCATTTCGAATTCTTATTAATCACGGCAATTGGAAAAACATTTTTTAAATAAAAAAAATACAAGAAATAAAAAAGAGGAGAAAGAATTCCGAAAACATTTATTTTTATACTTCGGTGGGTGGATTATCAAATAATCACTAAAAATAGATCACATGCCTCATAAAATCATTCCCTTCTTTGATTTTTTATATTTATTGTTGCTATTGTAGTTGTTCTTGTAACACGTCTTGAGTAGGGAGAGGAGACAAATTGAACAGACAGACTGAAATAAACACATTGGAGCTGTATAATATCAGAGAAGTATGAAAATCATGGAACGGCATGAGCAAACACAAGAAAATGTTCGTATATGATTGTGTTCAAGTACAAATACGGGTATTGTACTGTGTATGTTAATATAGAGTTTTGACAATTGAGAGTAAAAATATAGCAGAGAAGTCGAAATGCATCTACTTTTCAGATGAAATTAGCTAAATTGCGAGGGAACGAAAACACTGCTACAGATGTTTTGTCTCATATTTGTAACTACGGGTCTAAAGTTAAAGAAAATTAAGTTTCTGCTCATGTGTAATGACAGCTTTTGCGTTAACCGAATATTGAATAATATTTTTCAACTTAGTCTCAAGATAGTTCCTGATCGAATTTAAAAAAAATTTATTTTACAAATCCTTTCTTGCAGCAGCATCAGAAACTAAGTACACGCTGTAACAGACGTGGTCGAATATAAGACACAAGTCAGACTACAAATCTTATTGGACTTGATACAACATAGCACAGATGACAACATAAATTCTACCAATATTAAGACAGTTTATAGATTTGGCAGAAATTCGATTTGGGCATCATAGGTTAGCTTAAAAAAGATGGCGGACCCTCCTTTAGGGACAAGGTCCCACATTAAGTCAACAGTTGGGCCCATTGCAATACCACAATTAACCCTCAACCCAGGGATACATTACCTAAAAGAAACTAATCCCACTCCATAATAAGAATATACTGTAGCATTCTTAATAGTGGAGAGTTCTATCACAGATAACAAAAGATGAGAAGTCCCCTCTTCATGACAGGCACCGGCACATAAGAAGACGGACAGTCTCATCCTTCTACTCACACCCAAAGCTCTTGCAGATTTTATTTGAAAGAATTGTCGCGCAATAAGCCAGTAACCCATGAGAATTGCAATTATGCGATAGTAGGCCATGTGAGGATAGGAGACAATCGTCCCCATTTTTTGATCCATACAAGACCAGCATTGTTTTATCCTCAACAAAGGACAACGAAATTCAGACTTCCCGTAAAACAAGTGAAAATTAGCCAGTTTAACTGAGGCAATCCGAACACCTATGCCCTGTCGGAGATTATTAGCTCTGACCCGGCTCTGTTCCATAATTTCAGCATGCTCAAGAGTCCAGGTTGGGCTAGAATTTAACCGTAGATCGAGCTTTGTATCAAAAATTATACATTTCAATTTTTTAGACTACATAACTTTAATACAGAAGTTAAATGCCTGATATTTTCATAATTCGTTAGTATTGTTATCGCCATTATTTTAAACCAAATAGAAAAGAAAATTTCAAACAGGGATTACAAAATTTAAAAACTTCATATCATTTTTGATACATACGACTTTCCTAGAGTCTTTTTGGTGTCGTGTATGGCTTTCAAGATTTCAAAATTTTTGTGAAGTTTTATCGTAAATAATACATTATTTATGGTATTTGAGAAAAACTTTAAAGTTATGTAAGTGTGGGACGAAAGTGAAAAGATTGAATTTTCTATTCTTGATATGTTGTTGATATTGATTGAAGTAGTCGTAGTCTAGTATGTAGCTTGTTACCTTATTGGACGTTAGACCAAGGTTCAAAAATCAGGTCAGATATTTCCAATTTATATCGAAAGGTTGCAATGACCGATTATATATTAATTATATATGTAATATTCCTTCTGCTAAAGACTTTGAAGAAGAAGAAAATAGAAGCTCGTCTTATGAACTGAAGAAAGTATTGGCAGCAACAAACATAACAGCAGGATGTTTATCGCCAAAGATGGTACTACTTGGAACAGAACAAACTGCCTTAAGTTGTTTGGGATGAAAAAATCTAGTAATTTCTTACTGCTCTTCTCATATTTGTGTCACGTGACAGACAAACATTAGAAGAATGTGTTTCGTCCCATGTTTTATGACAGATGATAATATTTCGGTCAACTACGAACGTATGAGATAGCAGAATCATTCGCTTTAATAATGATATACATATTTACACCTATTACGCCCTTTCGAAAAATGAGCTAAAAGTCTTCCAGCCTTTAATAATCATGCTTAAAGCCTGTTTTTGAAATGCAAATGAAAAGGATTTTTTTCTAAAAAAAAAATATATTTATCTTAATTTTTTGTTAAAAAATTTTAACTATTTTCATAAAACTTTTATCACACAACTTGTAGTTTTATGTAAGAAATAATACTGTATAAATAGTTTGGGATTAGCTGTCATACTTTCAGAGCAGCCCATATATCCTTTTTTAAGATTTTTCAAAATTTAATTTTTTGTTCGCCTAAAAGGTAAGAAAATTAAAGAATATATATTTAAATAATGATGCTTATGTTTTTATGTTTCTTTTTGGTATATTTTCATCTCAAATTAAAGTTTCTTAGCAACAGAATTCAAAAACTTTTTAGTTTTATTGTGGAAAATGAAAATTACCTCCAGCGATTTTAATTGAAATTTTATACTTAATGATGGAATACTTACAGTGATTATTAGGGAAATTAATTTAAGGATATTTATATAGATCAAGCTTCATAAAGAGATTTACGGAGTAATGTTTGGTATTGATTTATGTTTTCTTTCCTTTTCAACGCATATTTAATATAGTCGCTGTAGATTAGTAACTAATTGGATTTGATGGTCGTTATAAATTTCGTGGTCCACCGAAAACGAATTGGCAGTTTTAGATTCAAGTACATGCTACGTGCGAAGCAACTACTTACAGCAGTATTTGGGGAAACCCGTATCCGGGAAACCCGAGAGGAATCAAAGGGAGAAAATTGTTTTTGACCTAATCGATGTTCTATTGTAACGGGAAACTTTTTTACCTCACATGACGTTGACAACAAATATTTCTAACGAATCACAAGAATGTTTTGTACCATCAGGTTTCAGCCAGCCCTCAACTGAGAGTGTTACTGATGCGACTGGCAATAAACTGTCCTATCTAAGCAATTGGAAACTTATAAATCGCCACAAAACAGGATTGCTAGACGTCAAATTATTACCATTTAGAAAGAAATAAAACCAAGCTGACATGAAGTGCAGTTCAGTTTTTACTTTCGGTGAGTGAACACTGACTTCTACTAACGTCTTGACTAGAAGTGAAGTAAAACAAAACAAACAAAAAAATAAAAATAAAATAAATAAATTTCCATTTGCACGTGAAAAAAAATAAAATAAATTTTTTCTTATATTAAACAAAAAAAAAATACAAAAGAAAAAACACAAACTGTTTACAGCTTTTATGGTTTCATTTAGTTCCCACAATGGGGGGTCTACTCTTTGACAGGGACAAAACGGTGAAAAATCCGAATTCTACACATCCAATTTTTCTTATAATGAGCAGAGCAGGGGTCCACGCAGATAAAGGTCTCGCAGACGTTTCACCATTTCTCATACAACGTTCCATAGATGCAGTCGGAGGAAAAGTAAAATCATGTAAAAAACTGAGATCTGGACAACTACTCATACAATGTTTCAATGTGAAACAAGCAAGCAAAGTAATCCAAATGATGTCTTTATCCCTAGACATTTTTGTAAAAGTTGAAGAGCACACCTCACTAAATAAATCGAAAGGAATATTCTACTCCAATGAACTACGGTGTCTTTCTGATGACGAACTGTTAAGAGAAATTCGTGAACAAAATCCCAGTGTCATAGAAATTAAACGATTGAAAAGGAGAGATCCCGAAACAAAAACTCTTACAACCAATGACCTTGGTTTGTACATAACAACGTTCAACGTTAGTGATTTGCCAGAAAAAATATTATTGGGCTATATGTATACTATGATTAAACCATACATTCCTAATCCACTACGATGCTTTAAATGCTTCCAATTTGGACATGTTTCAGAGGGATGTTCGTCACCAGATAAAATGTGCCCACATTGTAGTAATGTCGAACATACATCAGTTGACGAAGCCGGCAAACGTGAAAAATGTGATAAACCACCAAAATGCGCTAACTGCAAACAACAACACAACAGCTTTTCAAAACAATGTGTTTCTTATATGAAAGAATATGAAATTCAAAAAATTAAAGTAACACAAAAGAAAACAATGAATGAAGCGCGAAGAGAATATGATAGACAACATACTCTACCAACAACATATGCAAATATAATAAAACCTTGCAATTGCAAATGCAAATGTCAAGAAAGTGGAGATAAAAAACCTACCACGAAATCAACAGCTGATCCAAATCCAAAAACAACAACAACCTCTCCAGTACGCAAAATAACAAAAACAGATGGATCAAAAATTGAATTATTACCAAAAAACATCTCAAAGAGAAAGAAGCGTGAATTATCAAATGCAGAGAAAAAAAAGAAAGAGAACCCAACCAACATACCTTCAGTAACAAATGACAACCCAGCAAGCACAATTGAAGATAGTTTAGACGACTCTAGTGACTTTACTTTTAATGAGTAATCAATATAAAATAATACAATGGAACTGTAACGGTTTTGCAAATCATTTTGATGAAGTTAAACTTATTACATCTAAATTTAATTGCCTAGCCATTTGTATACAAGAATCTAGATTTAAAAGCAATTATCACACAAAACTAAAAAATTTTACTTGTTTCTTTAAAAATTCTTTTTCAGGCTCAATTGCTCATGGTGGAGTCTGTATTTATCTAAATAACTTATTTGATGGAGAAGAAATAACAATTTCCTCCCAATATCAAGTAGTAGCGATAAAAGTCAAATTCCCAATAAAATTTATTATTTGCTCCATTTATCTTCCAGGATCAGAAAACATTTCCAAAAGTGATCTAACTAATTTAACATCTCAATTCAACCTTCCTTATTTGCTTTTAGGTGACTTTAACTCCCATAATACCATTTGGGGATCCAGTAGAACAGACTCAAGAGGAAATATTATTGAAGAATTTATAGATGAAAATAATCTTAATATTTTAAACAATATAAATTGTGCCACTCATTTTAGTTTTGCATACCAAACTTTTAGTAATATAGATTTAAGTCTCGTTTCTCCCAACATTCAACATTTATTTGAATGGAGTATTAATGATGACTTATATAGTAGTGATCATTATCCAATTATGATTAATATAACTGGATTCGCACCAAACTATGAACGCAGACCCTGCTGGAATATAAAACGGGCAAACTGGGAAAAATTTAATTGCAATTTTAATAAACCTTTGACCAGCTTTTACGACATCAATGAAATTGAGAACTACGTTACAGAAACTATTTTAAGTTCGGCTCACGAAGCCATTCCACTTAAGCCTACAATATGCAACAGGAAAGAAGTCCCTTGGTGGAATAATAATATAAAATTACTAATTAAGGAAAGAAGAAAACTCCTAAAGCAATTCAAAAGAAATATGAGTTCGGAAAATTTAGAAAATTTTTTAAAAGCTAAATCTGAAACTCGTAAAGCTATCAGAGAAAGTAAGAGGAAATCGTGGATAGAATTTTGTGACTCTATAAATTTAAAAACCTCCTCATCAGAGGTATATAGAAAAATCAAATCGCTTAACGGACACTCTAACTTCCACCAAATCACAGCATTAGATGACAACCAAACACTTCTGACAGATATTAAAGATATCGTTAATACTTTAGCAATTAGTTTCGCACAAAACTCGTCTTCTTCAAATTACTCAACAAAATTTATATCATATGCAATAACCACTAATTTTCCTATTGACTCATCCAACAATGATGAATCATATAACACTAAATTAACTTTAACTGAGCTAAAATCTGCGCTTAGGTCATGTCATGGTACATCACCGGGTCCAGACAATATAAGATATGAAATGTTAAAAAATTTAGACACAAATGCCACAAAATATATTTTAGACTTTTATAATACAATCTGGTTAAAACAAGTTCTCCCAAAAAATTGGAAAAATGCTATAGTCATTCCAGTCTTAAAACCGGGAAAAGATGGAACGAATAGAAATAATTACAGACCAATATCTCTTACCAACTGCACTTGTAAACTTTTGGAAAGAATGATAAATAAACGACTAATTTATCATATAGAAAAGAATAACATATTAAATGTCAACCAATCCGGGTTTAGGAAAAATAGAGGAACAATAGACAATTTAGCAATTTTACATTCCGATATAATGGAAAGTTTTTCCTCAAGAAAAGATTTAGTAGCTGTCTTTTTTGACATACGGAAAGCTTACGATTGCGTATGGAAAAAATTAATATTCAAGAAATTAAATTTGGCTGGAATACGTGGAAACATGGCTGCCTTTATATCTAATTTTTTGCAAGAGAGAAAGTTTTGTTGCATGGTAGGAGGCACAACATCTAATTACTATGATTTAGAAAACGGGGTCCCTCAGGGATCTGTACTTAGTGTCACCCTTTTCCTCCTAGCGATTGATGATATCTTAAAAAATTGTCATAAAGATGTTAAGGCATTACTATATGCTGATGACCTTATTATATACTGCTCAGGCAAAAAAGTTTCGGCTATAGCTAATAAAATCCAAAATACAATTAAAAAACTAGAAACTTGGAATGATACTAGTGGTTTTCAATTTCATGATGAGAAAACAGTTGCCTTAAAATTTTCTAGACGAAAAACAGCTCAAGACAATCCTACAATAAAACTATATGGTAAAAATATAAAATTCGTAGAACAATACAAATTCTTAGGAATCACCTTTGACAGAAAATTAACTTTTAAAGCTCATATACATAATATAAAGGCCAAAGCCAATTCAAAGCTAAATATAATTAAAATGTTAAGATGCTCCCAATTTGGTTCTGACCCGCGAACCCTTCTTAAAATTTTATGTTCAATAGTACTACCAACTATAGATTATGCATCAATTATTTATTCATCTGCTAACAAAACAAATTTGAAAATTCTGGAACCTATTCTAAATACAGGAATAAGACTTTCTATTGGAGCTTTTAAAACAAGCCCAGCTATTAGCATGCAAATAATCTCCTCATGTCCTCCTCTATACCTAAGAAGATTAAAGTATCTTCTTAATTACACATTAAAAATTCTCGCATTACAAAACCATCCTTTATACGAAAAAATTACTAATAGAACAAAAATTAATCACTTTCTAGCAAAATCCGAAAAATATTATCCTTTTTATGTGAGAGCTGCCCAAGAATTTGATAAAATAACTTCAAAATATCTTTTAACTACAGATTCCATTGATAATATAATAATAGCTGATACTCCACCATGGTCCCTGTCTGATTTAAAGGTAGATTATTCCCTTGCATACTGTAACAAACGTGATATGACTCCCATAGAAGTACATCAGAAATACTTAGAATTAAGAAATACAATATATAAAAACCACCTTTGTTTATTTACCGATGGTTCTGTCATAAATGAGAAAGCTGGCTTTGCAGTTTTTGGGGAGAATTTAGTCATATCAAAAAGAATACATAATTACTCATCAATATATACAAGTGAACTACTAGCTATAAAAACTTGCATCGAAAACCTTGAAAATATTGATCAAAGAACTCTTATTATATCAGACAGTAAAAGTGCATTACAAGGATTACAAGATCCATTCAGTAGTAACACGATCATAAATCGGACAAGAGAAACTATAACTAACCTACCAAACAACGAAATATGCTTTCTGTGGATACCTAGTCACCTAAATATAAATGGAAATGAAACAGTAGACACTCTTGCTAAGAATTCCTTAAATGAAAATATTTCTACGGAATACAAATATAATTATTCAGATTACCGGCAGATCATTAGGAAATACATATTTGATCTTTGGAATGATATGTGGCAAAATAATCAAACAGCAAAGTTATACAAAATTCAGAAAAATGTTTCACACAAGTTCAATTCGTCCATCTTATCGAAACAAGATTTTATTAGACTAAATAGATTAAAAATTGGACATTGCTTATTTTCCCATAGACATATTATTGAAAAAACCCAACCTCCACTTTGTAATTGTGGTCAAACATTAGATGTTTTCCACATATTTAATGAATGCAGACTACACCATGAGAATCGCGTTAAATATAATATAAACAACATTGAAATACTTAATAATGAACATGAATTTGAAAATGTTAAAAAATTCTTAACTGAAATCAATTTGTATAATTTAATTTAGATTTTACTTATTAATAGCAAAGATTAAGATTAGCATTAAGTTATATTAAACAATGAATTGTAAAAAGGCCTATATAACCTTAAAGTGTTGGGGCCTTCAAAATTTTAATAATAATAATAATAATAATGACATGAAGTGCTTGATTTTCATGTAAAAATGTATGCTGCAATGTACATCATGTCAAAAATTTTGGCGCAAATTTCATAAAAGTGATAATAAAATGTAATAGTAAATAAATAGTTTTAATAAAATGAATTAAAATATTAAATTTTTTTTAACAAAATCTATCAATAATCGTGACAATTCCATGTACTTACTACAAGTATGTATGTAGCAAAAGTGATACATAAACTAGAATTATGAAGTTTTTTTGAGGCTCGATCTACGGTTAATTGTATTGACCCTTACGGCCACTAGCTCAGTTCTCTGCTTTATTAAAATGTCAGAGGGAAGCCAATTATGTATGTAGTGCAAAATATGCCCAGGTCGGGCATGAAAAGTTTTCAAATATCTGTCGTTCGGAGTCGACTTTAAACTGTAGGTCCCACCACTCATATTTAAAAATTAACGCACACAACATAAGTGGTGTGAGATACTAGGTCGTAATCCTGCCTAGAGGGTTGTAATGACAAATTATGTATGTAAATAAGCCCTTAGCCCTTGTTCGAGTGGAACAAAGTGCGATGATTATATACAGCTGACTGCATACGAGTCTGCATATCAGTCGGTAGTTGTTCAACGTCCACCATACTTCAGTACCGCAAATCAATCCACCAAAGCCTGATAGAGTCAGCTTCTGATAGCGGTAATGCAATCCATGTGTAATTTGCATTATAAAAATTTATAAAGTACTCTACGAATTTCATTCTCATCATCAATTCGTTAAAAAAAGTTTTTTCGAATACATTTTCTAATAGGACGTTGTATGAATCACAATCGACACAATCGTATCTCTAACTGGAAAACCCTGCCTATTAAACTTAGGCTTTGTGGCAAAAAGTGCTTCTAGTGTGCAACTATTAATGTGTCTCTGGGAAGTCTCACCCTATACTCGATCAATGCAGTGACTAGCTAAGTAGGAAAATGCCTACTAATTTTTTATCCACAACTGTTATTTGCTTACGAACAAAAATTTAATGCGAAAATAATCTCAAGAAGTGAACAAAGTGAAGAGAAATCTTTATTTAATACTCGTTTTCATAATCGAAATCTATAAATAACAGGAATGAATATTAAAGGCCATCAACTACGACTCAGTGATTCACTGCACCACAATGATCTTTTTGGAATAACTGCAGCGGGATTTCTTAATTCAGACGCTAGATTGTGAAGTGGAGAACTGGACAAACGAATACACTTGTAAGGAGATCAAATTGATCTCGAAATTTTCTTTGGATTGCATATGAATTCCCAACTGTGCCTTTTCACATGATGGGAATGCTTCATATATCAAGTGAACCTACATTTGAATCTCTGTGTCACATACAGTACAACATATGCTTTACCTATTGTTGGGCATAAAAACTGGCAACGTCTTCATCAAAACCATCATTATAAGCATTGTGATATACTCCAGCTTATAATAGCAAAATAATAGGAGCTCAATGGAGAACCAATGGAGCATATATTTCTCTTTAGAAAAGTATTATAAGCTTATAAAACTGAGTATAAAACAACAACAACATCAACAGCAAGATGATTTTTCTTTAAAATTCTTCTAAAACAATTGCAGTCGGGCAATTGACTCGATGTTATTATTGTTTGTATTACTTTTCGTTTTTCTTGTATTTATTATGGCATAAACGAAATGGAAGAAATTTGAAATACTCAAATTCAACCTGAATACAAAATCCATATGGGCTCCTCTTTAGAATGATAAACCATCCACACATAATGAAGTTCCAAGCCAATCATTAAGCAAAGGCAATAGAAGATGAAGAGTTCCAGTAACACGGTACAAAATCGTAATGGAAACAAAAATTTTGTAAAAGTTTTACAAGAAAATTTTCCTTGGAACTTAGAACCATTAATCTTTAAAAACCTTTAGAATACAGAGGCTTAAAAGAATGCAATCCATAAAACGAAGAAGAATGGATTTTGTTCACCTGGAGAGAAAGAGGAAATTACAATTTCTGCAAAAGTCTTCATGCGGAAAATCAAATGCGAATGCGCATGTCATGTGGATTGTTATCGTCTTAAATTCGGCAGTTTTGCTTATTCACAAAATGAGTTTCATAGCTGAAAATGATTTTTCAAATGGAAATTAGGGTCAGTTGTTAACTGATTCATAGCCTATTCAGTAAACTCACGTCCTTATCCGTTGAATTTTGTAGGGGTGCAGACCCTAACCACTACGCCTAATTTACCAAGTGTTTAGTGTTCATTTCATAAACAAATTTTGTCAAAGTTTAAAAAAAATCAGTTTTCCTTTCTATCTACGAAAAGCATTGGAATACAGTGATTTAGATGTATAGAAGATTCAAAAGGAAGAAGCTGCAAATGCTTATGAGTACAAAAGATTTCTGGTATTCGTTAGGATGAAGTGTTGAATGCTATATCTGTCCATGATTATTTGACAAAAGAGTCTGAATAAAACACAACTAATTTGACAAATCTAGATTCGACCAGATATAAACTTTCAAATTTCGGATACCCCTGGTGGAAGACCGAATATATTTTTATGTGCAGAGTGTGTGTTACTAAAACGAAATATATTCTTAAACTTTGAAAAAGGTTGTAATTGCCACTTCTTAGTAAAACTCTAGCACACACAATGCACAAATTGGACACAAATCGTAATGTTAGGGCAATATTGTTACTAATTGCTATGCTATATTCGGACAAATATCAAAGCCGCCTCCTAATAAAATTCCAAAGTGATTCCCATTGAGTTCACTGCTATTTAAGAATAGCTAAATTATATTGGATTTGGGGGTGGGTGCTGGTGGCCCAATTAAAACTTTTCGAAATTCAAAAATTCACTAATAGGGTTCTATTAGGGATCCTTTGGTCTACAGCTCCAATATAGTGAGATGTTCTCATCCCACCTAGACAAGTAACAAAGTCCCAAATTAAATCCAATGTCGTCTAAATCAACCACATATTCATGATGTTCCTACAATGTCTACTCCAATCCATTTGGCCTAGACAAGTAACAAAATTATACGGAGACATTTAAAACTTGATTAGACATTTTTTTTGCGTAAATCTTGCACTTGTTGAAATCAATAGAAGCTTGCTAAAATAGATGCACGCATTTGTTTACCAATTTTTTAAGATTTTTGTGAAATAAATATAGTGAAAGTAACCATAGAATAAATGACAACAAGTTATCTAAAGATTCAGTGCCCATTTGACATACACAAGTTAATAGGAATTTGTATAAAATTTGAATATATGGTAGTCGGACATACTACCATAAAGCCCTAATGCTTGAAAGTCAGTTTTTATTCCCAGTTAATTGGCTTTCAAACCAAACTGAATAATTGCGCGAGTGTTTTAAAATAAAACTTTAATATCTAACAGTTAAATGCAGTTCAATTATCCTGCACGAGGAGGCTTTATGCCAGTTGTTCAAAACAATAATCGAATAAACAAGACAGTAAATATTGAAAAACATTAAAAAAAAGTTACAAAAATAAAAACAGAACAAACATTTCGCTGACATTTATGATTCAATTAAAACAAACAATTGAAATTCTTGGTTTTTCTTTTTATTGTTTAATTGTTTTTGGAATTCAATCAATAATTCAATTAATAAAACACAGCAATAAACATAAAAAACTGCAATTAAAACAATAAAAATTTAAAAAACAATTAAAAGAAAAGGATATTATAAAACACTGGACAAGCCAATCTTGAGGCATGTTACTGCTCTATTACATTTACGTCTGCTGCATAAGATAGTAAAGACTTGATCTTTAGAGGCTACGGTTGGGATAATGGGAGTCAACACGAAATTCATGAGGGGATTTCGGGAGTTGATGAATCGAATCGCTGCGTCCTTAGCTGTCAAATGCTTCGCAATGAGACTTAGTAAAAAATGAATTAAGTAATCTAGAAGCTGCATACTTTTTTTAAATAGGAACCATTTTGTGGTATACATATGAATCAAGAACAGCTCTAAGAAAAAGAGTGGGAGTTTTTGGGCCCAAAATGAAGTATTTCGAACATATGGGGAAACTGGGGTGAATTTTCCAAGAAAAAGTCTATGTCATGTCAATGACGTGCTCAATTTAACTTGGATAGAAAATACAAAGGACGGGACATCGCAATACTATCCGACAGTCAGGCATTTTCCAAAATCAAAAATTTCAAAACGTTTGCGAATTCATCTGAAAGCAAAGAAATTGTGCACTACGTGGTGTGTAGTTGTGAGGTATTTAAGAACAATTCTGTCTACTTGAAAGTCATGAAAAGTAGTAATTTTCCATTAATCCCCTGTTTTTGTAAGACGAACGATTTCAGACGTTCGTATATCTGTAGTCGCCGTGGTCTAGTAGGTAGTGTGTTGGCTTATTAGACGAAAAGCCAGGTTTCGAGCCCCAGGCCAGACATCAAAATAAAATACAAAAAGTATTTCTTCGGCGACTTCCTCTCAACAGATTTCTGGCAAAAACTCTGAGAGTGAATAAAATTGCCATGAAAAGTTTCTCAAAAATCTGTCGTTCGGAGTCGACTTTAAACTGTAGGTCCCGCCACTCATGTATATTAACACACACAACATAAGTGGTGTGAGAAACTAGGTCGTAATCCTGACTGAAGGGTTGTAATGACCAATTATGTATGTATGTGTATATTTGTATGGAAAACACAAAAAATTGAGTGTGGACGTGTAAAATCGTTTGTCTTATAAAAACAGGCCTTAAAATTTTCGACTCCAATTCCTTTTATCAAGCCTGGTTGGATAAATTAATTCCTAAAATAATTCTGTATTTGATGAGAGTAGAGGGGTCCTGCATGACCAGATGTCATTAGATGAACACATTAGACTTTTCAAAAAAAAAAAGTAATGGTCAACGGCTTTCAAAAGGTCCTCTGATTTTTAATTCCGTTCCGAAAATTTCGAAGTCGTATCGGCCAGTCACTTGTACATCAACAACTGAAAAGGAAAAGCTGTCACGATATTTTACCTCAATAAGTTCTTATTTAGGGAATTCAAAATTCGTTTTTTATTGCAGAAAAGCCTATAAACGTGAAATCGAATAGAATTGTAGTTTTAGAGCAAAAAGAAAAAACCAGAAAAAACATTTTCTTCCACAATATTCTCATCTATCACACCAATGTCCTAACCAGACAGAAAGACTCACAAACATGGAAAAAAACGAAAATGACATACAAAGTTCATCAGTATTTGTGGAAATTCTCCCATTCCTCCCAGCCATTTCAACCATCACATTCATACCAGTCAGCTAGCCAGCAACAAATATTAGTAAACGAAAAGCGAATAAAAAGTTTTATTCTAAAAATCTACGAAAGTATTTTTTCGTTTTGCAATTTCAAAGCAGAAAACAATCTCTGCGTTTTAAAGGCTACTTTCTTCTTCTATGCCATCTAATAATAGTCGGGTGAAAGCGTGGTTCACGTACGCAAGGGAACTGAACAAATATACATACACATCAGTTATATAGCATAAAAATTCAAGCTTTTGTAAGCGTCTAATTTGTACCGAAATAAAAAGCAAAAAAAGAAAAAGAAGAAGTAATAGAATGTAGCGCAAGCAAATGCTGAAATGTTTTCTCGTAATACGTGTAGAAGAGTAGATGGAATAAAAATTCAGTGATACGATATTGGTTAAGAAAAGGTGACCATGTGTATTAAATAAGAAATAAATCATAAAACTGTAAGTTCTGTTCGATGGGGATAACTCCTGCATCCTCTAAAACACGTTCTTCTGAAAATGGCTATCCACGCTTGCAAGCTTTTTACCCATGCAATAATATAATAATACTGGACTTGGTATTGTAGATAGTAATAGTTCTGCTTAAGTCGAACTTTATTTAACAACGCTCTGGACAAGGCTTTTATATTGCCAGTCATTATTTGCAAATAAATAATGGACTTCGAAGAGTTTACACGCTTCGAATCTTTAGAATTTGGGTCCCATGATTGGAGCTTGTGATTATTGGGCTCAGAGACTCTGATTAGAGTTTAATCGTCCTATTCATTTTCTTTTAAAATAGCTGCGTGTCAATTGAGTATTTTTGAGAACCTGTCCTACAGCGGCAATAGATGCTCTGTTGGATTTAAGGTCGTTGCTTTTGCTAGCGAGAACCAGAACAATGAAGACTCCGGTTAGATTATTGGAATATCGGAATCATCGAGAGGCATTGTGGCTTGGCAAATCGAGTGGCTGCCAGCTTCTTTCTTTCTTAACTGAACAAATTCAATATATTCTTTAATTTTACGAAATGCTTTCCAATAAAACTGTGTAATAAGAGTGAAGGGAGCAGTTTGGAGGCTACAAACTCTTTCAAGAAAGGGACCATTCTATGGTATAAGGGCGGGTCAAGAAGAGATAGTGAGACAGTAGCGGTGATGTACCATTTCAGAGTGAAATATTATCTCCCATGGTGAAACTCCTCTTCAAAGAGAAAAAATATGTAGATGTTCTCAATTCCACTCAGACTGGATGTGTAAAGGATGGGACGTAACAATACTATCTGGCAGTAAGGCTAACATCCTAACACTTGGCTCCTTTAAGGTTGACTTGCGAATAGTAAGCTGAATCAGCTAGACGGGGAAGATAGAGTCACTATCCAATTAATCCTAGATCATATGAAGGGGAGCTTATATGCCACTAACAGGGTCAGTGTAGATTCGAAAAATCTAAACTTTTGTGTAATGTAACTTTTTCTGTGTAATTACAATAGAAAGATAATTGTGATATGCATGAGACCTACGTGCCACTTCTTTGTATTAAAAAAAGTTTGTAAGGGTATACTTAGCGAAAAGGAAGATGGAGAAATGCAAAGACGCCTCGGAACACAAATGGATTTGAAAAAATCTAAACTTTTGCTGTGTAATTACAAAAGAAAGAGAATTGTGCTATGCATAAGACCTACCAGAAATAGCCTGTATAGAATCAAAGAACACTACATAGGAATCGCTTTAGCATGTGTATTCTGATACGATAATGAATCACCAGGACATATATTTGAAACCTAGGCGGCATTAATGAATCTGCGAAAGGCAGATTGCAAAATATGGCCACCTTATCCAAATACTATATCGTGTGCCCATTGATGGCAGTCATCATAGTATTTTTTACTACCAAAATAGTTGTTTATTCGTAGTATAAATATTATGTGGCTGTTGTTGCAGTTGTTTTAATACGTACTCGTAGTGTAGTATTTTAAAAGTTTGTTTGTAGCGTTGCATTGCATTGATAATGACGAGTTGAATGAAAATGCAATCATTTAAAGGCTCTCTAATGTTGTTGCATTTTTTTTTTCAATTTCCATTGTTAATGCCTGTCTATTAGAATGAGATTTTTTATTTTTTTGATGAGTAAAGCTATGTTGAGTAAAGCAGGAGAATAAATACGAGGTAACTTAGTCAGACTCCTCTTATATGCCCGCGTACCTTCATTGGTTTTGTTTTCAGTGATTTTAACGTATTTTTTTTAAAGTCATACTTGTAGCAGTTAATGTCGTTGTACAAGTATTTGTGTTTGGATTTGAATTTGAATACGAGGGGAATTACGTTTTTATTTGTTGTTCGTTCAGTGAACTTTCTCCAACACGGCTGCTGGTTCTGTTTTGTTTGTATGCATGGTTGCTAGCTGGATGGCTGGCTGTTTATCTGCCTGCTCGTCTATGTCGTGGAACAAATGATTGACTGTCTGTCTGTCTGTGGATTTTTTATTCAGATTTAGCAGAGGCAAATAACAAACAAATACTCGCCGTTGGGTGTATATCTCTACCTTCGTTAGGGGGTTGGTTAGTAGTGGAATTGCAGTAACATTTGCTCAACCAAATTAAATCGAGTGCTAGAAACTGTTATGATCTTTTCTTTCCATCCTTCCTATTCCTGCTATTTGTGTCCTTATGGCTGTGTTTTAAATGCCAAATTTAAGACAGAAATCTGTTGTTGTTCTTAAATTAATGAATTGCTGATAATTACCTTAGAGGGCTACGTTTTATTGTGTTCTACAATACAATACAATTGAAACACCAGACTAAATCTTTTAATAATTTTTTTCTGATTTATGTTTTCAAACTGAGAGACCAAATTTATTAAATTAATTCAAAGGAATTAATTAAAAAGAAAATAATGCCGCAATCTAAGACTTGTTAAGTCGGCACAAATGGCTTGAAGGCATTCATCTCCAGACATTCAGAGGGTACATAATTTTGACACTGTCGGCATTGTTGAC
The DNA here is from genome assembly GCA_958299815.1 of Sarcophaga carnaria. Lineage (NCBI taxonomy): Eukaryota > Metazoa > Arthropoda > Insecta > Diptera > Sarcophagidae > Sarcophaga > Sarcophaga carnaria. The sequence continues at coordinate 95,385,923 of OY283149.1, forward strand.
AGTTTAATGCAATTTAAAAGAGATTAGTCAAATATGGCGTTAAAGCCAAGTACATTTGAAAATCAGATAAATGAACACCGACTAACCATAGAGTGTTTAAACCTTTTAAGAATCCCTTACAGATTTTGAAAAACCACACAATCAAAATAGAGATGTTATATCGCTTTCATCTACTCCTCACTCCCACATACGCTGCAGAAAATCGAATCTATTACACCTCCCCGTCATAGCCTGCTCTAATAGTTACAATAACTAACTATTCACGACATAAAAAAATAACTTATGTAGCCCGGTCTAATATAGTCCGCTCACGGGCTGACAAATATGGATAATAACATGTTAGCTTGGTGTCTTCAATAGTATAGCCGAACGCTGGTCTTGACGAGGCATGTTTCTAAGCAACACCGAAACACTTCCATTAAGTGATAGTGCTGTTGTTATTTGTACGACAACTAACGCGGCTTGGCTAATGTCTAACTTGCTTTTTGTATGCGCCCTAGAACGTCCTGTTTAGCTCCCTCTTTGGTTGAAAAGCTGTTGACGTAGGTTATGTTCTGAAAGTTTATAGAGAATGTCATATATTAGGGAGTTTGAATTCGCTGAAATCCTGTTTTATTGATGTAACCTTAAGGCCGACCTTATGTGATTCCTGCTCCAGTTCCAATTATAATTCGTCTAACTTTTATTGCGTGTGCTGATGATGATATTCGAGAGCAATACACTATCGCCAGCGTAATCACGATTCGTCCAGCATTCATTAAGTTACCAAGGATTACTATTTTATTGGTTGTGTTGTTAATAATTTCCGGTCCACTATCGTGCACAGCAAGGACAGCACAGTTGAAAAAATAATCATTGCCTTACACCTGAGGTAGGGTCGAGTGATTCGCTAAACTTATCGTTGTGCGAAACCCCAAAAAATACCTGCACAAATTTAGACATGATAGCTCCCCTATATGCCAAAACAGTGTGGATGACGATAACAATGCGGAGCATATTTTACTCTGCTGCCCGAGACTCAGATGGCCCAAGGAAATGAATTCCATACCGAAACAGCTTATAAGGGAGATGTTGAATTTTAAAATTCTATGAAACCATTACAGTCAGTCTGAAGTTACATGGGAACTAAAAAGTTTGGTTCAACAGGAGGAAAAGGTGTGAATGTGAGAAAACGTTAAACCTAATCAGCCTTAAGCAAAGTAACACCTAACGCCAGTCCTGCGGAGGGAAGGTGGTTGAAGGATATAAGAGTTGGGTTTAGTATGTAAGCGCCAGTGATGTAAATCGTGCACGCTTATGGTGAAACATAAGTGTCTTTCAAGATTCCCAGCTTCAGTTTAGGATAAAATGAAGAAAACTGTGGTTTCATAAATGTTTGAGATGTGTTCTCTTTTTATTGAGCAGAAGCCCATAAATATCAAAAACTACATACAGATTGAATTGCTGTTGCTACTTTAATTCCTCTTCCTAAGATTTCACAACAACCTTCATGAATTTGAGAACATTCCCTACTTATCATTTGGACATATTTTCCACGAAATTCTCCGTTTAATAGAACGGAATAGAATATCCTTTTAAAAGTAGAAACTAAATTATAAAAATTCTTAAGAAAAAATCCTTTAAATTTTAAGTGCAATCATCGTCTACAATCAATACAAAATTTCTTAATTTCTGTAAAAGTATTAGCCAGTCAAACAAAATCCTTTTAAAAGTCCTTCATTCCATGACCAAACCATTAGAAAATCCTTAAAAAGTTAATCCGAAATAAATGCCACTAAAATAACTCAAAATGTACAACAGAATTGTGTCACACAATATGTTCCAGTCTTTAGCTCTCTATGATCTGGATCTATAGACCAGTTTAACTTTAATAAAGACGACTCTCTGTTATGCCCTATATGAGCATTCATTACTTTTCCAGCAATTCAATGTCTGCTTTGGGAGAAAACAACGAAATAATAACTTAAGAATGTAACAAAGGAAAATTGAAAAAGGGGGCAAAAACACGGTAAAAAGAAGAGCAAAGTATACGAAAGATTTGAGTTTTCATTATTAGAAGAATTTCATTTCATATGTAATGTGCGAAATAAGGATTTTAAATTATCCATACATTGGCATTCATGGTAAGGAATCGAAGGGCGAGTATGTAAACGGAACGCAGCCGGATGCCGGGAAGCAGTTTAACGATATAAATTTCTTATAATCAATAGGAAATGCATGTGCTGCACATTTTCATCTCAATTCTTTCGTTTTATTTCGCTGTGTCTACTTTCAGTTCTTCTGTCCAGTGGTCATATGATGATATTTTTGGTAGTAAACCGAAGGATGATGATTTTTTAATAAGAAATCCTTATCAATTACAAGGAGAAAATGGAAAACACACCACTACGTTTTATACTGGCATTTAAAAACGAATTTTCTTCAATTTTTCCATCGGCAAAATATGGCAAAACTAACCAAAGATAACGTTCGCCCTTAACGTCAGCAGTGAAGGTCTAACCACCATCCCCCCCGCCTTGTGGTATTTTCATATCATTTTCTTTTAATTTTAGTGTCTTGAATTGGCTTTTACTCCCTAGCGTAAGACCGCTACAAAAAAAAAAACAGTGTGAGTAAGATTTTGGATGTAAAGAAGCAAATGTTTGTGGTTGACTGCGGGCTGGTAATTTTTTAATTTAAATGCTATCCTTGGAAAAAATATTAATTTTCTTCATTTTTCACGTTAACGTTAACGTTTTGTTAACGTTTGTTTTTGGTGGTCATATTGTTTTTGTATACATTATTGTATGGCTTTATTTTCCTTTAGTTTATATTTTTCAGCTGTTTGCCATTTTTCATATTCTACTATTATTATTTAATTCTTTATTCATAATAATTGTTTTACAATATGTTGTGCCTCTGCGTCTTGAAGACATTGTTGAGGCGAGTTGGCAAATAAAAATTATATAAACTTAAGTATATTTTTTAAATAAAGAATAACAAATTTTAAAATAAAAAAAAAAAAAAAAAAAAAAAGAAAATAACAAATTTTAAAACAAAATAAAAAATAAATAAGAATTTAACTGAGATCAAACTAATAATCACAAAAGAAGCATTTCTAAATTTTGAAAAAGATAATTTTTAACATTTGTTTTAAAAATGGAGATTCGAACAATATTTTTTGTATTCTCAGGAAGGTTATTAAACTCCAAACTACCAATGTGTTCTACCCGCTGTTTTGTGGTTTCCAATCGACATCGTGCTACCCTTAAATTCGAATTATTCCTTGTGTTGAAAGCTGTTTGATTTCTGGAAAAAGTTATTGTATGATGCCCAATGTTATTCAAAGATTTAAAAACATAAAGTAAAAGTTGCATTTTGTGTAAGCCATGTACAGGAAGAATGGTTAAAGCTATGTTCTTATATAAAGGTATTGTTGAATACGTCAGAGGCAAATTAAAAACCGTTTTCAATGCTCTATTTTGAGCTCTCTGAAGAGATTTAAATTCATTGGTTTTTTTATGACCATATATAATAGGCAAATAGTTTAAATGGCTGTGTATTAAAGCCTGATATATAACCAACTTTGTTTTCGTGTTGAATTTATTCTTAAACTTATATAGTAGACCAATTACAGATAATATTTTGTATTTTAATTTCTGAATATGCGTATCCCATGAAAGATTACTCTGTAAGTGCACACCAAGGTATTTTGTTGAAAGACTTTCATTTACTTGTTTTCCATCTACCCAAATGCCAAAAACTTGATCGTGAACTAAATACGGTCTAAATCGCAATATTTTAGTTTTTTCAGCGTTTAGTTTCAATCTATTAAGTCTTAAATATTCTGAAATTAATGCAGCATCGTACTCCATATGAACCTTTAAAGCAGTTTCATGTTTATAAGGATAAAAAAGACTTATGTCATCCGCGTACATAAACATTTTTCCAAACACCTGAAGATTTTTTATATCATTTACATAAATTTTAAATAAAAGTGGACCTAATACGCTTCCTTGAGGAAGTCCATATTCAACGGAACCAATAAAACTTTTTTCACCATTCACCTCAACATACTGCTTTCTATTTTCCAAATAACTCCGTATCAATAACAAGTCTCGTCCATTAACACCATAGTATTCAAGTTTATTTATCATTATATTGTGATCCACAAGATCAAACGCTTTAGACAAGTCGTAGAATATACCACCAACACCACTGAAACCATCATCCAAACCTTTACATATGTTATTAATTACGTTTATAACCGCTTCTTCTGTACCACATCCATTTTTAAAGCCATACTGACAATTATATAATAAGTTATTGACTTCAAAATATGAAGAAAGCTGTTTGTAGAGTATTTTTTCAAAAATCTTATCAATTATTGGTAACAAGGCAATTGGTCGAAACTTTTCTATCAGTGTAGCTTTAGATTCCTTTGGTATTGGTATAATTTTTGCTATTTTTAAATCATGTGGATATGTTGAAGTGTCAATCATTCTGTTAAAAATTCTTGAAAGATATGGACAAATATCATCTTTACATACCTTAAGTATTTTTGCTGAAATCCCGTCAGACCCAGAGCTTTTTGTAACATCAAGTTCTGAGATTTGTTCAGCTATTTCCAGCTCTGTGGTATATGAAAAATTAAAGATGCTTTGACATTGACCTAAAGTTCTAAGAGCATTATACGAGTCACCAGGTAAGTAATCAATTTGCTGTTTTAATGTTTTAGGAATTTGAAGAAAGTACTGGTTAAACAAATTACTCTTTAGATGGTTGTCTAAAATAAATTCTCCGTCAGCGTCTTTTACTTTTATTTCACTCTTTGACTTTCTTCCAAGATTTTCATTTAAAAATTTCCAACATTTTTTTGGCTCCTGTTGTATTTGATTTAAATGACTGTAATAAAAGTTGTTCATAGACTGCTTACAAGCTTTTTTGATTACATTACTAATTCTTTTTAATCTACTTTCAACATCACGTTTTTTCCTCTGTTTCAAAAGATTTTTCTTATAAAATATAAGAGCTTGTAAATTTTGATTTAGCCAAGGTGTTAACTCGTTTTTCATCAATTTTTTTTCAGTTTTCTCCACAGTAGAATTTATTGTTGCATTTAAAATATGTGACATAATTTGAGAAGTATCAACAGACGGGTCACCAGTTTCTTGAAAAGTTTCTAAATAGTTAGTTAAACTTTCTTTTGCACGTTCATAATTGCATATTCGGTAAACTTTTTCAAAATACTCGGAATTTGGAGCATTACTTTTAAGCATACAATATATTATATTGTGATCTGTTAAACAGCATTCAATAGTATTTATCAAAAGTTCATCTGGGATATTACTGTACACATTATCTATACAGCTTCCAGATACCGGACGAGTTATTAATGTATGACAGTTTTTATAATCAAAACTTGACAACATATTAATTAAATCAGCTGAAGTATTATTAATAAAATCAATGTTGGAGTCTCCAACTATAATACTAGGAAAGCGACCATAACTTGCAACTATATTTTCAATAAAACTTACAAATTTTTCCACATTGCACTTTTGGGATCTATAAAACGTTGTTAGTTTTAAACTCTTTCCATTGATTTTGTGGTTAAGCAAAGATATTGTAATATTTTCAATAAAATCCTTACTACAACAAGTTTCAACATTGTAATGAAGGCTGTTATTTATGTAAATTGACGCCCCACCATATCCATCTGATCTACAGCAGTGAACAACATCATAACCAGGAATATTATAAATCTGAACTAAATTTGAGCTAAACCACGTCTCCTGAACCGCTATAACACTTGGTAGTTTTGGTAATTTAGAAATCATGCATTTAAATTTATTAAATTTATCTATAGAAGAAATGCTTCTTATGTTTACTGAAATAATATTCAAAGTAGGAAAATTTATTCCACAAAAATAAGTTTCAAAAGATTCAAAGTTTAAAAAATGTTGATTATTAATCATAAAAAAAAAAAAAAGAAATATTTAAATATTTATCAAAACAATATATTTGCATTTAAGCTATTAAGCCGGAGACATAAAAGCAGCACGAGTTTCATCTTCATCATGTGTATCGTCAACTGCTAATGGGGGCTGAAGATTAGATCTACGTTTTTGAAGCTTGTTAGTTGTGGCTTTCAAAAGCATATCATCTAGTTCCTCCTCAGATCTAATTAATCTTGGCTTAGAGATTTCGCTTAGTTTTACATAAACTCTACCACTATAGGTGTACACAGATTGATATCCCACTTTATGTAGGGTTTTAGCATGTCTAAAAAGATTAAAAGTCTCTTTACTAAGACAATCGTTCACATAAACTGATTTTGTTTCTTCTTTTTCTTTCAATTTTTGTTTTGCTGACATTAATTTTTGTTTAGACTTTTTCGAATCAAATTTCACAATAATAGATTGTTTTAAATTTTTAGTTTTATTTGAGGTATTGTTCTTTTTAATAAAAAATGCTTCTTCAACATCATCTTCCTTTAAGTCTACACCAACATCTTTTGCAATTTCTAACAACGTATCAACTGCTGTTGAACCTTCCTTTACTTCAATGCCGCTAATAAGACAGTTGTTTTTAACTCTTTCATCATTCAATAGCTTAACTGAATCTTTCAAATTGTTTACTTCATTCTTTAATACACGATTTTCTTTTTGTACTGCTTCAATTTTCTTTTTATTTTCAGCCACCCCTCGTATAATCTCATCGAATTGTTTTGACATGAATGTCATTGTTTCTTGTAACGAAGACAGCTGATCCAACTTCTTTAATTGTTTTAGTTGTTTTTTTATTTCAACAAGTTCTTCTTTTACTGTTCCATCACATTCCTTGCAAGCATTACATACATACTCTTCACTCTCATTTTTTAATAAATGTTCAAATTGACGTTTATTTAAGCTCGTACATAATGCATGATAACATTTGGCGCATTTATCACAATCGATGTTATCTTCATTCTCCTTTACCTCCATTTCGCATTGGCCACAGAAAAGTTTTGCATTTTGTATGCTGCGACGGCCTTTACCAGACATACCTTTATTGATTTTATAATCTTTACACCTTGCTTTATAAAATAAACAACAATAAGCTATTGTTTAAACGGAATAAACCACTGTTTTTTGTAAAAAAAAAAAAAAATATAATTCACAAGACGATAAAATTTTGACGTTTGCGCGAAAGGGTTGCCAACTCTACTATATTTTCCTCATGTTTTTGTTTCTTTTAACTCTTCTCCTTTTCTACGTAGCCTTGACATTCAGTGTTTTTTTCAGTGGCCTTAAATGTCGGAGTAAAAATGTAACCAACCAACCGCTTCAGAACTGTAATCTTAATACAGGGTCTTTTTAAGAGCTTCAAATCTTTAAATTTCATAGAACAAAGGTTGTATGAAACATCGAAATTTTTTATTCGTTTAAAGTCCAGTTGATGCCATCATGCGTAGAATAAAACAGCCCTGTCTTTTTCAATATTTTAAATAATCAGGCGAAATTTGACTGATGGCATGGGTTATATGGTTTTTAGGACTACTGTGGCTCCCATACTGCGCCCCACAAGAAAGATTGAAGATGAAACGGATCTTGGCCCCAGAATGAAATATTTTGAATTTAGGGGAAAACTCGTAATTATGTTCAAACGGAAGTCTATGCCAGCGAAAAATTTATTCAATTCCACTTGAGTAGGGATGTGAAAGATGTTCTATAACAATATTATCAGATAGTCAAGCCGCAATTCGAGCGCTCGGCTTTTGTGAGGTTAAAACGAAGATAAATAGGACCGTCCGACCGACCGACCGAATTTCAATGCGCTGTTGCTCGAATTGCCACTCTTACTTCCGTGTCTTTTCCCCTACACATACACAGCATGTGTATGTATTAAATGAGTATTTATTTATTTGTATATGAAAATATGAATGAAGTTGTAAGATGAGTACGAATATGCACTGCATCGTTCATAGTCTTTTACTATAGTCGTTTCTTTTTTTAATTTTATGCTTTGCTTTCGTCCCCATCACCCATTTTTATTCTTTTTGTTTTTGTTTATTTTTTGACTTGACATATACTTTTATAAGGTATAGTTTCTCTCGTAATGAAAACATATACTCAGTTTCTACCCCCACTCTCCGACTACATTACATTCATAATATGCATGAATACTGCCATCTGTCCAAGCTATTTGGCGATGTATGCAATCGTCGTATATATGAACGTGTATTTAAAATTCAACGAATGAAGAAAAAGCATCATTTAAGGAAAAATTACTACGACTTTACAATAGAAGTTCTCGTCTAACTTTTACTACATCATTGGGTGGGCGAAAAAGTAATTTCGATATTAATTGGAATCATAACCAGCGATTAGAAATATAATTCCGTCTATTCTCCTATTGGTATTGATACATATATAATACAGGATTAATCCCTATAATACAGGATTAGCATTGTAACTACAAAGAAGTTTTGGTGGATGAGATCTAACTTATTGCACATGAACACTGAATAAAGAGAGTGAGTCAATGAGTACGTAACTGAAAGTGTACTACTTTGTCTGCTAAAAGCAACTGTCAGTTATTTGGTATACAAAAATAGTGTCAACTGGAATAGCTTGGAATAGTTGAAATATCTAGGCTGTGGTGGATTTTTTTAGACTGGAATTCAATTTATTAGCATTCTGTGATCTGTTCTGTGTTATCTGCGCTGTCATCAAATATTAGCCGTCTGGTTCAGTCATCATACTTAACTTTTTTATACTTCCAGAAGGCAACACCAACACCAAAACCTTCCGTTGGCCGTTTAAGCCTTTGGTGAAATATTTAAAAATCATTTCGACTACTGAGTGTGTACATTTTCTAACACTCGCGTCTTTCCATTTCTTTTATATATTTAGAATGGAAAAAAGTTTTACTTCTTAACTTTTCTTACTATATTTGCCTCACGCTTCTAGTGTTACTATTGATAGGAGTGTTGACATGTATGGCTATTCGCCTCTACGATAACAACGATTTTGATCGAAAGTTTTATTGAAAACTCAGTACAAATATTGCAAAATTAATGTGGGGGAGGACAATACGTCCTTTATTTTTATTTATTTAGTTCAGTGCTAAGTCCTTCCGCTAAAATTCAATACAAATTCTGTTTTTTACCCTTTCCAAGCAACTCCCACTGAATCGCCTTTTCTGCGGTAACGTTGCAAGAGTTCTAGTCTGAATTGGTAGTAAAAGATTTTTAAAACGTTGGTACTGCTCTCTTCTAGCATTCGAAATTCGATTCTTTCCATTCCACGCTTTTTGCAGAGGAATTACATTCCTCTTTGTCATAGCTTGTCCGATACCTTTCCCCAAAACTTTGCGCTGCTTTGACTTTAATGCTGCTACATGTTTTTTCTAAAGTATTATTGCGATATTGTTGGTCATGGCATGGACTTCTCAATGGTGGTTTCTGCAGCCTCAATACAACTCTTGCAAAATTTTCTTGGAATCGGGCAAAGTGCCACTAATTGTCAATATTAGAAGCATGCGAAGCATATTGTCTATTATAGCATTTGAGTTATTCTAAGGGTGTAAGCGACGGCGTTCGTACGGCATGAGTAATTCGAATCGGGTGAACCCTTAACATACGAGAATAATTGAATTTGTCATACACTGGCCAGGCGGCAACCATCTATGTTCTGGTAGCCATATCACTTGCCGCTGCTTATTGTTACTTTTTTTTGAAGAATTTGTCTTTAGAATTTACAACGAATTACTTTTTCCCTAAATCTCCACAGGAATTACTGACATTGCCAATGTTGTACTCTAGACTCAGTGCATTGCTGTTGTAGGATTTACATTTTACTGTCTTTCACATCCTATCCTCTTCTACTCCCTCCTTGTGTTTGCCTTGTAATTGCAATAGAAAACAGAAATGAAAATGTTTGCCTTCAGATTCACTCTCTCTTCCAATTGTTCATTTTCAGTTACAGTTTGATTTCAGTTTATTTTTGGTTTTTTTTCTTTTTTCCAACTATTACGAGTTTTTCTCGCAGTTTATTTATATTTCATTCTCCATTTCTATTTCTCTAGTTGTGATAATATTTTCGTTAATATTACAGTCAACTCAACTTGACTTCACTCTCTTCGCTGCTCATACTTTATTTCATTTTTTCATTTTTTTATATTTGTATTATTTTTATTTTATTTTATTTTATTTTTTATTTTTATTTTTTATAATTTCTTATTCCACATGGCATTTGTTGTTTTTGTCACTTAGGCTTCATTATTTGCATTCGTCGTCGGTTGCTGAAAGTTAACAACCTTTAATTGTCAACAACAATTCAGCAAGCATTTTATTGTTGTTCGAGCCACAAGTACAAAATGTCTTAAAAGGAAGGGAAATTACACAAATTGTATGTAAAAAAAGAATTTTTTATTGTCGGAAAATTATTATTTCTTCCAACAGAATAGTTTGTAGTTCTTGACAGATTTTGTTTCCCAACAAGGAAAAAAAAGATGAAGAGAAACAGTGACGGTATATGAGACTTGATTAAGTCTTTTTAAATCTGATTGTAAATAATTTTTAATTATAAAGGATTTACTTAATTTTTAAGGATTTATAACTTTATTCCCAAGCCACTTACTTTGGAATATGAATTCAAATGAATGAAGGAGAAAAAGCCTTTATTATTATAACACGTTTACAAGCCATAATACTTGCCATTCCTATCCACAATTATTTATAACACCAAAGGGTTAAGTTAGTTGAAAATGCTTCACATTTCACATTGATATAGGGGGCGCTCTATATAGAATTAGAGCAAGGGAATTAGTTATGGATTGGATAATTAACATTCTAACTGACAGGATCGCTTAAACAGAAAACACCAACAGGCGGATTTATACCAATAGTTTGACAAGGCTATCAGTTGTTAAATATCTTTCATTTATTTAACGGGTAATTAGGTAATTAAGGTCAAGTCGCATTTTAAACTTTGACATTTCAAAAAGAAAATAGCACCAGATCGGCCAAATTTTAACGATTTTTAGCGCTTTTTATCTTTAAATTTAAACGAAATAAAGTATTATCGAAATATTTTATTTATTTGATAGACCTATAGGTACCATTATGTCTGGAATATATCCTTATCAGGATTACAACCTAACTTCTCACAGAAATATTATATTTTTCAAATTTTGTTTTGCTCGAGATGACTGAGCTGGGGTTTGAATAACGGGCTCTGCGTCCAATAAGCCAACACACTACCTACTAGACTATGGCGACCGCTCCTATCCTTTACCATTTTACTTAATTCGCTTCTTTTCTTCTTCTATGTCTGTATTTTCGATTTTCTAACACTTCCTTTATTATATTCGTTGGTGTTGTTTAAATTTTTATTTGTTTGATTTCACTGACCTCAGTCCTTTAAGGATAAACTTTTGTGAAGTTTCTTTAGAAAAATTTCTTTATTTTGCCACCTCTAACGTCCAATTAAAAATCATAAAAGCAAAATTTTCATTTCATTCACTTTTCCAATGTGTATCATTAACATTTAATTGTGATGGGGTAGACGTTAATGGCAGAGGATATGTTACAAAGAATTTTTCGGTTTCTATTTTCTTTGTTTTTGTAAAATACAACATTAATAAAACTTTTGAGTGTAATTAAACAAATAAAGTTTCCTTTGCTTTTACGTTAACAAATCCTTTAGTTTTTGCTCTTTTTTCTAAAAGAAGTATTATCTCCTTTTCCTTTTTACTGGATTGCAATTCAATGCAATTGCAAGTGGAAGTTTTTAATTGAAAATTGCAACTTTGTATTTTCAATTGTTTCTATTACTGACAACTTCGCCTACCAAAAGCTGAAGCCTACTACGCTAATGCATATGAGTTATAACTACGCTTAAGGACTTAAACTATATTTTAAAGTGAGAATGATTTCTGCAAAGAAAGTCTTATGAAAATATCGGGTTTCCAACAGCGACTTCAAGACTTTGACGCCTTGACACTTGACGGAGAGGTAAACAAACAAAATTTTCGAATTTGGGAGAGTTGAAACCCACATGAGATCCAAAAGGATCCAATGCATCCCGGAAAAATTCCCTATTTGTTGCGGAATTTGGGCTGGTGAGGCTATCGTTCTATACTTCGTTGAGAACAACGTTGGTCATACTATCGCCGTCATGATTACCAATTTCTTTTGGCTTAAATTCGATAATCTGGACTTCAACAGTATGTGGGAGGCGCTACGTGCCACACAGTTTATGCCACTTTGGACATTCTGAACGAGGGATTTGAGGGCATGGTCTGCTCAAAACCATCAATCAAATTCAATCTGACTTATGCGCCCGAGTCACAAACAAATGGACATTTCGGATGCCCTCCACCTAGAGTCTCCGTGATATTTAAACAATGAGTACATCACATATAATGACATCAGTAGGTCTCTTAAACGAACAAAAAATGTCGATATCCCACACTTAATTTGTTTCATTTAAAACAGGAATGAAAAACCCGACATGTCTCTTTCATAATCTTGGTTGTCAATGCCCGCTCAATTACTGGTCTTTGATGTTATAAGACTTTGGCGTTGTCGTAAGACCATGTCGAACCATGAAATGTTGGAAATTTGCAACGAATGAGAATACCACAATATCTGAGAGAGGGCAAGGTAATACAAAACATTCCTTTAAGGATCAGTGAGCAATACGTGAACTATATCTTCGAAAAGCATGAAATACATATTAATTCAGCCAGTAACCCTGAAAACTACCGCCCAATAGCTGTTTGTTCTGCTCTTTCGAAAGTGATGGATAGCATGATTAATCACCACCTTGTGAGGTATTTGGAGTCCAACGGTTTGCTAAATGATCGTCAGTACGGTTTCCGTAAAGGGCGCTCTACTGGCGACCTTTTGGCGTTACTCTCCGAAAGGTGGAATTGTTCCATTCAACGCTTTGGTGAGGCCAAGGTTGTAGCTCTGGATATCTCAAAGGCGTTTGATGAGGCTCTGGTATCGAAGTTAATTGCTTTAGGTGTCGGTGGTCACTTCTCTCGATTTATATAGAGCTTTCTCAAAGATCGAACTATTAGAGTGGTTATAGATGGCGTCTTTTCCGACGAGTTCAGGATAAATTCAGGGGTACCGCAGGGCTCTGTTCTTTCTCCTACTCTTTTTCTAATTTTTCTTAATGATCTCCTATCTATTACTTCGAATCCTATTTACTCTTTTGCGGATGGCAGCAATATTTGTCATTCATATTCATTTGGTCGAAGGCCGAGCCTTTTGGAGATTGGGGCAAGGAGGTCGAACATGAATGAAGCACTCACGAGTGACCTGATAACAATCTCTGAGTGGGGCCGCGCGAACAGGGTCGATTTTAATGCGCGCAAGACCCAATGTTGTTTTTTGACACACCGGCGTGATGCTGGTGCTGGTGTTCTGTCATCTGTATCTATGGGTAATGTAAATATTAAGGAGGCGGATGCTCTTGATGTTCTGGGCATGAGAATTAGTTGTGATGCTTGAAAAATTCAATGAAATACAATTTACGAGTGTAATTTTGACAGAAATTGTCTTCGCATTAACTTTGATTTGACATAAGAGTTGTGTTGGCTCAAGTTGAATACCTTTTTCTAAATTTTGGAACTTCAAGGTTCAAAATTTCAGGACTTCAAGGCAAATATAGCCCGTACTTGAGAATAGACACACTAAGTCAGTCATAATAAAAAAAAATTATTTTTTCATCTTCAGAACAATCTCCCTTAGTTACACATGCCCTCCTCATACCATACCTTTGTATTGACTTGAGCTATATTAGTGTTGTGGTCTTTATCTCCTCAATAATTCACAATATCCAATATCAACAGCTACAGTACAACCTGTATTGAAGTTGCAATTCGTGTCATGACCATGGTGAGGGTTTAACAAACAATAAGAAATTTTACACGTTTTAAGGCATTTAAAGTTACAAAAACACACTGCAGAAGAAGGCGAAACAAAAGGCATGAAATGTAGGAAAACAATTTTCCATTAAGCGACGGAGACCAACATTTATAACATTTAGTCAGTGAAATTGATATTCAACGAAATGTAACTGTGTAACTGGTAAATGGTTCCCTTTTTTGTTGCCCTCATTCAATGTATTTTGCTGAATGGTTGGTTTATTTTAGCGATTGTAGATAAGCAGTACCTTACAAATGAAACAAATGATGGAATGTAAGTAAAGCTGGGAAATAAAGGTGTAGACAGAGACTTAATGTGATCAATTCATGAGAGAGTTTTTTAAAAGTCATGAAAAATAAACATTGTGACTCCCTGTAACATGTCAGATTACTATGTGGCGAGGAATTATCGGCTGACTGCTGTTGAAACATAACTACCCCAACATGAGACTGTGGTTTTAGGTCTCTGACGGGGATCGGAGATAAAACTCAACCAGAATTATGCAGAGATCAGAGGAAGTTGGTGGCAGTACAGCAGTTCAACTCTTGGATAAAGAAGATTGGGAATAGGGGATTCTTTGAATGTTTGAACTTTCAATGAGAGGAGGTATTCAAGTTCTCACGAAGAAATTGCGTTGGTCGTAGACTGTGAATAGATTGTAACGTAGCTGGTCCTTTAGCTTTTCTTTTTTTTTCCCCTGTTTCTATTTCCCCCACCTCCTTAACAATTCTTTTCTTTTTCAAGAACGAACTCGATGGGCGCTATCCTTCGGTAGAATGTCCTGGATCTCAGTACATAATTGCCAGTAAGTTTCCATAAGATATCTGCTCTATGATATGAAACTTATACTTGGTCAGCGGGAGAGAAAGTTTTCATGGATATACATTAGAATTAACACGAGTCACATAATTAAGCCCATCTAAACATTTAACTCTTTTACAGTCTGAGTCCCTAGCGCATTTAAAATTCGTTCTCCTTTAAAAACTTAAAACTTCAACTCAACGGTAATTTATAGAGTCAACACTCGAAAATCATCAATCATTACCTTCGAAATTTGTTGTAATAGCTTCAATGGAATATAAATAACGACGGCGACAAATTGTTCGAAAATAGCTGATGAAATTTTAATTGCATTTTAATTAATTGTTTAATCAAATAATAGGGAAAATAAATTCAAACGGCATTAATTGAACGACAAACACACAACGAATTGCGACCTTTCAATGCAGTTGTTGCAGTGAATATTGGTAAGTTGCACCACAACACAACAGAACACCATTCCACAGTAATATCAATTGGTAGGGAATTAAATACGATTGATACGATTTTTTGTAAAATGCTTAAGTGAGCTGCACATACATTAATGGCATCATTTTCGAAATACAAAAGAAAACAATACCAACAGTAGTGTATGGGAACTGATATGAATTGACATATAAATTCGTGTACGTGCAATATTGAAAATCATATTGTATTGCAATCTCCTGAACTGAACAATATCTGTTGAACTGCAGCAGTAGATGAGCAGTCTTACACACGCACATCGATACTGTCGTAAAAAGGGACAAATCAAAAGAGCCGTAAACTGTATAACAAAATACAACATGCAGCGAATTCTTCTTCATTATCTCAAATTTTTCCTTTTTTTGTTATTTTTATTGTGTTCAAATTTTACTCCAGCATGACAGTGGCGCCACATGACATCAAAACTTTATGAATTTCAAAATATAAAGAAAAAAATCCGCAATATTGCAATGGTATTACACAGTTCGAGATATACTGACAATTTATCCTGTCTTGTTAATGAGGATATTTTTGTTTATAAAACTACAAAAATGAAATCTTTGTCATCATCATCTACCTCAACATTATTTTTATCAAGTTTTTTTTCTTTACGGTTTTTTGTCTGTCTTCCCTTCGTGTAATTGTTGGAATTTTTTTGTTTTCATTGGCCACAAATAATATGAAATAGAAAAGAAAACCTGATAATACTTTTGTTAAATGCTAAATAAATTTTATCAAAAGGTACTTTTCATACCTTTTCAGTACTTTTTTATTTGAAAAGAAAAAAGGTTTTTTTTTGTTTTTTGGTTTAAAAGTGGCGCTGAAATTTAAAACCCGTTCAGAATCTTTTTCTTTTTGTTTTTCTTCCATCAGCTTAGTTGGCTTTTGTTATTTGTTGGAATGTAAGAAATGAAATTAAATATTTTATTGTGTATCATCATACATACTTTCAATCTGCTTACGGTCGCTTTTCAATTCTTTTGAGACCATCAAGAAAAAAATTGAGGAAAGAAAGAAAACAAAATAAAATCGTGCTGAAATATTTGTCTGACCATATCATTTAAATTGTATTGTTTTTTCGATTTGGCCGTCATACTTAGTTCACTGTAAGAGAGGAGACGAACGAAGAACTTCAAGCAATTCAGAAAACCCAAAACGATTTGAAAATAAAGTATGAAGATTCGGAAGTTTCCAGTTCAACTTGTACGAGTGGTTCACGTAATTCTGAAGCTCGAAAAGAGTTTATTTTGAACAGCAAAGAAGTTTTGTTATTATAACACATTTTGTGTCTTTAAGGAGCCCAAGGTTATCACAAAAGATCTCTACTTTCTTATTTATTGCTTTGTTCCAATGTCATTAACTAAGTTTTTCAAGCTAAACTGGTGATTAGTACTTATACGTCAGTAAGTTTTAGGATGACCGGGTTGTCATCCTCATATCGTTGTACAGAAAGAACGCCCTTTAGCAACAGCTTTAGTTTACAAAATAAAATCATATCAAATCAAATACCACAGAGAGGAATCCATGGATGACACAAAATAGGAGCATTGCCTATACTTTTTCCTGTGAATTCCTCTCTAAGGCATTTCTTGTGATGATAATTAATTCATTCATTCTTTTGGTTGCATGGCACGACAGCTCTCCGGAAGGATATGGGTAAGGAAATATTTATCTGGGAACAAACGCTCTATTAAAAGGGGTATGTTCAACTTCCCCTACTGAACAATTAGTGACCAAATGGAAATGACCGTCAACCAACAATCTCGAATGTGACATGGCCTGAGTATGAGAACAGATGTACTATGCTACTCATAAGCTTAAATGAAGTAAGGCCATCAGAATACTGGCTTTTTGAACTGGGCCCTAGTCGATTACCAAACATGCCTACTGCATGGAAATATAGCATAACAATCATTGACTTATTTATGGTGAACTGTTCTTAGTCCCTAATTAGTGTTTTCAATAGCAGATTTTATGCATTGATCCGTCTGATGTTTCTGACGAACTGGATTTGATGGATACACAGTGATATATGGTTAGGAGTGATGTGGTATTACCAAAACGGTGTATCTCAACCCTGCTTGATGATGGTTTTACTGAGCGACCACAGGAATCAAACACTATAGCATCTTCTTTATACTCGATGTGATGTGAACGAAAGAAAATGAATGAAAGTACAAGGGAGAGAATAGAAATGAGCCCTTCAAGTAGCTTCGAAGACATTCAGCAGTTGTATTTGAAACACTGACTGGTAACCCACTGGGCAGGGTCTTACGGACATAGGAAAGGGATTATTACTGAACATTTTATTTGAAGAACATCACGTTTTTGTACATCTAACCATCCTGCCATCTAATGTCCTTCACTGAAGAAAATCATTTGCCGGTCAGTTATATCGAACACATTTAGAGGCCCTCAAATGTCAACGACTTTTTTTGGCAAACGGCAAAATGTTAAGTTTCTTATGAAAGTTGAAACTGATTGTGAGATATTCATCCGCCATGACCCGTTTAGAAAATTGTCTGCTTTTGCTACCGTTGTTACCCCTGCTGCTGTTGTTTTTGTTGTTGTTTAACATTTGAATGCAATAATATATATTTTATTTTCGTTTTTATCCTTCAAATTGAAATTGAACACGTTGACAAACGTGTCACAAGTTCACACAACTTGTTAAGTACTTACACAGAGAGAGAGGGAAAGAGTTTTCTTTTGCCTCTCTATCAACTTCTGTGGTTTGTTAAAAAACGAGAATGAATTGAATATTCAAAATTTGTCCTCAAAATTCATCTTTTTTTTAAGTTTTCTTTTTTGTCTGCATTATAAGTGGCGGAATGTCTGTCTGCATTAGAATATTTTTTTTAAATGAAGTGCTTAGGGAACTATAAACTGGACAATACAATGCATGAAATCTTCAAAATCTGAAATAATAAAACACCATTTATTTCATTACATATTTAATCGGTCATTACAACCTTTTAACCAGGATTACGACCTAGCTTCTCACACCACTTGTGTTGTGTATGTTAATTTTATTCATCAGTGACGGGATCTAAGGTTCAAAATCGACTCCGAACGTCTGAGTTTTTCAAAAATCTTTTCTTTAAACACCGATTGTGGTCATTATGCTCTCCAGCTTGCAAAAGGATTTGACATCCTTGTGTTCCGCATAGCTGTTAGGGTTGCCGGTGTTATTATGTAGAATCTTCGTTTAGCTAACGTTAATGCAGTTCGACATCGAACGCTGTTTGATATATTTGGTTCAATAGGCAATTACAATCGACATTCATAATAAACTTATCATGTTCATTCTAATCCGTGTATAAACGATTATTGAGGTATAAACGATTTGCGATTAAAAGCGGTGATAAGATGTCTCCCTAGCTGTAGCCGTAGCCTAGTAAGTAGTATGTTGGCTTATTAGACCAGAGCCCGTTGATTTTGCCTGAGCTCAGACATCTCTAACAAAATGAAATTTGAAAATAATAGTTCATCCATTGTCTTTCCATGCTGCTGGTGATATTGATTACTTACACGTATGAATGCATGTATTTGAACCGAAAACTGTGTAAATCCTTCTGATTTTGAATGTGAATGTATCTCATAATCTTATGCTAAAACCAACAATAAAGCCTAGATACACATCATGTCTGCATGTACATTTATGTGTGTGTATATTAAAATGGAAGTTTTCTGTGTGTTTGTTAAAATATCCTCAAGGATCATGCACGTGTATAATATTGTTATTTTTTTTTATTTGGTATGTGTTCAGGCAAATTTTAAAATGAATTTGTATCCATGTTTTCTGATTCGTTACTTCATTCAATGAAATACCAGTTTATATTTGTGTTACACCAACAAAGACTTATCACTTTTCTTTAAATTATGTGGTGGTTCTGAAAAGAACCGACTGTTATATTAGCTGTTACGTTCTTCTATTGCTGTTGTTGCACCTGAGGAAAAAATATGTAAAATTTATGTCAAAATTTTTACAAAAGTTTTATTCTCCTTACATTTTAATTAAGCAGAAGATTACAACAATTCGATAAAACTTCAGCGGGGAAGGAGATGGCTTGTTGCTACAGTTATTGGTAAACGGATAAGGTCGATTGGTGCTGAGCTGGAAGAAGCAAGCTTGTCATTGGATGACATTCGATGTTGGATTTCCAGGACCCATATCAGCAACTATTACAGCAACGACAGAAAATATTACCGAGGGCAGCTTTAATATCAGCGCGTATATAATTTTCTTCTGACATTTAACAGTCGAAGTCCTATAATACAGGCTGCTTTCAAGATTTTCTCAACCTTCCAGCCTTACGTAGCTGGACGTAGTTAGCCGGCTTTCTAGCGACAGCAGTAAGTTAATCATACTCGTATGTTGCCCCTACCCATACGTCGAATGCAAGCACATAAATTTTATATTTCGACATGTTTATCGTGCGTGTGCCACATGTATTCTACTGATGTTGATACATTCCTTTCACGCATATCGATATCGATTCCACACCAACGTTGAAGCGTTTTAAACCGAGGTGCAGGAAACCGTTTCTTATACAAATGATTGTACGCTCTCGGTCCAGATCCATGCAAACGAATGGCATTGCAAATATCATTCCGCCATCGGATTATGTGCAAAAATTATCTGAATTTTTTCTATGGCAAGTTTGGCAAAGGTGAGCTGGAATTCGAGGTCCTTATTTTTAGACACCAATTGCTTTATTTTGTCTCGGTATTGTATTAAACTACTTTCTTCTTACATATTTAATAAGCGCAGGAATACGACAACTGGTGTAGTATTATAATTTTAATTAAATCGAGTCGCACCCGGTTCTTTTAGCAACTTACGGTATACTACCGCAGCGACAGGAAATGCCGCCGTAAGCAGCGTGGACGGGTTGGCATTTTTCAGCTTCAATTGTTTCATTTTGTCTCGGTGTTGGATAGGTAAAGCCATAATTTATAGGCTCAACAATATCACTTGCGCGGAAGGACAACACATTTATGCTGTTTACAATATATATACGTATATACATACATAGTAAATAAAAATTTTTAACGAAAATTGATAATCGGAACTTACTCTGTAGTCTACACTGCATGTTGCTAAAAGGGCGGCTTGTTAGACGTTCTAATTGCTAACGTGTTTTTAATGACTCTTCCAAATTTCAAAACCTTTATATGCTGCATACACCATAAGATTAACACTCACTCAATAATTTATGATTTATTGTTAAGTTTTTAAATCGTAATTTATATGTCAGTAAATTATACTTACATTGCCAATCCTGCCGATTCTGTATTATTGTTGGCACAGCATTTGGCAACAAAACAAAACGGTACCCCGGCTGTAATTATGTCAGATCGGGTTAAATAGTCGATCGGTGCACTCCTCAGAATTGGTTGCAAACACCATTTCACATATATAATCTCGCATTTGTCTTCTGATTTCTTTCATACTTCGGCAAACCAAAAAAAGGATCCATTACAACACCTTCATTAATTTCTTTGAAGTTTTTTTAATTCTTTTTTATACTTAGTTTTCATGCATTTGAATATTAATTTGAATTATTTTTAAAAAGAATTTTCACTCAACAAATATATTTTTTTATGAATTGATTTGGAATTAAATTTGAATCTTAAAAAATGCATCACCGACATAACACGCAACTTAAAAATAGGAAATTAATTTCAAAACAAAATTAAAAAAATAACATGCTTTTGACAACTTAAAACGGAATTAGAAAATGCGAAAGTTTGAAAATCATAAAATCGGCGAAAAAACAACAAACTCTTGACAAATCGAATCGAGCCGCACAATTGGGATTTTTAAGTTCACCTTAAAAATTAAATCTCCTTTGATTCAGTGGTTCAGAGAGCAATATTCCGACCCCATGCGAAAGCTCTCAGCTGTGTTTCAAGTAAAAACCCATGTCATCGAAAGATGTGCTCAATTCAATTTGGATAAGAGGTACAAAAGACAGGCTGTAGCAATACCATCTGTTAGTCAGGCCACCATTCGGCCACTCGGCTCTTATGACGATAAATCGAAGAGTATGGGACCGTTTGCAGAAGATGAATCGATTACGTAAGGCAAATAAAGTTATCCTCTGCTGGGTCCCAGGACATGTGAGAATTTTCGACAACGAAAAAGCAGACTTACTTGTTACAAAATGAACTTCCACGCCGCTATTGGGACTAGAATTGTGCTGTGAAGTAACAGAAATTGTTTGGAAAGATATGCACAAACAAGCCTCACTTAAATTTGACACTCAAAATGCACAGCTTACTGGAGTTATATTAGATTCTGGTAAGATAGCCATCCTTTGTCTCAGGTTTTAAAGATCCAGACAATGTCAATACACATACATACATAATTGGACCTACAGTTTAAAGTGGACTCTGATTTTTATTTAACCTCAGAGCTTTTGTCAGAAATATGATGAGGGGCAGTTGCCGGAGAAATATTTTTGTATATTTTGTTCAAGATGTCTAATGAGTTTAAACCGTGGCCTCACATCTAAAAAGCCAACATACTACCTAATAGACAAAGGCACAAACCTCACTTAAATGTGAAGCTAAAAGTGCATAGTTTACTAAGATTCTATTCGGTATCGGTAAGATAGCCATCCTTTGTCTCAGGTTTCGAAGAACCAGACAACGTTAAAACAACTTTCATTGAAGTCATTATGAATTATTTTCGCTCTAGGTATAATCGCGCTACTATCCTCATAATTTGCTCAAACCGGGTTGGATGATTTATTTTTTCCATACTCATTAACCAAACCGCTAAGGACGATTCCGAACGACAAATTCTTGAGATGCTTTTCATGGCAATTTTATTTACTCAAAGAGCTTTTGCCAAAAATATGCTGAGAGGCAGTGGCCGAAGAAATATTTTTTTCATATTTCGTTTTGCTGGAGATGTGTGACCTGGAGTTTAAACCGTCGCCTCACGTCTCATAAGCAAACACAACGACAACTTCAAGAGTAATTTACAGCAGCTAATTATGCGAGAAAAAACCGCAACGAACCAGTTTAGAATTTCAACGAATCCATATCACTATCTCCACTAAGTTACTAATCAGCAGAGCAAAGACCTTCAATAGAAAAAATTGTTCAGGCAGTTATATACTGGACAGACTTCACACCTATCAGTTCTAGCAGCACGTTTATTTCCATACAAACACCGGCAACCAAGAGAAGAGGATGTGTCTTGCCTAAAATGGTAGTTAGTAGGCCTCCTTAATGGGCAAGATCTTCGTCTGAAAGAAACTTGAGCCCTTAGGAAGGCTGTGGTGATAATATAGCATTACATCGACTGAGAAGTCGACGGAGTTAATAATACTATCTGAGGAGAATTGATACTCAGTGAATAGACAGCCGAGGAAGTACCAGAAATTTTCGCAGATGGACACAAAGCAATATCGTATAATAGTTTCACGGAGTGTGGTGATAACTGACGTACCTAATAAGGATTTAGCCTTTAATTTTAAAAAAAGCCTAAACAGCAGGCTGTGTACTGGCACTCGCTATTGATATGCTATGAAATTAGTTAATGATTCAGTTTTATTGAAATTGCTGGTGTAATTGGAATGCACTTTACTGAAGACCAGATATTATAAAAACAATGGAAAATTCTGTAGAGACTTTTGTGTCCTTGAAGTCTTTTGTTTTTGTATACCAGAAACAAGTGCATGTAAACCGATGTCTACAATGTGACAAGATTAAATATAATCCAGCCTAGAATAATATCGAATCAAAATTTATGGTGGTATCCGGAACACTAATCAGTAGAAATTCAATTGGCCAACTATTGCAAAAAAAAAGCTGTGGAATGAATTCCGATGGGATTCGACACAAAAATAGACCAGCGTACTCGTGTGAGTCGAAACTGAATCGAGTGGAATCGAGAAAAGCTAGGAAAATTGTCCTACATTAAGGAAGAATGCGGGTTTATTAGTTACTATCTTATTCATCTGAATGAGCGAGGTATATCGGGTACAGACATATTTTACAATAAGTTTAAGTTTCAGCAGATAGCTGAGTCTTCTGAATAACAGCTGTTACCATAATGATTAAGATAAGGAAAAGACCACTTTCCGTTGCCTCTATTCTATACTGTAGTATATTTTAATCGTCTACTGACTGTGATTATACTGCTTTCATTATGAGTTACAACTAGATGAGTTTTATTCCTGGACGAAAGTGTTCTAACACCATTGTTAACCTTATTTTACTATTACAATGCGATTGTAAGGGGTTCTGTCAATCTGGTAATCAAATTTTTTGTTTAACAAAATTGTAAATAACGGGCGCCATTAAATGCAATTATCTGAGTGTGCATTACAATTTCATTGCTCCATTGAATGCGTTCATATGGACAGTAAATACAACAAAATGAAGATGAACCAACAACAAACATTATCAACTAAAATATTGCCTAAAAGGCAACATTATTTATGCCAAGCAACAGGAAAAAACTATTTGGGTTAATAAGAAGGATCAAAACTGTTGCCATGATTTATTGACAACAACGTCATTGAGAACGAAAATAAAAACAGTAAAGAGGTATTGAAACAAAAGAACAACAACAAATAAACAATAAATGGTCAAAAGCTTAAAAATTTCAAAAACGAAAGAGACATTCAGAGAGAGAGAGAAAAAAAGAGAAAAACACTCACCAGTCAATTAACCCGGATCGTTAATGCTTGAAGTTGATGTTGAAAAGTCGGGTGGTTTGCGCCAACCTTTACGCTTCCAAAAACGGCGCGCTTTCGATTCTTTGGGTTGGGTATTTAGAACAACTGGACCGGGATCTTCGGCTGCTCTTATCTTGGCACAATTCAAAATACGGCAGCCACAAGAGGCACGCGTAAAAAAGCCGGAATTATGCAAGTCGTCATTAAAGTGCTGCGGTTGCTGATGTTGTTGATGTGGATGCTGCTGTTCTTGATGAAGAATATGATGATGGTGGTGCAGGTGTGAGTCATGATGCTGATGGTGTTGATGTTGCAAATTCAGTTGTTGTTGTTGCTGTTTTGTATTGTGGTGTATTTGAGGTAAATGTTTAATAGTACACGATGAAGTTGTTGCTGACGCTAGTACCGCTGCGGATGATGAGGCTGAAGTTGCAGATGTTGCTGTTGCATTATTACTGCTGGCTCTTTGAAATGAACGACAACTTTGTGTGGCATAAGCAAAGGCACTTTGTTGACTTTTTGCAGCTGCATTGCTGCCAGTTGCTGCAGTTGTTGTACTTGACAGGTTATTTGAACGTGAACTCATAAGGGCTTTGGTCTTGTGCAGACGCAGAGAACCAATGTAACTAGCACCACTGGAACCACTAAAACCACTATCGAAATCAGCCGCTAGACAAGAGGATTGCAAAAGACCAGCACTTACCGTTGCCAAATTGGGTATGGGCGAGATAAAGTCATCTGCTGGTTCTTCCGCCAGTGCCGTATCACATATGTTGTCGGCCGATGAAGAAGTCAGCCACAAAGGCTGACCTGAAGCTGTGGTGACACTAACCGCTGGCATTGGCGGCTCTTTGTCCGTGGGACTACTATTGGGTGGAGTTTCTGGCATAAGCATGGTCTCTACGGACAAATTAAGCTCGTCTAATATCTTATGATGTCTATTTTGTACTCTTCTCAGATCCTCTTCTAACAGAGTACGGGTCAAAGAGCCAGCCAAATGTGAAGGGGCACTCAGCTGCCGGGGGCTGGTTATGGAATTGGAGGAGGATGTTGTGGATGAAGCAGAAATTTCTTCGTAAAAATTTTCCGGTGTGGAAACATTACTACAGTTAGCTGAGGCCGTGGCATCAGCCACATTATGGCTTTGTTGTTGGGTCAGTCTTGTCTGATACGATTGCCGGGTAGTTGGTGATACCAACAATTTGTTCTTTTTGCCTTTCAAGAGAAGAGCTCTTATTGAATTGGGTGGCGGAAGAATGAGATCTTCCTCCTCGTTTGCTCCCGCCATACGCTCAGCTTGTGGAATGTTGGCATGTCTCATGACTGCACCCGGTTCATAGTACGCATATGAATAGTCGTGTTGTTGTCGTTGTTGCTGTTGCTGCAGTTGCAACAGTTGTAAAGAAGTTGTCTCTGTCCATTGGCCATGCTGATCTTCAATACTGTGATGATGTTGATGCTGATGATTTAAGCGTCCCAAAGTCTTGCTTTGTTTTAACGGACCACCAGCACCCTTAAAAGAGACATGGATTTCGGGGTCCATACACACTTCGATGGGATCTAAATCAGTTTCCAGTTGTTGTTGCTGTTGCTGTGCTTGCCTGTTGATCTTGAGAAATGTTTTGACATTCGCATTGGTTACGATGCCAGGTGTGTTGGTGGGACTTACGGTGGAGGGTAAAGTCGGCGTAACCTCTACCGTTACGGTATTCTTTTCAAATGAAATTGTTTGAGGCTGTGGCTGTTGTTGAACTGCACTGGCAACACAACCTGCACTGTCACTTGCTCTCGATAACGATGATTGTTGCATGTTAGCTGTTGTTGTTACCGCTGTATTTGGATATTTCGGTGTTGTCGTACATGATGTTGGAGTTGCATTGTGTTGTACATTTTGCTGTTGTTGTTGCCTTACCATATGACTTTGCTCGTTGTGCTGCTGTTGCTGTTGCTGAAACCCTGTTTTCAGTGCCACAACATTTGTGGTTTGTCCACGTGCTACCAGATGACATTGATTTTGAGGTTGCTGTTGTGTCGTGTAGTAATTTTGATTCGTTATTATCGCCTGTGTTTGTTGTTTCTGTTGTTTTTGATTTTGTGTTTTGCTGCTGGTGTTGGTCTTGCAGCTTTATATCCTTTTGCTGTTGCTTGTTTAGATTGCGTTGACTGCGGTCTAAACCTAAACAAGCCGCCATGGCACATGTTGTTAATTTGAATTGATGACAGTATTTTCAAACTTACAACAACACAAATACTTTGTTTTCTTTCGGCTTTCTCTGTTACAACCTGTTCAATTGATTAGAGGGGGATGCTGCGTGAGAAAATACTTCGATTGACCAGATGATCGTTATGGCGTTGATGGCTGTAATTGAAAGATTGAAAGAAAAGTCTAATCAATGCAGTATTTAAAGGAAAAAAAACAACTTTTTGAAACTAAATTGTCTGAAACTTAAATGTGATCTCTTGTGGGGACAATAAGTGCGATTTCACGGATTTAAGCAATGGCCATCTATCAAAGAGGCCATGGGGGCAACTATTTTATGATATAAATGCGGGCAATTATTTTGGTAGAGTTTAAGAGTTATTGCACCATACATACTATGATTGTACAATATTTCTAGAACCCTCTAATTGCATGCAATAAATAAATAATTCGTTTTGTTAACACATTTCAACACATTTCTTGTGATAAATCATGGCAATTAAAATTTTGAAAATTGAAGACAAAATCGCAAAAGATTAATTATTCGTACGCTACACCATCATACACGGTTGAGGTATACATATGTGCTCATGTTTTGGTTCTACACCTACATAGAAAATAAAAACGAAAATTGGGTTCCTATGTTTAAGTAACGAAGCCGTCTTTGGTTTCTAATAAGCATAACATGTTTTCAAAAATTGGTTCAAAATTAACCATTAAAAATTATGATGAAAACAAACTTCGATAAATGCCAGTAAATTTGTGGCTCAGCAATCACTATGTGGTCAATCTTATGGAAATCGGTGCATAATTGATCGCTAATGCCACATAAAAATATTATTCCGAACTTAAAAACTTTCACGTAAAATGCATGTTGTGCTCTGTAGAGTATCATAAAGTCTTCTTGCAGTCGCCATAGTTTCTGTTGAAATTTGTGTCTCTGTAGTGTGTGAAAGCAGCATTCATTATAAAATATTTGCGCAATCAACTAATGAATCATAGCGACTATTAGTCAAGGGACTGACAAATAAATTGTTATGAAAAATATACAAGGGCGGCGTGGTCGACTTAAGAGGTACAGCCAAAAAGAGAAATATTCATTCTAGGTAACGTTCCAACTTCAAAACTTAAAAAAAACTCTGATAGTTTTCTGATTCTCGTTTGAAAATATGTTTAACATCGCATTAAAATCCCTCCAAAAAAAGACTGAGTGGGTCTAATCGCATGATCTCCAGAGACTTTTTGGGATGTGCAGGATGCTCTTGGAACTCATTTCGGTTGGCATCGTCTCAAATTCAACAATTTTGTTTATTCACGTACCCATTCATCCTTATCGCTGAAAATGAATTTTCGATAAAAATTTGGGTCAATTGACAACTGCTCCAGAGTTGCTTATGGACGTCCATGATGATTTGACAAAACGGAATAAACAATTAATTTGACGGATGAAGCTTCAACAAGATGGTTGTTATCAAGTTTTAGTTGGAACACCCTACCTGATGGGCCATTACAACCCTTCAGTCAGGATTACGACCTAGCTTCTCACACCACTTATGTTATCTGTGTTAATTTTATTTTATAAAATATTTCATTTTATGTATTCGGAGTGTCGGAACCTACAGTTTAAAGTCGACTCCGAACGACAGGTTTTTGAGAAACTTTTCATGACAGGTTTATTTACTTTCAGTATATAGACTTGGACTCATATTTGGTCCAGTTTTATTGGGTCTTAAAATAGAGGTAATGTAACCAGATTTGTGGGTCGGAATATGTAAAAGGAGAGCATAGTTGAGCACATTCGGTGGATAGCTAGCTAATATAGAACGTAACATTAACACAGAACATAACAGTGCATGGATTCAGACATGAGATTACAACTGATATGATCAAAACGATATCCTCCTGTTCTACTTGATTACTTTTGCTTAGTTGCCACCTGCATCAGCTAATGAAAGTTAACCTGTGAAAACATTTGCCGACAGAAATTAATTATTATTTGTTTGTTTTATCGGTGTGTACATTTAGAATTATTTTCTTAACAACTTTAAAAACGCCGTTACTAAAGTAACGACAAACTGTGTATCGAATCAAAAATACCCTTTGCTTGCCAGTTGTGGAAGCGTAGAGGAACTAAAATTTGACGGCACCATTTATTGTACGTTAACACAACTTGCAACGACAAAAAATTCTAATTAATTTAAACAAAAATAGAAAAATTCCCATCAACAAAATAGAACAAAAATTTGACAAAAAAAAAGAAAATTTACAAATAGACAGCAATAACTACATAAAATACAAACTTGCAACAACAACTTTTTACGTTGAAACATTTATTTATTAAATGGTAGCACATAAAAATTGGTTGGAAATTTTCTAAGGCAGTCGTTTGTTTGTAATGAATTATTTACATTATTGTTGTTTTTTGTTGTTATTGTTGTATTTTAAATAGTTGACGTTCATTCAGTCATTCGTTTAACCCGCTGTAGCTGTACAGCCACTGGCTGGCAGGATGGATGGCTGCCGGGCTGACTGACTGACAAAGTTGTAAAGTTACTATGTGGCGGTGGTATATTCTTGTTTATGGTTGTTTTTGTTGTTATTATTTAAAATAGTTTTTTTTTTGTTATTTTGGCTGGAAATTGTGGTTTCTTTTCGTTGTTGCACGAATCACACAAGAGGCGACAACGTAACGAAAGGATTCAACAACCAACAGCATTCAGCAGTAACCAGACCAACAACAAAATAGTTGACACTTCATCCTTTTGTTATTGTTAATTGCAGAGCAACAAAATTTGCAATGTGGCACAAACAACCCAGCACAACGCATTTCTAAAGCATGCTTCGTTAATGTACTTCGTACTTTGTCCATTCTTTCTACCATTCTGCTACACACTTCCTTTCTTTTAACTTTTTGATGCGTATCGAATTATTTGAGGTTTCAACTTTAGTGTGGTACTTTCACTTCGGAAAACATTAATTAAAAATGTTTAATTTTAAATGTGCAACAACAAACACATTTAAAAGAAAAAAAAAACAGAATAGAGTGCAAGTCTCTTAATGCGACAATTTCATTGCGTTTGTTCTTTTTTCTCTCCTTCCCCTATCTATTGTATTACAAAGAATTGTGATAAAAAAATAAGTTTGTTTCAGATGTCTTTGTTGCATAATGCAATGTTTGTCGATGATAAATTAACGCCACATTGCAGATTTTAAAACAGTTGACAATGTTTGATGCCACAGAAAATATCATATATTTGCACGATAGCATAAAGTACGAAATAATTTAAAGGAAATGAAAAGGAATTTTTAAGAGGAGAATAATTTCAAATTATGTATTTCCACAGCAGCCTCATCTCCATGTAGTTCAAGAGAGCTAATATTGTTATAATTTTTAGGGATTTCAATGTCAATCAACCAGCGTTTACACCAGCGTTCCGAAATCACCGAAGTCACCGCAGTCTAGTAGGTAGTGTGTTGGCTTATTGGACGTGGGGTCACGGTCCAAATCCCAGGTCGGACATCTCCAACAAAACGAAATATGTAAACAAATATTTCTTCGGCGACTTTTTCTCAGCAGATTTCTGGGAAAAACTATGAGAGTAAATAAGTGAAAAGTTTCTCAAAAACGACATGTTGGAGTCGATATATGTGGCGTGAGAAGTTGGGTCATAATCCTGACTGAAGGGTTGTAATGACCAATTATGTACGTATGGAAGTTCAAGTTGAGCTGATAAGCTGTTATCCGTTGTTATAACCATCGTGCCTACTAGTGTTACATCTGACGCCATTCAATAGTGCCTAGGCAATGTTTATGAAATGTTGTCATTGTTTTTTTTAATCTAAGTCCGAAGACTTGTGTTACGGAGATGTGAGCATAAGCGTCATCTAACGTGTATTCGTTGAAGATGAAAATGATTTTTCGATATAAATTTGCGTCCGTTGCCAAATCATCCAGGGCCATTCACACCAAACACATCGTTGCATATGGTCGTCTATTTGATTTGGCAAAACAGACTGAATAAATGGCAACTAATTTGTATAACTTAGCTTCAACAGCCTATTGGGAAGACCCGATATAATAAGAGGGCCATCGTTTCTAGTCAAAGATAGAAGGCAATAATATTAAAGAATCAGCTTAGCTGGAATAAAATGATTGATGAAATTGCAAGAAAGCAAACAAATTATCAGTACAATGGGTCAATTCGACCTCCGGGTACTGTACTTGTCCTAATTGACAAGTACACGTCCTCTAACCTAAACAAATTATCAGAAGAACACGTGAGGGAAGTAGAAAATTGAAAGAAGAAAGTACTCCACGTGGAAGTAAAGAGGAAAACCATAAAAATTCCCTGGACGATTTTTATTGAATACGAAAAGGTTGTGCAATTGTTTCCTTGAAATATTACTTGTAGTTGGGGTTCAAGACTCAACAGCCTTTGGGTAGCTACCAACTGTCATGTCTACGTAAGAAGTTATTTTCAGTTACTCAGCATAAGTAAAATGTTTTTACAATTGAAACACACGCTGAGGCCATACGCTTTTCTAATGCGTTTCTGATTTTAATGAACACAACAAGACTTGGGCGACAATTGCAAGTTGCAGCCATTGCAGGCAATACAGACAAGATGACGACATCAACAACGTTGGTGAATTCGCCTACAATGGTAAGCCAAAAGAAACTATGAAAATATGTGAGGGTTTTTACTTCTTGTTGTTGCTGTAATTGTTTGGCTAAAAATTCGCTTAATTAGCAGCAATTAATCTGTAGTGTGGCTGCAATTCATACTTGTCAACGACAATATGGCAAAAAGAAAAGAAAATTCAACAACAACAAAAAAGAATGACTGCAAAACAAAGGCTACAACATATAACAACATCCTAAAAATAAGCACGAACCAACAGCAGCAAATCATGTTGTAATTATGATGCCGCTGTCGCTGCCGCCTGTTGAAAAGAAGAAGACATTCGAATGAAACAATTCAACAGAAAATGCTCATGTACTTGCAGTATTTGCTGCATGTATGAGTGAAAGTGTACATATGTTGGTTGAAGGGTATCTTTGGTGTACTATTGTGCGGCAAGGAAAAATATCTTTACGACTGTTCTGTGGCTCTTCGTTTCTTCTGCTCATTCTGTTCACCAGTTGGCTTTGTTTTATTGTTTCGCATATTTAGGGAAAATAAAATGCCCGTGTTGTTGTCGCTGTTGCTGGACTAGGCATATTGGCGTGTGCTGTAAACATGGTAAACGCTTGAATTGATGGTACAATGACAATGCAATATAAAAATACACACCAAATGGTATTGTTCGTATATTGTTGTTGTTGTTTTATATATGCATGTTGCACCAGTCGGTTATTGTTGGTTCTGCTTGTTGGTGATTGCTTTGGCTATTTGGTACATTATATGTGGACCTGTGCGCTTTGGAATGTGAGAAAACTATTGTTTGGTGACAACAAATTGTTTTCATTCATTCCCTTTACGGATTTATTGCTTATGTTGTTCGAATCTTTTACTATTTTTTACTTTTAGTTCATCGTCGACATCATCGCTTTAGAAATTGGTGGCAGTTGTTACTGTTCTTGCTGTGGAAAGTGATAGTGTCAGTAAATGAAGCAAAAGTAGGAGAATATGGAACCAATTAATAATAACCTGATCTGCTATCACTGTCTTAAGGAAAGAATTTCTTAGTCAAGCAAGCATTAAGCCAACTATTTGTCGTTGTGCGTGTAGTGAATAACTTTTAAAAAATTCTTCTATTAGCAAGCCTTTAGAGACCAAAGAATCCCAGCCTTTGCCTGCTAAATATGGAAGAACGAAGCTCAGGAATATTTTCAAATTACTAAACGGCTATCTTATCCACCTAACTGTTCAGTAATATAGTCGACTTTTTGAAGCTCTAGTCTCGTGGCTTTATAGTAATTGGTCATATGAACAGTTTAATGCTAATTTTAGCAGAGATTTAAAATATGTAACAGTCGATCCAAAGACACACAAACACATGTGCTGTGAGCCTAAAAATATTTTGCCTTCACATTACAAGCAATTAACACAACTGCCTTAACTGTAAGTAGATGTTGAATCTTTAAACTTTTATTTCAATTCCCTAACGAGGCTCCCGCTCATTAATATTTTTAGTTGTTCTTTGGTTTTTTCTTCTAAAACTAATAAAGAAGTCAATTGAAGACAGAACAGAGCGAAAATTATTTTTTAAACATTTACTACCGCATTTATGAAATTCATGTGTTTTTATTCGAAAGATTTTATTCTTCCAAGCAGCACTACTCATGCTACGACGACGACTGCTCTTCATCACTTGTGGATTTAATTCATTGGAAAGAGTTCATTCGCTTAGATTGCTATGGTTGTGTGAATGCTCCTGCTGTAGTTTGTGTTTTTGTAGCTGTTGCTGCTATCGCAAGTATTTCACAGTCTAGAGAAAAAGCAATTCAAAGAATTTCAATATGGGAAGACAAATGAAGAGTCTTCACAAGCAAAGTACCACGAGTATTTGTATGAATGAAAAACAAATTCCTATAAATTGTAAATTAATAAATGAAGTTATCTGCAATGCTGTTGGTAGTTGTTGAAGCAGATATTTTTATAAAATTTCTTTGAAAATTTTTCTAAAATCAAACACAATTTGTGATGATTAATTATTACCATCAGAGAATAAGGGCTTTTTATTGTAAAGTTAATAATCATCTGTTGTTGAGAAGAAAGATGAAATTTCATTAATACTGTTAACTGTGGACAACTATTTACATACATACACATACATAATTGGCCCTTATAACCCTTCAGTCAGGATTACGGCCTAGATCATCGCACCACTCATGTTGTTTGCGTTAATTTTATCCATGAGTGGCGGGACCTACAGTTTATAGTCCATTCCTAACGACAGAAACTTTCCATGACAATTTTATTTATTTTCAGAGTTGTTGCAATAAACCTGCTGAGAACAAGTCGCCGAAGAAATATTTTTTTATATTTCGTTTTGATGTCTGACCTGGAGTTTGAACCGCGGACTTACGGCTAATAAACCAACACACTACCTCCTAGACTACGGACAACTATTTGGGTTCGACAATAGAAAGGAATTCTAACCGACAATTGGCAATTTCGCTTACAGCATCGGTCTGTCCCACCAAGATTACTGCAGAAGCTGCCATGATGTGGAGGAAAGAGAATCTGTACAACACCTTTTATACGAGCGCCCTGTACTTCAGAACAGACATCATCGGTTTTTTGGTGACAGAACATTTGAAGATCTGGGCATGGTGGTGAACGTGCCACAGGAGGGAACTGGCCAGTTTCATCCGGAGCTAGGGGTGGTTCAAACCCACTACTAGCGGATCATGACAAGGGCTTACCACGCACTGGATAACACAATGGGCCATATAGGCCACCGATTAAGCTATCCGGTGAACGGCAAGCTACCCGCTAACCTAACCTAACCTACCTTAACCTTCACTGTGAATAACTGCGATAAATCATCTAAGTATACGGCCTGTATTTCTTATAATGATTCCTCCTAAAGTCGTGTATACAGGGTTCGTCATTTTTGTCCCATGATGTAATACTTAAAACCCATGAGGAAATCACGGGTATCTTCCAAGCGGAAAAATTTTTCAAATTAACTTGGACAAGATATACAAAAAACAGCTCATAGCAATAGTATACATACAGCCAGGCCTCCATTCCAGTACTCGCCTCTTATGAGATTAAATCGAGGATAGTCTGGAGGTCATCGGCTAGGTAGACAAAATAAGGCTACCCTCTGCTGTGTTCCCTGTCATGTGGGAATTCTCAGATTCTCAGTAATAGACAAGAGAAGATAAACTTCCATGCCGTTAATGGGATCAAAACCCTTCTGTGGAAAGAGGTGGATTTTTAGAACGGTATGCTCAACGAAATTGTAGATAAAGATTAAGGATTTTAAAGTAATCAGAATTTTGTTTGGGAGAATATATTAAGAGGAGTTTTGAGTCATGCATCAGAATAATTAAGTCAGTTTTGAGTTATGCATTAAACTAGCAAGAAACAACCTGAAGTTGATAACAGATTTTTTCACATGGCACATGGAATGTATGTATCTAAAATGGGGTTTGCCTCTAGCCCAAGATGTAGATTCTATGAAGATGAGAATGAATCATTGGAACGCATTCTTGAAACCCGTGAGGCATTAATGCGTTACAGAAGGTTCTGGGCAAGGAATTATCATTGTTGCCACCGAACAGCATCCAGAAGTTTGTCTGGGAAATAAGCTTGGAGAAGTCTATAAAAGACCTCTAAAGTATAAGGGGAATACAATAAATCTTATGACCACAGTACTCAGGCACTTTCACACGACAATACCACAGTACTACACATATAATGCAGTGCAGACATATACTTATTTGAAGATTTGAGTAAAACATTTTGAGACAATGTACTGAGAAAGATTCTATTTGTGTGTCTTTTGGAGTGATGAGTATGCCAAGGTTATTCTCATTTGGCTTTGCAAAGGTAGTTGAGAATCCCTTATAAATAGGAACAACGATTTATGTCAGCCACAGCTCGCTTTTAGAGTCTTGAAATTCATCTTTGCTAATTCATTTTTAAAGACCGATGCCTTGAGGCGTAGTATGATATGGTTTGGTAATTCATGTGTTCTCCAAATATAAGCGCAATAATTAGGTAACAAGCGAACCCGTGTTCAATTAAAGCTTCAGCTGTGATTAAGAAAGCCTTCTCATTAAAGAATGTTTCAAAGGCAAGAAAAATATAATATTTTTGGGATGAGTGCCATAATATTATATTGCAATACGGAAAAAGTATACAAAACAAAATATTTTTCTTCAATAACAGTTTCAAACCAAACAATGATTTCTAATCCATGCTCTTCGACTCACTGTTTTAGGAATAAAAAATGAAAAACCATGGAGCTTAGATTGCAAATATTTTAATTAAATTTGTGAATAAATTTTTATGCTTGGCTTGGCATTTTTACTTTAAAAACTCAATAAAAATGTGTGCATGTGTCGCATGCAACACAATTTGATTGTAAGAACACAGCAGTCTTATGGTCCATTGTTAACAAGCAGCAACATATGTTTAATGCAACACAATAAAATTTAAATTATAATTTCGTTTCTAATTTATTGATCATTGAAGCTTTAAGTAAAATTAAATGCTTTCCCCCTCTCTGTCCCTTTTTCTGGTTTCTGTAGCAGTCATGATTTTGTTTTCGAACAAAAGTTCCATACAAATTAACATGAGAGGGGTTTGTATTGCAATTTGAGAAGACCAACATCACTTCACTATTATAATGGGCTGCAGTTCTAATAGGATTTCCATATTTATGATTATTGTTGTGGTTGTTATACAGCATTTAAGTTATAAATTTGTGTCTGCAACATTTTGTTGTGTTTACAGCCACATACACATTTAAAATGTATCTGAAAACTCATACGCACAACGGCTCATAGTTTTAGTCTTTCAATGTTTTAATGGGTTTTAGTTTTTATGGGTGACATCAAGAACCATTCGTGGCCTTAAGCGGACAGTAGAGGACAACAGGAAGAACAATATAGGATAGCGTAGAAGAATCAGTGTTTTGTCAGATACGGGTTGTTAATGATACAGTCTTATAGCCGCTATTGCATTTCAAATTCCAATTTCTTAGAAATTATTAAAGAGGAAAAGAATTGTAAGAGTAGGAGAACGCATCGATGTATTATTGGAGCTTCACCAATAGTTTAAGTACATTTATAAATGATAGGAATTTCTCAATCTTCATCATGTAGCCATTTTGTGGCACATTCTACCTATACCCTATCACCCTATATTTTACTAGTGAAACTGCAATCGATGGAGTCGTTCGGAGACGCAAAGATTCCAATCAAAACCATGAGGTTAACAGAAAGTGTTTCTTTACTTTGATTGCAGATTACCTAAAAAGTAACTTTCCATAATATCACCATACTAAGCGCCATTAGATTCAGAAAAATCTTCATGTGAATAAGACTTAAATTTTTAAACCTGCTCACAAAATGCTCATCAATTTCGCACTTATTGTACTGTCTGTTGGTGGTATACCATCTATTTCAAAAGGCATGTTTATATTAATATCCGTAAGAACCTGACAACATAATTGAGAGCAGCATTAATGCTCCATAATTTTATTTTCTAAAGAGCTAAAAACGGGAAAAATTTTTTGATTTACTTTTAATCTCTTTTTGATTTTAATTTTCAATTTTCCATATAATTGCATAGACACTATTTAACATTTATAATTTATGACATTCGCCAGGGCTCAGACCAATCAATTGGCTTTTAATCATAATAACATTGGCTTTTATTTTATACAACATACAATAGTATAATTGCAAATACAAACCGGCATTAAAATATCAACGTTGTACAAGTGACTGTCTGTCTAACCGTACGTAAATTTAACTGTCTATGCTATAGCAATATTTTTTGTTTGTTTGCTGCCCCTGTATGTTTTTATCGTGTAAAACAATTGATTTTATTCGATTGAAACGATAATATTTGTCAATGGCATTTCGTGTAAAACAAGTGTACAATAGGGTCCCATCGCTATTCGATTGTCTGCCTTGGTATTCCGGAGAAGTGTCGGACAATTGTATTGAGGGTCATTCACGTACTCACTCGTACAACAATTAATTGAATTTAAAATGTTCAGGATTAAATATTCATAAGGATTTTATGAACTGACGAGAAGTTGTATGACAGGAATTAAAACAAAGAGAGCAAAAAACGATTTATTACAATGCAGACATAAAGTAAACTTACGTTTCATACAAGTGTTACAAATATATTACTTTTTTCTTCTGGTATTGTATTAATATTTACATAACATGGATAATATAACCAGATGACCATTTAAAAGTCTGGCTTATTCTTTTCGTCCAATTATGTTATGATTGATGTGCATGCAGTGCAAAAGATTAAGTTGTTAGTGTCGTATTACTGAATACAAAATGTAAAATAATATTTTTTTTTTATCGATTTCTATGTTTATTTTAATTTATTTCGTTTTTCTCTCTTTTAATTAGGTATGAGGTAAAATTTCCATAAAATTTATGCATTACTTTAACAATAGGATCAGAAAAATCCATTCAAATACAATGATAAGTAATTCAAAAAATAATAATTTATTCCACAAAATACTCATAAATAGCAGATGTTTCAAACTACTTTATCGGCAATAATCATGAGATTATGACGACAATTTTAAGGCAATTTGTTTATAACAATACCTAGGAAAAAATGCTCGCAATTGTTGCAAAATTTTTATTTTATTTGGTTGGATAAGCAATGGACGTCTTTTTTTAATTTATTGAGGAAAAGCTCGATTCAATCGTGAATGAGTGTTTAGGACAGAATGTAGGGTTGCAAGAGCTTTATGGCCATAGATCAATCCCAGAGGAACGAAACTAATTCTAAGCATGAGTAGGTGCGAGATAAGAGTTGTTTTAGGAGTACTAACGAGGTATGATCCCTTTAGACAAAATATTAACAGATGAAATAAGAATATTTCTAAATTCTGAAGTTTACATGAGGGAGCAGTGGAAACTGTGGATCATATTTTATGCCAGTCCTTTCCGATTTTGTGAGAAATTAGTAGCATCTGTGTACCTAAGGGTAGTGTTCACGCCTGTTAGAGGTGATATCTTCGAAACACCAGATATTTAAAATATTTCCATTAAAATATATGAACCAGATTCATACTCACTAAAAAGGTTTTTACCTCGAAAATAGCTACAATAGTCTTTGCTACCAAAGGTCTATCTCAAAAACCTTTTTAAAACAGTTAAGAATACATAAGTCCAAATGGTCAGTTTTGTAAAACGAAAAAAAAATCGTACATCCAAATAACTAATCCTGATATTAGAATTAATTTCATAAATCGTATGCCACTTAATTTTCATTTCATTTTGACCTTTAAATAACAAGACAATCATATAAATTTTGGTAAAAAAAAATACAATAAAAAAGGGAAAAGTACAAGAAATGAAATCAGCAGCCAACCAATATTTGTTAACCAACTGGTGTTTTAGTCAAGTTTTTACAATTTGTTTTCAAACTCAACTGCAAAAAAGACCAAAAGAAAAAAAAACAAAAAAAATTCATTTCCATTCCAAATATTGACTGCGATAATGTAGTGACAGTAACATGGTTCACATTCAGTTCTAGAGTAATCAAAATTGTAATGAAAACTCCACGAAATAAAAGCCAAAAAATAATTCTGTTCATAAAACAGTAACAAATTTTAACGCGTTTTTTCCTGGCTATCCACTTTGGCTTAATTTTTTTAATAGACAAGATAATGGAAACGAAGTGAAAACAAAAAAGCAAAAATTACATGAATTTACTGTGACATTCTCAAAGTTGTCAACATGTTGTTGCAGAAGAACGAACCGTATAAAAGGCAAAAAAATATTTGAATTGAACAGATAGTGGTGAGTCGAAGTTTCATTTCATGTTTTATTTTCGTATTCAAATTAGGTGAACAAATTTGCAAATTTCAGTTGTTGAGTTAATATTTGGACACACGCAAATCAAAATTAAACAAAACAGAAGCAAATCTTGCTTGTACAATTAAAGCCAGTGCGGTGCAAAACAATACAAAAATATTTACGAATTTTTAACACGTTACCAGAGACACAATGATCGTGGAGGAGGACATCATGTTATACATGTTATTTCAATGGAATCCAAAGAAAACAGGCATCTTCGTCGAGGTCTCTTAACTTACTTTGGGCATGATTAACAGTTTAATTTTCCAATTTACAAAATATGCCTTACTCAATAATAATAACTTGCATGGACTCCGAGATGGTGTTATGCGATGCTTAATTTATCAAATATATTCGGTACTAACGTAGGAACGTATTACAATAAAGGTTTTAGGCTTGTTTAAGCAGTTACGTCTTCAGCATTTACAAACGGCAAGGACGGTTAATTAATAAATTTTATTTCTCTGTATTCAGTGGTCAATCAACAACAAAAATATTTACACACATTCGGTGTGGAGCACATTTATCGGAGCACAAAACAGACAAAACATATCGACGCATCCATTCTATAACGTTCTAAGTGTACTTAGAACGTTTTTAATGTTCTTGCATTTTTAAATTCTACTTTCTCTAACTTAAATACTGTCAATATTTGGTTAAGATGCGCCGATCCATTCCGAAGTTATAGGGAAAAATCTACTTAGAATACAGATATAGTCGAATGTCGCGTGAAAACTTTGAGAGCTCATAACTCAAAACACACCTTTTCGACTTAGAATGTTATAGAACGGAGGCGTCGATATTATAACATATAAAAGTACAAGAAACCCAGACGCTTACGCAGATGTGCCATGGCTCATAGAACGATCTTACGAGAAGATATTTTCATAATCAGTGGCTCAATCCAAATAGATTTGTCCAAGTTTAAAATCTCAGGCAACAGCATAAGAACTGGAGTAATGGTAGCATTGGAAGAGATAGAGAGAGAGAGAGAGCGAAAGGAGCCAATTACAACAAAACTCACATTTTATCCCTGAATTGATATTTCTGAAAATTTTTCTCTGGAATTAGAAACGTTGAAGGCCAATATTGATTATATGGGACCATTTTTACTCGAGGATAGAATAACATGCGCCTCTATTCGAAGTAATCCTTACGCAGGCACGAATAGAGAAATTCTTAGGAATGGCCGCATACTTCATGCCATGACATCCAATGATCCGAACAGATTTTTCTACCCTGACCAAAAAAATATTGCT
Source organism: Sarcophaga carnaria (assembly GCA_958299815.1). NCBI lineage: Eukaryota > Metazoa > Arthropoda > Insecta > Diptera > Sarcophagidae > Sarcophaga > Sarcophaga carnaria. The sequence goes on from OY283149.1 coordinate 95,425,797, forward strand.
GTCTACTGTGAAGGAGTAGATATAGGATTGGAATTTAAAGAAAGAAAAAAATCCTTAAATTTAATTTGGACTCCATCTGCAAGAATTTTTAAAAATCTGTTTGTAAAAAAACTCGATACTGGCCGAGGGAATCGCCGTAGTCTAGTAGGTAGACTGTTGGCTTATTAGACGTGAGACCACGGTTCAAACTCCAGTTCAGACATTCCCAACAAACTGAAATATGAAAAAATATTTCTTTGCTGACTTTCTCTTAGCAGATTTCAGGCAAAAACTTTGAGAGTAAATAAAATTGCCATAAAAAGTTTCACAGAAATCTGTTATTCGTAGTCGATTTTAAACTGTAGGTCCCACCCCTCATGTATGAAATTAACACTCACAACATACATAAGTGGTGTGATAGGTAAGTTTATAATCCTTATTGAAGGGTTGTAATGACCAATTATCAAGAGATTAATAAACCTTCTAAAACTATCGTTTCATTTCTAACTTGATCAGCAACATAATTATCAAATGCTTTTATTTTAAACTGGAATTTATTTCAACAATTTAAATGAAAATTTCATCAGCAATAAATTCAGAGTTTTTATGTATTGCCGCCTCCAAATAATCACAAGCCTTTAAAGCCGTTTTGTAGCATTTTTACGTACATATTTATATTTGTTGCTATTTTTGTTAATGTTACGGTTTAAGGTTTTTTTTTTAAATGAAATGCAATAAAAATAAACAAGAATTTAAAAATCTGTTTTAAAACGAAACTGTTTTACGGCACGCTAGACACTATGCTTTGTAGCGTTTTAATATCACATGTGAGTGAAACTGCAAACGAAAGGCGAACAAAAAAAGGTGACCAACAACCAAACGACTTGAGTTTTATTGTGTAGAAGTGAAAACATGCTCTAAGTCTCGACTAGTTGGGCAGTTACACTAAAAAAAATTTTGTGTTTGTAAAACAATATGGAAATAATCAAATGAAAAAAAAATTGGGGGAATATTAGGGACACACAAGCTACTTTTTTAGTCGTTAAGACAACTGGTAGATAGAAAGGAGAACAATACTCCACACCGAGAAGGGCTACAATCTTCCATTTTAGGATATAGTAGTCACTCTATAAAACAAGAGTGTTCTATGAAATCGCACACCTCATCCAATGCTTTAAGTGATACAATAAAACTGGTTGTCCAAGGGTTGTCCCCTTGTTTAAGTAACCATAGCTTGTTCCACTTATTAATCATTTTCTATTATTAAACTTAGTTTTCATAAAACAAAGTTTTGAAAATTTTTTTCGTACACACTCCTTATTGCCCTGAAATATGGTACAGAGAGTATTCACCAATAATGTTTCAGGACTATGTCTCCTTAAATTCCTCTCTATATAGTACGCAGAGTATGTTGTTTTTCTATGTTTGATTTTCCTTGTTGTAGTTGTTACTGTTAAGGTTTTTTGTCGTTGTTGTTTTAGTTTTGAATTGTAAATTGTAGGTGTAAATAGTGACAACGTAAATGAACATGTGAAATTGTTTATGATATTCATTATTAAAAAAATAATAGCAACAACAACAACTGTAAACATTTAATAATAAAATTTAAAAACACAATAACAACAATATGTTATAACAAAAATCAGAAAGAAGCGAAAAAATTAAATGAAGTGTGTAAAAAAACACGAGAGATTTATTGGAAAATATTTAAAATAAATTATTTACAGCAAAAAATTAGAAAAAAAGGAAAAACAAAATTTAAATTTGTTTAAATAAAAAAATGAAAACAAAACGGAAAAAAAAGAATATTTTTTATTAATAATAGAATGTAAAGGCATTTCGGCACTTACAACCACAACATCTGTTATCAAAGAGTCTATGGTATTAGCAGAGGCTGTAAAAGGCCAACGGAATTAAAATTAATGCCGTATTAAGTGCCACAACGAATAACTGGATTTTTTAATCGATTTAATTAACTTATTAGAAGTCGCCGTGGTCTAGTAGGTAGTGTTTTGGCTTATTAGACGAAAAGCCAGGGTTCGACCCCCGGGCCGGACATCAAAATAAAATACAAAAAGTATTTCTTCGGCGACTTCCTCTGAGCAGATTTCTGGCAAAAACTCTGAGAGTAAATAAAATTGCCATGAAAAGTTTCTCAAAAAACTGTCGTTCGGAGTCGACTTTAAACTGTAGGTCCCGCCACTCATGTACAAAATTAACACACACAACATAAGTGGTGTGAGAAACTAGGTCGTAATCCTGACTGAAGGGTTGTAATGACCAATTATGTATGTAATTAACTTATCCAGATATTATAGGCGTATTTTAAAAGTGTGAAAGTGCTGTTTGTAAAACAGAAACATTTTAAAATCGATACGTATATACAAGGCATTGTCAGTAGTCTTCTGGTAAATAAAAAGTAAAGAAAATTGTCGTGAATAGTTTTTCCATTCTGTCATTCTGGGCTATCCCGCTACTGATGGAAAAATTAACACACACAACATGGGTTATGCGAGAAGCTTGATTGTAATCTTGACTAAAAAAGTTGTCATGATTAATTGGTCATAATTAAGTAATTAATTAGCTTTGCTATTATTAATGTTTTCTTAGACCTTTATTCGACGATTGCAAGGAGGTTGGTATTGGGATTTAAAATATAAATCTATTAACAATGGTGGTGCTTATTTGAAATTCTAATGTCGCTAAATTGAGCAGTAACAATAATAAATTAATTAACTTCATAATGACCATTTAAACATAAATATTTCATGTTGTAATCATGTAATCAGATGTCTGCATCTGTAGCAACTCAGTATTTGATATTCTCATCTTATTTAATTACGATTTCTTTTCGCTTTTGTTCCAAATGAAAAAGTCAAGCGTTTAATTGCAATTTCTTTTACCTCTGAGACCACACACAGGCATACTCGAATTGTTGCACAATATAATGATTTGCATTGCTTGTGTTATAATTTGAAATTTATTTGCAACTTATGTGTGTGTCGTCGTTGTCGTCTTCTTATTTGTATCTTCATTCTGTTGCTTGTCAGAAGCGTCATCAGTCTGCTAATTTGTTGATCTAATTTCTTTTTCTTCTTTTCTCACATTTTGTCCCGATAAATATTTGGATATGATGTGATATTTAATTTATTTTTTTAAGTTTTTTATTAGATTTTGAACATGACGGAGTAGTTTTGCCAGGCGATGATGATGTGATGATATTTTTTAGCAGACATGTTTGTAAACGAACACCAAAGAAGAAAACAAAGGCAAACTGCGGAGAAGCAAGTGTTTTATCCTATTATTAAAGATTATTATTTAAGATTCCTAAAAGATGTTATTATTACTTGGGGGTTAGTGTCTTGCTTTATTGTCTGCACTTTAATAAATAATTATGATTCTCTATCTTCCAAAAGAAGAAAAACAAAAAAAAACAATTTTTTATGTCTTCATTTCATTGTTGTGTTCAATTGAAAAATAAATTGAAATTCAGATAATCAGTTCAGAACACAGATTCAATCATAACCCTTATCTGTGTCAGTTCAATCTCTACTTGTGTTTGCATACATAAAATAGATTTTATTCTGGCTCCTCAAATACTGTTTTTTCAAAACTCCGCAGAACTCACGGCGGCAAAAATGTAAATAAAAAGTACCAAAAGAGTATCCCATTATAGGATTAAGTAAACTAAGGTGGCTAACATTCATTGCACAGTAAGGTCCCACCTTAGGCTCCTTATGATACCACAAAACAATAGTCACACCAGTTCTTAAAAGCACCAATATGGTTCCATAATAAATATTGCGTTGTTCTTTCTTTTGGAGAATTGAATCAAAGGTGACCGGAAGTGAGAGCCCAAAAATCTAGGCCTCTTCATGGTAAAAGCTAGACACTGACACATAAAGTGAACGATAGTTTACGCCTCCTTCTCAGAATTCCAAATGGGATTTGAAAACGGACTTACAATTTGTCAGAGTGGATGCCCTCACGAAAGTCCATTCTAACTCTACCTTTATTTACGAATACCGAATATTTCATAGGATAATTTCGGATCATTTAAAGGTAACTCTTATATGGGTTCTAGGACATCGCAATGCCGTTGCAAATTGTTTTGCTAATGTACTGACTAAAGCTGATAAACAACTTACAATTTCCGAGATGTTACAGGTCATAAGTGTTCTGATTGTCTCAGTTAAACACGATATTCTCTTGTTGTTGTACAGTGAGGTTTAATTTCATTGGAAGTGTGCGAGTACGTGCACTACTGTTAGGCTCTCCTTGACTGATATGAATAAGAAGAGGACTGATTGTCTTTATTTCATAGCACGGTTTCCCAAAATATTGATCCCTAAGTATGGCATTACCCAGGCATCTAACCTGAGTAGACTAGCTCATGATGACCGCCTTATTAAACACTATAAGCGAAACCAATCTACGTAATAAACTAAAGAGAACAACATAAACTTAAGCCTCTACTTCAGACACAAAAGAACAACTTGGCTCACTAATGCTTGTGTACGAAAGCATCAAATTATTCACAGGTTTCTTAAAGTCGTTCAAAACACTACTTCAAACAATTTTCCTCCATATTTTTTTTATAAAATTAAAAACATGAAGGAAAAAAACTTTATTTAACAGGAAATTGTTGATTTCTTTTCTATGACACGATAACTTTGTTTTAATTTTTTTTTGTTGCTCATCTTTCTTTTTATTCATCCTGGCTTCCTTAAAACACAGCACAACATAATACAGCACAACTCTTCCGTTCCATTTAAAAAGAAGAAATAACACACAGGAATAAATGCAACATGTTGAACATAAAGTTGCAACAACGACAGTGCATAATAAGACAGTGAAGAGTGTGTATGTGTGCAACAGACGAAATGTAAAGCTTTAGAATTTAGTGAGGATATTGCATCACCTCAAGTTGTAAGAAAGTAGAGGAAGAAATGCACTTCTTCTCTATTTTCGTTTTTTCCTCTTATTTTTCCTTTTTATGCCTGTGTGTTGCAAACACTAATATTTACCGACTCCTTTTACTTTAGTAAGTGAGACTTTTATAAGCAGGTTACTGCAATTTGGCTTAAATAAAGCAACAAGAAAAATATCAACAACAGCAGCAACTTTTCTATTAAATTTTGAATAAAATTTTTTGTTTTTTATTTTTCTGTGGCAAGTTGCATGAATGCATAGAATGAACAGCAAAAACACTGTGATGGTAACGCTATAAGGCACCCAAGTCGTTTTCTTAAATTCACAACCGCACCAGTTTGCGGAGCATGTTGTTTTTGTTCTTGTTCAATAAATAAAGATGTTTTAGAATTATTTGGCTCGAATACTAATAATTTGTTGCAACTACAAACTCTGTGGCATTATATTCAATAGTCTTTTGACTAAAATTTTTGTTACAGATTGCAACGGCTCCACCCAGTCTATTGCATTGCATGAACGATAACGATGTTGTCTCAAATGTGGTATGGGCTTCTGTAACGATTCATGTTGCAACGCTTTATTTCACTTTCAAAATTAAGAAAATGAACGGAAAAGAAAATGACGGCGAAAACAGACCTAAAATTTGTGCCTCACTAGCTTTGAAGATAGTCGCCGCAGTGTAGTAGGTAGTGTCTTGGCTTATTAGACGTAAAGCCAGGGTTCGAGCCCCAGGCCAGACATCAAGACAAAAAGTATTTCTTCGGCGACTTCCTCTCAGCAGATTTCTGGCAAAAACTCTGAGAGTAAATAAAAATTGCCATGAAAAAGTTTCTCAAAAATCTGTCGTTCGGAGTCGACTTTATACTGTAGGTCCCACCACTCATGTATAAAATTAAAACACACAACATAAGTGGTGTGTTGTACAATGGGTCAATTCGACCTCCGGGTACTGTACTTGTCTTAATTGACAAGTACACGTCCTCTGACCTAACCTAACCATTATTGAAGATATTTAAATCCCTGTATGAGATGTTTACCCAATTATCACAAGACGAAGACATTGTTTGGGTGTATAGACACCCAGCCAATACTATCTCCTTGTTTGAAGCAATCCATGTAGTAACAAGACGCCAAGAGCATCTGTGCCGTTTGACCCAGACAGTTGATCGGAAATCGGAGTGACGCGTTAAGCATTCTAATGACCCCACATAACCTGGAGATGATATACCGCAAGTGTCGCCTCATATCGAATCCGTGTAAGCAGCACTAAGTTTCCATTGCTCTTGTGGCTGCTGTTCTCATCACACCACTTATTTCCTAAGTAATAAATTCATAGAACTCTCAGAATTATTCGGAAGCAGCATCTCCTTTCCATATAACTACGCTTGTGAAGATGTCCAAGACCAAGAAGACAACCGCATGAGGTAGCAAACCGAACTTAACTTGTAGTCCCTACGTCACAGGTAACGGTTCTAAATAAAGACTTGCGGTGTGCTTGTTAAGGCATGAACACCAAACCCTCCTTTCAATATAGGACAGAGCTGTTTTTGTTGTTGATTCTTTCTTCCTATTGGCATATAAATATGAAACACTTTAAAAGTGCTGTGTTCTCAGTTGCTTTATGATAATTTTATTTCCTTCTGATTGTTTTCAGTTGCTAGTGTTATTGTTATTTTCATTGTGTTTTCTTTCCTTATTGATGCAACCATATGTTGATATTGTTTTAGTTGCCTGTTGTTGCTGTTGTTTGTTTATTTAACTATAAATATTACCGACATACAGACAGCCACACTTTCACGCACACAAACCTTGTAAGTTTAATAAAGCAATGTGCAAGACTGTCGGGGAAAGTTTGGGTATATGTACATATGTACAATGAGTGTAATAAAGTTTGTGTGGTTTTACTTGCCATAAAGAAAATAAATGTAGAGAATGAAAAGTAAACACTGCCTGTAAGCAAGTCATCATCATCAGCAACAACTGCATTTACCGCTGCAACTAATATGTAGCATTTCCAACCATTTGCATCCAGTTGAGGCAGTGAGTAAGCAATTACTTTACGTCCTGCTAATGCTTTCAATACATCAATTTGTTAGAAAACTAAAGGGAAAAAAACGAAACCAATCCAAGGAGTTGAAAACTTTTCTGGTATTAAATAAGTTTCTTCTATTTTGGTTCACTCGTTCGTACGCTCAACTTATTCGTACGATTGTATGTTCTGTTGCAGCAACAATGGAGGGGATAAGAGGCATTTTTCAAAAACAAAAATAAAAACAAACAAGAAATCGGGGTATATTTAAAAAGAAGGATTTAAATGTACTCGATAGTGTTTAAGGGCAAATGTGACAAGTAGTTTAATTTGCCACACTTTGTAAATTTATTTTAACGTTGTCCCCTTTTTCCCGTGGCACCATTTTTTGCCACAATTATACTTTTACTACCACAACCATTTAATTTTTTCTGAAGTTCTGGGTAAGTTGTTTTGAAAAAGAAAACTCCCTCATGCTACATGTAATAGAGTATTATCCGCCTTTTTTTCTATCCTACAACATTTCTTAGGAAAATTTTAATTAATGTTTGTAACACAGAAAGGAAGAGTTTTGCAATCACCATCAAATAAGGCGACTGTGTTGGTAACACATCTTAAGTCGGAAGGAACACATTACCTCGCGTCTATGGATGAAAATATGGAAATTAAGGGTTATCTTGCAATTCTAAATAGAATTTCGGATATCCACTTGTGAAACTAATTTAAGATCACAAGAAGTGAAATATCCAATAAGGGAAATATATTAATTGTCTGAGAAACTTTCCACTTAGAATGTGTTTCTATAGCTCCTGCAGTGAAATCATGATGGTAAAACCTTCGTCTTAAGCGTATTTACCGCTTGTTCAATGACGCATGTAATCCGCACTGAGTTTAGAAAGAGAGAGACGAGGATCTTCAGAAGCTTCAATGTACTGCGCTTTAAAGTAGTACAGGAAATGGAACTCCGCTACTCTATATAGGTATGTAAATCGAAGTGGTAGCATTGATTACCAGTGCTCACTTGAGCACGCATAGCGGACCGTTGCGATGCCACAGGAACGAACCGAATCCCAACAAATTCTGAGCAAGTTAGTCAGCGCAAGGACTGCAACACTCTGTATTCTTCGATAAAAACTATGTAAATTTCTTTTTTGGCAATCAATATCAGAGAAGGAAGTGAGGAAACCACACCCAACAAGAACCTCGTTTCTGCTCAGATACTTCGCTTGAAAAAGTGGTTAATAAACGACTGACAAGCTTCATCTCCTACCACAATCGCAAAAGTAGAATCAAGTTATTACTAGGCAACAACTAAGCTCTGAAAGGATTCGATTCGATTTTAAGTCAAATTATGATTAAAATATTATAAATTAAATACAATAAATTAATAATTAACTTTTTTAATTATAATATGTACATTAATAATTAATTCTTCACATACAAGTATAAATTAAATAAAAACTCATACTGAGATATGTACATACATGCAACGTATCCCAGCTAGCATTTGGAAGATTGTTTTTTGAAAAATCACCTTGCTGAGTCTTTTTAGAGTACTTTTGGCGATCAAAAACTTATTAGTCAGTTACACGATTAAAAAAGGACTCATAAATGATTCGCGCCAATGAGTAAAATAAGTTCGATTTAAAATACAACCAAAAAAGTGTATAGCAATCGAAAATTAATCATCCAGATGTTTAAAATGTGGCTATTATTTACATTATTTATTATTATATTCTACTTATACTGTAGATTGAAAAACGATTAATCAAAAACACATTATGCAGGTGTTTGAAAAGTGATTATAAGTATGTATTTATGATCATATTTTGAACAGATGGATGATTAAACAATGCTTTTTTTCACCCTCTCTATATAAATTTTCATTAATGTAAAAAGATGGCTATGAAATGAAGTACAATTTGTTTTTAAATATAAATATAATATTCTTTCTTTGGTAGTCGCCAACTTCCTTTTAGTTTAGTTTCTCAAAAATCTGTCGTTCGGAGTCGACGTTAAACTGTAGGTCCCGCCACTCACGTATAAAATTAACGAACACTGCATGAGTGGTGTGAGAAGCTAGGTCGTAATCCTGACTGAGGGGTTGTAATGGCCAATTATGTGTGTCCTTATGTATGAAGCCCTAAGCTCTTATTAGCCTGGGGGCTAGACTAAAGTCGGATTTTAACAATCTTTTCGTTGTGTGCCTTTAAAGATGGCCAATGAATTTTCATTTTTTGCCACCTTGATTAGTCGTTGGGGTCGGCTAAAAACACATTTTGAAATACGACTAATAAATGACTCAAGAGATCATGCTAGAAGAATACTGCTTTGAGTGTGAGCGCGATATTAAATTACCTAATGGTTAAATGTTGTAGCTTTCAACAAAAAATTTACTGGAGTTATATTAGTAACATCGCGGCAGAAATGATAAGCGGTCAGCATGAATTTCTTACTCGGCCTTGGTGTCATTAATATGCTTTTACTTCATTTTATTGATCATTGCAACCCTTCACTCCGGATTACAACGTAGTTTATCACACTATCCTACTTTTCTAGGCAAATATATTTACTCTCAGAGCTTTTGCCAATAAATTGTTGTGAGAAAGTCGAGAAAACAAATATTTTTTGACATTTCGGTTTTTTAAGATGTCTGACTGGGATTTGAACCACAGACTCTCGTTTAATAAGTCAACTCACTATCTACAAGTCAACAGCGTCATCTGTACACTGCATAATAATAATAATAATTCTTTAAGCGATTATTCCCAGTTGTCTTGTCAATGATATGGAATACTAATTTTTTCTTAAGGTACATATATCATGTTGTAGAAAAACATACATACAGTCCAAAATGATATATGTCAAGTTTTTGTTGTCCACATTTTCTTTTTTATTGCTGACATTTGATTCATTTCTTTTGATATCCTGTAATTGAAAGATTATCTCTTTTATTCTGTTTAATGTTGTATGGCAGGATAACAAAATTGTTATGAAGAGCACATTGAGGGAACAACTTCACTTTAAATTTTGGGAAGGCAGTAGTGTAGTGGAAAACAGTATAAAAACTAAGGCAACATGCAAATACAATAAATAGAAGAAGGATTTCAAAAAGAGAACCTCAAAGATCAACGTTATTAAAATCTTATTGGAAGGCCAAGCAAATGGCATTTCTATGTCTTCTAAACAACATTAGAGACTTGATCATACTTGCTATGAAAAAATATTAAATGAGCGGAAAAAATTTTCAATTTTGAAGCAATTAAAATCTTTAAGTTTCTATTACGTTTGTGGAGCAGAGGCGAATAACTTGAGCCACTGGGATTTATAGAAAACAGTGAGAAATTCATGGTTTCTACTTGTAAAAAGAAAAATTAAAGAGATTGTGAAGCTTCTTAATTAAAAGGCTTTAGGTCAGGTTTAACCAAAATTTCAGCACCCAAAAGAGAATCGGAATGTTATTGGCAGGACATGCGAGATTAAGCACAATAATTTACTGACAGTTTACTGTGGAATTAAATGATTTCATGATCACACTGATGAAAACGATTGAGAAGAATTATCTGCAAATTATTTTAGAGGCGACTGTCGCCGAAAATATTTGTATAAATGTTGCTTGTAGATATTCCTGAATTTGAATCCATTAAATGCTATAAAACTAGAAATTGAAGGAAAGAGACGCGCAAAAATTTGTTGATGGTTCGATGCCCTCAAACTTTTGCAAAAATTTTATTTGACGTTTTCTTAATAAGAAATGGGATGGCCTCACATCGTCGGTTATTTAAATTTGATAGAATTACAACAATTCACTACCTAGAACCTGATCAGAACCCAGTTGGGTTTCCTTGTGGGATGAATTAATGCTCCAAAGCTTGCGAGAATGTGTCCTGATGGTTCGTTCTCATCGTACAGAATTTACACATTGGGCTGGAGACAACCCTCATTCTAAATAAATCTATCTTAGGTCTATAGACATGGCTTTTGCCCTTGCTTCTCTTTATCGGCCCTTTCGTTTACCACACCTTTCCAACCATCCGCTTCCGCTGCACAGAACAGAACCCTTCTAATCTTCGTCTTCAGATCTGGACTCCGATATTTATTTGGACAAAAAAAATCCATTTTCTAGTATTCATAAACAGCGCCTTTTCTGTAAGTGGATCATACGTACATACAAAATTGATCATTACAACCGTTCACTCAGGATTATGAGCTAGTTTCTCACATTACTTATACTGTGTGTGGTAATTTTATAAATGAGTGGTAACACCAACAGTTTAAAGTTGATTCCGAAAGACAGCTCTTTGAGAAACTTTTTCATGGCAGGTTTACTCTCACAGTTCTTGCCCGCAGGTCTGCAAAGAGGAAGTCGACTAAGCAATATTTTTTCATATTTTGTTTTGTACGATATGTCTCACCTGGGGTTTAAACAGTGGTCTTACGTTTAATAAGCCAACTAGGCTACGGCGTCTTCTGCATAATTTCAAGAAATTTTACTTGCAGCGGCTTGAATTAATTAATTTTCGCTTGTTCTCGTAAATGATTTACAATTTATTCGGAATTAATTCCATTTATTCGTATTATTTGTACTCCTACTACCCACATAAATATTTCCTTCAGCAACCTGAACCCTTTCGATAATTAATTAACATCACGAGTGAGACATGATTTCAACTTGTTGTTGGTTTAGTAGTTGTTGTTGTTGGTTTTTTTAATATAAAAAATTTCATTTAAAAACTACTGTCATCTGTGCAGGTGTTTAAATTACTTATTATTTTTGTGTGTAACTTTGAATATTAAACTGCAATTAATAAATACCACAACTCCAGTTCAGTCTGTTAAACAAACATCTGAATGAATGTCATTGTGCTGATGTATAAAAGGACTCACAATAAAGAAAATACCATGGCTGAAATAACAGCAGCAACAACAACAAGAAATCGAAAAATTAAAATAAAGACATAATTTAATTAGAATTTATTTTATTTTTCCAGTACTTTAGCAGCAAAGGCTTTAAAACAGCACAATGTGTTGGCAAAGACAAAAATCTGCCGAAAAAAAATAACAAAAAGAGCAACCAAGATGTGTGGTATCTCGATAACACCTTGGACTACAATTAATACTTTTTTAAATATTTGATTTGAGACTGCGTTTGTTTGAACTTCTGAAATACAAGTCAACTTATCATTAATTTGAAATGATTATAAAAAAAAAATTAAAAAAAATCAAAAACCAATTCGTATTTGCGCCCAAATTTATGTTAAACTGTATGTGTGAAAAGTTAATTCTTTGGAAAACAGTACAACAACTAACGCAGTTTTATTCTTTTTCGTTCCTTTTCTAGAAACATGGAAAGGTATTTGCAATTCCATCAATTATTACTAATACCTCCTGGTTGGCGTCTCACAGCCATTCCCGGAGTTTTATGAAGTCGTGCATTTTATTCAAATAGTTTTCGCAAGTCACTGTAGTCTAATAGGTAATGTATTAGCTTATTAGACGTGAGGCTACGGTTCAAACCCCATGTCAGACACCTCCAGCAATACGAAATATGAAAAAATATTTCTTCGGCGACTTTCCCTCACCAGATTTCTGGCAATAACTCTTAGAGTAAATAAACCTGCCATGAAAAAGTTTCTCGAAAATCTGTCGTTCGGAATCAACGTGAAACTATAGGTCCCATTCTGTCAATAAATTCTTCTCCTCATGTTCCTTGTATCACATCTACGTTGCCTTTTGCTCTTCAGATATTCCTCACCCGTTGAGGTACATATTTCTAGTTCCCGGCCGTGTGTACCCAGAGACCAGTAACTGCTGTGCGGTTTCTGAAATGGAAATTGGTCGCTGGTCTATTTTCCGAAAACTCGGCATAATCGAGTAGGAATACAATACGCTGCAACAAACAATAGCAAGAACGACATTAACAGCTGGTCGGGCAGATAGACGATAACCATAGAGAGGCAATGATCTACAATGGACATAATGTTTGAGCTGAGCGTTGTGGACGTCTTTCTGTTGTAATATTTAATCCGGGGTTCTTGTAGGATAACACAGTCGGGCACTGGGGTGATGCTAGTGAGTGAAATTCACACATTGAATGAGGCATAAGACTTTAGCTACTAAGCTTTGAATTTGTATTGTAATAAAAAAAAATAAATGAATAACAATATCCCTTTGAGGTCCCATTGTGCGAAGTGTAGTGAAAAACTTTATTGGTACTAAAAAAAACAAAAAGAAATTGGAAAACGAGACATTTTAATTCATTCAAATTGAAACTTGAAAGTGTTTTTGCTTTTTTTTTGTTTTTGTGTTTTTGCTTTTTTTGTTTTTCTTACTATCGTTGTTAGTCTAACAAAGAACATGTTGTCGACAAAGTTGCTCTACCATTGTTATTGCCATTGAATGGTTTAACATGTCCGCGTGTAGTAAAGAGGGAGAAATTGTTACTCGCAATCAGTATTAAAATGTTGGCTGAATTGGGTTGCTTGGCTTATCTTGGATTATTTTGCTTTCGAATGGATTGTTGTCAAGAACAAGAAGCAGTCGAAAGTAAAAATTTCTAAAACGTTGATTTTATGCAAATTGTATTGTTTTGAGCCATTGTTGGCTGATTTTTGAATCAGACAAAAGGAAAAATAATGCAAAATTTTCATTCATTTTCTGTGCCACCAAAAGTAATAAAATCGACAGCAACGAAAATGTTTCCAAATATTTTATGTTCTTCGCAGTTTATTTACAATATTTAGAGCCACAAAACTCAAGATTTTTCTCTGACTGTTTTTTATGGACTACAAGCTTTTAAAACAACTGCCATTGCAAGCGGGCTAAAAACGATTGTTGGTATAATTGTGTTACCTTGGCCTAGGATTTCGCATCGTTGGTCGCAATGGTAGCAGATAACCAAACATATAACCATTACACAAAGGCAACGGTAGCAATGGTGGCAACAATATTTTTCTTTTTTTCTTTTGAGGTGACAACAGGCCAGGCATTGTGAGTTTTGCTTATGTTAAACGTTTTAACTTAAAAAATCCAGCCTCGTTTATTGTTCTTTCATCGCTGGCCACTGCAAAGTGGTGTTCGGAATAAAGTCATTAAAATTGTTCTTTTTTCGTGTTTTTTCTATGTATACAATAACACCATTTTGCCACTGTCAAATACAAAGCTGACGGATCCCAGTACATACTATTTTATCATTGTTGTTGTAATTCTTACATGAATTTAAATTTTACATGAAAATTCGTTTTTATTTTTCCTGACAATTTTAAAATTTTATTGCTGTTGGCTACACAGCATGACAATTTCTTTGTGTTTTAATTTGTTTTTGGTTTGATGTCGTTACTTTTGACAGTAGAAAATATGGCATGCAACACAAGGACATCAACCATTCGCTTTGACATGGTACAATGCAACGAAAACTTACTTATTTTGACCAGAAATAAATTACTTTTATTGTTTTATTGTATGATTATTGTCTATGTAGTTGCCATTGTTCTTGCTTTATTTCAAATTAAATTAACAAATGGTTTTAGGAAGAAAGAAATATTCCAGTTGCAGTTTCTGGGTATTGTCTCTCAAAGTTCAAATAAGTTTTTCAAGTTTTCCACTGTGCTTTCATGCCACCAGCTATAAAAAAAAATAGAAGCACAGTACTAATGTCTCATGCAAAGCAGAGTAAATTATTGAACGAATTCTGCGAAACTGGTAAACTGGGAACATTTTTTTTCGACTAGAATCGAAATACCGTGGGATAATAAATATACGTACTTAAGCAAAAAGTCGATAATAGAGAAGAATGTATGAGAATATAGCTGGTTGAACTATGCTTTTGTATTTTTCAATGTAATCCTTTCATTTGGTTTTTGTCTACGCTCTTTGTCTTGATAATAATATTATCTTAATATCATACTATGATCTCATAGTTAACTATCACCTTCTGCGATCTATTGTTCTGCATGCGCGCTGAATATCCACTCACCTTAACCGTTTGGCTATAAAGAATTTAATATCTCTTCTTCTTTCAGCAGTTCATCGTTATCTCATAGTTCATAGCCACCATTCATATACTAGACTGGTGAAATGATTTTTCGCTCAAATATTCTCAGACAGAGTTGGCGACTAATGGCACGTCTCGCACTGACATGTGGTATACATACTAATCTTTTCTAATTATGTGGCAGCTAAACCATAAGGTTCAGCTGGCAGAATCTTACATCTGAGAGAACGAAACAGCTTATTTTTCTCTCTCGACTTTACATTTGTTATGCCAATCGGCTGGGCACCCCTGGCGCAAATTCAGCAGCAGTTGAGGAAGAAGAAATTACCGTCTAACGCTTAATGTGTACGAATGCGTACGAAAACATTGGGAACCTTATTATATCCCTCACGTAACTCTGTGAGTATTATCAGAGAGTATGGGTGGCTTTGTGGAAACCTCTTAAAAAAATTTTACGAAACCTTAAAAAGAGACAACCAACAAAATACATTTTATTTTTCGTGATCTATTGTATCTATTATTGGTTTTATATCTTATTATTATTCTCAATAGTTCCAATGCACTGCCAGCAAGTATTTTTTCATATACCGAAACATTTTCTTGTATTGCCTGTATTCTAACAGCCATGGAATTTATTTTCTTTATTAATTGATTGCAAACATACATTCATATCAAATTTGGAAGAGTAAGCAGGTGTTATTTGCGAAATAAAAAAAATTATTCAATATTAGAAGTCGCCGTGGTGTCGTAGGTAGTGTGTTGGCTTATTATACATAAAGTCCGGGTTCGTATCCCAGGTCAGACATTAAAAACGCAATATGAAAAAAAAATATTTCTTCGGCGACATCCTCTCACCAGATTTCTGGCAATAACTCTGAGAGTAAATAAACCTGCCATGAAAAAGTTTCTCAAAAATCTGTCGTTCGGAGTCGACGTGAAACTGTAGGTCCCGCCACTCATGTATAAAATTAACACACACAACATGAGTGGTGTGAGAAGCTAGGCAGTAATCCTGACTGAAGGGTTGTAATGGCCAATTATGTAAGTATGTATGTATGCAATATTCCCAGCTAAATCTAATTCTTTCCGCCTAACGTATACTACAGTTATTTTGAATTTAGTTGCTCAAAATTATTCATGTGTGATTGGAAATGTAGTGTACACATGGAAGGATATGTCACTCCTTAACCTTTTTACATTCTAAACTATTTATATGACCTATGGATTTAGGATTTCAATTAAACACAATATTAATAAAAAAGAAATATTGTCAGAAATACATAAGATTATAAAAAACATTTTTAAATCGATTATGTTTTCTTTATTCTTACATACGAGTATCAACCAGTTTCTTTAGTTTTATTAAACGAAATACAACAAAAATTGTTGCTATTTTTAAAAAAATATTTTTTTGGTTTTTCTTGTTTGACAATATCCGAACACAATGAGTTCATTAAACAAAACATTTTCCAAACAAGTGGCCGTAAATTAAATTAAAAAATTCAAGTATAAAGAAAAATTCTAATTCCAAAAAAACAACATGAAAAGGAGGTTGCAATCGGCAAAGGTCGACTATATTGTAGTGTACACTACATCGTCGTTGGTTTCGTAGAAATAGACGGTGATTTAAGACTTAATTGTAATTGTTTTTGACACTACGTGGAGTTGGTGTTCATATAATGGACAACAATAAGTCGATTGTTTAATCACGCACTACAATATAGGGTTAGGTTTTTGATAACACTCGTGTAAACAGTTGAATGGATTTGAAGATTGATGAAACAAAGTTAAATAAGAAAACAATTTTTACTATAAAAATAAAAAATAAGATGCAAAACTGAATAGCTGTAATGCAATGAGTGAACGTGGATTTAAGAGCATTTGTATCAAGTCTATATAGATGTAAAAGCTGTTCCCCGGTTTGGCCAGCTAGTCCCTAGAAAAAACTGGCAATTAAAGGTGAATGAACATCAATGAAATCAGAGGAGTTCTATGTTTGAGTGCCTTATGAATTAAAGTTTAAAAATTTCACGAACCGATCTGTGAACCGCTGCTGAAATGCAAGGAAATCAAATTTTTTCACTTCCAGTAGAAAAAAGGAAAATGATTTCACCGTAGTATTGTAACAATCGTTCTCGAATTTAATTGAATTATGCTGGGCTTTCTGAGAGTTGTTAATGATTCGTACCATGTCAACCGTCTTCTTACTTTTAGTTCTGTGCCATCAAACCTTACTACCAATATTTATCGCAAAATTCTAATTGAATAATGAAATACTAATTGACTGGTGAACCTTCAATAATAACCGTAAAGTTTGGTTTGTAGTCAAATAAAATAATGTTGAGCGTTGTTGGTGGCATGAAAATATTTTCATCGTGTAATATACCTCCAGTGAATATTACTTTGACTGTAACGTAACGTACACCAAAGGAAGATCGAATAGGCTCCTCATGAGAAAGACCAGGAGTAAAATTTTTCACCACTACGCTCAACATAACAATTCAGTACGCCTGCATAAAAATTACTATTTTTAGGTAACGACAGGAAAAACTTGATTTATGAAATTAAATTAAAGGTGACAGATATAATAATAAATTTGGGGGTACTTTCTGACAGGAACTGGAAAAAATTTAATAAAAAGTTTAAATTATCCATTTCGATGATACATACATACAAAATTTGTCATTACAACCCTTCAGTCAGAATTATGACATAGTTTCTCACACCACTTATGTTGTGTGTGTTAATTTTATACATGAGTGGCGGGACCTACAGTTTAAAGTCGACTCCGAACGACAGATTTTTTTTGAGAAACTTATCATGGCAATTTTATTTACTCTCAGAGTTTTTGTCAGAAATCAGCTGAGAGGAAGTCGCCGAAGAAATACTTTTTGTATTTTGTTTTGACGTCTGGCCAGGTGCTCGAACCATGACTTTACTAATAACTACCTACTAGGCTACGGCGATTTCATAGATCGACGATCTCGATGATCCTTAGTTTAATAATAAAGAGCTCTTACTTTAAATTGTTTTCGTTGTGGTTATTCTTTATATCAGCGAAGATGATGGTTAAAGAAGTAAAAGAGTTGAGTAGTGATTTTTAATAAATTTCAAAAAATATGAACATAACGGATTCGACTCAGTATTATTTGTAAACGAAAGTTATTACCAAAATTTAGGCAGAAGTGTTTACTTAAAATTTTCTAAACATTATTTTTAAAACCTCGACGTAGGGTATAGGGTATAATAAGTTATTTTTTAAAAGCAATAATATTTTGGCACAAAATCTAAAAATTCGAATAAAAACTTATGCCAACAACAGTATTGAATCCAATTAAGGAGTTCATATTCACATGAACTTCTATTTTAACTTTATATGGCAACTATTGTTAAAGTTTAAATTTTTGAACAACTTTTTGGGAAAAAAAGAAAAAATAACTTCAATAAGCAAATGAACAGATTCTAAACAGGGCAGTGAGTCTTGAACTTTGATTTTCAATTTGCAATTATTGGTTTTTAGAAATGTAAAGATGCAATTAGTAGTACTAGTAGGTAGTTTTTTGAACCAGATTCAGATTTTTTCTATTATTTTGTTTAACAAAATTTGTTCAATTTCCATGGAAACATACACAGAACACGTACCCCCTTCACCAATGGAACGTAAAACAGCAACCGTTTCTTTCATTTATCCGAAATCTTTCTCAGTGATTGGTGGTTGGCATTTTATAAAAAAAATATTTCTGCTGTGTTACGGAATATTTTGTTTCTTCGTTTTGTTAGTTTTTCAATTATCATAAAAGATCTTAAACTAATAAAAAGGCAACGACAGCGGCAACAAACAAAAAGCGGTAAAATCTGTTTCATGTTGAGACCAAAAAGAGTGCCAAATTACCAGAGCAACGCTAAACGATTATATTTGGCAATGAATGAAATTTAAATTGCAAATGCAAATGCGACTGAGGCTGCAAATGTTCGTTACAATGAATGGAAATACTTAAACACTAACCAAATACTTATAAGAGTATGTGGTTGTAACACTGGTGTATTATGCTAACTCGTAAGTGCTACTACAAAAACAAAAACAAATTTAAGAACGACTTTGAAAATGTTGCAATTTGGGTTGATAGAGCTTTAAAGGCATGCAATTTAAAAACGATATCCGATATTTGCAGCAAGGAAGGAAAATTTGTTTTCACTTGGAAAAAGTTCTCAAAATTTAATAAGCAGATCCTTAGTAAAAAGATCCTTACTCAAGATTCGAAACTGATTGAAGTCGATGTCGATTCTTTTCTATGTCCGGAAACATATCGCTCTCACTTACATCTGACCACCGGCCAGTGAGAGATATCGGTCATAGGAGCATGACGTCCATAAGGACGGCTTTACATTGTAGTATGTTTGTCAACGAAATGGTTCATGGCATGTGGATTGCTCGGGTGGTATTGGAAGTTAGGTCACAATCCTGAATTAAGGTTTGTAATGACCTATTATGTATGTATGTATTAGAAACGAAAAGGTAATCGATAAGATTCTGTCAAACTGATAGCACACTTATCTTTACGAGCCTTAGACTACTACTCGGGGAACTACTCGGCCATAACATAATAACATTTGATCAACTAGGAGTCACATTAAAAACCCATCAGTTTAGGAAAGGCAAAACCGCACGGGAAGAGATTGCGCGAAAAGTCTGATAAAACTCAAAATAAATCCATTAATTCCTAGGAAGTCATAGTCGTGTATGCAACAAATTAACGACAATACTTTATTAATTTTTGTGATTATGACCATTATACATGAAGTGCTGAAAGTAGGGGAACTAGAACTATGGGTTATGATAAGAAGATAGTATGTGCATTTTATTGCAATATTTTTTAGAATGTTCCATAAGTGCCAGAGAGTAAACATTGGTGTGAGTGTGTCTGTGATTGTATACAAATAAAGTGCAACATGTAACAAACGTATAAAAAAGGAAAATTGTTTGTGTTAAAAGCAAAAATCATTTTTTGAAAATATAATAAAAAAATTGTCGTCTGTAAAGATGTAATAAAAATGTGTAAAAATATCTTCTACATCCATGTCCATATCCAGATGCATATGGATACTTAGAGTAAAGTATGTAATTGAAAGCAAAAAAAAAATATATTTGAGACATGTAGTTACATATACATACATACCAGTAAAATTTTTTATATGTCACGATATAGGACTACAGGTTCATTAAATTTATATTTATGAAACACATATGATTTTTAAGGCTTTAGAAAATTTTTAAATGAAATTTTTAATTTTTTTTTTATTTATTTATTTATTTTATTTGCCTATGGAAATATTCCTTGCAGGCAATTTAGTAAAGTTACAACATATCAATTTTAAAAACTATGAATTTAAATATATAATTACATTATTTTTTATAACATTATTTGATGAAGAAAAATCTATTAGCATATACAATTTATTAAATTCTTTACACATTCTCCTTATTGGATCAGCACCAGCGTAGTTGGATCTAAAAAAATGTATTGATAATGGGGAAAAATGCCGTGACGGACGTTCAGGAACATTAAACGTGATATTATGGATTAAAAAACTGGAGCCTATATCACCAGTAATTACATTGAATATGAAGAGATATTTAACATAGTTCTGCGGCTTTTAAAGTCGGAAGTTTAATTAATGCTAGTCTGGCAGAATAAGAAGGTAAACTTGTAGGATTAAAATTCAGTCCTCGGAGACAAAACATCAAAAATTGCTTTTGTACAGATTCTATGACGTCGGAATATTTTTTATATAGAGGATTCCATATTATGGAGCCATACTCGAGTATAGGCCTTACAAGAGATGTGTAGAGCAATTTAGTAACATAAGGATCGTTAAATTCTTTTGCCCACCGTTTTATAAAACCAACTACGCTTCTAGCTTTATTTACTGTCATAGTTATGTGCGGCATAAAATTTAGTTTGGGATCAAGTAGAACTCCTAGATCCAGGAAGTTATCTACAAGCTCAAGCTCGTATCCATCAAAAGTATAGTTTGCAGGAATCGGATTCTGTCTTACAAATCTCATGTATTTACATTTTTTGAGATTAAGCTGCATTAGATTTAAATTACACAATAAATGAAACGAATTTAGGTAATTTTGAAGAAGTTTCTGATCGGAACTTTGGCGATAACTCAAGAAAATTTTTACGTCATCAGCGTACATTAGGATATTGGAATAGTGAATCGTATCAGATAAGTCGTTAATAAACAATTAAAACAGAAGCGGTCCAAGATGGCTACCCTGACGTACCCCAGAAAGGACATCAATACTTCTGGAGCAGCAGTTTTTAAAAAGTACGGTTTGTTTTCTGTTAGTTAAATACGAGTAAATCCATTTTAGACTAATATCAGAAAAACCCAATAAATAAAGTTTCTTCCTCAAAAGTACATGATTGACTTTATCGAAGGCCTTGCTGAAATCCGTGTAGATAACGTCTGTTTGTTGCTGATGAAAAAATCCTCGATACACAACTGTTGAGAGATGAAGCAGGTTTGTTGTAGTAGAACACTTTTTTCGAAAACCGTGCTGATAAGGAGATATCAAGTTAGAAACTTGATAACATAAATCATCTGTAACCATTTTTTCAAACAGTTTTGGAATTATGCTCAGTTTTGCAATACCACGATAATTTGTAACATCGGATCTATTTCCTGATTTGATTTTAATTAGATAACAGCAGCTGTTTACATTGAATAGTTTACAAGTGCATAATAGTATGTTATGAGAATGTAAAATACCTAAATACTAGCTTTTGTGTTGCCATTTTTCAACTACTTTGTAAACTTTATTTACGCCATATAACATGTAACAAAATTTTTAGATTAAATTGAACAGAATGAATATGT
Organism: Sarcophaga carnaria; assembly: GCA_958299815.1. Classification (NCBI taxonomy): domain Eukaryota; kingdom Metazoa; phylum Arthropoda; class Insecta; order Diptera; family Sarcophagidae; genus Sarcophaga; species Sarcophaga carnaria. The sequence goes on from OY283149.1 coordinate 95,447,618, forward strand.
ATGTAAGTTATATATGAAATAATATGCATGACTGTGTAATAATATGCATATAGTTTACATAATAAATATTTGTTTATAATAAGAATACGTTATATTCTACTAAACCACGAAAATTTTACGAAATTTCTATGTAGATAAAGAAATATACAACTTATTTGCGTCATGTAGAGAATGGAAATTTTAAATGTAAAATTGATAAAATTTGTTTTATTACACTTTGAACTATTTCTTTACAATTGTATGCAATTTGGAAATTAGAACTAAATTTACACTTTGTTTACACCATGCAGACAATGTAAATTATTGCTATAATACAATAAAAATAACATAGAAACAAAATCAAGTACCCAAATGTCCAAAACTAAATTACCTATACCAGGGACGTCAAAAATATTTTACAAACATACAATCCTAAGAATTTCAACGAGCCAATTGTCTTAAACTACCGTAAACACATACGCGCAAATTTATCATTAATTTTCTACATGTAATTTATGTAAAGTATAGACTAAAATGCTTTGCTTTAAGGAATTTTATACTATTGAAGTATTTTAAATAATGTCATAAAATATGTTCATTCCCTATAAGAGTGAAAAATCGATAAAGCACCAGTAAATAATTCTTATACTCGACGTATATATGTACATATTTGTCTTAAGGTTATAAGATTTTCTTTTAATAACACGTGTGAAATATATGTTTCCTGCACTACATTACCTTCCTTTCTGTTAGAAATTCTCTTTTTAATTTATCCTTTAACAAACATAACAATTTAATTAAATTATGGTGTTAAAACTTTACATCATGCCATCACCTTGTCCCTCTCAGCTATTTACTAAAGTTTTATGCATTTTACTCGTTAGTCAAATAAAGAAAATTTATTGTCTTCCTTTTTCCTTTACTATATATGCAGCCACATTAGGTTGGCAGTGGTTGCATTTTCTGTTTTCATTTTTTTCGTTTTTGTGAAAAAGAAACTTAGTGAACAAAAGATGTGTTGCACAAAAGAAAGTGCACATACTGCACGCACGGGGACAAGTATAACAGTATGTCTACAGGTAATATAATTTAACCTCATATCTTGTCGACTTCCGTTTAGTGTCCTATTTCCTTGGTGGAGCAAAGATGAGAAAAAAAAATATAATAGAACGGGTATAGTTTGAGTAAATAGAAGATCGAAGAATATTACAAACATTTACAATTAAATTCAAATTCTAAGGAAATATTTAATTTAAAAGAGATTTCTTAACACAAATTAATTGGCCAGAAGTTTTTCACGCTAAGATTCATGCAATTTTAATGTGCATTTGAATAAACCTACATACACCCAAACCTGTTTTTACACGGTTTTTTTACGCGAATTTGAAATAACACGGTTTTTTTTAACATATTTACCATTTTTTTTTTGGTCGCTCCTTTTTATACGGATAAAATCGTTTAATAAAATAAAAACTCTGTGTATATTATTGAACTAAATATAAATATATTGAAACTAAAATATCTCTACAGTTTGTTTATACACTTACATACATACATAATATTTGTCTTTTTTTACGCTTTATTTTTTTACACGGTATCCACTGGAACGTATCTACCGTGTAAAAAAGGCCTTCAGTCAGATTACGAATTAGTTTTTAGGACCACTTATGTTGTGTGTGTTAATTTTATACATGAGTGACGGGAACTACAGTTTAAAGTCGACTCCGAACGACAGATTTTTGAGAAACTTTTCATGGCAATTTAATTTACTCTCAGAGTTTTTGCCAGAAATCTGCTGAAAGAAAGTCGCCGAAGAAATACTTTTTGTATTTTGTTTTGATGTCTGGCCTGTGGCTCGAACCCTGGCTTTACGTCTAATGAGCCAACACACTACCTACTAGACTACGGCGACTTCTTAAATAAACCTACAGAGGGGTATTAGAGGTGTGCGCAAAATTATATCTAGGCTTTGTATTCATTGGAATTTCTGTAGGTTGAGCTGGTGGTTTACTGAATATTAATTTCTGTAGGTGATGTGCCCAAGTGGGACGTAAAAAACTTGCATAGGTCAGAGTCTGCCTTGATATCAGCCTTGCAAATCAGCCTTGTAATCGATACTAATACTCCAACATAAGACAAAAGCCAAACCTTCAAATACCTGAGCGGAAACGTCCAGAACAAAACGAAATATGAAAAAGATTTTTCTTCGGCGACCTCTAGCAGACTTCTGGAAAAAAATTCTGAGAGTTATTCAAATTGCTATTAAAAATTTGCTAAAAATATATTGTTCGGTGTCGACTTTAAACTGCAGGTTCCGACAGTCACGGATAAAATTAAAACACACAATGTGGGTGATGTGAGAAGATAGGTTATAATCCTGACTGAAAGGGATGCAATGAGCAATTAATTAAGTAAGTCTGCTTTTGTCAACCTACTGAGTGGGATAGTATATAATAATGATATTATTGAGGAATATTTATATTGACCAAAGTGGCGAAATTAGAATTATTATCTAATTATTAGTCTGTCGTGCTCAAAATGCAATACAACGCTTATGCACAAGATGATGCTTAAAAGACTTTGAAGCTTTGTAAATCTAAACACATTTGCTTTTCGGAATCGCATATTTTATGTACTTCTAGGCTTTCTGAAAACATATCTGATCGTGATAAGTAGTGAATCCTACACGAAGTTGCAGACAGAATTTTTCATTTAATTGCACTATTCCTGTAGAAGTTTCCAATCTTTTATGTGTTTTATTACGTTAGCACATCCAAATCTAACTTTCATCAACTCTTGTTATATTTTCTCTTATCCCAATAAACGATGATTATGTTCAACATATGGTTTGCAATTTCGATTGAAGTAGAGTCGAAATCATGGTAAACATAGTTGCCTTTGATAGCACGAGCAATAGATGAAATTCAGAGAAAACGAAAGTGCCATAACATCTTTAATGCTCTCTTAAATAAATCAGCCGCATATTCATGAAGCAACATTTTGAGCCCCTTAAGATTGCTTTCGCTTTCATTCCAATGCTATTTCCTCCTGCTTCATATTATACTGATAAATGAAAGGCTCATAAAACTCCTTTAAAAAATCTTGGAAATCTCTTTCCGTTATTTTTCCCTTTCTCGTTTCATAAACACATAAACGTTTCGTGTCTTCTGCTATTATTCTGTTTATCTTTTGTATCCCAGTTCTGTGCAAATTTCGAGTTCCAAAGGAGGTTCATTTTGATTGTGAACGTACGTGTTTAAGTGTTAAAATCTGATTTTCATGTCTAAGAAAACACAGGAAAGGGAAAGTTTCAAGAAAATCGAAAACAAAATCACAATTTATGTCAATTTTAATTTAAAATTTTTAATGATTTTCTGCGAGAAATATCCACGCTATTATTGTTGATATATTCGATATTCGTTTTATAGAGTTGTAAACTTAATTAAACGACAAAAGCAAAAAGTCAAAAAAACTGAGAAATTTTTAATAATAATTCAGGAAGAGAATTAAAGAAATGAAATAATTAACCAGTTTAAAAGTAATTCGGCTATGTAAAACATGCAAAAGTAAGTTACAATTCATAATCATACGTTGAGAACAAAGAAAATCGAAAGTTTTATTTGAGTATCATTTTAAGGATTATATAGAAGACTACGTGTTTTTAACAGTGCATTGTTTTTTGTTCTCTATTAACAACACTAACCAATCAAATGTTCATACAAATGTTTTGTACTATATGATAATTATAAAGAACTTTTTTTAAAAGTGATCAGTTAAGAATCTGTATTTGCCACTCTCATTATTTGTAATAAAATTGTGAGAAGATGAAAACGTCTGATCTCTTTGAGGACAACGATATAAATTTTGAGTGTTTATTCAATAATTTGAAATGTAATTGGAACCTGAATAACAACTCATGCAACTGCAATCGACATAAACGATCAAAGGAATCTGACGGCAAAGATCTCTAGAAATCCAGATAAGATTAAACAGATCGTGACTAAATCTCAACTTGAAAGGTGTACTGTTTATTTTTTTTTTTTTATGTGAAACCAGATCTATGGGAAACTGATTTAGCTATGTTCAATTATTACTCTACAAAACATTTAAAATCTGTTGGTAAATTGGGAGCAAACACTAGTTTTTAGAAAGAATATCAAACACATTTTGTGAATATAATAGTCTTAGACTGTGCAACCCTTCGTCGGTAGGCGCAAAATAAATGACAGCAAACCGTTAGTGAAGGGGAAAAATGTATGCCACCAAGTGTTTTTGAAAGAACTTTTAAATCTGCAGTGCTTTAAATCGCTGTTCAATTTATTAACAAATAATCACCGGTTGTTGCACATGTAGTTTCTTTTACTTGCAAGGTGTACTCGTATATTTATTGGTACATGTTTATTATTCGGTTTGTTTTTTGTTGATTTTTTAATCATTAACAAACATTTTATTCATTATACGTTATTCATTTTTTAAAAATCTGGTAAAAAACATTTACATTTTTTAATGTGTTTGACAAAACTGAAATTAAATTGTTAATGGTAATTTAATGTGGTTATAGTTCTTGTTGCTGCCTTTTTATGGTCGCATGTGACTCGTTCCATGTTCATGTTGAAAATGACACTTAACGGGACACCTGCATAAATTAAACTCGAGACGTGTTTGCTACATTCCACATAAATTTGCCGTAAAAAGGCACGGTTTTTCCTAATGATCGAGTAGAGCGAGTGGAAATAGTGAGGCGATAGCAGCTAACAGACAATAACAACTTGGTTAGGGGGGGGGGGGGGGGTTCAATGATTGGGGTAATACATTTATAATGGTTTTAACAGTTAATTAAAATGTTGAAGCAAAAAATTGCAAAAAAATATTTCTTAAATAATATTAAAATTAAAAAATATTGAAAAAGGAAAAAACTCACCGTTAACATTAGAATCTGCAAATAAAAAATAAAATACAAAATTAATTAAAGAAAATTGATTTATTTTGTGTAATTAAAATAAATATTATTACAGGAATTATCGCTCTTTTTGAGAGAGTGGTAATCTAAACACAGACGACCATCATATGTAATATGATGTGTTGTTTTGCAGATTAATAACAGTCCTATAGAGCGGTTAATTCGAAGAGCAATGAACCCTTTTCGCTAATATGCATTGCGCCGAATAGTGCATACAGAAGAAACTGTATTTACAGTACAGAGCAGCATTAAGTAATCATTCAATTATACATCGTCCTATGCAACTGGAGTGGCCTCAATCTACTTTATTCAAGATTTTTCAAAAGGATCTTGGCTTAACAGCTATCAAATGAATTTCAAGCATTTGATTATATTGATAACAGAAGTAAGCAGTGCCTCAAATAGGGCTCTAGAACTATATAAAGAATCAGGAATCTCTTCCCACCCGATATATCCTCAGCTTCGTTTCCTAGCACTCTGCGGTGTCCTGCTATCGAATGCAACTGGATTCATTCCTCAAGTGCTAGCAACATTTTTCAAGTTGAAATGTTATACAGTGAGACTCAAATACCTTTAAGATAGTCATGCAGTTTAAGAAAATATAAATAGTTTTAATCTTTGATCCCACTATCGTCTTCAGCAATGATTATGGTCTCAGTCTGAACAACACTTTTCCTCGTTAAATCGTTACATTTTGGTGAAGTCCGTAAAAAACAGAACTCGCTCAAAACTAAGCTCTCAAGAGGCAAACCTTTCCGTTCTCGTAGCTTAACCTGCCAGAGGACATCTTCAAATATGTGATAGAAATTGAGGTATCAATATTCCTGTGTATTATACCCTAACCTACCAATGTATATCGGGGAATTTTTTCAAATAGATTTGCCATCGAACACGCAGCCACTCTCATTATATAGACATGAAGTGATGTTGAAATCGTAATTGAACATCTTTTCATTTTCCTAATTATGGTCATAGCTTACTCCACCAAGCATACAAGTGAAGAATGGCTGTATATACACATAGTTCTACCGTAGAAAAAGCGGCTAAGCTCAGTTGTCTTAGTTTGAATAACATCAAACTAAGCAGTCTGTTCAGAATAGAGTGTATAACTTAAACATGCGGGATTTTTGAAAAATTCTAAAAGTTTATAATGAAACACTATCATCTTGTTATTTCTTTATGATTACCGTTAGATGGTACCCGATTTTTCAGGCAAAATAAAATTAAGAATCTTCGGTACTCTTGCTGAAGATTTGGTGTGGATTTGAGCAACCTGCATATTGTCTTAATGGACCAGTATTCCTGTTCTCTCTGTGACATCTTCAACACAATGAAATATGGAAAAAAAAATTTCTTCGGAGACTTCCTCTTAGCAGATTTCGGACAAAAACACTGAGAGTAAATAAAAAATTGTCATGAAAAGTTTCTCCAAAAAAATCTGTGAATCGGAGTCAACTTTAAGCTGTAGTGCTCTCCCCTTATGTATAAAATTAACACACACAACAAGTGCTGTGAGAAGCTAGCTCGTAATTCTGACTGAAAGGCTGTAATGATCATGTGTTATGTTTGATTTTTAAGCAGCATTTCAAACATACAAACCTATGTTCCAACGTCTCTTGACTTCAACTCCTCTGGTTCCGTTTTTCTTTGCTTTAGGTTGCTACTTGCAACCGTTTGTTGGCTCCTCGTGATTTTACAAATGATTCCTGTACCTTCATAGAGTAATGACTTTAATTTATCATCATATTCGAACTATATTGACCGACTAGCGTGATCTTTGTCTGTTGTGTCAAAAGCATCACTTATAAACCGCACAAGGCATCTTTCACATGTGGAAATCATTAACTCATATTTAGGATTAGCAATCTATGTCCTTATTACATTTTTCTAACCAAATAACTTTCCTTCAATGCCAAGTTAAATTTTCCAATTTGAACGGCTAGAAGAAATTTTTCTTAACGCAAAAAATTTTGGTTAATTTGCTATTGGAGGTTTATTTACTGTGATAGAGAAATACTAAATATTATCCAAACCAAATATTTTCCCAGCGCACAAAAACTTAATCACTTGTGTTGAAAGTTCTCATCTATTAATGCCTTAAATTCAAACCTCATTATAAGCTTAGGCAGCAACAACTTTAACATTCGCAGTGCCTTTAAGCAGCAACTAAAATTTTAACTTTAAATCGTAGGAAAGCCACCCAAGCCTAAATGGAGGTATTTGTAAACAATCAGAACAGAAGAAGAAGTGTATTGCATTAACATTTAAATGCCACCAAAAATTGAGTATGAAATTTTTGCAATTCGCAACGCGTTTAAATGTAACTGCTTTAAGGCATTAACAAACCATTATTTCTGCTTGAATATTTCAACAGGCAGGCATTCCAGCAGCAACAACACATAACCCACTACAATAATCACATGTAACAAAGGACATAAACACACGTGCATATTTGCTATCTCCCACTATCCACCTGGCGGTAGTGTTACCTTTAAACTTACAACATTAAATACGATCGAGGCTATCCTGTACATGTAAGCCACATACCGATGATAATGGATTTGCATTTTAAGCCGAATCTGTGGACTGTAAAATATTTGCTTTGAGTCCCTGTATGCCTGTGCGGTTGTAGGTTTGTAAGGAAAATTCTCGCTCTCGAAAAAACAAAAACAATAACGTTAACGTTTCATACATAACAAAACGGGAACAAAGTCAACGTTATTACCGCAGATTGGTACGGAAGAGGGCATAAAAGAGTCCATTTGTTGGTACTTTAAAGGCTTATGAATGTTTTATTGGGCGCCAAATTGATTATGTTGCCACATGCGAGTTTCAAAAACTTCATATATAAAAAGGCAACAACAAACACCACGTAGCCAATTAATGCAGGCTCGTCGCTCAGCCTTTTTCGTCGCTCCGTGTGTTCTACTGTCTACATGTTCGTGTGCCTGGCACAAATGATCTAAAAGCTGATTTTAGTTGAAAATTATATTTTACAACACCGTTGACTTTCATATAATCATCAGTTTATTTATGTGTCATATCGGGGAGCAACAAAAAGAAAAACAATTTCGTACAAAAATAGAGTTACCAGATATAATAAATTGAAATCTGGAATAGGAATTGATTTATTCTTATTTATTTCCTAATCGTAGTCGGTATCAAAAATAAGTTCCGAACTTAAGACCTTTTCCACAATGGCCCAGCTTTATACTTCAACTCCTACGTCGCATTATATAACTATGATAACTACTATGTTGTCCAGGTCAAACTTATTTCATTACTTGATGAATCTAAGATGTCTCTGTTCTCTGCCCATAGCATTCTGCACTGGTAACATAAGCGATTTATGGACATTTCATCACTCTGCTCTACTCTACATTTAAAAAACACAGATCGGTGTGTTTGAAAAAGTTACCTTATTTCTATAGAGGCGTACCAGTTTTTATTCCGCATTTAAATTTGTCAACAAAATTTGTCCTTGTTGGAGCAATGTTAATTAAAAACTGTATAATTATCAGGTAAATAACCAAACAAAACAACGTGTGTTGAGCAGAACCTGGAAACTGATCATAATTTTCATCGAAGAATGATGCCCACTTCTGGATGAATGGCACGTGAGCAAAAAAATAAGAACGACATCAATCCACATGATGTCTAAGAGCCATCCCGAAAAAGTCGCTGTTTGGTGTGGATTTTAGACTGGCGATTTCATCGATTCATATTTCTTCGAGAACTACGTTGTCCAAGCCATAAATGTTGATGACTACCTACTTTTTTTGGCCTGAATTAGATAATATTTTGTCCAGCGATATGTGGTTTGAACAGAACAGTGCTATGTGACCCCCAATGAATACAATGCACGACCGATTTGAGGGCATGGTCATTTCACGTGGAGGTTATGTGAAATAATCACCGAGATCGTGTAATTTGTTGTAGGTAAAAGCGAATAAGCCACGAACTACTGCAGTTCTTAAAGATAACGTAACTCATGACATCACTAAAATCTAGCCTGATTTCTTTGGTATCTTTATTACTCACTTCTTTTCGTCCTTTGAAAGTTATGTTCCAAGTGTCGGCTAATATCCATGGCATTGTTAATTGTTGCTCTTTAGCAAGTCTTTACTCTTTAATTGATTATACGTAGTGACGTTTACCAAAACTTTCTTCTTCCTGCTTTATACATACATACATAATTGGTCATTAAAACCTAGCTTCTCACATCACTTATGTTGTGTGTATTAATTTTTATACATGAGTGGCGAGATCTTCAGTTTAAAGTCGACTCCGAACGACAGATTTTTGAGAAACAAGAAGACAAAAAAAAGAAATACGAAAAATATCTGCAACAATTCCCACACGGACACCATCAACGACACACCAACAAAATGTTCTGTATAGCATTTTGATATGGCAGGGGCACCATTAAAAATATTTGTTTAAGTGATCACATGGGCGGTCTGATTCCTCTCAGTCGAAAAGGTAGTTTCTGTTTCATCCCTTAAAATTTATACAGAGTCAACATAAATACTAACAAAAAAAAAAAAAGCTCAAATAAAAAATTAAAAAAAAAAACAAACAAAAAATTTAAAAACCTCCTATTAGGAGACAAAGAGAGTAGTTGATAATTAAAAATAAAAAGTTATTTTCGCTTTTGTTTGCCTTTCCTTTAGTTGTTGTTGTTACATAATATGGGTTAAAGAAATTTGTCCAAAAAGCTAAAGTGTAAGCTGACACAGTTTACCAACTATTTTGGGAGCATAATTCCATTGAAAAGTTGATAACAAAATTATGGTTGTGGCAACATAGTTTTTCATCCTCAAAATAACTTCCATAGCGTTTTGTGTCTACCCACAAACAAGTTGTGCTATACGAAAATGGTCAAACGGAAGTGGCAACTTCTCCTTCGCTGCGTTTCGGTTTCAAATTTGTTGGCATTTCAAGTTTAAATAATTTTTGTATAAAAAAATCATGAAATGAAACTTGAAAGAAAAAAACCATAAACATAGAAATAAATCAAAACTAGATTTTAATTAATCTACGTAGTAAAACAAAAATGGTGTTCAACCTCGTAATGTGGGTACTAAGTCGGTAGTGAAAATGAAAACCAATTCCATATGTAATATCTCGGCATGGCTGGTTTCCACAAGAATGTTGCGATAAATTTAATTAAATGCACTTTCTCAATAAATTCCAAATTGCCTGCGCCTGGTGACGATACACATTAGCCATGTTTAGCAGTTTATTTTTCCTCAATACTAAAGTACATCCGTACAAATTAAAATGATATATTTTGACTAGTCTGAAGAAAACACATTATTCCAAGTCTCATTAGATATGCTTTAGTATGGAGGAAGAAAATTAAGGTGCTCAATCCAAAGAACTTGCATGAAACAGTCATGCATGGCCTCGGTAGTACAATACTGTGGGGATGTATTCTGGAGATAGATGTGAACAGTTCGAAATTTATTGAGAAAATAATGAGAAATTAGAGAGACTATTTTGAACGTTCTAAAGAACAAATCCATCAAAAGTTCGGAAGCACTAAGAATTTCTAATGGTAATTAATTCCAACAAGTCAATGAACTCAATCAATGATACAAGTGGCAAGTTGCAAATACGAGTAAATCATAATGCAAACACAAAAACAGCAAAACTCGTACACAGGAATAAAGAAAATCGAGTTCTTATGTCCTTTTGGAATTGTTTATGTGACGTTATAATGCCATAGCCACTTCAATTTTTTCTTAATGTTGTCATAGAAGATGCAACAAACATCCTAAAAAATAGGGAGGTCCCTCTGTAAGCCAAATAAACGCTGCTATTCGTACGTTTCTTTCAGCACAGCATAAGTGGTAGGAGTAGCAATAATGCTGCCACTAGCATCATCATGAGCAATAAAGCGCTTAGCACTGTAATAGCACATCTCCGGACCACGCTATTTTTAAGTGAAGATCATTGTCAAACCCAGGAAAAACTCGTAAAATTAGTGGAAGCTACCCAAGCAGCATGAATACGTAATCTATAACAACTAAAGCGGCAACTACTCTTTATTGTAGTAAAGAAGCAAACTGGAATATGAAGCTTGAAAATGTATGCTGGCTTTGTAATCAAACAAACTCTATTCTAAGGGGTTGCTATTTGGTGGTGGTCCTTACAGAAAAGGAATTTTTAAGCCCGGTTTGAGAATATTTTGAGAATGGTAGGAAGAACGGTGACAGGTGTTCTTAGGAGTACATCATACAAGGCTTTGTTTATTGTCTTTAACTGACTATCAGCAGACTCGTGGGTGAAATAAGTGGCTGGGAATGCGGCAATGAGACTGAACAACAGGTACAGTTGATCTGGATATCTGCTGACTAACCGATACCTGAAAGCGTTCTCTATGCTGGTTTTGCAACGAAGATACTGAATGAATCTTTTATGATAACCGTTTACAACTGACCGAACATTGACTCATTGGTTTTCATGGCATCTTTCCAAAACTTTCCAGAAATTACCTTACCCGCTTGCTGTGCTATTAGTCAAGGTGAAATTGTAAATATAAGAATTACTGCTCCGCGAATGTGATTTCAGAGTATATGTGTTGGCAATATAATCATATTCGCCGACAGTGAAGAGGCTAATAGATCTTTAGAGACTGTGATCACATTTAAGATTGTCTAAGAATGACTGGTGACTCTGAATTAGATACCAAGACGTTCGAAGTTTACTCTCGTATAAACACGGAAATACAATAGAAACTTGTTTCTAATGAAAATGGAATTCTAATGACTGACATAACTCCACAGAGCTCCAAACAAATTTCATTAATTTGCAAAAGAAAGATACATACAGACTTCAATGGCCATTACAATCTTTGAGTCAAGATTACAACCTAGTTTCTCGTACAACTTATGCTGTGTGTATAGTGTAACAGCGTACAGTTTAAAGTCGACTCCGAAGAATTTTTGCCAGAAATCTGCTGAGAAGATGTCACTGAAGAAATAGTTGTTCGTATTCGACAGAATTCGTCCAGAATCTATCTTAAGGACCATCTTCATTACAGCAGTTTTAAACAAATTACGACTTCTGGATACACACGCCCGGGGACTGTGATTGGCTCTACAGAGGATTATATCTTCTGTAACCACGGGAAAAATGAGAAAACCACATGCACACAGAACTTATTGACAGAACGAGTATATTCAAAGGTGATTCAAATCGAATTCACATTCTCATATCGAGATGGATGAGAAACGCCAGCTAGGGATTATAATTATAAGCAAGCTGACAATTTAGACTAGGCTTGGATATGTTATCAAGCGGTAGTTTGAAAATGAACTTTATAAAAAAGTAAGAATTTTAAATCTCCGAAATGGTACTTGATATGTTGAATAATGAAGAGCGCAGTTTTTATCATTACATGAGGTATAAAAAATTTCATATGAAATCTGGGCAACTAGGCGAAGGATAATTTTCACAATTTGGTGTGCCTTCAAAAAATGTCGATAATATAACTACATTAACACATTGGCCACTGCTGATTGTTTTTTGTCAAATGGAGGGATTGTAACCAGAGTAACCAAAACGGCAAAAAAAGCTAAGAGTTCTCGCTGTTTTGTAATTCATTTTCTCAGTTTTCACGAATATAAAATTACTTTTTCTGTTGATTTTGTTTGTTTTTTTTTTGTTTCTGTATGTATATGTTTGTGTAGCATTAACTCATATGTATCACAGGCTATCAATATAAGCTTTTGTGCAGTTATCAATGTACTCTACAGGAGTTGTCAACTTTTTTTGTTACAATAATAGTAGTACGAGTGCGCTATACAATGTGCCAATGTAAGGCTCCCCTAACATGTAAAATCTTTAAATGCCACGTTAGGAAAGTATCGTATCAAAAGGAATGATGATGACTTTATATAAATAAAGCAACATACATCAGAATAAAGAACGAAGCAGAAGTAAATGATTGTAGTTTGAAAAGCTGAAGCAAGCAACCAAAGGAGCTCAAAACAAATCCAACATATACAAACAACTAATTACAATAGATATGTATGTATACTTCAAATACAAGCTGAGCTGTGAGCGAATCTTCACCACCAACATGGTCGTCGTTATGCTTTGGCTAAGCTTCTCCCCTAGCAGAGTAAAAGCATTGCAACAACGCCAACAACAACACAAGAATACACATACCAATGCAGAACAACTGGTGCAATTAATAAGTTATTTTATGATAAACTTTTGTTACCAAAATTAATAATATATAATAAAATATAATAAACGTAGTCCATAAATGGCGAGGGATGAAACTCACAATCTCCGACATTTTGCAAATCAAAGGTTTGTATGCAAATTAAATGGATTTACATTTCTTGTTGCCAAAAGGAGCGAACGTGTAATATCGCTAAGCTTTGGTGGACATTTATAGACAGGAAGAGTACTCGCTTCTGTCCTTAATTCGCACGGTCATCCATCAGAGAATAGCGATTATCAAGGGCCACTGTCCTTTTGGTTTGCATGTCGAAAGACTTGGTACTCCGGCAAATTGCTTCTGGAGGAGCTGTGTATCTGAGAAGAAAGAGATTGCCTTTTGCCTTAAGTGTCAGTGCTATGGTCTTGTCATGTAAAGAACGCTGCAATGCATAGATTTAATTTGGATTCGGGTTGGTTTCATTTGGAGTATGTGTTGCCTTTGGATTGAATATTGAATATGATATAACAATGGTTCTAAATGCAGATCTGAGTGGGACTTCGTCCTTCAAAGAAGGAACCTTATGGTATAACAATAACAGTTTCTCCGCGAGCTGTAGAAAGAGGAAATTTTACGAAAAGAAAGTTTCCTGGCGAATTACGCGATTTTGAGACAGTCAGAGCAAATCTGGATTCCTCTTAGTTGCAATACTGCTTAGGAAATACTGAGTGTGTTGAATAAAGTTTAACTACATTTGACTGAGGGAGATGACTGAATATCTTTCTGTTGAGACCTCTTTAATTAGGGTACTTTGTACGTAGTATGAGAGAGTGTTAAATAAGGAATGTATTCCCTTATATTAATTTAACAATCTGACCTCGTTAGCATATGTCACACATAAAAAGCACGTACATGTTTTGTCAAAAAAAATTTCATTCAAAAGGCAGTTCAGGGGTACGTATGAGTATATTTTATTTAATTTTAAAAGTATAAATAATAATGAAATGCTTAAAAACAAGATGACCCACACCTAGCTTTGAACAACGAAAAATGGGACAGTTTTTTTCTTTTTTCTCCTCCAAACAAGCGGTTTCAGGGGATTTATTACTTTTCAGGAAAACCTCATCTTTGTTAGAAGACCTAAGAAACGTATGATTATGAATAGTTTCGTTTACAACCCTCCAATAACAAGTCAAAGCCAAAGTATGTTCAATTCCTATAGTTAAGTTTTTTTGTTCCAGGAACTTCAAATGATTACTAACGACGACCATAGAATGAAGAGGCTTCTGCTCATGTCCTTAACAAATTATGCGAAGAGCCTTAGAAGAAACACCCACTCAACACAACATAGCAACAACAATAAGAAGTAGAAGAAGGAATGACTTTCTTAATCTTCTAGAATCATGTATTAAATTGCTACCTCTTGCTTCTGCTCCTATAGAATTTGTTCTAGAAATAATGGGGGAGCGTTGTTCTTGAATCGAGGTTAATGACAATATAATCCTAAAAGCATATGTAGAGTAGAGAGAGAAAGGGTGGGAGAGATGGAAAGACTGGGTAGGTATGCCTTGTGTCATAATGGCTAGGGGAAACAAGTAGAAACAAATGCAAAACATTATAAGAATCGTCAAGTAAAAACGTACAACAATTCGAAGCAAGCAAAGTTAACTTAATAGCCATTTAGAAGGAATACTTGTAACCCAACCATTCATTCATCCACTCACTCACCCATCCATACATTTGCTGGCTTCATATATTTTTTTGTTTTGCCTACGCATTTTTTACCCCCTTTTTATTATTTTCCTTATCCTTGTTATAATTACTCCTTTCTTTGGTTCTTCTTCTGCAGTGTATTTGCGTATATTCCCCCGTTTCTTTTGCTCTTCACTTCAATTTACTCTCTGCCTGTAACATAGTTTACATACTTTCCTTTCACCGTAAACAGGAAATTTTTTGATGTCTAAATAAAATCTACGCATAAATGCTAGAGAAGTAGAGGGACATTGGACATTGCGTTTGACTCCAAAGACATGTGCATGTAACAAATTGTCGGTGGTTTTGGCTTGAAGGTGGTGAAATGCATGCGTCAGTACACTCTACTTTCAATGCAGTGATATTTGAATTGTTTCCTAACGAATCTAACTAACCTTCCTACACATCCCAACCCTGGACATATATTTTATTATGGACGCAATGCCCAAGTTAACTTCGCCTATCTGTGTGACCTTATCGGCGTTCTAAAGTTGGTTTTTGCCCAACGAAGTACATTTACTAGGCATAAGAAACTGCAGTTGTTTGAAGAAATTAAGAAGAAACATACATAAGAGTTACCACAATAACAGATTTTCTTCCTACAAAGCCGCCTTCATTGTAAGTCAATCCACTTGTAGTGTTTGTGATTGAGTAATACTTAATAATGAAAACAAATTCATTTGTTTACCACACTTCGGTAAAATGATTTCCAAATATTTGGTAAAGCATGTCCACAAATAATTAAAAAAAGAAAAAATTGCAAGAGGAAGCCAATTAAAGCATTCAATAAGAGTGCGGCTATGGCTAACCGGTTTCAATACCTCGACGACGATACGGATGGTATTAGCGATTGCGAAGAGGAGATTAAAACTCCTTATGAAAAGATTCCTCCAATAGTGGTGGATGTTTCCACTAGTTTTTCAACTGTCCATAAACTTATGGGGCCTCAGTATAAGTTTCAAAGAATGTCAATCGGAACTAAAGTTATATCAAGCTCACTTTCTCTTTATGAAGATGCCTTGAAATTACTGAAAATCTCAGGAGTTAAGTTCTACACTCACCAACTTAAGGATCATAAAAGGTTTAAACTTGTGTTATTTGGCCTCCCCCAACTTGATTTAAAAACTATTACTGATGAGTTAAAATTTGCCCACAATATTGAATTATTAAGCATAAAAGAAATAAAAACAAAGTTCTCTAGCTATGATGATGCAGTATATATGATTGAATTTGATAGAGATCAAGTGTCAAAAAAGGAAATTCAAAAAATTAGATTCTTCTATAACATCGCTGTTAAATGGAGAAACCCATATAAAGGCAATAAAGGGCCCACTCAATGCGGCAAATGTTCTATGTTTGGCCACGGCGCTAGTAACTGCTTCCGATCTCCTGTTTGTCCGGCTTGTGCTGGTAGTCACGATCTCTCGGTATGTACCCTTAGTAAATGTCCTAACGAGGGACCTGTAATACATAAATGTTTTAATTGTGTAAGCAAAAACTATAAAAATGTTAACCACAAAGCGGATGATATTAGATGCCCTTGCAGACAAGATTACCTTGATGTTCGCAAAAGGATTACTTCAATTTCAGCTCGCAAACCAGCAAAACGAAGAAATGTTCCAATTGATTTTAATTTACAACAAGAAAATTTCCCCCAATTAACTTCAACTTCTACACCATATGGTCAGTCAGCTGGTCATCAAAAAGTGTTATACTCGAACATGGCAAAGTATAACAGCCAAGAAGAAAATAGTGATGATATATCAAACGATAAATTATTAGATATTTATTTTGAAGCAATCGATGCTCTCCAAAATTGTAAGAATAAATATGATAAATTAAGAGTGTTAGGAAATATGTTAAGACATGCCATATAATATCACTAACTTAAGTAAGATTCGTGTTATGCACTGGAACGCCCAAGGCATAACGACAAATTTAGCCATAGCTGAATTAGAGATTTTTGTTCAAAAGAATGATGTAGATATAATTTTGTTAAATGAAACTTTTCTCAAAAATAATCATAAATTTTATATAAATGGATTTAAAGTTTATAGAAGGGACCGCATATCACATGGCGGAGGTATATTGATTGCTGTACGAGATTGTATAAGACATAAGATCTTAGATCCAGATGAAACGTCTTTAATTGAAAATCTGTTAATATCTTTGGATTTAAATGGTAGATCAATAACAATATCATCTGTATATGCTCCAAAATATTCTGACCAATTTAGATATGACCTTGACATCTTAACTAATAAACCAAACGATTTTTTCATATTTGGAGATTTAAATGCTCAACATTTAAGTTGGAACTGTTATTCCAATAATATTGCCGGAAATGTACTATTTAACCACCAAAATCAATCCAACTACTATGTCTATTATCCATTTAATTTTACACGTTATAGCCAATCCTCCACTCCTTCTTTGCCATCTACCATTGATGTTCTTCTCTCAAACTCTAGTTTGCCGTTCTCGAATTTGGAAACTTATCCAAATGTATTACAATCGGATCATGTTCCCATTATATGTAATATATATGGGAATGTGCAATGTTCACATTCTAAAATCCCGCTATATCACAAAGCGAATTGGACTCAGATTGGAAGATGGGTTAAAAGAGAGATTGTGTCTCATAATCTCCTTGCTGTTCAAGTAACTTTTGATAACATAGAATTATACTTGAACCAAATAATGGTTATTATTAGAGATGCTACAGATCAGATTCCAATGGGAGAACACAAAGGGTGGCAAAGACGCTTATCTGTTCTAACATTAAGGCTGATTAAAGAGCGTAGAAAATATCAACGTAAATTGCAGAGA
The DNA here is from genome assembly GCA_958299815.1 of Sarcophaga carnaria. Lineage (NCBI taxonomy): Eukaryota > Metazoa > Arthropoda > Insecta > Diptera > Sarcophagidae > Sarcophaga > Sarcophaga carnaria. Next base: position 95,465,314 of record OY283149.1, read on the forward strand.
TGTAGTAATAATCTTGCAAGGCAGTCATTTATAGCGATTATAAGACAATTGAGGTTGCTGATTGATCATCATCTTACTAAAGATAGAAATGTCCAATGGGGCACTTTCTTATCGAAATTACCTCCGGGAAACAAGAAATTTTGGATGATAACAAAATCACTTAGGAATAAAAGGTCCACAATACCGAATCTGACTGTTGACAATAGAGAAATTAGTAATACTGATTCCAAAGTAAATGCAATCGCAAACGTATTTGAACAATGTCATAAATTAACCTTAAATAATACATCCACAATGGATAACAAAGTTCAGAACTACATTAATATTATTGATATTCATAATATAAGACCAGAAGAAGTATTTTTGACTGATAGCAACGAACTCATTAATATCACGAACAAATTTAGGAATAATAAATCTCCGGGTTTAGATATGTTGCAAACTGTAGTTCTGAAAAATATGCCTCGAATTATTTTTGAAGTCCTTGCAAAGGTGTTCAATTTTTGTCTGTTAAATGGCTATTTCCCAAAAATATTTAAAAAAGCTAAAATAATCCCAGTTCCCAAAAAGGGAAAGAATCCTAAATTACCGAATAGCTATAGGCCTATTAGCATTCTTAGTGTCTTGGATAAACTGTTCGAAAAGGTAATACTTCATCGCATACTATCCCATTCTGAGATAAATAACATTATAAACAAGGAACAATTTGGATTCAGGAAAGAACATTCGACTGTTCATCAAATAAAAAGAGTTATGAATTTTATAGAAATTAACAAATCCAACAGAAAAAGCACTGGCGTGGTATTCCTGGATATCGAAAAGGCGTTTGATACCGTTTGGCACGACGGATTAATATTCAAGCTCAATAATTTTAGATTTCCATTGTACATTCAGAAAATCATTAAACATTTTCTATCAGATAGATCATTTGTAGTATGTATTGATAAAAGTTGCTCTTCACCAAGAAAAATTCCAGCAGGTTTACCACAAGGCTCGGTACTTTCTCCAACGTTATATGCTATTTACACTTCAGATATTGTTATCAAAAGAAATAACGAAGCTGCATTTTATGCTGACGACAGTGCTTTCGTTTGCAGCGGAAAGCTCTCTAATGCGATCATTAAAAGACTAAAAGAGTCATTATCATGCGCTGAAAAGTATTTTCTAAAATGGAAAATCAAGATTAATCAGGAAAAGACTCAGGCAATAATTTTTCCATTTAATAAATCCCCAAAGAGAATTCCCAGTCTTCCTCTCACAGTAAATGGTACTACAATTGAAATTCGGGACACAATCAAATACTTAGGAGTACACTTGGACAAAAAGTTGACTTTTAAAAACCACGTTGATCACGTAGTTGAAAAAGCCATAAAGTGTGGTAGAGCTTTGTTCCCTCTATTAAACAGGAAATCCATTTTGAACCTACAGAACAAACTGTTACTTTATAAAATATGTATAAGGCCAATTATGACTTACGGTTGCCAAGCTTGGTCCCCTAAGACAGCTAAGACGCATATTAGAAAACTACAGATTATACAAAATAAAAACCTTAAGATTATACATAATTTAAAGTTTAGATACTCCACAAATAGATTACATGTCAACTATGGTCATAAGAAGATCAGTGATGTAATGAGAAACCAGACATTGGCATTCGTCACTCGATGTCAGCAGTCAAATTATGATATAATTAGAAATTTATCTTAAGGACAACACCTTCAACTTTTAGTTTAAAAGTTCGTTTGTGTGCTGTTTTTATTATCTAATAAATTTTGTAAAATGAACATTTAATACATTCATATATGGATTAATTAATCATTCATAGGGTTTTTTAAATCCTCACTTTTCATCCCTAATCTGTGATATACTTACATATTTAACTAAGAATAATATACCTAAAACAAATGATACAATTGTTGTAATACTAATGTAAAATCTCAAAAAATGTTATCTAACTCTAAATAAGTAAATTGAATAAAGGAGTTTTGTTTTAATAAAAAAAAAAAAAAAAAAAAAAGCATTCAATAAGAATCAGGCAATCAATGAGAAGTCCCAACTGCTGACGACAAAGCTGATGACGATGCCATAAAACTAAATTATTGGCTTCAAAGAAATACTCACAAAAATAAAGAAAACAGAGAAAGAGATACAGAGAGAGGAAAAAAGAATCCAAAGAACGAACTTAAGTGGGAAAATCAATTAGCACAACGCCTCGTTTAAAGCCGCAGGCTACAATAAGTTGTAGAACCACTAAACCAGTGTACTAGTACCGCAGCATTGTTAAGGATTGTTGCCTGCTTGCAACAGATTGTTCGCAGAGTTTATGGATATTTTATAATGAACTTGCTACGCTGGCCTTTTGAAATAAATCGATGTGTACGAGTGTGTACTCATAAATGTGCTACCCAGTCCATCACCATAAAATAAAAAAAGCAATATAAGAAGCAAATAGGAGACAGAAGAGCAGAAGAACGGAGGGGTAAGGATAATAACATACGAGTACGTACGTTAACAACTGGCTACTGACAGTTTAGAGGCACAATAACTATGCCATGACACGTATTGAGATTTACATAATAACCCACTGGGGACGCATTTTGGCGCATTAACGGACTCATTATAGGTTTTTGTGTTCTGCAATAAATTTCTACAGTGAAAAAATAACTGGAGGGTGAAATAAAAATTTGCGGAAACCACTATACAAGGGTACAAGGGTTTCTTTCCTTCCCATCTCTTCTATGTCTGGTTTATAAAGATAGACTCTGTCTGCGGCCTCCCATAGTTTTTTTAGGATCAGTCTTGAAATGCTGCCTTTCTGCGAGAAAAAATTATAATTTCTCTCCTCACTATCGTAAATATTATGCCTTGATGTTAGCCTTGTAATAGACTTGATGTGATACTGGATCTTTTCTCAGCATTACTGAAGTGAACATTTCTTATGTGCTTACCCTACTCCGCTGTTCATAGAATACCACCCTGAATCAATAAAGTATTGCGAAAGTTACTTTGAAAAGGCTTGTGGTGCGATAAAATAATTTGTATTAAAAGCACGGCGATTTTTTTGGGAAATTACTATAATCTGAGTTATGCAGCAGGCTATAAAGAAATAACACAGGTTGATAAATGAATTTTAGACAGAGTACTGTATACTTAGAGTATATTTTTTAGAATGGGTGTTTTCTCGAGTCCAACATGTAGATTCTGTAACGATGAGAAGGAATCATCGGAACACATTCTTGGAACCTGAGGGGAGTTAATGCATACCAGGTAGATATACCACGTGCTGCGAAGGCAATTGACATTGTTGAGGTCGAACAGCTTTCTGAGGTTTGTCAAGGCAGTAGGCTTGGAAAAGACATTATGGGAATACTCAATAATATGAGGAGAGTACAAGACGAACTGTCAAATTTATGTTAATGTTAATAAAGAAGAAAGGGATTAGGACCCATGCAAACACAAAACCGAAAACGAAACATAAAAGAGAAATAATGTGTGTGTTATCCTTAAAAAAAGCAAATATGTTTAGAGAAGTTTTAAAAATGAGACAGTTCTTCTTTGTTCGAAACCACTGTAGGTAGTTCCTGTACCGAGGAAATAAGGTCTTGCAAACTGTATCTGCTTATAGAGATACATAAGCCTATTTGAATACAGGGTAGTTCAACAGATTAGAAGGTAAATAGGCAAACTTTTTTATTGACCTGCTGAGATTTGAAAAATTGAAACTCAGTGAAATGCATCATTGTCTGTAATTAAAATAAATGACAATTTTTATGCCTTAAGGTGTTAATGTTGAAAAAATTTTCACTCACTTTTTTGCTCATAAAAATTATTCTGAGTCTCCCCTTCAAGGACTTGGCCTTTCTTGAATTTTAAATTATTTTTAAAGGATTTTCTCTTCTTCTCATTCCTGAATGCACTGACTGTCTGTCGGTCTGTTTTATTGCTTCCTTTCTTAAGTTTTTTTATTATTGAATTTTAAAGAAATCAATCATTGGCATGAAATTGTTGTCACCTGTTAGTCATAAATTATACACGCCAATACATAACCAGTTGAAATTGGGCGTAAATAATCAATTCACAGACTTAGTAGCGGTGGATGGTATGTGACATAATATGCAATAAACGCCAGCAGTATAATTACATATAATTTACCTTTGACAGTAAAAATTTTTATTTCACAACACCTTTATTTTATTACATTGTGTTAATTTTTGTATTACAAAGGCTTTCAAAACAAAAAAAATAAACATGATCTTCCTTTAAACACACTTGTAAGTGCTTAAAATACTTTAATAGGTGGTATGTGTTTTTAGTTGTTATTGTTGTAATCTATTTACTGAATTTATTAATTAATTTAATCAACTCTATAATAATAATGTTGGCTACAATATAATATAATAATACAAGCTACAAGATAAGTCTTGTAAATTTACAATCACAGCCATGGTATGAGCTATGTATCAGCCATGTACATATTTAGGGTGTATGTACCTCATTATAAAATCCTTATCATTAAATTGAATTCTATGCTATTATATTGAAAATTCGAATAGTTTTGGATTTGAATTCAATGTTTGGTTTATATTTTACCATTTGCTTATGCTTCAATACATTGACTTTCTTAAGATATTCCTTTGCAATATGCCACACACTCGATATCTTAAAAGGCTAGGTCATGTGGCAATCAAAGAATAATAATTTTCCATTTAATCAACTCATGAATTTATTTAGTTTCATTTCAATATTGTCCAGGATATGCTGTTTGAAATGTAAAGTGTTACACAATTGGCGGTTATTACCTCATTATCACTTCTACGTTTGCATTATTCAAGAATCAAAGAAGTTGGAAAGACAGTCTGAATTTTTATGGTTTATGCCAGTAAATTCATACCTCACCTGACCCAAAAAATAAAAATTCAAGTTGATTTTCATGTTACATTTGCGGAGCTCAAATATAATCAAATACTCGAAATCGCCGTAGTCTAAGAGGTAGTGTGATGGCTTATTAGACGTAACGCCACGGTTCAAACTCCAGAACAGACATCTCCAATTAAACGAATGATGAAAAATATTTCTTCAGCAGATTCCTGGCAAAAAGTGTGAATAAATAAAATTGCCACGAAAAGTTTCTCAAAAATCTGTCTTTTGGAGTAGACTTTAAACTGTAGGTCCCCTCCACTTCTGGATCAAATCAACACCACAACATAAGTGGTGTAAGAAGGTAGATCGTAACCCTGACTGAAGGATTGTAATGACAATTAAGTATCGCATTTTTAGCGGTGCTCCGTATTGTTATACTTTTAACGACTACATTAATGTCCCGCCCGTAACACTTTCTAGTTGCTGGTTTCTTTTTTGTATCAGAGGTGGAAACTTTGTAGGGATCCCAATTCGCTCTAGGTGTTAGAATTTAAATGCCAGTACTCTACCAATATTAGTAGCCTGCTGCTTGTGTCGAACTAGAATGTTGAAGCGATGAGTAAGTTCATGTGATGGGATGTAACTACAAAGTGATAGTGATGGTGAGACCATAAATTTAAAACCAAATAAGAAAATGCGAATAATAATAAAAAAGAGCAGCCAAGCTTCACAGACAGTAGTGTTGAAGATGTAGTTTTAGATGTTAAGAATCCAACAATTTCAAGCCTTCAGGGATTTATATAAGGTTTACACCTTCCATGGTAAACTCAAGGAAACCAGGATACGATACACTGAAATATAGTAGACCATAGCATAACAAAAATGGGCAGGATAAAGAACAAAGTTGGATGAGAAAGTAAAAAAATTTGTCAATAATTACGATTTGTTTCATCAACTTTTCAAATAATAATCAATGATTTCGAATAACTCGATTACAACTTCATTTTCAAAAACTGTTTTTTGATCCACGTTACAATCACTCAGCTTTTGAAATAAGCAATTACAACGTACTAAAAAAAAACAATAACAATAAAAACTAAGACTAAAACTAATTTCACTTTTACAGAACGATTCTGTACACACACACACATGCTTCACAAGTTATAGACTTCACTAAAAGCTTCATGTCTCAACGTCTTCTTCAGTATCCTTAGCAGGGATTAAGCCATAAATGTATTATTACGAGTATTTGGGTATTTGAATAGCTTTGTATGTACACAAGTTTTAGTCATTTTTTGTAAACCGTATGGCTGCTTGCAAATACGTTTAAATCCGCATTACAATTGCAACCAGAGGCATTATTAAATTGTTGTTGCTACTGCTGCATGCTACTTTACTTACATTAAATGCATGCAGTCTTTTTATTGTTGTCGTTATCGTTATTGTTATTATTACGATTATTATAAATATTATCGTTATTTGAATTTGTCTGTGAAATCTTTTTATTGCTTTCAACTGCATCACCCCTGTGTATACCATTTCCAAAATGGTATTCGGAATATTTGTGTCTTAAGATTTTAGTATGATTTCATGTAGACATTGCCTTTTAAATACTTGACAGTATGAAATCACACGATTTTTTCAAATCACTTCCAGGTGAAATAACCTTGCCCTCAAATCGCTCGTACATAATTTTCAAATTTGATTGAAACCACACATTATTGGTGCGAAATCTCTCAATTCATGCCAAAAATGGCTGGTAAACAATCTACTGTGTTAATTTAAGCATTACAATAGCGAAGCCTACACTTTGTCTCTCTTTAAACTCATTTGTAAGTGCTTAAAATACTTCAATAGGTAGTGTAGTACTAGTTTTTGTGATTCAATCCATTGTAGGCCTCCTACTTTAAACATCAGCTCATTGCGGAATTTCATCTCAATTTCCTAGGAATACCCTAAAAAAACTTCAAATATTTCCAACCGAATTTCTCAAGTGTATGCTTCAAAGAACAAAATCAGAATGAAAGAAGAAAATAGTAAAAAAGTTTGTTAAAGACACGTTACATGTTACGTCAATTAAATGTTGCCGCCGCAGTGTAATGCAGCAAGCCAACACGAGTCACAGTTACAAGCAGGCAAATGCTTAGAAAATAGCCAAAAACGGCTATTCATCAATGAGGGAGGTTTCAAGTGGTTGAAGCAATTGTAAATACCAGACAAGAGAAAATTTGACCAACATTTGATATGACAACACTTTGCGGTTTTCAATGCTGAGAAGGGAAGGCACATCTTATGTTTAACAAGAAGCAACACCGATTGGAAACACCAGCAACATCATCATCCTCATCAGCAGCATCATCAACATTTTCATTATAGAAATACCAGCAGTCAAATCAAGTGCCAATGAAGATGATGTTGGTGATGGCGATGATGTTGCCAATAGAATGAGTGTTTATTAAGCACATGTCACAAACAGTTTTCAGGTTTCATTTTTCTTTAGTTTGTGATTATTTTTTCCAATCGAAACGAATCTCTTTGAATAATTGATCACGCCGACAGGAGGCTACAAAGGTTAAAGGTTAAATGGCAAATAAATGTTGTGAGCAGTTTTAGTGCCAAACATTTATTTCTGCAGATTTCGTTAAAGCATTTGAAGAAGTACATTGGAAAATATCAATTTCCTCGGTAGAAGAAGTGTGTTTAAGTATGTTTGTCGAATTTTTGTAGCAAAGTTGTGATTCACTCTGGTCTTTTTCCTTTATTTGGTCTTTTTCTTTTCTTTCTTACAAGAATTTGTAGAGCAGATTGCCAATTGCTGAATAAACAAGACCTTTTTTTGACCAGTTACAAAATAGAGGCGAACTGAAATGACTTCACTGACTTCCAGTCTGATACTATTTCTATTCCGCCAAAAACGCTACAAAGGTCTTTCCCTTCTCATTTACCCATTTCGAAGTAGGAGTGGGAATAGTGAAATCCAAGTCAAGCATATCATGAAATTGGAGCATTGTTCAACAGCTAACTGTAGGATTTCTATGCGAGAGACGACAGTTAGGAGTAACACTCTTGGATGTTCAATTTGACCTCAAGTTAGTTAGCCAGAGCCTTACTGTGGTTACTGTGGAGTGTCAAAAAATGCTCTAGAATCTAATCACTCAGAATAAAATTACTTTGCTTTGGAAGCAAGCACATAAGGGTTTCAATTGAAATAAGATGGAAAAGAGGGGGATCTGCAAGAATTATATCTTTAGGATACAAAAGCAGTCACCTAAAAAACGATAGAATTGGTCAACATTCATCATGAAGGAATATTAAAACGACACTAGTAGTCTTGACGATTCCAAAAAATTTTTCATCTTCAACGATAGAAGAATGGAGTTTCTCTTGAAACTAGGCAGAAAAAGATTGCGAACACTTTCGGGAGCACTTACAGCTCACCATGTCAGAAGGTACACCCGTTCAGGATGGGCGTATCCTACAAAAGTGGCTGGTAAAAACTAGAGCACTTCACCACTGATTTGTAGTACTAGAGCATAGTCAGTACAGGCTACTATATGCAGAAACGCTGACTGAAAATGATTTGTTGATATTCCCATTATGTTACCTTGAAGTACTAAGACGTTGCTTGATAAGCAGATGTACAATGGATTAACGAGAGCGTGTAGTGTGAAAGGTAATTTTGAGTCCCACGTTAATTGCTAATCGGATGTACGGTTGATTATCGGGAACTGTAGTTGCAAAGATGATTTTCGGCCTGACCCATATTTGATAATTTTTCAGACATTTTCCCCTTTAGTCTATAGACTTTTAAAGCTATTTGTACGATGAATTGGGTTGCCTACTAACAGTACTTTACAAAATTGTTAATATGTGCTTCTCTTGGTTGCTTTCTTTTTATACTGGTGGCGAATATAGTAACAAGGAATAGCTACCCTAGTCCAAAATCCCGTTTGGAAGTATTCACACACATGAAATCTCACTTGTGGGAAGTTCTGCTTAAATTCTGAGTTCGTCTCAATACATCTGCAATAAGAGATAAACAGCAAACAAATTTCTCATGTCAGACTAAAATGGGTTAATCGTTCATTCTTAACGTTTCAAATATTTTAAAATTCATACTATTAGGCCAATTGGGTTATATTTTCAAAATTGATTAGAAAGCTGTATTAGAACCACAACGCCAAATATGCAATGATGCTGGTTTGCCTCATTCAAAATTCATATTTTTTATTTGATGAATTGATTTGCCAATAACTGAACAACAACAACAATAATAAAGATGAAGCAAAACACCAAATTGTCACATCGCGGTTGCACAATTCGTAGAGCAATATACAGTGGCAAAGCAACGCTTTTTAAATTTAGTTTTTAAAGTAATTCAAACAAAAAGCGGTAAAAATCATAAACATTCCACGATAACCGCAGAAACAAGACAAAAACTGACAAGAAAACTAAAATAGAAGAAGAAGACAACGACGATGGTGACGGCAGCGGTGAATGTTGGCAACTAGAAAAGCGCGCAACTCCAGGAGCCAAATAGTGTCCTGTACAAACAAAAAAGAAAAGCAGGCAATGTAAAGGCATAGCAACTGTTACTGATGTTGTACGAACGAAAATACAAATGTTGCAAACCATGCTATACATGCTGGCAACATGAGATAAATACATCGGAATAATAAGTATGTGCTGCAGTTATTTGTACAATAAAACGGCAAAGCAGTGTCTTTAGAGAATTCAAAATAGTGACAATAGCTGGCTGGAAGAAGACTTACAAGTAATTTTAACTGTCTTAAGCTACGTATTTTTATGTTGCAACTTCACACTACAAACAAGCAGACAATAAAAGGAAAATCCTTTTGAGAACTGATATGCCAATCAATGTCATTTCTGTTGGATGTGGCTGTGTTCTAGTAAAAATAGCATCAGCAGACAAATCAGCATCATCTGTAACTGTAATGGCTTCAGTTGTTTAATTTTGTTCTTCTTATTTTGTAATATCAGTGAAATATTTGACACCAATAAAGCCGCCTGAAAGAGCATTTGTATTTGTTCACGCTGGCCACCCTACTTTTAAGTTTAGTTTTAAGTTTTGTTAAAGTGTAATTAACCGTAGACCTGATCTCCCGGTATCAGATTTTAAATATACCCACATGGATTTGCTATTGGGTGGAGATTTATACCCCCAGATAATGCTTTCTGGATTTCGAAAGGACCCCAAAAACACTCTGATCGCCCAACGAACCGTTTTCGGTTGGATTGTGACTGGCAAAACACGTCAGTCAAATTCGTTATCCTATAAATCCGAATTCCCTACGGACTTGAGTCCTGGTCCATCTTGTAAGGGTTCATTTGCTCAAAATATGAGATTTGATTGCTACGGAGCCCCGAGATTAAAACCTAATACGAGGAAGTAATTGGTGAATCCCTTTCCCTAGACCACTCGCCGATCATGACTGTATTTTATTCTCCTCCAATTACCATTTACCCTATCATACCGTTTTTTAAGTCAGATAATTGATGTTTTGTTTTGTTTGCTTCCCGAACATCCACTAGATTCCAGATTTTTGAAATTGTCAGACGCCAGCACCGCTAAAACTCTGGGTTTACGTTGGAATGCGAGCATTGAAACATTTTGCTTCAAGCCAGCTCCAACGCCCTGTTTCTCTATAGTCAAAAAGTTCTGTCTTGTTTCAAATAGCCAATGCTATTTGACCCCGTTGGGTGAGTGGCACCTAAAATCGTAGTTGCTAAGATTATTTTATGCGACAAATTTGTAAAGGCAGAACAGATTGTGACGAATGTTTGGAACCCATGACGTTTAACAGATGGCTTGAGTTTGTCGATGATTATTCGTACATCGACAGGATTAACATCCCCCGTTGGGTTAATTTTAACCCTCAGCATGAAGTACATATTTCATGCAATTTGTGATGGTTCAGAGGAAGCATATGTATAGTAGAGTCCTAACCCCGTTTGGTGAATTTGTCACCCACTTACTCGCTGCCAAAGTAAAGTTGTGCCTGTAGAAGTGTAAACTTTACCCCGTTCAGAGCTCTGCGATGCAACTCTATTGGCAAAAAATGGTATTTTCACTTCGTATGAAGCTGAATCTTACCAGATCGGAAGCCTTTGTGGGACAGATTCGACTATCGTTCTGTCCTGGCTTCAAAAACCCCCGTGCCATTGGCCAACTTTGTGGCATATCGAGTATCGTTTATCGTGGACCAGGTAGGCACTGACAATTGGAATCACGTGGAATCTCGACATAAGGTTGATATTCTATAATGACCGTTTTATGCCTCAAAAACCTGTCAAGGAGACTTCGTTGATGCCGATTTGTTGTCATTCCTCATGACAATTTACTCCTAACAATCGGAAATTTGGTTGAATCCAATGGATTTATTTCGTCCCTTATTCGAAGTGCGAGTGTTCGATTCGCCAATGGCGTTCTAACCCGTCTGATTGCGAAGCTCGTGCTGCTCCCTAGTCAAGAGCAAAACTAATTCGTTTTCTTTTTTCTCTGTTGCGTGTTTGTCGTTTAATTATAGATAGTGTAATGCGGTAGGCTAATTGTCGAACGCCTAGGAGACAAACACCTCGAAAAAAGCTGGCAACAAGAAGGAACCCACTCACACCAAAGGGAAAAGAAGAGCGCAACCCACAACCAGGCTCTTATTAAAACTATGTTTCCAGTACTAGCATCAGTTCCAGTCTTATATTTACTTTTTATTTTATACCCTAAATTTATTTTTAATTAATTGTTAATATTTTATTGAAATGTGAATTTTGATATCTGGCCAGGTGACTTCTCGGTCCTCTTGTTGCAATGTTGCAAGGGGGGCGGGATGTTCACGCTGGCCACCCTACTTTTAAGTTTAGTTTTAAGTTTTGTTAAAGTGTAATTAACCACCCCTGCTTTACTATGAATTATTGTGAATTGATAAAATTAGAAAAGAATTGATCATTACTCGATCCACCCCCCAACCCGAAGGTACGTTTTGTACATAAATAAATAATAATTTGATTATTTGAAATTAATACATTTTGTACTTTATTTACCCCAACTCTCGCCAAATATTTTATTTTATTCTCTCCCTGCTCACCCCCACAGTATTGTTAGTTTCATGCTCACAAAACGAGTATGGTAAATATGTTCAATATGTCGAGTTAAAGTTTTATAAACATCATCGGCATCATCAACAGCATCGTACATGTTTGTTCATGTCTCAACGTATGTTTACATTTCCTTTAGACATTTGAAAGGTTATTTTCTGCTTCTTCTCCACCACTAAACTCCTGAACTTTGAAGCTCAAACCGTGCAAAAACCGATGTGTTATAAATTCAGTGGCTTTCGAGGGTTTCCCAACAACTTTTAACAGTTATGCGAATACTCTACTACAGTTACATACAAATTCTACTACTACTACGGTAACAGCCACACATTGCCGGCTGTAACTGTTTGAGTCTTATATCCAGCAGACAGGGATCTTCAGCAGTTAATCTGAGTCAAACCATATGGGTGTAAGCCCCGATAAAAATGGAATGGATTCTCTAGACAGTCCACTAATTTCCATTGCCATCAGTGCGAGCAACGTTAGAAGCAAGGTCCTGCCTGAAGGGTTGTATTGACCAATTATATATGTATGTGGTATCGGCCGTTACATTTGAGTGTGGCTTTAGTACGAAAACAGCCCCATCAGTATGCTGTAAGTCGCAAAATTTTGCAGAAAGTGATAAGATTGCCTGTAGAGTACTCAACAACGAACGAAATTTAAATTCTTATAATGTAGGATACTGTGTTCCTGATTCTGTTCAGTTTTATATCGATACGACGTAGAATTTGAGAATTAGGTGGAATGAATGAAAAATATACAGTTAACTTGCTTAATCATTCATTACATTACTCTGGATTACAACCTAGTTTCTCACATCACCCAATTTGTGTGTTAGTTTAATGTTGACTTCGAACGACAGTCTTGAGAAACTTTTCATAGCATTTTGTGGACTCTCTGAGTTTCTCCTCGACGCCTATCTAAACGCCCCATATTAGAAAATTGATCGATTTAATTTATCGAACTGCTATTCATAGTACCCTTATATTTTTGATTCTAACTAAAAACGAAATAGTTATCCGTTAATCAATATTCTCGGGAATAGTTTTCTCGACCCAATTCGGTGTAAACTTCAGATTTCTTATTGAATTTGTAGCCAGCTTTTTGATTAATAGAACTATGGGTTATCAGTTCAATAGTATGTATATCGTCAAGATGAACTAGTATTTTTTCTAGTATTCCTCAATTTGCGAGGACTATCACGAACCACTGTCATCTCTAACGACAGTAAACGTACCTTTATACGGTCTATCAGACCTGAGATATGAACCCGATCGTCTGAAAAGCCAACACACTACCTAGTAATCTTCGCCTACCGCTCAGAAGTATAGAACGAATTAATATTTGGAAAGTATGGATGGATTTGAAACTACGTCTGCTGATAGAAACAGCATTTTAGAATCGGTATTTAGTTTTAAGAATCAAACGTAAAAATTAAATTTTTAAATTTTTACTCAAATACAAATGAAAACTGTGGGAAATTTGAAAATGTTTAAAAGGGCCGACTGCTTGCCAACCCGCAAACCCTGTAATGAGAGTACGAATATCACTATAAACAGCATATTTACTCGTATGTTTTCTCTGTCATTTCTTGTCTTTTTGTTAGAACGTGCGGTGAAAGTGAATTAGTTGGCGAAAATAAACAGCAAATAAAAGAAGAATAAAAAGAAGCCGGGAACTTTTAATGCTACTGTTGGCATGACATTAGGAGTTTTTAATACCCTACATACCCAACTCGCACACGACCATAGACTGTAATAGTCATTAAATTTTCGTATTCTTCAGGCAAAAGTTCTCAAGTGTTTTTCAATAAGAATTCATTTTTCACTCGTTCAACGCTTTTGCTTCACTCGATATTATTATTGCAGTCGTATTTGTCATGCAGAAATTTTCCTTATTTAAATAAAGGCTTAAGCGGTAAACAAGAGCAAAACAAAAGCAAAACAACTTGCAACATTACAACTAGCAACAACACAAGAAAAAACAACAAAAAGAAAGAAATTAGAAAACTTTGGCAATATCTCAAGTTAACACAAGAGCCTGTGTGTTTGACTTCCAAAGAGTTATTGTTAGAGGGCGATGGTGATGGTGGTGTTGTTTGTGTTCGATGGGTGGTTGTACTGACAAAGTGGGAATTAGCAAAACTGTCAGAGATTACAATAATGGGAGTCTTAAAGAAAATGAGTAAATAAGCTCAAAGAAACATTAACAATACATTTAGTGCAACTTATTAAAGAAACAGACATACACACACAATAACTTAACAAAATTCCAGCAGTGATAAATGTTGTAACCTGAAACCTATTATTTAACCAATGAGGCCAATAGAGTATTTACACGATTTTTAAGACGCTAGAAACTTGTGTTTTTAAGTTGATGAACTCATAAGCTTGACCTTTTCCAAGGGAAATGTCAAGCTGAAGCAGATTATTAAAATAGGTTTCGACTGTTTGCATTACTATTTAGGTAGCAAAGAATGACATTTTATGGATTTGAATGGGGAAAGGGAAAGCTTTGATAGAGGAAAACTTTTATCATCAATGGATGAATACATTCATTTAAACGTAAGGAAATAATACATCTTTTAAAATTTCATACAGAGTTTTTGTACGAGAACTTGGAGCCTCAATTGAATGAAAATGTATCTTAACAAACACTGAAGTTGGACCTTTCCTTGCCCAGCGAATATTCTTATATTTTGGTAATCATTTGCATTGCCGTTATAAGGCTGATTACACTCCATATGCTTAAGTTTAACAACTATCTGGTGGCAGCACTATCTTAAGGGACTTAGGAATCTTTCAACAACTTTCGATTAGTCGTATAAGTTATTTGTAGATTTTTTGGAAGTTGTAACGAAAGCATTATTGTGTTCTAATATGTATCGACTTTAAGCCGTATAGGAAGAAAGGTGCTAATATGCTTGTTTGATTCTGGGATCTGCTAGGCTAAAATCCTTTCAAAATTACAAGAACAGAAACTTAAGTCAGCGTTGTGATACCTTGATTATAATCCAAGTCGGGGATCAAACATTTCTTAAAAAAAGACAAACTGACTTCAGAATAGATCTTAAGTCTTGTAGAGTTCCGTCAAGCGTGACCAAAATGGTTGGTTAAGGGCCTCCATATCTTCACAGCAAGAGATGTGCGCTGACACATGAATTGGAGACGAGTATATTCAACCTCCTCAGACTCACAGCTTCTACAAGAGTCATTGGACGGAATGCTAAGTCAGTCGAAATGTTTTAAATAAGACAATAAGTCATGAGAATAACGATCGCCCGATGGAAGGCCATGCGATTTAAGGACAGAACTGAATCAATCCTCTTGTTCTCCATACAAGTCTAGCAGACCCTAAGAAATTCTTGATATTAATGAACTACATTTCTTAGACACTTAATCGCAGATTGACTGTCCGAGTAAGACAAGAGATTTTCGGAGAAAACACCACCGTTCAATAAGTATTGTGCCACGTTTAGAATGGTATGGTCGCTTCTTTACCTTCTCATTTATGGTGTCCATAAGTCTCGGATGAAGGACACTTCAACAAAACTTTTTCGCAATTTTAACTCCTTTTATTTGAAAGGAGGGTGCCCTTGTAGTCTAGTGGGTAGTGTATTAGACTATTAGCGTGAGGGTCGTGGGTTCGATTCCCACCAGAGACTCTAGTCTGTGACACTACACCGAGCATATGGTCAAAGTTCCTCCGCTCGTATATAATTAGAATATAATTTGAAATTGTATTGTAATTAATAAAATAAATAAAGTATAAAATATATAATATATGAACAGAAGTTTCAATAAAAAGTGCTTAGGGTTGTGCCTGTTGACCAGTCTATATCTGCTAATGTTAGTTCAAGAATTGTATTCACAATTACTTTAAGTGTGTACACAAAAATTCATTCAAAGGATCAACGACTTTTAAACTAATCCGCTAAAAACAAAATAATTAAAATGGAAACCTTGTCAGAAATTACAAAATTATGTTGAAATCTACATTAACCACATACTCGAAAATGAATTAACGCTGTCTCTTGTTGTTGCAACGGGAACAATTTACACCATACACACACACACAAGTTACTTAAGAAGTCAAGTTAACACAATTTAAATCCAATTTATAACCACACAACGCATTGCGTTAAAACTGAAGTGAAGTGGAGGACATTTTAAAGATTTATTCTGTCATTATTTTTGCATACAAACGCACAACATTGACTGCCTACCTGCCTTTATCAGAAAAGTTGAAACACTTATGCAGCCAGTGTTTGACTAAAAGCATGCGTTAAAGAGGGGCTTTAATTAACATAAAGTTACGCACTAATAATCTACGCACATTTTCCACCTCTTTACTATTATCCCCATTGCCAGGGAAACATGAATTCATTCCATCTGAATTACTGCTTCCGTCTGAAATTCTTAAATGCTTGTGTGCATACGATAGAGTGAAGGAATTTTTTATGGCGTTTTTACTGCAGCTTTAGGCTATTGCCAAACCGGCAATCGGCCTCAATCATTTTTAACTGACGTTATTAAGCAATGACAACATCAGCCCCTACATGAGCATTTAACGTAGGTTTCAGGACAAAAGGAAATATTCTGTGATTGTGATTGAATATCTTGAATGATTGCAGCATTAACCACTTTGGAAGCAGTGTAAGTAACGAATTCTTAAAGAGATTTGTGTTGATTATGAAATGATTGGGATTCAATAGACAGAAGTTTAAAGTGAGCGTTTCAAATTATTTCAATTTTAATTTTATATTTCTTTACATTCTTAAGACATAGTTCCACAGTGTTTTGCAACCATAGCAGTAACGGTGCGTAATAACTCGAAAATAATTGTCGTTTTAGTCTAGTATGTTAGGTGTTGGCTTATCAAAGGCGAAACTCATGGTTTAAATCCCAGTTCAGACGCTGAAACAAAACGAATTATAAAAAAATTTCTTCGTCTCAGTCATTTTCTGGTAAATGCTCTGACAGTAAACAGAATCGCCATGAAAAGTTCCTCCGACACTGTTTCTGCCGTTCATGGATAAAATTAACACCCATAACATGGATGGCGTGAGCACCTAGGTTGTAATCCTGACTAAAGGATTATAATGACAAATTTAGGAGGTAAGTTATATTGAATTCAACCGAAAATAAAAAGTAGAAGAGAGTGTCAGAATTTTGCCATTCGGCTCATCATATAGGCCATGAGATACCAACATCTTTTTCTGTACTTGTTAAAGACTTTCACAACTCAAAAACACGGTATCGATTCACATGATAGTTTATCGGTTCATCTAAGGCCATAATAGGTGACATGTAATCCGTAAACGATTAACGTATTACCTAACTCATTTACTTAACAATCCTTTAGCCTTAACAACCCAGCTTTTCACGCCATACATGTCGACAAGTTTAATTTCGAACACGAGTGGAGCAACTTTCCAGTTTAACTTCGACTCCGGGCGACAGATTTAAGAAACTCTTAATGGCAGATGTATTTATTCTCAGAGCTTGTGCCAGAAGAGACAAAGTCGCAAAAAAAAAATTTCTTCGAGATGTCTGAGCTGGGATTTGAAACGCTACTTGACTGCGGTGAGTCCAATCAGATTAAACTGCAGAATTAGAACGTTACAAGCACCAGAATAAACTGATAATATCCATAAAACCTACGTATTACTACAGCATCACTTCAATGCAATCATTGATCTGCATAGAATGGCAGCATCTAAATATCATAATAAACATCATCATCATCTCCTTAAACAAATCGAATCATTTTTTAAAATCATGTTCAACTGTCACTTATCGATAACCAAATGGGCAGCGAATTAAAATGCAGCTCACCAATTACGGAATAAATTGAAGCATAGAAATTGGCCATGGAGCAGTCAGTACACTTGGAAAAAATTGAATAAATGTTTTCAAACATGTTGAAGCGTTTAAGTGGTCAAACACTACACAAAAAAAAGAGAAAAATCTGAGACAGACAAAGATACTCCGATAGCACCAGAGAATAGAATAGAATATTTCTCAATTAAAACAGCCGTGTTTCCATTCTATGAACCGCATTTCCTGCCTTATGCGTGAGTCTTGGCTTTCAACACCATATTCTCTATCCGCACTTGCTCTTCTCCCTGATGCTCCTACGCTGAGTAACAAATAAAAGTCAAAACGTTAGAAAATTGTTTTTAATTGTCCTTTTGTTGTGTCTATTAAAGTTGACCTTTTTTCAATTTTGTTGTTGGCTCAAATACAAGCAGCGGCAGCAACCTACCTCAACCTAGTAAGTTATCAAGGTGTCAAGATGTTTTGGTGGCGCATGTTGTATAATTGTTCCTCATTTCATTTTTTGTTCTCATTCTTCATGTAATTGAAATCCAATTAACCCTTTTTTGCGTGTATCCGTTAATTACTGCGTTTTTTCCTTTTCTCTTTTTCATTTTGTTTTTTGTTTTTGCTTCTGTTCATCTTTTTCATATTTTGCATCTTCCTGGTGGTCAAGCATTTAACAGTTGTTATCCACCACTGTTAGTGTCAGTTTTTTATACCCTGCGAAAGGCAGAGATTTTGCAGAATGACATGATGCATGATGTTTTCAGCCTGATACTTTACACTTCTATTCAGATTAACGTTTTAAAGATTGTTGCTAATGAACGGATTACAAATAGGCTTTTATTGTAGCAAGAAGTCGTGAGAGAATCAGTTCTATCATCAGGAACTTCCGGACCTTGATAATTTAGAACGGCCGTCTTGTTGAAGCTACATCTGTCAAATTAGCTGTCATCTATTAAATCTGTTTTGCTAAATCAAAGGAGATGGCTAAAGCATTAAAAAACACGCGCAAATAATAAAATTTATTTTATTAAAATGTGTGTTTTGTTCCAACAATATATCATCATAATCGTCTTACCGCCAGAACTCATCGCAATGTGGTAGATAAATTCGGGTTTACTGGTTTAGTAAACGATCGACTGACACCCACCTTTCGGCAAAACGCAAGATCTACAGAAAATATCGCCGCTGTTCATTAGAGTGGCCTTCCCTTTCCCAAACTGCAATTTGGTGAATTTTGCGTAGGTATTTGGGCCTGTAGCCATACAAAATTCATCTGAACCAACCACTGAAGGTGGACGACCTTAGACAATGACGTGTTTTTTCTGAATGGCATCTGGAGCAGTTGGAAAATGATTTTAATTTTCATCGAAAAATCATTTCAGCGATGAGGTCCACTCCTGACCAACAAAATTGTCCAATGAGATGCAAGAGCAACTAGTGCATCCAGATCCAAGAGCATCTAATTCGTCCAACAAAAGTCACTGCTTAGCGAGGATACTGGGATGACGGCATCATTTATCCATATTTCTTTCACAATGAAGTTGACCAGACAATCTCTGCTAACAGCAAGTACTGTATGTCGATGATTACCAACTTTTTTTTGACCTTGAACGGAGTTACGAACCACACAGCTTTTACCACATTGGTGATGTGAACTGGCCACCAAGATCGTGCGATTTGAGCCTATTAGACTTGGTCTTGTAAGCTTTTCTTAAGTCGCAGCTCTATACGAACCATAGTAGTACTCAAAGCCTTTTGAGGCAATTTATATGCTCATCGAAGATCCGTCACATTTAGCTCACGCATCGAAATTCACCAACAAACTCCCTGGGTAAAAGGAACGAGTCTTCGACTGATCTGCTTTGAATGTGGATAATTTAACGATATTTCTTCGGAATGGGGAAATTTCTACTGCAAGCCACCCTACATTTTTGAAAGTTTATTGAATTATTGTTCGATTATTGACTCTTTATCATCTCTGGCGTTGCTATTGATCTGCATGTCGAAGGCTCAGTACTCTGCTAGTTACGCATAGACACTGCTTTTCATGTTGAATGAGAAATCCTATAACAAAGCGCGCAGCGATTCACTTTATCTTATCTAACAGGATTCCCAGCCTTATATATGTAAGTCTAGCCTCACCGACTAGATGAACTGACTTTATTTGGGGTTAGAGCGTGATATTTATGTCTATCCCCTTATGACTTGACTTTTTAAAGACGCTCCAATCTAATTTTCTTGTCCATAAAGGATTTCGAATGATTTAATTCTTTTAATGTTCTGCCTAACAGGATCCGTTTAGAAGAATACATATTCCATACCATATCGAATAAATGATTGTGTGCGTACCTCATTTCCATAGCTTGAACCACAGTCCAGACAAGTTTTTTTTTCATTCCCCCTACACCGAATACATGTTGCATATACAGTCACACAGATAATTATACGTACCCCCCTAAAAATCATTTTTTTAAAATGATAATATATGGACAAGTCAACTGATTTTTGTAAATTATATTTGTTCTCATCACTAAATATTACATTCGCCCAAAAATCAGTTGACTTGTCCATATATTATTGGGCAAATTCCAATCGTGGCTTTTTTCTCGGCATTCGGCTGCGGAAACCGTTCTTTCTCAAAACACTTCGAACTGCTTCGGAATGCACAATACCACTGTGTTCACTTTCCGAGGTATTTCTTATTTCTACGGCTGAGTCCTAGGATTTTTATTCACAATACCTTTTATATACCGGGCTACCCTTGGAGAAATTTTATACGAAATATACGTGGTACGTATAATTTTCTGTGGTGCCATATTGGTTTTAAGCAAACTGCAGTCACAAATTCATAGATTTTGGGAATCTGTTTTCTTTATTTAAGTAAATGTGTCGTTACAGACGCTAATGTAAAGAAATTTTAGGTTAGAAGTTCATTACTTTTTAAAAAATTGATTTTTAGGGGAGGTACGTATAATTATCTGTGTGACTGTATGTATATGCATTCAGGGAGAGGAGAGAAAACGCTCATATTGAGTTGGTGCAATCTCAGACCCATAGACGAAGTGACCGTATATAAACGACTGGTGTGGTGTACATAAAAAAATAAGTCCATAGAAAACAAAAACAACAACAAAAATCTGGAGTGTATATTTAAACCATAATTTGTTGCTAATGTTGTTGTTGTTCCACATATAATGGAGCTTCAGATTCCGAGTAAAAACAAACCAATGTTGGTCAAGTATTAAAATATGTACAACGCGACCATAAACGGTAGGAGCAGTAGTGCCAACAGCGGCAGCATCATCACTACACAACAATTCTATAACAATAGAAGAGCAGAGAGCAAAAAACTAACATACCAGGCTAAGAGGACTTAATTCTCTTCTCTCACCTATAATCTCTAATGCGGGCCGGCTTGTACGTTCGTTCATATAAACAATTTAAGCTGTACTCCACTTTTAATAGTTTTATGCTGTTTGTTTTGCCAAGTCTGCCTTTTTTCTTTGTTTGTTATAAATTTGCTGTTGCTGCAACATATCCAACCAGCAGCAGCAACTTTTTCTTTTTTTTCGTTTGCGTATTGTAAGAAGAGTTAAAAGTTATAGTTGTGATTGTTAAAGAGCTGCAGGGGTGGGTACTTTTAGTGTGTTTGCATTGCAGTTGGCAGTTTTTGATTTTATGGGGATTTTTAAGGATTTGTTCTTTTAGTGAAACTATGAAAAGCCATTAGTTGTTCACAATAAACATGAAAATAAAGAATATGTACCAAGTAACTACTCCCCCTTGGGTAAAACACCCTCACAGTATTCTTCGTTTGTTGAGAATTTAAAATATTTTTTTATTTGTTTTTTTGACTTCAAATTCTCCCAACAGTGCCAAAAGTTGTAGGATGATTTTGTGGTATTTTAATTGCAGGGAGTCAATTTGTTTACGACCAAATATTGTAGACATAATCAACAGTCAGATGGCATTTTAATAAAAATTGTCTAAAGTTTATTGCAGAAGTTGGTTAGAGTATAAGAACGAAATCAAGATGTTTTTCATGTCCTACTTATAATCAAACACACATATCTCTGACCGACTTCTTACCTTATATGTAAGTCCATCACTTCTTCAACGAAACACAAGTTTCGAAGCGTTCTTCAATTTTTTTTTATTCCCTTTAAAAATCTTTGTCCACGCTTTGGTTATGAGATGTGATAATAGTAGTTGATAGACTTTTGGCATATTAAACTAGAGTTTAAACATCTCGAACAGAACAAAATGTAAAAAATCATTTCTTTTTTCAACAGTCTTCTAAGTGTAAATAAAGCTGTCGTTCGAATTCGATGTTATACTTTTGGTTTCGCCACTCATGAATGAAATTAACTCACATAACATGGGTTATGTGAGAAGCTAGGTTGTAATCCTGGCTAAAGGGTTGCAATGACCAATTAAATAAGCAATACCGATTTCTTTATGTAACCTTTAAACGTTTGGTGTTTCTTAGTTATCGCAGATGTCTTGTAAACAAAAATATTGACTCTCGAATTATTTGTGGAAGAAAAAAATATGCCTTGAAGGTAGCACTGAATAAGCGATATTCGAGAGGATTTAATGACAAACCGAGATCCAGATATCTAACCAGGGGTTATACTAGAGAGAGATGGAAAAAACACTTGGACGGAGCGATTGTGAGGGAGGATTGATGTTGGAGTATATGTAGAATAGCAGAGTTTTCTAAATGGATTCGTAATTCAAGACTGATTCATTACAGGAGATAAATAGTCAACATATTATTCAGTAGTATCACGGACATATACGCCCCTACAAGACTACCTTTTTAAGTAGAAAAGCAGAATAGAATTCAACAAACCATACTTGGTTGCCGAGTTTCAAAATTGCTGCGTCCAGCAGTGGACAGCAGCGAAACAACGTAACTACTTGTATTCAAGAACATAGTCCTTTCGCACTCTAAAGGAATTCTAACGTGACACTACGCTTTTCGCAGTTTCGCTGACAAGATCGGTCGCCCCAACAGGATTACTGCAAAATTTGCCATGTTTTCTAGATGGATTCGTAATTCAAGAATGATTTACTAGCCCTACGAGAGATAACTCACCCTTTATTAACATACTCTATGGTGGATATGAATGGATTGAAAGTGCTACGTCAGAATATAAAGAAGGATTTAAAGATTTCTCTGCCTAAGGATAAGCGCCGCGACAAGGATGCCACTAGGACATTGAAAATGATCTTATCTCAACAATCAATAGAATTATGAAGATATTTGAAGCAAGACTTTCGGCCAGCAAGCTTGAAAGTAAGGAGATGAATTTGGTAAACCTAAGATAGAGTAAACTGAATAGAGGAATGGGTGTCTTATCACGAAACTCGATCTGGCCGACATTTGAGATATATAGGTATGTCAAATAATTGTAAATGCAGGACATGTAGAAAAGATATCGAAACTAAGGAATACTTTTAGCAACACTACGAATTTGTGAGTGGATTGAGAAATTGATGAAATACTTACGTGATAAGTAATTTCCCATGAATTTAACGTAGTTAATATCTCAAACTTGTGAGCATGCTATCAGCTTACGCGATGGTTTAAGTATTTGGCAAAAAGGCGTAAAACCCTTCACATCATTCACGTTAGATGCACCATAACTAGTTTAGTTTCTGCTATGGTAATTATATTCATTCATTCATTTTTAATAGAACAGGGACTAAATCGAGTTTAATTTACAATATAGCATTCTCCTCCCCTATACTTTTTAGTTTTACTTATAAAAAATAATTTTCGAGTTTGATGCTACTGCTACGACCGCTGCTTTTTTTATAAATCTCTCATATGTACTAAAAACAAGCGAGTATATTTCCTTTCCTGACCTATACCACTGCCTTTACTTTTAAATGGGAACCTCAATTGCCACAAATTAATGACTTTCCTTTAGTCTCCCCACTCTATAGTTAAAGTGCTTGCAGCCAAATCGTACGTGGCCATGTAAACAAACAACAAATAATTATGTAATTCCTGGTAAAGATAACCCGCTTAATTAAAAAACATTTTTTTTAAAGATTTCAATTCTTAGCACCACAACTTGCAGCTGTTGTTTCTGTCGAAAATCGTATGAAAAACAAGATGAAGAAGAAAAGCGAATTAAATTTATTTATTACTCTATAAAATACAAAATGAAATGGAATGAATTCTAAAATATGCTACAATATTGTAGAGATAATAAAAGTTCATTAGATCATGACTGTTTGTACACACATAAAAATTTATGTACGTGATGCACTAATGAACCATAAAGTTAATGAAATATATTAGGGTTGCCTTATAAATGTGCAAGTTGCCCTACATGAGGTAATAGAAACCGATTGTTGTTGTTCTGCATACAATGAGTGGATTCCGCAAAGAAGAATTATCCTTGGGATACCATTTTGCTATTAAGTAAACTGTACGGGTAAAAATGTGCCATGTGTTTTGGTGCCAGTGTGGCATTAAGACATCAGGTATAATTCGATGTACCACCATTTCTAATATCCATCGCAGAAAAAGTGGTGCACATTGAACACAATTCTTTGGCTAAGGATTGAGGGATATACCGAAGCGCTTAACCTAGATTATGATTCAAATCCAAAACATAATAGAGTGCAAAAAAGTGCAGACACATTGTAAAGTGTCCTTAATTCGTTGTTCACCTCTATTGGCTCACCAATTGGTGATGAGCCCATGACATCGCTTTGCTGTTTATAATTTTGAACTTGAAAAGGATGTGAAGCACTCAACAGAGAGTAGATCTCGTAGCGCAACTAAATGCCCACAAAAAGACAATAAAGGACAACGACATATACTAAGATCATAAATGCGTTTAAAATTTAAACGTTATGACGACGTGTTGTGTGTAATTGCTGTTAAAAGATTCACAACGAAGAGAATATGAATGATGACGATGTGAACGTGGATTTGACTGAGTCTGAGGGTGGTCGTAAATTAAGTTCATTTAGTAATATCCGCATCTTGTTAGTGCAACTGATTGTACACCCGTCTATAGCTTATGCTGCCACAAATGTTGTCAAGCCCAATTATGAGTGTGGAGCAGTGTTCTGCTTCATATTGGCTGAAACTGGTTGTGAATTTTTTCTTCACTTTCTTTCTCGACTTGTTGTGTGCTAAACAAGCACAAAACTTGGCACCTGGCACTATACGTTACTTCATATTCACTTCAATTTAATTGTTTGTGTTCAATAATATTTTGAGACTGTTCCGTATGAGCAAAGGCATGGTATGACTGACTGTGTGTGGAAGGCAAAAATTGGTTGCGGAGTAGAAAAAAATAAAAAATAGAAATAAAAATCGTGCAACACGATCGTGAACTTGAAATTGTATTCTCTTGGTAAATATTTTCCTGCGGTTCGCTATTAAAAACACAATTTATGGGGTTTTTTACCAGTATATTGTTTCGTTGTTAGCTTTTTTAGTGTTTTTGATTTTCTTTTTTAATTATTTTCAAGGCGTTACTAAATACTCCTCTTGGTCTCGAATAAAAGGCTATGGCAAAGGAACATTGCTTTTATGCATGGATTCATGGGACTTGTATGAGATTTCATTTGTATTCTTATTTTGATTAGGCGCAGATCCCATTTTTTTAACACCATTTTTGCGGTTCTCTATTGTCCCTGCCGATCGGTACAAAAAGAATTTTTTCGCAACAAAAGCTCCTTTCCATAGCCAAGAACTGGTAGAGATTCTGTACTATAAAAATGGGTTCACCAAGTGACTGTTGTCAAGCAAGTGTTTTCAAACGAGTCCTTATGAGTTCTATGGAACTTGGAGTGGTATTGATAGATCGCAATAACTTTCTTGTTGGTTCCAGTTGGCCGCTTGTGAGCAATTGTGTCAGACGGTCAAGTTGTAATCTGCAGAGAGTCGCATAAAGAATTTTGGAATACTAGGCTTATAACCGATTACATGAATAAGCTAACACAGGTCGTGTGCGGTCATAGGTGCTTCCCACGCTCCCCCTCCCTATCGATTTAAGCTGCCACATAATAGGAGATCCCAGGTGAACTCAAAAAAGCGAAAGAAAAAGCTGGCGATAGATTCGCGGAATAACGGCGGGCATTAGAGAATGAACGGTCACGGTTCAGACTCCAGGTGAGACAACACTAACAAACTGAAATACATATCAAAAATATTTCTTCAGCGAGTTCCTCTCAGCTGATTTCTGGCAAAAACTCTCAAAGTAAATAAAATAGCTATGAAAAGTTTTTGAATAAATCTGTAGTTTGGAGTATAATTTAAACTGTATGTATCATTAGTAATGGTCGTAATCCTCTCTGAAGGATTGTAATTAGCAATTATGAACGTGCAGAGCAATCGTTGAAAAGTGAATCGCCGGCCAATAGTTCCCCAAGCCAGATATGCTCAGATTTTTATAACAGAAGAAACTTTTGCTGGTTAAGCCCTTCTGTTTTTAAAACGCTAGTGCACGCTGATCTTGCCATGTTGTTCATTAAGATGTGATATTAACTATCCAAGCGTACTAATTGATTTTGAACAGGTTTATATGAAAGGGGCTAGTAATGGAGCAGGAAATAATATCACAGATATTGCGGCACGGATATGTGGATTTTGAAAACACAGAAGAACAAAGGAAAAATATGCCAGGCATTTGAAAGAAGAAGAATTGTATGAAAACGGCAGCGGAGATGTAAAAGAAGGCGCTAACTATTGTTAATCCACATACTAAATGGTAAACTATAACATAATATCGGTTTTGATGGAATTACTCGTATATCCACATCATGTCATGTTGTATTCTCATGCTCAAAATTTGATGAACATCAGAGGAACATGGAATTCGCGTACGGTCCGTATCCGATGAGAAACTATTCAATTCAGACAATAGTACGCACTGGCATGCAGTGTAGAATTTTATGATTATAGTCAATGAAGCATAGTAAATAACTAGGAAAATCTGCAAGGCCATAACGCCTGTGTAGAAAAGCAGCCGCAAGGTTAACCATACCGTGTGGCGCAAGAGATGAAAGTGGCTTTATGCCTTAAGCAGACCTACAATCCATAAAAACGATTTCTATGAAAATTTTACTCTATCCATACTGATCAGTCATTGACCGAATTTTATTTAATTTTTCTTTATTTGCAAAATCAATATATTGTGGCATAACTTTCATAAGAATGCTTGAGACTTTTCTTCCAGAAATATAAAATGAACAATAAAACAGCTCTTGTAAGTAAAAGAAAAAAGAAACGTAAAATAATATTAATTCGTGACGATCTTTTTTCTCCTTTTTTGTTTTCCGTTTTAAGAGTTTTTCCTTTTTCCCTCTTTAAAAATGTTTTTTTTATTTTTATTGTAATTGTTGTTGTCTTCTTTATGATTTAAATTACTTGAATATTTTACAGATTTTTATTATCATGATATTTAGTTTTCATCCTTCTTCTCATTTTTATAGTTTGAATTTTCTATGCAGTTTAGACTTGGCTGTAGTACTGCTTATACTTATACGTTGTATGTATTATGAGTACTGATATGCAATGCGGCAGCTTTTCTTAACCACTTTGCATCGTATTTAACACCGAAGATACACGTGACTGTCGGTAGTACCACCTACTTTTTTGACGTAATAGTCGGCATTGCATTATTCTCGTGGCATTCATTTGTGGCAAATAATAACCATCATCTGTTCTTTTAAAGTTTGTTGTTAGTGTAGATAAACAAAAGAATAAGAATGAAGGAGGAACGGGAAGCTGGATTTTATTACGTTGATTATCTTTTTTTCTTTTTCTTCATGTTCGTGTTAATGGCGATCGTTTACCGTATTAAGTATAGCAAATAGTGTTATAGGTATATATATAATAGGGCAAAAAATCTACAAGAACTGGTATCAAATCTTGCTAAATGTGAGTCTAAACGACTCACGAAATAGTTCTTTCTTTCTGCGGTACATCCATTAAATCCACACAAGGACATAGGGTCTTTATACACTTCATCCTACTGTTCGTATTTATTTATTCGGCCAACCGAAACTCGAAATGGAGATTTTGTCACCCACAGCATTGTGGGTAGTTGTTTTACATTCCAGATAAAAGTAACTTTTTAATACAGTAAAGGTCTGATTTCTGAAATGAAAATGTCTAATCGATGATTTGTTCATGAAGCCGCTATAGTGTTATTAGACGACAGTCCGTGGTTCAAATCCCAGCTCAAGCATTTGAGAAAAAAAAAACGAAAACAGAACAAAATCTCTTTGAAAGTAATACAATCTTTCCCAGTAATCAGGCTAATGGCGACCTGCACATCCAACCTATACGTGTCCGCAAACTGTAGGGTATAATAATGCAGTAAATCTTACAAAATACATAATAATTCTATTAAACGTCTATCAATTCTTCAATCTCACACACAAAACACCATTCAAACGCAAAATTTCGTGTAAATTTTTAAAACATTTTATAATTATTTACCAGCGCACTGCATGTTAAAATTCAATAAAACTTTCTTGAACAATTCCATTAAATCACATGTACAAAGACAACGAAAACAAAAAAGAAAACCATGAACTAAAACCTTTTGTCTTTTTCTTTATTCTGTAAAGTATGAAATCAATTTTCACTCCCGCCATGAAGGACTTCTTTAACGCCAATCCAAACATAAAAAAAGCTTTTCGACTAACAACAGTGCAGAGATTTAGTCACTCATCTATAACCAGGCTGCCAGCCAGGTAATGGATAATAAAGTAATGCAATGCAGTTGTAGGCAGCGTTTATTGCCTTATAGAGTGTCTCAAACAAAAATAAAACAATGAAGAACTAAAATAACAGAGTTTGAGGCAGTCAATATAGACTATGCGAACACTGTATAATTTAGGTGAGGAAAGTAATCATATACAGGTTGCGTCTCTGAATGTTAATCAACGCTCGAGATATTTACCATTAGTAGACAGTGCCGATCTGAAGTTTATTTAATCAGAGTTTTTGCCAAAAAACTGCTGAGAGGAATTCAAGGAAAGAAATATTTTTTTTTGCTTATTTCGCTTTGTTCGAGACATCTGGCTGGGGTTTGAACCACACGGATTTGGACTAAAAAACCAGGCAAAGACGACTGATGCAATCGTTACAATTAATGCCAAGGAGGATTACTTTACTAATGTGCCTCAAACGTCAGCAAAAATACTTCTGATGGCGTAGGTTGAGGATGAGAAACAAAAAAAAAACAAACGTTTTTAAAGGGAGTAGTTTCACGTTTCTCTTCAGCAACAAAATTTTCCATCATTCGTCTTTAGAAAAGCTGCAGCTGCTTTGCCATTAAAGCAAAGCAGGAGTAAAGTCGGGAAAATAAGATCATAGACAATGACTGTCTAGAAATGGTTAAAGAAAACGTACCGTTTATAAGGAGTGTGATGATGTTGTGGAATACTTTGCATCGTTCGTTCTCTTTATTAGCCTACGGTGTTTTAGGACAAATATATTCATTTACAAACCATGCACCTCTTCCATAAAAAAAAGGGAAGGAAGGGAACGACAACATTATGTTCAAGAACACTTCAAAAACTTAAAAAATTATATTTTTTTCCACAAAAAAGAAAAAAATTAGAAAAAATAATTTCGTTTCGTTTTTCGTTTTGTTTGCCGGTCCGGTCCATCTGTTTGTGTTCTATTTAATTTTTCTTTCGTCTATTTCTTTTCTTTCGACTAAATATTTTTCTTACTTTGTCTTTCCTGTATAAAAAAGTGTTGAAGAGATTATGGGAGATTTAGGCACTTTAACTTCAATGAGAATGGAAGAAAAAGGAAAGTCAAGACATTGGCAAATATTTTCAGAAACCATCATACGGAAGAAAATGAAATACTTTTAAAACTTTTTTGTTGAGCATTTTCCGAAGAGATGAAAAGAAAATACGAAAAATTTAAACCAAATAAAATTTATTTGTTTTAGAGGAGCAAATCTTAAGTAAAGTAAAGATATTTTTTGCGACCTTTATTTTTTTTGTAAATATTTGCTCATATTCTTCATTCAAATGTAGAAAATAGAGATTTCTTGCTATATTTAAATAGCTTTTTCAAGAAGCCAGTCGTCTAACGATCGCAAATGTGTGACGACAGGACATTGCAGTATTTACGAGGCCGCTAAGCAATAAAGCTAAACTCATTACTTAGTTCTCATCAACAAGTCAAACTCAAAAGCAACTCTAAAGTTTGCTTCTCCAAGGAAGCTTTCCCGAGTTCTAGATTCAGAAATCTTAGTGATAGTAAATTAAGTGAAATCTAAGACTGTATAATATTTAATATATAATATGCTACAGAGTAGTAACTAAGGCTTTAAAAACCTCCAAAGAAATAAAACAAACCTTACTAGGGAAAAATAATATACCATCGAAATCCAGTTCCCAGTCCCCAGTTTGAATTCAATACAGCAACATGTCGTGCGATAAAAATAAATTTGTAAAACTGCAAAGCAAAACTCTTGCAAGACGCATAGATAAAATGTATCCCAGGTTTTGAGGTTTAAAAAATTGCATGAAAGCACAACCAATCCCGATTTTAGTCTGAATGAAGGCAAAAAAAATATATGAAAGGCTTTATTCTTACCTCGATCAGCACAGAGGACACAACCAACAATAAATATATGAAGCTATGGCGGCGCCATTACTTTGGGAAGAATAATTGAGTATTCTAAGTACCTATTTAATGTCTCATATAAATCTATTGCCCTGACAATTTTCGGGATGCTGCTCAATGTCAACAGAGACAATCTTTTTCCTGGAAAGCATTAATGCCTCACAGGCATCAAGAATGTGTCCCGATGATTAATTCTAATCGTCACAGAATTCACATGTTGGGTTCAAGGCAACATCGGTACTGAATAAATGTACTCTGGGTTACTAGTGAGCTGTCATAGGACCAATTATTATCCTCAGCTTATTCATAGATAGTGTTATGTATGACTTAGGTTTCCAGTTATTGTAATTTCACAAAATGAGTTTGTATGGTCTCAATTCCATTTGGTTTGAGAAGCACCCTTGCCTCTTCTTATCTTCTACTGTTTAATTGACTTTTTTGGTGCCAAACAGTATTTAATTAAAAGATTTTTATTTGATTATTGAGTTACTTTCATTATCACCAATAAAATCAAAAAGCCACAAAATGAATAACAATTTGCGGTTTTCCTATCAGAAATACTCATACGTATATAATTACATGGGAGTGTAAATAAAACGGGCAAAAGAAATCAAAATTAATATTATCAGGTGCATGATATTATTGTGGATAATAATTATGATAATGCTGATTGTTTTTCCTTAATGTTTTTTAAGGAATATTAAACTAAATAAATTGTAGTTTAATTATTTAAAAATTGGGCACTTGAATACTGACCGCGAAGACCAAACTGTGTACGAATTGAAAAGAACCGATCGAGTGTATTTCTAATTATCAACTAATTTATTTCTTCAATCTTTATTTAATCCTAACATATTCTATATACTTAATTCTAACTGTGTACATCTATTCAGCAACTCCGTTGCTTATTTTAATTCCTTATTGCTATTTATTCATTGACCTTATTCTATGTATCGAACAATCTTAAATTTAATTAGTAATAGGGTGGTACAAATTTATGATTATTATATTAATTCAAAATATTCAATTACTTAATGACAATGACTTTAATGACAAATATATAACAAGTATATCTAAATGTATAGAATATAATTATGGCGCAACATTCCGGCCCCATTGAAGGACTGTGCTTCTTCAATCAATTGAAGTGGAGCCAGTTTGTGGATTCTGCACTTATAAACGCCGTTGTGCGTTGCGACCTCCGCCACTCTGACCTTGCCGTCTTTGCCCCTGGTTACGGCCACGACTCTCCCGGTCAACCAATTTGGTGGCGGGCAATTGTAATCGTGGACGATTACGACCTGATCTAGATTCAGGTTGGGCGTTTCGCTGGTCTGCTTGAGACCACAAAGCAGTCGCCAACGCTTCCATAACTTCTTTGATTATTTTGTCGCCTACGAATTCTGGCGTCCGCGAACGCAGACCCTCTCCTATTAACAGATGGGATGGAGTTAGAGCTTCTCCATCGTTGGGGTCTGGAGGCAGCGGTGAGATGGGCCGATTGTTGAGCACTGCCTCTATTTCTGCAAGCATTGTTGCCATCTCTTCGTGAGTGAGCGCCAAGTTCCCCACGGCTCGCAGGAGTAGGAACTTCGCTTGCTTCACAGCGGCTTCCCACAGTCCTCCGAAGTGCGGCGCCCGAGGTGGCATGAAGCTGAACCTCACCCCAGACGACGCTGCGTATGACTCGACGGCCTGTCGACTCTTGTCGAACGCTTGTTGTAGCTCCTTGAGGACTCGGCTGGCTCCGATGTAGTTCGTCGCATTGTCGCAATACACCTTTCTGGGAAGACATCTTCTTGCAGCAAACCTTTTAAACGATAAAAGAAAGAAATCAGTGGAAAAATCAGACACTAACTCTAAATGCACCGCCCTATATGTGAAACACACGAAGACATTTTGCTTCGGTAATAAAAGTGGGAACCTTGCATCGTATGGCAAACTTGCATTAAGCAATCTCCCACCTACCCTTAAACGTGAAAATGTTCTCTTTTTTTCAGTTTCCAATAACTTTTGGTTCTCTGTTAATTCAATAGGTTCATTAACAGGCCATTTGGAACTGTCGTTTAGTAGAAACGACGGTCCTTCAAACCGTATTGAGTCTTTCAAATCCCTTACATCGGATCGTCTTGACACAATGTGAGCTGGATTCTCTATAGCAGGTACGTGGCGCAACGAAACTTGGTGAGCTTGTACACTTAATGAAGTTTCAGGCACATTTGATTGCCCATTCCTGGCCAGTAGACTCATGAACAAACTTTTCGTGGACACATAGAGATCCTCAAGCTCGACTCCACCGTCATTATCGGGATCCAAATAATCCACTTCTGACTGGAGCTCCATTGCTTGGTCTACATATGTTTTTACAATATCGAATCGACATTCGAGCTCTATAGGATCAAAAGAAATAGTCCTATCTACAATAGATTGTCGAATTCTGTCGATATCTTTAATGACCTTCGCTTTCTTCGCGAGTAATTTCTCCAAGTTTTCCGCTCTGGAAGGAGGATCTTGGCGTTTAGAGCCTGTACTAGTCATTGTGATTCTTATTTATATAAAATTCCTCAAAACAAGAATTAAAAATTGACCAAAATAAATTATTGGTCGAATTATATTCGAATTTATTCAATTGCTTTGGAAAATAGAATTTAATTGATGTACCTTGGTACACAATATTCGAAATGTCCGATACCAATACTCAAGTGGCGTTAATTGAGTCAAGAGTAACTTACTTGATCTCAGAAAATAAAAATATAAACGCTTTACACAGCCTTCGGTATAAAAATATTTAAGGTACCGAGTAAAATCGTTCGATAATCGATTTATTTTATAATAAAACAAAAATCAAATTTCAATGTGTTATTGTAAACAACAATGATCGAAAATAATTCGAATTTTGAAATGTGTGTGAACAATTTTGTCAAAATTGTATGTGACTTGATTTTTGTTATTAGTGTGAACGGTCACACTGTAAGCAGCTGTAATATGTAAAGTATATACAAGCAGTATAGGAACGCGTGGAACGGAACACTGATCGAAACGAAATTACGAAAAATAAATAAAAAGAAAACAAACAAAAGCAACAAAATGATTTGCTGAATGTTTTCTTACTAACAACGAGAACAAATTGTTAGTGTAAATACGTATTAAGTTACCGATATTAACACTCGCGATTTTATACACTTTTAAGGGTGGATTTTTTATAATTTTATTAAGGAGAATATTTATAAATATGTATATAAAAAGTGAAGGTATATAAAATTATAAATAAATGAATTGTTTCAATAATTTAAAAATGTGAAATATATTTTTTGTGTTCTGCTCTTTAAGCGATTATGAATTTTTTGATTAACTTACAAAAAATCTCTTAAATTTGATTAAATTACAAATTTAAGGAAAAAACACAAATATATTTCACACTTTTTACCTCCTGAGAGTCAGATATACTCCCCTTAGATCCTTCCGATTGGCAAAAAATGCAGTTGTAATGGGGCATCTGGGCAGAATTCCTGGAGTCGTCCAACGATGTGATGTGTTTTTTGTTTGTGTAGTTCTTTTTTTAAGTTCCGTGTAATGTTTTGAAATTTGTGTTCATTATCAGCACTTTTTGTAACCGTAATTCTTGTTACACTGTATCTTTTTTATTTTGTATATTTTTGTTTTTATGTTTTTGTATGTTTATTTGTTATAATTTTTCTGTTTTATTTATTTCACTGCACTGTATTTTTGTATTTTTTCTTTTTATTTTTTGTTTCTATTGTATTTGTTATTTTGTATTTTATTTTGTTTTCTGTATGTTTCACACAACACTAACTATGTTATTTTTTATTTATTTTGTATTATTGGTTGTTTTCTTTATGTTGTTTTGTATTTGATTTTAATTTGTGGTAGTTTTTAAAATCTTAAGTAACTTATAAGATTTTACCACTTTTTTACTACTTTTTTAAATTTTAAATAATTTATAAAATTTTTTAACACTCGGAACTTTAAATTTTAAGCAACTTATAAAACTTTCGCGAGTTTGGTCTATTATACGAACACGATCACTATTTAAGTCCCTGCTCGGGCGCCAAAATGTTTTTCCTTAATGTTTTTTAAGGAATATTAAACTAAATAAATTGTAGTTTAATTATTTAAAAATTGGGCACTTGAATACTGACCGCGAAGACCAAACTGTGTACGAATTGAAAAGAACCGATCGAGTGTATTTCTAATTATCAACTAATTTATTTCTTCAATCTTTATTTAATCCTAACATATTCTATATACTTAATTCTAACTGTGTACATCTATTCAGCAACTCCGTTGCTTATTTTAATTCCTTATTGCTATTTATTCATTGACCTTATTCTATGTATCGAACAATCTTAAATTTAATTAGTAATAGGGTGGTACAAATTTATGATTATTATATTAATTCAAAATATTCAATTACTTAATGACAATGACTTTAATGACAAATATATAACAAGTATATCTAAATGTATAGAATATAATTATGGCGCAACACTGATGATGTACCCCGTACAATAGAATATTGTGTCAGAATATAACACAGTGAAAAAAAAAATGAATTAATAAAAATATTTGCAACATAAACCAACAAATTTTAAAATATATTCCATCGCTTAAGGCCATCAGTAGTAAATCAATAAAAATATAGTTTTTCTGTTAATGAAAATGTTGGTCAGTTTCATAAAATTCAGTTTATTTGGGTTACAATAAAATCTACATAGAGTTAGAAGAAGATTCCTTTCATCTTTTGTTTAATTGTTATAATTTTAATTAGAATAAAAACAATCATTGAAAATATTTCGAATATTATTGGATTACTTGTGATACTATTTAATTATTTTGTAGTTATCACCAGTAAATTTGATTATTTTTTGATTTTTTATAATTGTAATCAATTAGTAATTGTGCAAACCAAAAATAAACGCAATTGTTATCATTGCTTAACCATTCAAAAAAAATTTAACGTAATTATTAATCAGTGCGATTATTAATCATTACATAACATACATAACTGAAGGCCTGTTTACCTATTAAAAAGAGAGATACAAATTTCATTAGACTTGGTTGAGTGTTCAAGTTTGCTTTAGTTACAGTTCTAAGCAAGTCAGAAAGTATTTAAGTTTACAATCCCAACAGCCTTCGTAAGATCAAATATTATAACAACTTTTGTCCTAAGATTTGTCCAATCTTATGGATAGAATAATGTCCCAATACATTGCATTATATCCGAAACATTATTAAAACGAATTTTCTAAACTTAGGCCCTAATCTGATCAAGAGCCAAGTAATAACTGATAGTGTATGCATATGTATGTATAGCCGATTAATTATCGTCCCATGTAACTGTCATATCATATACTATCTTTATTCGGTGCCTTATCTGGATTAAAAGTCCTGGAAATTATGTAGAATATGGCATATATGGCAAGTAAATAATCATACCATATAACACTCTTAATTCAAGAAAAGTGTTCCGCAAATAGTGGCGTGTTAAAGGAGCTCAACTATAAACCAAAGCATGCTAGAATCGGATACAACAAAGACTAAGAATTCTTATTTTTTTTTTAATACGAGTTTTAATTCCCGTTTGTTCGGTTATAGCCATTATTATTAAAGGACATCGTCCTATAAGCAACCTAGACATTACTAGGGAACTAAACCTTCACTTGAAGAAAGCTGGATTCACAAAACAGCTCGATGCTTCGGTGCCACATGAATTAACAGTGAAAAATTTTATGGACAGGGTTTCTATTTACGAGTCACTACAACAACTGGACATAAATGATAACAGACTACGGAAAAATCACGTCGGACAATAATGTAAATAACGATAACGAATGAACCAAAATATAATTTTGCAGATGATGGACTGATGACCAAAAAATTTTTGTGTTGATCGATGATTAAGGCAAGCAATTTAATTAAAATTAGCAGGATAGAACGCCAGACTACACACATCTTCAGTGACCCTACAGAAACTGAAAGAAGATGGTTTGGAAATTTTGTGGCACCCACCATATATAACTTATTTTGATCTCTAAAGAACTCTCTTAATGTATATCACGCCTACACCCGGAGACCTATTGGTCCATTGTGATCATTAAAAAAAATTAAAAAGTACCCAAATTAGTGTTAGTTTCTGCACAAAGCGGAAGAGAGAAGAAAGGACAAAAAAAAAGAAAAGTAATGAAAGGAAAGACAACAAAAAAGTAAAAGAAAGGAATAACAATAGAGAAAGAAAAGAAACTTGAAATATCGTATAACCCTTATGTTTAAAGGTAAAATAACGTCACCCTCCTAAAGATATTCCCAATCCATTCGATCATGTTTATGAACCCTGTTAGATTGCTAGCAGTACTTCGGACTCTTCGACCATCTAGACATGGACAGTTAGATAAAACAAGACCTACTATTTCCTCTACCTCTTTACAAAATTAGAGATTTTCCTGTTCAAACTTATGCATAAAGCGTGTAAGATTGAGATTTGACCATAAGGGTCTGATTTACATTTCCATGCATTCCATAAGTCGATCGTAGTAATTCCATAGATACCTCCTGATACTTTGTTGCTAGTAACGATAGCCAAGCCAAAATAGCCAAGCAATTGAAGAGTTTATACGAACCCGTCTAGAATTTCTCTTCAGGTATTACCATAATCGGCGAATTACAGAAATACATTTGTTGCCTATGTACTCCGTTATTTCGAAATTCGAGTTCACTTGACATTGCCAGTGCAGTTCCATCAGTAATGTCGAGTGATTCACCCTATAGGAATCATTCAGTATAATTTATTGTAGCTGCCACATCTTTTACAAATTTTTCAATTGGAGTTCTAAGCATTTAAAGGACCAGAATTTATGTTCTGACGACTGAAGTGCTCTCGGTACTATGTAAGAGATGGTTCTTTGTGGAGCGTTTCATGTTAAATACGTCCTTAATCGCAAAATCAAGTTAAATTTTAAATTTAAAGGACTGTCAGTGAGAAAAAAAAACAGACATAATCCATATAGATTTTGTGCTATAATACGTCCCTTCATTGCTCAGCTAGGGGGTCATAATTACTTTTATTACCGGGTAATATAATTGGCAAATTGGTAATGTGTTCGCTTACAAATTTAATTCAATTATTTTATAAATAAATTTCTGCATTAAATTTCAATTTTATTTCGTTTTATTTCCGTCCACCCTTTTTAATTTCATTGTTAAACAACATAATTATGGTTAATTTTACTATATTTTTTATTGTTATTATAGTTGTTGTATGCAGTTGCTGCTTTAAATGCTGTTTATATTTTACAATACCATTTCAGTTGTTGTTGGTTATAAAACATTTCATAATTGAATTCGAAGGAGAAGTTTTCGTTGCTACTTTTGGTCTGACATTTTTGTTGTTACTGAGCATTTGGCTCGAGGGTAATAAGATCCAAACGAAAAGGTATATTTTTTATGTGGCGAAATAAAACTGAAAACTATCGTTTTAAATGAAAATAAATACACAACAAAAAAAAATTAAATAAAATAAAAATAAAATAATAATAATAATCGCGTGCATTCATTAACTCAATGAGTAGAAGTAGTCGACGTCATCCTCATCAGCAGCCACTAACATGGGCCAAAGCAGTTGTGGTCCCCATCTGTCTTCATCAGTCATTTCAGCAGCAGCAAAACTTTGCTTGTTCATCATTATCGTTCATGATGAAAGAAGAGGAGAGAGAGAGAGAGCGAAAACTTGTCGTTACTAAAACCGCTAATTATTTAATTTCTTCGTTCTATTCGTTGCCGGTTTCATATTTTTCGGATTTTTTTTACTTTTCCTTTACATTTGTTTTGTGGCATGGATATCATTGCAGTTGCGCTTGTGCCATTTATTTAAAACATTCATTATGACATGAAAACATATTACTTGAGTTTCTGGAGATGTAAAAATAAGAAAAATGATGACGTTGTAGATAACATCTTCAATTCCATTGGTAAGCACTGCACTTATCTTCTGCATCTACTGCGGCCCTAAAGTGTTCAACAGTATAAATGAGTGAATGAATGAGGGCATAAGAGTATGTGCTGCATTTTTCATTATAGAAGGGCATACAGCTGTCAGTATGGTTCCATGTTTATCTTTAAGGCGGTCCAAAATGTCTGTTCTAGTCTGTGTTGTGCTGCTACTCCTGCTGCTTGGCTATCCATCTATCCGCTCTAGAATTCTCAGTATCAAGTATTAGTCTCAGTCCCTTCCCCTGCCATTTATTAAACCAAATACCCTAAAAATAAACAAAAAAACCTTCCTTTTTCGCAAAATTTTGTAATAAAGTCTTAACAAACCGCCATTAGTTCGTTAGAGTAAAGAGTAAAAAACCGCCAGTAACTCATTATTCTAAACGCCAAAACAACGAACAAACAATACAACAACAAATCAACTTAATCAAAAACGCTAAGTATGAAAACAATGCCGAACAACAAGTTTAACATGACATTTTACTTCTGATGCGCAAGCGTGCATGTTTTTACTACAACTGACAACGCTGGCGTGTTATATATACCCGGCACCAACAAACTGAGGTGAGCTGTCAGCCATACACCAGCCATAATGATATGAAAAAAGAGGGAATTTGCTTCCACAACAGCTACAAGTCACGGTCAAAAATAATTGCGAGTTTGGCAGCAAGAATTTCAAAATTAATTGACAATGAAATGAAATCAAAATGAACATCAATACACAAATGAAACGGCAGAAGTCAAACTGAAGCAATTATGATTTTATTCATCTACGCATACTATGTCTACAATTTTTAGCTTTGGGTCAGGTGGTAATTTTTTGTTGAAAGCCAACGTAAACGACAATTGTTCCCCATCGGCGATGCTGACCAGTTGAATCAAACTTTACTGATGAATAAATACTGACCACCATTGGCAATAATTCACACTGTTTGTGATTTTTAGTTTTTCTCCTTCGCTGTTCGATTTTTATCAGAATTTTTATCGATTTTTATAATCATCCCACTCAAGTGATATGCACGACAATCAAAACTTTTGTTGAGAAATTATAATAAGAGGCGATCTAGGTCATGCAACATACTATCGAGAAAGAAACTATGGTTGATAACCAGTCTTGTGGCAGGAGACTGTAGACACAGAGTATACTTATTCAAATTGGAGGATATTTCGAGCCTAACGTGTGAATTATATGATGATTAGAATGAATCATCGGAACACATTCTTGGAACCATTGAGGCATCAATGTATCCCAGAAGGAATTATCTGAGTGTGCATACCAGGTATTGGGAAGATAATTGCCGGCATTGTTAACACCGATCAGCATGCAGAAATTAGTCACGAGTAATAATTTTGGATAAGATATTATAGAGATACCCCATAAAGTATGCACGTATGGGGGAAGTGTAATGGATCATATGCTCGCAGTAATAAGGTCGCAATAATCAGGTCGCTCTTCACCACTCTAATAATAAGAGAGAGCCTGATGAGACTATGAAATCTACTATTCACAATTTGACTATTGAAACGAAGCAGTGAAGAAATGGTGACCAGAAGTATTTAAAAGGAAAGGGAGATGCTGTCTGATTCGCACACATATTTTTAATGATCCTCAAAGCAAAGTTACTATAATTACCTAGAAAGTTTTGATACGTGCCGCCTATAGCCCGAACTTAACAGCGTCTGAGTACTATTCTCGTTGGGGTCTACAAAACTGTATTAATGGTAAAAACTATTGACGAACTGAACCACAAAATCACTACATCTTGCTGCTTACATAACCTCGAAAGGTTATAGAAAATAAGGGAAAATCTGTAGGTGATTACAATTGATTGCAAATGAAGATAATTTAAAGACAAAAATTCAACACCCAAAAACTTATTATAAAGAAAATAAAAACGCCATGACTTTCTATACAATCCAACACATTTTTAAAACTACTCACACATACATACGTACGTATTTGTGTTTGGTATTTTCTGCTTACATGCTATCGAAGCAAATAAAAATCATTCTCTGTGCTCCAACAATAGTAAGCAACACAACGATAAAAAAGGGAAAATATTTTTAAACGGATTACAAAAGGATCACAACTGTGTGTATGTACAAGAAATTTATAAAAATGACACAATAAATACATAAAACAAGAACAACAACGACAATAACAATGACAACAACCAATAAAAATCATCCAAGAGCAATGCCATGGATGAAGCTGCAAAAGAACTGCAAAGGATAACAATTTATGGTTTTCTATTTTTGTTTTTTTTTTCAAAAATTGTATTCAATAGTTGGCATTGAAGATGAAATAGAGGGTTTTAAAGTACGACTAAAACTAGGCAGGTTAGATAGAGAGGTAAGTCGTTTTCTCCGAGGTAAATAAAAGTTCAGTGGTTTCGGTCCACTAACCAAGGATGAACTATCAATTGACACTCGCATATTAAGCCTTATAAATCTGTTTAAAAAACGGGTATTGCCAATATAAATAATACAAAAAACAAACGACAATTTTGGGAAGATTGTCCATATCTTTCCTAGAGTACGGGGATAAAGTCAGACGTTTTACTCTTCAATGTCTTCAATTTCGACATCGAAGAGCCCAGGTAAAATATTCTGTAGTATCGAACTGGCAAAGCAGTTCATATCGTGTCGAGAAAACTGGAAACAACTAACTGATAATCTCTCACCCGTTTAGAAACTCGTTCTACTCGAAAGGCGATGAAGGTTGTCAAAATCCTTGATTATCATTTATATGACACCCAATTCATTAAAGATTTTTTGATTACACAGCCTTATTTCAATTATTCTAAACTTGGGCGTGATTGATTTTTAATACATTTATATCCTGACAGCTTCCATGACATCAGTAACACATAACAATTATCCGATACGCCAAGAAGTGCTCTGTTTAATAAGTAATTGCCGCCTATTCCAACAAATTGTTCAGGTAATTTTCCGACGCCAGGATGAGCCACCTTTCTGCTGAATTAATGAACTTTTTTAATACCCAAGGAAACAAAGAGATAACATGTCCTGGTATAGTTTTATTTCATCGTCTTTCTGCCCATATTTGCAACGTAACTTTTCGGAAGCCATACAGTTTGTGAGAGATTCCATATGCCTCATCTATGGCTATCAAAAGTTTAGTATCGTATACAGTACTCTCTCAAAATTCTCTCAAAATTTCGCTTATACGATCTCTGATCCAAATGCTTTGCTTACACACTTGAATACACTTCTACTCTAGACAGGCCGAGCGAGGGAGAATCAATCACACTAATCTTGAATTCGGAGTTTATTCACATCATTTTCAATTTGTTTTCCAGCATATTCTTGCGGTGTTAACTTTCAAACGCTTGTTCATTCAAACAATCGTTCTAAGGGATTCAACTACATATGGCAACCTATCGGGGGTATTTTTCTACACCAGAGCCATGGATAGCTTTATGAAAATATTTAATATGAAAATACGTAAATTTACTTTACTGTATGTTTATATCACTACTAAATATGTCATAATGATTTAAGCAAAAATATGCTCTTTTAATATGCTTTTTAAGGTTAAAAGAGTGGAAAAATGTGCTCTAAAACGCAGCTCATTTTATGTAAAATATACTGTTGTTTATTGTACGTTTGGTTAATTGTAATCTGTTAATTAAAATAAAGCTCTTTATGAGTATTAACCGCTTTTATATTTATAATCTGCAGTTTTTGTTTTTTTTTTACAATTTGCCTGCAAATTATATTTAAATTTTATATCTTTTTAATAAATTCATAGTAAACAAATGATTACATTTTATGGTTGACATAATATTAATTGTATATATATTTTATGTGCCTTTTTAATAGTCATTTGCTTATTTATTTATATTCGCTATTTAACCGCATTAATGAAATTTGTTTTTATTATTGCGATCACTAATAAAATAAAAATTTTTTTCATAAAAAAAAGAAAAACACGCAAAGGGCTATGATTAATATAAAATACTTCAAAGCACTATACACAACACTTTAAAACAAATCTGTTCACAGAATAATATGAATGAATGTTTCACAGAATGTTTTGCAGGAATTTTAGAACAGGAGCTTAGAACATTCAACAGTTGGGGTTGTCTGCTACTGATGGAATTCGGAAAACATATTGCTGAAGGAATGAAAAACGACAGATTTGCGCTCGCTACAAATTAAATTATTAAATTAATTTTTACCATACCTAATTTGAAATATTAATAGGCACCATATGATACAAACTTCTATCGTCAACTTTTGTATCACAATCATATTCGTAAAGATTGCAAGCATAAGCGATTATTTTTTTATTGCACCAGCATAAAAATAATGTGTGATTATTTACCCCCTTCCAACAATTTTAATGCAACAATTTATTGAGCCAATCATCCAGCTGCTAATCATGATTAATTTTAAATCAAAAAATTAAAATTAAAATTAATCAGGAAACGGAATGCGAATGAAAAGAAAATTCTTTTCAAGCGTAAATACAAAAACAAATGAAATACTTGTGAATTTATTTACATTTCTTGCAACTCGACCACCCGATATCTCCTTCACACCCCCCTCTCTACGTAGTTAAATGAGCAACAGAAATGCATCCACGAAACAAAAACAGAAAAAGTGAAGACACTATTGTAGTAGCAGAGGAGAAAATAATTTCGTAAAATCTGAAGAAAAGAAGCAGCCATAAAAACGCGAAAAATATTGAGAAATTAATTTGCAAACGAACAGCGTAATTCCCGGGTTGAATGCAACTCAAGCACTTACAACTGGATATACAGTGCACTGCACAAAGGGAAGATAATGAGAAACAATTCCATTAAATACTGCAGAATGCAATTCAATATGAAAATTTTAAATGAAAATAGCAAAATAAAGTTGCCAGATTGCATTTAAAAAACGGAATTTTGAGTCATTGAAAAGGTGTGTACAGAGTTAAACAAAGCAGAAAAAGACGGATCAGCTAAATAAGGAAAATAGGCTGGTTACCAAATCATGTGATAATACAAGGCAATGTGTACGGAGACGAAATTACCAACCAGAGGTGAGTTCAAAAAAAAGCACTTGGCGAAAGGAACTCCAGAAAGGAGATGTTCTTGTCAATCGAAACTGCTTTAAAACCATCTACACTTATACTGGGTAATCATAATCGTGCAGCACAATATCAAGAAACATGCCTTGTATGGACAGAAATTACTACAGAATGTAGGGCGGCCCACTACCTATGCAAATGATGTGGTTCTTACAATTTCGGATTTTAAGATTTAAAGACTCTATTAGAGATATAATGTCACAAGCTCTGAAGCTGGTCAGCTAGTGAGCGTCTGGTTGGGGTTTAACAAGAAAACAACAAGGATCTAGCAAGAAAAATTCTTATCTTCTTCATATCATTAATGATCGCAACCATAAGATCTTAGAATCTACCGGAGTAACCCAATCTCCTTCGAAACTGGAAAAGCAATAAGAATATAGAATATCGAGCAGCCACAGCCCTTCACTTAATAATGGAAGGGATAGTAACGAATAGACAAGTTTTCTGAAAATTTAAATTTTTCTCCGGTTATTGGTCATGCCATTAAATTTAGTAGAAACGTAGCGAAGAGTAAACGAGTGTAGTGTAGAGTGTGGCAGCATAAATAAAGTTAAGGAATGTTCGAAATTAGCACACTTGAATATAGAAGAACACAGTGGCAGTAAAATAGTTTTCTCAAAATTTAATGGCATCCATATTGCGAACAATTGCTTCCACATGAACTGCTTCTCTTTTTTAATTACGTTCAACTTTAAAATTGACTTCAAATTGTTTTTGTTGTTGCTTCCTTTGAAATATTGAAATATGAGTGGCGGGACCTGCAATTTAAAGTCGACTCCGAACGACAGATTTTTGAGAAGCTTTTTCATAGCAATTTTTTTACTCGCAGAGTTTTTGCCAGAAATCTTCT
Organism: Sarcophaga carnaria; assembly: GCA_958299815.1. NCBI lineage: Eukaryota > Metazoa > Arthropoda > Insecta > Diptera > Sarcophagidae > Sarcophaga > Sarcophaga carnaria. The sequence goes on from OY283149.1 coordinate 95,509,707, forward strand.
GAGAGGAAGTCACCAAAGAAATATATTTTCACATTTCGGTTTGCTCGATACGTCTAAGCTTGAACCACGTCAAATAAGTCAATATATTACCTACTAGACTACGGTGACTTCTGCTTAGCTCGCTAGGCTTTTCTAATAAAAACAAAAGAAACCAAAGAAACAATGGTACGATGAGCTTTGATAAACTCAGAAACGATGAACACATTCGATGGATCATGCATGCAATCATAAAAATTCAACAAGGAAATCTCTTCTAGAATATTTTGTAAGTAGAACATTAACTTAAAGAATTCCTGCCGCAAACTGTGAGTAACTCAATTTAATTATGCGATAAGGAAAAAAGTGTTCTGCTTGACAAACAATTCCTGACTGTTCCTCTGAAATGAAACCCACACTTAACTTCAACAATCGACTTCATATTGTTAAAATTTTAACATAAAAAAAAATTTAAAATAAAAAAATATAATTCTTCAGAAGTGTGATTTTTAATCGTTTAAATTAGGGAAATATGAGGTTGGTGACCCTTCCCCACTTGATTTGATCCCTTCTTGGCCCATGCACTCTAGAACTCCAGTCGATAAGACATATACACACAGTTACTAAATTCTACGTACGGTTAAAAAATTGCCGAAATTTTTTAACTAATCCGTTTTCGTTGAAAATCTTTATAGTTTCCTTAATGTTAAGATGGTCATTTGCATTGGTTAAAAAATTTCTGAAATTGAACTGAATTGTGGCCCTGCACAGGCCCACAAATGTATGCATCCGATTTACAAATTTCACAAATTTCTGAACCAAAGCAAAAGAGCGTCTTAAAATCGATGAAAGATGTCAAACAATTATAAATATTTAGAAAAAAAAACGGATTGGTGAAAAAATATGTCTGAAATTTTTTAACCAAGACCGTCTTAAAATCGAGGAAAGTTGTCAGACAATTACAAAGATTTTCAACGAAAACGAATTAGTTAAAAAAATTTCTGAAATTTGTTATACGTATGTATACTTCTTGATGTGTGTGTAAACTGAAAGTTTTCACACGATAATGGACATCGACGGCAAACAAATGATGAACGTTTAAAAAATAAATTTTAAAATGAAACCTTCCAACTACGAAGTTCAGAGCTGTAAAGTTATGATTGCCAACGCAAATGACTGCTTTCGAAAGAACGTTAAACGTTATTTAATGGCATATTATAAATCTCTGGCTGCCTCCAAATATTCTGGCCTCCAATTTCTTATTCATTTCATGAAACACAATAAAAATCGAGCCTGCCTATCGTTAGCAATTCAATGATTGTTTATGCAACAATTACTATAGGAATGCCATTATTGGCGACGAATCATAAAACGTCCAAAACCAAAAGGCATTTTATTTTATAGAGAGAGAGAGAATGACGACGACAATACAAGTATTAAGTGTGTATAACCAAAAACGTTTAAGAATGTAAGCATGCATGCAGGTTGTTGTATTAATAATAACAACAGTTACAAGAAATCCTTTAAATAAACAACATTCGAAAGAAATAACCAGAGACCAACCAAACATCGAAATTTACACGATATCTGAGGGATAGCTGGCTAAGTCTATGAAAAAGTTGAATGTTGATGCATCATCATCATCAACATGTTGCACTGCACAGACACCAGAGAAAGAATTCAAATGTGTGCAATATTTGCCATGCCAGTTGCCCCGCTTATTTATTTTTTCTTTTTTTCTTCCATCGTTTGTCTTTACATCCTTCCGTCATTCACTTTATTTACCATTCCTAGTTTCTTTTATTGCCAGCGAGAAAAGCAAGAGGGGGTGAGATCTTTAACTCTTTTTTATTACCTGTTGCAGTATTGGGTTACCAACTGGCTGGCATTATCCAGTTTTAACGTGCGTCCAGTTTGGCATCAATAACAATAGAATGAAAGTTGAAAATAAACAAACGAAACGAATGAATCCAATTAAATAAAGAATCTAAATGATTTTGTTTTTCTTTTTTGTTTTTTTGTTTTTTTATTACTCTTGCATAGTTATGTGGATGACTGATGATGACATGTAGCATTATATATTGTTTGCAACAGGTATGCTCAGTTTACTGGCTGACTGGGACCTGTTGATGTAACGCAGGAAAACTTCGAACCAGAAAGTCAATGGGGCTCGTGTAGAGTTAACTGTATCTCTTAACCCCTATTATTTAATTTTTTTAAATACGAAACTTGTAAACGGGAAAATTTTGTTTTTCTATATATATTCTACAATTTCAGGCATTACTTTGTATAAATCAAAGGACAAACAATAGATTCTGCCCCTTGATCTTGTAAACATAATTTCACAAATTTACTGCTGCCAATAGATGTTAATCAGATCCACAAATTTTTATAAAAGTTGTAAGAACCGATCATAATTATTTCAGATATTAAATAAAGTCTTGATTGAGACAACAGTGACGGGTAATTACACAACTAAAATGACGTAAATTAGTGGTTAAATTGCTCGAGCAATTCATATTTGAGTTTTAAAAACCAGTCCACCCCGAACGACTTCGGACTCTTGAGTTGTCTGAGAAAATAACATCGACAACGATTACCGTCACAAGGTCAACTAGGACACCACTGGAGGCACAGAATGACTTAATAATATACAGACAATGCAACAACCCCAAATATATTCTGTGGCAATGACATATGACAACCCTATAACTCTAGATTATGCTACAGTCGACTAAACGCCTAATTAGCTGGAAAAACTTGATGTATGGAGATAGAGGAGATGGTGTACCTTAAAGGAAACAAAAATGTTCAAAACTTATTTGGAAGGCTAGTTATGAAGTATATTTTTAATCCCCGTAGTCTACTAGGTTGTGTGTTGGTTTATTAGACGTGAAACCAAGGTTCAAACCTCAGGTCAGACATCCCCAGCAAAACGAAATATGAAAAATTATTTATTCGGCTACTTCCTCGGTGATGCTGGCTTCTATTTTTCCCTATGAACATGTTTAACACACGAAAAGTACATTTTCGTTGTACGTATTAATTGAAATACAAATTTTGTAATTTTCATTTTATTTATAAATGTTTATCACTGTACGTCTGTCTGTTTGTATTTAACAAATGTAATGTAATGGAATGAAAAATAAAAGACACAAACTAAAGCACAGGAAAAACACATCAAGGAATTGTTGATTCAATTTTTACGCTTATTTATGCGCATTTCAGCGCAATGATGTTGCAAAAGCAACACGGCAGCCTACCTGACTGACTAACTTGCTGACTGACTGGTTGGCTGCCCATCCTGTGACGTTGACTTCCCATTTTTCCTGCATTTCACCCTTTTTAGGGGGTTTAGCAAATAATTTTTCAAAGATTTACTTTCAATAAGACATGGAACCATAACATGTCCATAACATAACTATGTGTGTGTGCATGCGTGTATAAGCTTTGGTGCACATGAAATTTTATTTGAACTTCTGAATATAAAGCGGCGAATGGATGCATGAATAGCGAATTCGTTTGTTTGTTTGTTTTTATAAAATTTCGTTGTACGCAAACATTTCCTTGGCATTATCCATCCAGAATCCATCATTCGTTCTTCGTTTCATTTCTCTTTATTTATTTTTATTTCTTCTTTGCTATTATATTCTGATGGCATTTGTTTGTTGCAATCAACATGGTCATCATCGACTGTTGCATAATCAAGCCAAATATTGAAACAAACAAAAATCAAAACGTAGTTTGACAAGAAGTTTGTTGCATTTAATTTTCTTGTTTTTATTGCTGTTTCTTGTTTTGCAGTTAAGTTTGTTTGTACGTTTGATTGTTCATTTTGTTACTTGTCTTGTTGTCATGGTCAACTCTGTTTGATTTTCCGTTTTGCAGTTCAGTTTTTTTTCTCTCAGCTTCACCCATAAACTTTATATATTTTTTATATACATATTTTCGTTTTGCTCTCTTACACACTAACATTTATCTTCATCACATGTGCGTACAAATGCTAAAAGTATGGATTATTTTACATGTAAATGTTAAAAATTAAAAAAGGAACTGCGTTCAAAAAATTTGTGAAACCATCAAGACCTTTATTTATAGAGAGTACTCTTCAAACTTTTAAGACACTCATCAAATATAGGAAAGCTCAAGGTGAAATGTAGTCGCCGTAGTCTAGTAGGTAGTGTGTTGGCTTATTAGACGTAAGCTCATGGTTCAAACCCCAGGTCAGACATCCAAATGAAATATGAAAGGACAAAGATTTGCGCAAGCACATCAGTTTGCGAAGAGGACAGCCTATGCACTATTGATAGGACTAGCACCTTTTTAGGAGTGGGAAAAAAATATTCAATGAAAGGCAGAAAAAGAGAGTCAAAGATTATTCTCAAACCAAGCGTATTTGAGGTAATCGAAACTTTTGTTTGAAAAAAGAGGAGATCTGAGTCTCAGTAGACTCAGGCTTTACTTATTCAGAATGTAGTTTCTGCAACGATCAGAATGATTCATAAAAATACATTCTTGGGACCTGTAAGATATTAATCCAATCTAGGAAGAAACATCTGGGTACATATCAAGACTTGGTTGCCATCAGCATCATGAAATTTTTCAGCGCCATAAGCTTGGAGAAGGCATTATAGGGATGCGCTATAAAATATGAGGGAAGCGTAATAGATTGTCGGGGCGCTGAACTAATCTGCCAAGCTTCAGCGTGATTCCTCCAGGGTCTTTATTACACATTATTGACGATCATATTTCACTTTTCAACAATTGCTTTGGTTTGATTTCAAATATACGTCGTAATCCTTGTTTAAGAATTGCTGTGAGCAATTGAGTTAATTGAGTTGCTTAATTCAGTTAATGCTACCTAAGAGAGCCGGATTCGAGATATAAAAATTTGTTCTTTCAACATATTCCGTTAAATGGAATATGCTGTAAAAAGCTATAAACATAACGTAAATAATTTCAAAAACATGGAATTATTTGAAAAGTAGAATGTATTAAAATATGCTTTTAAAAAATCCACTAAAAAATTATAAAATATGTTGTCTTGTAAAAATTAAATATGCTATTAACGACAAAGTACGCTAAGTTACAAAATACTACTACGAGAAAATGAAAAATTATAAAAAGATATTCCCTCCCTTAAATACTCTCTTAAAAATTAAATTTGTTAGTAAAAAGGAATAAGTGTTCAATACAAAATATGTAAAAGTCCTCCAAAACTTTAAACAAAAGAAATAGGCTGCAATGTGCCATTGAAAATTAAATATACATATGTACTCAAGCTATGTTACAAATAGGTCTGAAAATATGATGTCGAAATACAATTCCGACAATAAAAATATGATTAAAATGCTATTAAAACTACAAAACTAATTTGAAAATATTAAACATTACATATGCAGAAATATGCCGTTGAAAATATGCTACAAAGACCTATTAAAAAAGAACACAAAAAATTACTTAAAATATAAAAATATGCCTACCAACTATATTTTAACATATAAAAAATTTGCTAAAATATCAAAAAATTAAAATTCGAGAAATATAAAAATACGCAATCAGTATTTGACTTTTATTGGAAATTAAAAATTGACAAATATTGAAATACGTTATGCCGTATTGAAATATGCCGCCATGTGTTTTTATTAATATAAGGCGATCAAATTTAAAAATATGTTCTTTAAAATGTATTGCGTAATAATTATAGTAATTACATACATATATCGCCCCCCTTATTATCTTTGAGTTCTTTCAGAATACCTATCAGTTCTTTCGTTCAGTGCTTTTTATCTTGAAATTCAAAGTGCGTTTGAGATATCATCTTTGTGTAGTTGTTTAAAAGACCCGTTAATGTCATTACTTGTGGCATATAACATCGTTCATGCATCTGAAATGTTCTACTTTCCATGACAGTGGCACATGAATCACACCACACGTACTGGGCGGAAAGTTCACATCACCTTCAAGTGAAATTACTATGTCCTCAAGTGGGTCGTTCACATTATCTAATGTAGAATGAACTGAGGCGCACGTAGCGAAGACCTGTTGAAGTCACATGTCGTTGCTAACCTGATCATCCAATACAGATTTAAAGAAGTTGGTCGGCAACCATTGGTGCTCGCCCTTGAAAGTGATGGCCTGGCCATGTATAAACTTGGAAGACAGTAATGAGAGTATACTGAGCATACCTATCTAAATAATAACGTCTCAAAATAGAGAAGACTGAAGTAAATTTGCAAGCAAACTGATTCTACCTGTAGATTAACGCTACAAAGACAAACAAAGTAAGTCAATTCTAAAGAACGTTCTATTTTACGCGACAGTTGTACGGGATTTTTAAACAAATAAGTAACAAATACTGTAGTTTAGTTGTTCGATTTCTTTTCAGAAATAAAGAAAAAAAAAACTACAATTCGGGGCGAAAAAAATAAATAAAAATATTTTACTTACCCTTGTTTAATATGTTGTTGAAAATGTGTGGACACAGCAACAAGTTGTTGTTTGTTGGGTATATGTATTTCCAAAATATCAACCAGCATCAATTGTTTCCAAAAAAATATTGGCCTGTTGAAAACGCGATTCGCAGATACAAATCGGTCCTTTAACATTAACTGGGCCACAACCAACAGATTGCATTTGGTTTATGCCACACACACACATCCAGCATTGGCTTGTTAACTGTTGCAGAAGCTTCTCACACAATAGCGTTTGTATGCTATGCGTGTATGTGACTGTTTTACAGATTTCAGTTAAAAATTTCCTTCGATTACAATAGGGAAGAAGACAACAGCAGCACATACAGTCGCTTACAAAAGTAACCTGCAATCATCAGAAATTTGTAGACAATTTCCGCAATTATATTGAATTGTCGCTGTTGTTGTTCGTATTGCTGTCACACGATAGAAGCAAGACGAGACAAAATGTTTGGGAAAGTTGTCAAACAATGCCCTTTAAATATGCCATTTCCAAAACAGGAACAAACCAACGAGAGAGAAGGAGAGAGAGGCAGTTAAGCAGTGTAGTGAAAATCCTTGCCAAGGATTTCGTCACCCTTCCTTTTTTGGTTTTTTGTTCGTCTTCAGTCGGATAAAGGACAATAACAACTATTGTATTTTGTTTTGTTGTTGTTGTTTTTTGTTGTTAATTTTTAATTTAAATCATGACAAAATTACAATTTTCTGGCAAATTTCTTCCGTTCTGGCTTTTCATTTTATTGCTTCGACTGTTACTTGAATTTTGTTGAATATTTAAAATTTTTCTTTGAAATTTTCTTAGTTGGGCACGTCTTTCTTGTTCTTGTTTCTCTTTTCGTTTGTGTTATTTTTAAAAAGTTTCTATTTCGTTTTGATTTGTCTTTTTTTATTGTTTATAAAAGAAATATTTTTTTATTTATTTATTTTTCCATCTACTGTCTGTAGATTATGGCACTTTGTTCGCTTTGGCAGTTAGCTAGCTATGATGGCAGTGTTGTGTTCGGTTCGATGAAGAAAGTAAAAATAGAGGGAAAATATTTACTTCCGTTTCAGTTCGGTTTTGTGTCTTGGCTGGACTTTTTTTGGTTTATGAATTCCTGAAAGAAAATATAAAAAATTAAGAAAAAAACAACAACAGAATTATAAACATAATTATGAAGCATTGTGCACAGTGGGACAATCAAAAGTATTAATAATTATATTTATATAATTACACAGTTTGTCATAGTTTACGTTATGAAAGTTTTATTACCAGTTTTCTTTATCTACCACTAGGGAGACAGTGGGAGACATTGTCTGGAACAAAGTCCATACTGCGAATATATTTGGTTTTTGAATTACGTTGAATGGCGTACAATTTTGGTCATTAAATTTTAGGTCAAATCTAACTTGTAATTCTCACTGAAGGGTTGTAAGGACTAAATAAGTAAGTATAGCGTCAATGGTGGCTTGCATGTGCTCGAAGACTAGCTGGTTTGTCAGCATAACTCTAATTATTAATTTTTGGAAACAGAAATTCAATCAGCATGTATCGATAGCACTCCCAATTTAACCAGAAATGAGCTTCGTTAGTAAACACTATTCTTTGGAAAAAATGCTCACTTTCGACCAACTTCAATCAACTTCAACCAACCCAATCAGCAAAAATAAGAAGCAAGCGGTGTATCTACATATGTATGGATTCAATACTTTTACGACCTATATTTTATAAGAACGTATGCCTTAAGTAAAATGTTCCACTTATTCGAAGGACGAAGACCAACAAGTTAAGAAGAAGTCTTCTTCAAGATTTTGTTCTACAACAGCAAAATTCTGTATTGTACGTACGATTTTGTCTTGTAGCTGGTTTTGAATCTGACAGAGTGCAATTAGTATGAAAACGATTAATGACTGCACGAATTGCTAGCGCACTACACTGATTATGTTGGAAGTAATATGGACGAAGTGTTGCATGAATTTTGCAAACAGATTTCTTTCTTTTTCTTCAATTATTTTAGCTTTAAACCTTAAATGTTTATAGTTTACGTATTTATATTATATGGTCCCACTGTACTTTATATAATGTTATTTGAAATGGAAATGAATTGTAATACCAACCTTTAAAGACTTTATGCAATAATCCTTACGTTCTGCATGTCATTAAGCATCAACATTTGTCGGCGACAACATTCATATGAAATGCAAAAAGACTGAGCATTTTCATATTTTTTTATTTTCTTTAAAAACTACGAGTGTAATTTAATGTAAACAATACGCACACACTTTACTACACATATTTCTACGCATTACTATTCGACATTTTTTTTTTAAATTTTTTCTTAAAACTTGTTAAATTCCAATGCAATCGATTTTGATTGACATTTTCACGTTATCTTGATTGGTATACGAAGAATTCAATTTTTTTTATTTATTTTTCCCACTTTAAGAGATTTTTTTGCTTCATTTTCTAGATAAATTAAGAAACAAAAAAAAATATAAAAGCAATCTTTTAATTCTTTTTTATCTTCCATAACTTGCCAAATGATTGGAAAACTTTATAACCACAATTTATTTAATTTTTATTTTTCTCTTTTTTATATTTGCTATTGGATTTTTACTTTTATTTTTTTAAGAATTTTTTTTTACTTTTTGAATTTTTTTTTGCCATTGAAATCACTTTTTCACTTTGTTTCTTTATAACTGCCTATGGTTCGTTGCTGTTGCACTGTTCCCGTAGAGGTAATGGTTGGTTATCATTGCATATTTATTTCATAGTTTTTCAGTTGATATGTCAGTCAGTTGGTTGTTGGTGTCTGGCAGAACGGTGTCAATCAATTGTCAATTTGATATTTTTATTATTTAGAGTTTAGTTCTCTAGTGGTAACATAGCTTAGAATTTGTATTTGAATTCATTTCGTTTGATTTAATTTTCTTTCATTCACTTTTAAACCATTTTTATCCATTAAAACGTGCACTACTATACTTGTATTTGCAGTTTTTATGTAAATTTTAAATATTTTTTTATTCTTATTATTGAACAGCAATTCTGTGTATTTCTATCGAACGAACACTTCACTTTACTTCAATTTCAAATGATTTTCAATTGATTTTTAATTTTTTTCCATTTTAATTTATTATTTCTTTCAAGTAGTTTGGTTTTTGGATTTTATTTTGTTTTATCGACAATTAAATGCTTTCAGTCGTTGTTAATTGTAACGGTGAGAATTTCATTTCATTCTGCGTCCATTTTTAATTAATTGCCTGCTAAATGTGGCTTGTTTGCTCGGCTCATATAGACACCACCGTTGTACACCGCATTTATCTGCAAAGATAGGAGTGTTGTTTGATCAAATAAATAAAGAAACATTAATTGTTGCTTAAATATTTAAGTTTTTTAAATATTCTGTTTGTCAATTATTATTAAAAGTTATTCGTTTCAGACAGCACTTATGGTTAATTAAAGTCATTACAGCCAAAGCATGTAGAAACAAAAAACGCAAAAATGTTTCGAAATCATGAAATGGTGTTGACCTTATTAAAAAATTGTTTGAATAAATAAAAATATTTAAATGTTTTTAAGTTCAATATTGAAAGGTTTTAGGAGCTAATTAACCGGGTTATTGACATCGGGCTGCATCAAGAAGTTTGTCAGAACATTATGCTTACAAGGGAGATTATAAGGATATCCTATAGATTGAGGGGAGCACATTGAAACATATGTTCGCAGAACTATGGCACGTCTTCACGACAACAGTCAGTATTACGTCTTTACAAGAGATAACGAATCATTCAACGATTACCTTTGAGTGGATTTCTAGACAAGGGGTTGTAGAAGTTAACAACATAGCTGACAACATTGCGACGACTGCTACACTAATAATTCAAACGAAATCAGACAAAAGAAAGAACTTCAACTGGCTTCACATATTCGCAAAGAAATGAGAAGGCCCGACAATGTTTGCCCTTTCAAGGTACACGAAGAACATGTTTTGTTTTGAAAGAATGTACTTAGAATTCAACTTAGCCCTGTACGGTTACTGTTCGTCGTATCGACGAAGCTCATTTACTCTTTATCATATAACTCTTTTATGTTTTTCGCTCTTTTTTTCAACAACGTTAGTTGATAATGAAAGCTTGCAGACAGTAGACGAAAAAAATGAAGCTCAACTTTATTTTTAATGGTGTGGGAGAATATTTCATAAAACCACCAAAAAAAAATCAGTGTAAAAAAGGAATCCGTTCAAGGGATTGGAGAATAATGTTTCCCCCTGTTATAGCAGCCATGACTTGCATAATAATTTTGGGTGTAATAAAGCAAATCCGCCATACGAGTTTTTTGTGGTTTTCATTTAGAGTGGATGTGAAGAAAAAAGTCCTGTGCTGTTTCATTTCGAGGGAGTACTTTTATAAATTGAATAAAATTCATTATTTGTACCATTTTAGAGTGAAGTAAGAGCAAGAATAACTCTTTATTTCGACAAGGATGTCCTTTGCCACAGCAACTTTATTCATTGATTTCATTCTTCTTTTTGCTATTTTTTTGTGCTATTTTGTCGTGCAGGATATTTAATCTCCATAGATTTTTAGACAGGAACTGTAAATGCCAGCACAAACATTCAATTAGGAAAATTAAAAGAGAATGGCAACATACACACACACACAGTTTCTGTGTAAGTAAAATTTATGTTGTGGTTTTGTAATAGACTGTAAATGTTTATAAATGCGTAGCTGAAGTCTTATATTCAGACAGAGACATGCAAATAAATACAGTAAAGAAAATAGTTAAAGGGTTACTCGAGAAAAATGGCCAAAAATGGAAACGAGTGTTAGGGGTTCAAGAGTATATTTCTTCTCCAATCAAACATTGCCACACATCGTTACAAGTAAAAAATCAATTATTAGAGGAAGTTCGTCCTCATCGTAAAAATTATAAATTAAATTGATTACATTAACTTGCCATAATATCTGCTACATACTTTGAATTCCTTGACTTTGAGCAGACATTTAGCACCTTGCCCCACAATGTGTTTGATAGAAGCGTGAAAAAAATGCACTCAATACCGCATATAAACTTTATAAGATCAAGGTGGGTTTAATTTTGGTTCTCTGACCTGGTCAATAAACTTAAGGCGCTTTTCGGCGTATAATCGAAAATAGAACAACATAATCTTCAAACTAATAAATTAAAATTAATTTTTTAAAATTTCCCAAATTTTTTTGTTGAGCTTTGTGGCACTTTAATTATTTGTTCGACCATTTACTTCATGCTGTCGTAATAGTTTAACCTGATAAATAATTTAAATAAAAACTAATTGATGCTAACCAATACCAATAACAAGTGGCAATAAGAAGTGCATTTGTACTGTGGTAATTGAAATCAATTAGGACGACTTTTGTTAATTTTGAAAATTTTAATTTTTTTTAAATAAAAATTTCTGTAAATTTAGGCTGCGTATGCTGTATAGGATAAAGTCGCCGTAGTCTAGAAGGTAGTGTATTGGCTTATAAGACGTGAGGCCTCAAGTCAGACATCAACACGAAAATATGAAAAATATATTTCTTCGGCGACTTCCTCTCAGCAGATTTCTGGCAAAAACTATGAGAGTAAATAAAATTGCCATGAAAAGTTTCTCTAAAATCTGTGGTTTAGAGTCTACTTCAAACCGAAGGTCCCGCCACTCATGTATAGAGTTACGACACACAGCATAAGTGTTATGAGAAGCTAGGTCGTAATCGCGACTAAAGGGTTATAATGACCAATTATGTATGTATGTGTGGAGTTAATGGTCGTTATTAAATAATAAATAAATTTTGACGTTAATGACTAAGCGTCAGACAGCCAAAGCCTAACTATTGGATTGAAATCTGATGGCCTTTACATTTACTTTGGTTGCTCGAGTATTCATATACTGTCTTAAGCAGTTCTATACTGATTCTTGGATATATCTATTAAAGCAATCCATGCACTACATGTACCACTATTTAGACCGAAGTAGGAACGTCCTTCTACACGTCGTGCCTAAACTAATCTAAGACACGTGACCTTCTTTTGACCTTTGACCACATTAGCTCCTTGTTACCAAACAAACAAAACTTAATATGTGTGTTTCCACATTTGTTTTTCTTTTAGTTATTTATCTCTACTGTATCTCTACTGCTTCTACAACTGCTTCAAAGGAAGTACGAAAAAAGAAAAATTTGAAAAAAATATTTAATTTCCATATTCTATCTCTAAGGAAATGTTGTTACAAACTGTATTTAATAGAATGAATATTTAAATATTTTATTTCAACTACTCTAAACTGCTCCTCAATTCGATTTTACTCTCTGTACACAAAATCAATTCCCCTGCAAACCACACAACACAACATTCGAAATAAGTTATTCAATACTCTGCCGAGTGTTGCTTGGCAGTCAAAATCCTTTAGCACTACATGTCCTTCAAAATATTTTGGTAAAATATATGGGTAAATATTTATATTTTACTCTTACGCTATTCGTGTGGAGGGTGAAATGGATATGGGGAGGTGAGTTGGTTAAAGTTTATAGGAGGCTTGACCACTTCTATTACTTTATGCACACAGCCCAAACCCCTTCAGTTTTTAAACTATAAATCAGTTTATAACCTTAAAAACCTTTAAAACTAAATAGAAAACTCAAATGTATAAAAATATCAACAACAATAATAACAACGACAAGCAAAATATAAACAAAACTAACACTAGGAATGGCAGGAGAACAATGCTGCCATAGAAATAAAATATGAAACTAAAAACCCAATATAGAAGAGAATTTATGTGGACACACCAACCGAAGTATATCAGCAAACCTTTCTCAACAAAATCATCAGGAACCACATCAACATCATCATTAGCATTAGCATGAGCATGAGCAGACTGGTTGCACCATACTGTACGAGTAACGTTTCAAAACGAGCTGTATTTTCGATTCAAAACTTTGTCTGTGTTTATGTTTTAATTTCTATTTTTAATGTTTCTGGTTACGTAAAGGGATTCATTTTCATTTCGATTAACTTCATTAACAGAAGCTACATTGCCATCATCGTTATCATCATGATTGTCATTATATTCCTTAATGGGTAAAAAGCAAGCGTGAAAACAACGTTGAACGAAAAACTTTTAAATGACGTTGACTTTCTGTATATTTTAAAACTTTATGCTTCTTCCTCCAAAGACCGGTTTACAAAGATAGAAACACACGGTCTTTACAAACAGCTCTCAAGGAAGAGCTAAAGGGCTTAAAAGCATGGCAAGGCAGGGTACAAAAATAGCCAAAACAATAATGCCGTGAAAGCAACATAGTTTCGGCGCGATGTGTTGCAACAACTCAAACAAAAAGTGAGAATCAAATGTCATCATCATCTTCGAAGAGCAACAAACGAATGTTTTGGGAGAAGCAGAAGAAAAATGTTGCACAGCAACAAAAAGCCAACAACACCTTTAACAAATGGAACAACAACAACAAAGGATATGATTCCTTAAGCGTTTGCAACTATAAAAATTCATTGCAAACGAACAAATAAACGAACAGAAAAAGGAAAAATCCTATTTTTTCTCTTTTTCCTTTTGTTGTTGTTTTCTTCATTGTTGTTGTTAGTATTTTTTGTTGTAAAAGAAAATACATTTGATTACAAACCAAGACCAAGGAAATCTTTATTGAAGTGGAATCGAAGAGAAAATTCTTTTAGACACATACACTCAAACCTATAGAAATGTCTCTCTCATCTTTATCAGATGCCGGATGGTCGGTTGGCTAGTCGTTCACTTGGAAGTATTAAGCAAAGTTACAATAACAACAGCGACAATAACAACATAAATAAGAAAAGAAAAACAACAAAACCAAAATTATTTTATATTTTTCCTAAATTCTATAAAAGCTTACAAAAATATTGCAAAAGTGTTTGCAATTGTTAAGCATTTGAGAGCAAAAGAACAGCAGAGACTGTCAAAGATAAAAAATTGAAAAGTTTAAAAATTGGGGTGACCTTAACACATATATAGCAAAATAGAAGTGCAGGTGCAATACATGCCTGTTTTTAAGGCCTTGAATATATGGAGTTGCATGCAACTATTCTCAAGCAAAGTAGTGAATATTCAAAGTTTGCCAACTCAGGTTAAGTGCTGGTAATACTTATAAAGAACGTGTAATGTGATATCCTCTTTTGTTTCGTCATTACAATTTCTGATGAAGCTGTTTTAGAATATCAGGAAGTTGGGGTCACGTTTTGATCGCTATGAGATTTTCTAGAATAGATTCAAGATCGTCTTAACGCAAAACGTGTTCTTCACATATCATATCACAGACCACTTTGGTCTGGTGTCTATACAAGTCATGCTTAGTTTCCCATTTTTCTTCTTCGAATGATTGAAGCCTGTGAAAGACTATTTCTTGTCCCTCATTTTGCTCCCGTGTCAACAAACTCATGTGCGTGTATGCGTTGAATGTCTCCATGTCTCTTAAAGTAACACTCAGCATTTTTAGACAATCTTCAACGTGGGTCACTCACTACCTTGTGGAAAAATCATTATGTATGATCCGGCGTCCTGAAGTCTATTTCGAAACTTTTCGTTCCGTACAGGAATAAGCGCACGTAATCAAATAACTTTCCACTGCAAGGTAATCTGTAAACTACTCCGGAATATTTTACAATTTTTAACTGACATGACACTCCTTTGCTAGATTTCTACGGAACTTGAATCTGTGTCAACGATTACATGGGGTAAAGCATTTAAGGTATTCCTGCCTATTAGGAATGAATTTAGATGGCCACTTGAATAAAAAGGACTTTAAACGTGAAAACACTCTACAAAGCTATGATGTTTTATGAGTTGCAACCGCGGTATATATTTTCTATTTATAAGTCCATCTCTTTCCGCACGCTGTATCCAACACTAAGGATGTACTCATTGTGGCAAAAACCATAAGTTATCTCGTATAATTGGCTCGAAATAAAATTAAAATGCAAAATTATTAAATCGGACCAACTTTATGGTCAGGAAAATCAAAAATAAACCATAAAATACCAACTGAAAGCAATCAAGTAAGAGTAGTATGATGATGATAATGAATTAAATAAAAAAAAACGCAAAACAAAAAAATAAAAATATTAAACAAAAATGTTTACAATACCAACAACAATAACTAAAATAAAAAATAATTTAAATTGAAATTCTGAAATTTATTCTTAATATGAATTAATATGACTTTTTGACAAACATAAGCAGGAAACAAAAGCATACAGCAGAACCTCAGTAGAGAGAACAATTCAAATATTATGGATGTGATGTCCTTACTGCGTAAAAAACACCTCTTGAAAAAAAAACAGTAAGAAAATTGTTAAGCCTTAATAACAGTTTCCATTGACGCTAATTTTACGAGTGAAGATTTTTTGAAACTGCTGAGCTTCACAAGTAAGCGTGAGTTGTTATCAAACCTATGCTATTTTACACGGCCTTGGTTTAGTGGTTGGCTTTAAAGAAAAAGAGTAATTAAATCAGGTTTAAGCGTATTGTGATGGTGGCGATTATGATACCAAATGCTGCGATATAAATACAAGCATTTCTAAATTTTTTTCTAAAATGATCAAATATCACCTGAAGAACCTCGTTATAGCTATATATAGGGAAACTTAATACCATGAAGAACAGGAGATCACAAGAAGAAGAATTCTTAGGCATCCAGAATTAATGTGTCTAGTCAAAGAAGATTTCAATTCTATCCAAACGTCCATAAAACAAGCTATGCCGATTGTGGCGGCGCCTATTCAACCTAACCTAAACCAAGTGCTTTAAATGTCCGTAAATACTCTTTTCATCTCATTTTACTTAAAGATTAAAACTTATGGTAAATAAATCTCGAGAAGAAATAGTCGGCATAACTTCCACACTATCCTGCTTAAACCTTTATAAAGGTTTTTCTGTGGGTTTACCTCAGATCTAAAGTTTATGCCTAAAAAATCGTCGCCTTTGACGCTCTTAAAAGAAAATATCCACTACCATATATCATCCCTCGCACAGCCTACCCACAGAGTGATATAGGTTTACCTTTCCCATAACCCACTATATTTTTTCTAACAACAACTCTCTCTCTCTCTCCTTTTCTCTTTCTCTCTTTCTTTATTTGCTTAAATGTTTTCCTTTTTGATTCTTTTGTTGTGTTGGTTTTTCCACTTTTCTGTTTTTGTTTTGTAGATTAAATAAGACTAAGAAGAGAGTCGTTTAAGCTAAGCTACTGGCTATTTTTTTTTTGGCTAAAAAAGGATAAAGTTAAGTCAGGCTTTGTTGTTGTTGCTGTTGTTTTAATTCTTTGTTTATGCCTTCAGATTTAGATTTTTTAAAGCACTAAGAATCAAACAAAAAACGAGAAATTGAGGCAACAACATTAATCTGGTTGTTGGCTTTTAAAATTTCCACTTTTTACCCTCCTGCTTTACTTTGCATATCACTTTGTTTTTTGTGTAAGAAGCACTGCGCTGCTATTGAAGACAAGAAATTTAAATTTTAACGTTTCCAAAAATATTTTCTATTTACTTCTACTTTTGTTGTTGCTATTAGAGAATGACCACTAAAGAATTTTAGTTGCTGGAAATACGGAAAAAGAAGTTAAGAGCTGTTAAGTAGAAGTTAAGAGCTGTTCTTGGTTTAAGTGCACTATAGTAGGAAGATTTCAAAAACTTACAGTTCAAAGCATGCTTAAAGTACTCCAGAGAACATATGCTACGTATACAATCTCCTCTTGGTCTGCGTCTTCGACGTTTTATATAACATTTAGAAGGAAAAAAACTATGTCGTTTATACTCACTTAGTCACAATTATTGTACTAAGCAGAACGAATAAATTTAGAATGAATCTATTACCACAACTCGTACTTATAGCTCGGTCAACTGTCAAATTAACTGGCAATCCGAATATTTGTAGCACCAATACGGTGTTATATACTTCCAACATCCAGGTTTTCGTTCAGAAATGAACGTCGCACAAATTAGATTACTTCTGATGATTCATTCTGTCCAGGACGCAATGAAGAGAGAATCTGTTAGTCACTTGATTTGCGACGCCTGTCAGATTTCTCTTCCATTATCTTAGCCATAGTCTTCTTAAGTTTAATACTCACAACCAAGTGGAAGGGCATAAATCTAACAGGGCATCTTTTGCCGCTGTATGAGAAGTTATACAAGTCAGTCTCCTTATTTTATTCAATTTCCATGTCGATGTTCTACAAGAGGGGAAGACCAAAAAATTCTCATGGTTTGAATTGGTAAACTTTTTTAAAAATAACGGTAAATAGTGATTAATGTTGGGTCACATGCGACATGTTAAATGAAAGCAGCGACCCCCGAATAGAAACGAACCGTTCAGACAGTGCCTAAGCAATAAAGAAGAGTGATGGCATTTTTGGTGGAATTGGTGGGATACTATATACTATGAGTCATTCACCAGCTTTACCCAATAAGAGAGGATTTGCGATCCGCCATCAACCTACGCACTACGATTGCCACTAATCCTTAGCTTAGTTGCTAACTCCTTAGGCTTCTATTATATATTCCTGACTTAAATACGAAGTGACTACCAATCATTTCCTATCGATGGCAAACAATTTTGTTGGTAAGACATTCGGCGCAACAGAACTTAAGAAAAATCAATTGCTTCAGTTTCGAATAGGAAGACACAAACAACACCAGACAATATTAGAAATGCAATGTAATTACAACACATTCTTCCTTTTTTTTTAAGAATCATAAAAGAAAACTATGCAATTTAGTCGCTATGGAGCCCATAGTGCTTTTAATCATATTCTAAGTAATCGTCTTAATATCATAAGGTTAAACCACAAATATGACTGGAGATTGCAAAACATTATTGGATGTAACTAACAGACAATAACAACAACAACACAAACAATAACAAGAAAATAAGCACATTTACATAGAAAAAAATAGATCTTGTGTTTGGAGTTTCTAATACAGAAAATTGAATTTTCGAAAAGGAATCGAAAAAGTAGACAGAAAAAGATGAAAGAATCTCATTTTCATTCACTTGAAATATTAGGCTTCATTTCAATAGCCATCATCTTTCAAATACACGAGGCAACGGCTATGGAAAGTGAATTTATTTCTTCTTTTTTTTTTTGTTTTCGCCATATTCAAATCCCCTCTCATTTAGTTGTTCTCTTTGGGCACTACTTACACATGCCAGAAACCATGGACACCTCACACAAAATTTCATTCAATTCTTTTGCATCAGCATACCTTCTCCTCTATTTCTCTTTTCATGTATTTTGTTGCTCCTTATGTTCTTTCTGTTGTTTCATTTCATATTTTTTCATTTTCAAATTCTATGCACTATGAAAACACATGTTTAACAATTTCGGTAATAATTTTTCTCTTTGTTTGATACCCTACACCATGCTTAGGAGAGTTCTCTTGGAGGCCATCTAGTTAACGTGACGAGTTTGTCTATAACGCGACTTATATTTGAACGATACAGAACAAAGTAGCCGTAGTCTAATGTGTTCTGTGTTGGCTTATTAAATGCAAGGCCACGTTTCAAATCAGGTCAGACTTGTCGAACAAACTAGGGGCTTCTTCTCAGTAGATTTCTGACAAAAAAACTAAGAGAAAATAAGTTGCAATGAAAAGTCTTTCAAAAGTTTATATTTTGGAGTCGACTTCAAACTGCAGATCTCCCGCCACTCATGTATAAAATTAACACAACACACAACATAAATGGTGTGAGAAACTAGGTCGTAATCCTGACTGAAGGGTTGTAATGACTAAGTATGTATGTATGTATAATCATAGATAATGTCATACAAACAATCAGACAATCACAAACACCTAGAGTCTCTGTTGAGAATCGAATTCACGGTCTCAGCCATTTAAATTCTACACAGCGAATAGACCACCGAGCCACCTGATACAGAAAAAAACGTTCTTTACATGTAGACGATAGAAAAACAAGAAAATGAAATGGGAAGAAGAAATCGTTTCAGAAACTATTGAACACGAATGAAGTGGTTCGAGAAGAAAATTGAAGTTCAAAAGAAAAAAGCTGATCGAACATAAACAAGAACATGGACGCAGTATCTTGGGATGATCATCCACAGCTTCTATTCGAAATAAAACACGTAGGGGAGTGGAGTCATCACATCGACAAGAGTTGTCCTATCTCTACTAAAGCTTTTTTAAAAACCATCTGACCTCATATAAACACAACCTAACATGTGGTTTATTTTTAGTGCCTCTGACAGATGGGATATCATTTGCAAGAGTTCATTAAATTCTTCATTTACTGGTCGACCAATAAAACATGCTTGGATGCATCAGAATCGAGCAATGTATAAGTGGGTTTGATGTTTAATTACAGAGTTTTCCCTTTTTTATAGTAAAAAGCATTGTGTGTGAAGATAAATTCGGATTTGAAAATCTAAAAATTTTAGCACAGCCACATTTGCCGTTAACAGAGCAAAATTGTCTCTTATTAAAATATGTCCTTAACAGAACACTGTTGCTGTTTAACATTATCAATCTGATCAAGCCCACTAAGTTATGAGCTAATTTTAGGTAATACTATGTCTATGAGTACCATAACACATTCAAAGAAAGCTCCAATGCCTCTTAATATTATCAGCAATATAAGTGATATGGGATTGAGAAAATTGGCTTTGAAACTATCAATTGTTTACTGGAAAATTCTCTAGAAAATCAATGGTCCCATATGGGTCCTCTTCGGTGCTGTGGTAGTGGGTTATGCAAATCGAGAAAATTTGCTCTCTCCATCCTCTATACAATCCTCCATCTACAATACAATCACTATTGCTGAATGTAAATACTACACCATCCAAGATTAACTTTTGCTGGATCAATATTACGTTAAAGGGGTATAATGTAGTTGAACGTGACCAACAAATAAATTTCTAATTGGATTTTTGTTTTTGTTTTTGTTCTTGCAACTGTAGCTGGATTTAAAACATAAACAACAACAACAAGATAAAATCTCCAAAAAAAAAATTATAAATTTATCTTCTCTGTCGTCTTGCCATTCCTCCATCCAGCCATTTATTCGTTCATCTATTGTAGTTCTAAACTCTAAACCATGTCTAGACTACGATGCTGTATAAATTATACGAAATTTTTCTAGTTTGGTTGACTTTCAAACTCTACACAAAAAAATGGGAACAACTTGCATATGCACGTTTGTCTTCCTTTCACAGTGTGCAGGGTGATGCAATTTGCTGCACTTTCTGTCTACACAAATGAATGATTGTCGCCATAAAGCACAAGAGGGCCACTCTCCATTGGGTTACGCTATGCCTCACTTTTATTTTGATTTTTTCTGTTTCGTTTTATTTTTTTTCTCTTATATGTGAGATATGAAAATTAAAGGATATTCTTTTTATCTTTACTCTCATAACCTTAGCCAAAAAAAGAAAATTGCAAAAAGTTGGGAAAACTGAGAGAACGAAAAATTTTGTTAAATGAACGAAAATAATCGAAATTGTAACACCAGCTATAAGAACGGGATTAATGTTAAGAAATTCAAGCATTTACGAAGTATATTTTGAAAATAGTACCTAATGAAATTAAACATGGAAATTCCACAGGGTTATATAAAAGAAAAGGCATTTCATAGCTTATTCATACCATTTGGATCTTCGCTTTTTTAATTTCAGATTAATCAATAATTCCCTCAGACCCCAGACAATTTTCTAATTCTCCGCGATGACATAATATAAGCAATCGATTCAAAACATAATCAAAGAACAGGTTTATAAAAGCATAACTCTGTAAAGCAAATAATTCACTTGTCCGTCACTTAAAGTATACTAATATAGGACACACGACTCAGAAACTCATAGATTCCTCAATTTAACCCTGGAGTTTAATAAGAAAAATTGCATAATTTGTTGGAGATAGAATTTGGCCAATATGTTTTTAGGGCTTTCTAATTGTCTGATACATATGGGTTTCAGTCTTGGATAATTTTGGTGATGCTATCGGAAATCTTTCACTTAAAGACTTCCCAATATTAAAAATATAAGGGTTCACATGAGATGGCATATAATCCTGGACAATAAAAACCCAGCAAATCTAAATAAGGTCTTCAATCCCCTACAAATAATCTACTGAACAAGATACCTCAAACTTCTCGTATATGATAATAATAACGAAACATAACAATAACGAATATCAGAAACTATCGCCAATACAGTATTTTTACACAGAGCATAGTTTCTAAACAATATCAATTGGAAATGATATTACTGTAGGACCTGCTGCATTTGACCAACTGCGTGTACGTGTTTACAGATATGTGATATATGTAAAAATGTTTTTGGAGTCAATGTTAAAGTTAAAAGAACAATATTAAATTGTCGTGGAATAATCATCGGAGCATGGGATTTTTAACTCATCTTTTAAAAATTATACTCCAGACGTTCCTAAGTGTAACAGTTTCACTCATACTCCTCAAATAGTTTTGAAAATTGAGGAACTTAGACAAACAAGTTTACTTTTCTTAACCAATTCCTAGAGAGGATGCTCGATAACAAGGAATTAAAATTTGCTCCAGGTGTCTTACTATATGAAGATTATAGCCTAAGGGGTCTACTATAAAACATAATTAGAGGTATAATCCAAATAATTTTTGGAATTGTGAATATCCGAATTGACTTTTTTATTTTCTCCTAACTCTCTAATTACCTCAGAGAATGTAATATTTATGAATTTCTAAATATACTTTTTCGATTTCTAATGTTAAAGATAAATATAACACATACAGAAATTTATGAATAGAACTTTTAGTACTAAACCTTGACAAAAAGATCAAACGATTTATATTCGTAAATGGCAAGACCTTCACGAAATAAATGATGAAATATTTCAAGAGTTGATACAGCTACTTTAAAGCCAATAACTGAATAACTCCATACAATATGTTTCCTTAGCACACAGGAATTCGTGCTACAGTTTTGTCTGAATATCGTATGATACATAATCAGTTGTTAAGCTATAACGATAACAACTTGTATCAACTTTGACAAAAGAAATCCAATGTCGATAAGTAATATGGCAGCTCGGTTCTATCACCTCTTCTTACTGACATTATGAATCAAACGTGAAATTAATGAAACTTTATTATCTAAAATTTTCTAATAAAAACAACCATAAGAAGAAATATGTTTTCACTTTCAGTCCATTAGGCCTGTTCCTGTTCAAATTTTTTTAGTTTTCAAAAAGTAAATAAATGAGTCAAGGTTAATTTGGTAACCATCGTCGTAATTAATTTTATTATCTGGAAAGCAAAAAGAAAAATAAAAACAAACAAGAAGCAAAAATTTACGAAAAAAATGATCACAAATAATAACAAAACAAACACTTTAACTCGGTGAAATTCTCATTATTTACGCGAGGGAAGACAAGACAACACAAGACAGTTAACTTAGGCAGACAATAGCAACACAAAACTCTTGCTTGTAACGAGAGCTGTATGGGAAATGGAGCGGGGCCACAGAGAGAATGTAGAGAAGAACACAAAACAACAACAAACAACTGCATTGTTGTATGACCATAGTCTATTAAATGATGATGATGACAATTATTATAACGGTGCACAACAAGTGAATCGTATTCTGACAAAGAAATTGTTTTCGGCTCAATATTATTATTTTTTTTTGCACGCGCAATTTCTCTAAAGGGCAACAGAAAAGGAACAGAAAGAAAAACAATTTAATTTAAAAAAAGAATACGAAACAAATACACAAGTGACAAAATGAGAACAAAAAACTGAAACTATGAACAATGAAAATCAAGAAAAAGGCGAAGAAACACTAATTACGATCATGAGTCATGACTAACGGTTATGAAATATACTCGTCATACTGGGTGTTTAAAACTCGAGTTTGTACTTGCATTTTATTTTCTGAGCTTGAACTTGATTTTATGTATAGTGACTCCAATAGCATAATCGAAAACAATTTTGAGGCGCATGGGAATATTTTTTTAATTCAAATTTTATAGCAATGCATGCTGAAATTTAACTTCCTTAATTGGTTATTTATTAATTGGTTATTTATTATTGGTTATTTATTATTGTGTTAATTTTATTGTTGACCGACGGGACTACACTATGCCTCTGACTCTGAAAGACAAATTTGAGAAACTTTTTATGGCAATTTTTATTTTTTTTCTTTTTGAGAGGAAACCCCGCCGAAAGAAATATTTTTTCATATTTCGTTCGTTTTCGAGATATCAATGCTGTTATTTGAACCCTTCTACACACCAGAAATCGGCGACTTCATCTACATACATACTTATTCAATCAAGAAAAACACCAAGCACTTCGAACACTTTTTCGCACATTTTGTTTTGGTAACTCGCGGATAATTGAAGAAATGTTGATTTTTAAATGCTCCAATGTTAGCCCATCAGAAATAAACTAACTACAGCAAATCCTTACAGTTTAGTGCCCAATTATGATTACCACCAAATAATTCCTTATGTTTTTCGATTTTAACCAAAGTTTTTGTCACAAGACAGCTGAAAGAAATTCCTTGCACATTTCGTTTGGTTCTCAATGTCTGAGCTGGAAATTGAACTATGGACTCGCATCTAATAAGCCAACACACTACCTACTGAACTACGACGGAAATTGAACTATGGACTCGCATCCAATAAGCCAACACACTACCTACTGAACTATGACGATTTTGAGGAAGGTTTATGGGTACAAATACTCAAAAATTTATGATTACATACATAACACACATAATTGGTCAGTGCAACCCATCAGTCAGGATTACGACCCAGTTTCTCACACCACTTATGTTGTGTGTGTTAATTTTATACATGAGTGATGGGACCTACAGCTTAAAGTCGACTCAGAACGACAAATTTTCGAAAAACTTTTCATGGCAATTTTATTTACTCTCAGAGATTTTGCCAGAAATCTGCTGAGAGGAAGTCGCCGAAGAAATACTTTTTGTATTTTGTTTTGATGTCTGGCTTGTGGCTCGAACCCTGGATTATAGACGTAAATAAGCCAACACACTACCTACTAGACTACGGCGACTTCTTCAAAAAAATGTATGGTTCCTGTCACCAATTTAACATCCATTTCGCTAGTAAAACTGCTGGGGAAAATTTTAGCCGACAAAATAGACATTCCAATTCCCTGATGCTTCTAACTACTTTTTTCCACAAGTTCTAAATATTTCCCTAAGCATGGGAGTTCGCAACCTCCTCCACTTCGGGCATAAGCACATAGCGTTCCCTAATTATCGTTCAAATTCATATAGAGATCCAGGATTTTTCTTAGGGATTAGTACGATTGGACTTTTTTCGCATGTAAGAAATTGACGTTAACGGCACATAACCTGCCAGCACTTGAAGACGACAGATAGAAACTGAATTGGTCAGTATTAAAGTTATTGGATCATGACAGATCTCGGTGCAAGAATTTCGTTGCTGCACTTTCATTGTGGAATCATAAGAAACAATTTTTCTATTTACACGGTTCTTAAAAGGTGAAATCCGTCAGAAACATTTGATAGAGAACGTACGCTAAGACGTAGTTGCAGATCGTGGACTTATAGTGAAGACAACTGGAGAAGGGAGAATAGAACGACTGAAGGTCAAAAATCAAAAAATCAAACAAATTGCTGGTGATAGGATTGTTTGGAATAAATTTAAAACCGTGCTCTGTTAATAAGTGGAATTTTAGTAACAAAATATGTAGTCACGCATATAAGAGTTTAAAACGCAAAAATTTCTAAATCATTTCTTACAAAATAGTTGACAAGATCTTAAATTGGAAATTTCACAAAAAAAAATTTAAATGCCCTCTAGCTACGGTATCAAAATAAAATTCTTAAACCACAAACAACAACAATAATAGAAAATAAAGCAAAAAATATTTGTTGTGACTAGACAAAGTGTCACACTGAATTTATCTTAAGCCGTTTTGTGGTTTCCGGCGGACATAAACAATATCATAAACAATATTAAATAAAATTAAATGAAACATTTTTGTTTTGCCAGGATCTAAAATTTTTTAAGGGTTATTTTCCAACGGACAGTAGAAATTATAGCACTTACCTGGCATTTTCAACAGGAATAATATCCAACTGGTGGTTCTTTGATGAACGCGAGGCAGCCAGCCTATTATTACAGTACTTTTGAATGAAAACACAATGGCGGCAATAAATTTAAGACAGCAACAGCAACATTTAAAAATTGTTTAAAACACGCACTTCTATTATTATTATTTTTTTTTTTCTAAATAAATTGAAATTTTTAAATTTTAAATAAAAAAATTAATTTTTAAAAATGTTCTTTTTACAAACTCTTTTGTTATCTTTCTATGGAATATCACTTCACCATTTTTGTTTCGCATTCTTCTTTATTCTTTTTTATTTTTTGGTTTTGTACTCTTATCTTATCCTTTTATTTTTAGCCATTAACAATATTTTTTAAGCCATTTTTATTAACCGGTTTTGTATACGATTGGGACAATTTTTTTTACGCCTTTATTTTCTATTTAACCAGAATCTTTCTTTCACTTATAACCAGAATCCTTTTGGCTTTTTCTATTTGTATTTCTTGTTTTAACTTTGTTTGTAATTATTTTATTTTTTCACTTTTTTACATGCCGTAGTTTAATTTAAACGATTTGAAGCCTTACGCGAGAGACACAACAAAGAAAAAAAAAATATTGCGAACAGGACCCTACATTATCACGGCAAAACTTACACTGAACAGCACAGACAACATGTTAGCGGGTAAACATAACGAGAAATGCATGCAAAAAGCACCTTCAAATACTCAACCATACATAGTTCCTTTACTTTTTTCTTTTGATTTCTTTTGCTTTTTCAAAAAACACAAAACTTTACAAAAAGCAACAAATGCACATGAAATGTTTTACACTCAACACACACACGCACTCGCATAATTATATTCACATTAATAAAAAGAGAATTATGTTTACATTTTAGTTGCCTTTGTAAAGCTTAGGGGACTGTTCGCCATGTAGCAGATATAGTGAATCGAAGTTCTTTTCTCTAAATATTGCATAAATCATGCAGACTGATGCAACTATGACTTTAGCAGAATACAACAAGATTATAATACTAATGCTTCTACAATAACAAAATTAAGTAGTACGCGTGTAGTACTTTTACACTCTTTAGCTGTTATTGCTCCCTTCTCCATAAGAGACTGCACAATAATAAGTAGATGTAAGTGTGCTTTTGTTGCTGTAATAATAATAAATTTAATCGTTTGCCTTATAACGAGTCCCATTCGTTTAATATTTGCTAACATCTCGTTAATTGCATCAGGCAAAGTAGAGATACTAAGAGAGAGAATGCAAATTTATTAAAGAGAGCTTATCATGCAAGTCTCTTTTTCATACACTCTCTTATATATACCGGCTTTTCGTTACTTATTTCTTCCTAACATCAACTGTTATTTAATGAAAACATGTGCATGTTGCTTTTTTATTTTGTGTTTTGGGACATAATAATTGTTGTTTATATTAGAGAGAATCTTATCTGTCTCTCTGTGTTTATATGTTATTTGCAAATAAACTCTTTCGGTAAATTTTTTTGTGTGTGTGTTTAAAAACATTTTGTTGGTTTACTGCACTGTTATTTAAATGGCACATGTTATTTACAGTCGTTAAGGTTGCTGATTCCCACTCTTGTTGTAATGGCTCATGTTATTTACAGTCCTTCAGACATTTGTTTATTTTAATGTGGGACATTTTTATGGGACAGTACCAAAATGTGTAGCACAAAAGGTACCAAATAAGGAAATTAATAATTGGGGCGGCACAAAAATAAACCTGTTGTATAGGAAATATAACAATATTTCCTTTTTGTAATTCGTGTAAATTTGTTCATTGTATCATAAATAAAAAAATGTTGTTTTCTGATTCTTTACCCCATTTAGATACTAAATAATAATTATGCGGTATTATTCCACACTGTAAACCATAGTAGAACGATGTACAAGCGTAGTGTGTAAAGCAGTAGTGTTTAATTTCCAATGTGTTTCGCTTTGTAAAACATTCAATCTCTCTCTCGTGCTCTCTTGCATTTTATTAATCTACTTTTAATTAATTCTACTATCGCGTGTATGTGCGAATATATGTTTGGCGTTTAAGCAGCTGTTTTACTTTTTTGGGGGATTTGTTTTTGCCTTCGCTTATTGTTTTTTTATTTGTTTTTTATTTTTGAATTTCTTTCTATTTTTGTCCTTTACGTTTTTGCCTCCGTACTCATTGTTGGTTTGCATTTCGTTTAATTTTTTGAATGGGATAGAGTTGCAGTGCATTTAAAAAAGAAACCAAAATTAAATATTTTAGGTATTTTTGGGATTTAATTAAAGCAGTAAACAAATTGTGAAAATGTCTATTTTTTTAAAAGGAACTAAAAATTAATTTTCATTTATACTAATAGAGAATATACAATAATAAAGATTCTGTTTGTGTATGGACAATTGTATTTAAAAGCGACCACAGGCAAGAGTTTGGTAACGGGTAATTGAAGAAGAACTTGTAACTTTCTATTGATGAAGTTGACATAATAAACCAAAAGTCACTGCATTCCCCAACAATGTTAAACGGCGTCCACTTATGGACTGAGCGGGGATACTCTTTATCAACCTCCAATGTGAGTCTGTGTTTTGAAAAAACAGGTTTCAAAAAAGCTAAGTCGAAGAGTGGGTAAACCTCAGTCAACATACATTGATCATTATAACCCTTTAGTCGTTTCACTGTCAAACAAGCCCAGTATTATTTCATTAATATTGCAGGGAAGCATAGTGAGAATGAAAAACAAGACCGCCAGCAGACGATGAAGATATCGAAGGCACCTCATCTAGCTATTATTATTATTGAAAACGGAAACAAATTCATTTACAATGTAAAACGCTGACAATTCAACTGCAAATAGACTGTCTGTCTATTGGTGTAACAGCATGAATTTTTATGCTTTAACATTTTTTTTTGCTGTTGTTGTTGTTGCTGGTGTTCATTTTATGGGCTATTTAAGAAGTTCTTGTTAATTTTATCTCATCTCATATCATCATCTTCATTACCTTTGATTACCTTTAAAAAAGCATACGCACACATGAACACACTTGCACACACACATGCAACATAATCTGCAACCTTAATTTCACCTTAAGACCATTATAGCCATCACAAATGCAACATTAATGATGATGATCATGATGATGTTAAAAAATTCGCGTAGTAAATATCATTGTTTAAACAATCACTGGCTATTAAAAACATCCTTTTTTTGTTTGTTTTATTTTTTATTGCTGAGCTCTAAAAGAGTACCATTTTTGTTTCACTCTTCAACATATTATTGCTGTGCTCTGTTGTCTTTCTTTTTTGTGTTCATCTTCATATTGAGTGATCAAAACGAAATTCTTGTCACATGAAATTCATTTTTACCAGCATAAAATGAAAATTTCAGACGTATAGGACACGCCAACAAAAACAACAATAACATCAACAACAACTGTTGCTACCACTACATTAACAAGAAAGTATAACAAGAACTGGCCGTGGAAGTTATGCAATTTTATACTCAAACCACCTGACACTGACTCTGACTCTCTTGTATCACCCGTACAGCAACAGCATAACTTCATTACAACTAACAACAAAAGACCAACAATAAAAACAGCAACAAATGCGAGGAATGTCCTGCATTTAATTTTAAGTGTTAGTCCTGTTGAATGGCGACAATAGTAATGATCATATGAGAGCTACTCGCTTACCAACTCATAATGTGTTATGTGGCATGTATGGTAGAGAATTATTTAAAGTCATTTGCTAACGTTGCAGACACTGACACACCCACAATACAAGCAACTTAAATGGATGTGCCACATAAACATGATTATTTCGAAATGCCCACCCCATTAGGGGGTGTAGGGGACCTTCTTAAGCATTAAATATTATTTTTAAACCCTTTTTAAAATGCAATTTTTATTATAAAATCCTTAAGGTTATCACTTCGCTTGGTTCCAAAGGGATTCAAAGGGTTGCCCCTGAATTATTGAAAAGCTGTCACCATTTTTTTTTTATTTTTGTGCGACTTCTGCAGGAGGTTCTATCCACACATTTGGTTGTAGTCACTGTCAGCTTTCTTTCGATATTTGTCGCCTAAATGATTCTGAATTAGCTGTTCTCCATAGAATTACTGATGATTGGCCACGTTCAGGCTGTGATCAAGTCATTTACGAACGTCATTTCGATGTATGTTCCGTGAATTTTCTTGTGAGGGTTCCTCAGGGAGATTTCGGTTCGGTCCATAACGTAGAGATATTGTCGGATATCGAGTAGCGGACAAACTAACAAGGCTGGCATAGGGCTAATAATTTCCGACATATTACAGTTGAACCATGGCCCCAATTAAATTGATTATTGTCTGGTAAGAACGATTCTCTTCTTTCCTCAAATCGGTGGTTATCTACCGAACTTTTGCGAATCTCACAGGTCCCACTGTTCTATTGGAAGTCATGCTGAATGACCTGATATTCTGTCGCTAGAACAGTGGCGCCTTATCTTAACATTACCACCAACCTGCCTAATCGTTTTAAGAGTATTCTTTGGATGATGCTTTAGATTTGTAGGACGTAATGTTTTCAATCAGAACTTCGACTCTTGCCTCCAAAGTATGTTTTTCCAAAATGTCATCGGTTTATTGCGTTGTTCTCTCGAAAACGCTACAGAAGATTTAATATTTTATGATCCACCCACGTAAGTTCTTCTCATTTAAACATCTTCTTTTTATCTTGGAAGGTATGCATACATATGTACATACCAGAGAACTGCAACCGGTGATTCGATACTCAAAAACATGCTACTTTCGCTCAACTGATCATATATACATACATATGCCTTACTACTCGTTCTGATTATTCATTTTCAAATCAATCGGTACAACATCTTTTATGTGAGTGCCCCTGCACTTCAAAACAGACACGTCAACAGTTTTCAGAGTGACAGAACGTTTGAAGATTTGGGCGTGGTGGTAAGCATGCCACTAAGGGAGTCGGCCGCTTTCATAAGAAGCTCGAGATGATTCAAACCCATCACTAACAAATCATAACAAGGAGCTTTACCTCTAGACTGGGTAATACAATGGGCCATATAGACCACCAAGTGAACTTAATATGAAAGCTAAGCTACCTGCTAACCTAAATCGAATCGATGAATTCGACTGGATACTGTCAGAATGTAGCAAATAATAATTTTCGGCAATAGGTACGTACATTGCGATAATATCTAACGACCTAACGACATCTGCAACGCTTCCACTCCTTGCTTAAACTTCCTTAATTCCTTGATCAATAATTTTTATGTTCATTATTGCTTGTGGTTGGAATCATGACATTGAGTAGAGTAGATTTTAACTATCTTTCGCACGTGTTCCTCAGTTGTTAAGCAAGTTGACAGTCTTGGTTTTAAAACCACTAAATGGATAACCCAATACAAATCTAGCAATATGTTGGTTGCGAACATAATATTAAGAAATTTGTTCGAATTCCTTGCATACATTTATTTGAGAAGTCACGTCACTAATGTTGTTTCAAATAACATGGTATTGTTGTCATTTTGTGCATCGAATATTTTTGTAACATAACTTAACGATTTTGTCCAACGTTGGGATCCACGTTATACATACATATGTAAGTATCTTTAGATGAAGCATCATAAAAGGAGCGCAGCGAGTATAAAGGACATGAACGTATATATTAAGAACATTATGTATACATATATCTAAAAGAAAACATCTGATAAAATAATAAATAATGTTTGATTTTAGTCACTTGAAAAAGTCAACAGAGATCATCTAACCAACTATTCTGATAACCAGTGAACAATTTTAAATCGTTTTATTCCTTCAACACATATCGTTGCCTCCATGGCGTCATAACAGAATATAGGAACAATATAGAATGTATGGGGAACGTAATATGCCTTTTTCAATATAATTAAAAACTCTAAATTGCTGAGTTACTCTAGAAAATAATTTTTTATTATACAAGCGCTGGTTTAGACTTGTTTACATATCATACCAATTAACCTGTAAAAATTGCATACGGTAGGGTACACACATCACATTTTATAGAAACAGTTATTTGGAATGACCAATGAACAAACAGAAAAATATTTAAATTCTGTATAAAGGACATGAAACGTAAAAAATAAAGAACATCATGTGTAAAAGAAAACCACTGGTAAACTTTATTATTAAATAAACTGATTACAAACAATGGATATTTTAGTCACAGGAAAAAGTCAACAGAGGTCATCTAATCAACGATTCTGATAATCTGAGAAATTTAAAATCGTCTAATTTTTTTCAATGTTCTTTAATGTAATATAATTTCGGTAAGCATTTATATTGCTCTTCATATACTAAAAACGTACGTTCCGTTCCTTTACGTTCCGTGGACATTTCGCTATCCGAGACTTTATAAAAGCGGATTCCGCCAGCAAACACGACTTGAAATGACAAAGAAAGAGAAAGAAAGTTATCATACTTTTGTATTTAAGTTTGCCGTCTGTTATTTTGGTTGCAACGCTTTAAAGTCAACGACTTTTCTAATGTTAAGAACGCTGCTAACGTTCCCTACTTTCTCTTCTTTACTCCTGCTCATGTATGAAGAATGAAAATTAACTTAAAAAAAATCAATCACTCACACCTTATACTGAAATATTTTTAAGCTGTTTTTATAAAAATTTCGATCATTGCTTGGTTTTCTAGTTTAACACACTGTTTTATGAAAATTGCTTAAATATTTTTAAAATAAAGTCGCCAGAGATCTTTATAATTGACACATAACAAGTAGGAGACCAAAATTGCATATGGTAGGGTACTCATATCACACTTTTAGAGACAGTTATTTGGGATCGACCAATGAACAATCAGAAAAATATTTAAATTCTGTCTTTCTGTCTTTTTGTGGTCATTCATTTAATTATTCTGATCGCCTGGTATTAACCCTTTGCTCTCGGCACCTTTTCGGCAACTCGACGCTACTTTTTAACGAAAACGTACATCCTTGAAACGTATACAGTATAATTTTAGAACCAAGTAAGGAATTGTAATGAAATTTATTTTATATGAATTTGTGTACATTGAGAAACACATATTTACAAAAAAATATATCAAAAGTTTTTTCTATTCTACGCTTCAGTACGAACTGAGATCTTGTATATTTCTTCTCTCAGTTATCGGATTTCTTTATTATCGTATCAAGTTTCCCACTTCATTGAGCCACACCTTTGTAGCTTTGGACGCCTAATCCACTATATCTACAAATTCCTCAACGGATCAGAGAAGTGTACAGTCCGTCGTAAACACATTTCGCACGTTCCTTTTTGACGTGTACAACGGTTGATTTATTTATCATGCATCTTGTTAATTTCATCACATTTCGATGAATTTTTTTGTGCCATTTTAAAAGAAAACTACAGGGGAACACATGTTTCTTAAAAAATTGCGGTGGAATAATTTCATTGTCCACCGAAGTTTTGCGAATCTCATAGGTCCCATTGCTTTATTGGAAGTCATGCTGAATGACCTGGCATTTTCTCGCTACTTTTTTCAGGCAGGGATTAGTGGCGAAAAATACTGCTCACGCCTTAACATTACCACCAACGTGCCTAATCGTAGTACTTGGGTGTACCTTGGGTGATGCTCTAGACGTAATGGAGGACGTAATATTTTCCATCAGATCTGAAGAGGCAAAACTTCATTTTTCTAAAATGTCATCGGTTTATTGGGTTGTTCTCTCGAAAACGCTACACAAGATTTGATATTTTTTTGTTTTTGATCCACCCACGTAAGTTCTTCTCATTTAGACGTGTTTTTATTGTCTTTGACTGTGTATGTATGTACATACCAGAGAACTGCAACCGGTGATTCAGTACTCAAAAACATGATACTTTCACTCAACTGATCATATATACGAGTTAATACTCGTTCTGATTATTCATTTTTAAATCATGCACTTTAAAACAGACACGTCATCAGTTTTCAGAGTGACAGCTCGTTGGAAGATCTGGGCGTCTTAAACATGCCACTAAGGGAACCAGCCGGTTTCATACGGACCTTTTGTAGTTTCAACCCACCACTAACGAATCGTAGCAAAGGGGCTTACCTCTACACTGGATTATACACTAATGGGCCAAATAGACCACAAAGTAAACTTGCTGTGAACGTGCTAACCTAAATCGAATCGGTGAATTCGACTGAATACAGTTCTACTGATAATTTTCGGCAATACGTACAATGTACATTGCGATAATATCTAACGTCCTAACAACTTCTGTAACTCTTCCAGTCCTTGCTTAAACTTCTTTAAAATCTTGTCAATAATTTTTTAATTCTTTCAATCATAACATTGAGTGGTAGCAGATTGTATCCATCATTTGTACGCGTTTCTTGGTTTTTTGTGTTGTTTGTTGTGTTTTCTAGTCGTGTAGTGAGTTGCTTGTCCTCACAATTTTTCAAATGGCTCAAGTTATTAACAGTCCTTAAGGTTGGTTGTCCGCACTGTTGTTTAAACGACTCATGTTATTTACAGTCCTTAAGGCATTGGTTTATTTTAGTATGGGAGATTTGAATGGTTCAGTACCAAATATGTGTAACAAAAAGTATTAAAAACTAAATCATTAATTGGGACGGCGCAAAATAAAGCTGTTGTTGGCTCTGAAATATAACAATATTTCCTTTTTGTAATTCGTGTAAATTTTTGCATTGTATCATAAATAAAAATAATGTTTTCTTCTAATTCTTTTCTCCATTAAGATACTAAATAATAATTAAGCGGTATTATACCACACTGTAAACCATGATGTACAAGCGTAGCGTGTAAAGTAGTAGTGTTTGATTTAAAATTTGTTTCGGTTTGTAAAACATCCAATCTCTCTCTTGTGCTCTCTTGTATTTTATTAATTTTATTTTGTCGGTGCTACTATCGCTTGTATGGGCGAATGTATGTTTGGCGTTTAAGCAGCCGATTTACTTTTTTGGAGGATTTGTTTCTATTATTGATATGCCGTTATATTTATTTTTGTTGTCTTCAGTTATTGTTTTTTTATTTTTTTTATTTCTTGTACTTATTTCTATTTTTGTCCTTTACGTTTTCGCCTTCGTACTCATTGTTGTTTATTTGCAACACTCTAGGGAGTTGGTTTGTATTTCGTTTAATTTTTGTATGAGACAGAGATCCGTGTATTTAAAAAAAGCCAAAAATATTTCAGTTATTTTTGGGATGAAAATTAAA
This sequence comes from Sarcophaga carnaria, assembly GCA_958299815.1. Classification (NCBI taxonomy): domain Eukaryota; kingdom Metazoa; phylum Arthropoda; class Insecta; order Diptera; family Sarcophagidae; genus Sarcophaga; species Sarcophaga carnaria. The sequence continues at coordinate 95,544,474 of OY283149.1, forward strand.
GTAGTAAACAAATTAGGAAATCGTCTATTTTTTTAAAAAGAAACTAAAAATTAATTTTCATTTGTATGTACTAACAGAGAGTATAAATAATAAAGGCTCTGTCTGTGTATGGACAATTTTACTTAAAAGCGACCACATGCAACAGTTTGGTAACGGGTAACTGAAGAAGAATTTGTAACTTTCTACTGATGAAGTTGCCATAATAAACATAAAGTGACTGCATCCCCAACAATGTTAAAGGAAGTCCACTTATTAACTGAGCGGAGATACTCTTTATAAGTCTCCAATGTGAGTCTATATTTTGAAAAAGCAAAATTCACAAAAGCTAAGTCGAAAATTGAGTAAAACTCAGTGAACATACATACATAATTATATAACTCCTTAGTCAGGATTACGACCTAGTTTCTCTGTCAAACAAGCCTAATATTGTTTCCTTAACATTGTAGGGAAACGTAGAGGGAAGGAAAAACAAGACTCCCAGCAGACGATGAAGATATCGAAGGCATCTCACCTAGCAATGATTCACATCGTAGTATTTCACATTTTCAAAACAGAACCTTGAGAAACTGCGGTCGTGATGACAAGTAGGAGTTTCTCTGCATTGAAGCCTAAAAGTGCTTACAATCTTATCCGTTCTCAAAATATTTATTAAACCAGTGCAGTAATCACCGCAGTCTAATGGGTGGTGTACTGAGGTATGAAACGTCAGGCCATGTTTCAAACCACAGTTCAGACGTCTTCAACAAAACGTAATAAACATAATATTTCTTCGGCGACTGCCTCTCAGCACGTTTCTGGAAAAAACCCTGAGTAAATAAAATTTAGTAAGAAAAGCGGCCATTAAATTTCTAGACAGTGTATTATAACAAGACACTGGGCCATGGTTGCTTATTCCGAATATTGGGAATACCTCACAACATCTTTTTCCTACACTTGGGAATTTAAAACAAGAGATTTTTATTCGTCCTGAAGTTATAGACAGTACGTGCGTTTAACCAAAATTGATGTTAATAGAGCCTGTACTTATTATAAGCCAGGGCTTACAGTTGAATGATAAAATAGGCATTGTAGATATTATAACGGGACCTTAAAGCTAGCAATTTAACATACCATTGCACGAATCCTTTTGCATAAACATTCAAATTTAATTGAATCCAAATGGTGTCCTTGTATAGAGTATTTTAATAGCATTTGTACTTTTAAATGACATACAAATTCAGATTTTTATGGACATTACCTCCTCCTATAAGTCAGAAGTCTATTTACAAATCAAATTACTTCGGCTCTTTTCATAATCGACCACAGATGAACTGTTACGAATACGAAAAATATTGTCATTCACATTGAAAAGCCCGGACAATTAAACCAATTCGGCAATTTTAAACTTCTAACTGGCTTTAGGACTGTCTCTCTATTGGTGCAACAGCATGATTTTTTATGCATAAAAAATTGTTATTGCTGTTGTTGTTGTTGCTGGCATTCACTTCGTAGGCTATTTAAGACGTCCTTGTGAATTTTATCTCATTTACTTTACCTTTGAAAAAGCATACGCACACATGAACACACTTGCACACACACATGCAACATAATCTGCATCCTGAATTTCACCTTAAAAACCTTGAAAGAGAGACAAACAAAAACTATTTAATCATCATCATTATAGCCATCACAAATGCAACATTAATGACGATGATCATGATGGTGTTATTGAGCACAGCATTCAGTTAAAACGTTCGCGTTGTAAATTTCATTCTATAAACAATCACTGGCTATTAAAACATCCTTTTTTTGTTTGTTTTATTTTTTATTGCTCAGCTCTAAAAGGGTACCATTTTTGTTTCACTCTTCAACATATTATTGCTGCGCTGTGTTGCCTTTTTTGTGTTCATTTTCATACTGACTGAGCAAAACGAAATTCTTGTCAAATGAAATGCATTTTTACCAGCATCAAATGCAAATTTAAGACGTATAGGAGGCGCCAACAAAAGCAACAATAACATCAATAACAACTGTTACTACCACCACATTAAGAAGAAAGTACAACAAGAACTGGCCATGAAAGTTATGGAATTTTATGCTCAAACCACCTGACACTGACACAGACTCTGACTCTCATGTATCGTCCACACAGCAACAACATAACTTCGTTACAACCAGCAACAAAAGAAAACTGCACAAAAAAACAAGAACATCAACAAGTACGAGGCATGTCCTGCATTTACTTTTAACTGTGGGTCCTGTTGAATGGCGACGATAGCAGTGCTCATATGAGAGCTACTCGCTTGCCAACACAAACTGTGTTATAGGCTGTACACAATGTTGTGTGTGTGCTGCAAGTTCAGAAGATATGTGTGGCATGTATGGTAGACAAGTATTTAAGGACATTTACTAACATTGCAGACACTGACGCACCCACAATACATGCAACCTAAATGGATATGCCACAAAAACATGATTATTTCGGAATGCCCACCCCATTATATATTAGGGTTGTAGGATACCTTCTTAAGCATTAAATATTATTTTGAAAGCACTTTTAAAATGCAATTTTTACAAAAAAAAAACTGTTAAAGGTTAGCACTTCGCTTGGGACCAAAGAGTTTCCTCTGAATTATTTTTTTTGTGTCCGAGTTCTGTGGGAGGTTCCATCCCCACACTTGGTCGTAGCCACTGCCAGTTTCCTTTCGATATTTGTCGCCCAAATGATCCTGTATTAGCTATTCTTCATAGAATTACTGATGGTTCGCCACGTTCAGGCCGTGCTCAAGTCACTCACTAACGTCATTTCATGGTCCGTTCCGTGAAGAGCCGTGTCGAGGACTTCCCAGGGAAATTTCTATTCATCCAGAATGTAGAGATATCGTCCGATATTGAATTGATGGCGAACTAGCAAGGTTGGTATAAGGCTAATAATTTCCGACATATCAACGGTGGCCTCAATTAAATTGATTGTCATCTGGTAAGAATTGATTCTCTTCTTTCCTTAAATGACATTATTATCCACCGAACTTTTGCGAATCTCATAGATCCCACTGTTTTATTGAAAGTCATGCCGAATAACCTGGCATTCCCTGACCAATTTTTCAAGCAGGGTAGAGTGGCTTCAAATACTGTTCACACCTTAACATTACAGCCAACATGCCAAATCGTTTTACTTGGGTGTACTTTGGGTGATGCTCTAGACGTAATGGAGGACGTAATGTTTTCCATCCGAACTGAAGAAGCAAAACTCTGACTCTTAGCTCCAAAGTATGTTTTTCTACAATGTCATCGGTTTATTGCGTTGTACTCTCGAAAACGCTACACAAAATTTAATATTTTTTGATCAACCCATGTTAGTTATTTTATTTAGTCCGTCTTCTTATCGTCTTGGATGGTTATACGTACGAGTATGTATGTACATACCAGAGAACCGCAACCGGTGATTCAGTACTCGAAAAACATGATACTTTCACTCAACTGGTTATATATACGAGTACATACATATACGCCTTAATACTGGTTCTGATTATTCATTTTTAAATAAGACGGTACAACACCTTTTATGTGAGTGACATGCACTTCAAAACAGACACGTCATCAGTTTTTGAGTAACAGAACGTTTGAAGATTTGGGCGTGGTGATAAGCATGCCACTCAGGGAACCAGCCGGTTTCATACGGACCTTGGGTAGTTTAAACCCACCACTAACGAATCATAACAAAGGGGCTTACCTCTACACCGGGTAGTTCGCTAATGGGCCATATAGACCACCAAGTGAACTTGCTGTGAAAGATATGCCATCTGCTAACCTAAATCGAATCGATAAATTCGACTGGATACAGTCAGTCTGTAGCGAATACTAATTTTTAGCAATATGTATGCATATTGCAATAATGTGAAGACCTAACGACATCTACAACACTTCCACTTCGTCTCCTAAAGTTTCTTTAAAATCTAGTCAATAATTTTTTGTTCATAAATTCCTTGTCGTTTGAGTCATAACTTTTAGTAGTAGTAGATTTTATGTATATTTTGTATGTCTTCTTCAGTTGTTAAGTGACCTGATAGCTTTGTTTTTAAAACCACTAAATGGATAACCCGATACAAGTCTAGAAATAGGCTATGTTGCAAACATGATGTTAAGGAATGTGATTTAATTCCTTGCATACGTTTATTTGAGAAGTTACGTCACTAACGTTGTTTCAAATAACACGATATTGTTGTCATTTCGGCAGTCGATTATTTTTGTAGCATAACTTAACGATTTTTCCAATGTTGGGATCCACGTTATATGTAAATCTCTTTCTTTCTATTTTTGTCTTCTGTTTCTCTAGAACAAGTCACTCATTTCATTCATATGAAATGAAACTCACACAAATTAGTTTAGAAGTTATTTTCCTATTTGTTTGGTTACCCTCTTTATATTTTGAAAATACTCAATTGGTCGAATAATCTTGAACTACGCCACTCATTTATATGAAGAGTCACTAATCACGCATATATTGAAATATATTTGGGGTATTTTCATATAAATTTTCGTAGGCCATTTAAGTTTAACATCCCAATTTTACGAAAAGCACTCCACTCAATTCCTCAAATATTTTTGAATTATATGAAAAGTCACTCATTTGCTCATTGAAATATTTTTGGGATATTTTCGTACAAACTTTCGATCGCCTTTTAAGTTTAACCCCCAGTTTTACGAAAAACTCTCACCCAATTGCTCAAATATTTTCGAATTATGTTCGTACGAATCTCGTCTGAAATCATCAAACAAAAACAGGATACAAGAAAAAAAAAGTTGCCAGAGATCCTGAAGTCCTATTTTTGTAAGACGAGCGATTGAACACACGTTCGTCTGTTTATACGGAAAACACAAACAAAAATAATCAAAAAACACTGAGCAATAATATAGAATATATGGAACTCAATATGGTCGCTAAAAATTGTTCAAAAACTATGAATTGCAGAGCTACTCTAGGAGATGGAATGTTTATTAACACGTTCATCGCCATGTCAGTCATATGTGTCTGGCGCTAAAAAGTTCTACATGAGCCATGTCAGTCATATGTGTCTGACGTACGCGATTTGGTAAATCACAAATGTCCGACGCAAATGACGCTGTGTTCAAAACTACAGGTTAATACTTGTTGTATCTTGTTTGGATGCGTCAGACATATAAGACTGACACGGCTTGTCGAAAAAAAAAGTTTAAATATAGGGCTATGTCAGCTATATATGTCTGACATAAAAAATAGTGTTTTTCCGGGAATTTTGGCAAAAAAAAATTTTTTTTCTGTGATACATTAAGTTTCCTTGATACATTTTTAACTAAATTATCTAATAAAGTCACCGTGGCCCATGTTTTTGATATTTATTAAACGAATACTGATGCCTGTTACAACTACTCGGTAAGACAATCGTTAGATGAATGATAAAAGGAGCGCAGCGAGTATAAAGGACATGAACGTGTATATTAAGTACATCATATCTACATACCTAAAGGAAAACGTGATAAAAAACCGTTTAATAATCTCATTACAAACATAATCTAACCAACGATTCTGAAAACCCGAGAAATTTAATATCGTCTTATTTTTCTCTCAATGTTTTTCAATGTAATGTAGCTTCGGTAAGCATTTACGTTGCTCTTCATATGCTAAAAACGTACCTTCCGTTCCTTTACGTTCCGTGGCCAACGACCACTTTACAAAAGCGAACTTCGACAACACGACTTGATATGAGAAAGAGAGAAAGTGAGTGAGTTATGCTACTTTTGTATTTAAGTTTGCCTTCTGTTATTTTGGTTGCAACGCTTTAAAGTCAACGACGTTTCTTTCCAATGTTAAGAACGCTGCTAATGTTCCCTACTTTCTCTTTTTATCTCCTGCTCATGTATGAAGAATGAAAATTAACATAAAAAAATCAATCACTCACACCTTATACTGAAATATTTTAAAGCTATTTTTATAAAAAATTTCGATCATCGCTTGGCTTTCTATTTTAACACCCTGTTTTATGAAAATTGCTTAAATATTTTTAAAATAAATTCATATGCATCTCGTCTGAAATCACATGAGACAAGAAATTGTAAAAAGTCGCCAAAGATCTACATAACAAGTAGGTTGTAAAAATTGCATACGGTATACACATCACACAACAGTTATTTGAGATCGACCAATGAACAAACAGAAAAATATTTAAATTCTGTATTTTTGTCTCTTTGTGGTCATTCATTTAATTATTCTGATCGCCTGGTATTAACCCTTTGCTCTCGGCACCGTTTCGGACTTTACCTAAAGCAACTCGGTGCCACTTTTTAACGAAAACGTACACCCTTGAAACGTGATATTGTACAGTATAATTTTAGAACCAAGTAAGGAATTGTGATGAAATTTGTTTTATATGAATTTGTGGACATTGAAGAACACATATTTACAAAAAAATATCAAAAAATTTTTCTATTCGACGCTTCAGTACGAATTGAGATCTTGTACGTTTTTCTCCTTTCGGTTATCGGATTTCTTTATTATCGTATCAAGTTTCGCACTTCATTGAGCCACACACTTGTAGCTTTAGACGCCTAATCCACTATATCTACAATTTGCTCAACTGGTCAGAGAGGTGTACAGTCCGTCATGAACACATTTCGCACGTTCCTTTTCGACGTATACAACGTTTAATTTATTTATCGTGTATCTTGTTAATTTCATCACATTTCGATAAATTTTTTTGTTCCATTTTAACAGAAAACTACAGGAGAACACGTGTTTCTTAAAAAATTGCGGTGGAATAATTTCATTGTCCGTAATCGCTAACAAACTATCATGGCCCCTCAGAGGGGACAACCGAGTGATATGTTAGACTTACATTGTCCCCTCAGAGGGGACAGCCGAGTGCAAAGGGTTAATCGTGTTGGGTAAAAATCATCATAAGGCTGGTGCAGCAGCTATACAGGCTGTGCACATCTGCGCCCCATAATACATCATACATCGGCTATTACGATTCTTCCTATATACTTTAGCAAATCGTTGTTAGTAAACGAGTGCTGTTCACGAAAAATATTTATACTACAAATTATATCTGAGTTAGGTTGCGAATATTGCATACAATAGGATACACATATCACATTTTTAGAAACAGTTATTTGGGATCGACCAATGAAGAAATAGAAAAATATTTAAATTCTGACTTTCTTTCTCTTTGTGGTCATTCATTTAATTATTCTGATTGCCTATTACAACTCGGTAAGACAATCATTAGATGAAGGAGCGCAGGGAGTATAAAGGACATGAATGAACGCGTATACTAAGAACATCATGTCTACATACATACATATATCTAAAAAAAGAACATCTGATAATTAATAATAAATAGTGTTTGATTACAAACAAAATGGATATTTTAGTCACAAGAAAAATTCAACAGAGATCATCTAATCAACGAGTCTGATAACCCGTGAACAATTTTAAATAGTTTTATTCCTTCAACACATATCGCTGCCCCTATGGCGTCATATACAGAATATAGGAACAAAATAGAATATATGGGGAACATAATATGGCCGTTTCAATTTAATTAAAAACACTAAATTGCTGAGTTACTGTAGAAAATAATTTGTTATTAAACAAGCGCTGGATTAGACATTTTTTAACTTGATTACATATCATTACAATAAGCCTGTAAATATTACATACGGTAGGGTACACACATTACATTTTATAGATACAGTTATTTGGGATCGACCAATGAAAAATCAGAAAAATATTTAAATTCTGTATTTCTTTCTCTTTGTGGTCACTCATTTAAGTATTCTGATCGCCTGGTATAAATCGTGTCTGGTAAAAATCGTCATAAGAGTGGCGAAGCAGCTATACAGGGTGTGCACTTGGTAAACCCCTTATAATCAGACATCTGATCGGCTATTACAATAAATTTTTTCGATGTATATATTTAGTAAACAATTTCTATTAAACGAGTGCTGGTCACTCTGAGTTGGGTAGAATATTGCATAAGGTATTTAATCTTTCTCTCTTCCTATTTTTGTGGTCATTCCTTTAATTATTCTGATCGCCTGGTATTAATCGTGTCTGGTAAAATCATCATAAAACTTTCACAACTCGTAATATACAGGGTGTGCAAGTAAGTGCAAGAAGTAAAAAAAGTAAACTTATTGAAGAATATAGTGAATGAAGGAAGTGCCATCTATTAGGCGACAGCTGATCCCTGAGGTCATTGCAGTAGTTATGAGTGAAACAATGTATTTTTTATTTATTTTTGTGAACTTTTTATTCATATTTATTTATAAATTTATAACAAATAACAAAAGTATAACAAAGTATATAACAAATAACAATATTGTTATGTTATTAATGTTTTTTATTTGTAATAAATTAATTGTTTAACAAATAACAAATTAAAAGTATGAGTAGTTCAATATACAGTGGGCAGCAAAAGGTCTTAGTACCCCAATATATTTTTGGACAATTTCATGAATTTTAACCAACAGTTTGTATAAAAACTTGAAGTTTTTCTATTTATTTTATTAACTTATTTCTGTTTTACTATAAAACAAACAATTTTTTTAACGTTTCCCACAAAACGAGAGAAAAATAAAGAAAAGTTTCTGTTGACTTCATGTTTTTGCACCGCAAAAGTGTGATTAGCATCAAGATAAATTTAAATTCGAAGTAAATTAAAGATTCAAAGGACTAAGATATGAAAATGCTATCCAATATCTTTAGTAGGATATCCGTTAAGGTCATGCCGTCCATTTATCGCATTTGAAATTGAATGTACCAGTTTTGTTTCGTGTTTTTTGGTGATATTTGCCGACATGCACTACCATGAGTAAGTTTTTCGGTTGACCTTTGGTTGAGGTTTAGCGACTATGTAAGCGTTCTTTCCAATGATCTCCTAAATACTCTCTTCATAGTCATATCGGGACCTTGTGCAAGACTATTAAGCGTGTGGCGACTTTGGTGGGCAAACCAAATCTTCACATTTGGAGCAGTATGATTGGGGCTGAATTTATTCTTTCGAATGTTTCCTCAATAAATTGTAAAGTGTCCATACCTGGTGCCACAGTATTGGACTTCCGCGTCCATTCTTAAATGTTTCATGCAATTTCTACGGATTGGGTTCCATATTTTTCTTTCTCCATACTACAGCATATCGGATGAGATTTTAAATAATGTGTGTGTGTATTTTGACCGTTCAAAATATGCCATTTTAACTCGCACGGATGTACTTCATTCAGCATGGATGAAGAAAAGAAACGCGGAGCTCGATCTCAAGAAAGGGTTAAACATGGTGGTGGTACTATAATGAGTATCGGCACTAGGCGTGGGCAGTTTGCAATTTATTAAGGAAATAGTTAATAAGAGGGACTGTTTTAATACAAACGGCTGGTTAAAATTCATGAATGTTCTAAAATTGTATTGGGGTACTAAGACTCTTGCTGTCCACTGTATGTATATTTTGTTTAACCATTATTGGCTATGAATGCTTAAATTTTACAAGTGTTTACATTCACATATAAAACTCTTTAAATAAAAATAAAGATATTACAGTCAAAGAAACAAGTCTTCATACACCACTCTATGTAGACCTTTTTCGCGGTGTTTTTTATTAAATTAAAAAAGGTGTTCTAGCGTTTTTTAAGGCAGTTACAATTATCAATTTTGGAAGACAAAAAAGGAATACAAAAAAAAATTAGAAATTTTTAGAAAACTACAAAAAAATTGGCAGCAAAAAAGGCTACATACACCGCCGTATGTATGTAGACTTTTTTCTGTGACTGTATATCGTATATTTAAAAAATAAAAGCTTTAAAGAAAGCAATCAAAAATGCATTTTATAAAGATATTCTCCTTTCAATGTACAGTTAAAGAAAAAGTTCTACGTACAGTGGTGTACTTACAGTGGAGAATAAAAGTCTTAGTACCCCAATATATTTTGACAATTTGAAATAATGTGTGTGCCTTTAGACGAGTCAAAATATATTATTTTAGTTCGTACGAACGTACTTTAGTATGGAGGAAAAAGAAATGAAGAGTTCGATCTCAAGAAACGGTTAAACATGGTTAAACTGTTGGTTAAAATTCATGACATTGCTAAAATGTATTCGGGGTAGTAAGACTTTTGCTGTCCACTGTATGTAGACTATTTTTTCGTTGGCTGTATGCTAAAGTTACAGAAATGATTTGAATTTTGTGTGTTTTTTAGATATTTTTTTTCAAATGTTTTCGATGATGTTAAGCCTGCCTTAAATTAAATTCAGTCTACTGTTGGTTTTTCTTAATTGTGCACGCCACGGTAGAATATCTTTTTCGGATCATCTTCCTCGTTTTGTTGCTTGCTGCTGTAGCTGTTGCTGTTGCTGAGCATCTCATATTATTATGTATATGATAATTATTGTCACCATTTACTGACCTACTCTGTCCATGTTGTCCATGGCATAAGATCTCCATTATATGTACCATTTTCTGCATAACCATTGGTATTCTCTTTATTAGTATGACTGGATAATACAATTTCAGTAGCACAGGAATTGCCGTTGATATGCTATCGAAGAAGTGGCACGATTTTTATTTCAAGAACCATGTATCGCCTACACGATTGATTGTTCTCTTCCACTTTGGTTGTATAAATTGGTGTGGCTCTATAAAGAGATATAAAAAAACAAACTAAAATCAATAAAATATTTTCAAATTTAATATGCACATACAGTCAAAGAATAAAGTTCCCGGTAGTTTTTATCAAAATAAAAAACCTGTATATTAAAAAGGTGTGTATATACAACGGTGTATGTAGACGTTTTTCGGTGACTATACATATAGAAAGAAGTATCTATTGTAATAAAATAAAACAAGCAAATCAAAAATATCATTTTAAACTGTATGTAAGTATATGATCTTAAAACATAATCTGTATTGACTAGCATTCCAAGAAGTTAATGGGGATCTCGGTTAATCGATTTCTGGTCTGGCCCTTAGCTCTAATTAGTAAAGAATGACTCGTCTATCAATATAGTATGTATTCACACGTTCACGTGCATCCAAAATATACTTCCTGGTACTGGTCCTTATACAATAATTGTTCCAGTTGAGACATTAAATTCCACATGTATTTTCAATATGTTTGCTTGCCAGCGCAGACATGTCTGATTGTATAGTTTAATAAATGTAATTCTTAGAGACCAGATAGGATATTAACGACCAGATAGGAAATTAACGATGTACTTTGGAGGGGAGGGTAAACGCATACATGTGCACGAAGGAATGTTTGAAATGGTCATTGAACAAAATGACTTTGGCTAGAAGTTTCGTTTGTCTTTCTTAAATTGGTGCCAAAAATCCAGCAGATTGCTCACTAAGACTTATTTTCATCGATATATCTTTTAGAATTTCAATTTGCAAGAGACAGTTTAAATTATTCAAAGGGTTTGTGATTTAGACATTGAAATCAAAGCAACAGGAAAAAAAATTGTTAAAATGATGAATGAAGAATTTTTATCAATAATCTTAAGCTTTCAAAATCATTAGGAGCTACTACTTAAGCAGCAATTCAAAATGTTTGCAGAAAGTAAAGACTAATACTCCCATTGTTACGAACTGAGATGACTACTGTATCCTTAAATTATTATAAAATATGCCAGTTTTTTTTTGGGCAGATTCTAGACCAAGTATTAACCTTTGTTAGGTGCAAGCGTTTTTCTTAATTACTGAGAATTTAAATAACCTTGACAATCTTTTTCATGTTTATTAAACTCCACTAAAACTTGTTTCTCACGTTGAATTCAATAGAACATGTTGGGGATTTACTCCAGTAGAAAATCACTGCATTTCAGTTGCACTTTTAGTCTCTAGTCCTCATAGAAAAACATTGAAAAGTTCTCACCGAAAACATTCCTTAGAGTTCAATAACAAAAAACGTAGTGCCTTGGCAAACCAAAGAATTTTAAGAAATATTTTTAACGCTCCCAAAAAAATTAAAATCAAGAAACAAAAAAGAAATCTTTTTCAATTGAATGACAAAATGCTGCCATTTACAATGCATTGTTCGGTACACGATAATTAAATAAAACGAACAGTTTTTTTCTTTGGAATGAAAACCTAAGAAATCATCATCAACATCGCCTTCGGCATTGGCAACTTGCAATTGGCAACATTTAATAACTGGTTGTGGATTCTTCTTCCATTTCGAATTCTTATTAATCATGGCAATTGGAAAAACATTTTTTAAATAAAAAAAATACAAGAAATAAAAAAGAGGAGAAAGAATTCCGAAAACATTTATTTTTTACACTTCGGGGGGTGGATTATCAAATAATCACTAAAAAGAGATCACATGCCTCATAAAATCATTATTTTTTGGTTTTGTTTTTTTATTATTATTGTTGCTGTTGTAGTTAGTCTTGTAACACCTATCGAGTAGGGAGAGAAGATAAATGCAACAGACAGACAGTAATACACACTTTGGAGCTGTATAATCCCAGAGAAGTATAAAAATCATGGAACGGCATGTGTAAACACAAGAAAATGTTCGCAAAGAGAGGTTGTCAAGTACAAATACGTGTATTGTACTGTGTGTGTGGATATAAAGTTTTCACAATTGAGAGTACAAATATAGCAGAGATGTGGAAATAAATGATTTAGAAAATGCATCTACTCTTTAGAAGAAATTAGCAAATTTGCAAAGAAGGACACACTGTTACATACCTTTTGACTCATATTTGTAACTACGGGTCAAAAGTTAAAGCAAACTTAGTTTCTGCTCATGTGTAATGACAGCTTTTGCGTTAACTAAGCCTCAAGATAGTTTCTGATCGAAATTAAATAAATTTTTGTTTTACAAATCCCTTCTTGCAGCAGCGTCGAAGCTAACCACACGCTACAACAGACATGTTTGAATATAAAACACAAGCCGGACTACAAATCTTATTGGACTTGATACAACATAACACAGATGACAACATAACTTCTACCAATATTAAGAAAGCTTATAGATTTGGCAGAAATTTGATTTGTGCATCATAGGTTTGCTTAGAATAGATGACGGGCCCTCCTTTAAGGACAAGGCCCCACATTAGGCCAACAATTAGGTCCATTTGAATTCCACAATTAATATTCAACCCAGGAATACAACATTACCTAAAAGAAACCAATCCCACTCCAGAATAAGAATATGTTGCAGCATTCTTAATAGTGGAGAGTTCTATCACAGATGACAAAAAAATGAGAAGTCCCCTCTTCATGACAGGCACCGGCACATAAGATGACACACAGCCTCATCCTTCTACTCACACCCAAAGCTCTTGCAGATTTTATTTGAGAGAATTGTCGCGCAATAAGCCAGTAACCCATGAGAACTGCAATTATACGATAGTTGGTCATGGGAGGATAGGAGACAATCGTCCCCTTTTTTGATCCATACAAGTCCAGCATTGTTTTATCCTCAACAAAGGACAGCGAAATTCAGACTTCCAGTAAAACAAGTGAAAATTAGCCAGTTTAACTGAGGCAATCCGAACACCTACGACCTGTCGGAGATCATTAGCTCTGTACCGCGTCTGGTCCAGAATTTCAGCATGCTCAAGATTCCAGGTTGGGCTAGAATTTAACCGTAAATCGAGCTTTGTATCAAAAATGATACATTTAAATTTTTTAGACTACATAACTTTAATACAGAAGTTAAATGCCTGATATTTTTATAATTCGTTAGTATTGTTATCGCCATTATTTTAAACCAAATAAAAAAGAAAATTTCAAACAGGGGTCACAAAATTCAAAAACTTCATAATTCTATCTTATGTATCATTTTTGATACATACGACTTTCCTACAGATTTTTTGGTGTCGTTTATGTAGTTCTTTTAAGATTTCTAAGATTTTGTGAAGTTTTATCGTAAATAATACAATACATTATTTATGGTATTTGAGAAAAAATTTAAAGTTATGTAAGTGTGGGACGAAAGTGAAAAGATTGAATTTTCTATTCTTGATATGTTCTTGATATTCATTGAAGTAGTCGTAGTCTAGTATGTAGCGTGTTACCTTATTAGACGTCAGACCAAGGTTCAAAAATCAGGTCAGACATTTCCAATTTATAACGAAAAGTTGTAATGACCGATTATATATTAATTATATATGTAATATTCCTGCTGCTAAAGACTTTGGAGAAGAAGAAAATAGAAGCTCGTCTTATGAACTGAAGAAAGTATTGGCAGCAACAAACATGACAACAGGATGGTACTACTTGGAACAGAACAAACTGCCTTTAGTAGTTTGGGATGAAAAAATATTACCAATTTTCACGCAGATTGCTAGCAGCTGTTTCCTGAAATGTTGTAGAGTCTTTCTTACTACTCTTCTCATATTTATCTCACGTGATAGACAAACATTAGGCCCATGTTTTATTACAGATGATAATATTTCGGTTAACTATGTACGTATGAGAAAACAGAATCGTTCGCTTTGATAATGATATACATATTTACACCTATTACACCTTTTCGTAAAATGAGCTGAAAGTCTTGCAGCCTTTAATAATCATGCTTAAAGCCTTTTTTTCGAAAATCGAATGAAAAGGATTTTTTCTAAAAAAAAAATATATATTTATCTTAATTTTTTTGTTAGAAAATTTTAACCATTTTCATAAAACTTTTATCACACAACTTGTAGTTTTATGTTAGAAACAATACTGTATAAATAGTTTGGGATTAGCTATCGCTGTAGATTTCAGAGCAGCCCATATATCCTTTTTTAAGATTTTTAAAAATGTAATTTCTTGTGCGCCTGAAAGGTAAGAAAATTAAAGAAAATATATTTAAATAATGATGCGTATGTCCTTATGTTCCTTTTTGGTATATTTTCATCTCAAATTAATGTTTTTTTAGCAACAGAATTCAAAAACTTTTTAGTTTTATTGTGGAAAATGAAAATTACCTCCAGCGATTTTAATTGAAATTTGATACTTAATGATGGAATACTTACAGTGATTGTTAGGAAATTAATTAATATTTATATAAATCAAGCTTCATAAAGAGATTTACGGAGTACTGCTTGGTATTGATTTATGTTTTCTTTTCTTTTGTTTTGTTTTATTACCTTTTCAACTCATATTTAATTTTGTCGCTGTAGATTAGTAACTAATTGAATTTGATGGTCGTTGTAAATTTCGTGGTCCACCGAAGTCGAATTGGCAGTTTTAGATTCAAGTACATGCTACGTGCGTTGCAACTACTTACTTATATTCCCGTATCCGGGAAACCAGAGAGGAATCAAAGATGTTCTATTGCAACATTAAACTTTTTTACCTCACATTACATTGACAACAAATATTTTTAACGAATCGCAAGAATGGTTTGTACCATCAGGTTGCAGCCAACACTCAACTGAGAGTGTTACTGATGCTGTCCTATCTAAGCAATTGGAAACTTATAAATCGCCACAAAAAAGGATAGCTAACGTCAAATTATTACCATTTAGAAAGAAATAAAACCAAGCTGACATGAAGTGCTTGATTTTTATGTAAAAATGTATGCAGTAATGTACATCATGTCAAAAATTTTGGCGCAAATTTCATAACAGTGATAATAAAATGTAATAATAGTAAATAAATAGTTTTATTAAAACGAATTAAAATTTAAAATTTTTTTAACAAAATTTATCAATAATCGTGACAATTCCATGTACTTACTACGAGTATACTTGTATGTATATATACTTGTACATATATGTATGTATCAAAAGTGATACACAAGCTAGAGTTATGAAGTTTTTTTAAGGCTCGATCTACGGTTAATTGTATTGAAACTTATGGCAACTAGCTCAGTTCTCTGCTTTATTAAAATGTCAGAGGGAAGCCAATTGTGTGTGGTAAAATAAGGCCAGGTCAGGCATGAAAAGTTTTTCAAAAATCTTTCGTTCGGAGTCGATTTTAAGCTGTAGGTCCCACCACTGATATATAAAAATTAACGCAGACAACATAAGTGATGTGAGAAACTAGATCGTAATCCTGCCTAGAGGGTTGTAATGACCAATTATGTATGTAAATAAGCCCTTAGCCTTTGTTCGAGTGGAACAAAGTGCACTGATTATATGGTTATATACAGCTGACGGCATACGAGTCTGCATATCAGTCGGTAGTCGTTCAATACCCACCGTACTTCAGCACCGTAAATCAATCCACCAAGGCCTGATAGAGCCACTTTCTGATAGCGGCAATGCAATCCATGTGTAATTTGCATTGCAAAAATTTATAAAGTACTCTACGAATTGCATTCTCATTCGAACTCGTTGAAAAATGTTTTTTCCACTACATTTTCAAAGACGGCGTTGTATGTCGAATCGCTGTATGACAATCACATCTCTAACTGGAAAAGCCTCCTATTCAACTTATGCTTTGTGGCAAAAAGTGCCTCAAGTGTACAAGAATTAATGAGCCTCTGGGAAGTCTTACCCTACACTCGATCAATGCAGTGACTAGCTAAGTAAAAAAATCCCTACTAATTTTTTATCCACAACTGTTATTTGCTTGCGAACATAAATTTAGTGCCAAAATAATCTCAAGAAGTAAACAAAATGAAGAGAAATCTTTATTTAATGCTCGTTTTCATAACCGAAATCTATAAATAACAGGATGATATATTAAAGGCCATCAACTAAGACTCAGTGATACATTGCACCATAATGATCTTTTTGGAATTGTTTTTTGAATAGTTGCAACGGTATTTCTTAATTCAGAAGCGAGATTGTGAAGTGAAAGAGTGGGCAAAGGAATAAACATGTAAGGAGATCAAATTGAACTCGAAATTTTCTTTGGACTGCATCTGAATTCCTAACTGTGCCTTTCCACATGATGGGAATGTTTCACATATCAAGTGAATCTACTTTTGAATCCTTGTGTCATATGCAGTACAACACATGCTTTACCAATTGTAGGGCATAAAAACAGGCATCATCTTCATCATCACCTTCATTATAAGCATTGTGATATATTCCAGATATTAATGGTAAAATAATAGGAGCGATAGAGCATATATTTCTCGTTAAGATCAACAAGAATGTGTGAGAGGTTTGTCAGCCACTATCGTTTGTGTACTTAATTCGTTATTCTTCATTTGGATAAACAACAAATGAAATTCGAAAGTAATTCTCATTAATTCATTACTATTTACGAATAACTAAATTATATTGCATATGGAGGGTGGGCGGTGGCGGCAACTTGAAACTTTCGGGATTTCAAAAATTCACTAAATGGGTTCTATTGGGGACCCTTTGGAATACAGTTCCGATCTCATTTTTAAAATTTTTACAATGGCGTACATCCTCCCTAGACAAGTAACAAAGTTAATGAGAGCCGTTTTTTAAGATTTTTGTTGGAACAATATAATGAAAATAGCCTTAGAATGAATAACAAAGCTATCCAAAGATTCAGTACACATTTGATGTACTGAAATTGTCAGGGATTTCTATAAAATATTAGATGTAGGTGTTCGTGCATTGTACATCCATAAGGCCCTAATGCTTTAAATTTCTGTTTCTACTCCCAGTTAATTGCCTTTGAAACCAAACTGAGTAGAGTATCTGCCCGAGTGTTTTAAAGTAAATCTTTAATATCCAACAGTTAAATGCAGTTCAACGATCCTGCATGAGGGGGCTTTTTGTCGCTGCTCAAAACAATAATCGTATAAATAACTAAAAAAGTTAAAACAAAAAGAAAAAGAAAATTATAAAAAACAGAACCAACATTTTTTAGACATTTATGGTTCAATTATAAAAAACAATGGTTTTTATTGTTTCATTGTTTATGTATTTTTTACAGTTGTTGGTTTCCATAAGCGAATTCAATTACTAAACAACAACATTGATGTTGATAGAGATTTGTTGGGTTTGAATACATTTTGTTTTGATTCCAATCTACTATCAATAGGCAGAGGTGCTTATGCATTGTCTGATGGACTACTATGTTTCTATGTTTACTATTCTCTTAAAGTACATTGAAAAGATTTCACAATACTCGCTCTTCAATAATAAAAACGTTTGTAAGGAAAAAACAAAAGGGTTTTGTATAAAACAATTTGATCGAGCAAAACATTAAATTTTAAATCATTAAGACTTCAATAAGTTTTGTGGCAGATGTACACTAATGTGAATATTTATTTTTCTTCTTAATTTATCATTACAACCCTTTAATCAGGATTACAACTTAGATTCTCACACCTCCCATGTTGTGTGTTTTAATTTTATTAATGGCGGGTGCTATAGTTTAACTTCAACTCTGAGTGACAGATTTAAGAAACATTTCATAGACATTTGAATTACAAGCCTTCGAATGAAATATTTGTTCATATTTAATTTTGCGTGAGATTTCTAAACTGGTGTTTGAACATTCTAAAGACATCTGAGTTTTCCCTTTTTGTTGGTTTAGCTCTTTACCCAATACTCTCTACTATACTCTATTCTCTTTACTTTTTTCTTGCTATGCAGTATTTTCTACTTCTACTTCTTCTACTTCTCTCTATTCACTACTCTCTATTGCACTATTTTACTGTAGTCTAGGGCACAGTAGTTCACTTCTCACCTACCTTTCAGTTGTAACGGTAGAACTTTTTTGATTCTGGGTCTCAATTGAATGAACGTTATTTTTGTGTTACATATCCACCGAGTGACTTTTACAATAATTTTCCTTATCAACCAATTGTGGTGTAAAAGAACATTTTCGCATTATACTTATTTAGATCTGTTTAGGAAACCATTCTCACTATACTCCCACAATTACTTCACCCAGTGTAAACAAGTTAAGCTTTTTAAACTTATGCAACAACTGCGCTTAAGAAATTTAAAATAAACACACACGCGAAAAACATACCAACAAGCAAGAGTCATAGCAAAAACAAATTTTTTCAGTCATTCACAATATAGTCAGACAGTCAGTCAGCTGGTCAGTCACAAACAGTCAATATACAGAGATTTAACAACACATTTCGTCTACGGTTTTGTTAACCGTCGTTTCGGAAGCAAAAAATGCACAGGATAAATGAGAGAGAGAAAGAGAGAGAGAGAGTGAGATACAACGTGATATGGGATGAGGAAAATCTACAGTTCTGAGTAATGCTGTAAAAAAGATTTGAAATTATAACAAAAAATGGGGGGAAAAAAAAATAGAAAAAGAAATCTTCAATGAAATGTTGTGACTGTATTCGGTTCATTCACAAAACTAAACAAATACATGAAACGTGAAACAAAACGAGCTTTTCACTACAGCATGACTGCACAGGATAAAAAAGGAGAGAGAGATAGAGTTAGCGAGAACGAGATATTGGAGGAGGAAAAGAACATTTGAAATTTTAACAAAATATTTGTAAGAAAAACTAGAAAAAGAAATCTTCAATGAAATGTTGTGGCTCTACTCAGGTCATTCACAAAACTAAACAAATTCGTGAAACCAAAATAAGATTTTCACTTTAGCAAGGCTGATGCTCTCATTTCTATATATAAATTGCTTTAGCTACCAAGGATACGGCGGTCTAATTTATTGTGTCTAAAGTTTGTTTTAGAGTCTCGCGGAAAGATGACATTACTTTTGGATTTTGGAAATTGTTCTCACTTTACAGTTAGGATCGATAACGCCGTCAACCCAACATCCACACCAAACATTTTCGGAGTGGATTGGACGAAGATACTAACTCGAGTGGTAGCATATTGTGGATACAGATTCATAGAAGATACTATCTTTAAACTTTTTCGGTCAACCAAACTAATTTAGCTTCTCAGTCCAATACTAGTTTCGAGTTAAGCCCATAAGACCCGAATGATCGAATTGTAACTTGACTGTCAGACATTAGATTGACTATTAAACCGAGCAAATAAGACATCCAAGAAATTCCCTAACCATACAAAGGGAGAATAATGTTTACAACAATCATTGGAAGCTCAATTGGTGCAAATAAAAAACTTCCAATAAATTTTTACTGAGAGCTCTGTTTCTAGGTCATAGGATCTGCTATAGTAGCATGCTCAATCACCCTTTTAGCTTAATGACTCTGAAACAAAGTAAACAAAAATAAAGAAGATGGGATAATGTTTTGTGAGAGTCCCTATATTATTTAAAGAAGGAATATAAATATATAAAAGAGTAAAGGCTGTAAAGGAAACACTGTCAACATATTACTCAATAAGAAGTTCTAGTTTAGGGAATTCAAAATTCGTTTCTCATTGCTGTAAAGCTTGTAGACGTGAAATCGTATAAATTCTAGATGTAGAACAAAAAAAGCAAAAAAGATTTTCGTCCATAATATTCTCGTCTGTCATACCATTGTCCGAAGCAGACAGAGAGACTTACAAACTGAAAAAATAGAAGCAAGAATACCATAATATTCACACTAACCAGTAAGCTAGCTAGCAACGAATATTTGTAAACGAAAATCGAATCAAAAAAATGTAATTCTTTTCTAAACAAAAAGTAAAACATCTACGACAACTTTTTTTTAGCCATTTCACGGTTGAAAACAAATCTCTCCATGTTGAAAAGGCTACTTTCTTATTCTATGCCATCTAATATTGGCCGGTTGTAAGCATGTCTGATGTACATACGTAAAGGAACATATGAATGGAAGGACGACATACACAAAGTATTTATACACAATACAAAAATTCAAGAAATAAACAGCAAAAAAGGAAAAAAGAAGAAGCATTAGAATGTAGCGCAGGCAAATAGTGAAATGAATTCTCGTAATACGAGTAGAGGAGTAGATGGAGTAAAACTGTCTAGTGTTACGATATTCTTTTAGAATGGGTGACCACATCTATGCATAAAATCGTTCTGTAGCTACTACATATCGAAACATGCTTCTAATCACTCCCCTTTTGACTAGATATCTCCCAAATGGAAATTATCAACATAGAAATACGTGCTCAATCCCACGCGGACAGAATGACAAAATAGCTATACTATCTGACGGTCAGGCTAACATCCAAGCACTCGGCTCATATAAGATGGACTCGCGAATAATATGGGATTGTCTGTGCAAGCTGTATGAGCTGGAATGGAATCTTTCTGTGTTTGGAGGAATATGTACGTGTGATTAAGAATGGGGAAAGGCGAAACAAAAAACTTAAATAAATTAAACTATTATAAATAGGAAGAGATTTGAGCTATGCGTAAGACCATCCAGAAGTAGCACAAATAGACTCAAAGAACACTTGTACATGGTAAAGATCGCTTTAATAATACATAATACATAATACACATAATAGAACACATTATCAGAAACTTGTGGCTTCAAGTACTAGGCAGGGAAACGAGGCAGCATTCTATAGTTCGTCATGGTACCAGGATTAGCGGAGGAATTTTAGCACTATATGGCAGAACAGTGGGTCGTATGGTCACAATACTTTAGCTACTTAATACGGTGCAGCAATATACTGTACAACACATTATTGGTGAAGTCCACTGTTTGTGATTGCATATGATATCTATAGCCATACAATACCTTTTACAATAGCGGCTTTGAAACAGACAGATATGGTTACTGAAAGACCCCTGATTACTGATATATCAGACAGCTGAAGAAGTAACAGCTAAAGCAGAACATTTGTGTTGAATTCTTGTTTTCTGATTTTATAATTTTTTATAATTTCCAATTGCATGAACATGTATCTGTTACCAGTGTAACAGATTTTATAAATACCTATGGCCACCTTATCCAATTACTATAACGTGTGACACGCAATAGTAATACCATCACTACGAGCCCATTGATTGCAGTCATTATAGTATTTCTCTACTATTAAAATAGTTTTATATTCGTAGTATAAATAGTATGCTGTTGTTGTTATTGTAGTAGTATGAATAGTAGTATTGCAGTATTAGTATGTATGAACTCGTAGTATAGTATTAATAATATTTGTCTGTAGCATTGCACTGCATTTGGTGATGACGATTTGAATGAAATTGCAATCATTTACAGGCTCTCCAATGTTGTAGCATTTTTTTTTGCAATTTCATTATTAATGTATGTACGTCTGTGAAGATGAGACTTTTTTATTTTTTTGTTAAGTAAAGCTAAACAGAATTTAGGAGAATGAAACACGAGGTAACTTAGTCAGACTGTTATTATTATTAGAGCACTAGGCTTCTGCTATTTATTTAGCCTGCTGCCTGCCTGTTTGCCCGGCCTTTCATTGATTTTGTAAGACAGTCATAATTGTAGCAGTTAATGTCGCTGTATGAGTATTTGCATTTGGATTTGAATATGAGGGAGTATCAGGTTTTTATTTGTTGTTCGTACTCTGAACTTTCTCCCACTAACGGCTGCTGTTACTGGTTTATTTGTATGCATGGTTGACTGGCTAGCTGTTTATCTCCTTGCTCGTCTATGTCCTGGCACTATTTAGATTTAGCTGAGGCAAATAACAAACAAATACCCGTCATTGGCTGTATATCTCCACTAGAGTATTAAAAAACCCGAAACCAGGAACCGGTTAACCGGTTTCTTTACTTTTAAAAACCGACCGGTTTCGAATATTTCATATTTTAGAAGTATTCGAAAAACCGGTTTTTTTTTGTTAAATAATCGGTTTTCTTATTTAACTTATCCCTTGAAACTGATGTCGTCGCTTCAACACATGATGGGGCAGCTGAATTAAATATGGCAGCTGAAAAAATATGGTAGTAATATTTTACCAGAATCACAGCTTTGCATGAATCATGCCATTCATTTGTGCGTAGTGGATGTTATATATTCCAAAAATCGTTCCACTGAAGAAATTAATGAAAATGAGAAAGAAAATTCTGATGATAATGATGGAAATAAAGAAGGGGAAGGTGAAGAAGAAAACAATATTGGCATTGACATAGATAGTGCCCTTACTGTCTGCTCTGAAGTTGGAGAAGTTGTGGCAAACTTACGAAAAGGCGTAAAAATTTTCTATAAATATGAAAAGCAAAAACGACTTCAGTATTTTGTAAAAAACCAAGAAGGTAAAGAACTTAGATTGGTATGTGAAGATGGAATTCATTTTTAAGAATATGGAAATGCGTGAATCATGTTTTGATGGACTTTTCTTTAATACCATTCTCACCTGTTGAAATTGAAGCTTTAGAAAATCTTTGGAAAACTTTGCAACCATTAGAAATAGCAATTAAACAATTATCTAAGGATTCTGTAACACTTATAGAAGGAGAAGCAATTCATCAATTTTTATTTAATAATTTATACAGAATTAACACACAATATGCGCAAGAATTATGCAACAGGCATAGACTTACTGAACGTAGAATTAAAGTATTTAACACCCTTATTGTGTACCTAAATTCAGGAAAGTGTCCAACTAATTTCCATATTTTGAAGTATTCCACCAAAGCGGAGTACAAGGAATTTGCTCTCGATTTGTATAACCGTTTATGTACTTGCAATGATACAGATGATGAAGTGGTAGATTCTGACCAAGATTTAAGTCTTGATAGGGATAACCCCAGCAGCTTAATTTTTGATTTAAATAATACAAAATAAACAGTATACAAAATCTAAAAAAAATCATAAAACCACATTCATCATTATATGATGATTTCATATACCTCGACAAATGCAACAAAAGAACAGAAAAAATGGAAAATTTATATATGTATGTAACTGTCTTTTGATTATCTGCCCAACTTCAACTTTCAGCGAGCGGGTATTTTCAACATCCAATTTTATTAAAACTAAACAAAAAAAACCGGTTTTTCTTTGCGGTTAACCGGGTTTTCTTTGCAAAACCGTATTCGAAACCGGTTTTTTTAAATGTCAAAATTTCGAATTATTCGAAAACCGGTTTTTGGCAAATGTCGGTTTTTTGAATACTCTAATCTCCACCTTCTTTAGTTGGTTGGTTAGTTGTGAAATTGCAGTAACATTTGCTCAACCAAATTAAATTGAGTGTTGGAAACTGTTGTGATTTTTTCCTTTCTTCCTTTCGATTCCTGCTACTTGTGTTCTTATGGCTGTGTTTTAAATGTCAGATTTAAGAAAGAAATCTGTTGTTGATCTTAATTGGCTTTGGCGGATACGTTTTATTGTGTTAATACAATACCATTCAAACACCAGACGAAATCTTTTAATAACTTTTTATTTGAACTGCGTTTTCAACTAATTAATGAAATTAATTTTAAAAGAAAATAATGCCGGTCTGAGGGCCAATCATCTTTAGACATTCAGAGGGGACATAATTTCAGCAATGTCAACAAGACTTTTATAAAAGTTTGGTCAAATAAGGAGTTAAAGCCAAGTGCATTTGAAACTCAAATAAATAAACAATGACTAACCATAGAGTGTTTAAGTCTTTTAAAAATCCCATAAAACTTTCCAAAAACCGGACTACAAAGATGCTCTATTGCATTTAACTATTCCCCAATCCGACTTACCATGCAAAAAACCGACAGAAAACTATTGAACACGCCCGTCAGTGACCTGTCACTACAACGTCTCTTAAGGACACCAGTTACAGGTTCTATTTTGTCTCATAACTTATTGAGTCCTAATATCAAACTTTCAATAGATTGCCAAAGGTCCCTACCTACATATCAATTCAACCTTTCTTACAATGTCTCTTCATCTTTGTCTGAATTATTATTGCATGATTAGAACATTACAGATTGGTACAGTCAGCCTATTGTTGAAGTTATACCGGAACTTTGAAGATTTAAGATACAGAGACTAGTAGGAAAGTATCCGGGATATAAGGGTTGGGTTTAGCATGTAAGCACTATCGATTGTGAATCGTGCACGCTTATGGTGAAACTTAAGGGTCTTTTAAAAATTCCCAACTACGGTTTAGTATAAAAATAAAAAAGAGGTGGGTGACATGACATGTTTTTCATAAATGCTTCAGTTGAGTTTTCTCTTTATTAAGTAGAAGTACATAAGCGTCAAAAACTACTTGCAGTGTAGTGAATTACTCGATGAGTTACTTCAAATTGAATTACTTTTGCTCTTTAATGGCTCTTCTAATGATTTCAAAACAATCTTCTTGAATTTAATAATAATCTCCACATATCATTTGAACTTATTTTCCATGAAATCCTCCGTTTAATAGAAACTAATAATCCGTCATCGAAAATCCATTTAATAGTAGGAACTAAATTATAAAAAATTTTAATGAAGAAATTTTTCAATTTTAAGTACAATTATCTGCACAATCAAAACGAATTTTCCTAGCCTCTGTGAAAATATTAGCCAGCCAAAGAAAATCCTTATCAAAGACCTTTATCACATGACCAGACTATTAAAAATGTTTGGCAAAGTTATATGCAAAATATAGTAGAAAGCACAACTGAATTGTGTCGCACACAATATTTTCCAGTCTTTAGCTCTCTATGATCTGAATCCATAGACCAGCTTAAATCTAATGAAGGCGACAATCTATTATCCCCCATATGAGCAATCATTCCTTTTCCAGCAATTCAATGTCTTGTTTGCGAAAGAAGACGAAATAATGACAAAAGAATGTAACAAATGAAAATTGAAAAAACGGAATAAAAACCCGGTAAAAAGAGTAGAGAAAATGATATGAAGGATTTAAATTTTCATTCTTCGAATTTCATTTCATATGTAATGTACGAAATAAGGATTTTAAATTGTCCATACAGTGGCATCACGGTAAGAAAACGAAGGACGAGTAGGTGAACGCAATGCAGAAGGATGCCGTGAAGTAATTCGACAGTATCAGTATATTTTTTATAATCAACAGGAAATGCATGTGCTGCACATTTCCATTTCATTTTCGTTTTGGTTTTATTTCTTTCTGTCTGCGTTCAGTCTTTATCGTCTGTCCAATGGTCTTATGATGGTATTGTAGTAGTATAAACAAGGATAATGATTTTTAATAAGAAATCCTTATCAATTGCAAGGAGAAAAAGAAAACACAACAGCAGATGTTTTCTACTGGCATTTAAAAAAAAATTTCTTCAAATTTTCCATCAGCAAAATATGAAAAAAGTAACCAGAAATAATATTCTTTCTTAACAATAGCACTGAAGAACTGACCACCATCCCAAACCGCCATATGGTATTACCATATCATTTCCATTTAATTTTAATGACTTGAGTTGGCGTTTATTCTCCAGCATAAGACTGCGACAAAGAAAGTAAGAGTATGAGTGTGATTCTAAAGAAACTTTAATTTATGGTTAACTGCTGGCTGGTAATTTTTAATTTAATTGTTAGCCTTGAAAAATCTAAACATTTTTATTGTTCGTAATTTGTTAACGTTTTTTTTTATTTGCTCTTGTTGTTTTTATATACATTAATGCATGGCTTTATTTTCGTTTAGTTTATATTCTTCAGCTGTTTTTCATATTTCATTTTCTACCTCATTTTCCTCATGTTCATATTACACACAACTAAGTCTGATTCTATTCACTTCTTGTTCTTTGTTATTCTTTTTTTTTCTATTTTTTTAATATTTTCATTATTTTTGTATTTTTATTATGTTTATTTTCTTTTTTGTTCATTTTTTATTTGCTCATGATTCCATTTTCCACATGGCTTTTGCCGTTTTTGTCACTTTGGCTTCATTATTTGCATTTGTCGTCGACTGTTGAAAGTTAACAACCTTTAATGTCAACAACAATTCAGCAACAATATTGTTGTTGTTCGAGCTACAAGTACAAAATGGCTTAAAAAGAAGGGAAATTACAGAACTTATTTGTAAAAAAGGATTTTTTATTGTCGGAAAATTATTATTTTTCTAACAGAATAGTTTGTAGTCCTTGCCAGATTTTATTTCTCTTCGAAAAAAGAAGAAGCATGAAGAGAATAAGTAAAAGCATGCGAGACTTGATTGAATCGTTTTAAATAATTTTTAATTATAAACGATTTATTTGATTATAAGGACTTGTAACTTTTATTCCACACCACTTATTCTAAAATAGGAATTTAAATCAATAAAGAAGCATTGAGCCTTTTTTACTATAGCACGTTTGGAAACCATAATAACTGTCCCTCTTATTCGTAATTACGTATAACACTAAATGGTTAAGTTATTTGTAAAGTCTTTACATGAGTTGGTCGGGGGAAGGGGCTCTTGTAGTAATTTCTCTGTATGTTTTTAGAAATATGAGGCGCTTTACATAGGACTGCAGCATTGGAATTAATAAAGCATTGGAATAAGGAGTATTCTAACTGACAGAATCAATTAAACAGTAAACACCAACGGAAGGATTTATACCAATGGCTTGACAAGGCTGTCACCTATTAAATATCCTTCATTTATTTAACGGGTACTTAAGACCGAGTCACACTTCATATATTAAAGTTTGACATTTCAAAAAGCTAATGGAACCAGATAGTCCATGTTTGGAAGTGTTTTAAGCATTTTTATCTTTAAATTTAAATAAAGCAAAGTGTGTGTGAAATATCATCGAAATTTTTTAATCGTTTGAGTGAAAAACTCGTATGTTCTAATCAGGATTACAACCTAGCTCCTATCTACTAGACTACGTCGACTATTAGATAGTACAATTCTAACGCTTAATGTTAATTGGTCCAGACTCTTCATTGAACCTTTTATTATCAACACAGAATTAAAAGTAAAACTGCTAATGCAGTATAAAAATTATATTTTTTATATTCTTTCAATTTTATTGAAATGAAATTATTTCCGGAAAAAAATCTTTCGTTATCGATCTCTAGTTGCTAGTGTCTATATTTCCTATCCTTTACCATTTTGTTTAATTCGATTCTTTTCAAATTTATAATCTTTGTGTTGGTATTTTTCGATTTTCTAACACTTCCTTTCCAATGTGACCCATTAACATTTAATGACAATGGGGAAGACGTTAATGGCAGAGGATATGTTACAAAGAATTTTTCGGATTCTATTTTCGTTGTTTTTGTAAAATACCATACTAACACAACTCTTGAGTGTAATTAATCAACAAAGTTGCCTTTGCTTTTAGGTTAACAAATCCTTTAGGTTTTGCTCTATTTTCTTAATGAAATATTATCTCCTTTTCCTTCTTACAGAATTGTGCTCCAATGCAATTGTAAGTGGAAGTTTTTAATTTAAAATTGAAACTTTGTATCTTCAATATCAAAAGCTATAAGGGGAAATTATGAGGGAATTGTTTCTATTACTGGCAACTTTGATGGATTAAATTCGACGATTCGGATATGAATGGTATGTGATTTTATCAGGATGACAGATGAGTGCCATACAGTTTATGCCACATTGGGCATTCTGCACGAGGTAAATTCATCATGTCTGACCCCCTATCAAGAAATATTAGACATTTTGGATGCGCTCCAGATTATCCGTGACGGATATTTATATGATGTCGTACTCCACAAATAGTGACATCAGTAGGCCTATTAAACGTATAAAAATTGTCTATGATATCTCAATCTTATTTGTTTTATTTAATTATTTGATGTTGTAAGAATTTTCCGTTGTTTGAAGACCATGTCCAACCATGAAATGATGGAAATTTGCAACGAATGAGGAGACCACAATCTCTGAGAGAGCTCAAGGTTGCACAAACTATTAATGTCTGAATTATGTTTTCGAAAACGATATACTATATATTAATCCATCCAGTTGACTTTCTTCTGCTACTCACTGTAATTTTTTAAGCGTTTTGACTTTAGCAACATCATGTATTGTGTCAACCTAACTGCAGTTCTAATGTCAAGAATACAATTCTTTTTTTTAACATGCTGATGCAGTATAATTTCTATGACACGCATAAGTACATAGATACACTCGTATATATATTGTAGACGCCATGGTAGCAATAGTAACTTAAGTTGTATATCAAACTGCTTGTAATTCCTATAGTTATAGTAGTAAGCGTAGTATCGTTTTAAAGCTGTTGTAGTTGTTGTTTTTATCATTTATGTTGCATGCTACAAGTATTAAGTCGATGATACACTTAGACAGAGTTAATAGAGTTTGTAAACGCATGATTTAGTCTTCATCTTCATTACAATTTGATAGAAGAAGCACAAGTACACATTAGAGAGAAAATTCAAAGATCCTTGAATCGTTTTTCTTTTCTTCTGCAATAGCTACTCGTTACTCTGCTTAATATTTTCTATGTTCTCTTATAAGCTCATGTTGTATTAAACTTGCTTTAATATTGCGTTGTTACTTGCGTCTCGATTTAGAGCAGCAAACATTTGTATTCTTTTGGTTTCCATTTACTGGTATTTCGAAAGCGAAAGAAAAATTCAATGAAATACAGTTTACGAGTGTAATTTTGACAGAAATTGTTTTTGTATTTTTGATTTAACATGGGAGTTGTGTTGGCTCAAGTTGAATACCTTTTTCAACATTTGCCTCGCTGTGTAAGGAAAACATGAACATTTCTGTGCTTTGCGAGTAGGATTTTATTACTCAAGTCAGTAATCTACTTGCATTAGAAAATTTAGAGGCAACCGAACGTTATTTATTCATCAAAATAATTTTTTTCATCTTCGGAGCAATCTCCATTATTTACACATGCCCTCCTCATACCATACCTTTGTATTGTCTTGAGCTATATTAGTATTGTGGTCTTTATCTCCTCAATAATTCTCAATATCCAATATCAACAGCTACAGTACAACCAGTATTGAAGTTCCAATTCCTATCATGATCATCGTGAGGGTTTAGCAAACAATAAGAAATTTTATACGTTTTAAGGCATTTAAAGTTATAAAAACACACTGAAGAAGAAGGCGAAACAAAAGGCATGAAATGTAGGAAAACAATTTTCCATTTAGCGACGGAGACCAACATTTGTAACATTTAGTCACTGAAATTGATATTCAACGAAATGTGACTGTTTAATTTGGAAATGGTTCCCTTTTTTTCTTGTTGACCTCATTCCAGGTATTCTGATGAATGGCTTGTTTTTTTTAGCGATCGCAGATAAGCAGTATCTTTCAAATGAAACAAATAATGGAACATAAGAAAAAAGGGGAATTAAAGATATAGACAGTGACTTAATGTGCTCAATTCATGTGTGAGTTTTTTAAAAGTCATGAAAAAACAATCGTGACTCCATGATAAAACTCAATTCTGCAAGTTGTGGACAGTCCAGTACAGATTGGGGATTAGGAATTTTGAATGGGAGCTAGTATTCTCCGGAAGTTTGTTGTGAAATTACGCTGGCCGCTTTTCCCTTTATTTTCACTCTTTCTGTCTCCCCTTTCTTTAACGACTTCCTTCACAATTCTTTTCTTGTTCAATAACGAACTCGATGGGCCCTATCCTTCGGTGAATGTCCTGGATCTCAGTACATAATAGCCTTCCTGAATTTAAATTTAACCTGTTGCCAGTTTATCCAGTCCGATTTTAATAAAACAAGAAACTTATTGTAAAAAGGTTCTTTAGTTATCACCAGAAATGTAAGTGTAATTTGTACGTTTCCATAGAATTAAGACAAATCATATGGTCATGTCCATCTGAATATTTTATTCTTTTACATGCTGAATCCTCAGAGCATTAAAATTTGAAACTTAAAACGTCACCTCAACAGTAACTTGTGGAAACAACATTCAAGTGTCATTAATCTTTCACTTTGATCGCTTCAATCGAATATAAATAACGACGAAGACAAATTGCTCGCAAACAGCTGCTGAAATTTTAAATGCATTTTAACTAATTGTTTAATCAAATAACAGGAAAAATAAAGTATAATCGGCATTAATTGAATGACAAACACACAACGAATTGCGACCCTACAATGCAGTAGTTGCAGTGATTATTGGTAAGTTGCACCGCAGCGCATCACATGTAACATCAAATGATAGGGAATAGAATACGATTGATGCGATTTTTGAACAATAGTTAAGTGAGCTGCACATATATTAACATCAAGTTCTAAATACAAAAGAAAACGATACCATCAGTAGTGTATGGAAATTGAAATGAATTGACATACAAATTCGCGTACGTGCAACATTGAAAATCTTATTGTATTGTGATCTCCATTCAAATCTGTTGAACTACAGCAGTAGCTAGCTGTAGCAGTGCTACACACGCACATTGATACTACATCGACTTACAACATGTCCTTCTTTTCTGCTTCGTTTACAAATTCTTCTTCATGATTCCAAATTCTTCCCTTTTTAGTTGTGTTTGAATTTTACTCAGCATGACAGTGGCGCCAAATGATATCAAAACTTTATGAATGAACTTTATGAACTTTACTAAACGGTTCGAAATATACTGACAATTTATCCTTTCTTGTTAATGAAGATATTTTTGTTTATAAAACTAAAAAAATTAAATCTTTGTCATCATCATCCACCTCAACATTATTTTTCTCAAGTTTTTTTTCTTCACATTTTTTTGTCTGTCCTCCCTTCGTGTTATTGTTGGTACTTTTTTGTTTTCATTGTCTCAAATAATATGAAACAGAAAAAAACCTAATAATTAGGAGCTACTATTGTAAAATACTAAATAAATTTTATCACAAGGTACTTTTCATATCTTTTCAGTACTTTTTTATTTGAAAAGAAAAAATGTTTTTTTTTTTATTTTTTGGTTTTAAAGTGGGGCTGAAATTTGAAACCAGTTCAGATTCTTTTTTCTTTTTGTTTTTCTTCCATCAGATTTGTTGGTTTTTGTTATTTGTTGGAATCTAACAAAACCAAATTAAATATTTTATTGTGTATCATTAGTAGCTCCATACAGATTTTCGGTCGATTTGCAATTCTTTTGAGACCAACAAGAAGAAAAAAATTGAGGAAAGAAAGAAAACAAAATAAAATCGTGCTGAAATATTTGTCTGACCATATCATTTAAATTGTATTGTATATATATATCATACTTAGTTCACTGTAAGAGAGGAGACGAACGAAGAACTTCAAGCAATTCAGAAAACTCAAAACGATTTGAAAATAAAGTATGAAGATTCGGAATTCTCCAGTTCAACTTGTACGAGTGGTTCACGTAATTCTGAAGCTCGAAAAGAGTTTATTTTGAACAGCAAAGAAGTTTTGTTATTATAACACATTTTGTGTCTTTAAGGAGCCCAAGGTTACACAAAAGATCTCTACTTTCTTATTTATTGCTTTGCTCCAATGTCATTAACAAAGTTTTTCTAGCTACGCTGGTGATTAGTACTTATACTGCAGCAGGTTGTAGGATGTCAGGGTTGCCATCCTTCCATCGTTGCCCAGAAAGAACGCCCTTTAGCAACAGCTATGGGTTAAAAAGTAAAATCATAGCATGAAATACCACAGAGAGGAATGCATAGATGGCACAAAATAGGAGCATTGCCTACACTTTTTCCTGTGAATTCCTTTCTGAAGGAATTTCATTCGTTCATTCCTTTGATTAAAAGGCATCGCAGCTCTCCGGAAAGGGAAAGGGTAAGAAAATATTCGTCTGGGATAACACTTATTTATAATCCGGTATTTTGAAATTTCTATGGAAACAAAAGAACTATTAAAAGGGGTTTTTTCGACTTCCACTTTAACGCGCCAAATTTCAAACAGATCGATCAGCAATAGACTTCTAAGGACTTCAGACAATCACGGACCGTATTTGAGAGCTGGATGTGATGGATACGCAATGACCTTTGGTTATAAGCAAAACGGTGCATCTCGACCATCTATTTCATGCTTTCACTGAGCGACCTCTTGATCCAATGAAATACAGAATCTTCTTTATAATCGCTGAGATGTGAAGGCAAGAAAGTAAATAAAAGTACAAGGGAGAGAGTGGAAATCGTTCCCTTAAAGTAGCTTCGAAGACCTTCAGCAGTTGTATTTGAAGTACTGACTAGTAACTGACTAGAAAGAGTCTTGCGAACATAGGAAAGGAATTGCTACTAAGCATTTATCTCAAGAAAATCACGTTAGTGTCCAACTAACGATCCTGCCATTTATTACCCTTCACTGAAGATAATCATTTACCGGTCAATTATAACCACGACACATTTAGAGGCCCTCAAAAGTCGTCGACAACTAGCAGCAGCAAAACGTAGAGTCTCTTAAGAAACTTAAAGCTGATTGTGAGATATTCATCCATCATGACCCGTTTAGAAATTTGTCTACTTTTATTATAGTTGTTTCCCCTGCTGCTGTTGTTGTTTGACGTATGAATGCAATAAAATAAATTTTATTTTGGTTTTTATCCTTCAAATTAAAATCGAACACGTTGACAAACGTGTCGCAAGTTTCACACAAAACTTGTGAAGTACTTAGACTACTACTGTGGTTTGTTAACATGACCCTTAAAGAAAAAAACGAGAAGAAATTGTTTTGAGTTTCCTTTCTGTTTCCTTTTTTGTTTGAATTATAAGTAGCGGATGTTTTAAATTGAGAAGATTTGATAAAAACATCTTTTAACTCAAACGGAATGTCTGTCCGCATTTGAATGTTTCTTAAATGAGGTGTTTATGGAACTATAAACTGAATTACTTGCGCTTTGCAATTTGAACTTCTAAACGAAGATTAATTTGATACAAAACAATGCATTATATCCTTCAAAATCTTAAATAATTAATAATTTATAATCATTACATAAGTACATAATCGGTCATTATAACCCTTCAACCAGGATTACGCCCTAGGTTCTCAGACTCTTTAGGTTGTGTATATTAATTTTATACATGAGTAGCTGGATCTAAGGTTTAAATTCAACTCCGAAAGACAGATTTTTTGAGAAACTTTTTCTTGACATTTTTTTCAGAGTTTTTGCCAGAAATCTCCTTGAGATGCAGTTGCTGAAGAAATATTTTTTCATATTTCGTTTCGTTGGTGATGTTTGACCTAGGGTTTTAACCGCGGCCTCACGTCAAATAAGTCAACACAGTAACTACGAGACTACGGTAAAATTCCAAGATTTCAAACTGTATAGGAGCTTAGATGCAACATGATGTCAATATTCTCTATATTGCTACAAATTCAAATTCAATTCCAGCTTGCAAAAGGATTTGACATCTTTGTGATCCGCATAGCTGTTAGGGTTGCCGGTGTTATTTTGCAGAAGCTTCGCTTAGCTAACGTTAATGCAGTTCGACATCGAACGCTGTTTGATTTATTTGGTTCAATAGGCAATTAAAATAGACATTCATAATCCTCTTATCATGTTCCCTCTAATGCGTGTATAAAAGATTATTGAGGTATAAATAGGTAGTATGTGGACTTATTAGACCAGAGTCCGTGGTTTAAACCTGTGCTCAGATAGCAGTTTTCTTGGAAAAACTCTGACAATAAATAAAACTGCAAGGAAAAGTTTCTAAAGTCTGTCATTCGAAGTAGAAGTCAAATTGTATGTGCAGACACCCATGGATAAAATTAACACACACAACATGGGTGTGTGAAAATCAGGATTGTAATCCTGATTAAAGGATTCTATGTAATAACCGCATAAGCATCTCTCAGCAAGCTTTCGAGCAGTTATCGGCTTGCTGAGTTACGATACACGGCTTAAATGTAAGGGAGTTACATTTAATTGCATTTCAATCACGGTATAATGGAGATATGACACTCGGCCTCGCTCTGTTGTTAAACAAATACGTTGGAAAATTGAGTTTCGCCTACTTTTTGGCTAGATCTTAACGCATTCGCCTGCCATTTATTTCTAAAGATACAGAAAGTACAAATGATAACAAGCCTTATATTTTTAAACATGTTTATTCAACACAATATTATCGTTTGAAGCCACGCCCATTACCATTTCAAAATTAGCAAAAACATTATTAGAAAGGAAGTCATTTTTATTATAATTTATTTGAAGTTTTTTTTTATAAAAATTCACAATTGGTTTGAGATCCTTTTCTTGAACAAAAAAAAAAACAAACACATGCTTTAAAAAAAATGAAGAAAAACAATTGAGGACCTCGACACCAACCCTTCATTTATAAAGACACTCCAAGTACAGCACATCACCAGCTCTGCAACTGGTTTAGAACCCCTGCATGAGGCATGTCTGTATATATAGAAGACAGACAGACTTGCATACCTACGTGCATTTATATGTATATAGTAGTTGATGATGCCTGTGCTACATTTACTTCTATTATTTGTTGTTATTATTATTATTGTAGTCGTTGTTTTAATTATTGTTGTTGTTTGTATAAGAAAAAGCATTCAACCATAAAATTTATTTTCATATACAGTTCAAATGTCTGCATGTATGTATGTACATTGTATGTGTGTGTACATTAAGATGCAGATGTTCTCTGTGCGTGTGCCTTGTATTATTACTTGAAACATATCCTTAAGGATCATGCACGTGTGTAGTATTATTATTGTTGTTGTTTTCATGTTGCCGCCATAATCAAAAGGCCTTAAAGACCGTCATAATATTGTGACAGATTTCAAGCAAATAAAAAATAACCGGAGAGTCTTTACTCCATAAAGAAGTAAGTACTACAATCATCTGAAAAGTCCAAAACAATTCTAAACAAATCGTTGAAATAAGACCCACTGCCAAATATTTACATTTTTCCTTTTTAATATCGTAAAACTCGCTTAAAATTCAATTCTAGGTTCCAGCAGGCAAGGCCTTCGTATTTAATTGTTAAGCCAGTATTTTAAACATCAACCCCTTTGTCTGCCTATTCGTACTAGAAAGAGACACTGGCGGTTCAGTTGCAGCTGAATGTTACAAGATGTGGAACTATGAGCAAAAGAGACCATTAGTGTCACTACCATTAGTTACAAGCTGTAAGTACTGGAGGACGACATACATAGATGTTTTAAGAACATTCGATTTAATTTATCGACACATCAACGATTTCATGTTTTCGCTACTGATCAACATCGATGTTTTTACTCGATGCAATGATGTTAAAAACTTAATACAAATGTTAACACATTGTATTTGTGTGTGTAGATTAAATACAGCTCAGATGGAGTTAAATACTATGCGGAGACAAGCTTGCCTCCGTATAACTGTAGCAATGCAAAATTGTTTGATAACTGCGTTGCAGCCTTTGTTGCATATGGTCGTGGGAATCAAAGCCATGTACGCAAAAGGTTAGGTTAATGGAAGACAGGTCCCACTAGAGATTTATCTGCGGGCATGACAAATCAAATGGCTGAAAATTCCTCTCTTAATTGTACCATAGACAGTACAAGTGAACACTATGATTTTTAGAATGATTCGAAACGACATACCCGTTCAAGAGAAGGTCCATTCTATACAGATGTGAGCAGACATATAGTAGGACAAAAGCTAGATGAAGTGAAATACTCAGAGCCCATGGGGAAACTCGCAAAATGCTTCCGCAATGCTTTACGCGATTGAAAATTGTGTTGCGTTATTATTCTATTACATCGAGTGGCCAGCTTACTGTCTGCTATTCTGTTATTGACTTCTTTTGTTCACATAAGCTTTGTACCGGTTAAACTGCAACTTTTTCAACTGAGTCCAGATTTAAAACAAATGTTTTCTTATGTGCTTTCTTACATTCGGTATTTTTTCGTTAACGCAATGCATAAATTTGAGCAATTTTTGACATGCGTTAAGTACTTTGACAGCCATCAGAAAGTTTTTGGTTTGTTTTTATATTCTTTAAATTTTTTAGATGTGTACAGGCAAATTTTACAGTACGATTATGTTTTCTTAAAGTGAGTTTTTATTCATGTTTTATAATTTGTTATTTAATTTAATGAAATGCAAGTTTATAGTTGAGTTACACCAACAAATCCTTATCACTTTTTCTTAAGTTTTGTGGTGGCTCTGAAAAGAACCGATTGGTTACGATATTTTCTACTGGCTTTTATGTTCTTCTGTTGTTATTTCACCTGAGGAAAAAATATGTGAAATTTATGTCAACCTTTGTATAAAATTTTATTCTTCTTACATTTTATATATGCACAATAGTTGGAGTGCTATTAACATTTCAGTTATATCGAATTGCTTGCGGCTCATTCAGGAACTTACTGTTTGATGGACCCATGTTATTAAGCAACTATTTAAGCAACGACAGGAAATCTTTCCGAGTGCAGCTTTAATATCAGCGTGTAGAAAAATTTCTTTTTTGCATTTCGCAGTCAACGGCATAGCCATAACTGCATTGACGTTGTTAGCCGGATTTCAAACGACAGCAGCAGGATAATCATACTCGCATGATGCCTCTACCTTCATTCCGTCGAATGTAAACTCATTTATTTTGTAGTTCAACGACATGTCAGTCGTGCATGTACTGCATGAATTCTATTGATGTTGATAGGATTCCCCTTCAGGCATATCGCTTTAGAATTATGTTGAAGAAAGCCTTTCTTTTACAAATGATCGTACGGTCTCCGGCCAGATGCATGCAAACAAATGGCATTGTAGTAATCATTCCAGTTCCAATATACATTTCTGGGAAACGTAAAATTTCTTGTTAGGCCCAGTTGTAAAAATGTTCAGCATTTATTCTATGACAAGACTGAATTGGGCGAGTTGGCATGTTTCGGCTGCAATTGTTCATTTTGTCTTGGTATTATTATTGGTGGTAAAACTATCATTTATGGGTTCAACAATAAATTCATTGCGCAGAAGGAATACACATTTATGCTGTTTAGAAAATATGTATGTATATACATATGGAATCTATAACGTAAATTTATATAAAAAATATAGTTCTGCAGGCTGCTGAAAGGGCAGCTTGAGTGTCAGTCTAATATCTGCCTTTTTTAATGATTCTTCCAAATATTAAAACCTGTTTTATTTGCTGCATCACCATACAAATTAACATGTATTCTGCCAATAGTTTACGATTTCTGTTTATTTTTTAAATCGTTATTTATATGCCATTAAATTATACTTACTTTGCCAATCTAGCAGCCGATTCTGTATTATTGTTGGCACAGCATTTAGCATCAATACGAAATGGTACACGGCGGTTATTATGTCTGATCGGCTGAAATGGTTGGTCGATGCACTTCAGAGAATTGGGTGTAACTACCATTTGAGATATATTATCCCACTTTTGTCTTCTGTTTTCTATCATCCTTCGACACACAAAAAAAAAGAAAGTCCAATACCGTCGTCATTAATTTCTTTTTGTTTCTAATTTAAGTTTTTTTTTTATAATTCTTTAACCTAAGTTTGCATGCAGTTGAAATTTAATTTGAATTATTGTTAAAAAGAAGTTTAAGTCAACAAATATATTTTTTGTCTTAATTGTTTTGTAATTAAATTTAAATTTCATCATCAGTATCGGATTTAAATTAACTTTTAAAACAAAGCATCACCCACAAAACACGCAACTAAAAATATACGAAATTGATTGCAAAAACAAAATACAAAAACAAAATTGTATTCTTTTGACAACTTATAACGCAATTAGAAAATGCGAAAGTTTGATAATCATAAAATAAGAAAACAACAACAAACTCTTGACAAATCGATTCGAGTCGCACAATTTGGTTTTTAAGTTCATCTTAAAAATTAAATCCCCTTTGATTCAGAAGCTCTCAGCTCTGTTTCAAATAAAAGCCTATATCATCGAAAGATGTGCTCAATTCAACATATGTAGGAGGTACAAAAAACAGGATGTGGCAATACCATCTGTTAGTCAGGTCACATAAATTAATGGAAGAGAGTATGGGGCTGTTTGCAGAAGATGAATCGACTAGGTAAGGAAAATAAAGTTATCTTCTGCAGGGTCCCAGGACATGTGGGAATTTTCGACAACGAAAAAGCAGACTTACTTGGTATAAAAAGAGCTTCCACGACGCTATTGGGTCTAGAATTGTGCTGTGAAGTAACAGAAGTTGTTTGGAAAGATATGCACAAACAAGCCTCACTTAAATTTGACACTCAAAATGCATAGCTTACTGGAGTTATATTAGGTATCGGTAAGATAGCCATCCTTTGTCTCAGGTTTCGAAGAACCAGACAACGTTAATACAACTTTCATTGAAGTCATTATGAATTATTTTCTGTCTCTAGGTATGATCGCGCTACTATTCTCATAATTTGCTCAAACCAGGTTGGATGATTTGTTTTTTCCATAGTCATCAACTAATCCGCAGCCCCGTTATAAACCTTGTTCAGGATCGATTTTGATTTAAAAAAAGATGCGAGAAATAAATCTGAGATGAGATCTGTCAGACAGCAATAGAAATTTTTGTGAATATCAACTGCGGAATGAATAAAAAACTTGTTACACTGTTCATATGAAATTTAAATGTTGAACTGTTTCCAACAAGGATTAAAAAGTTGAATTCACTTGCTTTAGCCAACCAATCGTTTTAATAAGTTTTTCCACTCACTTAAAAGCAATTGTAATACGCCGTGCGTCGCCTTTATTTTACTTGGCGTTTGTTTAATATTTACAAAGATTAAAAAAGTACCCGAGCAATTAAGCACACGCTTAGTTCAATGCATTAGGAAAACTCTCTGTACTTAAACTAAGGCAACGACATCCAGAGGAATGCCTGTTGAGAGGATTATTTTGAAAAACCGGCTAATTTGAAATATTTATGCAGGATGTTTGTAAAAATTATCGTGCAACATATGAGAAGGTTTTTAGTTTTTTTCCATTGTTATTGCAACAATAAGTGACAGTGTGACCGTATAATATTGTATGCTGAATCTTTTTTAGCGATTGTTTTGTTTTATACAAAAGAAAAAACTAAAGCGAGTTGAATGACTGACTGTGTGTTGAGTTTTAAGTGACGTTTCTTTATTGTTTCTGAATTTGTTCGTATTTTTTCTTTCATCCTTTTTGTACAACAAAACCACACACAAATTGATATATATGCAACAGAATCCATAAAAAAAATAAAATAAAAAACAACCAGAAATAAACAGAAATTGGTTGCAATCGTAACACAAGATCGGCTTGCTTAGCTTAAAGCGGCGGCCCAGCATGAGTGAGAAGGAGAAAAGTGGCCGGTCGGCTGTGTGGCTGGATGGCTAGAGGGCAATCCAAGTCAAAGTGATAGATGGCGTAGGGTGGACAAAATTATTATGTTTCCAACAGAGATTTTTCTTCTTTCTCAGTTTTTGGTTTTTGGGCCTGAATTCTGATGCATGGCTATAAGGCGACTTACAAAACCAGCCACCAGCCACCAGCCACCAGCCACCCCTACGTAACACATACTTACATGCATGCAAACCAAACATTATAAGTTCCAATATTTTATAACCGATACAGTTTTTTATCCTCCTTTTGTTTTAGTTTTTTGAACATCAAAAACAAGAAAAAAACAGAATTTTTTTCCTTCATCCTCATGTTGGAATGTTTAACATGTAGTCGCCTTTACTGCATGGTTTAGAGAGGACAATGACTCCTTTTCATATTGTTATTGTCCATACGTTTGCACGCTGTT
Source organism: Sarcophaga carnaria (assembly GCA_958299815.1). Classification (NCBI taxonomy): domain Eukaryota; kingdom Metazoa; phylum Arthropoda; class Insecta; order Diptera; family Sarcophagidae; genus Sarcophaga; species Sarcophaga carnaria. Next base: position 95,584,712 of record OY283149.1, read on the forward strand.
ATGTAATTTATTTTGGGATTATTTATTTTAGTTTGGCTTAAAACTGACAGTTTATTTTGTATTTTTAATGAATTTAACAACAAAAATGCAACAGTAAAATCAGTGCAAAACAAAAAACAAAAACATAATAAAAACCACACTAAACTATAAAAAAATTCTCTTTAAACTGTCATCACCAACTAAGAAAACGTTTAGTCACTGCACACATGTCCAAAATGATTTGCGACGCTCTATAAAAGCAAGTCGACAACATTAATATTTCGAAATAATTTCTTTATAAAACAGAAAATATTTGTGATATGCTGAAGTAAGAAACAGGGAGGTACAATTCGCGTTTTCATATAGAAATTGCGAATTACATCGTGTAAGAATTCCATAAGAATTATTGTATTGTTGTGCATCGTCGTATTAATAGTGTTGCCACTAAGGATAGTGTCGTGCCTAGTATTTGATACGTTCCTAGGCGTTTCTTTCTGACATGCATTGATGCCGCACGGTATCCAAAATGTGTTTCAACGATTATTTTCCTCATCGATGAACCTACATACATATTTGGATTGAGGTGATCTGTATTCCAAACAAGTTTTCTTTGAACGTCGTGGATAATTCTACGAATAACTCAAAGCTCTTCTCATTGTAATTAACCAGCAAAAGTTTGGTTTGAGAAGAGTCTTCAGTGTGGTGTGTGTGTCTCCAGCCTCGCAAGCTTATCTGCCTACTCATAGCACCATATGAACTGGAATCCTGTATGCTTGCATAGCTGAATCAGATTGCCTGGGTACTATTACCGAGTTAACCTCCTACGAGTTGTGTGCTCCCCATGTTTGTGGGACTGAACACCTCTTCTCTTATTCCACTATCGGCCCTCGACTCAACCATATTCTGTGCAAAGATCTCTCTCTTCAAAGGGTATGTAGCCGCCAAATTGTCCCATTCACTCTGTTTAGGTAAGCTGTCAATCTAGGTTTCAGAAGCAACCGTTTATAATATTTAGAACTTGTTGGCAGAGAAATGGACTCGAAGACAAACCTTAATTTAAAAATGACGTAGCGACTGAACAGGAGTATTGTTAGATCATAAATTATAAAGACTGCCGAATACGGAATCAGAGTATATCCAGTACGGGTTTATGCATATTTACTGATAATAATGCAGCGTTTGAATGCCACACCTAAGATTGTTCGTGAAAACCGAGTGTCATATTCAATACCAGCAGAAAGTTATCCAATTGTGCGGGAGATGGAATTAAACTGCCCGTAATACAACGAAGTCGCCGTAGTTTATTGGTAGTGTGTTGGCTTATTAGACGAAAAGCCCGGGTTCGTATCCCAGGTCAGCCATCAAAAGGAAATATAAAAAAAATATTTCTTCGGCGATTTCCTCTCAGCAGATTTCTGTCAAAAACTCTGAGAGTAAATAAACCTGCCATGAAAAAGTTTCTCAAAAATCTGTAATTCGGAATCGGCTTCGAAGTGTAGGTCCCGCCACTTATGTAAAAAATTAACACACACAACATATGTGGTGTGAGAAGCTAGTCCATAATCCTGACTGAAGGGGTGTAATGGCCAATTATTTATGTACATATATTCAATATCAGCAGAAAGTTTATCCAATTGTGAGGGAGATGGAATTAAACTGCCCGTAATACAATTGAATATAATCTATTGATATTGAATTGAATTGAATATAATCTAGTATAATCTAGTATTATATACAATATTGGATTATTAAACTTTAGACATATCGAACAAAATTAAATATAAAAAAATACTCCTTTCGATGACCAGCAAATAAAATTGGCCTAATAAATTTCTCAAAAATCTGTCGTTCGGAGTTGATCTTATAACATAGGGTCCCACAGTCATGGATAAAAATAACACACACAATATGGCTGGTAAGACAAGCTCGTTTGTATTCCTGACTAAAGGGTTGTAATGACCAATTAAGTAAGTAATACGAATGCACTTTAATTATTTGGATCATGAAAAGCTTTAAGTCAAGTGGGCACAAATCAAACATCATTGAGTATCGAAATTTTAAGATGAAAGTGGAACTTGCTACGACTCACACTACAAAAAACGGCATACATAACATGGACTGCATTTGCATAATCCACTCGCTAACAAGTGCTGTAGAAAATGAAATTGCGAAGTAGTCATGAAGAGGAAGACTTGGTATGAAATAAAGCTAAAAGCTTGTAGGGAATGTGAATGAAAAACATTTATATTGGAAGGAGAAGAATAAATAAAATAATCATATTAAAAAAGTAGGGTGTCCTGGTAGTCTAGTGGGTAGTGTGCTAGACTATTAGCGTGAGGGTCGTGGGTTCGTTTCCCACCAGAGACTCTGGTCTGTTACGCTACACCGAGCATATTGTCAATTTAATCAGCTCGTATATGATTAAAATATAACTTAGAATTGAATTGTAATTAATAAATAAATAAATAAATAAAAAGAGTACTAATTTTCTAATTTATTGATTGATTGAGCAACAAATTAAATCATCAATCATAACCTCATGCAATGCACTGACATACAATGTGTGTTTACAGTAGCCAATATTGATGACCTTATTGTGGATTGAGAATCTGTACAATATGATTAGGAGTGTTGAGCTTGTATTATAACACTACTGATTCTGTATAAGCTTCCCTTTTATTAGTTTGTTTTATTAAATTATTGAAAAATTAAATAATACTTGTCATAAAACTATTGAGTTATATTTTTGTGTCGTGTTGTATTGTATTGTGTGTCTACATGTTTCAATTTTACAAATTTTGTTCACAAGTTTAGTTGAGTTTCGTTTAGTTTTAATAGTAAATTTTCCATTAAATTAACTGCAGACAACCATGACGGGTCAATCAATAGTTTAAGAACCATTATTTCATACGCAAGTAAGCAGCATATGATACTGAATAGTCAATTAGATTTTGGAAAAACAAATGAGCCAAGGGAGAAGGAGCAAATGTTACTACAACAGACATCAGCAACCATCAACCATTAATACTAACAATAACAGCAACAATCATATGAAAATTTAAGCAAAAACTTTAAAGTTTTTAAATATCAACGATATCATCACAATAAATATAATGATAATGATGATTCCAACAATAGTTATAATCAATTGCCACTGCACATACAGATATGATGATAATAATAATGACAGTAATGCTGCACCATAAATGCTGTCCATATATTGTTTGAAAAATTAAGTATTGTTGCATTCACCACATTATGTGGTAAGTAGTGGCTAACAATCATAATGCAGTTGCTTTATTCAAATAAAATAAAATGATTTTTCCAATCGGTAATCCTTTTCTCACTATGCCAATAAATGGAATTTAATTTTAAGTTTTGAGGCCAATTTTACAAAAACCAAGAAGGAAAAACAAATATTTACAAAATGATTCATGTTTTGTTAAATTAAATAAATAAACTACATATGCATGTATGATTGTGTTTATTTATTTATTGTTATAAAATACATAAATACGTGGATGTAAAATAACTTGTAATTAATGGTTTAAGTTTTTTTTTCATATTTTTCTGCAGTCAGGACATCTCTCAAAATATTTTTTTGTTATTTCAGCAGTGAAATTAGTTGGAAAACACACAATGGAATTTTGTGAATTAAAAACAACAAAACTTTTTAAAAATTGTTTTAAATCTCATTAACGAGAAAGTTAGCAAAATTTGAATCAGAGTTAACAAATAATCGAATTTTTTACTTCAAACATACAGCATACAGTGACCTGCAAGCCAAAGGCGATAACGGAGTGCGCTACCTGGTGGCTATATTTTTTTATGTGATCCGCGTTATTTTTCACAAACTATTGGACGCTTATTATGAAATAGCGTCCATTGACGGGCAGAAAGACTGGTGACCAAATAATGCTGCGTCCCATTTTCAACGGCTTTTGGGAAAATAGGAGGGATAGGGTCCTGTAAGGTCCTGTTGTTATAACGATAGTACTTATTTCGTCATTCACTTTTGGCTAAGAATCCTTTACTACAGTATCCAAAGTATGGCTCATAATGGCTCGTTACTGATCTAAATTAATTCTGAGTAAAAAAACCCGTCATGGGCCAAAGGACATAATGCACGATACTTTCAGAACTGAGTCTTGATATAGAAAAGAGCACAAGTGCCTTAAACCGTGTAAAAGAGTAGATTTTATTTTGTGAATGCTAATGGGAAACAATGCTTCTTATTTTAATGGAATGAAACCCTTTAAATTTAAATAATTTTGATTGACTGGTTAATTTTTCATTGGTTTTATTTATTGGTTAACCACAAGCATTCATTCGAATTGATGCCCCTAATTTAACCTCATCCATTACACCGGTTTGGAAACACGCTCGACTAAACATATTTGTGGTGGCTAGTTTGCCTGGATCATTTCTGATACTTAAACCTGTTTTACCAACCAAGTCCATGAATGGTAAAGTTATTTGGCAATTTATTTTAAATTTAATTGAGATTTAGTTGTTGTTATATTTGTTGTGTTAGTGTTGTTTTCATTATTTACTGATCCCGCAATTGGGTGCGAATTGGATTTTTATTGTTCGATGGGATTTTTAGAAGCGAGATTTTCTGTTGATATTAATTTTTACTTTTCGTTTTCAAATATTTTGCTGAATTTCATTGTTTATTTTAATCCTATAAAACCTATAACAACAACAATAATATGATTTCTATTTGTATTTACTAGGCACCATAAAATGTTTATTTGGACGACTTTACATATTCAAATACTGCTCACCCTTTAAACAGCAGGTATTTATTGGATTTGAATTTCTAGAAACTTTTTCCACTTTTTTCATTGGCTAGCTGATGTTGGTTGTGGTTGGCTGGCGATATCATCACAAGAGGGAATTTTGAGTGAAAATATTTATTTTTTCCAACGAACACAGAAGATTAGGAGAGCGAGAGTACGAGTGCTAATTGCATTTCAGATTGGAATGTAAATACGAATAATTGCTTTAAAGTTTCATTTATTTTAGTCGAAATTGAATGTGAATTTAAAATAATTTTTTCATTTGCGTCATTGGCGTGACTCTAATATGCGAATAAATAATTGAACGTACAGGATTAAGCCTTAAATTAGAGTGTGTCAGTAATTGGCAGGAAATTAAGTCATTACCGGTACCGGATAAACAACGAAAATTAAAAAAAAAAAAAACAATGAAGCTTGTCAAAGCCGATGCCAATAGAAAGATACCCTATGTTAGGATATAAATTTTAGTTGAATACATTGCGACTTAATAAAACAAAATCCAAGATACGTTACTTTAGGAACGATAGGCTCTCGTTTAGTTCCAGAAATGATGCCACTGTAATGACCGTTAACTACGGGATACACACCTGCATTCAACCCTGCACATGATTACAACCCTATAGTCAGAATTAAGACTTAGGTTCTCATACGACTGATGTTGTCTGTGTTACAACAATTTAAAGTCGACTCCGAACAACAAATTTTTTTGAGAAACTTTTCATGATAATTTTACTTATCTCAGAGCTTTTGCCAAAAATCTGCTGAGAGGCAGTAGCCATAGAAATATTTTTTTTCATAATTCGTTTTGGTGGAGATGTCTGACCTGCGGTTTGAAACGGGGCTTCATGTCTAATAAGCCAACACACTACCTACTAGACTACGGCGACTTTAAGGTTAATTTACAGCAGCACCGAATCAGTTTAGAGTATCAAGGAATCCGTCAGTAAGTTACTAAGCCGCAGAGCAGAGGACTTGAATTATTTACGATTCTATTACAAGTTACTACGAAATTATTTATTCGGTTCTTTGTTTTTTTGCAGTTTAATTTATCAAGTTTTTCAAGATAAACAGTTGATTGGCTGACTGTAGTAGATCCTAGTTCCTTTTAGAGAAGAGTTGAGTAATTTTGCTGATTGAGTTCTACTCTCCTATTCTGCTTCGAATTGAAGTCTAGTGCAACTATTTTGTAACCTCTAAAGCATATTATCTGTGCAATGTAAGCTTTGAATGTCTCGTGTGGCTTTTGCGTCCAGAAAATTCGTTTTGTGTACGCCCTTAAACACCGCGACCATCAAGTAATGTCATAAGACATCGTTTAGTGTGCAAAAAGCTGTATGCAAGAATCATTTTATCGGATTGAGGTATCTGCGGAGGTTACCGAAACAAATGCATGATATCCCGGATAGGTTGTAATGGCACCACTCGCGAAATGTCTTAAGGAGGTCAGTTTTAAAGGTTGGAGAATCACAAAGGAAGCGATAAGGTGATGTCGAGATTATATAGGATCAACAAGCGCTTCATCGGCAATTTGCCTTTTTCAATCAACCCTAAAAATGACGCTACTCAGTCCGTTATGTACTGAATACACTTCACACCTATCACTTCGAGCAAAACCAGCAAGCTGGAAATAACAAAGACAAGAGCATGTTTATCTAATGGAAAGATTACCTCGGCCCGACCAAAGATTGCAGTTAGCAGGCCTTCTTAATTGGGATGATCTTAGCCTGAAAGACACTTGAGTCATTAGGAAGGCTGCGGTGAAAATATAGCATGACTTGGATTGAGAAATCGGCGGAGTTAATGATACTATCTGAGGAGAATTGGTACTCGGTTAATAGAAAGTCGAAAAAGTATCGAAAATTTTCGAAGTATATACGTTAAATTAAACCAAGGCAAAAGGTGGACACAAAGTAATATTGTATGATAGTTTCACGGAGTGTGGTGATAACTGACATACCTAATAAGGAATGGAACTTTTTGAAGAATTTAACATTTAATCTTAAAAAAAAGCCTAAGCTCTCTGAGGCGCAGAGAGGCAGAAGGTATTTCTTCTATAATTAAATTAGTTAATGATTCAGTTTTAACCCAAGGAAGAGTGTGTCGAAAACTGATATACCTAATAAGGATTGGAACTCATAGAAGGCTTTCAAGGCAGTGTACTAGCTCGTTATAACACATCCGTTCCAACCAGCAGAGAGACAGAGGGTATTTGCAAAGACCTCGATTTTTTCCTCTTAAATTAATTGAATTATTGATGCGGTTTTATTGGAATTCGAATGGCACTGTACTGAAGACCATATATTATGAAAACAATCGAGAACTCTGTAGAGATTATTGTTTTCCCGAAATCGTTTTGTTTTGTAAACCAGAAACAAGTCCTTATAAACCGATGTCTGCAATCTAACAATAATAAGAACATTCTAGCCTTGAGGAATATCGTATCAAGATCTTTGGTGATATCCTGAACACTAATCAGTAGAAATAAAAACCTGAAAGACAAAGTTGGCCATCAATTCCAAAATAAGCTGAGTGGATTCCGATGGGGTTCAACCCAAAGATAAACCAGCGTAATCGTACGGGTTGTAATTGAAGTGGAAGGAATAAAGAAAAGCTAGGAAAATTATACAATTAATTAAAATTATTTGAGAAGAATGGGGTTTATTACTTATGGCCCTATCCATCTGAATGCGAGAGGGTTACAAGAAGTTTTAAAATTTTAGCATATGGATGAGTCTCCTGAATAACAGCTGCAGCCATAATGGGTTAATGGTTAAGATAGGGAAAAGGGAGATACGGTGGACTCTTTCCCTTGCCCCTGTTCTTTACTCTAGCCTATTTTAATCATCTACTGACTGTAATTCCACTGCTTTCGTTATGAGTTACAACTGGAGGAGTTTTATTGGTGGATGAAGTGTTAACCTTATTTTACTACTAAAATCCAATTGTTATGGATTCTGTTAGTCTGGTCGGTCTATTACACGATTTGTTTAATTTTTATTAAGATAACGAAAAAAAACATTTTAAAATTTTACAAATTAATTAATTAATTACACCATTAAAAGCAATTATCTGAGCGTGTATTTCGATTTCATTGATCCATTGGATGCCTTCATATAGACAGTAAATACTACATGAATATGAAACGAAAACAAATATTATCGACTAAAATATTGGCTAAAAGGCAACATTATTTATGGCAAAAACAGCCAACATTAATTGGGTTAATGGGATTATAACTGTTGCCATGATTTATTGACAACAGCGCCATTGAAAACGAAAAAGAGCAGTAACAAGGTATTTAAAAAAACAACAACAACAAATAAACAATAAATGGATAAAGGCTTAAATTGATAAGAATTTCAATAACCAAACAGACATTCAGAGAGAGGAAAAAAGTAAAAACCACTCACCAATTGATTAACCCGGATCGTTAATGCTTGATGTTGAAGTTGAAAAGCCGGGCAGTTTGCGGCAACCTTTGTGCTTCCAAAAACTGCGCGCTTTCGATTCTTTGGGTTGGGTATTTAGAACAACAGGACCGGGATCTTCGGCTGCTCTTATCTTGACACAATTTAAAATACGGCAACCACAAGAAGCCCGCGTAAAAAAGCCCGACGAATTATGCCAGTCGTCGTTAACGGGCTGCGATTGCTGATGTTGTTGATGTGGACGTTGCTGTTGTTGATGAAGATGGTGGGGATGATGATGGTGTAGGTGTGAGTGATGATGCTGATGATGTTGATGTCGCACATGCAATTGTTGTTGTTGGTGTTGTTGTTGCTGTTTTGTATTGTGGTGTATTTGAGGTAAATGTTTAATAGTGCACGATGACGTTGTTGCTGACGGTGGTGCCGCTGAGGATGATGAGGCTGCAGATGCAGATGTTGCTGTTGCAGTTGTATTATGACTGTTGGCTCTTTGAATTGAACGACAACATTGTGTGGCATAAGCAAAGGCACTTTCTTGACTTTTTACTGCTGGATTGCTGACAGCTAATGCAGTTTTTATACTTGACAGGTTATGTGAACGTGAACTCATGAGGGCTTTGGTCTTGTGCAGACGCAGTGAACCAATGTAACTAGCACGCTTGAACCACTGAAACCACTATCTAAATCAGTCGCTACACAAGAGGATTGTAAAAGACCGTCAATTACCATTGCCGAATTGGGTGTGGGCGAGATGAAGTCATCTGCTGGTCCTTCCGTCAGAGCCGTATCACATAGGTTGTCTGCCGACGAAGAAGTCAAGCGCAAAGGCTGACCTGAAGCTGTAGTAACACTAACTGCGGGCATTGACAGCTCTTTAGTTATTGGACTACTATTGGGCGGACTTTCTGGCATAAGCATAGCCTCTACGGACAAATTAAGCTCGTCTAATATCTTATTATGTCTAGTTTGTACTCTTCTCAGTTCCTCCTCTACCAGAGTTCGGGTCAGTGAGCCAGCCGAAATGGAACTGGCCCTCAACTGATGGGGACTGGTCATGGAATTGGAGGAGGATGATGTAGATGAAGCGGAAATTTCTTCGTAGTAATTTTCTGGTGTGGAAATATTACTATAGTTAGTTGAGGCCATCACGCCAGCTTCATTATGGCTTTGTTGTTGGGTAAGTCTTATTTGAAACGATCGCTGGGTAGTTGGTGATACCAACAATTTGTTCTTTTTGCCTTTCAAGAGGAGAGCTCTTATAGAATTGGGTGGCGGGGGAATGAGATCTTCCTCTTCATTTGTTCCCGCCATAAGATCGGCCTGCGGAATGTTGGTATGTCTCATGACGGCACCCGGTTCATAGAACGCGTATGAATAGTCGTGTTGTTGCTGTTGCTGCAGTTGCAATAGTTGTAAAGAAGTGGCCTGGGACTTGTTAGTCCATTGCCCATGCTGATTCTCAATACTGTCATGATGTTGATGCTGCTGATTTAAGCGTCCCAATGTCTTGGCTTGTCTTAACAGACCACCACCACCCTTAAGAGAGACATGGGGTTCTGGGTCCACACACACTTCAATGGCATCTAAATCAGCTTCGCTTTGTTGTTGCTGGTGTAAAAGATGGTGATGTTGAAGTTGCTGCTGTTGTTGTTTCTGATACTGGTGTGCTTGCCAGTTTATCTTTCGAAATGTTTTGACATTCGCATTGGCCACGATCCCAAGTGTGTTGGCGGGACTTACGGTGGAGGGTAACATTGGGGTAACCTCTACTGTTATCGTATTCTTTTGAAATGAAATCGTTTGAGGCTGTGGTTGTTGTTGAACAACACTTTCAACATCATCCGGATGATAACGATGGGTGTTGCATATTAGCTGTTGTTGCCGCTGTACTTCGATATTGAGGTGTCGTCGTACATGGTGTTGGTGTTGTATTGTGTTGCGCATTTTGCTGTTGTTGTTGTCTCACCAAATGCTTTTTCTCGTTGTTGCAGTTGCTGTTGCTGCAGCTCTGATTTCAGAGCCCCAACATTTGTGGTTTGTCCACGTGCTACCAGTTGACATTGATTTTGAGGTTGCTGTTGTGTCGTGTAATAATTTTGATTAGTTATAATCGCTTGCGTTGGTTGTTTCTGTTGCTGCAATTTTGTGTGTTTCTGTTGGTCTTGTAGCTTTAAATCGTTTCGCTGTTGCTTGTTTAGATTGTGTTGACTGCGGCCTAAACCCAAACAAGCCTCCATGGCACATGTTATTAATTTAAATTGATGACAGTTTTTTCAAACTTACAACAATACAAATACTGAGGTTTCTTTCGGTTTTCTCTATAACAACCTGTTCAATTGATTAGAGGGCTGATGCTGCGTGATTAAATGCTCTTATTGACTAGAAGATCGTTATCAGCTGATCGCTGTAATTGAAAGATTGAAGGAAATGTTTAATCAATGCAGTTTAAAGAAAAAAAACAACGTTTTGAAACTAAATTGTCTGAAACTTAAATGTGATCTCTTGTAGGGAAAATTAGTTTGAATTCATTTAAACGTGCTTAAGCCATAACCATCAATGGAAGAGGCCATGAGGGCAACTATTTTATGGTAGAAATGCGGGTAATTATTTTTGTAGAGTTTAAGAGTTATTGCACTATACATACCACGAGTATACAATATTTCTAGAACCCTCTAATTGCATGCAATAAATATAAAATTTTCGTTTTGTTAACACATTTCAACAGATTTCTTGTGATAAATCATGGCAATTAAAATTTTGAAAATTGAAGACAAAATCTCAAAATATGAATTATTCGTACAGTACACCATTATGTACGGTTGGGGCATATGGTGCTTCTGTTCATGTCTTCGTTACACTCTTCTATATTAAATAAAAACGAAAATTGGGTTCCTATGTTAAGGTAACGGAGCCGTCTTCGGTTTCTAATAAGCATAACACGTCTTTTCGGCTCAAAATTAACTCCTCTCACCATCAAAAATTCTGAGGAAAACAAAATTCGATAAATGCCAGTAAATTTGCGGCTCAGCAGTCACTGTGCTCAATGTTATGAAAATCGGTACAAAATTGATCGCTAATGCCACATAAAAATTTTATTCTGAATTTAAAAACTCTTACGTAAAGAGCATGTTGTGCTCTGTAGAGTATCGTAAAATCTTTCTGCTGTTCCCATAGTGTCTGTTGAAATTTGTGTCTCTTATAAATGAAAGCAGAATTCATTATAAAATATTTGCGCAATCAACTAATGAATCACACACAGCGATTATTAGTCAAGGGACTGACAAATAAATTATTCAGCAAAATACACAAGAGCGGGCATAGTCAACTTAAGAAATACAGCCAACAAGAGAAACATTCATTATAGGTAGCGTTCCAACTTCAAAACTTAAAAAAAATCTGATAGTTTCATGACTGTCGATTGAACAAATTTTTAACCCCGCATTAAACTCTCCGCAAGAAAACGTCTGACTGGGGCTAATTGCATGATCTCCAGCTGAAAGTCCATATCATATAATAAATTTTTTCGGATGTGCTGGATGCTCTAGGATCTCATTTGGATTGGCATAGTCTCACATATACCAATTTGGTTTATTCATGTACTCTTTTATCCAAAAATGAACCCCGTCGCTGAATCACGGAATAAATGACAACTAATTTAGGTGGAACACACTCTTTATGTAAATGATGTATAGATCCTGATACTTTAATAGAAAGTCTCTAGAACTAGGAGGTATTTACAGACAGCTAAGGTTTGATAAAGATTTCGACCCGTTATTCCTTCTTCAGAATGTGAGATACAATTACGTTTGCGCTGGTGATGATAGGGCAATCTGATTGTGAACTACAGCCAAGAGCTGCATGATTGTTAAGTGCATTAGTTGGCATTCCATTACGGAAAGTAGAAGATCTGCATTGGACAGCATTTGGAGTAGCCATCATAAGGTAGAGATGGTAGATTTAAAAAGTGAAAATTATTTTTCTAAAAGGGTTAATACGAGAAAGAGAATAACGCATCCCTACGGAAGTAGTGGCGGAATTGGCCACTATTGGGCAATTCATTTGCTAATGCCGCACCAAGTTTGGATCAGTAAATGCACTAAAGTAATGACAAACGTTTCGTCGAAGCAAAAATATTCTTTACTTGCCAGTTGAGGAAACAGTGAAAATAAAATTGTTGGCAACATATAGTGTACGTCGCCACAACTTGCAACGACATAAAGATTCTAATTAATAAGGCAAAAATAGAAAAATTCCCTGCAATTAAATAGAATACAGTTCATCAAAAAAAAAAGAAAAATTTCGAAACAACTACATAAAATACTAGCAAGTTCGAATAACTTTCCATAGTAGCCGCTTTTAAAAGCGATTGTTTAAATGCGTGTTGCACGGCAGAAAAAAATTGGTTGTAATTTTCGGAGGGAGTCGTAATGTTTGTTTGCAATGTATTTTTATTGTAAATAGTTGACATTCATTCAGTCATTCATTTAACACGCATGTGACTGTACAGCCGCTAGCTGCCAGGATGGATAGCTGACGGGCTGGCTGACTGACAGTTACCCTATGTTGGTGGTATAGTTTTGTTTACAGCTGTTCTTGTTGGTGTCATGGTTATTGTAGCTGGGAACTCTGATTTCTTTTTGTTTTTGAAAGGATTCAATAACCAACAGCATTCAGCAATAACAACAGCAACAACAAAATAGTTGACACTTAATATTTTTATTATTGTTAATTGCAGGGCAATAGAATACTGCAACGTGGCACTTCTAAAGGCCATAGAGCGTGCATCGTTAATACGAAACAAGAAGTACTAACAGCGAAGGCGTGGGTGATTCCATTTTGCTGTATTACATCCGAAAAGAGTTGTAATTTGAATATAATTCGTTATACCCTGCAAGTATTCTGTCATTCTCGGTCTCTTTTAACTTTTTGTTGCGTATCGAGTTATATGAGGTTTCAACTTTAGTGCGGCACATTCTTTTCCTCGAGCATTAATTAAAAATGTTGAACTTTAAATGTTCAATGTTCATGTATTGCAATTTGAGAAGACCAATATCAAGAGTTTCACTATTATAATGGGCTGCAGTTGTAATAGCGTTTCTGTATTTATTATTATTATTATTATTATTATTATCATTACAAGTAGGATGAAAAATTAATTTCCAAACCCACCAAGAATCACATACGCTCTGAACTATGAACTGAACTGAGGCAAAAGAAGCCAAAGAAAGATATTCAAATCTGGCATGAGTTATGGAAGAGCAGGAGGCATAATAACAAAGTATTAACATGTAGTTATCGTTGTTGTAATTAATATTGATTGAAAAGTTGTACAGAATTAAAGAAATTCACATTTCACACATCTACATTGAACACATCTACAATACATTGTTTAATCAAATAAAGGATAAACAAGAAACAAAAGTTATGAAAAATTAAAAAAAAAAACACAGAAAACTGAAACACACTATAAAGATGACTTTTATGCCTCTTGAAATATTTAAAACAGGATTTAACACAGACTAAATTACGGGGACATACGGCTAGACTCGGACAGATGTTTGAGGTTAAGATTATTTAAATAATAAAAAGAAGAAAAATGTTTTCATAAATTGTGGTTAAATTTAAAACATGTTGACGATGAAATAAGATTCTTTGGTCTGCTATATGCTATTGGTGAACACTTACGGTTGTTAACCAAAGACAAACAGATGCAAACAATAACAAAAATATTAAAAAAAGGATTCAGAACACCCAGATAATTTTATTTCATGGTCGCAGTGCTGGAATAATATTTTATTATTTACTTTAAAATTGGAAATAGGAACAATTTCGAAAATATGAATTTCTGAAGTTACAACTCAGATTTTAAACACAGTTTTACTCACAGGTTTATTTATAAGAGGAAATCATAAAATATGTATGTCAAATATCATTGAAATAACAGTGGATAGTAAATTGACATGAAGGGGTCATATAGGGAGCATGTTATGGAGGCCATACTATACCTTCTTTCAATACGTTGAAGATTTTGCATTAATTCGCATACCATTTATGTGAGACATCTTGTAGACATTCTGTGGCCAAGGAAAACATCAATGAAACTGAGCACAGAATCTATGTATGCGCTATTCGCCTGGGACATGTAAAAATTGCATTCACAACTGTGAGATTAATAGCAAATTTTTCTTAGCTTTCATTGGATATTACCTGCATAGAAGTTTCCTGTTATATAGCCATATTAAGTGGCATTAGATTCAGAACAGCCTTCATGTGGGTAAGCCTTAAATTTTTAAATTTTTTTCCGGAATCTCCAAAAGGCTCGAGTAATCGTCAAAGGAATCGCTAAAGTATAACTGTCTTTGGCAGTTGAAAAACAAGATAATATAGAACAAAACTTTTCGGTAACCTAGAATTCTTACTTACTAAACCGTTTGATAAACTGATTTAATTTGTTGGAGGGTAATAATCACAGGCCACCAGTTCATTGCTTATTGTACTGCCTGTTGGTGAGCAAATTCTTAGACGTTTAAATGGTTTTCTTCCATATTTTCTATAAAATTGGAAATATTTGGTATTCAGAATCACATTAGCAGCTTTGTAAAGCGAAAGGCGCCAGTATGTCAACGGTATACCATCTATTTTAAAAGGCATGGTTAGGTTGACCGTAAGAACCCGACAAACTAATGTAGAGCAGCATTAAAACTACCTAAACTTATCTTTTTAAGAGTTGAAAACAAAGAAAACATTTTTGATGTACTTTTAATCCCTTATTGAATTTAGTTTTGAATATTTATATAATTGCATAGACACCACTTAAACTTTATAATTTATGACATTTGAAAGAGCTCAGACCAATCAATTGGCTTTTAATAGAAAAAAAAAGAAAAAAAAGTTAATTTGTATTTCTACAATATCAACAGTAGGAATACAAACACAAAAAGGCATTAAAAATATTAAAACATTGTACTGCCTGTCTAACCGTACATAAGTTTAACTGTCTGTGCAATGGTAATATTATTTTTCTGTTTGCTGTCCCCTGTATTTTTTTTATAGTGTTTAAAACAATTGATTGTATTCGATTGAAACGATAATATTTGTCAATGGTCTGTGTTGAAAACATTTATACAATAGGAGATAATGTGGGTCGCTCGGTCACTCATGTTGTACTTACTTGTACAACAATTAATTGAATTTAAAATTTTCATGGATTAAATATTCATAAGGATTTTATGAACTGAGGAAAAGCTCTATGAAAGGAAAAAACGAGAACAAAAACGATTTATTACAGTGCAGACATAAAGTAAACTTACACTTCCCGCAAGTGTTTTAAATATATTACTTTTTTGCGTCTGGTATTGTATTGTATTATTGTATTGAAGTCGTCGTGGTCTAGTAGGTAGTGTGTTATTAGACGAAGAGCCAGGGTTCGAGCCCCAGGCCAGCCATCAAAATAAAATACAAAAAGTATTTTTTCGGCGACTTTCTCTCAGCGGATTCTTGGCAAAAACTCTGACAGTAAATAAAATTGCCATGAAAAGTTTCTCAAACATCCGTCGTTTGGAATCGACTTTAAACTGTAGGTCCCACCACTCATGTATAAAAATTAACGCACTCAACATAAGTGGTGTGAGAAACTAGGTCGTAATCCTGACTGAAGGGTTATAATGACCAATTATGTATGCATGTATTGTATTAATATTTGCACAACATGGATAATAACCATTCAAAAGTCTGGTTTATATCATGAATGATGAAACACTATTACTGTATACAAAAGGTAAAATAATTAAAAAAAATTTTTTCTATCGATTTCTATGCTTACTTTAATTTTATTTAGTTTTTCTTTTTTCTTATTCGGTATGCGCCAAAATTTCTATAAAATTTATGCATTACTTTCAGCATATGATCAGAAAAATCTTTTCAAATACAAAGAAAAGTAATTCAAAAAATAATAATTTATTCCACAAAGTACTCATAAATAGCAGATGTTTCGAACTACTTTATCGGCAATAATCATGCGATTATTATGACAATTTTAATGCTGACACTTAGAAATAAATGCTCGCAATTGTTGCAAAGAGGTTTATTTCCATAGATCAATCCCGTAGGAACAAAACTATTTGATGAGTAGACGAGAGATAAGTGTTGTTTTAGGAGTACTAACGCGGTTGATCCCTTTAGACAAAATATTATCAGATGAAATAAGGATATTTCTGATTTCTGAAGACTGAAGCAATGGAAACAGTGGATCATATTTTATTCCTGTCCTTACCGACAAGTACGAGCCACAGATTTTTTGAGAAATTAGTAGCGTCTGTGTATCTAAGGATAGTGTTGACGCCTATTAGAAGTAATATCTTCGAAACACCAGATAAGGTGAACCAATGAATCAGATTCCTACTCACTAAATAGAAGTTTACCCCGAAAATAACTACAATAGTCATTGCTATTAAAGGTCTACCCCAAAAAACAGAAAAGAATATACAAATCAAAATTATCAGCTTTGTAAAAAAAAAAAATCATAAATCTAAATAATTTTTTCTGATATTAGAATTCATTTCATAAATCGTATGCCACTTAATTTTCATTTCATTTTGACCTTTAAATAACAAGACTATCAAATAAATTTTGGTAATAAAAAAAAAAACAATAAAAAAAAGTAAAAAATACATGAAATCAAATCAGCAGCCAACAAATACTTGTTAATCAACTGGTGTTTTAGCTAAGTTTTTACAATTTGTTTTCAAACTCAACTGCAAAGAAACCAAAAGAAAATAACGAAAAAATCCATTCCAATTTCAAATATTGACTGCCATAATGTATTGCCACTAACATGGGTTCACATTGAGCTCTAGAGTAACCAAAATTTTAATGAAAACTAAACAAAATAAAAGCAAAAAAATAATTCTGTTATAAAAGAGTAGCAAATTTTAACGAGTTCTTGCCTAGCTATCCATTTTGGCGTAATTTTTAACAGACATGATAATGGAAACGAAATGAAAATTAAAAAAAAACCAAAAATACATGAATTTTCTGTGACATTTTGAAAGTCGGCAACATGTTGTTCGAAGAGAATGAACCACGAAAAAGGAAAAAAAGAAATTGAATTGAACAGACACTGAGTTGAGAGTTGCATTTCATATTTTATGTTCGTATTCAAATTAGGTGAACAAATTTGCAAATTTCTGTTGTTGAGTTAATATTTGGTTACTCGTTGACGTTTCAAAATAAACAGAAGAACAGAAGCATATCTGGCTGTTACAATTAAAGCCAGAGCGGTGCCAAACATTACAAAAAATTTGCAAATCTTTAACACGTTACCAGAGAAACAATGATCGTGGAGGAGGACATCATGTTAAACATTCAATTTCAATGGAATCCAAAGAAAACAGGATGCCTGTCGTCAAGGTCTCTTAACTTAGGTTGGGCATGATTAACAGTTTCATTTTCCTATTTTCAAAATATGCCTTACTCAATATCTGATTCACTTCATGTCATATTGACTTTCCTAATAATAAAGAATTTGACAGGACTCCGAGATGGTGTTATGCAATGCTTAATTTATCAAATATATTCGGTACAAACGTAGGAACGTATCACAATAAAGGTTTTAGGCTTGTTTAAGCAGTTACATCTTCAGCATTTATAAATGGCAAGGACGGTTAATTAATAAATTTTATTTCTCTGTATTCATTGGTCAATCAACCACACAAATATTTACACAAATTGGGTGTGGAGCACATTTATCGGAGCACAAAACAGACAAAACATATTATAATATATAAAAGCACAAGAAACACAGACGCTTACGCAGACGTGCCATGGCTCATAGAACGATCTTACGAGAAGCTATTTTTATAATCAGTGGCTCAATCCAACTACATTTGTCCGAGTTTAAAATCTCAGGCAACAGCATATGAAATGGAGTAATGGTAGCAGTAGAAGAGAGAGAGCGAAAGAAGGCAATTACAACAAAACTCACGTTTTGTCCCGGAATTGATATTTCTGAAAAATTTTCTCTGGAATTAGAAACGTTGAAGGCCCATGTTGAGTATATGAGACCATTTATAATCGCGGATAGAATAACATGCGCCTCTATTCGAAGTAATCCTTATGCAGGTACGAATAGAGAAATTCATAGAAATCGCTACATACTTCATACCATGACATCCAATGATCCGAACAGATTCTCCTACCCCCAGCAAAAAAATATTGCTGTCTACTGTGAAAGAGTAGATAGGGGATTGGAATTTTAAGCAGGAACATGCAAAATGTTTAAATTTGAGCTCGAATTGCACTCCATCTGCAAGAATTTTTAAAAATCTATTTGTAAAAAAACTCGATACTAGTCGAGAGAATCGCCGGAGTCTAGTAGG
Source organism: Sarcophaga carnaria (assembly GCA_958299815.1). Taxonomy (NCBI): domain Eukaryota; kingdom Metazoa; phylum Arthropoda; class Insecta; order Diptera; family Sarcophagidae; genus Sarcophaga; species Sarcophaga carnaria. The sequence continues at coordinate 95,603,297 of OY283149.1, forward strand.
TAGAGTGTTGGCTTATTAGACGTGAGACCACGGTTCAAACTCCAGTTCAGACATCCCCAACAAACTGAAATATGAAAAATATTTCTTTGCTGACTTTCTCTCAGCAGATTTCTGGCAAAAACTCTGAGAGTAAATGAAACTGCCATAAAAAGTTTCACAGAAATCTGTTGTTCGGAGTCGACTTTAAACTGTAGGTCCCGCCACTCATGTATGAAATTAACACTCACAACATAAGTGGTGTGATGGGCTAGTTTGTAATTCTTATTGAAGGGTTACAATGACCAATTATGTACGTAAGAGGTTAATAAACCGTCTAAAACTATCGTTTCATTTCTAATTTGACCAGAAATATAATTATCAAATGCTTTACATTTTAAACTGGATTTTTTTTCAACAATCTAAATAAAAATTTCATCCGCCAATAAATTCAATGTTTTTATGTATTGCCGCCTCCAAATAAAGCTTTTAAAGCCGTTTTGTAGCATTATTTTGTTTTGTTGTTTTTGTTGCTACTGTTGTTAATATTAATGTTGATGTTGTTTGTTAAATGAAATGCAACAAAAACTTAAAAATCTGCTTTGAACCGAAATTTTTTTCGGCAGGTTAGACTCCTATACTTTTTTTGTTGCATTTTAATTTCACATGTGAGGTAAAGTGCGAACGAAAGACGAGCAGAAAAAGACCAACAACCAAACGATTTTAGTTATATTGTGCAAAAGTGAAAACATGCTTTGTGTCTCGGCTAGTTGGGCAGTTACAACAAAAAATATTTGTTTTTGTAAAACAATATGGAAATAATCAAACGACAAGGAATTGGAGGAATATTGTGGACACACTAGCTACTTTTTTAATTGTTAAGCCAACAGATAGATAGAAAGGACAACAATACTCCACACCGAGAAGGGCTACAATCTTCCATTTTACGATATAGCAGTCGTAGTCACTCTATAAAACAAGAGTGTTCTATGAAATTGCAGACGACCGAAACAATTTCCAATTAGTCTCCTTTAAGTGATACAATAAAACTGGTTACAGCAACCAAGCGGACAAACACATGCTTAAGTAACAGTTTGTTTCACTTATTAATCATTTTTTATTATTAAACTTAGTTTTCATAAAACAAAGTTTTGAAAAATTTTACGTACACACTCCTTATTACCCTATTGAAATATGGTAGAGAGAGTATTCTCAAAAAGTGTTTTAAGATTATGTCTCCTTTAATTTCTCTCTTTATAGTATCTGGCCTATGTTTGTTTTTCTATGTTTTATTTTTCTTGTTGTAATTGTTATTGTTGGCGGGTTTTTTTGGTTTTTTAGTTTTGATTTGCAAATTGTAGGTGTAAATAAGGACAGCATAAATGAACATATAAATTGTTTATGATATTCCTTATTAAAGCAATAATGGCAACAACAACAGCTATAACATTTAATAATAACATTTAAAAACACAATAACAACAATATGTTGTAACAAAAAATCAGAAAGAAGCGAAAAAATTAAATGAAGTGTGTAAAAAACACAAGAGATTTATTGGGAAAAATATTTAAAATAATTTATTTACAGCAACAAAAAAGGAACAAAAAAGAAATTTAATTGCTTAATGAATTCGTTTAAAGAAAAAATAAAAAATTAAACATTTTTTAAATATTGTTCCATTCAATGATTAGGATGCGAAGGTGTTCATACATTTACACCAAATAGATCGGCTTTCAATAGATGTATGACATCAATGGAGACTGTTAAAGGCCAACGAAATTAACATTAATGACGCAATGGTTTCATGCCACACTGAATTATTGGAGGTGTGCATATATCAAAGGCAGTGCTTGTTTAATCAAAAAAGTATTAAAATAGATATGTATTGTTATAAAGGCAAAATAAACACTAAACACTGAAGTATTTATTTCATAACAAATATTAAAAAATAACAACAACAGAACAATAAAGAACTTAATGTGTAAATAATTACAAATACAAAAAATCTAAGAAACTACGAAATTAAGAAAACACAAACATTCAATTACAGTGCATAGACCTCAAAATAAAGAATCAAAAGAAGTCATCCCAAATGCCAAAATTTTGTGTATGGTTTGTCAGAAAATACCGAAATATTACACGATGTTTGAACCTGTTTTCGATGCTGGTTTTATAGTGGAAAGATCCTTTTATGATAATGGCTTACACTTCCTAGGAAAAGTAATTGAAATTTTCCCACTAATGGATCCAGATCACACAATAAAGTTGGATGTGGAATCTTTTCAGAACGTCTGAATACTAGATCGTCCCCTGCACTGCCAAATGATTATAGTACTCTTCAGGTTGAAATAGAGGCAAAAAAATGCCGTCGTGCGAATTCCGTATTAGAGTATATTTACGGACATTAGATCCCTAGAGCATGTGTACAACACATCTAAAATTGTTCAAGAATCTGGTTTTTGTAAAGGAGACAGTGATACATTTATGAGTCATTGACGATTACCCTAACTTGGGTTCCTGGACACGCAGACAACTAAGGTAACAACAAAGCCAAATACTTGCAAAAGTTGGCACAACAGAAATTTCAATTGAATTTTTTCATAAGATTGGCATCTCTATGTAGGGGCACGAAAACTTATTTAATTGCCAAGTGGAATAATGGAACCACTTGTAGAGACACCAGGCAGATCTGGCCCGACATGGTTATATGCAGAACAAAATTTGTATTAAACCTGTCAAGATTCCATCTGAGGAGTCTTATAACAACTTCATAAGCTGCAATGGCGAGGAAAAAGAGGAAACTTGGAAACTTAAGAAGAAGAACTCTAGGGTAATCAGAACGTAACCTTTCAAACAGTAGTTACCAAATAATTCTTGTTATTACCTTCGTTTGCTACAGTCCACTGATTGAAATGCTTAGTCCGTTGTTTGATGAATTCAAGAAGGTTACTAATATAGTTAGTGGTGGCATTGCAAGCGCCCTTTTCCAGTGGCTTTTGCCCATTCAGTGGACAGTAACCATAATAAAATATTACAAATTATTTCATGTTGTAATCATTGTAAGATGTAAGAACCATAGCTGCCAGATTTGACGATATATCGTCATTTTGACGATTTTGAGCTCTAAAAATACCATATTGACGATTTGACGATTTATGTACTTATTTCGACGATTTTGGAAATTAAAAATGTACATCATATTCCTAACTTTAGTACATTAAAAGCCACTTTAAGTATTATATTTTTAAGTTACTTTCGAATACATGTGATGATTTTTCTGTATTTTATTCCTTTTTAATCCCTTAAAAGGCAAAAAAATACAACTCCTAAATAACGTCGTAGTTGAGAATAATTTATCACTTGTCGCTGCAGGCAATTATAAAAATTCGAATACAGCTTATAATATTAGCATCGGAAGAACAAAGGCAAGCGCCGTTATTTTTGTTCGTACGACCAACACTCAGGGGATGGATGGCATTGTGTTTGGAACTATGAAAATATGTTATGGGAAGAAGGAAAGAGAGAACCGCGTTTATGGACACTAGGCTTGTATATTTTTATACCATAAGTAACAGGAAAGACCTCTGCAGGAATTGAGTTCCACATACGAATAGTCCGGCTAAAAAACGTACTTTTTCTGTAATGCAATGTGCGATCCACTGGCCAATCGACCACACTCGGATGTTCTGGCCGAGAAAGATGAGCGTTACGTAGGAATATGCTATTTTCGGGAACAAGTCCCCTTATTTCCTTCGAGCAAAATCCTTTTGTAGTAGTGATAGAACAGTGAAACACAAACCACATTGCAACGATGCTCCAATGATTCAATGGAGTTGGATACACTACCGTCATTAACGTGCTACTACGGCCTCTCCTGTACACGATCCAGAAACCTCACAATAGACGTTGAAGCACCGACCCATACATGAGAGTTGTATTCCAGTCTCGGTCGGTTACAAATGGTGTAAATAAAAAGATCATAAGATCTCACTAAGGAACTGAAAACTGTGTCGGTTGAAGCCAACATTACACTGAATTTTCATGCTCAGAATGTCAAGAGCTTCTGACTCTTCAGTAGTTACACCACCCATAGATTAAGATGATGCAATATTATTTCTGCACTTATGTGTCAATAAACAACACTGGGATAGATTGTTTAATCCTTAGACAATTTTTTCCTGTAATTGATATAAAATTTCTCCGTTTTTGGAAACAAAAAAAATGAAGATGAGGACGCTAGCTTTTAATTTCTAAAATTTTTTTAATGTTTTATTTTTGAACTCAGATATGTACTTTATATGTATGTTTTACTACAATAGAAATAATTTTGGTTTTTAAAAACTTTTAATTCATATATTTATTTTTTCTGACGATTTTGACGATTTTTTCTCAAATATTTGACGATTTGGCGCCTCATTTATCTGGCAGCTATGGTAAGAAAATTTTAAATGTTTCAAAAATCTACTAGAATTTATGGTATAATTACTATTTAATTGAATTTGAAATATATTACTCATACGCATCATATTACATGTACTAGAATAGTTACTCTGAAAAGTATGCAATAAAAAATGATTGATTTTGTCATGTATGAAATCAATCGAATTCGGTATCACTCATACGTCGCATATGTATGTACTTGGCATTATGAATTTTACATATTAAATATAATGGGTGGGCGATTTAAAAATTTCTTTTAATTTTTTTTCATTAGAGTGTAAGCATGAAGGAGTATTTTTGCCAGACGACGACGATGTGACAATATTTTTTACCAGAAATTTTTATAAATTAACAACAAAAATAAAGAGAAAAACTAAGACAGATTTCTAGAAAAACAAGTGTTTTTTTGATGCTGTATTCTTAATATTCTTGCTTTTTGTTTTAAAGAAGTTATTACGGGGGATAATGTCTTGCTTTATGGTGCTGTCTGCCCCTTAATAAATAATTATGATTCTCTATCTTCCAGAAGGAGAAAAAACAAAATTCTTCATGTCTTCAATTCGGTGTTTTGTTGAATTAAAAACAAAAATAATTTCTATTGAAATTCATATCATTTTTGGGTGTGTCATAAAATTTATCTGTGTCGCGTCAATCTTCACATGTGTTTGCATACATAAAATAGTTTTTAAGCCGGCTATATACTATAAATACTAATACAATTTTTTTCTAAACTCTCTATAGTTGATCTAGGAGGAACGAAGTATCGATGGCGGTAGTAGTTTAATTAAAAAATAGCAAAAGAATAGCACATCATAGGTTAAATTAAGTTAACTAAGGTGACTTATATTCCTAAAATTCTTTACTTTCGAGAATTGGGTCAAAGTTTACCGAAAGTGAGAGACCAAGAACCTAGACCTCCTCATGACAAGAGCTGGTCACTAATACATAAGCTGAATGATAGGCTCCTCCTCCTTATCCTTCCCCTCAGAGTTCGAAATGATTTTTGGAAACGAACTTTCAATTTGCCAAAGTGGATTCCCTCACGAACTTCACCTCAAACTCCATCTTCGTTCACGGCTGCGGAATATTTCACAAAAAAATGTCGGATCTTACATGGGTTCTTGAACAGCGATACCGCTGCAAATCGTTTTGCTGATGGTTAGGGCTGGTAAAGAGCTTACAATCTCTGACACGTTACAGATTACAGGTGTTCCGATTGCAACAGTTAAACATTATATTCTCTTGTAGTTATCAAGGAGATTTAATTTCGTTGGACTCATATGAAATGATATGTGAATACGAGGACTGATAACATTATTTCCTCAAATTATATGGCAATTCATCGCAATAATTCGGTTCTAATAGGATTTGAAAGGCATGTCTATATACTTGGCATTGCTTCGCATGTGTCAGTGCCCGGGTTTTGCTATGAAGAAGCAGATGTTCATTTTCTGCCATCCTTGGCTGAACTATTCAACACGAATTGCATCAGCAATATTTATTTTGGAGTCAGGATGGTCTATTAAAATATTTAATCCCTTTGGTACCACAATGAACCTAACCCATGAACTTAGTGGGGTTCCTTATCCGCTCGTATAACCTAAGTCGATTAGCTCATGATCACTATGAGCCGAACCATTATAATAGACTAAAGAGAACAGCGTAAACTTAAACCTCTACCTCAGACATAAAAAACGTCTTGGTCCACTTACGCTTGTGTACGAAAGCATTGAATTATTCACTCTTCCTAAAAACTCCTTCAATCAGTTTTTTTTTAATTTTTACTTTTTTATGAAATTAAGAACATGTAGGGAAAAAACTATATTTAACACGATGACTTCGTTTAAAAGAATTTTTTGTTGTTCATCTTTCCTGTTATATATTCGAGCGCCCTTAACACACAGCACAACACAGCACAGCGCAACTGTTACGCTCCGTTTAAAAAGAAAACAACGCACAGGAAAAAATGCAACATGTTGAACATAAAGTTTCAACAGCGACAGGGCATAATAAGGCAGCGAATAGTATGTGCGCAACAGAGTAAATGTAAAGCATTAGAATTTAATGAGGATATTGCATCACCTCAAGTTATAAAAAAGTAGAGGAAGAAATGCACTTCTGCTTCTTAATTTTCTTTCTCTTATTTTTTCCTATTTATACCTCTGTGTTTACTGTGTTGCAAACACTAATATTTACCGACTCCTTTTGCTTCAGTAGGTGACACTTTTATAAGCAGGTTACGTGAACAATTGCTTCTACTGCAATTTTGCTTTAATAAAGCGACAAGAAAAATAATAACAACAACTTTTCTATTAAATTATAAATACAATGTTTTTGTTTTTTCATTTTTCTGCGGCAAGCTGCATGCATAGAATAAACAACAAAAATACTGTGATTGTAGTTGCCATGAGCCACCCAAGTCGTTTTCTTAAATTCACAACTGCCCTGGATTGCGGGGCATCTTTTTGTTCTAGTTCAATTCCTTCAATTCTAATGGTCTGTTGCAACTACAAGGTCTGTGGCACTACATTAAATAGTCTATGGATTTAAATTCCTTTTTTTACAGATTGCGACTGCTCCAGCCAGCCAATTGTATTACAAGAAATTGTACGACGTTGTGTTGTATATAGTATGGGCTGTTGCAACGATTCATATTTCAACGATTCATTTCACTTTCGAAATTAAGAAAATATTATTTAGACGGCTAAAAAGGCATCGAAAAGGGAACAGAGATGTCCCTTGGCAATTTATAACTTACACTATAAATCTCATTTTCAGAAAGCACTTCAATTCTTCCGAGGTTGATTGCCGTAGGGGTATATCAAAATTACAGCGTGGTAAAGGTAAATCAAAATTACTTTAACACACATAAACGATCTTGCACTGTAGCGAACAATGAAATAGCATTATAACGCCATCACATCCTACGCCATAGAAAATGCGAAAATTTTATCTGAATCTATTGATTTCATAATCAAACCTATTCGAATTGAAAATAGATCCAACGTTAAAAAGAAGTACCTGAAAGGTCGGAGAAGGTAGGTAGGTAGGTAGAAGTGGCTGTCCACTCAAGGACACACTTTGGTCAAACATAGAGCCCTTTGTGTTTCTACAGTTTCCCATTCAATCTCTAGTCAAGGAACCAATCGGAGCTTCTGATGAAACGACTCAGACTGCCAATAACAATGCATGATAGTGCATTCAGACCCACCATATAGTAGGCACCCAGGTGCATCTATCGCCTCCGACAGAGCTGGGAAAGTACGCAGTAGATGAAACACAATCTCTTCCTTCTTCTCAGGTCCACAGATTCTACAGAAATCATTTGCTCATGCATGCCCCGTAATAATCCAGATAACAGTGCTGAGCTTACCTCTCTGGAGTTTAAGTACTTGAACTGTAGGAGAAGCTATTGAGGAAACACTTTTCTGTGCGACTTTTTAACGAGTCGAGCTTAGAAGAGAAACAATGACCAAATAACATTCCCGGTTATTCAGAAAACAATAAGAAATAGCAGTATATTGCTTCATTGGTCATTAAAACCCTTTGGCCAGGGTCACAACTTAGCTTCTTACACTACCCATCTCGAAAGTGCTAATTTTATCCACGAATGTCGTAATCTATAGTTTAAAGTCGACTCCGAAAGACAGATTGTTCGAGAAACTTTTACTCCCAATGTTTGCCAGAAAGCTCGGTTATGGATAGTAAGATTCCTTTACATGAGCGTGATATTATATGTTTTGAAAATATTGTTATCGTAAACTCAAAAGTATCAAATCGCTATCGTTCTCAATACTTTAAGCACTCACAAAGCACCACAATTGCTTGCGATTGATATGTTATGCGTCCTGTCGAATATCTCTGCTTTAAGAAAGTATCTATTTAGTATTCTTATTATTTTCTGGTAAACTTTGTGACACCATATAACATGGAGACGTTATGATGTAAGTGTTGTCTCATATCGAATTCGTATAACCAGCACCAAGTTTCCAACGCTCTTGTGGCGGCTGTCCTCATCGCACCACTTATTCATAAACACTCATTACATTGAACTCTCTGAATTATTCGAAAGTATCACATCCTATCTATTGGTACCATCACACCGCTGATGCGTAAGTTAGCATAAGTATAACTACGCTTCTATATAGCCGGTATATCATTCTTGGACTAAGTCCCTATTTAAAATCTGTGTTGGTTGGTGCTCTTATAAAAGAACCAGCTTTTGTATACTCTAATATCTAACTAGGATGACATATACTCTATGGCCTAACTAAGTTAACACCACAAAGACTTCCACCTGAAGTAGGCAACTGAACTTAGATTGTGGTCATTACGCCACAGGTAAAATAGATTTATTTAAAGACCTGCGGTGTACTTGTTAAGAAATTAATTTTCAATTTATGAAGTTTTTATTGAATTCACACACGTAACCATACACACATATAAACTCACGCGTTTTCCCTACCTTCATTGACAAATTGAAATCCTTTAAAATCTATTTTCTTTAAAAATTAGAACAGAATTATTGTTATTGATTCTTCTTTCTATTGGCGTCATATTATAAAAACTCTAAAAAGTGCTGCACAGCAATTGCTTTATTATTATTTTATTTCCTTCAGATTGTTTTCTGTAGCAGTTGTTGTTGTTGTTTTCATCGGTTTCTTTTACTAATGATGCAACCATATGTTCCCTGCTGTTTGTTTACTTAACTTTAAATATTGTCGACAAACACAAACATACACAAACGTTGTAAGTTAAATACAACTAGAAAACGTGCAACAATGTTGGGGAAAGTGTAAGTGCGTATGTACTATGAGAAATTTTTTTGTGTGGTAAGTACAAATAAAATGAAAATAAAAGTGCAGAGAATGAAAAGTAAACACTACCTGTAAGCAAGTCATCATCATTAGCAACAACTACAGCTTTATGTACCAACTAATATGCAGCAACTGCAACCATTTGAGGCAGTGAAGAAGCAATTACTTTACTTCCTGCTAATGCTTTCAATACATCAATTTGTTAGAAAACTAAAGGAAAACAAAACAGCCAACCAAGCCATGCCAATGAGTTGCAAACTATTCTCGTATTAAATAAGTTTCTCCTGCTTTGGTTCATTTGTTCGTTCGCTCAACTAATTTGTTCGATTGTTTGGTCAGTTGCAGCACGCTAATTTTTAAGTGCAACTTCAGCAAAAAAAAGTATAAAAATTGAAATAAAAATGAGAAAAAAAGGATTCAATTGTACTCAATAAAGTTTAAGGAAAAATGTGGCAAGTAGTTTAGTTTGCTTTATTTTATAAATTTGTCTTACTGATGGCCCCTTTTTCCCTCATTTGTCTATAGCATGCCGCTACTATTGCTTGCCAAACACCACAGCCATATGATATTTTTGAAATACTCCTGTGTTAGTCAATTCCAAAAGGCAAAATTGCTCATGTTACATGTGGTAGAGGATTAGTATTTCTGGCCTATATTACATTCTAGAAGAATTTTGGTTAATGTTTGCAACACAGAAAGTCGAGTGTGTTGTTAAGTCGAAAGGTGCATGCAAGGCGTAGCTTGCAATGTTAAAGATATGTATGTTCGTCAGAGAATTTCAAGTGTTCGCTAGTAATAAAAAAGGAAAAAGGCTTAGAACCACACTAGGCTATTTGTAGAAGTACACTTAGCCACAGAAGTATACATACGGATAACAAATTTCAGAAATTTTTTAACCAATCCGTTTTTTTTTGAAAATATAGAAGTGAATACATGTGCTGAATATCAATATTAAGAATTTGTAGGTATTTCGACTAAAACCCTCTACTCTACCAATAAATAAGGTGGAAAATCGGGCAGCAGAAAATTATTCAGAGCTGTTGATCTGTAGGATAAGATCATAACAGATCATGTTATTATTGTTGTGAAGGTTCGCTTTAGTACTGCAACCATAAGATCTATTGTAATCCCCTCAAACTTCATAGAGTATACATGTAATGTCTCCTACAATTTCAACACTGACAATTACTTGCCTACGGTGTGGTATATACACAGCTGTTCAATTCTCAGATGCATTAACGCATAGAGTAGAATGATGCACATAAGCGCTCCAACTTTTCGGCCGCTCTTGGCGAATGATTTAGTCTTGGTGCCTTTAATAAGCACTTCGTACTTCGAAAATTTTCTAAGCGATTAGTATTCCCAGGTAATGTATATAATACTGTAGAGTAGCGTACAGTCCAGCCTGACCGATGACAAGTTTTTGTTTTTCACGTTTTTCCTTTTTTTGCTGACATTTAATTAATTTATTTTGATATCCTGTAATTCAAGGATTTTCCATTTAAAACTGTTTAATGTTGCATGCAAGGATAACAATATTGCGTTGCTTTAACAGTAACTGGGTCACAACGAACAGACTGCCTTCCGATTTATGCCACACACACAGGCAACATTGACTGCTAAACTGTTGCATATGCTTCTCACACAATAACGTTTGTAGGCGTGTATGTGACTGTTTTACAGATTTCAGTTAAAAATGTCCTTCGATTACAATAGCGAAAGAAGAAAACAACAGCACATACAGTTGCACACAAAAGTAATTTGCAATCATTAACAATTTGTAGACAATTTCCGCAATTACATTGAATTGTTGCTGTTGCTGTTCCTATTGCAGGGCAGAACGCAAGACGAGACAAGATTTTTGGAAATGTTTTCAAACAATGCCGCTGAAATATGTCATTCGCAAAAGTTAAACAAGCGAAAAAGAAGGAGAGAGCGAGAGACACACAAAGTTAAGCAATGTAGTGAAAAACTTTGGCAAGGATTTCGCTTTCTTCCTGTAGCTTTTTCTACTTCCGTCTGGTGCAAAACAACAATAACTACTATTGTGTTTAGTTTTTATTGTTGTTGTTACTTTTGTTATAAATTTTTAATTTAAATCATGACAAAATTACAATTTTCTGGCAAATTTCCTCCTTTCTTTCATTCGGGTTTAGGTTTATTGCATTTACTTTTGCTGTAGTGTAGCTTGTATTTTCGTGTTGAGTATTAAAAATTTCTTCTGAATTTTTCTTTGTTGAGCACGTCTGTCTTAATCGTGTTCTTCTTTTTCTCTCTATTTTTTTTCGTTTGGATATGACGTCTTTTATTACTTAGAAAAGATATTTTTTTTATTTATTTTTTAGTAAACTGTCTGTAAATTATGGCACAGGGCCTTGTTATGGCACTTTGTTAGCAGTTGGCTAGCTATGATGGCAGTGTTGTGTTCGGTTCGGTGAAGAAAGTAAAAATAGCGGGAAAATATTTACTTCCTGGGCTTTTTTTGGTTTATGACAACATGGCTAAATTTCCTGAAAAAATATTGAAAAAAATTTTTTTTTAAAATAACAACAATAAAATTATAAACACAATTATGAATATATTGTATACAGTGGGAGTATTGTATATTACATTGCTTGTCGCAGTTCACAAAAGTGTTATTTATCCACCACCTAAGTTATCAAGTCTTAGGAAGACAGTGTCTTCCTGTCAAAAAGTTCGATCTGCGAATGTATTTGGTTTTTAAATTAAGTGTAGTGGTATTCAATATTCCAATAAATAAATTCAAAGGAGTTTTGAGAGTTTTTAATGGAAGAATTTAAGCAAAATACATACATATATCGATCCATTGTTGAAAAATAAAAACATTGGAGTTCATTAGTTGCAAGATATGTTGCTAGAATATGAACAAGAATTGAACAGGAACAGTATTTTGGGGAAGTATTATCGAAAGTTGTAGTTCCAACTGAAGAAGGTGCGCAGAGAATAAAAACACCTGGAACAGTTTATTGAAAGAGATCTACGCTTACGTATCAATATAAGGACGATAAGTAAGTGAAAGGATTACATACATAAATATATACATAAATACATGCATAAATACATACATAAATACATACATAAATGCTCTTTACAACCCTTCAGTCAGGATTACGATCTAGCTTCTCACACTACTTATGGTGTGTGTGTTAATTTTATAAAGGGTCCGCCAAATACCTTTTTTTTGCAAGTGCTTTAAAAAAAACTACTGAATATTTTCTCAAATTTCTTTTTTTTATTTGAAAGTACAATCCTTCCGGTTGATAATGGAAAATAATTTCATTAAAATGACTGCCTCGGCTGGCCATGCAGTAGCCTAAACGATTGGTCCAATTTTTAAGCACATTATCGATTGTGTGCAGCTGTATTTCACCAATGGCTTCACGAATATTGTCCTTTAAAGCGTCAATTGTCTCTGACTTGTCGGCGTAACACTTATCTTTGACGGCATCCCACAAATAATAGTCCAACGGTGTCAAATCGCAGCTCCGAGGTGGCCAAACGACATCAGCTCTGCGGCTGATAATGCGATCTTCAAAAACAGGGCGCAAACCTCGAGTGTAGCTCCGGCTGTGTAGCACGTATTGCCGTCCCATTGAAACCAAATGTTGCCAATATCCTCCTCTTCAATTTTTGTGAACAAAAATTCGTTCAACATGGCCCGATAACGATCGCCATTGACTCTAACGGCCACTCCTTGCTCATTTTCGAAGAAAAATGGCCCAATTATGCCTCTGGACCAAAATCCGCACCAAACAGTGACTCGTTTTGGGTGCGTCGGCTTTTCAATGTATACGTGCGGGTTTTCTGTGCCCCAAATGCGACAATTTTGCTTTTTTGCATACCCGCCAAGATCAAAATGAGCTTCATCTGAAAAGATGATTTTTTTTTTGCCAAAATCGGCATCTTCTGTAAGTCGATCGCAGGCCCACTTAGCGAAGCGAAAACGCATTGGATGGTCAATTGGCATCAACTCCTGAACCAATTGGACTTTGTATGGCGTCACAAAAAGGTCCTTATGCAAAATTCGTCTCAATGATGTCTCCGAAATGTTCAATTGTTGAGAATGACGGTGAATTAATGTCGATGGCGCTTCACGCACACACAGCAGCAATATTCTCGGGTATACACACTGTTTTTGGCTTTTCACGCTTTGGTTTATCGATGAAGATGCCAGTTTCTTTCACTTTTTTCATAAGATAACGAACATACGGAGCTGACGATGCTTCTCTTCTTGACAAATCCGTACGCAATTTTGGCACACATTCTGCAACATTACCATGATTTTCAAAGTAATGTCGCAATATTTCGCAGCGTTGTTCAAGCGTATACACAACCATATTCGTTTAGCGGAAGGATGAAACTAATTATCTGTCAAATCAGACATGAACTAAATGTTACCATTCACGAAATAAGCAGTAGTTAAAAAAAAACGTTAGATGGCGGACCTGATAATACATTAGTGGCAGGACGTACAGTTTTAAGTCGACTCCGAACGACAGATTTTTAAGAAACTTTTCATGACAACTTCATTTACTCTGATTTTTTTGTCAGAAATCTGCTGAGAGAGTTGAATTGCGAAGCAGTTCCCACAATCATGCGGTTTACTGGTTCTGTTCAGTACACAATTAAAGAGGAAGCTGTCGGCCACTCGTTTTGTCAGGTTGGGATGTATCCTGATGAATCTCGTGTCCGTCTAGTCTCCTATTATCCTAACCATTGTATTCAAAGCTCTGGTCTTTAGTACCATATGCAACCGTATTTAAGCCAACGGAACATGTAGCATCGTTGTAGGTTAATAAGGTTTAGTTAGCTTTATCCGCAAAATACAACATAAACATTAATTACGTGTGTGAAGTTAGTTACGAAAGTTATATTCTTTTTTTTTTACAGTGAATGTTATGTTAACAGGCACTATTAAGTTAACATAATTGAAAAATTTGAAAAAAGGAGGAAAGAAAATCGATTAAAAATCACAAAAATAGTGATGAATTGGAGAAAAATGAAAGGAAGACGAAGCTTAACCTTTGAATTTTACAAAAAAAAAAAAAAAAATTTTGAAAATAATAATTTTCTTATTGGAGATAATAAAGTTCAAAAATCAAGTATTTTTACCAAATATAAATTGGGAAAAATTAGATAAGATTTAAAAATTTAATAATGGGCGATTTTTAAGGAAAAAAATAAATACATAAAATTCAGAAAAATACATGAAATCCTTATATGAATCGATAGTACGGTCCATATAATTTAATGTTTGAAGATTATTTCATGCAAATGTTGACCGCGACTGCGCCTCAAATGGTCCATCCGCTTAGTCCAATTTTGGCATACTCTTTCCAACATTTCGGCCGGTATCTCACGAATAAATGCTTCAATGTTGCCTTCCAATGCGTCAATTGAAGCGGGGTTTTACATAGCCTCACAAAAAAATAGTCTAAAGGCGTTAAATCGCACGATCTAGGCTGTCATTTGACCGGTCCCGAACGTGAAATAAAATGTTCACAGAACTCGCCTCTCAATAAGTCCATTGTTACACGTGCGGTGTGGCATGTGGCACCGTCTTGTTGAAACCACATGTCATGCAAGTCAAGCCCTTGTATTTTGGGCAAAAAAAGTGCGATATCATCTCACGGTAGCGCTCATAATTCGCAGTTACGTTACGATTCGAAGCACCTTTGAAGAAGTACAGTCCAATGATGCCACCAGCCCATAAACCGCACCAAACTGTGACTTTTTCTGGATGCATTGGTAGCCTTTGCAATGCTTCTTGCTGATCTTCACTCCAAAATCGACAATTCTGCTTATTTACGTATCCATTGAGCCAAAAATGAGCTTCGTCGCTGAACACAATTTTTCCATAAAGAAGTGGATCTTCGGCCGACTTTCCAAGAGCCCATTCACCAAAAATTCTGCGTTGCGGTAGGTCGTTCGGCTTCAATTCTTGCACCAGCTGTATTTTGAAAGGCTTCACACCTAAATCCTTCCGCAAAATTTTCCACGTTTTTGAGTAACAGAGGCCCAATTGCTGCGAATTTCGACGAATCGATAATTGATGGTCATCATTAACACTGGCCGATACAGCTGCGATATTTTCTTCAGTTCGCACTCTACGTAAGCGTATTGGTGGTTTAATGTTCAACAATGTAAATTTGGTGCGAAATTTAGTCACAATAGCCCGAATAGCCGCTTCAGTGAGTCGATTAAACTGACCATAAAATGATGCGTGCTTCTTAACAGAGCACGCATTTTGATAATGATTTGCAAGCGTTCGTTTGTAAGACGATTCATGGTTAAATTATAGACCAAACTGAAGATGTTTGACAGTGAAACAAAACACGAAACGTGCGTGTGCTGTTTAAACCAGTGTTGCCAAAAAGATAATAGCTAAAAAATCACCCGTTATGTACAACTCTCTTAAAATGTTTATAGTTTTCTAAGTCCCACTAATGCGTTTATAATTTGATTTAAAATGGAAATAAATTGCAATACAAACCTTTAAATATTTTATGCAACAATCCTTATGTTCTGCATATTATTAACCAGCAACATTTGTCAGCAACAACATTCATTTGAATGCAAGGCAAGAAGACAAGAAACATTTTTTATTTTTAATTTTTTTTTAACTACGAATATAATAATTTAATTTATATAACACGTACACTCTTTATTACACATTTTTTTTAAGCGTTACGAATCGGCAGTTTTACTTTTTATTTTTTTCTTAAAATTTTTTAAATTCAATGCAATTGATTTTGATTGACATTTTCACGGTATCTTGAATGGTATTTGCAACTTTTTTTTTATTATTTTTTTTCACTTAAAAGAAATTTTTTTTAATTTTCTTTAATCTTCTATAACTTGCCAAACGATAGGAAAACTTGTAATTTTCGATCTGATAACCACCATTTATTTAATTTTTGTTTTTTCTTTTTTTTCGATTTTTCTATTTGAATTTTTATTTGAATTCTTGAATGATTTTTTTCTCTTTACTTTTTCACTTGCAAGCTATTGAAGGCATTTTTTCGCTTCATTTCTTGATAACTCTGCCTATGGTTCGTTACTGTTACGCTGTGTTTGCGGAGGTAATGGTTGGTTTTCCTTGCGACTTTTTATTTTTTTGTTTGTTTTTTATTCGGTATGTCAGTATGTCAGACGGTGTCAATCAATTTTAATTTGATATTTTTATTATTTATTATTTATAGTTACTATACTAGAGAGCTAGTGGTAACATAACTTGGCTTGGATTTGTATTCAAATTTGAATTTGTATTTGAATTCATTTTATTTTTCTTTCATTCATTTTGAAACCATTTTTTTCATTATAACGTGCACTACACTCTACTCGTATTTGCATATTTATGTAGATTTTAAATATTTTTTTCTTACTTTTTATTATTTAACAGCAATTCCGTGTACTTCTATCGAACACTCCAATTCAATTTCGAATGATTTTCAATTGCCTTTTAATTTTTTTAATATTTACTTCATTTTTTCCTTCAAGTAGTTTGGTTTTTGGTTTTGTTTTATGGACAATTAATTGCTTTCGGTCGGTTTTATTGCAACTACTGTGAGAATTTTATTTCATTCTGCCTCCTTTTTTAATTAATTGCCGCGGCTTGTTTGCTCGGCGCATATAAACACCATTGTACGCCGCATTTATCTGCAAAGATAGGAGTGTTGTTTGATCAAATAAATAAAGAAACATTAATTGTTGCTTAATATTCAAGTTTTTCAAATATTCTGTTTGTCATTTATTATTAAAAGTTATTCGTTTCGAACAGCACTTATGCTTAATTAAAGGCATTACAATCAAAACTTGCAGAAACAAATAAAAGAAAAAATGCTTCGAAATCATTAGACAAGCTGTGGACAGGCTGAAATGGTGTTGACCTTATTAATAAATTGTTTAAAGAAATAAAAATATTTAAAAACAGTTTTATATTAAAAGCCTTTAAAGACTGATTAAATAACAAATAGAAGTCATGGTATACGAAGTAGCGCAATAGAAATGCCATCAGGAAAAAGCATTTAAAGCTACAAAAAATGACGGCGAAATTGCGTCAAGAGTTCAAATTAATAATTCTTTTTAGTCATTTTGATTCCATTTCATTTTAAATATGCATAAAGATTTATAGTCCTTCCTCAAGCAGTACATAATGCTGGTTCTAGTAAGATAGGTCGGGTTAGAGTGAAAGGCTGGGGAAGCGTATAGACATTAGAACACATTGGCAAAGCTTTTAAAGGAAAGATGTTTGTTAAACATAAAACCACTTGCCTCTTCATAATTTCGTGTGCGATATACTGGCTGAACATTCACAAAGGCATATATCCTACGAGAAATACGAGTAGCACATAATAATAAGCAACAGCTCCCTTTAGCCACTTAAAACACCTTTCATTGTAGTATCGATACAATAAAATATGTATAAGCCGATATCTAACAGTGATCCTATAAGTTAATAGAGTTAAATACTTTACTGCTCTCCCAGAAGCTACATTCATTCCAATAGATAGACACATTAAACCAAATATTGCGCACTGCAATACTACAGTCATTTACTGTTTGTACACCTTAGTCTTCTTGTATGCATTTTACTTCGTCTTCTAATGTCGATTCTCGAAAGATCAATGAGATCATCTGCACAACAGATGTCCCAGATGATCGAAATACCTTCTTCCCTCATGATATGACGTTAAAACATGTGTTTGAAGATAAATTCAAATTTAACTAGCTAAGACAAAAACCATAAAATTTAACAGAGCTAATGTTAAAGATAACAGAGCAATGTTAAGTGGTTAACAGAAAATCCGAAAAATAGTCAGGGAAGAAATCACCCAAATACACCTAAAATGGGACTTGCTGCACATATCCTTCTATATACAAATTGTAGCCTAAGGTGTCCCTAATAAAACCCAAAAAGTGGTATATCCATATCGTATATATAAGTTTTATATCCCAAATAATTTTTTTTGGTTTTTGTCTTTGCTAGTTAAATTTGAATTTATCTTCACGCACATCCAACAGACTGACTTGCCAAGAGGAGAGCTTTCATTCCACTGATCGGACCAAAACCTGATGGTGGAATAAGATGAAGAGTTTGGAGTATGTTTAGCAAAAAGGAAGATATAGAAAGGCAAAGACTCTTATTAATCCATATATGTCTGAGTCATTCCAAACTAGTACAGGAAAATAATTCTTTCAATAATTATTTTTACATTCCTGACAGTATCACCAGGGCCACAAGGTTTGGGAAGATATTATAGGGAGATCCTTTACTCATCCAAATCTTTATAAAAGAGTGTATGACGGCAGTAATTCAGTATTTCTCTTCAACAATGAATAACAATTGGCACGAACATGCAATTCAAATTTTGTTTAGACATGCGAGATGTAGAATTTAAAATCCTGTACAGAATTGATTTCCTATTGGGTTAACCTTGTGGTTTACTCTTCCACTGACACTTTAAACTAAAAGAATAGTTGGTTGGTGCCAAATTATTACAACTTTAACCTTAAGGTTTTCAGACACTTTAATAAATCTCCCGAAGGACAATATCAAATGACATTGACAATGGCTGCCAATACGAACGCTATAGCGAATATGCTATAAAAATTACAGCAACAACAACAACATTATCAAGCATGTACCAAATGACGATGGTACCTGAAAAAATAACAGCATAAAAAATGGGTGAGAGAAGTCGAAACAACGTTGAACGAATAACTTTAAAATGACGTTGACTGTGCTTTTATTTTAAAACTTTTTTGTCTTTCTCCCAAGTTCGGTTTACAAAGATAGACAAGGCCATAGCAAACAGCTCTCAAGGAAGAGGTAAAGGGCTTAAAAGCATGGCAATGCAAGGCACAAGAACAGCCAAAACACCAAAGCCATGAAGGCAACATAGTTTAGGCACAATGTGTTGCAACAACTGAAAGAAAAATAAGAATCAAAAATCATCGTGACCTTCGAAGAGCAATAAACGACTGCTTTGGGAGAAGCAGAAGTAAAATATTGCACAGCAACAAAAAACCAACAACGCCTTTAACAAATGGAACAACAACAACAACAAAGGATCTGATTCCTTAAGTGTTTGCAATTATAAAAATTCATTGCAAACAAACAAATAAACGAACAGCAAAAGGAAAAACTTTTCCTTTTCTTTCTCTTTTTCCTTTTGCTCTTGTTTTCTTAGTTGTTTTTGCATTTTTGTTAAAGAAAATGCATTTGATTACAAACCAAGACCAAGCGAATCTCTTCTGAAGCGGAATCGAAGGGAAAATTCTTTTAGACACACACACTCAAATCTATAGAAATGTCTCCCTCATATTCATCAGATGCTGGATGGCCGTATGACTAGTCTTTCACTTGAAAGTATTAAACAACAACAACACAAATAGAAAAAGAAAAAGAAAAACAATACAACGAAATTTATTTTGTATTTTTCCTAAATTCTATAAAAACTTACAAATATATTTGCAAAAGTGTTAGCAATTGTTAAGTCTTTGAGAGCAAAAGAGCAGCAGAGACTGTCAATTATAAAAATTTGAAAAGTTTAGAAAATGGGGTGACCATAAGACAAATATAGCAAAATAGAGGTGATATGTGACACGTAACCAAAAATATTTGAAACAATGCATGTGCAGTACATGCCTGTTTTTAAGGCATTGAATGTCTGGAGTTGCACACAACTATTCCCAAGCATAGTAGTGAATATCCAGAAGTTTGCCAAGTCAGGTACCTAAGTGCCGGTAATACTAATAAAGAACATGTTATGTGATCTCCTCTTCCGTATCGTCATTACAATTTCTGATGAAGCTGTTATAAAATATCAGGAAGTTGGGGTCACGTTTTGACCGCTATGAGATTTTGGAGAATAAATTCAAGATCGTCTTAACGCAAAACGTGTTCTTCACATATCAATAAAGGGCCACTTTGGTCTGGTGTCTATACAAGTCATGCTTAGTTTCCCATTTTTCTTCTTCGAATGATTGAAGCCTGTGACAGACTATTTCTTGTAACTCATTTTGCTCCCGTGTCAACAAACTCATGTGCGGGTATACGTTGAAGGTCTCCCTGTCTCTTAAACTAACACTCAGCATTTTTAAACAATCTACGACGTGGGTCACTCACTCCCTTGTCGAAAAATAAGTGTATATTTCTACTTATGTTTGTAAGATCCGGCGTCCTGAAATCTATTTCGAAACTTTTCGTCCGCGTACTGGAATAAGTACACGTTATCAAATCAACTTTTACTGCAGGGTAGTGTTTAAACTATTCCTGAATATTTTATAATTTTTAACTGACATGACACCGTCTTGTTAGATTTCAACGAAACTTGTATGTTGACACAGATTACATTGGATACAGCGTTCAAGGTATACCTGCCCATTAGGAATGAGTTTAGATGATCTCTTTGAGGCCTTATAAAAATGACTTTAAACATAGAAACTATCTACAAAGCTATGATGTTTTATGGTTACAACAGGAGTAACCATTTTCATTTTATGAGTCCATCTCTCTCCGCACGCTGTATCCAACACTCAAGTTGTAGTCAGTGTGGCAAAAACCATAAGTTATCTCGTATATTTGGCTCGAAATAAAATAAATACCAACTGAAAGCAATCAAGTACGAGTAGTATGATGATGATAATGAATCAAATAAAAAAAAAAACAAAACAAAATATTTAAAAAGTCGTTAGAATAATACCAACAATAAGAAAAATAAAAAATAATTTAAATCGAAATTCTAAAATTTATTTTTAAAATGTGACTTATTGACGAACATAACCGGGAAACAAAAGTGTACATCAGAACCTCAGTAGAGAGAACAATTCAAATACGTATTATGGATGTGATATCGTCACTGCGTAAAAAACGCCTCTTGTAAAAATAGAGCAAGTCTTTACAAGCTTTAAACTAGTTTTAGTAAATTAATAAATCCATGCAAAATGTTTCCTTAGCACACACGAATTCGCACTACAGTTTTGTCTGATATCGTATGATACATATGTATGTAAATAAAAGAAATCCAATATCAATAACTAAAACAGCAGTTCTGTTCCATCACCTATTCCTGCTGACATTATAAATCAAAGCAAAAATTAATGAAACTTTATTTTCTTAAATATTCTAATAAAAACAACCACAGGAAGAAAAAGGTTTCACTTTCAGCGCTTTACAAAAACTAAATAAATGAGTCAAGGTTAAATTGGTAACACCCGCCGTAATTAATTTTATTAAGGGGAGAGCAAAAAAAAAACAACAAGCAAAAAACGACAAAAAAAGACGCACAAATAATAATAAAACAAACACTTTAACTCGGTGAAATTCTCATTACTTACGTCAAAGAAGACAAGACAACACAAGACAGGTAACATAGGCAGACAACAGCAACACAACTCTTGATCTAACGAGAACTATATGGGGAAATGAGAGCGGGGCCACAGGGAGAATGAAGAGAAGAACACAAAATAACAACAAACAACTGCAGTGTTGTTTGACGATATTCTACTAAATAATGATGATGGGAACTATTATAACGGTACACAACAAGTGAATCGTATTCTTGTAGAGAGACTGTTTTCGGCTGAATCGTCATTATATTAACACACGCAATTCCTCCAAATTTTCGAAACGATTGCAACAAAAAAAAAAAAAGAAGGAGAGAAACAATTCAATTAAAAGAGAGAATGCACTAGTGACAAAATGAGAACAAAAAAACTAAACAACAAAGTAATAATGGAAAGAAAAAGGAGAAGAAACACTATCTACGGTTATGACAAACAGTAAGGGAATATACTCGTCATACAGGGGGTTTAAAATTCGAGTTTATATTTGAATTTTATTTTCCCATATATAGCATAATCCCCCCTAAACATAAACGAAAACAATTCCAATGCATTGGAATATTGTTCAAATTCAAACATTTTATAGGAGTGTTTTGCTGTTAACCTTCTTACTTAATTGTTTACTACAATCTACTTTCACATCACCCATATGTTAATTTTATTGATGAGCGACGGGACTACAGTATAACGACGACTCTGTAATTTTTATTTTTTGAGAGGAAACCCCGCCAAAATTTTTTTTTCATATTTCGTTCTTGTTCAAGACGTCTGAGCTGAGGCTTGTACCACGGACTCATGTCCTATAAGCTAACACAATGCCTGCTGGACCGAACGAAATATTTCCTTAAGCTTGGTGGTTCGTAATGTCCTTCATGGGGTATGAGCCAAATTAAGCTCTCTAATTAGGGTTCTAATTTTAATAGAGAACCAGGATTCCTTTTAATATTTTTTGCCTTCAAAGGTGATTGGGATAATTTTGAAACTGTGCTTTGTTCCTTAATGGAATTTCAGTAACATATAGCTAGTGATGCTTATACGAATTTAAAACATAAAACTTGTTAACTAAATTTCCTTCAAAATAGCTAACAATTTAAACAATTTAAAATTTCAATTTCAGAAATCTTTAAACATTTTTGTAATTGCCCTCCTAGTAACGGTATTATCAAAACAAAATTTTTAAATCACAAACAACAACAATAATGGCAATGAAAAATAAAAAATATTTGTTGTGGCTAGACAAAGGCGCTATAAATTCAGTTTTACGCCGTTTCATGGTTTCCGGCGGACATAAACAATAACAAAAACAATGTGCAATAAAATCAAATGAAAATTTTTTGTTTTGCCAAAATCTACAACTTTTAAGTTATTTTCCAACAGAAAGTGTAAAATTATAACACTTACCTGGTATTTCCAGCAGGAAAATATCCAACTGGTGGTTCTTTGAGGAAAGGGAGCCAGCCAGCATATTACTCTTACAGCACCTTTTAATGACGGCAACAAATTTAAAACAGCAACAGCATCATTTAAAAATTATTTTCATTTAAGTATTTAAAACACGCACGCTTCTGTTAAACTCCAATTTAATAAAAAAAAATAATTTTTAAAAATTTTTTAACCTTTAACAACACTTTTTTCTTTTCTTTCTACATAATATCACTTCATCATTTTCATGTTACGCTCTTTTATGCCATTTTTTTATTTTTTGTTTTGTACTCTTCTTATCTCTTCTTTATATTTTCGGCCATTAAAAATATTTTCTAAGCCTTTTTAATTAACCGGTTTTCTATACGTTTGGGACAAATTTTTTTTCTTGCTCCGTTTTTTTTTTGTGCATTTACACAGAATGTCTCTACCACTTATAACCAGAATCCTAGTTTGGCTTTTTCTATTTGTATTTCTTTTTTTAATTTTATTTGAAACTTTTTTATTTTTTCACTTTTTACCGGCCGTAGTTTAATTTAAACGATTATAAAGCCTTACGCGAGAGACACAACAAAGAATAAAAATATTGAAAACACGACCTTACATTAACATGGCAAAACTTACACTGAAGAGCATGACTAAAGCACAGACAACATGTTAGCGGGTAAACATAACGAGAAATGCATATAAAAAGCACCTACAAACCCTCGCAAACACAGTTCTTTTACGTGTTTTTTTTCATAAAACGCAAAACTTTACAAAAAGCAATAAATGCACATGCAATGTTTTACACTCGATATACACAAACACACATCCATGTAAATATATGCTCTTATAAATAAAAAGAGAACTTTGATTACATTTTAGTTGCCTTTGCAGAGCTTAGGGGACAGTACGCCAAGTGGCAAATATAGTGAATCGGAATGCTTTCTTCAAATATTGAATAAATCGTGCAGACTGAATAATATTATGACTCTACAAGAGTAACAATACCATTAAAATACTAATACTTCTGCAATAACAAGTTTAAGAAGTACGATTAGTACTTCTTTTACACTCTTTAGCTGTTATTGCTGGCTTGTTTGCTTTTAATAACTCCATATATATTCTCCAAAGAAGATTCTATCATAATATGTAGATGTTTGTATGCGCGCTTGTATTGCTGTAAAAATAATAAATTTAATCGTTTGCCTTATAACGAGTCCCATTCGTTTAATATTTGTTAAGATCTCGTTAATTGCATCAGGCAAAGTAGAATTACTAAGAGGGAGAATGCAAAATTATTAGAGAGCTTATCATGCAAGTCTCTTTTTCATACACTCTCTAATATAAACCGGCTTTTCGTTACTTATTTCTCATTAACATAAACTGTTATAGAATGAAAACATGTGCATGTGCTTTTTTATTTTGTGTTTTGGGACATAATAATTGTTGTTTATATATGAGAGAATGTTATCTGTCTCTCGATGTTTTTTATTTTTTGCAAATAAACTTGTTCGGTAAATTTGTTCGTGTGTGTGTTTTAAAAACGTTTTGTGTGTTGCTTGGCTGCACTGTCATTTAAACGGCTCATGTTATTTACATTCCTTAAGAATGCTCATTTCCACTGTTGATGTAATGACTCATGTTATTTACAGTCCTTGAGGTATTAATTTATTTCAGTGTGGGACATTTTAATGGCACAGTACCAAAATGTGTAGCACAAAAGGTACCAAGTAAGGAAATTAACAATTAGAGACGGGGAAAAAATAAAGCTATTGTATGGAATTTTTTTCGTTAACGTTGCGATTAGTTGTACAGCTTGTTGAATCTTTACGCGTTTTGCTTTTTCAATCAAATTTACTTACATATTGTTATTGTAGCATCGTATTACTCCTCGGTTGAATGAAAATCAAAATTTTTTTGATCTTCAACCAACCGACGTCACGATAACAATTGTTTGTACAAAATAATGAAGTTGTACAGCCAGTAGGAACGTATAGGGGCCGCATAAGGCTTTAGTCATCAACAACTCAGAATTTATAAGTGGGTGAGAAAGGCAATACATAGTACAGGGTTCAAATAATGGTGCGAACTAAAGACTGTAAGAGAGCCTCTAAACACCAGAAAGAATCTGAAACATTTCAAATTTTGCTTTTTGAAATTCGTGTTAATTTTTGTATTATATAGGAAATTAAATTTTTTTCTGATTCTTTTCTCCATGAAATTACCAAATTCTGTCGCTTTTTTTCCACACTGTAAACAGCACGCTGTACAACTATACTGTGTGTGGAGCAGTAGTGTTTCAATTCCAATGTGTTTCGGTTTGTAAAATATGTACTCTTTCTCTCTCTCTCTCTCTTTTCAGCTCTTTTGGATTTTATTAATCTCTTTTGTCGATTCTATTCGCATGTGTGTGAATATGTGTGTGTTTGGGAGTAAAGAAGCTGTTTTACTAAATTTTATGGGGATTTGTTTCGATGGTTGATATGCCGGTATATTTTTGTTGGCCTTACTTATTGTTGTTTTTTTTTCTTCCTCTTTTTGTCCTTTACGTTATTGTCTTCGTACTTTTTGTCGTTTATTTGCAACTCTCTGGAGAGTTGGTTTGCATTTCGTTAATTTTCTGAATGAGACAGAGTTGTCGTTTTAAAAAAAAAGCCAAAAGTATTTCAGGTTTTTTGGAGGAAATTAAGGAATTAAAGAAATTGTGAAATAAAAATTAATTCGAATTTATCTTAACAGAAAGTATACAATAATTAAGGCAATGTTTGCACATGGAGAATCGTATTAACGGCATAACAGTATCATTTTGGTAATTGGTAACTGAAGAAGAACTCGCGACTTTCTACTGATGAAGTTGCCACAATAAAACAAAAGTGACTCCATCCCCAACAGTGCGGTACGGCGTCTTGTGATGGAAATAGTGGAGATACTCTTTATCAATCGTCATGTGAGCCTATATTATGAAAAAACAAAATTCTCCAAAAGCTAAGTCGAGAACAGGGTAAAACACAGTCAAACAACCCTTTATTTCCTAAATATTAGAGGGCTGCATATTGAGAAAGCAATATATACAAGACTACCACCAGATGACAGAAATATCATTGCAACTCATCTAGCAATTATGTTGTACGTCGTAGTTTTTCAGAATTTGACTACAGAAGATTGAGAAACTGCTGACATAGTGGTGAGTAGGATTTTCTCCTCACTGAAGCCTAAAAAAGCTTACATTCCGCCGTTCTAGAAGTATGTACCCAAACCAGTGCAGTAATGATTAAAAACGCCATAGCCTATTGGGTGGGGTGTTGGCTTATCAGACAAAAGCCATGGAACCATGGTTCTATCCCAGGCATAGGTATCTTGCTTCAAACCAAATATGAACAAATAATTACGCCCAGCAGTCTCTGACAGTAATTGAAGTTGATGTTAAACTGAAGGTCTCGCCATTCATGTATAAAATGAATACACGCAACAAGGGTGGTAGAGGGAGAAACTAGAGCGTAATCTTGACTAAGGGGCTATAATGACAAATTTAGTGAATAAAGCTGGCATTAAATAACTAGACAGTGTGTTATAACGAAACTCTGGACCATGGTTGCATACTTCGAAGGCTGGAAATAGCTCACAACAAGTTTTTCCGGCACATATGAATCTAAAACAAGGGATTTTATTCAACACGCATCTAACCAAAGTTGTTTTCTACAGAGCCTATACTTATTATAGCCAGGACTTATAGTAGAATGATAAAATGGCACTATCGGTATGATAACGGGACCTTAATGCTGGCAATTTAACCTATTAATGTACCTACCCTTTTGCATAGACATTCAATTTTAATTGAATTCAATCACCGTCCTTGTAGATAGTATTCCAAAAGCATTCTTACTTTTAAATGCCATACAAATTTAGATTTTTAAGGACATTATCTTGCATAAGTCAAAAGTCTATTTGCAAATCAAATCAGAAGAACTGCTACGAAAACGAAAAAAATTTTCATTCACATGGAAAAGCTCTGACAATTAAACCAATTCGGCACTTTTAAACTGCTAACTGGCTTTAGGACTGTCTGTCGATTGGTGCAACATGATGAATGAATTTTTATGGATGAAAAATGTTTATTGCTGTTGTTGTTGTTGCTGGTATTCACTTCGTAGGCTATTTAAGATGTCCTTGATAATTTTATCTCATTTACTTTACCTTTCAAAACGCATACGCACACATGAACACACTTGCATACACACATGCAACACAATCTGCATTCTTAATTTCACCTTAAAACCCTTGAAAGAGAGACAAACAAAAACTATTTAAAATCATCATTATAGCCATCACAAATGCAACATTAATGATGATCATGAGAATGTTAAAATATTCGCGCTCTAAATTTCATTCTTTAAACAATCACTGGCTATTAAAAACATGCGTTTTTGTTTGTTTTATTTTTTTGTTGCTCTAAAAGAGTACCATTTTTGTTTCACTCTTCAACATACATATTATTGCTGTGCTGTGTTGTCTTCCTTTTTTGTGTTCATTTTCATATTGACTGAGCAAAAGAAATTCTTGTCACATGAAATGCATTTTTAACAACATCAAATGAAAATTTCAGCCATCTAGGAGACGCCAACGAAAACAACAATAACACCAACAGCAACTACTACTACCACTACATTAAGAAGAAAGTACAACAAGAATTGGCCATGAATGTAATGCAATTTTATACTTCAACCACCTGACACTGACTCTGACTCTCTTGTATCGTCCATACAGCAATAACATAACTTCATTACCATAAACATACAAAAACTGCACAGAAGAGCAACAACAACAATAGCAACAAATACGAGGAATGTCCTGTATTTATTTTCAAGTGCGAGTCCTCTTGAATGGTGACCGTAGTAGTGCTTATACGAAAGGTACTCGCTTACCTACTCATGCTGCTCTCTTTATAGGCAGTACACAATGTTGTGTCTGTCAATGGATGTTTGCAGCAAGTACAGAAGGTATGTGTGGCATTTTTGGCAGACAATTATTTAAGGTCATTTGCAAACTTTGCAGACACTGACACACCCACAATACATGCAACTTAAATGGATGTGCCACATAAACTTGATTATTTCGAAACGCCTAGCCCATGGGAGTTATAGAGGACCTTCTTAAGCATTAAATATTATTTTTAAAGCACTTTTAAAAAGCAAATTTTACTAAAAAAAAACTGCTTAAGGTTATCACTTCGCTTGGGAGCAAAAGGTTTTCAAAGGATGTCCCCTGAATTATTGAAAAGCTGTCACGATGTTTTTTGTGCGACTTCTGTAGGAGGTTCCATCCCCACACTTGGTTTCCTTTCGATATTTATCACCCAAATGATTCTGATTTAGCTGTTCTCCATAGAATTGCCGATGATTCGCCACGTTCAGTCTGTGATGAAGTCATTCACGAACGTCATTTAGATGTCTGTTCCGTGAATTTCTTTGTGATGGTTTCTCAGGGAGATTTCGTTTCGGTCCAGAACGTAGAGATATCGTCGGATATCGAATAGCGGACAAACTAACAAGGCTGGCATAGGGCTAATAATTTTCCACATACTACAGTTGAACGATGGCCTCTGTTAAATTGATTGATTGTCTGGTAAGACCTGATTCTCTTCTTTCCTTTAATGGCATAGGTCCCATTGCTCTATTGGAAGTCATGCTGAATGACCTGATATTCTGTCACTGGTTTTTTCAGGCTGTTCACACCTTAACATTACCACAACATGCCTTGGGTGTACTTGGGGTATTGCTCTAGATTTGGAGGACATAATGTTTTCCATCAGAACTGAAGAGGTAAAACTTTGACTCTTAGCTGCAAAGTATGTTTTTCCAAATCTAGCGAAAACGCTAGATAATATTTAATATTTTTTTTTGATCCATCCACGCAAGTTCTTCTGATTTAGACCTCTCCTTATCGTCTTGGATGGTTATACATATGTATATACATACC
The DNA here is from genome assembly GCA_958299815.1 of Sarcophaga carnaria. Taxonomy (NCBI): domain Eukaryota; kingdom Metazoa; phylum Arthropoda; class Insecta; order Diptera; family Sarcophagidae; genus Sarcophaga; species Sarcophaga carnaria. Next base: position 95,632,282 of record OY283149.1, read on the forward strand.
AGAGAACCGCAACCGCTGATTCAGTACTCAAAAACATGATACTTCCATTCAACTGATATGCATTAATACTCGTTCTGAATATTAATTTCTGAACCAGTCGGTACAATACCTTTTATGTGAGTGACATGCACTTCAAAATAGACACGTCATTAGTTTTCAGAGTGACAGAACGTTTGCAGATCTGGGCGTGGTGGTAAACTTACCACTCAGGGAACCAGCCGTTTTCATACGGAGCTCGGTGTGGTTAAAACCCACCACTAACGAATCATAACAAGGGGGCTTACCTCTGCAATGGGTAATACAATGGGCCATATAGCCCACCATGAGAACTTGCTGTGAACGGCAAATTACCTGCTGACCTAAATCGAATCGATGAAGTCGACTGGATACAGTTCGACTGTACCTAATAATAATTTTCGTCAATATGTATGCGATATTTCAATAATGTTAAGACCTAGCGGCATTTGCAACGTTTCCAGTCTCCTAAAGCTTCTTTAAAATCTAGTCAATAACTTTTTGTTCATAAATTCCTTGTCGTTTGAGTCATAACTTTGAGTAGTAGTAGATTTTATGTATATTTTGAACGTGTTCTTCGGTTGTTAAGTGACCTGACAGCTTTGTTTTTAAAACCACTAAATGGATAACCCGATACAAGTCTAGAAACAGATTTGTTGCAAACATGATATTAAGGAATGTGATTTAATTTTTTGCATACGTTTATTTGAGAAGTTACGTCATTAATGTTGTTTAAAATAACACGGTATTGTTGTCATTTCGGCCGTCGATTATTTTTGTAGCATAACTTAACGATTTTTCTAATGCTGGGATCCACGTTATATGTAAGCCTCTTTCTTTCTCTTTTTGTCTTCTGTTTCTCTAGGACAAGCCACTCTTTTCATTTTCATTTCATTTATATGAAATTAAACTCACTCAAATTAGTTTATAAGTTATTTTCCTATTTGCTTGGTTACCTTCTTTATATTTTGAAAACACTCATTTGGTCAAATATTTTTGAATTATCGCTTATTTATATGAAATGGCACTCATCACAAATACTAATATTGAAATATATTTGCAGTATTTTCATATAGATCTTCGTAGGCCTTAAAGTTTAATCGCATCGTTTTACGAAAATCACTCCACTCAATTGCTCAAATATTTTTGAACTACGTCACTCATTTATATGAAAAGTCACTGATTTACCCATTGAAATATTTTTGGGGTATTTTCATACAAGCTTTCGATCGCTTTTTAAGTTCAACCCCTCAATTTTACGAAAAGCACTCAATTGCTCAAATATATTTGAAATATGTTCGTACGAATCTCATCTAAAATCATCAAACAAAAACAGGATACCAGAAAAACAAAAAGTTACCAGATATCTAAGTCCAGCAATTATACACGTTCGTCTGTTTATATGGAAATCACAAACAAAAACACTCAAAAAACACTGATGGGACTAATCAGCTATTGTGTCTATTGTGTGCAATAATATAGAATACATATATGGAACGCAAAATGGTCGTTAAAAATTATTCAAAATAAACAAAATCTGATGGTTTAGACAATTTTTTCAATTAAAAGTTGTAACTCATAGCATAACAATTAACTTGTAAAAATTGCATACGATAGGGTACACATATCACATTTTTAGAAACAGTTATTTGGGATCGACCAATGAACAAACAGAAAAATATTTAAATTCTGACTTTCTGTCTCTTTGTGGTCATTCATTTAATTATTCTGATTGCCTGTTACAACTCGGTAAGACAATCATTAGATGAAGCATCATAAAAGGAGCCCAGCGAGTATAAAGGATATGAAACATAAATAATAAAGAACATCATGTGAAAATATATCTAAAAGAAAACCACTGGTAAACCTTTATAATAAGTAATTTGATTACAAACAGAACAGATTCTGATAACCCGAGAAATTTAAAATCGTCTTATTTTTTTCAATGTTCTTCAATGTAATGTAATTTCGGCAAGCATTTACGTTGCTCTTCATATGCTATGCGATCATCGCCTGTTTTATGAAAATTGCTTAAATATTTTTAAAATAAATTCATATGAATCTTGTCTGAAATCACATGAGACACGAAATTGTAAAAAGTCGCCAGAGATCTACATAATTGATACATAACAAGTAGGCTGTCAAAATTGCATAAGGTAGGGTACTCACATCACATTTTTTAGAAACAGTTATTTGGGATCGACCAATGAACAATTAGAAAAATATTTACATTCTGTCTTTTTGTGGTCATTCATTGAATTATTCTGATTGCCTGTTATAACTCGGTAAGACAATCATTAGATGAAGAATAGATTAGAATAATAAAAGGAGCGCAGCGAGTATAAAGGACATGAACGTGCATGTTAAGAACAACATGTCTACATACATACATATATCTAAAAAAAGAACATCTGATAATTAATAATAAATAATGTTTGATTACAAATAAAATGGATATTTTAGTCACACGAAAAAGTCAACAGAAATCATCTAATTCTGATAACCCGTGAATAATTTTAAATCGTCTTATTTTTTTTCCAACGTATATCGCTGCCCCTTGGCGTCAAATACAGAATATAGGAAGAATATAGAATGTATGGGGAACGTAATATGCCCTTTTCAATTTAATTAAAAACACTAAATTGCTGAGTTACTGTAGAAAATAATTTGTTATTAAACAAGCGCTGGATTAGACATTTTTTAACTTGATTACATATCATTACAATAAGCCTGTAAATATTACATACGGTAGGGTACACACATTACATTTTATAGATACAGTTATTTGGGATCGACCAATGAAAAATCAGAAAAATATTTAAATTCTGTATTTCTTTCTCTTTGTGGTCACTCATTTAAGTATTCTGATCGCCTGGTATAAATCGTGTCTGGTAAAAATCGTCATAAGAGTGGCGAAGCAGCTATACAGGGTGTGCACTTGGTAAACCCCTTATAATCAGACATCTGATCGGCTATTACAATAAATTTTTTCGATGTATATATTTAGTAAACAATTTCTATTAAACGAGTGCTGGTCACTCTGAGTTGGGTAGAATATTGCATAAGGTATTTAATCTTTCTCTCTTCCTATTTTTGTGGTCATTCCTTTAATTATTCTGATCGCCTGGTATTAATCGTGTCTGGTAAAATCATCATAAAACTTTCACAACTCGTAATATACAGGGTGTGCAAGTAAGTGCAAGAAGTAAAAAAAGTAAACTTATTGAAGAATATAGTGAATGAAGGAAGTGCCATCTATTAGGCGACAGCTGATCCCTGAGGTCATTGCAGTAGTTATGAGTGAAACAATGTATTTTTTATTTTTATAAACTTTTTATTCATATTTATTTATAAATTGTATAACAAATAACAATATTGTTATGTTATAAATGTTTTTTTATTTGTAATAAATTAATTGTTTAACAAATAACAAATTAAAAGTATAAGTAGTTAAATATACAGTGGGCAGCAAAAGGTCTTAGTACTCCAATATATTTTTGGACAATTTCATGAATTTTAACCAACAGTATGTATAAAAACTTGAAGTTTTTCTATTTATTTTATTAACTTATTTCTGTTTTATTATAAAACAAACAATTTTTTTAACGTTTCCCACAAAACAAAAGAAAAATAAAGAAAAGTTTCTGATGACTTCATGCTTTTGCACCCCAAAAGTGTAGGTACCTCTAAGAAGAAGAAGTCAGAGTAAATTAAAGATTCAAAGGACTAACATATAAAAATGCTATCCCATATCTTTAGTAGGATATCCGTTAAGGTCAAGCCGTCCATTTAACCCATTTGAAAATGAATGTACCAGTTTTGTTTCGTGTTTTCTGGTGTAATTTGCCGACATACACTACCATGAGTAAGTTTTTCGGTTGACTTTTGATTGAGGTTTAGCGACTGTGTAAGCGTTCTTTCCAATGATCTCCTAAATACTCTCTTCATAGTCATATCGGGACTTTGTGCAAGAGTATTAAGCGTGTGGCGACTTTGGTGGGCAAATCAAATCTTCACATTAGGAGCAGTATGATTGGGGGTCAATTTTTTCTTTCGAATGTTTCCTCAATAAATTTTAAACTGTCCACATCTGGTGCCACACTATTGAACTTCCTCGTCCATGCTTAAATGTTTCATGCAATTTCTACGGATTGGGTTCCATATTTTTCCTTCTCCATACTACAGCATATCGAATGAGATTTTCAATAATGTGTGTGTGTCTTTTGACCGTTCAAAATATGTCTTTTGCTGGTTAAAATTCATGAATGTTCTAAAATTGTATTGGGGTACTAAGACTTTTGCTGTCCACTGTCTGTATATTTTGTTTAACCACTATTGGCTATGAATGGTTAAATTTTACAAGTGTTCACATTCACATATAAAACTCTTTATATAAAAATAAAGATATTACAGTCAAAGAAAAAAATCTTCATACACCACTCTATGTAGACCTTTTTCGCGGTGTTTTTTATTAAATTAAAAAAGGTGTTCTAGCGTTTTTTAAGGCAGTTACAATTATCAATTTTGGAAGACAAAAAAGGAATACAAAAAAAAATTAGAAATTTTTAGAAAACTACAAAAAAATTGGCAGCAAAAAAGGCTACATACACCGCCGTATGTATGTAGACTTTTTTCTGTGACTGTATATCGTATATTTAAAAAATAAAAGCTTTAAAGAAAGCAATCAAAAATGCATTTTATAAAGATATTCTCCTTTCAATGTACAGTTAAAGAAAAAGTTCTACGTACAGTGGTGTACTTACAGAGGAGAGCAAAAGTCTTAGTACCCCAAAATATTTTGAAAATTTGAAATAATGTGTGTATCTTTAGACGAGTCAAAATACATCGTTTTAGTTCGTATGGATGTACTTTAGTATGGAGGAAAAAGAAATGAAGAGTTCGAACTCAAGAAACGGTTAAACATGGT